>JADMNL010000023.1:524632500-525882500 GCA_016271365.2 Neoceratodus forsteri
CCCACCAGGACAACACCAGGATGGGCAGAAGGGACCTCAGTTTAACATCTCATCTGAAGGATGGCTCACCCCAGCAATACAGCACCCCCCAATACTGCACTCAGATGCCAGCGATTTTTAGGTGCAAGTCCGATTCTAGTGTGGGACGAGAACCCACGACCTTCTGGTCCAGAGGGGGATGTGCTACCAATTGAGCCACGCTCTACAAGAAACTCATTTACCTGAAACTGATTTCTTGTTTTTTAGAAATTATTTTAGATGAACAGGATTCCACTCACAGTATACTGCCAACTCTAGAGGGATTGTGTTTTTTCCAAAAACAAGTCTTATTAATGTTCAGCTCCAAAGGTGGTTTATGGATAAAAATGGCATATTTGTGATAATAACCTTGAAGATTAAAAATCAGCTATTATATTGCATTTATGCTCCAAATGAAGATGATCCCATGTTTTTAGTATTTTTTTTAGAACTGGCACAGTTTTCCTCACCTTATTTCATTACTGGTGCCTTTAACCTAATGTTAACTTTACTTTACTGCTGTCTCGGGTCTAAGGAAGCAAACATTTAATCCAGTCCCAATTATTAAATCTTTCATAACAGAGTTAAATTTAAAGGACCCATTTTGTTATTTTTTTCCGATCAAGAATATGCCTTCTTTTTTAATGTTCATAATTCAGTTGATTTTTTTTAAATTATGAAGTCTTTGTTACATGAGATACTGGAAACCTTCTATGGACCTTTCACTCTGTCAGATCATACCACACTGTATTCAGAAGTCAAATTGTACGTATGTGTAACATAAGATACAATATGGAAATGACATCCAGTTCTACTTAATGAACCTGAATTCATATTGAAAATTACAAAGAAAATGAAAATTATTTTATAAATAACATGGCTAATGAAGTCCAATTGTGTTTCATATGGGAGGGTATGAAAGCATACTTAAGAGGTATATGTTGAGCCTTTATGGCAAATAGAAATAAAATCATAGTAAATTGCTGAGAGAGTTGAAGACTAAATTGGAAGAGGCTTAGCAAAAATATGTCATAACAGAAAATGATCAGGACTTCTTATTTATTTATTAGTTCGGACAAACACCTTTGAGCTGTAACAGCTCATTTACAAAGGTTCCTTGTCATCTACAAGTCTAGTGCTAAATGACATAAACAGTGGGTTTACAGCAACATTCAACAAGATATACATGGATTACACCTAGAATGTGCATTAAGCTTTGACAGAATGTTGTTAGCCACAGGCAGATTACAGTAAATTTTGTCAACATGAAAATGTGTGGAGTTAAGGACATTTTCAAAGACAGATTGAGAGGATGGCATTAAAAGCAAAATCAAGATGTTTTTATGCAGAAAAAGCCAGATGAATTATTATCAATACAAATACAAGCAGAAAGAAATAGTAATGCAATATAGGCTATGGTAAATGAGAATTCACAATTAATATTTGATGAAAGAGTAATTAATAATACCTTTGCAAAATGCTGTGAGAATTTATATACACGAGAATATTCACCCTCAGAAATGGAAGTAGAGAAATTTCTGAAGAACATCTGTTTCATCTGTTTGGATATACTAGAAAGTCTGTTTTTGGACAGCGAAATAATGATCGAAGAAATTAAGTTGCTAATCCAGGAATCACAAACTGGGAAATCCCCAGGCCCTGTTGGTGCTGGGAATGACTTTTATTTATTTATTGTGGATGGGTTGTAAGCCCACTTATATTTGTTATTTAATAATGTGGCGTCACTTGATAGTAAGCTTCCTTCATTCAATGAAGCCTTTATCAGTCTGATTCTTAAAAAACACAAAAATCCAGGGAAATGTGATTCATATAGACCCATTTCTCTTTTAAATTCTGATTACAAGATATTGGCAAAAAGGATAAATGCAGTCATTAACAAAATCATTAAAACAGATCAGACTGGCTTCTTCAGTGAAGAAGACTAGCACATAACATCAGGAGAGCATTAAATGTTATTGTTTATGTAAAATCATCTACTGTAGCCCTCTCCTGGGGGTCCCTGACCATAAAAAAAGATTAAAAAAAATCAAACAATTTCTAAAAAGATTTTATTAAGATGTGTGACATGTCAAGGGTACCCACTGTTTCCTTCACTTTTTGCCTTATTTATGGAACTAATGGCAGAATTATTGCATAAAAGTCCAGATATTAAAGGTATTTGCTACATGGGGGTAGAAGAAATAATACCACCGTTGTTCTGATTTCTCTTGATTACTTAGAAATACATCTTCCAACTCTGCTGCAGCTCCTGTCCAGGTTCTCAAGTGTTTCTGGATGTAAGATTAATTGGGAAAAACAGAGGTTTTGAGTTTGGATCCAGACATTCTCTGACAGAATATATTTTTGTAACTAATTTATCTCCTGATGAAATTACATGTAATTTATATCGTTTACTGGACTTTACAGATTTAGATAATTCACCTGACGTGAAAGAGATACAGGAAAAAGATTTGAAAAATGTGATGATAGATGCCCAGTGGCAATTATTCATGGAGTTGGCTGGAGAGGTTGGGAAATGTAACAAATACAGGCAAATTAATATGCCCCCCCCCCCAGTTAGGCTTTTTGCAATAAAACAAATTTGTAAGTGTCTGCACTTACTTTTATATTTTTTTTGTAAACTCTGCCATCAGGCAACATGGTGGGTGTTGCACGGTGCCATCTCATGTTAGAATACGGCGTTGCACCGCTCGCTTATATTGAGATGCATACTACCCCCCCCCCCACTGCTATACAGAGAGAAGGAGATGCAGAAGTGGAGACAGAGCTTGGCTTCCCAGTTGTGCTGCATCTTTAGAGAGTGACAGTGGTGAGCCATGATCAGCTTCATGTTCAGCCAACTATAACTGCTAACTGTAACCTCAAGCCCTGAGCATGACAATCGTCAACGGGAAGCCCCCCCACCCCCAACACAGCACAGCAGCAGCCGGTGACAGCAAGCCCCTTTCTCCAAGCCAGCACTGCCCGCTTGCATGCCAGGTATAGCATAGCATAGCAGCAACCCACTCCTAAAGTGCAACCCGACTGTTGATTCTTGATTCTTGAATGACAAGACATTCGGCTCACTTTCTAGAATCAGATATGCCTTCTGATTTGACAGTGTTGATTTCCATCTGAAGGCTGTTACCAACATTTCTACAAATACATTACTTTGTCTATTTTTTGTTTGTAAACTTTGTTTATATCCTTTTCAACTTCAATACAGTAATTAAAGTGTAGCAGGTACACTGCTGTATAACAAACACAAATATATTCATATTACAGTGTTCAATCAAGGGCCATACAGTTCATTCTCTATATGGAGACATATCAGAAGAGGAGTCCCATTCTTACTTGATATCACTATATCATCTGCTTCTCACAAGACTAAATTGTCCTCCTCTCTTCCCGAATAATATCCATTTATCGTTTATATAATGAGAACAGTGCATCCTGATTTGGAATGTTCCCCAAGCCACAAACAGCATCCCTCAGAACCCTTTACCTACTCCCTCACTAAAGGTGACTACTGGGCTAACATGTTTGAAACCACTGAGCCACCAATTCCCCGTCCAAGGGATCCCATATTACCTTGTCTTGTATAAAGAACTTTCCCAATCCTTAAAAACAACTCCCTCCCACTGCCAAGTATCCTGCCCACCTCCTAATCCTCCCCAGTGCTTGGCCATAAAATTAAACATGCTGTCATTGCCAGGTATCCCACCCACTTCCCAATCTTTCCCCGTGTCCTATCTATAAAAATAAAACACCCTCCCACTGCTGAGTATCTCTCCCACCTCCCGATCCTTCTCTGTACCCCATCCATAGAAAAAAACACCTTCCCATTGACAAGTATGCTGCCCACCTCCTGGTCCTTCCCCCTGCCCTATCTGTAAACCTGTAAAACAAGAAAACAGCCCAGCGACGATTTCTGCCTCCATGCTCCCACCCCAATCCCTCTCTCATCACCCACCACCCCATAGTCCCCCACCGCATACTTACCTATCCAGTCCAGTGATGATCCTTCCTGAACATCTTGCTTCTTCAAAGCTCTGCTAAGAAGTGACTGAAAACAAAGTAAGTTTGATTAATGGCGTTTTAATGCATTTTGAATTTTTACTTATAACTTGGTCATTTCTTAATATTTTTACCCCATATTTTTGCTATGAACTTTTTATCCCTCCCCATGAACCAAGCAGGTGAAATGCTTCAAATATCCCCATAGTATGTTACATATATACAGATACATAGAAGTTGAAGGCAGACAAGGACCTCGAGGCCAAACCAATCTTCCCTATTTATCCCTACGTAGTATGAGGTCTGATGCACAAACTGAACTTCAGAACACCTCCCCCTTACCTCCAGGATACCCTTGTGTCTGTTCCACTCCTTCTTGAATCCTGTGACCATTTTAGCCCCTACCACTTCCTCTGGTAGGCCATTCTAAACATCCACCACTCTCTCCATGAAAAAATATTTTCTCATGTTACCCCTGAGCCCATCCTCCAACGTCATACTGTGCTCCTTTGTATTGGAACATCTCTTACTTTGGAAGATGGAGAGGCAGTATAGTGAAGAAGGGAGGCAGTATAGTGCAGTGGTTTAAGGCTCTGAGCTGCAAATCTGGAGACCTGGGTTTGAATCCCACAGCCCCGACTTGCATACTGTGTGATCCTGAGCAAGTTACTTAAGGTAAATGTATGATTTAAAAAAATCACAGTTTGGGCTTTGTAGCCCGCTACTCTGGGGTGGCGATAGCCCCTCTGTGTGAAAAAAAAAATTTAATCACCGTATGACGTTTGGGAAGGGATCGTAATTTTGTTTAAGCTTGAAGCCAGATGATCCCTTCCCACTTCTGAGTCTACCTGATCTGTCACCATGCTCCCCCGTTTTGTGACGTGCTACCAGGGAGAGCGCGGGGGCATGCCTAATACAGGTCTATTGGACTAACTTTTAAAATGATTTTATTATACTTGAAACTAAAGTTTGATAAAAATGAAAGCCATTGCTCAACTAATAGGTTCCCTGTTTTTTGTCATTTTTTTGAATTTTTTCACCAAATTTTCAACATAGCCATTTTAAGACCTCTGCTCATGAACAGTGTCACTGTGATTTTCTTAATTTGTCCCATACATTGATTTCGCACACTGACTGCGCCATTGTGCGCTACATGGGTGGAAACACATTTTGGGTGAGATGTGTAAAATGACAGCTATACTACTCATAAGAAGGTGTGGTAAAATGGCATTGTTGAAAATCTGGGTAGAAAATATTGAAAATTCACGAACTTACAGGCGTGCGTGGGAACTATACCGCTTCGCTAAAAGTAAAAACAGTCATTTTGGAATTTTTTTCCGCAGGTTTTCAGAATAGGCTTCTTGAGAGCCCACCTATGAACACTGGCAGTGTCATTTCATTAATCAGTTCCAAAGGTGATTTCGCGCAGTGGCTGCAAAATCACCCTTCGGACCGAATAATGCCATGACAGTGACAGCATTCATGAGAAGGGTCCCAAAGCCCTATGTTGAAAATTGCAAAAATTCCAAAAATGCCTGAGATATGCAACAAAGTTGAAAAACCCTGTCTAGCCCATTATACAGCTTACCGGCATTTCCTTGGTTCATGGTCGGCTTTGAAGAGTGCAGACGTGTTCCCGGTCCATCGAAGATCATCGCGCCAGACTCCAGAGGTAAGTATGGGGTGAGGGGGGTGTTGGGAGGCAGAGTGCACAGTGGGTGGGTTCAGGTTTTGGAAGGGGGAGCAGGGAGAAGCGCCATGGGACCCGTTTTATTTTGCAGGTAAAAAAAAAGATGACGAGACGTTGCCACGCTGGGTGGGCTCCCAGCATGGCAGAAGAATGGCTGGTGGGGGCATGGAGCCCACAGAGGATTGGGCACCCCATCGGCAATGGCATCAGTTGCTTACGCAGCAGAGTCAGGCTCCCAGCGTGGCACCGCAGCATACTCAGGGGGAAGGACGGTGGGCCGAGTTGGGCACCTCTGCGGCCATGGCATCAGTTGCCATGCTGGGGTGGGCTCCCAGCGTGGCACTCTGTACTGGGGGGGGAATGGCACATTATGTAAAGTGGACGTAACTTGTATACAAAATGCCGCTGCATGACGAGCTTGTCTCTGATTGCAGCGGCACTTTGTTTAGAAGTTTTGTCCACTTTACATAATGTTGGTGTCAGCGCTAGCATGCTAGCTTATTGGGGAATGAGGGACACACCTACTGATGCGTGCCCTGCATTCGCCCAGCAGCAGCTGTGCCTCCAAATCTCTACTCTCCCAATATGTTGACTGCCGCGCAAGCGCAGCAAGCCAACATAAAATGAAAAAAAGATGCTCCCTTCCTGTACTCTGTTTATACCAGTGAGGTATTTGTATGTCTCTATCATATCCCCACCTCATCCTCCTTCCCTTGATGGAATGCGTATTTAATTATTTTAGTCTTTCACAGACACTCTGCAAAAGTACATTTTGAATGGGATTAAAAAAATTTGAAGCTGTCTTGATCATAAAGTGGGGTAATAAAAAGACTATTTTGGGGTCACAATCTCAAGAAACAACAAAGTTATGAAGCAACATTGTGATTCTTCTACATTTACTCATGAATTTACTATTTTTTTTCCAGCTTTTGACCCCCAAATTTTCAACATAGCCTTTTTACAAGACCTCATGAACAACGCAGGTGTAATTTTTCAAATCCCCTCAGAAACAAGTTTTCACAGTCACGCTGCAAGATCAAATTGCATTTGTCCTGGCTATAAGGTGAGGTCATAGTAAGACTGTATTGAAAATTTGGGGTCAAAATCTAAAAAAATTACAAATTTATGAAGAAATGTTGCAATTCTTCAGTGTTTACTCCTAACTTTGCTATTTTACCAGATTGTGATGCCACATTGGCAAAACAGTCATTTTTTTGTACCCCACATCATGAACATGGCATGCCATTTTTAAAATACTGCCTAAAATGTCTTTTCACACTTGTGCTGTAAAATGACATTTTGGACAGGATTTCATAAATGAGACCTGTTATGTACATAAGGTGGTGTACTAAAAAGACGATGCTGAACATTTGAGGTCAAAATAAAAAAAAAAACAGTTGTGAACAAACATTGACATTTTTCAGTGCATACTCATGACTGCAATATTTTTACTTTTAAAATCACGTTTTCAATTTACTCATCTTTTTTTACTCCCATTGAAATAACATGGCAGGTGTCATTATCAAGTCACCCTCCAAATCCTGTTTTCACAGTCATTCCACAAAACAGTGTTTTGGGTTGCATTTCATAAATGACTCCTGTCATCTTCATATGTTGGGGTAAAATAGAACTCGTATTTGGAAGATTTAAGGTCACAATCTAAGAAAACAACAACGTAATGTGTGAACCTTTTCATTTTCCATTCATGACAATTTCACTATTATAACTTGTGTTATTAATTTGTTAATTATCACCTCTGCATGACTGATGCCAGACACCTACACAGGGCTGGCATTATAGCCTAGAGGTTAGAGGAATGAGGTGTGAATAAGCTTGGTACATCTAGCAGACCAGATCTGAGTTTGATTCTTACAACCTCCACTTGCATACTGTGTGACTCTGAGCAAGTTGAAACCGAAACAATATTTCTAGGAGATCTAAATATGGACTGGCTGTCACCTAAATCACATGGCCTCAAATCCCTTTGTGACGAGCTAGGTCTTGGGCAATTAGTCAGAGAACCTACTAGGAACAACACTCTAAATACTGCCAGCAGTTCCATTCTAGATGTGGTACTAACCACCCATGCACACAAAATATCTCATTTGGCAGTGTTTCACAACGACATGAGCGATCATGGAATTGTTGCTTGCATAAGATCTCAAATTAAGGCCCGGCTGCAACCCATCTTTATAACAAAAAGATCCTTTCGCAAATTCAGTGCAGTAAACTTCCTATCTGACCTGAGCATGATCAGATGGCAAGATCTTTACCTAGCCAAAGATGTCAACAAGGCAGCTTGCATCCTTAATGACAAACTCACTACAATGATAAATAAGCATGCCCTTTCATCAAAGTAAGGGTACGGAACAATTCCAATCCTGGTTCACCTCAGATCTCAAGGCAGCCCTTATAGCTCGAGATAAGCTCTGGCAAAGCTAGACATTCCAAAGAATCTTCGGATTGGCAGGCCTTTAGAACAGCCAGAATAACTGTGTGGAAAAACTTCGCTCTGCTAAAGCTAACTATTATATTTCTACTCTAACAAGCTAAAGGTAACCCTCATAAAATATGGAAGACTATCAAAGCTATAGAAGGACGGCTCATGGCCCTCTGTCCCAACAAAGATAGTCGCAAGTGGCAAGATTGTGGAAAACAAGTCCCTAATCCTGGAGGAACTTAACTCTCCGCTTTGCCACAGCTGGATTAGCTTTTGACTCACACCTATGCTGGATGCTGCGGTGAGCCAGCATACCCTCCCCGCCACATCTAGTCCTGGACCCAGTCCCTCCAACTGCGCGAGATAACTTATAAAGAAGTAGAAGATTCTCTTCTTAACTTAGACACCAAAAGTGCAGGGGACGATGGCTTGGAACCCTTTTTCCTAAGGTCAGGCTATGCCCATCTCACTGCCCCAATTCCACATCTTCAATCTTTCCATTACATCTGCTACTGTGCCGTCCTGCTGCTGAAATCAGCACATATCCTCCTCTATTTAAATCTGTGACCCATGCGAGTAAACAACTATAGGCCTATCTCCATATTGCCTATCCTTTCTAAAGTTCTCGAAAACTGATCCATATTCAGTTAAAATCTCACTTGAAACCTTCTCTCTCATTAACCCAGCTCAATCTGGCTTCCGGCTAATCATAGCACAATCACTGCACTAGCAAAAGTAACCAATGATTGGATCTCTGCTATAGATGCTAAGAAGGTAACTGGTGCAGTCTTTTGGACCTCAGCAAAGCTTTTGATACTGTTGATCACAAACTATTAGTCAATTGCCTTGCAAAGTTGGGTGCCACATACCATACCACCCAGTGGTTCTCTAGCTACCTAACTGGAAGATTTCAAAAGTAAAGGCGGAAGGCTTTTTCTGCTGCCTTGCCAGTTGCAAGAGGAGTCCCCAAGGATCCATCTTAGGCCCTATCTTGTTTTCTCTGTACATCAATGACTTAGATGCTAACATGTTCATGTCAAATCTGCACTTTTTGCAGATGATACTGTGTTGTATACTTCTGGCTCATCGTTATCTGAAGTCAAGGAGTGCTTCAAGCGGACTTCGCACAACTTGAGCATAATTTAATAAAGGCAAAGCTTCTGCTCAATGCCAAGAAGACTAAGCCTATGATATTCTCTCAAAGTGCTGTCTCAGGCCCCAATACTCTTGCCCAAGACTTCATTGTCACCACGCTAAACGAGCCTCTGGAAGTTGTAACCAAATTTAAATATCTAGGTATCTGGATCGACAATAAATTATCTTTCAGTGACCACATCGAAGATGTCTCTAGAAGGTTAAAAGCAAGGTTAGGTTTCTTCTACAGAAATAGGTCCCTTTTCCCCCTCGAAACTCGAAACAAGCTTGTACAGGCCACTTTTCTCCCCCTACTCGACTATGGCGATGTAATCTATTCCTCCACCACTCTTGCAAATCTAAGTAAACTGGACATCCTTTATCACCGTGCTGTATGGTTCATTACCAACTCCCTTACCGCTCGCACCACTGTGACTTATATGCAGCTGTAGGTTGGACATCCCTAACTACTAGACGCCTGCTCCATGCTGGGCTATGGACTCTTAAACTGCTCCTGCAGAAATTGCCAAGCTATCTCTCTCTCCTTATTAGTATCTCACATAGTGCATACTGTTAAGAAAATCTGACTTTATTATGCTTGACATACCAAGGACGCGGACTTCCTTTGTAAACGTATATTGCATATGCCCTTCCTCCATTTGGAACTAATTATAAACTGCATTGAAACTAACTAGCATAGTTTCAATAAACTTCTACAAATCGCTAAGTTCAGCCAAAATAAAAGACACCTGTAACTGTCATTAAGTCTCTTCCTTCCCATGTGTGCTATATTTATCCACTGGTAAGGTATAATTGATTTGTCATATTAACTGCTTTCCCTTCCCTTCTACTCCTGGCTTTATCTTTGCTTACGCCCACTGCTACTCTATCAAATTTCTCCTCCTCCCATATCAGTTGTAGACTGTTGTTTGTTCTAGCTGCCAAAATACTGTATATTTGATTTGATTTGATTAAATCAAATCACACCAGTCATCATGTTTCATTTATCAGTATGCGACCCATAAGTCGCTTCCCTGTCTCATATCAATGTTTACCACCTGCGGTCACCCTGTGTGGTACCCTTGTATGTATATCCAGCCTGCATCATGTAACGTGTATTTCATGTATATACTGTTATTACCTATCTGTGTTTGTACTTTAAGTGTTTATGTCACAGGACCTCCTTGTGAATGAGCTTGCTCAATGGAGTTTTCCTGCAATAAACTTGAACTTGAACTTGAACTTGAACTTGAAGTCACTTAACCTCCCAGTACTCCCAGGTCACCTCTGAAAACAGGCACTTGTGCCTAGTGGGCCTTATCCGGTTACCAAAGACTAAAATAAAAAAATAAATAACTACAAGCAAGCAAACATTTGACATTGACAAATGCTTGCTCTCATAGTGGCTATAGTTTTACAGTTGTTCAGGATGGGGCTAGCAGAGAGGATAGTTTCAAACCTAAATTTTGTGTGTGTATATATATATATATATATATATATATATATAAATATGTATATATGTGTGTATATATATATATATATATATATATAATATGCATATATATGTGTGTGTGTGTATATATATATATATATATATAAAATATGTATATATATATGTGTGTGTATATATATATATATATATATATATATATATATATATATATATCTGAGTGTGTGTATATATGTAGTTGCAAGTTGCCATTTATAAGATAAGACAGTAGTATTTCTTCCCTTTTCTACTATTTGTTAAGGGAGATTGGGTCTCATGGGAATGCATCTGCAATGCTCGGTAGCAATTTTCAACTGGAATTCCAATGACTGTATAGACTTTGAAAGGCAGAGTTCTGACACTTCAAGAGTGCCCAGCACTCTGGGACTTTTTAAGTTGATTGCATGCATGCGCAAGAAACATATTGCGTCAGCTTTCTCCACAAGCAGGTTGTGGAGGTGTGGCACTGTTGTGCCTAATGCCCCCACAGCCTGCAGAGGCTTGTCCCCTGTCCCCCAATGCTGTGGCACACTGCTGCTGACACTAGTTCAGCCAGCATGCCACAACTTTCTAAAAAATCAGCTGCTGCAATCAGGGGCCATCTCGTCATTGCAGCGTCAGCCATCCGCTGCAATGAGGGAGCGACCTGTTATTGCAGGGCGGGATGTGAAACTCCTGATATTGTTTGTGAACTTGGTGGCGGCTTGCTGCCGTGTTCACAAACAATATAACCCCCTCCTCCATACCGTGTTTACTTGTTGCCGACGGGGGAGCCCACTCCCCATCGGCATTGTGTACCCCCCATTTTGTTCCTGCCGATGGGGTGCCCAACCCCCATCGGCATAATGAAACCCCAGCCCCATGGTTTTGCTCCTGCTGATGGGGTGCCCAATCCCCATCGGCATAATAACCTCCTCGTTTTGTTCCTGCCGACGGGGTGCCCAATCCCCATTGGCTTAATGAACCCCCCTGTTTTGTTCATGCCGACGGGGGGTGCCCAATCCCCCATTGGCTACTGCTTGCCCCCAAACTGAAGCCTCTGCTGGCATGCTGGGAGCCCACCCCAGTGTGCCAGATACCCCTGTGAAGGGAAAAATGGTCCCACGATGTCTTTTGTTTTTTTTTTCACCAGAAAAAAAGGAAACGGTCCTCGGCGCCGCTTCTGCCCCCCACCCGCAATCTGCACCCACCCACTGCGCACCCTGCCTCCTCACACCCCCCTCAACCCATACTTACCTCTGGAGCTTGGTGCGACAATCTTTGCTGGACCGGGAACACGTCTGCACGCTTTAAAGCCGACCGTGAACTGAGGAAATGCTGGCAAGCTGTATAATATAATAAATAGGTTTTTTTCAACTTTAGTGCATATCTTGGGCATTTTTGGGAATTTTTTCACCAAATTTTCAACATGGGGTTTTTGGGACCCATTCTCATGAATTCTTGAACTGTCATGGCGTTAATCAGGCCCGAAAGGTGGTTTCACGGTCACTGTGCGGAATCACCCTTCGGGGCTGATTAATGAAATGACAGTGCCAGTGTTCATGAGGTGGGCTCTCAAAAAGCCTATGTAGCAAATTTGGTGGAAAAATCCAAAAAATGACTGTTTTACGAGCATGCATTGCGCAGTTGCTATGCACGCTCATAACTTCGCGAATTTACAATATTTTCATGCCAGATTTTCAGCATTGACATTTTGTCACACCTCCTTGTGAGCAGTATGCTGTGATTGTTCACATCCTGGCTGAAAGTGCACTTCTGGCACAGAATAGCGCGGTCGCTGTGGGAAATCAGTGTTCAGGACAGATTAAGAAAATGACAGTGACACTGTTCATGAGTAGAGGTCCTAAAATGCCTATGTTGAAAATCTGGTAACGATACTCCATAAAATGACTGTGTAATGAGCATGCGTTGCGCAGTTGGCACGCACGCTCATCACTTTGCAAATTTATAATATTTTTACTCCAGATTTTCCACGTTGCCATTTTTCCAGACCTACTTATGAACAGTACAGCTGTCATTTTTCCCATCCTGAATGAAATGTGTTTTCACACTTCTGGTGCAGAATAGAACAGTCGCTGTGGGAAGTCACTGTTTGGGGCAGATTAAGAAAATGACAATGATACTGTTCATGAGCAGAGGTCCAAAAATGCCTGTGTTGAAATTTTGGTGATGATAGCCCATCAATTGACTGTGTTACAAGTGTGCGTTGCGCACTGTCCACGCCCCCTTGTAACTTCGCAGATTTGTAATATTGTCACACCAGATTTTCAACAGTGCCATGTTTCCACACCTCCTTATAAGCAGTACAGTGGTCATTTTTCACATCCTGACCGAAATGTGTTTTCACAGTTCCGGCGCAGAATAACATGGTCACTGTGGGAAATCAGTGTTCGGGACAGATTAAGAAAATGACAGTGGCACTGTTCATGAGCAGAGGTCCTAAAATCCCTATGTTGAAAATTTGGTGACGAAAGTCCATAACATGACTGTGTTACAAGCGTGTGTTGAACTGTTTCCACGCACCCTTGTAACTTTGCAAATTTGTAATACTGTCACGCCATATTTTCAACAGTGGCATTTTTTCACAACTCCTTATGAACACTGCAGCTGTCATTTTTCACATCCTGGCTAAAATATGTTTTTGCACTTCTGTTGGACAATAGCACAGTCACTCTGGTACATCAGTGTTTGGGACAGATTAAGATTGACTGAGTGAGAGGGGGGAGTGACCGAGCTCAACTGAATTCTGTTGGGACTGCTGCAGATTTGTTTGTGTTCAGACAAAGGCCCCAACACAAGAGCCCAGTACAAAAGGGCAGCCTGCAGCACTGGGAGAAACAGAACGAGAGAGCAAGTGAGGGAGGGGGAGTGAGCAAACTTACCGGAGCGCTGTCAGGACTGCTGTGGATTTCTTTGTGGACAGAAAAAGGTGTCAGTACAGGCAGGGGCCCAGTACAAAAGGCCATCCTGCAGTGATGGGAGAAACAGTACGAGCGAGTGAGACAGCAGGACTTAGTGAGCTCAACAGAGCTCTATCAGGACTGCTGGGATTTCTTTATGGGCAGAAAAAGGTGCCAGTGCAGGCAGGAGCCCTGTACAAAAGGGCAGCTTGCAGCCCCAGGAAAACAGAATGAGCAATGAGAGAGGGAGACTGAGCGATCTCAACGGAGCTCTGTTGGGACAGCTGCGGAGTTCTTTGTGGACAGACAAAGGCACCAATGCAGCCAGGAGCCCCAAAGAAAAGCGCAGTCTGAGGTGCCAAGAGAAGCAGAATGAGCGAGTGACAGAGCGGTAGTGCGCGAGCTCAAAGGAGCTCTAGTGTGACTGCTGCAGAATTCTTTGTGGGCAGAAAATGCGGCAACGCAGGCAGGAGCTCAGTAGAAAAGGTCAGCTTGCAGCGCCGGCAGAAACAGAATGTGAGAGTGACAGAGGGAGAGTGAGCGAGCTCAGTGGAACTGTGTCAGGACTGCTTCAGATTTCTTTCTGGCCAGACAAAGCCGCCAATGCATGCAGGAACCCAGTACAAAAGGGCTGCCTGCAGCACCAGGAGACACACAACAAGTGAGTGAGGGAGGGGGAGTCAGTGAGCTCAACGGGATTTGTAATATTGTCACACCAGATTTTCAACAGTGCCATTTTTTCACACCTCCTTATAAGCAGTACAGCTGTCATGTTTCACATCCTGACCGAAATGGGTTCTCACAGTTCCAGCGCAGAATAACGTGGTCACTGTGGGAAATCAGTGTTCGGGACAGATTAAGAAAATGACAGTGGCACTGTTCATGAGCAGAGGTCCTAAAATCCCTATGTTGAAAATTTGGTGAGCAGTCCATAACATGACTGTGTTTACAGCGTGCATTGAACTGTTCCACGCTCCCTTGTAACTTCGCAAATTTGTAATACTGGGACGCCACATTTTCAACAGTGGCATTTTTTCACAACTCCTTATGAACACTACAGCTGTCATTTTTCACATTCTGGCTACAATATGTTTTTGCACTTCTGCTGGACAATAGCACGGTCACTCTGGGAAATCAATGTTTGGCACAGATTAAGATCGACTGAGTGAGAGGGGAAGTGACCGAGCTCAACTGAGCTCTGTCGGGAGTGCTGCGGATTTGTCTGTGTTCAGACAAAGGCCCCAACACAAGAGCCCAGTACAAAAAGGCAGCCTGCAGCACTGGGATAAACAAAACGAGAGAGCGAGTGAGGGAGGGGGAGTGAGCGAACTCACTGAAGCGTTGTCAGGACTGCTGCGGATTTGTTTGTTGGCAGAAAAAGGCGTCAATGCAGGCAGGGGCCCAGTACAAAAGGCCAGCCTGCAGCGGTGGGAGAAACAGTATGAGCGAGTGAGACAAGGGGACTTAGTGAGCTCAATGGAGCTCTATCAGGACTACTGGGATTTCTTTGTGGGCAGAAAAAGGCGCCAATGCAGGCAGGAGCCCCGTACAAAAGGGCAACTTGCAGCGCCAGGACAAACAGAATGAGTGATGAGAGAGGGAGATTGAGCGACCTCAATGGAGCTCTGTCAGGACACCTGCAAATTTCTTTGTGGACAGACAAAGGCGCCAATGCAGCCAGGAGCCCCAAAGAAAAGCTCAGTCTGCGGTGCCAAGAGAAACAGAATGAGCGAGTGACAGAGCGGTAGTGAGCGAGCTGAATGGAGCTCTAGTGTGACTGCTGCAGATTTCTTCTTGGGCAGACAATGCAGCAATGCAGGCAGGAACCCAGTACAAAAGGCCAGCTTGCAGCACCACCAGAAACGGAATGCGAGAGTGACAGAGAGGGATTGAGCGAGCTCAATGGAGCTGTGTCAGGACTGCTTCAGATTTCTGTCTGGCCAGAAAAAGACACCAATGCAGGCAGGAGCCCAGTACAGAAGGGCAGCCTGCAGCACCAGGACATACAGAACGAGCGAGTGAAGGAGGGAGAATCAGTGAGCTCAGTGGGGCTCTGTTGGGACTGCTGCAGATGTCTTTGCAGGCAGAAAAAGGCAGCAATTCATGCAGGGGCCCAGTACAAAAGGGAAGTCTGCAGTGGCAGGAAACCCAGAATGAGCGAGTGACTGAGCTCAACAGAGCTGTATTGTAACTGCTGCAAATTTCTTTGTGGGCATAAGAAGGCAGCAACACAGGCTCAACGGAGCTTTGTCGGAACTGCTGCAGATTTTTTTGTGGGCAGAAAAAGGCACCAACAGAGGCAGGAGCCCAGTTCAAAAGGGCAGCCTGCAGCGCCAAGAGAAACAGAATGAGCGAGTGAGAGAGGGGGAGTGAGCCACCTCAATGGAGCTCTGTCGGGACAGCTGCGGATTTCTTCCTCAGTAGAACAAGTTGCCAACACAGGCAGCAGCCCAGTACAAAAGAGCTGCCTGCAGCACCGGGACAAACACACTGAGCCAGTGACACAGGGCCACTGAGCGAGCTCAACAGACCAACGCAATCAACATTCGGCATTGACAAATGCTTGTTAAGAAATGTTAGCATTGAGTTATAGTCCATGGTCTAGGCAACATCAGCCAATTTGCTGTTTTCTGTTTCATATTGTATTAATTTGGATGTATGCTCCATATGGGTAACAACAGATGTCAAGAACATGATCCTTCATGTGTACATGTTTTCTGGTTGCAGCTATTGCTATGCCTTGGAACCAAAGAATTATACATTGCATGCTACTTTGATATAATGAATAAGAAAAAAAGAAAACAAAACAAAAAAAAAGAAGATGGAGAAAAGTACTGGGCCAAGAATTGGGCCCTGGGGGGATGCCGGATTTGATGGCCAGGGGGGTTGATAGGGTATTGCCAAATTGGACTATGGGGGCTGATGTGTCGACGCCAGGATTCCACACTGAAGCTGACTGGTGGCCAGGTGTGTTGTGGTGCTGAGGTGCTTTGCTTCTAGGAAGATGCATGCTATCTGGCATTCATGCCTCCCCCCTCCCCCGGTTGGCCAACAGTAGTGCAGCATTGATGGAATCTGTGAATATAGCTGCTTGTCTGGATGTGACCATGGCAACTTGGAACATAAGGATAGGGGACGGATGACAGAGAGCAAACTAGCAAAATGGCAGGTAGGGGTGTCACAAAACTGTAAAACGTTAAAATAAAATGGGTATGAGAGCTGTCAGTGATATTATATGGAGTTTAAGTTGGCAGGTGAGATCTCCACATGAGATTACAGAAGTAGATATATTGTTAAGTTATGAAGATCTCATGGTTCTTTTTTTTCTGTTCGAGAATATAATCATATTACTATATTGTTCCTCTGCTTAACAATGGGGTTCTCTCCCCCCAAAATTGTTACTTACCAGATGGATCATTATCAATGAGGATGTGGCATAACCAAATCTCCTAAAATCTTCAGTCGCATTAGTACTATATACAGCAAAGTGCATTCTGTCCAAGAATTGAAAACAAAAATGGAAGTGGAAGCTCCCTGTGGTGCACTGGGGGCACTATAATCGAAATGGTCTGTCATTTAGCATCAACATTTATTGGCTTATTTTAAAATTGATATCTGGGAAAGACACACTGAACCAAGCCTTGTTTCCAGGTGGACTTGGGGGAAGGGGAACAGGAGAGAACACTAATACAATAGTTGACATGGAAGCAACATGGAACTACAGTCAGTCACAAGCAATAACTGAAGCTTACTACTGACAGTAGTAGGGCAACAACCCAAACAGCTCAATAAGCAGTGTTGGGTAATAACTAGTTACTTGTAACTAGTAACTGTAATCTGATTACTTTTCTAGGTAACTAGTAATAGTAGTTGGTTACTTTTAAAATAAAGTAATAAGTAACTGTAATGATATTACTTTTCCCTAAAAGTAACTAGTTACTGTAGTATATATAGTAATATAAATAGAATAACAGATGGGCATCCATTTGTTATGATTGCTGTAATCCATCAAGGGGTTCTTGTGACTTCGTAAACCTCATGAGTGAAGCTCAAGAGGTTTGTGACATCACAGAATTCCAGAGATTGTACAGGTGTCTTTTGATATTCATGTTTCAGTGTAAGCAAAGGCTGCTCAACTGACTATGTGTTCGATTTATTACATCAGGCTAAAAAAGAACCGCCTTCCGGCAAGCATTTCATGAGCACTCGGAATCTTCATCTTGCACATTGAACGCAAGTTGCCTACCACTTTTTTGCCTTTTTTTCACAATAAAAAGTTTAGGCAACATTTCATGACTGTGAGGCACCATGTTCTGTAGCCTTGCTGATTTTCAGGTTTGAGTAGTCACAGTGTCTAGATATCATGAGCTGCCTGAGGTACGGGGTGGTGAAAACCCGTGGTACAACAACTGGAGTAAAGAGATGCAGCCTTGTAATGTTTAGTCTTGGAATTTTGACCTAATACTGGTTTGCAGTATGAGATCTTAGCTCTAACACAGTGGCTACGACTACAAGGTAGCCTCATTTATCTCACCACTGCTTTCTACATGATTACAATCTCACTGCCTTTTGGTGTCTGGGTTGTTTTTGCCAGTTGTATCATTACAGAAAATGTTGTTAGGCTGAATGGCTCTGGTGAGGTTTTCTTGCACTGGGTGTCCTTGTACCAATTGTTGCAGATCTGGTGTAAATCACTGGCCCCTCCAGTTTGAGTATTTCTTTAATATGTAGAAAATGAAAAGAGGTTGATAGGGAGCAGGGCAGGGGTAAAGGGTGAAAAAGGCAAAGGCAGGAAGGGCAGGTGAGGCAAAAAAGGGTAAGGCCATCATAAAATGGAGGGCGATGAGTACCAATGCCCGTAGTCTGGGTAACAAACTTCCTGAGCTAGTGGCCTTGATGGAAGAGGGATACCTGGATATCGTGGCAGTCACCGAAACATGGTACATGGAGAACCATAACTGGGATGTCAACATACACAATCTACAGGAGGGACAGGGAGGGTAAAAGAGGAGGAGGAGGAGCTCTCTATTTAAGGGAAGGGATCAAAGCAATGGAACTAAAGGGTAAACGGGGAAGAGAGGAGGCACTGTGGGTCACCCAGAGACTGGTAGTGGCACCACAATCAGACAGGGTTGTATAGACCCCCATCTTGGGAGGAAATGACAGAAGGCCTCAGAATGGCAGAAAAAGGGGAGATATTGTTGGTGGGGAACCTGAATATGCCAGATGTTAACTGGAGCACATTTACTGCAGCCACATCCAAGAGTAGGGTCATTCTCGATGCCCTGCAGGAGGCATGCCTCAGACAGCTAATGTTGGAACCCACTCGGGAGGAAGCAATCTTTGAAATGGTACTCTCAAATGGGGATGGAGAGAGGATCACAGATTTAGACATGGATAGCCATCTGGGAACAAGCGACCACCACACAGTGTGGTTCATGATAAACACAACCTTGAAGTCAAGCCATACAAAAACAAGGGTATTGGACTTTATAAGGGC
Organism: Neoceratodus forsteri; assembly: GCA_016271365.2. Lineage (NCBI taxonomy): Eukaryota > Metazoa > Chordata > Ceratodontiformes > Ceratodontidae > Neoceratodus > Neoceratodus forsteri. The sequence continues at coordinate 524,651,689 of JADMNL010000023.1, forward strand.
TGACTTTGGTAAAATGGGGGAGTGCCTAAGAAATGTACTAGCAAATGGGCAGGAAGGAGGGGTGGAAGAACAATGGGGAAAACTCAAAACTGCCATCATACAGGCAACAAGCCTTAGTGTGAAGCAAATAAAGAAAACAAAATGAAGTGAAAAACCACTGTTATTCTCGAAGTGGCAAAGAACGTTAGGAAGAAAAAGATAACATTCAGGAAATATAAGGAATCTCAGAAGAAGCAGAACAGAGAACTGTATCAGTTAAAGCAGTGGGAAGCAGTGAAGGCAGTCAGGATAGCAAAGGCCCAAACCGAGGAAAAGATAGCCAGCTCAGTTAAGAAGGGGGATAAAACCTTTTATAGATACATTAGGGAGTGTAGAAAGACCAAGGGAGGGATAGTGAGGCTTAATAAAGGGGAGGGGAGGTGGGCAGAGAGCAAAAGTGAAAAGGCAGAGATACTGAATGAATACTTTTGCTCAGTATTCACAAAAGAAGAGATGGGGGAGGTACCTAAATCAAACAATAGAAGCGCTTTGGGCAGCGGGGTCGATACCAGTCCATTCACAGAAGAAAGGGTCCTGAAAGAACTCTTAAAACTTAAGATGGACAAAGCAATGGGACCTGATGGGATTCACCCCAGAATCCTAAAAGAACTAAGGGGAGGCCTAGTGATACCACTGACTACCCTTTTTGACAAATCATGGGAAGATGGTGTGGTATCTGAGGACTGGTGGAAGGCAGATGTGATCCACCATTACAAAAGTGGGAGCAAGGCAGTGGCAGAAAACTATAGACTTGTTAGTTTGACCTCAGTGGTGGGGAAAATTATTGAATCACTTCTGAAAAGAAAGAATTGTCACATACCTAGAGGCCAACAGGACACAGGATCCAAGGCAGCATGGATTCAGAGCAGGAAGGTCATGTCAGATTAATCTAATAGATTTCTTTGACTGGGTGACCAAAGTAGTAGACCAGGGAGGGGCTGTAGATATGGCCTACTTAGACTTTAGCAAGGCATTTGACACAGTACTGCACAAAAGATTAATAAACAAGTTAGCCAGCCTGGGAGTGGGTCCCAGGGTGGTAGCCTGGTTAAAAAGAATTGGCTGGACAACAGGGCACAGAGGGTAATAGTAAACGGAGCACAATCTGGAGAAAGGGGAGTTACTAGTGGGGTACCGAAGACTTCAGTACTGGGACCGGTCCTCTTTAATGTCTTTATAGGTGTCATTGCAGAGGGGCTGGAAGGAAAAGTATGCCTCTTTGCAGACTACACAAAGGTCTGCAACAGGGTTGATACACAAGGGGTGTGTGTGTGGAAAGGATGAGAAGGAACTTGGCAAGGTTGGATCAATGGTCAAGAGTATGGCAGCTTAGTTTCAGTGCAAAGAAGTGCAAAGTAATGCACCTGGGAAACAAAAACCCAGGGGAAGAGTACACAATGGGGGGGTACTAACAACAACAATAATGGAAAGGGACCTGGGGGTACTCATATCAGATGACCTTAAGGTAGGAAAGCAATGTCAGAAGGCAGTAAGGAGGGCTGGGAGGATTTTGGGATGCATAGGGAGAGGCAACACCAGTAGAAAGCAGGAAGGTGTTATCTTTCTGTACAGAGAGCTGGTGAGACCACATCTGGAGTACTGCATTCAGTTCTGGAGACCCCATCTCCACAAAGACATAGACAGGATAGAGGCAGTCCAGAGGAGGGCAACTAAAATGGTGCATTGTCTGCACCAGAAGCCATATGAAGAGAGAGAGAGAGAGAGAGAGACTAAAAGAGATTAATATGTATACCCTGGAGGAAAGGAGGGAGAGGAAGGAAATGATAGAAACTTTCAAGTACCTCAAGGGAATCAACAAAGTCCAAGAGGGTAGCATATTTCAGAAAAAGAGATGAGCAAGAACAAGGGGGCACAATCTGAAGATAGAGGGGGAACGGTTTAGGGGCAACATGAGGAAGTATTTTCCACAGAGGATGCGTGGAACAGCCTTCCTAAGGAGGTTGTGGGGGCCAAAACAGTGGGGGGAATTCAAGAATATATGGGACCAACATAAGGCAATTATAGTGGGGGATAGGAGGAAGTAGACTTCTGGTTAACTAGGATCTGCAGTTTATCAAATAGGTAGGGAAATTGGCGGACTAGGTGGGCCAAGTGGTCCTTATCTGCTGCCAAAGTCTATGTTTCTATGAAAATGAGTGTGTACACAGTGAGTAACACCCCACAAGATGGCCACCGTGTTGTGCTGGCTGTAAGCAGCAGTGGAGTAGCCGCAGGATTATTGTAACTTTTGGTTTTATCGGTTAATTTAAATCCATTTATTTACGCTTATACGTTTATGTTATTTGTTTTTTCTGTTTGCTTATCAGTCCTGGTGAATTAAGTGTGGACTTTTTCCTGCGTCTACATGTAATGAATTAGGAAATTATCATCCTACCATTTTTATTTGAATCGTCCCTGGATTCTGGATTCTGGTTACTGAGAGAAGCACTGTTAGCGCTACGAGCGAAGCATAAAATCCAGTAACAGAGTGAAGTTTTTCGCCTCTGGTAGCTGGGTTGTGGAGAGCGGAACGGAGTCAGAAGCTGGATTGTGTTGTGCTTTGTTGTGTTGGAGGAAAGAAGGAGTGGAGTTGATAGCGTTTCCACCGGGCAGCAAATCTGTGGATTCTTTTTAAGAGGAATTTCTTCTCAGCCCTGACCCGACCTAATGGTGTGCTCTGGGTCTGCTGCTGTTGGGCCGCCGGCTCTGTAGTACTTCCGTTCGGCTAGACAGTAGCTGGTGGGCAGCCATAGTGCAGAACAGGTCTGAGGAAGAGTTTTGTGGCTGGGTTGAGCTCTTATAACGCTGCCTGTGGATTTAACGCTTTGAGTGCTAGCATAACATTTCAGCCCAACTCTGGTTGGAGTGAAGATTGGTGATGAAATGGGAAGCTGATTCGGCTACCTTGAGCCTGTGTGACCTGTGACCAGAGTGGGGAGTGACAGTGGTGGGATATGTAGTACATGGAACGAATTTGGATTATAAAGTGAGTGTGATTACAGAGCCGATTTTGGAACTGATCCCTAGGATTCGTGACTGCTTGTTGGTTCTTGTGTGGAAGTGAGAGCCCGCAGGAGAGACTGAATGGCATTCATGGCTCCCTGAGATGTGAGCCCTGTGTATAATTCTCCTACTTCCTATTCTTTGGATGAAATGAGTTTTAAAGTTGACTATTTTTTGAAGAAATACTGGATTGACTAGGCCTGATAAATGAACTGAGACTTTTGCTGATTTAATATTTTATTTTTATTATTTTTATTTTAGGTTGAATAAGTATTAATTTTGTAGTTCTGTATTTTGTATTGTTTTCCCCTTCTGTGTGAGAGACAGTGTATGGGATCTGTAGACCTTCCCTCTTTTACCTCATTCTGTGAGAGAGAGTGGAGGAGTTGTCATCTGAGATTGGTTTTGTTTTGTTTTTGTTTTGTTTGTTTATAAATTTGTTAATAGATGTTTATTTAGTATTAGGTTTTTGATTTAAATATTAAAGTGGGGAGTGGGGTGGTTTTTATTAAGAGGGGGTATATAAGGGTAGATAAAAGTGTTGACTTGGTGGGGTTTTTAATGACTTAGCATTATTTCAGAGTCTGAATATGTGTTGGGTTGGCAAGAACACAGTCAGGCGGTACTCCCCTTCAAGACTGAAGGATCTCCGACCATTTGAATGTCCTTCACTCCCTTCAGAAGTCTATAGGAAATGCCGAGCATTCGGCATTGTGAGATGAAGGAGTGCAGGGAATAGGAGATCCTGGAACTCTTGTGGAGGATGGGAAAGGAGTGGGTGAAGAGGGACAGTTAGAACCAGGAGGCGCCCTGGGACGAAATGAATATAGGTAGTCATGGATATAGTGAGGATTATACAGACTTTGCGTCCAACCTACTGTAGTTTGGATCCTGGCCCTACTCATCTACTTGTGGGGTGTGTAGAGGTTATTGGCCCGATCCTTATTGGGATAGTGGTGGTATCACTGGAGAGAGGGATCTTTCCAGATCCCTTGAAGGAGGCAGTAGTGTGCCCCCTTCTGAAAAAGCCCTCCCTTGATCCCGACTACCCAGAAAACTACAGACTGGTTTCAAACCTCCCCTTTTTGGGGAAGGTTATCAAGAAGGTGGTCACCTTGCAGCTGGAAGATTATTTAACCAGCCACAGTATGTATGACCCTCTTCAGTCTGGCTTCAGGAAACAGCATAGTACTGAGATGGCTCTTGTACAGGTACTGAATGATCTCCCAATGGCAAGAGAGCAGAGAACTCATTCTATTTTGGTTCTCCTTGATCTCTCAGCAGCATTTGACACCGTAGATCATGAGGTGCTGCTCAAACACCTGTGGTTTCTCTGTGGACTAAGGGGGGTGGTCCACAGTTGGTTTCAATCTTTTCTGCAGGGTAGGACTCAGAGAGTAGTGTTGGGGATTTATTCCATGACCTCTTACTACCTGCGCTGTGGGGTGCCACAGGGTTCGATGTTGTCCCCCATGTTATTTGCGGTGTATATGCTTCCATTGGAGGACATTATAAGACAGTATGGGTTGAATTTTCATTGCTATACTGATGATTCTCAACTCTACACGTCTTTTGTGCCCGGGCAGGAGTCTGAGTCAAGTGCATTGTATAACAACTGCCTCCTGAAGGTACATTACTGGATGAGTACCAATTGGCTGAAGCTGAACCCAGGAAAAACAGAGGTATCGGTGGTGGAACTGGGGTTGAGGATGTCAAGTCCATGGGTGGGAAAACCCTCAGGTTTAGTTCTGGGGGGGATCCCGCTTATGGCATCTGGTCAGGTGCATAACCTTGGTGTTATGTTTGATGAGGGCTTGACCCTGAGGGCACAGGTGTCGGCCGTAGTCAAATCATCCTTTTTCCATCTAAGGAATATAGCAAGGGTGAAACACTTGGTTCCATCAGAGGATCTTCCTACCCTGGTCCACGACTTAGTTGCCAGTTTTCTTGATTACTGCAATGCCCTTTATCTAGGGCTACCGGGAGTGGATATCCGCCTCTTGCAGCTGGTGCAAAATGCAGCAGCTAGGTTGTTGACTGGAAGCCCGAGAACCAACCATATAACACCTGTGGTGCGTGAGTTGCACTGGCTGCCTGTACAGTGGCGGATCACTTTCAAGGTCGTTTGAATGACCTATAAAGCCCTACATGGTTTGGGACCTCACTACCTGAAAGAACTCCTGACTTCTTACTGTCTCTCTCGCTCCCTCCAATCCTCTGGCGAGAGATTGCTAGAGATTCCCAGGGTAACTTTAAAAACATATGGTGGAAGAACATTTGCCTTTATGGCTCCTACCCTGTGGAATTCTCTACCTTGCCAGATACGTAACAGCCTGAATGTGGAGGGGTTTAAAAAAGCTCTTAAGACCTTCTTATTTAATCAAGCATTTTCTGCTATGGATAAGATGCTATTTATTACTGTGGATTTCAATGCTGTATGTGGAATTTTGTAAAGGTGTCCTGAGCTCAGGAAGGGTGCCTTATAGAAATAAACTTTTACTTACTTACTTTCTTACATAGCTTTCACCTTTCAGCCTTCTTATTAGGTCCTATTAATTAGTCCCCACTTAAAGACTCCTCAGCCCATTCACTTCTACTCTGCCTTTTCATACCTATCACCACCTTTTCATTTTCCAGATTCTATTCTTGCCTTAACTATTATCTCTTTATAATAACTAGCTATCGTTTTTTTCCCTGAGGGAAACTGGGTTATAATTTGCCATTATAACCTGTGGGTTATAATGGTGAACCTGCATCGGCTTTTCCTTGGTCAACACACGTGCCAGTCGCAGCTCTTCTCTCCCTCTCTGCCGTTCTGTAGCACCGCACACCTGCACACTTCACTGTGACTGGTACTCAGTGGTAAGTTAACTTAAAAAAAGTAAATAACTGGCATATGTCTGCTCTTAGGTCTAAACTGCAAAAATGAAAACAAAAAAAAAAACAGAGGGAAACAAAATGCTTCAGCAGTGAAACTCCGATAGGGGACTGCTCTTAAACCCTTGCATGGAGGCTGCACCGGGATGTGGCATTACTTTATACAATTGATGTGTTGAAAAAACACTCCCCAGCAATTATATAAAATAAAACATGAGGCGGTGTGTTATAACCTGAGATTTTCACACACCCTCGGTGTTGGATACTTTAAAATAAACCCCTCAAGCTTCGTTTTGGGATTTATGTGGCATCCAACACCTCAGGTGTGTGTACAATCTCGTTAAACACACCACCCCATGTATTTTTCTATATTTCGCCTACAGCCCCCCCCATTTTCTTTCCTCACATATATTTCTCTTATTTCCCTAACCTGCTTTTTTCTCTTTTAGATAATTCCTGAAGATCTATGGTTGAAACATCAATTCTAACTCAACTTTCTATTTTCAGTGTGCATTTAATATTACCATTTTGTTCTAGATCTGTAACATGTGCTGTGCAAATAAAAGTCAGAAAACATAATTTTATTTGTTGGTTTATTATTAAATATATCATTGTGCAATATTTGATATTCAAATTATACTACTTGTGCTCCGTTACATGGTAGAGGTAAGAATCGCTATAGGAATTGATGAAATTTGTTTGAGGGAGCAACAGATTGGTCAGTTGATGTACAATTTATAGATAGCTTGCTACACCCATGCATGTCATCAGTCATGGCCCTCTACAATAGCCATTGTGAACCCAGAGGGAACTGGGGCCAAAATAGCTGTTGTAGGGAAAAAGGCAAGTAGTCCATCTGCAGGCAGGACTCAGCGCCTATTTCCATCAACACCACATGTGCCAAACTGCCACAACAGGCTACTTGATCATCCATCTGCCCACCTGCCAGATCTCTAACCATCACCGGTGCCATCTCAAAGAAAATCCTCATCAGAGGGGTATGTACCGGAGAGCAACAGGTGTTTTGTGTTGTGTGATAATTCAATTGTGACCCTGTGACTTTAGTTGTGGCATACTGGCAGTGGCACAACAGTCATGGCAGACTTAGTGTACTGTGTCTCAGTGGCAGTGGCAGGTCAAGATTCAGCTGTGGGAAAGAGTGTTTACATTTTGTTGGGGTAAGTATGTGTGTGCTGGTGGAATTTATTGCACATGATGTAGGGTGAATCTGTTGCTGGCAATGGCAAAGTTAGGATTCAGGCTGCTGTGTGGAAATGAGAAAAGATCACCAAGGCAAGGAAGGGCAGTAGATCTGCAGGGTGCATGTGTGTGAGTGTAGGGGGGCTATGTGAGGGTGGGATTTTATTATAGAAATTTAAAAGGGTAGTTGTGGCTCTTGCATAATCAGGAGGAGAATACAAGCTAGATATGGAAAAGATTGCCAAGTGCAGAAGATGCTGCAGGAGGTGTGTGGCAATGGGGTAAGGGTGGGATGCAAAGGAATAGTTGTGGCTGGCTTTGTCAGGATATACAGCTGTATGGGAAAGATCCCCAAGGGCACTGGCAACAGTGGCAAGAGATGCAGGGTGTGTGTGTGTGTGTGTGTGTGTGTGTGTGTGTGTTTTGATGGTGAATATTGGTGTTATGGAAATGAAAAAGGACAGGGGCAGCAATGGCTGGCAAAACCAGAATTCAGCTGTGGGGGGAAAAATATTTTATGGGGCAGCAGTAGATGAAGGGTGTGTGTTTGAGTGTTTTTTTTTAAATAGAGCTCTTATTTATGGAAATGCAAAGGGATTGTTGTGGCTGGCAATGTCAGATGGGTACTGTGTTATAACTTATAGAGGAACTTTCATGATGGTCCAAAAAGTTACAGCTTATAGTCATTATATGTAGTACTAGACATGAAAGGGTGTGTGCATTTGTTATTTTTGGTCAAGGTTTACTCTGCCTTCCATAATTTGGATTTGTTTTTCAGCCCTGCTTCACTTGCCTTTGCTGTTCAGCTGCTGGGCTGCTAGCTCCTGATGACATCACTGTAGGGTAGAGGAGTGACTCACACTGTGCAGTACCATGCAGTTGCAACAATGTTGCAAGGCAAACCTACCATTACTCAGTGTATATACTTTGCTCCCCCTTCCCCAAGACAGCCTGTTAGCAATGCATTATGCCAAAATCCAAATGCCTTGTCAGTATGTTTTTTTTTTTTTGTGTGTGAAATTGACTCTGCCATACAGTGATGTCAGCAGTACAACCCTGGGCCCACAGCAACACCAGGCTTGCTATGGAAGCTCTGGTACACCCTGCAGTTTTTAGCAGCTCAGAATGCAAAAACTAACTGCAGCAGACAGTAATGAAATACAATTCCAGAATCAATGCAAGAAGGGATAATTTATGCATGAAAGTCAAAAGGACTGGTGAAGGTCCTCTTTAACATATTAATTGTCTTTAGAATCTGTTTTATTTCTTTTGTACACTTCTTGGGGTTTCATGAGCACATAGCTATGTTCAATGAGTAAGTACAACTATGTTATTAAAAGTAATATAAAGTAATATGAAAAATAATATGCATTACAGTTACAATTACTAATTACTTTTTATATAAAAGTAATAAGTAACTGTAACTCCCTCCTCGACATACCTGGTCTGCTTCCAATGTCCTTGGCAACCCCCTCGGTATTTTCCCAGCTGCCGTCCGCCATCAGCACTCCATTAGGGTCTGCCTTGTTTCCCCTGTGGTTTACCCTCTGCAGCGGGGTGGTGGGGAGCCCCCTACTCTCCACCCAGTCTGGATCCTGATACAGGTGACCCCCAGTGCCGATGCTCATCAGATGGCCATCAAGCCACTCAACCCAGGATGTCACTCCTCTGACTTTTTGGTAATTTTCTCCTGGGAGCTGGGGACGTGCACTGACGCCAGCGGAGGGGAGCGTACCTGCGTCTGCACATGCTCCCTCCTGGCATCTGCCTCAACCCCATCACCATGGTAGAGCTTAGTGCCCTGTCTCCCAGCCTCCACCAGCAGGTGAAAGGGCACTGACTCTTGTGAACCCCCCTCCCCAGAGAAGGAGAGCAGTCCATTGGATGCTCAGTCCTTCTCCTCCACTGCCAACTCCCGGTGACCCATGCTCGTTCCCGAATATGGGTCACTGGCGCCACATGAGGTAAGGCATCCAGTGCCTCAGCCCTCAGAACCACCAGGCCGGCAACTGATTACTTTTTAAAAGTAACTTACCCAACACTGTCAATAAGTTACAACAAAACATGATCCCTCAAAAGGCTGGGCAGATAAAAATAAAGCAAAATCCAAAACAGAAGAATGCAACAAATATGCAATTTACAAAGTGCACCAAACAATCTTGGAGAAGCTCTGGGGGTGACAGAACAGAGGGGAGTCTGGATCAGTTGACCGAGTGGTGAGGAATGGACAGTAGCATGCAGAAGATAAACCTCAGCAGAGACGTCTGGGTGCAAGGTAAGAGGGAGCACATGTAAGGGAGGAGGCGAGAGAGTTCCAGAGAGAAGGCAGCCTTGCTGAAAAAGTGGACTGAACAATTGAAGTACAGCAATTTAGAACCTTTGGATCCAGATCCAGATCTCTGATGACTCAATCAGCTTGGAAACTGTGATGTCATTTTTTGGGGTTGGGGGACAGTGACACAATCACACAAGTTACTGTATATGTTCATGTGTACAGCTGTGGCATCCATTATGGTTTTGAGTAACTTCTTGAGTTCTATGGGTGAGAGAAGTGTGAATTGAAGCTGAATAGTTCTGGTGCACAAAGGACTTGAGAAGGCACTCTTATAGTCATAAGAGATGCCAGAACTATACATGTAAAAATATTATAAATCATGTTTAATACTTCAGTTTTTAACAAAATGGAACTTAAATTTAAAATCAAAACATTTTATATGGTAGAAAATTAGCAAAACCACTTGTGTAAGGTAAGGTACAACTTTATCTTTATACAGGAAACATGTTGTTTGGACCTTGCAGTCCAGTTTGCAAGACAGTCCTGTAATTAATTCCACTAAAGTTGCAGAACATAAACAAGAAAACATAATAAACAAATCGAAACAAGACATATGTTATCTGACAACTGTTGAATACAGAAATACAAAATACAAAGTACAAAAGCTGTTCATAAATAAATATGATACAAATGTAATTAATAACAATTGCGGGTAAAGTGCATCAAGTCATTCACAGATCTGGGACTGTCTAGTACAGTGTGCCCTGCAAGCCCATTGGTCCACACTGTGGACCAATGGGCTTACATCCCATACTGTAAATGTCAGTCGGCGGGCAGCCGGGCGGTATGTGGGCGGGTTGCAGCTGCTCACTGCCGATGGGGGGCAGGATGGGCAAGTGGTCCCTCTGTGGGTGAGGGGTGGGGGTGCCACTGGATCACCAGAATCTGATGTTATGGTGCTTTAACGCGATCGGGAATCGGTGGGAGGGGGTCCACTAGACTACCAGGGAGGAATATTTCTATATTTACTGACGATCAGGCAATCGGGAGGGAGGGGGGGATACCACTAGACCACCACGGAGCTGTGTGTGCTATGGCGTTTACCGTGATCATGGCTAAGGGGTGGGGGATGCCCCAGGACCCCCACTGTGCACATGTCATGCTGTGCAGGGCGCCAGGCACAAGTCGCCAGGCTGCCCTGCACAAGGCATGCAAATGGGGCCATAATGACATGCAAATGGCCCCATTTGTGCCTTGCATATATTATGGCCTCATTTGCATGCCCCCCACTAAATATCATGGGTGATGCGCCTAGCCCAACTGCAATTGCGCTGGTGAATCCCCATGCTCCCTATTTGTGGCTCGCACCGGCACAGTGCCACTGCACCATGCGCAGTCCATGCCATACACCATGGTGCATCACCATGGAATATCACCTGGTCCTGGCCCTGGCGCATCCCAGTTGTGCTGCACCCAGGCTTGTACCACTGCCAGGCGCAGTCTGAATATCTGGGCCATGTTGTACAAATGTAATGTGATATGGGTGAGAGTGAGATAGTAGGAAAAAGTTTCACTTTCTATTCTTGAACTCTTCTGACCTCACTTGTGGTTCTGCCACTCATGAGGTCAAGAGGTCAAATATAGCTCATGATGATATCTCTAGGCAGTGATGATAGATGCTGAAATGGACCTTGTGACCATCACAGAAATGTGGGCCTCAGAAAATAATGACTGGGACCTGACAATAGGCAATGATGACAGATGCTGAAATGGACCTTGTGACCATCACAGAAATTAGTCTACTAGGGTATACTGTGTTTAGGAAGGATAGAAAAGCTAGCGATGGGGAGGAGGAATGACACTACTCATTAGGAATGAGATTAAATGCTGTCGGGAGAAGGATGTTGAAGGGCACATAGTGGCATTGCGGGTTACCTTGCAGGATCCCAGGTGTGTACAGACCACCTACGCAATCAGAAGATCTTGATGAGGAACTAGCAATGAACCTAAAGACCCACTGTGGTAAGGGTAGGGGCAGAACTGTGGCGATGGAGGATCTTGACATTTGGGGGGAAGACTGGGGTACCATGGCATCGTCATCGGCCAAGGAGCATTGTCTGCTGGACACCTTCCAGGATGCATTCCTATCCCAACTGGTGGTTGAGCTGACCAGGGAGGTATGCATTCTGGATTTGTTCTGACGGATGATGACCAGGTAAAGGACTTGGTTGTGAAGGACCTGCTAGCAGGAGCGCACCACACAAAGACGATGGTGGTAGACTTCAGGTGTGCAGAATTTAGGGGAATGTCAAATGTCCTTGGGGGACATTTAGAAAAGATTGGTCCAGACATGGGCATGGAGTGCAGGTAGAAGATACTAAAGAAGGGTCTTCATGAGGCCACAAAATCCTGCACAAAGGTCCACTTCAAGAATGCAAGGGCTAGAAAACCCAGTTGCTGTACAAGGGAAGTGCAGGAGGAAGTGAAGGAAAAAGGCTGGCCTTCCACAGATATAACCATTCTTGGGGGGACAAAGACAGGGAGGAGTAGCAAAGAATATCCAAAATGGTGGGTAGGATGGTGAGATCGGCCATGGTAGATAAGGAGCTGAGGCTGGTCCAAGGAATCAGGAAGGGGGAGAAGGGTTTTTCAGGTACATCAGGGAGAGAAGGAAGGGTGAGGGAGCAGATTAATAGGTTAATGTATGAGGGTGGGTGGGCAGAGGAGGCTGTAAAGCAAGCAGAGGTACTGAACAAGTACTTTTGCCTGGTCTTTACAAGGGAGGGGGATGGATCGATTCCATTGGGAGGGCAGAATTGGGGCTGGCGGGAGGGCACTTACAGATGGAGAGATCCTAGCGGGAAGGTTGAGGGAGGCTCTAATGTCCCTGAGAACTGACAAGGCTCTGGGCCTGGATGGGATCCACCCCAGGGTGTTGAAAGAACTGGCAGATGTCCTGGCTTCACCATTGGTGGACCTATTCAATACTTCCCTTCAATCCAGATGAGTCCCCAGGACTGGAGGATGGCACATGTTGTGCCAATCCACAAGAGTGGCCCACGAGACGAGCCGGGAAACTACAGCCTGGTTAGCCTGACACTAGTGGTGGGGAAACTGATGGAGATCATTTTGAAGGAGAGGATGGTGGAGTTCCTTAAGGCACATGGCCTTCGAGATGAATGCCAACATGGGTTTGTCCGGGGTAGATTGTGTCAAATCAGCCTAGTTGAGTTTTATGATTGGGTGACAAGGTCACTAGACCAGAGAAGACTGGTGGATGTCCTCAACCTGGATTTCAGCAAAGCCTTTGACTCAGTGCCACACAGAAGACTGATAGGGAAGCTGAGGAGCATGGGGTTGGGGGAAAAGATGGTGGGGTGGATTGGAAATTGGTTATCTGATCAGTTTCAGAGAGTGGTGGTTGGGGGTGAAGTCTCAGCTCCCAGAAGGGTCATCAGTGTGGTCCCTCAAGGGTTGGTGTTGGGCCCACTTATATTTAATGCATTCATCTCGGACATTGAGGAGGGAGTTAGGAGCAGACTGAGTCTTTTCACTGATGATTCCAAATTGGGAGTGGTGGTGTACGTGGGGAAGGGGAGAAGGATGCTACAGGAGGACTTGGGACCCTTGAAAGGTGGTCGCACACTTGACAGCTGAGGTTTAACACCAAGAAGTGCAGCATACTCCACTTGGGTGTTAGTAACCCTGAGCAAGACTACTTTCTTGGAGGGGTGAAGCTGACTGTCTCAGAGGGTGAAAAAGATCTCGGGGCGGCAATAGATGCCAAGATGAATAATTCAGAGCAGCATAGGAGGGCTGTGGCAAAAGCAAACAGAATGCTTGGGTGCATTGCTAGAGGGATAACATCAAGGAGGAGGGAGGTCCTTCTGCCCCAGTACAATTACTTGGTTAGGCCACACCTGAAGTGCAGTGTGCTGTTTTGGTGCCTGTACTTAAAGGAGGACATTGCTGTCCTGGAAGAGGTCCAGAGAAGAGTGACAAAGATGAGTCATGGTCTGAGGGACAGATCCTACATGGAGAAACTTAAGGATTTGAACATATATGTCCTGGAGGAGAGGAGGGACAAGGGATATATTATAGAGCTCTTTAAGTATTTGAAGGGGAAGAACTGGAGCAACATGATGGTCTGTTTCAATTAAAAGAGGAAGGGTCCACAAGGGCTCAAGGTCTGAGACTGGTGGTGGTGGGGTTTAGGGGAGAGGTGAGGTGACATTACATCACAGAGAGGGTGGTGGCACCATGGAATGCACTGCCAGTGAAGCTAGTGGCAGTGGAAACTATGGGGGGATATAAGAGGAGTTGGAACAGTTACTGGGGTAAAGTACTGGTGGAGAGAGCTGGGAAAGGCAGGGATGCTCTGGGGAAGGGTGCAGAGAATGAGGGTACAACAAGAGGAGGGGGGCAGCTGCAGTGACTTAACTGTGGGCTGTAGCTCGAGCAGACTTGATAGACCGACTGGCCTAATCTGCTGGCAACTTAGTGTGTAATTGTGGGCCTTGGAAAATAATGGCTGGGACCTGACAATAGGCAATGATGACAGATGCTAAAATGGACCTTGTGACCATCACAGAAATGTGGGCCTCAGAAAATAATGCCTGGGACCTGACAATAGCTGAAATGGACCTTGTGACCATCACAGAAATGTGGGCCTCAGAAAATAACAACTGGGACTTGACAGTCCCTGGGTACTCACTGTTCAGTAGGGATAGAGGAAAAGGTTGGGTGGAAGGCGTAGCCCTTTATGTCACGGATGGCACTGAGGTTGTGGAAGATGGGTGCATCAGGGGTTGTAATGGGGAAAAAGAATAATTGTGGTGCAACTCATGGTGACCGCAGACATGAAACAATGCTTGGGGTGATCTATATACCACCAGGGCAAGGGGAGGAGAGGGACAGAGAGCTTGGAGAAAAACTAGAAGGGGGGGTGGCAACGGGGGAGGTACTGGTAATTGGTGATCTGAACTTGGCGGTCATCGATTGAGATGTTCCAGTGGCCAGGAGCACCCGAAGTCAAGCCTAGTTGGATACATTTCAGGACTCTGCTGGTACAGCTAGTTAAGGAACCCATCAGGCAAGAGGCCATTCTCCATGTGGTGGTCTCCAATGGTAGGAGCTACAAGAGAAGGTGAGCCATTAGGAAACAGTGACCTCAACTCCATTTGGTTTGACTGGCCCTTGGGACAGGAAAAACCCAGCTGAGAGCTGAGGTCCTTGATTTCAGAGGGTTGGACTTCAACAGGTTGAAGGAGTTGGTCCATGAAAAGTTAGCCAGGGTAGACAGCATTGGAGATGTAGAAGAGAGGTTAAAGGGGCCATTCTTGAGGCATCTAAAAAGTTATGCATGAGAATGGTAAACAAAAAGAACAAGTTCAAGAGACCATTATGGTTCTCGGCAAGGGTCATAGAAGTGGTGAGGGTCAAGAAAAAGGCCTTCTCCAAGTACAAAGAAAATCAGAGATAGTAAGAATGGGGAGAATACTTAATGAAAAATAAGGAGGCACAGATGGCAGTTAGGGAGGCAGAAACAGACACAGAGCAGTGTATCGCAGCATGGATCAAGGGCAGAGAAAAACATTTCTTCCAGTATATTAGGGAAAACAAGCATTTGTCAATACCGAATGCTGTCTTGCTGGCATTTGCATTGGTAGTGCAGGAGTTAGAGAGCTGCATAATAGGAATGTCAGTGAAGTATTGAACTGACGCCAACCCCACCCCCACCCTGCAGAGACTGACAGGCATTGGGGTGTGCCTTTGGGTTGTCAGCCATAATGCTCAAGCCATTTCACCTCACACTACCCTGCAGACACCGACAAGTATAGTGATGTGCCTTGAGGTCTTTGGGCCTTACACTCATCCCATTCCATAAGGAAATATGCTGAGATGGGTGCAGTATAGGAGAATGGGGTGAACTCTGGGGCTGAAGAGTCCAAGGCACACCTCGATGCCTGCTACTGGCTGCAGGGTGGGGGTGGAGGTGGAAAGTTGTGAGCATTACAGCTGACAATGCCAAGTCACACCCCTGACGCCTGTCAGTCTCTACAGGGTGGGGCATTATGGTTGGAAACCCTAATGCCCTGGGTGTTTGTTGGTATTTTCACTCAAAATTTTCATCATGGGCTTTTTGTGACCCCACCTCATGAAAAGTGGCATTATCAGTTTGTTAACCGAAAGGTGATTTTGCACAGCGACTGCTCCATTTGGCGCTACAGGTGCAAAAACATATTTCATTCAGGATGTTAAAAATGACAGCTGTACTGTTCATGAGAAGGTGTAAACAAATGGCAATGTTGAAAGTCTGGAGTGAAAAGATGAAAAATTGGCGAAGTTACGAGAGTGCGTAGAAACTGCGTAACCTGCATGTCAACGCAATTATTTTGGGGATTTTTTAAACCAAATTTTCAACAGAGGCATTTTGGGACCTCTGCTCATGAACAGTGGCACTGTGATTTTGTTAATCTGTTCCGAACATTGATTTCCCACAGCGACCGCGCCACTGTGCGTCAGATGTGCAAAAACACATTTCGGGCAGGATGTGAAAAATGACAGCTGTACTACTCATAAGGAGGTCTGTAAAAATGTTAATGCTGAAAATCTGCAGTGAAAATATGAAGAATTGGTGAAGTCACGAGCATGTGTAGAAACTATGCAAAGCACGCCTGTAACACAATTATTTTGGGGATTTTTTAACCAAATTTTCAACATAGGCATTTTGGGACATCTGCTCTTGAGCAGTATCACTGTCATTTTGTCACTCTGTCCTGAGCATTGATTTTCTACAGTGACTGCGCCATTGTGCGCCACATGTGCGAAAACATATTTTGGGCAGGATGTGAAAAATGACAGCTGTACTGGTCATAAGGAGGTCTGTAAAAATGGCAATGCTGAAAATCTGGAGTGAAAATATAAAAAATTGTCGAAGTTATGAACGTGTGTAGAAACTGCGCAACGCCCACTCGTAACAAGTTATTTTTTGGAATTTTTTCACCAAATTTGCAAGATAGGCCTTTTGGGACTCCACCTCATGAACAGCGGCACTGTCATTTTGTTAACTCATTGCCTGCACAGGAGCTCTCTGAAGTTGCACCACTTATCTCCTGTATCCTGTTAACATTGAATCCTGGGCCTATCTAAGCAAAATCAAGCTATAGTCAGCATGCCACAAACAAATCCTAATAGCTCAAGAACCGTAAGTGCTAGACACAAAGTATGAGTGGCAAAATTATTCAGCACAAAATTATCTTTCCAATGGTGGTATGCAACTAATAATATGTAATTTTGTTTTTTTCCTATTCTTGTTGAAACAGCAAAAAAAAATTTTTTTCCACTAAAATAGGCAACATAAGACATATACACCATACCATAAACAAATGCAAATAACTTCTAAAGTATACATGATATACACAAAATATCAGTGGCAAAGTTCTTCAGCACAACATTACCTTTCCAACAGTGCTATGGAATCAAATATATATTATATTCTGTTATATTATATATTAAAATATATAAGTGACGTCTCCAGACATTGCAAGGGCACACAGGAAGTCAGTAGCTGACTTCTGTAGGTGTCCTCAGGACACACCAGTGTATTTTACTGATGACTACAGCATCTGCTAGGAGACAGGAGTCCTGAAAGGTGATTCCACACAGTGACTGCGAAATGACCTTTCAGGACTGAATAATGAGATGACAGTGCATGTGTTCATGCGGTGGGGTCCCAAGGACCCCATGTTTAAAATTTGGAGCCAAAATTCAAAAAAATGGCTTACATATCCACCTAAGTTGAGACCCCCATTTATGCCATTATACAGCTTACTGGCATTTCTTCAGTTCGCAGTCGACTTTGAAGAGTCCAGATGTGTTCCCACTCCAGCGAAGATCACAGTACCAGATCTCTGGAGGTAAGCATGGGGTGAGGTGTGTGTGTGTGTGGGGAGGTGGGGTGTGCAGAGGGTGGTTGCGGGTTGGGGAAGGGGGTGCCGTGGACAACAGACCATTTCCTTTTTTCAGGTACAAAAAAAGAAACAGACACTGCACCGTGGGACAGTTGTCTTTCTTTACAGTCGAAAACAAATGTTGGGCACACTGGGGTGGGCTCCCAGTATGCCCCATAATTTCTGGGGGACCTGATGTTGGCAACACTGGGGTGGGCTCCCAGTGTACCACACAATGGGGGTGGGGCAGGGCCCGGAACATGCCGATGTGGTTGGCTAACTGTAAGTGGCAGCACACTGGGGTGGGCTCCCAGTGTGCCACACAATGTTGGGGGGGGGCAGACATTCCAACACAGGATTGCACCCCTGATGTCGGCTTCCTTTGGGGATTGTGTGGTGGTGGCTCTGCCGCCATGTTTAATGAAATGTTTCACCATTAAAGGCATGTCGGGAGGCGTGTCATCTGTGCTGCTGCATGACGACCTTGTCTCTGATTGCTGCGGCACTTTTCTTACAAGTCATGTCCACTTTACATAATGTTTGTGTCAGCACTAGCATGCTGGCTTATTGGGAAATGAGGGATGCACCTACTAAAGCGTGCCCTGCATTTGCCAACACTGACACACCTCTGAAATGTGCTACTAACACAAGATATTGCTTGCACGTGTGTGCAAGCCAACATAAAAAGGAAGAAAGGAGGTGAAATCATTAGGCTATCTGAGGGGGTAGGGTGATAAAGGAGGACATGTAAAAGGCTGCCATCCTTAATGATTACTTTTGTTCTGTCTTCACTAGGGAGGACAGCAGGCCCTCGCCAGAGAGTATCTTCAAAGTGGCCACAAAGGTTGTCCCGGAGATGAGGCAGCTAGTATTTACAAGAAAAAGGGTCCAGAAAGGGCTAGCAGCACTAAAGATAGATAAGGCCCCATGACCAGATGGGATGCACTTGACAGTGTGCAGGGAACTGGCAGCAGAATTGTCTGCACCCTTGGCAGAACTGTTCAATAGCTCATCACAGATGGGGGTAGATCTGAAGGACTGGAGGGTGGTGGACATGGTTCTGCTCCATGGTGGTGGTGGTGGGGGAGGGGCAAGAAACAAACAGCATACTACAGTCCTGTCAGTCTCACCTCTGTTGTAGGGAAGCTGTAGTCGCTGGTCAAAGAGGACCTTATGGACTAGCTGGAGAGCAGTGGCCTCCAGGATAGTAAACAGTATGAGTTTGTGATATAGAGGTCTTGTCAGACTAACCTGATAGTTTTCTTTGACAGGGTAACAGAACTGGATAGGGACCTCACTGTGGATTTACTCTACTCTGACTTCAGCAGGGCTTTTGACTCAGTGCCTGACAGATGCTTGCTGAAAAAGACGGAGTATCTGTGTACAGCTAGGGACATAGTAAAATGGGTAGGTAGGTACCTAGCTAAAGGGGATGCAGCAAAGGGTTGTGATTAATGGGGTCAAATCAGAAGAGAGGGGTCATGAGAGGGGTGCCACAGGGATATGTCATGGACCCAGTCCTCTTCAATACGTTCATCAGTGACATCGGAAGAGGAATCTGGGGCAGGTTGAGTCTCTTCACAGATGATACTAAGCTTTGTGGGAGGGTGGACAGCATCAAGGGAGTCAGGGAAATGCAAAATGACCAGCAAAGGCTAGAAAGGAAGTCTAGGGCTTGGTGGTAGAAATTCAGTGCCGGAAAGTGCAAAATGATACACCTAAGGTACAAGAAACCAGGATGGAGTACTGGATGGGTGGGGTAAGACTCACCATTATGACTGAGGAATGGGGCCTAGGAGTTATCATCAGTTACACCTTCAAACAATCAAGTCAGTGCGATAAAGCCTATAGTAAGACAAATAGGATGCTGGGCTGCATCAGGAGGAGTATTGACAGCAGAAGGAAAGAGGTAATACTTTCCCTTTATAGATCTTTGGTGAGGCCACACCTGGAGTATTCTGCCCAGTTCTGGAATCTTCACCTTGGGAAAGATAAGGCAGGCTGGAGCCAGTGCAGTGAAGGCTTACAAAGATGATTCAGAGCTAAAAGGGCAGGTTGTATGAGGAGCACCTTAAGGCACTGAACATGTACTCACTGGAGACCAGAAGGGGGATATGATAAAGGCCTTCAGGTCCCTGAAAGGAATAAATAAGATGAACTACCAGGAATTCTTTAGCATGAGCAGCAATTCAAGGTCATGAGGGCACGAGTAGAAACTGACAGGAGGGAAGTTCAGGAGGGACATGAGGAAGTATTATTTTACAGAAAGGGTGGTGGTACCATGGAACAGTCAGTCAGGCAGGGTGGTGTGCAGTAAAATCTTTAATGGTTTCAAGCATGTTTTGGGACAGAATGAAGGGTATACTCAGGGTGAAAGAAACTGGGATGGGAATGGGGTGGATGGGAATGGCTAAGACCATGGATGGACATCAGGTCCTGGGGTTAGACAGGGAACAATGGGCAGACTGGACGGATCATTTGTCTTTTTCTGCCCTCATTGTCTATGTTGATATAGGGTGTATATATATATATAAGGGATATGCAGGGGTTCAGTGTGTGATAATGCATTTATCTTGTACAGTTTCCAGTGACCTCAAGTAATCTCACCAGTGTTCACTGGACACTGTACAAAATAAATGCATCATCACACACTGAACCACTGCATATTCCATTTATGCAACGGGTTTAGATGTTTTGTGAACATTTTGATATTGGTAGGTGAAAATAATTTGTCAAAAAAGGGAAAAGAATATTTAATTTCATGCTGTTTTTTGCTAATTATAAAAAAAATAACAAAATGGTGTCTATAAATAAAACACCACTCATTTTTTAGATATTTATGTGCTGAACATTTTTCATGCTCACAGTACCATGCAATCATTTTTTGTTTTAAAGTTATTCACATTTGTTTGTCAAAAAAGTGAACAAAAAATTACATTTATTTCTGTTTTCTTGCTAATTATAAAAAATATATACGGTATCTATAAATGAAACACCACTCATTTTGTAGATCATTTTGTGCTGAACAATTTTTGTGCTCACAGTACCATGCTATCTTTTTTCGTTTTAAAGTTATTCCTATTTGAATATGGTTAGTACTGCTTCTGATGCCGAACATTCTAAATGAATTCTGAAGAGAACTGTGTAGATAAATGGGATACTATGGTGATAAATACAGTTATCACCATAGTATCGTAGATAAATGGTTTTATTCTACAGTTTTTATCATGACCCCTGTTGCATAAAAAAAAAATATATGTATATATATATATTGTTATAATATATAGTATAGTTAGGGTTCAACGGTCACCTCTGTATTAAACCTCAAATTTTACACTTCAATAACTTTGCAACTGTATGACCGATGAGCACAAAAAATTTTGTGTGCCATCAGGTACCATAGATCTCTTGATGTGGCAAGTTTCGGTCCAGTCAGATGTGCAGTTGTGGGGATACTTAGTGTCAAAAAATGTGAAAATTACCATGTAGGTGCAAATCATTTGCCCTGCTGCATCCCCAAAACAGCTTGCAGGTCTGGTCTGAAATTGTTAGGGTATATGGAGTCAGGGTCGCAGATGTGCCTTTTGAAGGTTTGGTGAAAAAATATTAATCCATTCAAAAGTTATTCAACTTTAAAGTTTCCCATTATATCCTATGGGAAAAATTAGATGTGCTTTCACAAAAGCACTTTTTGCTTTCGCAAATGGGAAAGTAGTTTTGTGCTTCCGCCATCTTGTTTTCAGTTAGCAACACAAAAAAAATGAAATAATTCAAAATATTGCTCTTTGGTAAACACCAATAGTTGTGTTTACCTAATTTGGGCCCAAGGAATACAATTCTTCAGGTTACTTTGTAAAAATAGTGGCCGGAAATATGTTTATTTTAAATGGGCGCTTGTAGTGTTGCAAATGTGTGACACTACTGTGGCAAATTGTGGCACTACTTTCACAAAACTGCCTCAAATTGTGTCGCTGTTGTGTGAAACATGCCACAAATTGTGGCATTCTTTCGTGAAAACTGCCACAATTTGTGGCACTACTTCAGAAAAGGAAAAAAAAAGCATTGGCCCCTGAAAAAAACAAAATAACCTTTTCTGGCTGTTTTTTCAACAAAGTAATGTCAGAATCCAATCCCTTTTAGGCCCCTGTTTAGGTAAACACCTATTAGTGTTTACCTAATAAAAGGATTTTTCTATCCCTTTATTGCCTCCAAGGGGGCCGAGGCATGTTTTATATTAAAAAATGTTTTTGCCGACATTGGGGTGCCCAGTCCCCATGTTGGCAATAGTGTGGGACACTGGGGAGCCCACTCCCAGTGTCCCAGATAGAAACACCCCAATGGGGAGCCTACTGCCAGTGTTCTGTGATGCCACACCCCTCCCCACTAGTGTGGGACACTGGGTAGCCCACTCCCATGTCCTGAAATATTTATTTGTAGGATTTGCTAACAGCGTGGTGCCCAATCCCCATGTTGGTACTACCCCCCCACTAGTGTGGGACACTGGGGAGCTCACCCTCAGTGTCCCAAAATATGGTTTCAGGTGTGCCTGTATAAAAAAAAAAAAAAAAAAGGAAACAGTCCACTTGGCGTTTTTTTTGTGTGTTTGTATATCCTGAAACAAAGAAAAAGGTCCCTCATTATCTCTCCTGTCCTCCTCCCCATCCCGACCCTTCCACTGAGCGCCCACCATCCCTCCCACCCTATACTTACCACCGGAGATCGTCGACTGTCAGCTTCTGTGGACCGGGACACGTCTGCACACCTCAAAGCCGAACTGCAAACTGAATAATCAAGGTAAGTGCTGTATAATGGCTGTCAATGGCGTTTTCAACTTATAGTGATATCTTGGCCATTTTTAGGTATTTTGCACCAAATTTTCAACATGGACCTTTTGGGACTCCACCTCATGAACACTGTCACTGTTGTTTCATTACTCAGATCTCTAAGGTGATTTTGTGGTCACTGCGTGAAATCACCTTTCAGGACCAAGTAATGAAATGACAGTGCCAGTGTTCATGAGGTGGGGTCCCAAAAATCCCATGATGAAAATTTGTTGCAAAAATACCAAAAAATTCCTGTGTTACTTGCGGTCATTGAAATTTTTCTATGCAAATGCGTAACTTTGGCAGTTTTTACTATTTTCACTCCAAATTTTCAACATAGCCATTTTTTCACACCATCTCATGAACGTTACAGCTGTAATTTCTCACATCCTGCTCGAAATGTGTTTCTGCACCTGTGGCACAGAATGGCGTTTTGCCACAGATTAAGAAATGTTCACCTATGGGGTTTATGAGGTGGGGTGATAAGAAGATTATGTTGAAAATTTAGGGTCAAAATATGGAAAAACTACAAAATTATGACCATTCATTGCAATTTCAGTACATCCACTTGTAACTACAGAAATTTTCAATATTTTTATCCAGATTTACAACATAGCCTTCTTATTGCTCCATCTCATGTATGTCACAGTTCTACTTTTTCAAATCCTGCCCAAAATGTGTTTTCACACCTGTGGCATGGAATGGCTTTGCAGTTGTGCAGAATTATGTTTTGGTGTCGATTTGAAAATGTTCTGTACCAGATATATGTCATGGGGTAATTAGATGGCCATGGTGATCATTTGCTCACTCATCTATGTAGGGATGGGTGCGCAGGGTCCAAAGGACCCTGCGCTCCCACATTAAAATAAGGAAGGTCATGGAGCATGGGAGTGCAGGGCCCAAAGGGCCCTGTGCTCCAACAGGGAGATGAAGGTTAATTACAATTTCTCAACACTTACTGATAGATGGGAGTGCAGGTCCCAGAGGGCCCTGGGCTTTCATAAACAACTATGGCTATGGTGATACTTTCACAAAAAGTAAGGAAATTCTTTGCAAAAAACTCAGTTAATGCATCAGTTAGGGTTCATATTACAGTGACAAAAGTATGGAAATTTGGGTTCGGGTTCCGATTCTAACACCCATCCCACCCACCACCACCGTCCAGACATCAATAGGTGTCGCAGTGTACCTTGGGGGAATCGACCCTAATGCTCACCCCATTCTTCTATACTGTACCATCTTATCTCACTTACAAATGGAATAGGGTGAGTATTAGGGATGTTAGGGATGATGAACCCTAATTGATGCATTAACAGAGTTTTTTTGCAGTGAATATATATATACATTATTGTATACAGTCCAGAAAATAAAGATGCTCATTACCTGGTTCTTGATTGATGTGAGATGACTTCACATTGCTTGGGAGCAGGAACATTGCTTTGTCACAGAGGGAAATGCTGCAGGGGCAATGATCATTAAAGTCACATACCAAAAACAGTTCTTATTAAGTAAAACCAATGTCCACTTCAGAATCAAAAGTTCAAACTGATTTAATGTAAAGAGTAATTTGATGAACCACTCCATGGAGTTTTGGGGGGGAGGATACATGATAATAGTGGGAGCATTCTTGCAGGCACAGGACCTGACCATAAATTTGCATGCAATTTCTTTTTCCAACAGATTGGCTTGAATCTATGCAATAATCCCCTTGCGCCAGAAAGGCTACGATTCCTGACAGCAGCATTTACATGTGGGCTGAACAGGCCTCACACACAGATACTCGGACTATTAGCAGCACTTCCATTTCATATTCCTTTCTTCATTTCTTCCCAACCATAGGCTTATATTTAATCTCTCTCTTGGTCTCAATCACACTCAGACTGAGGTAGCACCAAGACAGCATGAGTCATTTCTACTGTCCCAATCCCATTCTTAATTTGACCTCTCTTCTTGGGGTTACTTTAATACAGGGGGAAACACCATAAAGCTGAGAAATTCTTGCTTTCCTTTAATGGTGTTCCTTTTAGCATGAAAAGTACTACTGAAGAACTTCCTGCCACCCAATGGCTGATGCCATATTCCTGCTTTGGGCCCCTCAGGGAATTATGCATATCCCTAGCCATCCCAGAAACTTCAGGCAGTTTCCACTCATGCAGCAATTCCAATTTCAGGACTGCTTTCACCCAGGGAAACTGGCTGACATGCCACACAGAGCATCCAGGCAGACTGCTACCCCACCTGGGGTCCCATCCAGTCACTCCCCATGCAGGACTCCTCAGGCCTCCACATGCTGCACAAACTAAAGATCACGAACACTGCAGCAGCCCCACAGACTGGGGAAAAAAGGAATAGTCTACAACACTACACCCCCAATGATCCAGGCTGCCACCTCTGGACTGTGTCCCAGGCTCCAGCTGCCATAACAGGCCCCCTCAGAAAACTCAGTGGCTCCTAGCCTGCACTCACCCGTGGGTGAGAAATTTTTTTGGTAAAGGACCCCCATCAGTACTTACCCCTTCCAAGGTGCCAGAGATCACTTGGCAGGCTCCAATTTCTTCTCTTCCGGGCTCCAGCTCCCACACACAGCACCGATGGTACCCACACACTAGTGCTTCACTGCTCCCTGGCTATCTACAGCCTGAACTGTCACACGTACATTGTGGGTCTTTGAGGGAGGGGGGCTGGGGTGGCAAGTGGCCCACCCCAGCCCACCATGGCCCTCCATCCGAACCTGCTGGCTGACCCCCCAATCTCTCTCCTTGCTCTTTTCCCCGGTCACAAATGCACTCTGCAGGTCAGGCCCTCTGCTCCCACAGTGCCAACCTCAGAGCACAATAGTGTGAACAGGTAACAGACAGGGTAACCCTCCTGTCTGCTTTGGGTCCGAATCACCTGTTAGCCTCAGGTTCTGGGAGGATTCGAACTGTGAACCTTATGCTAGCATACCCAATGTATAGACTGAGATATGTATCCTCTTCGGGGATTGTGGTACAATCCTTTGCCAGGGGCACCTAGCCAGGTCTCCAAAATGAACCCTTAAAACTCTATAAGAGACCACAGGTATATTCTTATCTTTTTCAAGCTTAGTAACACCATCAAGCCTTTTAAACAGTTGTCAGACTTAAAAATACAGGCACTTCATATGCCAAAAGAAACTGAGAAGACACCCAGGCAGTATTTCAAGAAAATGGTTATTTACTAAAAATTGTAAAATAAGCACAATAAAATACAGAACAAATAGCATGAGCTCACAGTCACAAAAGAAAATGGGAAGATTACAGAACAAAACTCCTACCACAACACTTCTGATATTTGCTATCTAATGTATTACCTCTATAAGTGCATTTTAAGTTAGATGTTTCTGTTTTCAGAGCCCAAGATGATATATCACACATTTCAGAAACAATTATACATTTTCAACTCTATCTCCCAACCCCCTTGGTGAGTCATCTAGCTCCTCCTTTAAGAATTAATTCTTACAAACATAATTTACAACCAGGAGGTATTTTAAAATTAATGGTACATCAGAAGAAAAAAACATTTCCCAAACATGACATCCTTTAATTAAACATTTCTCTTTGATCTTAACATTCCCACATCTGTCATGTCCCTTGGCTGATTTCCTGTGCCAGTGAGATGTGAGGTATTTTTTGACTCTTCAGCTAGTTGCTAAACAGAGAGGAACCAGCCCAATTACCTTTCTCTTGAAATGTCATAACATTTGTATTTAAGTTCTAACTTCAAAAGCAGCAGCAGGCAATAAACTGTCTCTGGAAGAATGTCTCAATTAACTGTTTTCCTCCTGGTCTGTTTAATTACATCCTGTAGTTCTCAGCCATTGACACCTTGAAGTTACAGGCCAAATTTCTCACACACTGAAATATCATACACAGACCATGTATTTATAATAGCAATATCACACAATAATCATAAGCAAGGGGTAAAGCATCACACCCCCTCCCTCCTGTTTTCATGGTGCCAAAACCACCCTTCTTATATACCCCCGGGGATGGGGCCCCCTGCTGGCTGCAGGCAGTGCTAACACCCCAGACCTACCAGCACTGAACCCTTCTCTGTCTAACTACACCTAGCTACAAAAAATTAACTAGTAAGCTCCTGAAGGGGTGCTTACAGAAGGTTTCATGAAAACATATTAAACAGTTCCAGCGTTATAAGGATTTAAAATTTTGTTTTGGACAGATGTCTAGTGCAAACCAAAAATTTTTGGTTTGTGACACTGTTTTCAGTTCAAATCACTTATGTATCATGAACTAAAAATCGGCCTTATGAACAAATTTTTTTTTGGATTCATGATGGCTGCCATCTTAATTCTTCATTCTGCTTACTACAGAAATTGGAAAACACAGGTAAATGTACAGTTTGACTGCAAGTAAAACATCTTTGTTGTCAAACGGCATCCCCCAAGCAACATTCTGATGTTTGATTCTCTGAAAACATGTAAAAAATATGTTCCTCACATTTAGGAAAACTCCCATGCAATTTTTGGTTTGCATAAATTTTTTTTGGTTTGAACTAAAACATTTTTGATTCTCAAAGTAAAAATTTCAGTTTAAAAATTTCAGCTTGCAAACCAAAAATGTTGGTTTGAACTGCAAATTAGGGTTTGCAAACCAAAATGTTTCAGCTAGAACCAAAGGTAGTCCTCAGTGACTGCAATTACTGCCAGCAGGCAAAAATGTCCTCTTGCCCACCAACAAAAGTCCCCTTTCTTCTGTAACTCCCATTTTGAATCTCAGTCTTCACTTACTCATCTCAAGTAACCATACAATGAAGATAAGTCTTCTATTCTGCATTGGCCCAGAGGGCTCTGCACCCAGAGGTAGAACATATGCCTAGAACTCCAGAAAAATAGACGCTGGAGTAATGCCATAAAATGTCGAGTATGAGATAAATATCTTTCTTGAAGAAAAAAAGTAATACACAGAAAAATTCTCCCACCGACAACGTGACTTGATGAATGTTTGTGAGGTGTTTTGGAGGTCAGGCAGCTTATTCTAACTTGGCGGTGACAGGTATAGTATGCAAAGGCTCTTTTTCCACATTCTCTTTTTACTCTGGGAACTTCAACGTTTTCTACTGTGGTGTCTCTTTCTACAGTGCTCCTCCATTCAGTGGGTGGGTGTAAGCTTCTCTGCTTGACTGAACCTCAAAGTTCAATGCATCAAGTTAGCTGAGGGAGCTGCAGGAAGACACATCAGTGGGGCCAGAAGGGTTGCATACTAGGATGTTGAAGAAGCATAGGATCTAGCAGCTTCACTGCTGCTCACTGGACACAGGAGTGGTCCCCAGGGATTGGAGGCAGCCAGTGTAGTTCCTCTGCATGAATGCAGCAGGAAAAATGAGCCAGTAAACTATAAGACAGTCAGGCTGATGTCTCTAGCGGGGAAAGTACCTGAGTCCATACTGAGAGGAAGGCTAGTAGATTTTCTGGAAGTAAATGGGTTACAGGACGACAGGCTACATGAGTTTATCAAGAGGAAGTCATGCTAGACAAACCTGGTAAGTTCTTCAACCAGGTAATTAGGGTGGGGCTGATAAAGGACAGGCAACTGACATACTGTACCTGGATGTCAGTAAGGCCTTTGACTCAGTCCCCCACAGGACACTGGTCAAAAAACTGAGGGAGCTAGGGGTAGAGGAACATACTGCAACATGGGTGAAAAGTTGGCTGAGGAGCAGAACGGATGTCAAAGAAGAAAAAAATTACTCACCTTAGTAATGTTGTTTCTTCTAATGGAGTCTTGCTGTATTCTGACATATGCAGTGATATCCAACCTTTGAACTGCCCTGGAGAGGAAAGAGTTAACTTTCCATGCAAGGCATGGAATGCTGAGCTTGAGCTCGGTTGAGCCTCTGTCTGTTGTTGTTTGAACCCAAACCACCAGATCTTTATGAGCTATACTCACTGGGCGTCCTGTGTGGAAACTGTAAACTCACACTAGCCAACTGGCAACTAAATTTAATAAAAAGGTTTTTTGGTTCCAAGGCAAAGACTCAAGTCATGAAACCCAAAAAACAAAACGCAACACACACACCCAAAAATAAGAGGGCGAGAAAAAGGGGGGCACCTCTAGGGTGCCAACACTGTTCCTGCCCATCCACGTCCCAAAACCCAGGTTTTGAGAGGGCAGGCGGGGGGAGGTCAGAATACAGCAAGACTCCATTAGAAGAAACAACATTACTAAGGCGAGTAATTTTTTCTTCAAACAACATGAAGTCTTGCTGTATTCTGACTATTGCAGACTACCAAGCAGTACCTCTATGGAGGAGGGACAGAACCTACTTCGGGAACAGGCTCTGAAGCACTGCTGTGCCAAACCGAGCATCACTCCTAGCCTGGATATCCAGAGAGTAATGCTTCGTGAAAGTATGTATTGTTTTCCAAGTGGCTGCTTGACAAATCTCTAAGATAGGAATATCCCTGGCAGCAGCCAGGGAAGCAGCTGTACCTCTAGTAGAGTGAGCCCTCAGGCCTGAGGGTGGGATTCTGCCTAATATTTCATAGCAGAATTGTATACAAGAGACAATCCACCTGGCAACAGATCTCTTAGAGGCAGGTTTTCCCTTACCAACCTCACCATAAGTGAGGAACAATTGGAGGGAGTCAAACCTGTGACCCTTGGTGCACTCTATGTAGTAGCTAAGGGCTCTTTTCACATCCAGGCTGTGTAGCCTCCTCTCCCCAGAGGAGGAATGGTCAGTGAAGAAAACAGGAAGAGACATAGACTGATTAAGGTGGAAATCTGAAACCACCTTAGGCAAAAACTTCCTATTAGTCCTGAGGACCACCTTATCTCTATGGAAGGAGATAAAATCAGGCTCCAATGGCAGGGCTTGTAACTCACTTATGCGTCTGGCAGAAGTAATGGCTACCAAGAACACAGTTTTCCAAGGCAAGTACTTAAGCTCTGCTGAAGACAAAGGCTCAAAAGGGGATTGCATAAGCTGAGCAATGCAAACATTAAGGTCCCAAGCAGGGGCAGGGTCCCTGAAGGGAGGATTGGTATGCAGCAATCCTTCGAAGAACTTACAAAATACAGGATGAGCTGAAAGGGAAGAGGGCTTGCCTGCTGACAAGAAGGCAGAGACAGCTGCCAGATGCACTCTAAATGTAGCTGGTCTGAGGCCCAAGCTATTGAGATGAACCATATAGCCCAGGACTGTAGGCAACCCAGCAGACTCTGGAGAAATATGCTTCCCAGAGCACCAAATAGTAACCCTTTTCCATTTGGAGTTGCAAGTCTTTCTGGTGGAAGGCTTTTGAGAAGCCTTTAGAATATCCAGAACACCTTGAGAGAGGTGCAAATCAGCAAACTCTAACTCTTCAAGAGCCAGGCCTTGAGATTGAAAGATTTGAGATTCAGGTACCAAACCCTCCCCTGAGAACATGTTACCAGGTTGTAATTCCTGGGAAGAGACAGGGGAAGGTGGACTGCTAAAGACAGCAAGAGAGGATACCAGGGCTGTGTGGCCCAGTCCGGAGCAATCAGAATCACTTTGCAGGGTTGAGACCTGATTTTGACTAGTACCTTGAACAGGAGAGGGAAGGGAGGGAAAGCATACAGGAATTTCCCTTCCCAGCTGAGAACTAGAGCATCCAGGGGGACTGATCCCAACACTGGGGGTCTGCAGCAATAGAAAGGAAGTTGGTGATTGTCTGGGGCTGCAAAAAGATCTATCTGTTGAGTGCCCCATCTGGAGAAGATCACCTTCAAAATTAGGGGATCTAGGGACCATTCGTGATGGTCCTGAGATATCCTGCTGAGAGCATTTGCCAGGACATTGTCCTTCCCTGGGAGGTGCACTGTTATCAAAGAGGTGTTCAGAGAATAGGCCAGAGACCACAACTTCATTGCTTCCGTGCACAAGGCTGTAGACCGAGTGCCCCCTTGCTTGTTGATGTACCACATTGTGGTGGTATTGTCTGTCCTGATCTGAACAACTTTGTTCTGAACAGACTTGGAAAAAACTTGAAGTGCTAGAAACACTGCTATGAGTTCTAAGAGATTGATGTGAAGCAGAGATTCTTGAGGTGACCACAACCCTTGGGTGGTCAGATCCCCCAAGTGGGCTCCCCAGCCCAAGAGGGAGGCATCTGTGGTAAGGATTAGAAAATGAGATTGAGTGACAAAGGGAACTCCTTGTCTTAGGTTGTCCTGATCCTGCCACCATTGCAAAGCCTGGATCAGGGTTCGAGTCACTGGGATTAGCTTGGTCAGAGAATCCTTCTCTGAGACCAGAAAGCTCTTAAGTGGAACTGAATGTCCCTCATCTGAAATCTTGCTCCTTGGACCACTGCCGTAGAGGCAGCCATGTGGCCCAGGAGCTGCAGAAAATGCCTTGTTGGTCGAGACACCTGAAGGGTGAATGAAGAGACCAGTGTCACAAGGGTCCTTGCCCTGTCCAGGGGAAGGAAGGCTCTTGCCCTTATTGTACCCAGCTCCGCCCCTATGAAGGTGAGGAGCTGCACTGGATCTAGAACTGACTTTGAAAGATTCAGGATTAATCCTAGAGAAGTGAGCAGTTGCTGAGTTATCTGTAGGTGTGACCTGATTTGGTCTGGAGACTGACCCACTTTACACCAGTCATCCAGGTATGGAAAGATGGAGATATTTTTTCTCCTTAGGAAAGCAACCACTACTGCCAGGCATTTTGTGAACACCCTTGGAGCTGATGTTAGGCCAAAGGGCATTGCTCTGAATTGATAGTGGCCTGAGGGCAACTCGAACCTGAGGTACTTTCTGTGGGAGCATCTGATGAGAATGTGGAAATAGGCATCCTTGAGGTCCAGGGAGACTAGCCAGTCCCCTGGCCTTAGAGAGGATAGAATTATTCCCAGAGTCACCATTTTGAACTTTGGCTTTAAAAGGTGCTTGTTTAAATATCTGAGATCTGGGATGGGCCGCCATTCTCTTGTCTTTTGGGGGGGTTAGGAAGTACCTGGAGTACAATCCTTTTCCATTGTGTAGGGGTGGAACCCTTTCTATGGCTCTGAGAGCCAAGAGGGAAGAGACCTCTGCCTCTAGGGCAAGGGCCTCTGAAGGATTTGCAGGTGGAAAGGATCTGGTTCTCATCTTGGGAAATTGTTTGAAGCTGAGAACCAGTCCCTGGCTTACTACTTCCAGGACCCATTTGTCTGATGTTAAAGACATCCAGTCCTGGACAAAGTAAGCCAGCCTGCCCACTACAGGTAGTGGAGAATCGGCCCGGGCCATCCCATCAGGGTGTCTGTTTGGCAGGGGCTTTAGGCTGAGGGGTGGTAGCAGGCCTGCTTATACCCCGTCTGCCTCTCCCTCTGAAGAACTCCCTCTGGGCAAAGGTGGAAGAGGAGGCCTGGGCTTGGTAGAAAGGCCTATGAAAAGGCCTGCCCCTGCCCCTGGAATGCTACCTCTGGGGAGTTGCTTGCCTTTCTTTGGTCTGAGCACTCCTATAGGTGGTCCTGTATTCATCCATTTTCTTCATGTAGTTCTCTGTCTGCTCCCCAAACAGAGAATTACCCATAACAGGAAAATCCATGGCCTTAGTCTGGGTATCCTGCGACAGGCTAGTATATCTGAGCCAAGCCATCCTACAAAGGGCCACAGATGTAGCCATGACTCTAGATGAAACATCATTGGAGTCTACTGCAGCATGAAACTGCACCTTGGATGCCTCAATACCATCTGCAGCCACCTGCTCCAGCTCCTTGGCAAGCTGGCCAGGGACCTGTTTAGCTAGAGCCATCACAGTGTCCCATCTAGACTTCTGGTATCTAGCTGTAGGCCATATAATTAGCCTGCCTGAGTCCCAAAGATGCTTCCATGTACTGTTTCTTTGCCATGGCATCAATCCTCCTGGAGTCCTTATCTGGGGGTGTGAAGCCAAGGGTATATTTGCCTTATCACAGGCAGCAGCCTGCACTACCCCAACATGGCTGCATTGCTGGGAAAGGAACTCCGTATCTGAGCCTGAAAGAGTATACCTCTTGTCCATTCTTCTGTCCACAGGAGGTATAGAATTACGAGTCTTTAAAATTTTAAATGTCTGTTTCCCAAAAGACTTATGAAGGTGAATAGACAGTCTCCTGGACTCTGGGATGTCCATCATCTCAACATAATCAGGCTCCTCCTGATCCTCTACTGCTTCCTCCATAGGAAGCTGGAGAGTTTCAGCCACTTTTTTATAAAACATAAAGTGGGAAGGGGACTCAGAAAGCCTAGGAGGAGAAACGCCTGAAGGTCTGTCTGGGGAGATGTCCGGGTCAATGGGCACATCCAGACTTTCATAATCACCATCACTATCCTCATACTCCCCTTCCTCCTCCTCCTCCAGTTCATAAAAATCCTCTAAATTATAACCCGGAACCGGAGGAACCGACCGAACCAAGCCCCTAACCGATGGTGCCGGTTCGGTCGGAACCGGAGTTAGCGATTGCACAAACCTTATCGCTTTGGCAATTTCATCAGCGGTCAGAGAAAGAACTTGTGGATCCAAACCGGCTGACTTATCCCTTCTTTTTCTTTTAACCAGAACTGACTCCTCTGAGTCAGTTCTCCTTTTGCCCGAAGAAGTTTCGCCCTGGTCTGAGGGCACTCCTTCTGGTTCGGTTGGAACCGAATCGGGCTGGCCATCCGGGTCAGCGGACTTTTTGGCCTCCCTTTCCCTCAGCCTACCTACTCTCTTTTCCAGGGTAACTGTAGGAAAACTTTTGCAAATCTGGCAGTCTGAATCGAGGTGGCCAAATCCCAGACAATGAACACAGGTGGTGTGGGGGTCAGCCTTAGCAAAGGCTTCCCCACGTACACAACAGTGTTGAAACCTAGTGGGCCCAGTTTTTCTCTTGGGTTTCTCAGACATGGCCAGTCCTAACCAAACTTACCCTTTTTTCGTCAGTCCGCCAGGCAAGGCACCCTTATCGGTTCCTGACCGTGTTGTGGGTCGTGGAATAAAACGTAATGAAATCCGTTTTTTTTAGAACCGATAAGGACCGGTTACCACACTCTAAAAAGCAGAACAAACTTTTTTAACAAACCTGATCGGTCCAAACCGAACCGATCCAATGTTTACAAGTTCCACACAGAGCTAACAATAATAAACCTATCTAGTACTCACATTACCACAGACAGAGACTGAACCGACAGGTTAGATGGATTAAATTCGGTTGAAACCGAGGGGAAAAAACAACACTTTAACCGACTAAATTAAACTGTGCAAAGGAGAAATCTCCGGAGTGACTGTTCAGTGAGGCAGAGTAAAGAATCTGGTGGTTTGGGTTCAAACAACAACAAACAGAGGCTCAACCAAGCTCAAGCTCAGCGTTCCATGCCTTGCATGGAAAGTTAACTCTTTCCCCTCCGTCCGGGGCAGTTCAAAGGTTGGATATCACTGCATATGTCAGAATACAGCAAGACTTCATGTTGTTTGAAGTTATGAGTGGGGCACCACAGGGCTCAGTCCTGGGCCCTGTTCTGTTTAACATATTCATATATGACATAGGGGTGGGCATAGATAGGCAAAATCTGCTACTTCATAGATGACACAATGATCTGCACAAGGGTAGATACTGATTATGTGATTAGGGTGCTAAGGGAGGACCTGGGTAGGCTGGTAAAATGGTTAGAGATCTGGTAGCTAAACATCAAGGCAAACCAAATGTAAGATAATGCACATCAAGGAAAAAGAACTACAGAATACAATGCGGGGGGGGGGGAGACAGGAAAGCACAGCTGAAAAAAAGATCTTGGGGTAATAATATCAGAAAATCTTCAATCCTCAGCACGGTTCAACAAAGCAGTGGGGAAGGCAGACAACATGCCGGGGATGCATCAGGAAGGAAATAAGCAGTAGAAGCCAGGATGTAATCCTTACACTATACAGATCACTGATGCAACCATCCCTGGAGTACTGTGCAAGGCACTGGAGTCCATACCTGTGGATGGACTGTGAGAGGGTGGCAGCAATGCAGCATAGGGTGACTAAAATAATCCAGGGTATTGGGGAAAAGACATATGAGGAGAGGCTGCAAGACCTTGATGAGTACACCAGAGAGAGACTAGAAGGGAGAGGGGGAACATGACAGAAACATACAAATACTTGCACGGAGTTAACAGAGTAGCTTGAAAGTGTCCCTGATGGCCCAGCGATGCTGCCATGCAGAGGACCTAAGTTTGGAATCAAGCTCAGGTGGCCACGCCAGGAGGCAGCAGCTAAATGGCTGCAAACCTCATCTGGTGTGGGGCGGCAGCAAACTCCGGCGCCACAGTGACCCCTATGTCTAGGCCTGGGAGTTTGCTTCTGCTGCAGGGTCTGTTGCGGGTGTGCAAGGCCACAGGCTGTGTGCACATCGTGGAGGGGAGGGAGGGAGGGGCTAATAAAACTGATAAAGAAAACCTTCTATGATGATCTGAGCCTTAGCAACTCCCTTGGGTCCTAGTGCCTACTGGCAGTCGGTCCTCGTCCACATAGTGAACTGCCTCGGGGGGGGGGGGGGCAATGCCCCCTGGAGCCCCTGTCACGGAGGCTAAGTTTTGGGGGTAACCAGTGAGTTACTGGAGTCCTCTGGACCTGATGGGGTACATTACTGGGGTAAGGATATATCACTGAAAGATGCAGGTGGCTGGAGAGGAAAAACTGCTATGGAAAAAACCCAGGGTGGCTTGAAAGTACTTATTCGTCTTAAGCATGAATACAGGTACGCGAGGCAATTCACCAAAATGGGAGGGGGGGTCAGGAGAGATGTCCACAAGTATTTTTTCACCAAAAGTGTTGGACAAGTGGAACACACTTCCTGTGGATGTGATGAAGACCACAGTGGAGGGGTTCAAAGTAGGGTGGAACAGACACATTTCCTTAGTAAGGGGGTTGGACCTGAGGTAAGGGAGCAGGATGGCCTCTATAGGAACTATATAGAGTAGTTAGGTAAGGTGGACAGACTGATGGGCCACTGGGGCCTTTTTTCAGCCATCATTTTCTGTTTCCATAAGAAGTACTGGCTGTACAGAGGAGGCTTTGTAGGAAGGCAGGAGCTTTGCCACATAAGCATGTATGCAGGAAGGTGATATTTTCTTCTCTCTGCTAGATCTAGCTGATCAAGGTTTTCCTATTGGCTATAGTGATAAGTATGAAAGGCAGACAACCCTTGTTGTATAGGATACTGAGCTTGAAAAATAAACAATCTCTCTAGTCCACCCTCACCACTGAGACCTCTTTAGCACCATCTGGCAATAGGTATGTCAGGCTATGTGACAGAGGGCAGACCTTTTCTCATACCTCATCAATCACAGTCCACTGGCAGGCAGACTGTCTCAGTGCCTAATGGGGCTCTTCCAGACCATACATCACCACAGCACACATGTGCCAGGGACTCAGTGCAAGACCACTCAGGGTTAACCCTTGCCTTCCCTGGGATATCCCTATTACCACCAGTACCTTCAGAATAATCAGAAATATTTATTTATTTTTATTTATCTAAGCCTTTGATTACCGTGTAGGTGCACTGATCCAAAGAACAGTTTTCAGGCATGACCAACAATATGGCACAAAAGAGTTACAAACAGATTACAAAGGAATACAATAATTACAACACAGTTTACAATGAATTGGAGGGTAGTGTGACATACACACAGTAGGGATAGTAGTACATAATTGAGCCATTCCAGAATATATACCACAGTGATTGACAGGCACAACGTAATCAGGCAGTAACACAGGGGATATCAGGTGCAGAGAGCAGGCACAGAGCACTATGAGGCATGACAACTGTGAGAGCAGAGTTGGCAGATATGGTAGGTGGCAAAAATAGCAAACCGAGAGAGATTACCCTGGTGAGCACAAGCATTTGCCTTCAGTTAACAACCAGGTTTTGAGACAGTGTTTGAAAGTACCGTCGGTATCGGCCAAATGGGGGGATGCAGGGAGTCTGTTCCAGGGAGAGGGAGCTGCAACTGACAGTGCTGTGCCACCCATTGCTGTGGAGACTTTAGGGATTTTCATGGGGGGGGGTACTGAGGACACATGTAAACATCTGGGAGCAGCTCTGGTCTTCAGGAAGGATGCATATGGCGACACATTGCTGCCTCTAAGGGTGTTGTCTATGATACAGCCTAGAGCATAGTCATATCAACCTGAGAGTGGAAGCCATCCTAGCGCATGGTAGAGGTTGCAGTGATGTGTTGAGTAGGGTGCCAGGAGCACAAAATGACAGATGTTGTTGTGGACTGAGTTTAGGCATGTGTGCAGGGCAGAGCACTCATGGTAATAGATAGGGGAGCAGTAGTCAATGATTGAGAGCATGTTGCCTTGAGCAATGGCAAGTGGGCCTCAGGAAATGCTTTAGCTGATAAGTGGCCCCTAGCTTTTGGTTTACCCAGCATACTATGGTGTTAATGTGCTCTGTATAGGAGAGGAAAGGGTCAAGAGTTACGCCCAAGTATTTGAAGTTGGGAACACTCTGTAGTGCAGGGCCATCAGGTGTAAGTACATCGAGGGAGGAGCAGGACTTGGAGATGCTGGCCAGGTGGGGTTTGGACCCGAGGAGCACTGCTTTTTATGTTGGCTCGCGCGTGCACACCAGCCAACATATTGCAGTAGTAGCAGATTTGGAGGTGCGGTCACTGTGGGCAAATGCAGGGCACGCATCAGTAGGTGCGTCCCTCATTCCCCAATAAGGCAGTTGCAGGCGTTGACACCAGCAACACGTAAACTGGCCACCAGATCTATGAAAAGGTCTGCTGCAATGAGAACCAAGCTTGTCATGCAGCGGTGTGCCTTTCCTGGTGAAGCAGTTTGATAAACATGGCGGCACTGACTGCCGCCGTGCAGACTACCCCGACCCACTTCATTTGTGGATGGGGAAGCTCACTCCCCATCAGCATAATGACTCCCCTCCCATTTAAAGTGTATGTCGAGGGGGTGCCCAATCCCGCTCGGCATCATGCACCCCCCAAACAGTCTCTTTGCTGACAGGGGGCCCAATCACCATCGGCTTAAGTTCCCTCTTCCCCGTTTATTTTGCCGATGGCAGAGAGCACTCCCTGTTGGCATAATGACCCAGCCTCTTTGTTGTGTGCCGATGGGGGTGCCCAATTCCCCGTCAGCTTTAGCACCCCCCCAAAACAGTCAGGTGGCACAATGGGAGACCACCCCACTGTACCAAATGCCCTTGGAAAACAAATACTGCCCCGCTGTTTTTTTTTGTTTTTAAACCTGCAAACCAGAAAATGGTCCCTCATTGACTCTGGTGGCCCTCCCCCTCCGCCCGCCCTCTGCACACCCTGCCTCCCCCCCACCCCATACTTACCTCTGGAACATGGCTCGACGATCTTCGGTGGACTGGGAACACATCTGCACTCTTCAAAGCCAACTGTGAACTGAAGAAATGCTGGTAAATTTTATAATGGCATAAATAAGGGTTTTTTCAACTTTGGTGCATATCTCGGGCATTTTGGGGAATTTTGACACCACATTTTCAAAATGGGGTTATTGGGACCCCTCCTCATGAATTCAGTCACTGTCATGGCATTATTAGGTCCCGAAAGGTGATTTCAGTGGTCACTGCGTGGAATCACCCTTTGGGACGATATAACAACAGTGCCACTGTTCATGGGGGGGCTCTCAAAAGCCTATGTTGCAAATTTGGTGGAAAAATTAAAAAAAAATGGCTTGTTTTACGAGTGTGTGTTGCGCAGTTTCCACGCACACACGTAACTTCATGAATTTGTAATACTTTCACTTCAGATTTTCAAAATTGGCATTTTTCCATACCTCCTTATGAACAGTATAGCTGTCATTTCCCATATCCTGGCTGAAATGTGTTTTCGCACGTCCGGCACAGAATAGTGTGGTCGCTATGCGAAATCAGTTTCCGGGACAGTTTGAGAAAATGATGGTGACACTGTTCATGAGCAGTGGTCCTAAAATGCCTATGTTGAAAATCTGGTGACGAAAGTCCATAAAATGACTGTGTTACAAGCATGAGTTGCGCAGTTTCCCTGCACCTTTGTAACTTCACAAATTTGCAATATTTTCATGCCAGATTTTCAGCACTGGCATTTTTCCACACCTCCTTGTGAACAGTACAGCTGTCTTTTTTCACATCCTGTCCAAAATGCGTCAAGACCTGCGTGCTGCATAAATGGCACGTGTCACTGTGGGGAAATCAACTTTTGGGGCAGACTAACAAAATCACAGTGCCACTGTTCACGAGGGGAGGTCCCAAAATGTCTATGCTGAAAATGTGATTAAAAAAATCCCAAAAATAATTGGGTTATGAATGTGTGTTGCACAGTTTCTATGCCTGCTCATGACTTCACCAATTTTTCATATTTTCACTCCAGATTTTCAGCGTTGCCATTTTTTTACACCTTCTCATGAACAATATAGTTGTCAAACTGAATCTCAAACTGGGTACCCAGGAAAAGTTGCAAGCCTGTATGTTGCAGTGGGTTGGCCAGCATGGGTGCACCTTATGAGGTTTAAGGAACTGGTTGAAAGACTTTATACAAATTCCCCAGACAGGGAAGGCCCTGTGCTTACTCACAGTTCTGAAGACAGGCCAAAGGGTCTGGTTGGTAATGGCAGGATCAATGTGAGTTGAGCTGGAGTTCTTGAGCAGTGGAGCAAGTCTGCAGTTGCCTTGGCTGGAGCTGAAGTCTAGTAGCTTGTCACCTTCTGTGCCACTTGTCACATTCAGGGCTGTTGCAGACTCTTGCAGCTTGTCACCTTCCAGGTGCTGGATTGAGCCAGAGCTGGGGACCAGAACCACACGCTCACTCAACCACATCCAGGCATCGCCCTTCCAAGGCAAATGTCCGGTGATTCCTAGCTGTAGCATCACCTGGTCAACTCCCCAGACTGTACCTTGGTTGTTGACTCCTATCTGTAGCTCAGGAATCACACACAGTCTGTTACACTCCCTGTGACTGGCAGCAGTGGATACCTTGGAAAGCAGTCCAGTTCACCCCTCAGGGCTAGGGGTAGCAAACAGTCTTCAGGCAGTTTTCAAACAGCAGCTTTCTCAGTTCGTGGACTTTCCCCGGACAATGGGAATTTCCTGCAGGCACCTTCTGACTCTGGCTGCTTAAACCCAGGCTCTTGGCGGAACACAGTCCAGTCCTCCTCACAGGCTAAGAACTTCTTTGAGATGCTGCACAAACTTAACTGCAAACAGTTCTTCAAACACACTCTGGCTCTCCAGGTGATAGCTTTAGGAAAGTCTCCTGGCATTTGGCTGTGGAAGCTATGGGCTGACCTCCAAACTTTTCCCTCCAACACAGATGGTCTAAACCCTCCTGATTCACAGAGAGTTTCAGCTACACTGCACCGAGTGGTAACTGTCCCTGGGGTCTGAAGAAAGACTGGCAGCTT
This sequence comes from Neoceratodus forsteri, assembly GCA_016271365.2. Taxonomy (NCBI): domain Eukaryota; kingdom Metazoa; phylum Chordata; order Ceratodontiformes; family Ceratodontidae; genus Neoceratodus; species Neoceratodus forsteri. The sequence continues at coordinate 524,691,222 of JADMNL010000023.1, forward strand.
CTGGTTGCCTCAGCTGTCCGTCTTTAAAATTAATATGTATTAAGTCTCTTTGACGCTTGATTGATTGTCTGTTTAGGTGCTGAGAACACCGTTCATTCCCCGTACCCAGGAGCCATAGCTGCAGGTCCTTGGGCTCCTTAAGCACTGATTGGCTGGGTAAGTGGAAGGGATGACAAGTATGACTGCACATAAACAGTTCATACATAGTCCCTATATTAAAGACTTTTTTTAGGCAAACAAAATGGTTCTAATAAGTAAATGTCCCATTGACTATTAGCCACCCCTCTACCTATTGTCTGATGGCAGAGTGGGGCTTCCCCTGCCTGTTGCTAGTACCACAGCACTGTCCCTCCAGATGGCAGGCAGAACATTTAGGTACAATGCAGCCTGGCCTGCTCTTAAAGATACAGTGCTCACTTTAAATATAGTATATAGTGCTTAAGAGCGCTTTTATAACTTTTTTATTTTGCTCCCCTACAGTGTGCCTCTGAACCCCCAGTGCTGCTGCTAGTGTCCCAGAGGTCAGAGCACACATAGAAGAACTGGCCAGGAGCTACTCGAGTGGCTTTCACACTGAGAGTGCAGTGCTGCTTCCGTGCATGCCCACCCCACCAGGTTGCACATTTGCAGATATGAGCTGCACGGCAGTGCACTCCACTATCTCACCAAATGGGCAATGTAATTCTTGAAGCTGCTATCCTCCAGTCCCCTACCCAGGATAACATTACTGGGAGCCTGAAGAAGCACACCACAGGACCGGGACTGATGGGAACTGGCAGTTGGGGGCAGAGCAGCACCCAGGGAGGCAAATTAAGGTAAGCCCCACCCGTGGAGGGGAGGGGGTTACACATGGATTTCACCTCCATTGTGGGCAAGTGGATAAGTGGGTGGAAATGCCATTGAGCTGTGGGCAGCTGATAAGGGTGTGGAATAACCCTAAACAAGTTTACCATTTAAACACTACTCGCATTAGAGAAACAAATACAGAAAAAGACTTGGGGATACTGGTCAATAACAAATTATCTTTGTCATCCCACTGTAACAAAATAGATAATTAAGCAAATGCACTTCTTCTTAGGATAAATCACACTTTTATTTCCAAAACTGAACAATGTATCTTGTCATGCCATTAAGCTGTGCACAGCTGGATAAGTGGATGGAAATGCCATGGAGCTGTGGACAGCTGGATAAGTGGGTGGAAATGCCATGGAGCTGTGGACAGCTGGATAAGTGGGTGGAAATGCCATGGAGCTGTGGACAGCTGGATAAGTGGGTGGAAATGCCATGGAGCTGTGGGCAGCTGGATAACTGAGTGGAATTCCCATGGAGCTGTGAACAGCTGGATAAGTGGGTGGAATTGCCATGGAGCTGTGGGCAGCTGGATAAGTGGGTGGAAATGCCAAGGAGCTGTGGACAGCTGGATAAGTGGGTGGAAATGCCATGGAGCTGTGGGAAGCTGGATAACTGAGTGGAATTGCCATGGAGCTGTGAACAGCTGGATAAGTGGGTGGAATTGCCATGGAGCTGTGGGCAGCTGGATAAGTGGGTGGAAATGCCAAGGAGCTGTGGACAGCTGGATAAGTGGGTGGAAGTGCCATGGAGCTGTGGACAGCTGGATAAGGGGGTGGAAATGCCATGGAGCTGTGGGCAGCTGGGTAAGGGTGTGGAATAACCCTAAACAAGTTTACCATTTAAACAATACTCGCATTAGAGAATCAAATACATAAAAAGGATACTGGTCAATAACAAATTATCTTCGTCATCCTACTGTAACAAAATAGATAATTAAGCAAATGCACTTCTTCGTAGGATAAATCACACTTTTATTTCCAAAACTGAACAATGCATCTTGTCCCTGTACAAGTCCTATGTTACACCATATACTGACTACGGTTCTCCATTTTGGAGCCCATACCTACTCTCTGACATTAAAAGAATAGAACAGATTCAACATGGGGTGACCAGACGTGCCCCATATCTTTCACATTTGGACTACAATACCAGACTCCAGAAAACTGGTTTATATTCCCTTAAACTTAGAAGAATAAGCGGTGATCTCCTATAGTTATTTAAAATTCTCCCGTCACCGACATTAATGCAACAGTGTGATACCTGTATATCTTACTCCAATAGAAAGATCGTAGCTAGGTTATACAGCAAGCAACTCAAAGTTAATCAAGCCAGTAACAATAAAAGGCAGAATTTATTTACAATTAGAGCACCCAGGCTGTGGAATATATTACCACAAAATGTAGTTGACTCATTAAATATTATAACCTTTAAAAACAAACTTGACAAATGGCTTTTTAACTAATATTGGGCTAATGTTCCACTTGTGTGGAGGACAAGCTCAATGGGCAATCTCCTTCTTTTGTCCACTAAACCAAGTAATCAAATGCCATGGAGCTGTGGACAGCTGGATAAGTGGGTGGAAATGCCATGGAGCTGTGAACAGCTGGATAAGTGGGTGGAAATGCCATGGAGCTATGGGTAGCTGGATAAGTGGGTGAAATTGCAATGGAGCTGTGGACAGCTGTTTAAGTGGGTGGAATTGCCATAGAGCTGTGGACAGCTGGATAAGTGGGTGTAATTGCAATGGAGCTGTGGACAGCTGGATAAGTGGGTGGAAATGCCATGGAGCTGTGAACAGCTGGATAAGTGGGTGGAAATGCCGTGGAGCTGTGGGCAGCTGGATAAGTGGGTGGAATAGCCATGGAGCTGTGGGTAGCTGGATAAGTGGGTGGAATTGCCATGGAGCTGTGGACAGCTGGATAAGTGGGTGGAATTGCAATGGAGCTGTGGACAGCTGGATAAGTGGGTGGAATTGCAATGGAGCTGTGGGCAGCTGGATAAGTGGGTGGAATTGCCATGGAGCTGTGGACAGTTGTTTAAGTGGGTGGAATTGCCATGGAGCTGTGGACAGCTGGATAAGTGGGTGGAAATGCCATGGAGCTGTGGGCAGCTGGATAAGTGGATGGAAATGCCATGGAGCTATGGGCAGACCCTACCAAGGGGGAAAAGCAGAGGTGTTAGTGCAGCAGTGTGTCATGAGTGTGCAAAGAGCCCAAGGAAGCCCAGGTAGGAAGAGCCTTGACAGGACCAGAGGTTGCCCTGGAGGTCATTGAAGGAGGTCCCTGATGGTAAGGTGCGAAAGGGCCAAAAATAGAATAACAAAAAAAATTAGTGACCATCTCAAATTAGGGTAAATGGCTTTCTCTAGAGCAGTTAAAGAAAAGAAAACTACATTTCCTGGGGGGGGAGGGGCAAATCTCAAAGTTAGTTCAGAAGTCTTTGGTCCCGTAAATCAAAACTGAATTTAATGATAAAGTCCAAGTCCACATCAAGGAAGGAACTGGACTGAGGCTCGCAGACAGAAATATGGAAGGACTGTTGAGTGAAATACTCGGCCATGCTGTTCAAGCAACACATAAGCATATGAGACCTACAATGTCATATTGAAACAGGAAATGACATGTATTTAGAACTCGATCAGGCAAGTATAAAAAGAGAGCTGTCTGCCTGAGGAGCTAATTTAGCCAGGAATTACATTTTTTGGTGTAGTGTGAAAATATGTATTTTACTTACAATATCCAGCTCGTAGTTTTTACGCACATGCTGAGGAGCAGAACAACATTGCAGCCCAACCACTAAAATAAGCTTTTTGATGATGCATGGTAGAGAACAGGGCTGCAGATGCTCTATATACATATAAACAGGATCAGGGAAGGGGGGCTGTCTAAAAACATATTAGCCCCGTACATGTAAACTGCCAGCAATATTTTGGGCCATCTCTCCAGCTTCTCCTTATCTCTCTCTTTAACTCCCTCAACCCCTCCTTGCTGTCTACCCTGCCACATAGTTTTGCTTCATTTACGAAAGGGACACATTTGGCCCTGGATGCCTTCACCTATGTCACTCATCAACATATTGAACAGGAATGATCCCAGGACTGACACTTGTGGCACCCTGCTCATGAGCCTCCTTTTCTCTGACTTGACCCCTTTCAGTAGCACCCTTTGGTTTCTCCCTCCAATCTGTTCTCTATTAACCTGACCAATTCTCTCCCCACTCCCGGGTCTTCCAGCTCCCTCAGTAGCCTCCTGTGTGGTACTAAGTCCAAGGCTTAGCTGAAATGAAAGTCGAGTAAATCTACCGTTCCTCCTCTAGCAACAGCACTTGCGGCCTAATCGAAAAATGCCACTTAGTTGGTCTGACATGATTTTCACCACCATAAATCCATGCTGCTTGTTGTCCTACAAACTCTTTGCTTCTAGGTAGTCCACTATGCTTTCTTTCACCAGGGTCTTCCATAAACCTATCTACAACTGAGGCAAGACAGAGTGGTCTGTAGTTTTCAGGTTCTTCCCTGTCCCCCACCTTATGGAGCACAACCATTTCCACAGACCTCCAATGTCCAGCACCACAGATTCCAGTGATTATCTGACCAGCTCTTTCAGGGGCTCAGCCAACTCTGAACCAAGCTCCCTAATCACCTTTGAGTGTAAGCCATCTGGTCCCAGTGCCTTACCCACCTTAAGTGCTACAAGCCCCTTCCTTACACTCTCCACTGTGACCACCACCCACCCCATTTCCTGCACTACCTTGTGGAGGCCTTAACACTAATCTCTGCTAGAGCTGTTTGTCCTACATGTGAATACAAAGCTGAAATTACTAAATAAAATCCCTACCTTTTTCCTCATCATCCTCTACTATCCTCCCTCCCTCCTCTGATAGTCTGAAAATTCCCCTCTTCGTCTTTATTTTTTCCTTGCTGTACCAACAAAATTCTCCCCCTCCTCCTTGACACCCTCGGCAATGCACAGCTCTGTGTCTGTACCAGGTGAGAATGCCATTTCAAGAATAGTGCAGTGAAAACTGCTTTAGAAATAGTGTCTGCCTTGACAGACAGTGGTAGGATAGCGCATGGTAGTTACCACTACTATTGTAGTTGTCAAAGCAAAGGAGGAACAGGAGAGTAAGTGGAGAGGTAGGAAAAAAGTGCAAAAGCTGTCTGAGCTGCTCCTGTGGTGGAGAGGGTGAAGGCAGAAGCAGCTCGTGCAGTTCAGCTCAGAAGATGGGGTTCTGTTCTTGGTCTCCCAAATCCTGTGGTTTCACTTTTCCCCCACTCCTTGTTTTTTTTTTTTGTATGCCTGAATCCAGTTCCCCCACTCAACTTTCTCCCCATCCCCAAGTTCCACCACCCCCCTTGTGGAGTTGATTATTTAAATATTGGGGGGGGGGAGTGAGGGTGCGGGCATCTGAACCAGGCCCCCATAAAAACACAAGTTGTGGTTTTGTTTCCTCACCATGGTAGCAGTCCTCCATGTGTTTTTCGACCACTACCATTGGCGTTATTTTTTTGTATTTGGCATTTTGCATGGGTGCTGCTGTTGTCGGTAACATTTTTACTGCACAGTTCTTGACCACGCTGTTGTTGTATACGGCATCTTGACATAGTGCCCTCTGTGTCTCCCTTTGCCTTCCTGACCAACCTCTTTGCATCCTTTAGTTTGCCCTAATATTCGCCCCATTCCTCCTCCCCCTGCTTCTCCTTGTATCTTATAAAGCCCATCTTTTTGGTGCCTACCACCTTCATCACTTCCCTGAGAACTAAATCAGCTTTTTATACTTGTTGCTTTTAGTTATTTGCCTCAGGTTCTTCCAAAATGGCCCTCTTAATTATGACCCATTTTTCTCTAACCTTTTTATCCCGTCTACTCCTTCCAGTTTTTCCTTGACCCTTTGCCTCATTTTACTGAACCCTGCCCTTCTGAAGTCAAGGGCCACAGCCTTTGAAGATGGTTTGCAGTTACCCACGGCCACTTCAAACCACACAATTTTGTGGTCACTGAACCTAAGTGGCTCCTCTCCATTTCCCCCTCTACCGCCTCAGAATTAGTAAGCATCAAATTGAGACATGCATCCTGTCTTGTGGGTTCTGACCCACTGTACCAATAAGCAGTTCTGCACTGTGTAAAGCAGTGACCAACTTCTGGTATTCTTTTCTTGCTGGGGAAGCCCAGTAAATATCCAGAAGGTTCAGGTCACCAACAACCACTAGTCCCCATTTTGCCACCCCTAGTTTTCAGTCCCCTTCCTTCTGGTCTTGTGGCCTGGAGACTATCCCCATCCTTGTCTTTTTCACCACAGCTGTTCTCAGCTGCACCAAATCGACTTCCTTCCCCCTCCCATTTAGTAGTACCATCTTCGGTAGCCTCTGTGTTTTGCTTAATGTAGACAGCAACTCCTCCCCCATCCCTCCTATACAGTATCACCAAGCGTTACTGAAGGTCCAAAGAGAGTCTGACAATTTTCAGAAGTGGCTTCTGGATCATAAGCTTATCTTGAACACAGTCAAGACAAAGGTGATGGTCTTTACTGGCCCAAGAGTAATTAGAGACATAAAATGTGTCAATTGTTGATCTTGGGGGAAATAAAATTGAGTTAGTAGATAGCTTTTGTTATTTAGGGATTACATTGGATTCCAATCTTACATTTGAATTCCATGTTGGGAACCTGATTAACAGGATACATCAAAGGTTGGGAATGTTATTTAGAATAAAATCTTATCTAATTCCAGAATCACATAGACAATTGGCACATAGTTTTTTAATGAATACATTGGATTATGGATTAATAATTAATTCAGGAACTAATGATAGGGTGTTAAAAAAATTACAATCAACATATCATTCGATTTTCAGGTTTATGACTGGCCTTTCTCAAAGAACACACCATTGTGAATTGTTAACAAAAGCAAAATGTCCGTCTTTTCAGGATAGAATTAATTTTAAATTATCTGTTTTTGTATTTAAAAGTTTGAAGGCTCTACTTCTGTTGTCCAATCAAACTGTATTTGTTAGATTGTGTGGGGGAAAAAACTACTAGATCTCTAACCCTGGGACTATTAAAAGTCCCTTTTTATGTTGATTGCGTGCATGCGCAAGAAACATATTGCATCAACTTTCCAGAAGCAGGTTGTGAAGGTGCGGCACTGTTGTGGCCAATGCCTCCACAGCCTTTAAAGCCTTGGCCTGCTTTCCCCAATGCCATGATACACTGCTGCTGACACTAGTTCAGCCAGCGTGCCACAACTTTGTAAGGTTTCAGTAACTGCAATCAGGGTCTGCCTCGTCATTGCAGCGTAAGCCATTCGCTGCAATGAGGAAGTGACCCGTCATTGCTGGGCGAAATCTTGTCACAGTGATACTGTTTATGAACATGATGGTGGCTTGCCACCGTGTTCATAAACAATATTAAGCCCCACCTGCTGAGGGGTGCCCAATCCCCTCAGCAGCATGTGCCCCCCACCATGTTTGTTTGCCGACAGGGCCCCAATCCCCGATGGCTTCAGTGCCCCAAGGTTGATGTTTCCGATGGGAAGCCCACACCCCATCGGCATTCACATCAACCTCCCACTTTTGTTGTGTGCGGCCAGGGTGCCCGATCCCTGTCAGCATATTGTCACCCCCACTTTTGTTGTGTGCTGACGGGGTCCCCAATCTCGCTGGCATAAAGTAACCCCCTTTGTTGTGTGCTGATGGGGTGCCCAGTCCCTGTCGGCTACAGCTGCCCCTAAAAGATCCATTGGCACGCTTGGGAGCCCACCCAGCGTACACATGCCCCTGTAAAACAAAAATGGTCCCTCGATGTTTTTTTTTTCCCTGTGGAAAAAGGAAATGGTCCCTTGGCGGTCTCCCTGCCCCTCCCACAATCCGCGCCCACCCACTGCATACCCTACCTGCCCACACCCCCATCACCCCATACTTACCTCCGGAGTCCGGTGCGACCATCTTCGGTGGACCAGGAATACATTTGCACTCTTCAAAGCCAACCGCAAACTGAGGAAATGCTGGTAAGCTGTATAATGGAATAAATAGAGTTTTTTCAACTTTAATGCATATCTCAGGCATTTTTTTTAATTTTGGCACTAAATTTTCAACATGGGGTTTTTTGGGACCCCTCCTCATGAATTCTGGCACTGACATGGTGTTATTCAGCCCCAAAAGATGATTTTGTGGTCACTACACAGAATCCCCGTTTGGGACTAATTAATGAAATGACAATGCCAGTGTTCATGAGGTGGGCTCTCAAAAAGCCTATGTTACAAATTTGGTGGGAAAAATCAAAAAAATGACTGTTTTACGAGCGTGCATTGCACAGTTCTTACGCACGCTCATAACTTTGCAAATTTGCAATATTTTCACGACAGATTTTCAACATTGGCATTTTTTCAGACCTCCTTGTGAACAGTATAGATGTCATTTTCCACATTCTGGCCAAAATGTGTTTTCGCACTTCCGGCGCAAAATAGCGCGGTCACTGTGGGAAATCAGTGTTCAGGACAGATTAAGAAAATGACAGTGACACTGTTCATGAGCAGAAGTCGTAAAATGCCTATGTTGAAAATTTGGTGACGATACTCCATAAAATGACTGTGTTACAAGCATGCGTTGTGCAGTTTGCAAGCACGCTCGTAACAGCGCAAATTAATATTTTCACTCCAGATTTTCAACATTGCCATTCTTCTGCAACTCCTTATGAACAGTACAGCTGTCATTTTTCACATCCTGGCTGAAATGTGTTTTCACAGTTCCCGCACAGAATAGCGTGGTCGCTATGGGAAATCCATGTTTGGGACACATTATGAAAATGACAGTGACACTGTTCATTAGCAGAGGTCCTAAAATGCCTATGTTGAAAATTTGGTGACGAAAGTCCATAAAGTGAGTGTGTTACGAATGTGCATTGCACAGTTTCCATGCACATTCGTACCTTCGCAACTTTGCAATATTTTCACTCCAGATTTTCAGCATTCCCTTTTTTTCAACCCTCTTTATGAACAGTGCAGCTGTCATTTTTCACATCCTGGCCAAAATGTGTTTTTGCTCTTCCAGCTCACAATAGTGCGGTCGCTGTGGGAAATCAGTGTTCGGGACACATTAAGTAAATCACACTGACACTGTTTATGAGCACAGGTCCTAAAATGCCTATGTTGAAAATTTTGTTATGAAACTCCATAAAATGACTGTGTTACGAGTGTGTGTTGTGCAGTTTGCACGCATCCTTGTAAGTTCGCAAATCAGTAATATTTTCATGCCAGATTTTCAACACTGGCATTTGTTCACACCTCCTTATGAACAGTACAGCTGTCATTTTTCACATCCTGGCAGAAATGAGTTTCCGCACTTTCAGCGCAGAATACCGCAGTCACTGTCGGAAATCAGTGTTTGGGACAGATTAGGATCGAGCAACTGAGAGAGGGGGGTAGTGACCGAGCTCAGCTGAGCTCTGTTGGGACTGCTGCAGATGTCTTTGTGGGCAGGAAAAGGCACTGACACAGGCAGGAGCCCAGTACAAAAGGGCATCCTGCAGCACCGGGAGACACAGAATGAATGAGTGAGGGAGGGGGAATGAGTGAGCTCAACGGACCTCTGTTGGGACTGCTGCGGATTTCTTTGTGGGCAGGAAAAGGCAGCAATGCACACAGAGGCCCAGTACAGAAGGTAGCTTGCAGCGGTGGGAGAAACAGAACAAGTGACTGAGAGAGGGGAAGTGGGCGAGCTCAATGGAGCTCTATCATGACTGCTACGGATTTCTTTGTGGGCAGAAAAAAGCAGCAACACAGGCAGGAGCCCAGTACAGAAGGGAAGCCTGCAGCGCTGGCAGAAACGGAACGAGCGAGTGAGACAGGGGGAGTGAGTGAGGCCAATGGAGCTCTGTCAGGACTGCTGCAGATTTCTTTGTGGGCAGAAAAAGATGCCAATAGAGGCAGAAGCCTAGTACAAAAGGGAAGCCTGCAGCGCCAGGAGAAACAGAATGAGCAAATGAATTGGGGGAGTGAGCAACCTCAACAGAGCTCTATTAGTACAGCTGCGGATTTCTTTGAGGGCAAGAAAAGGTGCCAATGCAGGCAGGAGCCCAGTACAAAAGGGCAACCTGCAGCACCAGGAGAAACAGAATGAGCGAGTGAGAGAGGGGGAGTGAGTGAGCTCAATGGAGGTCTATCATGACTGCTGCAGATTTCTTTGTGGGCAGGAAAAGGCGGCAATGCAGGCAGGAGCCCATACAAAAGGCCAGCTTGCAGTGCAGGCAGAAACGGAACGAGTGAGTGAGAGAGAGGGAGTGTGCAATCTCAATGGAGCTGTGTCGGGACTGCTGCAGATATTTTTGTGGGCAGAAAAAGACGCCAACGCAGGCAGGAACCCAGTACAAAAGAGCAGCCTGCAGCAGCGGGAGACACAGAACGAGCGAGTGAGGGAGAGGGAGGGAGTGAGTGAGCTCAATGGAGTTCTGTTGGGACTGCTGCAGATTCCTTTGTGGGCAGAAAAAGGCAGCAATGCATGCAGGGCCCCAGTACAAAAGGGCAGCCTGCAGTGCCGACAGAAATGGAATGAGTGAGTGAGGGGGGGAGTGAGCGAGCTCAACTGAGCTCTGTCAGGACTGCTGCAGATTTCTTTGTGGGCAGAAAAAGGAGCCAACAGAGGCAGGAGCCCACTACAAAACAGCAGCCTGCAGCGCCAGGAGAAACAGAATGAATGGGTGAGACAGGCAGAGTGAGCAACCTCAATGGAGCTCTGTTGAGACGGCTGCGGATTTCTTTGTGGGCAGAAAAAGGTGCCAATGCAGGCAGAAGCCCAGTACAAAAGGGCAGCCTGCAGGGCCATGAGAAACACAACGAGCGAATGAAAGGGGGAGTGAGCGAGCTCAATGGAGCTCTAGCATGACTGCTGCAGATTTCTTTGGGATCAGAAAAAGACGGCAACGCAGGCACGAGCCCAGTACAAAAGGCCAGCCTGCAGCGCCGGCAGAAACGGAATGGCGAGTGAGAGACGGGGAGTGAGCTAGCTCAGCAGACCTGTGTCAGGACTGCTGCAGATTTATTTGTGGGCAGAAAAAGCCACCAAAAGAGGCAGAAGCCCAGTACAAAAGGGCAACCTGCAGTACCAGCAGAAACAGAATGAGCAAGTGAGAAAGGGGGAGTGACCCCCTCAACGGAACTCTGTCAGGACAGCTGCAAATTTCTTTGTGGGTAGAAAAATGTGCCAATGCAGGCAGAAGCCCAGTACAAAAGAGCAACTTGCAGCATCAGGAGAAACAGAATGAGTGACTGACACTGGGGCAGTGAGTGAGCTCAACGGACCAACGCAATCAACATTCAGCATTGACAAACACACATTTGTCAATGCCGACTGTTTGCTTGCTGGCATTAGCAGTGGAAGTGCAGGAGTTATACAGATGCAGTATAGGAATGGCAGTGAAGTATTGAACTGATGCCAACTCCACTCCCACCCTGCAAAGATGGACAGGCATTGGGGTGTGGCTTTGGGTCTTCGCCCATGACGATCATGACATTTCACCTCACCCTGTCCTGCAGACACTGACAAGTGTCGAGGTGTGCCTTGGAGTGTTTGGGCTTTACATTCACCTCATTCCATATGGAAACACGCTGAAATGGGTGCAGTATAGAGGATAAAACTAGCCAAAGGTCCAAAGCGCACCAGATGCCTGTCACTGGCTGCAGGGTGGGGGTGGGGGTGGAATTGCATGAGCATTACTGTCAACAATCCAAAGTCACACCCCTGACGCCTGTCAGTCCCTACAGGGTAGGGCGTTATGGTCGAAAACCCTAATGCCCTGGGCATTTCTCTGTATTTTTACTCAGAGTTTTCAATGTAGGCTTTTCGTGATCCCACCGCATGAACAGTGACACTATCAGTTCTTTAGCTGAAAGGTGATTTTGCACAGCAACTGTGCCGTTTGGCACCACAGGTGCAAAAGCTCATTTCAAACAGGATGTGAAAAATGACAGCTGTACTGTTCATGAGGAGGTGTAAAAAAGGGTAATGTTGAAAATCTGGAATGAAAATATAAAAAAACTGGTGAAGGCACGAGCGTGCGTAGAAACTGTGCAACGCACACCCATAATGTAATTAGTTTGGGGATTTTTTACAGCAGATTTTCAACACAGGCATTTTGGACTGCAGCTCATGAACAGTGTCACTGTGATTTTCTTAATGTGTCCGAAGACTGATTTCCCACAGCGACCGCTCTATTCTACGCCGGAATTGCGAAAATACATTTTAGCCAGGGTGTGAAAAATGACAGCTGTATTGTTCATAAGGAGGTGTGGAAAAATGCCAGTGTTGAAAATCTGGACTGAAAATATTACAAATTCTTGAACTCATGACGGTGCGTGGAAACTGCGCAATGCACTCTCGTAACACAGTCATTTTATGGACTTTTGTCACCAACTTTTCAACATAGCCATTTTAAGACCTCTGCTCATGAACAGTGTCACTGCAATTTTCTTAATCTGTCCCAAACATTGATTTCGAACACTGACCACAGCATTGTGCGCTACATTTACGAAAACACATTTTGGGTGAGATGTGAACAATGACAGCTGTACTGTTCGTATGGAGGTATGGTAAAATGACAATGTTGAAAATCTGGAGTGAAAGTATTAAAAATTCTCGAAGTTATGAGGATGCATAGGAACTGCGCAATGCATGCTCGTAAGACAGTCATTTCTGGGAATTTTTTCACCACATTTTACACATAGGGTTTTTGGGGGCCTACCTCATGAGCTGTGACACTGTCTTTTTGTTACTCAGTCCCGAAAGGTGGTTCCATGCAGTAACCATGAAATCACCTTTCGGGACTGAATAACCAGATGACAGTGACTGAATTCATGAGATGGGGTCCCAAGAACCCCATGTTGAACATTTGGTGCAAAAATTCAAAAAAATGACCGAGATATGAACCAAAGTTGATAAAACCCTATTTATGCCATTATACAGCTTACTGGCATTTCTTCAGTTCGCAGTCAGCTTTGAAGAGTGCAGACATGCTCCTGGTCCACCAAAGATCATCGCACCTGGCTCCGGAGGCACGTATGGGGTGAGGGGGGTGTGGAGAGGTGGGGTGCGCAGAGGGTGGGCATGGGTTGGAGGTCAAGAGAGTCAACGAGGGACCATTTTCTTTTATTACAGGTTTTTTTTTTTTTAAAAAAGACTACACAGGATTTTTGCCACACTGGGGTGGGCTCCCAAAGTGCCACCTGGAAGTTTGTTTGGGGGTAGTGGAGTCAATGGGGGATTGGGTACGCGTGTTGTCCATACAGTGTGTGGGGGAGCACATGACGTCGTGGGACTTTTGCCATGCTGGGGTGGGCTCCCAGTGTGGCACCTTGAAGTTTGCTTTTTTGGGGGGCACTGGAGCTGACGGGGATTGGGCACCCCGTCAGAAATACAGTGTGCTTGGAGGGGAGTGTGCATGTGCCGAGGGGGATTGGGCACCCTCTCAGCACACAACAAATGGGAGGGGGGTGCATCATGCCTGGAGATGCAGTTGCGTACAGCTGAAAAAGAATGACTGCTAAGGTGGTGACGTTTAAACAATTTGCATACTGCTGGTGGCATGGCAGTATGCAAATTGCCTACATGTTACCACCACGGATTTTAGCGATCTTTCTCTTTCAACTGTATGCCACTGCATCTGAACTGCTGTTATAGGACATTCATTGATGCCCTGCTGCCACGCCTGCAAAAATGATCAGGGCATTGGAAGCAGGGTGCCACACTTACGAAAACTCATATGGCGGCACTATGTTTCTTGCACATGCGTGCAAGCAAACATAAAAAATGATAGGCCAGAGATGTGTGTCTTATAGAGCCTCAACTTTTTTAATAAGATACCAAGAGAGATCATAAATTGTAGAACAGTGAATTCCTTTAGGGTGAAAACCTTGAAGTGGATTAACTCTATCAGTAAGTGTCTGTGTTTTAAGTAAATGTAAATGGATACTTGTATTATGTTGAATTGTTTGTTTTTGTACTTTTGATATTGTTATTGATTAGTGAATGCTGTTATTCATTGTACTAATTGATGATTTATGTCCCCTGTCTATTGAATGTTAACTGTAACTTGTCGCTGGTGAAACCGGGCTCTTAGTTTATCTAGCTTGCAAGTATAAAAATTAAAAAATGAAAAATGAAATGAAAAAAATATACTATAACCTGGGATAACCAATCCCATTTGTTATTTCCAGTCTCCCATATCCCTGTTACTGCCACTAAATCTAACTGGGCATCTCCCACCATTGTCTGGCGCTCTCTAATTTTGTTGCCCAAACTCCTGACATTCAAGCAGACTGCCTTCCATCCTCCTTTCTTCATTCCTTCACTTAACCTGAGTCTTTTCCTTTGTCTGCACTCCTCCTTTCCCCTCCTGTTGCCCCTCTTCACAGTGTGCTTCCTGTGACACGGCTCCTCATCACCCCACCTTCCTAAGCCAGTCCACTTCCTGCCTATGCTTCTTCTAGCTTCCCTGTGCCATCTCAATGCTTTTAGGAGAATTCTAGCTAGGCTTCCTCCCCCACCTCTTCCAAGGGCTCCCCTAACTCCTGTCTCACTCCTTCAACCCTCCATACACTAAGTTTAAATGCCTAGCTATGTCTGAATGCACTAGTTCCCTCATTTGTGGGATGAGGGACGTCTTCTTAAAAAAGTCTTCTATTCCAGAAATCACCCCAATCACCCACCAAATGAAACAGCCACTTCCTGACATGACCCCTTTAACTAGCCATTGAATGCCGTTGCCTTCTTTTGCCTCACCCTTCCCTCACCCTTCCCTCACCCTCATTTCACATTGGTAGGACCTTTGAGAAGGCCAGAAAAACTGCCTTCCCCCCTCAACCTATCCCCCAGCTTTTGGAAATTTGACTTGACTATCTAGTCTTGTTGATTGACCAGGTCATCAGTAGCTACTAGCACAAGCACTGCTGGTTTCCGCCTCTGACATGGGCTCCTGGTAGGCATCTGACCACCCTGCTCCATTTATCTCCCCCACACACCACCTTATCAGTGCCTCTAACCATTGAGTTGCCAACTACCAGTACCTTGATGGTATCCTCCTTTCTGTACCCCCACTGGGTGTTGCCGTTCTGGGTTGTTCCTTCCTCTCAGCCCACTCACAGCCTCCCCTTGGAGAGTCAGGTACCTGCACCTCTTCAATGGGTGCAAAATAGTTTGCAGTCACAATTGAAAGACTCTTTTCACTACCCGCATGCCTTGATTAACCCCCTTCCCCACTACGCCCCATACGTATGCCGATTGAACAGTGACACCTTTACCGCAGACGACAGTACAGCCACACAGCAACGGATCATTGTACTGTCACCGTGGGACTCCAGCATTGCTTTCCTGGGGTCTTGCATGCCCACCCCGAATCAACTCTGGCTTGGAGTTGATTATATTAAGTACAGGGGGTGCAGAAGGCAGAGCCCCCTGCATGGGGGGTTGGGGGGCAAAGCCCCCCAAAGAAAACAAAGTGCTCTTGGCAATTGTGGTCAACATAAATCCGTCACTGTAACATCGATTACAAAGTATTTGTCGAACCAGCATTGTAGAGTCCCCTCCATGCCCCCGGACCTGTGGGCCTCAGTGAAGGGAGGATTGGGCTAGCAGAGAAGAGTGCTGGAGACAGAAATAAGGCTCTGAAAACAAACAGAGATGACTGAGTGATGAACATGACAGGACAACTGTGTACCCTTAAAGTGACTGGGCAAGAGACATAGTCATTTAAGTAAGAAGGGTTTGGTGGAGGGAGCAACATTCTTCCCCACTGAACCATAGGTGTAGTCTGAAAGGTGCGGAGCTGTGATTCATGTTGTCCTGATTCCTGACAGTGGGGATCTTGGGGAATTCCAAAGGGCTGAGGTCCCATCTACTCATCTCAGGTGGCTGCCCAGGTGGAAGTAAATTTCCCATGGTACTTTCTGTAAGAGTAGGGGAATTTTCTTTTATTGAAAATCATAACAAATACAAACAAAGCAGAGAGTATACTCTAGAAAATATAAGAGATAAGGAATTTTTATGAAAACCAGCAAGCAACACACAAATGTCACGTGTACAAAGTACCAAGCAAGAAACACAGAAACATAGAATCTGTTTGCAGAATACGATGGCTTGGCTCACCCAGCCTGCCCCAGATGATCCCTGCCTAGTCTGTCTTCGGACCCTAACTGGTCTCCGTCAATCCTCCCTCCCTCTCCCTGACTACTTACTAATATTCCCCATGTCTATGCTATGCATTCTTGAAGCACCTTACTGTTTTCGACTCCACCATTTCTGCTGGCAGTCCATTCCAGACATCCACCACTCTTTCAGTGATGCAGTACTTCCTCACATCCCTTTTAAATTTCCCCCCTTCCAGCTTCATCACATTCCTTCTGATCCTGTTTTTTTAATACATTATACTGTATTCTTTTAGATACCCATATAAGAAAATTCCTTCCTAGATCTTGCTCACTGCAGTATGCCTGTTCCCTTTTTCTCTTACTGTGAACCATTGTAAATATCCGTGTATTTATTATAGTTTGTACTTGCTTAAGAACTCTACCTATTGTATATAGCACTTGGGTTTTGTATATTTTCTGATATTGTTTTACCTGTGTTTTTTTTTTTTAAGTCTTTGGTAACCGGGTAAGGCCCAATAGACACAAGTGCCTGTTTTCAGGAGCTACCTGGGAGCACTGGGAGGTTAACTGACTTGCTCAGAGTCACACAGTGTGCAAGTGGAGGTTGTGAGACTCAATCCCTTATATGGTCTGCTAAATGTCCCAAGCTCCTTCACAGCTCATTACTCTAACCTCTAGGCTATACTGTTTGTATTGGTCTAACTCCTGTACCCCCTTCCCTGGGTTGCATCTGGAAATGAGCTTCTGTTTATGGTGCTTTTCCTGGTTATCAACTTTTAAATAAATAAATATAAGAAAATAACATCTTCTATTCAAGGGGTATCAGCGGGTACACATTCCTCCAAAACTTCCCATGCATGCTAGAATCTGGGTGTGGGGATTACTTATGGGAAAAACATTAAAACACCTTACTATGTACATGGAAAACAGATTAAAGAAATGACAAATGATAGGGATAGTGGCGTAATAATTGCAAATAAACCAAAAGTAAAAGAACAGAGCGCTGCTGCAGTAAGCAAATACAATCAGTACCATGCATTAAAAAGAATATTACATGCTGATCAGACACTATACAAATCCTTATTCCGGCCTCATTTCGAATACTCTGTACAGTTCTGAGCACCCTACCCAAAATCAGAAATAAATAGACTGGAAGAAATTCAAAGAAAATGTAGTGGGCATTAACAATCTCCCATACACAAAAGGCTAAACACATTTTATAGGTATACATAGAGAGGAGAACAGGACGTGGGGACTTGATCACAGTATAAGGAAATAAAAAATAATGACATTATGGACACATGACACCTTAAAAGAAAGCAAGCCATAAAAATGACAAGGGGCTACAGCTACCAACTGCAGGGAGAAGAACACAGGCCAGCAGCACTTGAGGGAAATTAGGGCCCCACTGACAAAGAGTCACCTTGGGCTTGAAGCGGTGGGGTTAACAGCCACAGGCTCCTGCTTTTTGAAACTTTATTTTGCCTCTAGTTTGGTTTACTTTCTGCATTTGTCTACTTGCTTGTCTAATTTCCGTCGAGTACTGCTGGCCTGTGTTCTTCTGTGAGTTTTGTATTGTGGCACGCACCCTACTCTAATCCTTGGGATGCTCCATTCATTGGTTTGCGGAACTACACGGAGAAACCTGCATAACAGAGCACAGGAAACAGTTCTTTACATAAAGGGTGGTGAACAGTTGGAACAAACTGCCAGAATCTGTAGTGGAAGGAAAAAAAAACTTCGACAACGGAAAAAAAGACTAGAGGAATATATGGATAAGAAACGTAAGAGAATATATTTACTGAGTAGTGGGAGATAGACTTGATGGACACACTTTCCATCTTTAATGTCCTTATGTCCTTTACTTCCAGTGTCCTGGCTAACATTTGCCTTATCCTCAGGCTGTAATGCAGCTGCCCAGGCTTGTGTGTAGATTTCAAGCACTTTATTGCTCATGTTGTGGAGATAATCTGTGGCATGCCATCCACCTAATAAGGATCCCTTATCAGCCAACCTGGCCATCTGGGTCATTTTTTGGTCAAGTTATCCATACAATACAATTAAATTATCCATTCCCTGGGCACATCTGCCTGTATGTAGAGTCATGGAGTTATCTGTGGTTTGAGATCCAGATAGGATAATGCACACAGAGTCATGTAGTTACCACCATCCAACTAATGGCAGAATTACATTATATAATATTATGAGCTTCAGAACAGAGGAAAGGAAAAAGCCCCTGTGGAGGACACCTCTGGGGATCCAAGTCCTGACAGTGGGTCATTTTCCCTCTAGGCGTATAATTTTCTTTAATTATTACTAACCTTACAGAAGGACATGACAAGCCCTACAGGCTATAGAATCCCAAGGGGCACATAAACCCCAACACAGAGCTACAATAAAAAGAAGGGGTTTACATGGATACGCAGATTCATGGGAGCAGATGGTAGAAAAGACTTGCAGTCCAGCCAGTCTGCTCTTGATTTGTCTTTTGCATTTGTCACAAATGAGACTTCCACCCTCAAAGGTGTTACAATGTTACAAAGCTTGTACTAATAATGAAGTGAGTCTCTACATGTAAGGATTCCACTATTGGAGTTGCTTGGAGGGCAAGTCCAAATGCTAAAGGAACAACAGGACTACAGAATGACCCCAAGGAGAATAAGAAAACATAAGTAACAGCTGCTTCAGGCTGTCCTAAGGTAGCATGGAGCCCTTGAGAGGCAAAATGGAGTACTTGAGTGACAAGGACATATTGTGGAGACAGCCCAGTGGTCAGTGGGGTGTACACCTGGTAGTTGTTGGGATGAATGCCCAAAAGTATAAAGTAGGGTAGCACAAAGGTGATGATGAAGCATGGGTTGATAGAATGAAGACAGGGGCATAGCCCAGTATAGGGTGTTGAAGGGGAAGTCAAAGCCCAGGCTTGTCAGTATTAAGGTGGCTGGTGTAGTACAGAATGAGAAGAATTGTACGAGTTTTGATCCCCATGGACAGGAGCTGGACAACTGCCTCAGCAAGCTGGTGGTGACTTTAACTGAGTAGAAACAGCATATTGAAGTCACAACAATTCCCAAAACGTGAGGCACTGCCAGGCTGCAGAAAGCCAAGGCTAAACAGAGGTCCAGCTTTCACCTTAACCGCTCTGCCCTATTTCCTGCCTCCTTCTTTCACCTCACCCTTCTCACCCTCCACCTTCTTTCCACTGTTCATCTTCACTTACCGGAACTTTTATTCACCCAAATCTACCTATAACTATTTGACAAAGCACCATGGGCTGCCTCCTTTTGTTAGGTTATTTTTGATTTTCTTCCAATTCATTGTTTTAATTTTTAGTTGCAATGTTAATGTCATATTGTTATTTTAAATACGTTCTTGTCAAAATGTTATGTAATACCATCCATTGTATGTCTACCACCCTTCCCACTGACGTTAGAATCTTTGTAAAGGAGCTGTTATGTGCTCAAAGGTATTGTAATCTAAGAATGAATAAATAAAAATAAATAAATAAAGGTCGGATACATAGCCAAGGCAAAACAAAAGGGGCAGAGTGACACCAGGGCAACAAACAGGAGCAGGCAAGAGGGGAAAGGAAGCTGCACCAGTGGGGAAATGGCAGGACAAAGGCCAACAGCATGGACCAGGGAAGCAGGAGCAACACTATAGAGGATAATGTATGGGCAGCCATACACAACAAGCCTGTGTCTACATTGAGAGGTTTCTATAACACAGAAACATAGACAATGATGGCAAATAAAGACCAACTGTTCATTCAGTCTGCCAAAGATCGAGAGGTTCCCCTGGATGCCCTGGAAATCTTGAGATGAAGACACAAGGTTGTCTGTGTTTGGATGTCCGTACATTATCTTTTATATGTTACGGGCAGCTATGCCAATGTCGGACCCTCCACTTCCTTTTAGAGAACTAATGTTTGGGGGAGAGAGGAAGTTGAGTGTTAGTGGTGGACTCAAATTACTGATTTAATGTGCAGTAGTGACAGTAGCTGTTTGTTTAAGTTCAAGTTAAAAAAAAAAAAGCTTCCTGCTTGATTGGCTAGAGAAAAGCATCTGTGCAGTGGCATTCTGAGTTGTTGTGCTGCAGTAAAACAACTCTATTCTAGGCATGAATTTCTATGCAGAACATCATTCTACCACACACTATAAGGTTTCTCAAAACTGTTATAAAAAGGTTCTCAAAAATTGTGAAACCTGATTGGCTGAGGGCCATTTTTACCTGTGCTGTTATCTCAGCACAACAGCACTGGATAAAGAGCCTCTTCGCAAATACGACTGCCACCTTTTACTCACTAAAAAAAAAAATAACCTAGGCCCTAAAAATTAAACTCCCTCAAAATAAAATGAACAACCAAACTGATTAAATGCTCTGTTCCTTTATATCCCCCTCCTTATACACATACAGAATTAAAATGAAGACTTACTCACAGTTTTACTATCTGACTAAAAAGGTTTCTCAAAAAATGGCTACAATGTGTGACCACCTCGGCCTGCCTTGTAGGGCTACTGCTTGCTACATTGATGACCTGGATTCAATAATTTTCAGGGGTCATCAGGGACTGGCTGAATGAAGGAGGATAGAGCACCCTTTGGGGAGGGGTAGAGTTGTGTGCCCCAGTATTACTGCCACCCAGAGGAGGCTGGGTGGTAGTGCAATCGTGACCATTGTAGTGGTAGGGTTGGGATGTGGCAGATGCTGGCAACCCCATGCACATGTGTGTATGTGGGCCATGCGTTTCCTATATGATGGTGGTGTCAGAGAGGGATAAAATTAAAGCAGGAAAATTCAGGCAGCCAGCAGGACAGACGAAGCCCTGCCCATCCCCCACATCTGTAGTTGGATTCTATCCTCCTGGGTCTTGGGATGGCCCATGTGTAACCTGGGTGCCGTGTACCAGTGGGCTACTACCCCTGCCTGTTGGGCTTCAACTAAGTTGAGGGGCCTGGGCTCATGTTCAGGTGGAAAAGGGGGGTTCTTTCCCAAATAGAAATTAAATAGCACGGTGCCTCCACCCAGAGTGAAAATATATTGGGCCTGTTGTTTGTATGGTACAAGCCCCTGGGATGCTGTACCTACCCACCCCCTTCCAGTCAGCCGACGCTGGGAATATCCCTTTACACTGTAATACTTTACTGTACATGCAAATAATGACTATCGCTAATAATATACTCACAGACAGTGTTAACAACAAGAAACAATTTATTAACAGGGGAAAAGAGAATAGGAAAACAGAATAAATGGCAGTTGGAGTATTCAAACAACAAAACAACCCCTGTGCCCACCCCCAACAGCAACCACACATTTAGATCAACCCACCTCCCCACTGATACCAGTGTCCCTGAATGTCTAACTGGGTACCTAGGAAAAGTTGCAAGCCTGTACGTTGCTGTGGGTTGGCCGGTGTGTGTGCACCTTTTGAGGTTTAAGGAACTTGCTGACAAGCTTTATATAAATTCCCCACACAGGGCAGGCCCTGTGCTCACCCACAGTTCTGAAGTCAGGCCAAAAGGTCTGGTTGGTAACAACAGGCTCAATGAGTTGATCTGGAGTTCTCAAGTAGTGGAGCAAGTCTACAGCTGGCTTGGTTGAAGCTGAAGTCTAGCAGCTTGTCACCTTCTGTGCCGCCTGTCACATTCAGGGCTGTTGCAGGCTCTGGCAGCTTGTCACCATCCAGGTGCTGGACTGGGCCAGAGCTGGGGACCAGGATCACACGCTCGGTCAACCACATCCAGGCATCCCCCTTCCAAGGCAAATGTCAGGTGATTCCTAGCTGTAGCACCACTTGGTCAACTCTCCAAACTGTACCTCAGGTGTTGACTCCTATCTGTAGGTGAGGAATCACACACAGTTTGTTACGCTCCCTGCGGCTGGCATCAGTGGATACCTTGGAAACCAGTCCAGTTCACCCCTCAGGGCTAGGGGTAGCAGACAGTCTCTAGACAGTTTTCAAACAGCAGATTTCTCTGTTCAAGCGGACTTTCCCTGGACAATGGGAATTTCCTGCAGGTGCCTTCTGACTCCGGCTGCTTAAACCCAGGCTTATGGCAGAACACAGTCCAGTCCTCCTCACAAGCTGAGGACTTCTCTGAGATGCCGCACAAACTTAGCTGCAAACAGTTCTTCAAACACACTTTTGGGTGCTCCATGTGGTAGACAGCTTTATGAAAATCTCCTGGCATTTGTCTGTGGAAGCTTTGGACTGACTTCCAAACTTTTCCCTCCAACACAGTCCAAACTCTCCTGACTCACAAACAGCTTCAGTTTGATTGCCCCTAGTGGTAACTGTCCCTGGGGTCTGTAAAAGAATGGCAGTTTCTGATTGGTTGTTGCAGCTGTCCGACTTTAAAATTAATATGTATTAAGTCTCTTTGATGCTTGATTGATTGTCTGTTTGGGCGCCAAGAACACCGTTCATTCCCCCTACCCAGGAGCCATAGCTGCAGGT
The DNA here is from genome assembly GCA_016271365.2 of Neoceratodus forsteri. Classification (NCBI taxonomy): domain Eukaryota; kingdom Metazoa; phylum Chordata; order Ceratodontiformes; family Ceratodontidae; genus Neoceratodus; species Neoceratodus forsteri. The sequence continues at coordinate 524,713,661 of JADMNL010000023.1, forward strand.
CCTTGGGCTCTTTGAGCACTGATTGGCACAGGATAGGGGAAGGGATGACAAATATTGCTGCACATAAACAGTTCATACATAGTCTGTATATTAAAGTATTTTTTGTAGGCAAACAGAATAGTTCTGATAAGTAAATGCCCATTGACTATTAGCAACCCCTTTGCCTATTGTCTGCTGGCAGAGAAGGGCTTCCCCTGCCTGTTGCTAGTGCCATAGCACTGTCCCTCCAGATGGCCTGGACTGCTCTTAAAGATTCAGTGCTCATTTTGAATATAGTATATAGTGTTTAAGTGCACTTTTATCACAGTTTTATTTTTCTCCCCTACAGTATGCCTTTGAACCCCCAATGCTGCTGCTAGTGTCCCGGAGGTCAGAGCACACATAGAAGAACTAGCAAGGAGGCACCCGAGTGGCTTTCACACTGAGCACGCAGCACTGCTTCCGTGCATGTGCACCCCGCCAGCTCGCACATTTGCGAATATGAGCTGCACGGTAGTGCACTCTACTATCTCACCAAATGGGCAATGTAATTCTTGAAACCATACTCCTCCATTCCCCTACCCAGGATAACATTACTGGGGGCCTGAAGGAGCATAGCATAGCACTGGGACTGGCAGGTACTGGTGGCTGGGGGTAGAGCAGCATCCAGGGAGGCAAATTAAGGTAAGCCCAGTCCAAGGATTTCACCTCCATTGTGGCAGCTGGGTAAGTGGGTGGAAATACCATAGAGCTGTGGGCAGCTGGATAAGTGGGTGGAATTGCCATGGAGCTGTAGGCAGCTGGATAAGTGGGTGGAATTGCCATGGAGCTGTGGGCAGCTGGATAAGTGGGTGGAATTGCCATGGAGCTGTGGGCAGCTGGATAAGTGGGTGGAATTGCAATGGAGCTGTGGGCAGCTGTTTAAGTGGGTGGAATTGCCATGGAGCTGTGGGCAGCTGGATAAGTGCGTGGAATTGCCATGGAGCTGTGGGCAGCTGGATAAGTGGGTGGAATTGCCATGGAGCTGTGAACAGCTGGATAAGGGGGTGGAATTGCCATGGAGCTGTGGGCAGCTGGATAAGTGGGTGGAATTGCCATGGAGCTGTGGACAGCTGGATAAGTGGGCGGAATTGCCATGGAGCTGTGGGCAGCTGGATAAGGGGGTGGAAATGCCATGGAGCTGTGGGCAGCTGGATAAGGGGGTGGAAATGCCATGGAGCTGTGGGCAGCTGGATAAGTGGGTGGAAATGCCATGGAGATGTGGGCAGCTGGATAAGGGGGTGGAAATGCCATGGAGCTTTAGGCAGACCTCACCAAGGGGTAAAAGCTGAGGTGTCGATGCAGCAGTGTGTCATGAGTGTCCAAAGAGCCCAAGGAAGCCCAGGTAGGAAGAGCCTTGACAGGACCAAAGTGGTCATTGAAGGGGGACCTTGACGGTAAGGTGCCAAGGGGGCAAAAATAGAATAAAAAAAAATAGTGACCATCTTAAATTAGGGTAAGTGGCTTTCCCTAGAGCAGCCAAAGAAAGAAAACTAAATTTCCTAGAGAGGGTCAAGTCTCAAAGTTAGTTCAGAAGGCTTTGATCCCATATATCAAAACTGAATTTAATGGTAAAATTCAAGTCCACATCAAGGAAGGAACTGGACTGAGGCCTCGCAAACAGAGATGTGGATGGACTGTGGGATGAAATACTCAGTCATGCTGTTAAAGCAACACATAAGCATGTCAGATCTACAATGTCATATTGAAACAGCAACTGGCATGTATTTAGAACTCGACCAGACAAGTATAACAAAAGAGCTGCCTGCCCGAGGAGCTAATTTAGCCAGGAATTTAATTTTTCAGTGTAGTACGAAAATATATATTTTACTTACAATATCCAGCTTGTAGCTTTTATGTACGTGCTGAGCAGCCGAACAACATTGCAGCCCAACCCCTAAAATAAGCTTTTAGATGATGCAAGGTAGAGAACAGGGCTGCAGGTGTTCTATATACATATTAGCAGGACTGGTGGAGGGGTGCTGTCTAAAGTTACATATTAGCCCCATACATTTAAACTACCAGCAAAGATATTTGGAACCATCTCTCCAGTTTCTCCATATCACTTCAGCTCCCTCAACCACTCCTTGCTGTCTACCCTGCCACATTGTTTTGTTTCATTTGCGAAAGGGACACATTTTGCCCTGGATGATTTTGTCTTTGTCACGGATCAAAGTATTGAACAGGAATGATCCCAGGACTGACACCTGCGGCACCCTGCTCGTGAGCCCCCTGTTCTCTGACTTGACCTCTTTCAATAGAACTCTTTGGTTTCTCCCTCCAGTCCATTCCCTATTAACCTGAGCAATTCTCTCCCCACTCCCAGGTCTTCCAGCTCCCTCAGTATCCTCCTGTGTGGCACCAAGTCCAAGGCTTAGCTGAAATGGAAGTTGAGTAAATTCACCGCTCCTCCTCCTCTATCAACCGCACTTGTGGCCGAATCGAAAAATGCCACTTAGTTGGTCTGACATGATTTTCCCATCACAAATCCATGCTGCTTGTTGTCCTGCAAACTGTTTGCTACTAGGTAGGCCACTATGCTTTCTTTCACCAGGGTCTCCCATAAGCCTCACTACAATGGAGGCAAGACAGACTGGTCTGTAGTTTCCAGGTTCTTCCCTGTCACTTACCTTATAGCACAACCATTTCTACAGATCTCCAATGTCCCAGCACCACATCAGATTCCGACAAGTATCTGACCAGCTCTGTCAGGGCTCAGCCAGCTCTGAACTGAGCTTCCTAATCACCTTTGGGTGTAAGCCATATAGTCCCAGTGCCTTACACACCTTGAGGGCTACAAGCCCCTTCTTTACCTTGTCCACTGTGACCACGACCAACCCCATTTCCTGCATCCCCCTTGTGGAGGCCTTAACACCACTTTCTGGTAGAGCCATTTGTCCTCCACGTGAATACAAAGCTGAAATAATAACTTAAAATCCTTACCTTTTTCCTCGCCATCCTCTACTATCCTCCCTCCTCTGATAGTGTGAAAATTCCCCTCTTCATCTTTATTTTTTCCTTGATGTACATACAAAATTCCCCCCTTCCCCCTTGACATGCTTGGCAATGCACAGCTCTGTGTCTCCCTTTGCCTTCCTGACCAGCCACTTTGCATTCTTTAGCTTGCCCTGATGTTCGCCCCATTCCTCCTCCCACCGCTTCTCCTTGTATCTTTTAAAGGCCCTCCTTTTGGTCCCTACCACCTTCATCACTTCATCAAGAACCAGATCAGCTTTTTATACTTATTGCTGTTAGTAACTTTCCTCAGGTACTTCCAAAATGGCCCTCTTAATTATGTCCCACTTTTTCTCTAACCCTTTTATCCCCTGTACTCCTTCCATTTTTTCCCTGACCCTTTGCCTCATTTTCCTGAACCCTTCCCTTCAGAAATCTAGGGCCACAGCCTTCGAAGATGGTCTACAGTTGCCCACGGCCAGTTCAAACCACACAATGTTTTGGTCACTGGACTCCAGTGGCTCCTCACCATTTCCTCTTCTACTGCCTCAGAATTGGTAGGCACCAAATTGAGAAATGCATTCTATTTTGTGGGTTCTGACCCGCTGTACCAATAAGCCATTCTGAATTGTGTCAAGCAGTGCCTGACATCTGGTATTCTTAGCTGCTGGGGTAGCCCAGTAAATATTCAGAGGGTTCAGGTCACCTACAACCACTAGTTCCCATTTTGTTCCTAATTTACTTCCCTAGTATTCAATCCTCTTGTGGTCTCCCCACAGCTGTTCTCAGCTGCACCCAAATGGACTTCCCTTTCCCTTCCACTTAGTAATATCATCTTCGGTAGCCTCTGTGTTTTGCTTAATGTAGAGGGCACCTCCCCCCCCCATCCCTCCTACACAGTATATACTGTAACCTGGGATAGCCAATCCCTTTTGTTATTTCCCGTCTCCCTTGTGACTGCTATGGCCACCAGTTCTAATTGGGCATTTCCCACCATCATCTGGCGCTCGCTAATTTTGTTGCCCAAGCTCCTGACATTCAGGCAGACTGCCTTCCAGCCTCCTTTTTGTTCCTTCACTTAACTTGTGCCTTGTCCTTTGTCTGCACACCCCCTTTCCCCTCATGTTGCAGCTATTCTCAGTGTGCTTCCTGTGACACCCCTCCTCCTCACCACTTCCTGATCCAGTCCACTTCTTGCCTGTGCTTTCTCTAACTCTCCTGTGCCACATCTGTGTTTCTAGGAGAATTCTAGTTAGGCTTTCTCCCCTACCTCTTCCAAGGGATCCCCTAACTCCCAGCATCCCAAAGTTGAAATGCCTAGCTATGTCTGAATGCACTAGTTCCCTCATTTGTGGGATGAGGGCCTTTCCATTAAAGAGCCTTCTATTCCAGAAGTCACCCAGTTGCCCACAAACTGAAACACCCTCTTCCTGACACCACCCCAGCCATTGAATGCCTCTCCCTTCTTTTGCCTCACCCTTCCCTCACCCTCATTTCACATTGGTAGGATCTTTGAGAAGGCCAGAAAAACTGCTTTCCCCTCAACCTTTCTCTTAGATTCTGGAAATTTGACTTGACTTTCTACTTTTGTTGATTGACTAGGACATTAGTAGCTAACAGCACTAGCACTGCTGGCTTTCCCATCTGACTTATTATCCCCTCCATTCTGGCTCCATCTCTCCCCCTCCAAGGCCCCTGGTAGGCATCTGACCACCCTCCTCCCTTTATCTCCCCAGCACACCACCTTCTCAGTGTCTCTAACCATTGAATTGCCAACTACCAGTACCTTAACAGCATCCTTCTTACTGTACCTCCACTGGTGTTGCCTTCTGGGTTGTTCTTTCCTCTCAACCCATTTACAGCCTCCCCTTGGGGAGTTAGGTACCTGCACCTCTTTGATGGGTGCAAAATAGTTTGCAGTCACAACTGATGGACTCTTTTCACTACCCTCATGCCTTAATTTACCCCCTTCACCCTCCCCACTATTCTCCATCCCCAGACCAGTGGTCCTCGGTGAAGGGAGGATCAGGTTAGCAGAGAAGAGTGCTGGAGACAGAGATAAAGTTCTGAAAACAAACAGGGATGATCAAAAGATGAACATGATATTACAGCTGTATACTCTTAAAGTGCCTGGGCAAGAGACACAGTTGTTTAAGTAGGAAGGGTTTGGTGGAGAAAGTAACATGCTTCCCCACTGAACCATGGGTGTAGCCTGAAAGGTGCAGAGCTGTGATTCATGTTATCCTGATTAATGACAGTGGGGTTCTTGGGGAATTTCAAAGGGCTGAGATCCCATCTACTCATCTCAGGTGGCTGCCAAGGTGGAAGTAAATTTCCCATGGTACTTTCTGTAAGAGTAGGGGAATTTTCATTTATTGAAAATCATAACAAATACAAGCAAAGCAGAGAGTATACTCTAGGAAACGTAAGAGATGAGGAATTTTGATTAAAATCTTAAGCAACATACAAATGTCACATGTACAAACTACCAATCAAGAAACACAGAAACATAGAATTTGTTTGCAGAATAGGACTGCTTGACTCACCCAGCCTGCCTCAGATGATCCCTGCCTTGTCTGTCTTTGCAGACGCTAACTGGTCTCCGGCAATCCTCCCTCTCCCTGACTATTTGCTAATATTCCCCATGTCTATCCTATGCATTCTTGAAGCACCTTACTGTTTTTAACTCCACCATTTCTGCTGGCAGTCCATTCCAGGCATCCACTACTCTTTCAGTGATGCAGTACTTCCTCACATCCCTCTTAAATGTCCCCCCTTCCAGCTTCATCACATGTCCTCTGGTCCTGGTTTTGAATACATTATATTCTTTTAGATACCCATATAAGAAAATTACATCTTTTGTTCAAGGTTGTATACGCGGGTACAGATTCCTCCAAAACTTCCCTAATGTGCTAGGATCCAACTGTGGGGGTGTGGGGGATTACTTATGGGAAAAACATTAAAACACCTTATTATATACATGGAAAACAGATTAAAGAAGTGACAAATGATATGGATATTGGTGTAATAATTGCAAATAAACTAAAAGTAAAAGAACAGAGTGCTGCTGCAGTAAGCAAATGCAATCATTATCATGCATTAAAAAGAATATTATAGCCAGACAGTTGGCATTGAGGGCTGAGGCGCTGGACACCACACCTCGCGTCACACTGGTGACCCGGGTTCAGGAGTGAGCACGGATCGCTGTGGGCTTGCAGGGGAGGAGAAGACTCGAGCGTCCGATGGACTGCTCTTCCTCTCCGGGGGGGGTCACCATAGGTTGGTGTCCGACTGCCCCCTGGCGGAGGCTGGGGATCAGGGATGCACGCCATACACAGGGGAGGAGTTGAGGGCAGATGTCTGGACGGGGACGCACATGGACGTGTGTGTGCCCACGGCTGCCAGCGTCATTGCACACCCTCTGACTCTGGGGAATTCGGAAAAAGGGAAAAAAATGGCACCGGTCACGGTGGCTTGATGGCCGTTCGGCGGGACGCCCAGCTCCAAGGGCTCACTGTGACTGGATCCTGAAGTCGGCACAGATGGGGGGTCTCTCTGCCACCCTGCCATGGGAGGCAAGCCACGGGGGTATTCAGTGTAGCCCCCAGGTGGGGAGCCAGGAGCGGTCTGGATGGCAGCCAGAGAAAGGTGGATGCCTAGACATGATTGGCAGACTGAGGACCAAGGTAAGGAAAAAAAATGACTAACCAAAAAAAAAAAAAAAAGGAATATTACATGCTGATCAGACACTATACAAATCCTTATTCAGGCCTCATTTGGAATATTTGGAATACTCTGTGCAGTTCTGAGCACCCTACACAAAATCAGAAATAAACAGATTGGAAGATATTCAAAGGAAATTTAATGGGTATTAACAATGTCCCATACACAGAAAGGCTTAACACATTTTATAGGTATATACTAGAGAGGAGAAAGGGACGTTGGGACTTGATCTCAGTATACAGTATGTCACCCCCAACAAATGGGGGTTCCTAAAACGTCTTCTTGGGCTTGCCTAATGCCCACTGCCAGGCTAGTGTTCTGTGTCTAAACAGTTTGAATATGCCTGCATGAAAGTGCCCTGTTAGCCTCCGTGCCTGTCTCTTTAAGAGATATCTATTTCATAGGATATAAATAATCTGGGTGGGGGCTGAGTGGTTTCAGGCTCAAGTCCCACCCGGGCTGTGTTACAGCTGCTTCATTCAGCCATCGTTAAGTGCTCAGAGGAAACCTCACTAGGATCTGTGATTGTTTGCTGATTATCTGCTTTAATAGTAATAATGTAGAAGTTTGTCTAACCTGCTCTCTTTTGCAGCATGGACTGTTTTGCTAAGAGCCACCATTTTGGTTCTGGACTGCCAGTTTGCACCAATCGGTACCTTGGGGGACCTTAAAATGGAGACTGTCCCCAGAGGTCTTGTGGGATTGAATTTCTGTAGGAATTGTAGTTTTTATTGTTTGGTGCCTAAATGAACCTGGAGGAGGAGCCTTTTCTGTGACAGACAGATGGATCAACCAACCAAACCTTTTGGATCACTGGGAAATCCCAGAGTCGACTTGCTCCTTGAGCGATCAGCTGGTCAGGAATCTGAGAGAACCACAGAGCATATGGTTTGCGCAGAGACCCTGCCTAATTGCAACCAGACTGTCATCCGAACTGTGGTATCTGGCTGTTTTGACTATGGTCGTGCTGATTGTGTAGTGTGGGTAATGATTTGATTCCCCACATCCCTGAATGTGTCACTCTAGCTTGAAGCTGCTCCAGCACCTAAAACAGACTGCAATCTGAACTGTTTACCTGGTCTGGGCCTCACCATCTTGGCCTAGATTGCTGCTCATGCCACAGAGATTCATCCGATGAAAGACCCACTCAGGGATTAGGCTCCCTGCTCAATACCATTGAACGGGCATCGACCACCACGGTGCATTGTGTGGGCCCTACTTCCCCTGACAAACCAGCATACCATCCTGAGGTCTTAATCTCATCAGTCCTGCCTCCTGGTCTGGGTAGAGTGAGTAACCATCAGGGTAGCTCCCTGCAACAAAGCTCAAATCATTGTGTGTCATCTGATTTGCATTGTTTGGGTTGGTCATCACGAACTGAGCCACCCGGCTCTGGAATACAAATTGTGGGTTAAAGTGCATGTTTGCTTTCTTTTCTAAGGGTCCCAACAATAGCTGCAAAGCCAGCCTACCCCGGGCAACACTTCAGGCTAGCCTGAATAACAACTGGGTACCCAGAGTGTGTGTGACTGTGCTAGAGGGACTCTTAGTGCATGCATGTTTAACCTGACTAAATCAGATCTGAAATCAAAGTCTAGATTGCTGCCCCATGCTTGTTCATGTCTCCTGAATAAATCAGATTCTATTCTTTCCGGATTTAACTTGGCTGGTGTGTACCTTTTGTGGAGGGGATACTGTATTGCCATTGAACTGTTCTATTGCAGTTCTCGTTTTACAGGGGGGTCTCCAGGGCCAATGCAACTGATCCAGCCCTGGTGGTAAGAGTGCCAAATGTGGGTTCAATATTGTATTCCTATGTTACAAGTGATTGTTCATCTGCTGACCTGTGTAAGCCACTAGAGAGGTTAGAGGCGGGTATCAGTGTCCTGGAGGGCTATACCCATAGCAGCTACGCTACCCTTAAATCAACCCTCCGGGTGGAGGCACCCGTTCACTGATCTCAGGCCCCTCAAACTGTGACTAGTCACGCAGGCAGGGGTAGTACCCCTTAGGACAGCACCACCTATGGGTTACATCTTGGAGACACTGCTGGAATCTGCACCTTCTTGTGGTCAGAAGTGGGACATACAACCCTGAAATATAAATTTTGTCAGAAATGGAAGTGCTTACTATGCCCAGGCTTAAAACTGCCCCCATAAGCTGGTTGTGCATTGCATTATGGGGTGGAGTGAGGCTAATCAGGTAGATCCACAACATGCCATATTACTGCTGGACATTCCTTTAGGGACCACCAATGCTACTATTGTAGAAACTGTAGAGAAGGTAACGTGTTTGGGGAAGGTTGAAGTGAGTGGGTGAGATTCAGACCTGTTTGATTAAACCATGGTGGCTCTCATGTTATGCAGCCTCCCCATAGATCCTGAAAGACTACCCTCTGTTATCCTGCCTGAGGGGCCCCAGAAGGGGTGGCGAGTTATCCATTTGCACAGTGACCCATCCTCTCATGGAGATCCTCAAAAGTATAGGGGTTTAAGGACAAACTGTTAAGATTATTAGTTACTGAAGGGTGAACTGCCAATGAACTGGTGAAAATGTTAGATATTTCAGAGGAGACCACCCCTTTACAGTCTCCCCTAGCTTCTCCCTCTACCCCTAGAGCTTTCTCTGTGGTAGCATACCCCATTGTAATACCGTTTGTACACCTGGACTCATCGCAGGTTCAGGCTATTTCCGGTGCAGTCCCGGTACCTGCGGAGGAGAATTATTTGGAAACATGGATGGACTATGCCACCCCACTAGTTCAGGAGTGGCAATTTTCAGAAGGAGAAAAGAGAAAGAGACTTACAGAAAGTCTAAGGGGCCCTGCACTGGAGGCTATCCGCTTTCTTCGATCCACTAGCCCAGAAGCCAGAGCAGCTGAGTACCTCTCTGCCCTGGAAAGGGTGTTTGGCAGCACGGAATCTGGGGAGGACTTGATGTCGAAGTTTAAGTCCGCCAAACAATGGAAAAATGAGAAATTGTCTGTTTTTGTCACCTGAATTGAGAGGGCCTTGTAGAGGGCCCATAGAAAAGGAGGGGTGCTTGCTAGTGACTTGAATCGAGTCAGACTGGAACATATCCTAAAGTCTGCTAGATATTCCAGTTTGCTTATGCTGAAATTGAAATTCCAGGATAGTAAAGCTAATCCTCCTTAATATTGCTGGCTTATGAAGGAAATTTGAGAGGCCAAGAACAACAAGGAAGCATGGGAGCTGTATGCTGTCTGTGACGCTTGACCAGCTAGTTATGATTATTGTATGATATTGGTAGTATAGGTGTATGAAATGTCAGTCTGTGAGATTTGGCTCTTTTAAATTACAAGGTGTCAGCAGCTGAAATCACAGGATGTATTACACTGACCAGGAGATCTCTGTAATGTAATTAACTTCCTTGAGAAATTGCATTTTATGGCCTTTTTATGACCTCATGTTTTTGAAGTAGAAATCAAATGTGACTTTATGACTTCAGAAACAGGACATCATTAGGCTGATTCCTGTTTTTTTTTTTAACACATTGGTGCCAGTGTGGGATTGCTAAGTTCAAAGGAAACATGTAATTAAGGAGTCATATATATAGAAATTTTCTTTTTTTTTCTTCTGATGGCACTTTATTTAAAATACCTTCTGATAGGAAATCATTTTTTGTAATTTTATATTATAAAAGGAGGAGCTAGATGATTCACAGAAGGGGTGTGAAGACACAGAGTTTAAACTGATACTTGTGTCTGAAATGTTGTCATATAATTTTGGGACTCTAGAGAGACACAGTTCTCTGATCTAACTTTAAAACACACTTCCAGAGGTAATACCTTATATAGCAAAAATCTAAATGTATTGTGGTAAGAGTTTTGCTTTGTAATTTTCCCTTGTTCTTTTATGTGATTGTGAGCTCTTTGATACATTGTTCTGTGTTTACATTTTTCATATTTCTATCATCTTTTAGTAAAGTACATTTTCTTAAGATTCTGCCTGGGTCTCTTCCGTCATTTTTGCATGTGGAGTGCCTGTATTTTTAAGTCTGACAACTGTTCAAGGGCTTGATGGAGTTACTAAGCTTGGTAAAAGATAAAAATATACCTAAGGTCTCTTATAGAGTTTTAAGGGTTCATTTTGGATACCTGGTTAGGTGCCCTTGGGCGAAAGATATATTGTATCCCCTGAAGAGAATATTATCTGCGCCTGCACATTTGGATACGCTAGCATAAGGTTCACAGTTTGAATCTCCCCAGAACTTGAGACTAAAGGTGATTCTGACCCAAAAGCAGACAGGAGGGTTACCCTGTCTGTTACCTGTTCACTATATTGCACTCTGAGCTTGGCACTCTGGGAGCAGAGGGCCTGACCTGCGAAGTGCGTTTGTGACACCAGGGTTGCCCATACAAGCCAAGTTGCTGACCGGTCTGAGGAGCGAAGTGATGAGTCTGAACTTCAGCAAATGAGAGAACTGCTTAAGGAGGTGAAAGAGATATGGGCTAATCAACAAGCTGTAGTTGAAGTGGTTAGGGGTTCGCACTCCTGCCAGATGCCAATAGAGACCAGAAGTGAGGCTTCACTTGGGGGTGTGGGGGTTCAGGCCATTGCCCCTGAACCCCTGGTTGAAACAAAGTTAATTGAAGAAGTGAGAGAGTTGAGAGCCTTGGTGGGAGCTCTTATTTGAGCCACTCAGGGAAACTGATCACTGGAGAGGCCATGAGGATGGGGAGAATGAACCACTGCTAAAAGAGGACCCTCGAGCTCTTCCTCATTGATCCAAAGTGAGGGATGACCCTTCCCCTTCTAGAGAGCTCAAGGAACCCGTGTTTTGTTGCCATTGTGGGAGGACACCCGGCCGGGCTGCACTCTTCAGGAGAACTTGAGAAAGGTCACCTCCCGGTTTTTAACTCTGGTTAGGTGAAGTAATATAAGGCCTCAAATGGGAGCAATAAAAAAGTCCTATTCCTCAAAAACTGCTGTGAAACAGACTGTCAAACCGATTTCCCCAGATTGGTCCAAGGTGGTGGGCCTTTCTATGGAAACCATTGTGACTGTGAATGGTATCTCTGCTCATGCTGTGTTAGACAGCAGGTCGCAAGTGACCACTGTATTTCAAAACTGGTATAACAAACACTTATCTGACATACCACTGCATCCTCTTGAAGGCCTACATGTGTGGGGACTGAAGGAAAAGTCCTACCCCTTCCTAGGATCTGTCCGTCTCTGCTTATCTTTATCTCTGGATGTAGCTGGTGTAGATCAGTAAGTGGAGACCTTGGCTCTGGTGTACCCACCTGTGGGACTGTATGATGATGTTCCCCTATTAACTGGTACAAATGTCTTCATGTTTGGGAGGTTGGCTCAACTGTGTCAAGAGAAGCAAGCCAAACGAACTGGACTGGCCTTGCACATTCCGGCGTTGGTAAAATGAGCTTATGAGTTAAAGAGACAGAGTAAAGAAATAGAGAAAGATGAACCTGTGAGGATAGTGTGGAAGCAAGATCCTGATTCTTTGGTGCTACCTCCCAATCCTCAATATACTATCCGTGGTGAAGTGTGCCTTAAGACAGATGTGAAGAACAAAATTCTCATGCTGGATGCCCCAGAAGAAGGAAAGCTGCCTGAGGGATTGCTGGTTATGCCCAGTATTTTACCAGCCCGAGCTCACACCTATGCCCGACTGGTGGTGGTACAAGTTCAGAATATGTCTGATCGAGAGATTAGAGTGAATTGGGGGTGTACTCTCGCCATTGTGTACTATGCAGACACTGCCGTGCTGCCCAGCAAGAAGTGCAGTGTCAAAAGGGAGGAAGTGACTCCAGACCTGTTTGATTTTGGGAAGTCTCCCCTACCTGCTGAATTGAAGACCAAGATCAGCCAGAAGCTATCCCAGAGGAACCAAGTATTTTCTTTGAAGGAGTGGGATGTGGGCTGTGTCACCGGGGCTGAACATCACATTCGACTCCATGACAGGCCATTCAGAAAGAGATTCCGCCACCTTGCCCTAGCTAATATAGATGATGTACGGAGACATCTTCAAGAGATGTTAGCCGCTGGGATCATCCAGGAGTCGAGAAGCCCCTACGCTTCCCCGATTGTGGTGGTATGCAAGAAAAACAGATCGGTGAGGATGTGCGTGGACTACCGGACTTTGAACTGAAGAGCAGTGCCAGATTAGTGTACCATGCCCCACATCCAGGATACCCATTACTGTCTGAATGGGAGCCAGTGGTTTTCAGTGCTTGACCTACGGAGCAGGTACTATCAGATCCTGATGGCCCCAGAGGACCATGAGAAGACAGCATTCATTTGTCCTCTGGGGTTCTATGAGTTCCTACATATGCCTCAAGGTATTTTGGGTGCACCCGCCACTTTCCAGCAACTGATGGAACAAGCCGTGGAGGACATGAACTTATTAGAGTGCCTCGTGTACATGGATGATGTCATCATATTTGGGCAAACTTTAGAAGAGCATGAGGCTCGATTGTTTAAAGTTCTTGATCGCTTGGAGGACTTTAGATTGAAGCTGTCTATAGATAAATGTCAATTCTTTCAAACATCTGTGAAGTATGTTGGGCATATAGTATCAGCTGATGGAATTCAGACAGATCCCAGCAAGGTGGAGTCCTTAACCACCTGGCCTCAGCTGAATAACTTGAAAGAATTGCAGCGATTCTTGGGATTCTGCAGCTATTATCACCGATTCATCAAAGACTATTCCAAAGTTATCCACACTTTGCTAAATCTCACTCAAGGCTATCCTCCCACTAACTGAAAGTACAAGAAAAGCTCCATCAAGGAGGAGGACAAGGTATACTTCAGGACAAATTAACCTTTTGGAACTAGGTGGACATCTGAGTGTGAGGCTGCTTTTTACGAGATTATTCATCAACTCACCCATGCACTGGTGCTCGCTTATGCTGACCCCACTTAACCCTATGTACTGCACACGGATGCTAACCTGAAGGGACCGAGGGCTGTCCTATATCACGAGTATGAAGAGGGCCTGCGACCAGTGGCTTTTGCTAGTAGAAGCTTAACACCTTCTGAGCGGAAGTACCCAGTTCAGAAACTTGAATTTCTCATGGACCAATTTCACAAATATCTATATGGGGCCAAGATTTTAGTCAAAACTGAAAATAACCCACTGACTTAAGTACAAACATCAGCAAAACTAGATGCCACAGGGCACCGGTGGCTATCTGCACTGTCCACATATGACTATGCGGTGGAGTACTGACCTGGCCTGAACCACATCCGTGCAGATACACTCTCAAGATGGTCAAACCCCACTGAAAACTGGGTGAGGTTGTCTGAACAATCCATCAAAGCTTTGTGCTAGAAGTTCGATAAAGATGAACACCCTTCTTCAGACACTGTTGATTGCCTGGTGGACTGCCTGGGGCCCCCAGAAACCTGTGTCCCTGCAGCCTACTGCCATTTTGCAGTGTTAGACCTCAGTGCATTACCTCCGTTAGACAATGAAAATATCCAGTGGGCCCAAACTCAAGATCCAATGATTAAACCTATGCTTGTTGCCCTGCATGTTGGAAAAGATGTGTCTAAACTTCATTCTTCTGACTCATGGACTGCATTATTGTTTAAAGAAGGCCCCAGACTTAAGTTGCAAGACCAACTTTTGTATCGAGAGACAGTGAATCGTCAAGGCCAAGTGGACAAACAGCAAAAGAGGTATTGCTCACAGCTTTCAAATATTTAGTACTTTGGGCCCTCCGTAATCAAATGGGACATTTAGGTTGTGTTCGGACCCTTGACTTGGTTCACTCACAGTTCTACTGGCCGAAGATGGGAGCTGATGTTGAGGCCCATATTTGAACGTGCAGTCATTGCCTTCAGAGAAAAGCCCTGCCTCAAAGGGCTGCCCCATTAGTCAATATCTCCACCAGTGCCCATGAAGCTGGTCTGCATCGACTTTCTGTGCCTTGAGCCTGACCAGAAGAACATTGGGAATGTGCTAGTTGGGACAGATCATTTTACAAGATATGTCCAGGCTTACCCTACCAAAGATCAGAAAGCATCCACAGTGTCCAAGGTTTTGGTAGAGAAATTCTTTGTCCATTATGGAGCTCCTCAGAGAATCCACTCTGACCAGGGGAGAGACTTTGAAAGCCAACTAATAAAGGAAATGCTCTCTTTGTGAGGCATGAGAAAGTCCAGAACTACTCCTTACCACCCTCAAGGGGATCCACAACCTGAACGCTTTAACAGGACCCTGCTGGACATGTTGGGTACACGCCACCCTGAAGACAAGCTCAAGTGGAGTCAACAGAGCAGCACTGTGGTACACGCCTATAACTGCACAAAAAGTGATGCTACAGGGTTTTTCCCCTTACCATCTAATGTTTGGCAGAGATGCCTGGTTACCTGTAGACATCTGCTTCGAGGTGTCCCCGGATGGAGTTCGAGCTGAGAACTACTTGCAATATGTTCAGAAACTAAAGGCCCAGTTAAATCATGCCTACCAACTGGCACAGGCTATGGCGGTCAAAAGAAATCTTGCAAACAAAGAGAGGCATGACAAGCGTGTAAAAGTTCAGGAGTTGTTGCCTGGAGGTTATGTATTGCTGCGCAACTTGGGACTGTATGGAAAACATAAAATCGCCGATAGGTGGCATCATCTTCCACATATCATAGTCAGCAAACTGGATGACCTACCAGTGTATAAAGTACATCCTGAAAATGATTCTTCAGCTGTCAAGACCATGCACAGGAATCACCTGCTGCCTATTGGCCAAGTAATTATTGATTCTGAACCATCAGATGCTGCCCCTCCTGGGCCTGTGACTTGTGCTTCTCTTAAAAAGAGACAGAGTCAGCTTTCTCCAATTGTCCAAGACTCAAGACCTTCCCCCAGGCAGGTCTAAAGTGACAGTGACTGCCAGTCTGAATCTGACAACAGTTAATGTGACGCTTCCTAGTATCCTTCCTATAAACTGAGTCAATTGTTTCAAGGACATCCTATGCACAATTATGGAGCTGAAGCTAGGCCTTCAGGACTGCCTAAGCCTCCAGTTTAATCTTCAAAGCCTATGCCCCCTAAAAGTGAGGTGCAAAGTATAACGTCTGAGGTGGCTGATTCTTTTTGTTTAGTGGAACTGTTTGAATTGGTGGAGGAAGAACCTGATGCTGCAAACCTCCCTGGTGACATACCAAAAACTGATGAACAGTGTGAACATGATGATCCTGACCCTGCTGTCATGGATGACCATAGTGCACCCTCTGTTGTTGAAAGTATCAGTCAACTGTTGCAAGATCCAAATGTTTCAGAGTTTTCCCTGGATGATAAATCTGGGCCTTCTACAGAATTCAATGATGAGTACAATGTTGTGGAAAGAGAATCAACAGAGCAAGGAGCAGACAGTTGTGATGGTCTGTAGCGGTGCTCTGTTAGATGCTCTACTCTAAAGGTGGTGAAAAGAGATGAGCGAGGCACCAAGGTCCGAATTATGTGGATAGGATAACCGTTACCCAGACAAGGAGAGGCAGGAGTCAACTTAATGCTTCAATGCCCGCAGGGCGTTTATTTTGTACCAGGGGTAGAGAGACACAGTCACAAGAGGAAGGAGGGGTTGCCCGAGAACAATAGGGCAATAAACAGGAAAATACTTTTATCTACCACTACTAAGGTTATTACCACAAGAATAAACTTTAGGCCTAATGCCACTCTTATTCTGACACTATTCTATACTTCAATACTCTAAATGAGAATCAGGTGACATAAGCTACTCAGCACTGTATTAGGGTAATTAGCATCACACATTTCCATAAGAGTCCAGATATTACAAGAGTCCAGAGATCCGGCGTCTTTGTGTACAATGTCGTTCTTCATTGGTAGCTACAAGGGAAGTAAAACAGAACTGTAGAACCCTAATCTCAGTTCCCAGCAAGGACCTAGATAAGGCCGCTGGGGGTGGTGAGAGGTTTGGTAAACAGACCATATATTTCTTCGGCAAAAGCCCACTCTTTCCAAGGCTGCCGGAATGCAGAACCAGAGCAACTGGTTCCTGAAATAACACACTGAAAACAAAGGGTTCCTCGGCCAAAACCCACTTCCAGGGTTGCCAAGGACGAAGATAGATCAAGATCTGCGTGGCGATGAATCCAATGGAGGACTACCACGACCTGACTGATGCTGCGGCACTCCAAGGGCCAGCTGAACTCAGAAGGAACTCTGACAGCACCAGGAACCATAAGAATCTGAAGAGATAATGGTTGACTCTGCAATCCTAGGATCAGGAACTAACACAAAACAAAGAAATGGCGGATGCGTCCCGTACTGGGCTTTGACGGACTCGACTTTCAGCGAACGGCCAGGAGGGGCGCAGACTAGGTTCTCCAGGATAAGCTCACTCTTCTGTAGAGGGCAACCAACTTTGGGACATCTGGAACAGGAACCATACGGAATGACACTGGCACGGCTGTCGTGATGCGTTTCGTCGGACGTACTTTCAAGCTGTGAAAACAAGAAAACGACGGCTATGACTTGTACGACTGGCGACGGACTCGACTTTGGCGGACGACGCTGATGGATGTGATGAGCTGATGGATGATCCCACAGGAGTGAAGAATGCTGAGAAAATGTCTTCTTCTGAGTAGAGACTGATTCTGCGTACGTGGTGTTACAGACCACACGATGGGACTGCAGTGTGGTAGAAGATTGAGACTGTCTTCATACAATAGTAACCATATAACTGAAAAATGCCCAAAGAACTGTGGAATGATACAATAATTTGCTGGAGGAGGGCAAATTATAACTTCAGGAGTAATTCTTACTGATAAGGGCCAATGTCCAGGTGCTTAGAGCAATAGTTCAGGTACTTAGGACAATAGTTCAGGTACTTAGGACAATAGTTCAGGTACTTAGACCAATAGTTCAGGTACTTAGGGCAATAGTTCATGTACTTAGGGCAATAGTTCAGGTACTTCGGGCAATAGTTCAGCATAAGCAGTACAGTAATTACAGTAGTTTCACAGTATAGGCAAATCGAGCACTCTTAGATGAACCCCTGTTCCTAAATGTAGGGTCTTCCTGAATAGGATCTTTTTCTGGACGTCGAGGCTGGGGCCTCCCTATAGTACCACTAGGCTGCCTAGTAATGGGTCTTCATCTCCTACTAAGGTCTGCTCCTGTCCTCCTCACCCTCCACCCCTTTTTTTTTTTTCTCTTTTCTCCACTGTTAATTCCTACACTTCCACTTACCTCCCTTTCATATCTTTCCCTCCTCATTTGTTTTCTATACTGTTGATAGTGCTTAAGTTATTATCTGCTGTACAGTTATATCACTAGTTTTAGCTATTTGTGCAACCCTGTACCTCATTCTGTCTGTAAATGTTTTTGACGCGGAACCTTTGTAAAAGAGCCTTGGCTCAAAGGTATTAATTCCTAGATTTTACAATAAACAATTAACAATAAACTAGGCTGGCTTGCTCTATTCTGCTAGGCTGGGGTCTCCCTTTAGTACCACTAGGCTGGCTTGCCCTATTCCGCTAGGCCGGGGCCTCCCTATAGTACCACTAGGCTGCTTGCCCTATTCCTCTGTGGGGTCACCTCCTTTAGTACCCCTAGGCTGGTTTTGCTCCTATTCTGCTAGGCCGGGCCTCCTTATACCACTAGGCTGGCTTGCCCTATTCCTGGCTAGGCCGGGGCCTCCCTATAGTACCACTAGGCTGGCTTGCCCTATTCCGCTAGGCCGGGGCCTCCCTTTAGTACCACTAGGCTGGCTTACCCTATTCCGCTAGGCTGGGGCCTCCCTTTTGTACCAAGCTTTACCTCGGGCCTAATGCCCTACCTTTACCTTGGGCCTGACGCCCTACGTTATCTTGGGCCTGGTGCCCCACTTAATACTGGGCCTGGTGCCCCTCTAAATACTGGGCCTGGTGCCCCACTTAATACTGGGCCTGGTGCCCCTCTAAATACTGGGCCTGGTGCCCCTCTAAATACTGGGCCTGGTGCCCTACTTTACATCTGGGCCTGACTTGCCCTTTTAAATCTGCAGAGTGGCAGCGCCCCTTTAAATCTGCAGGCTCCCTGAACCTGCTGTCATTAGCCCCGAATCGCCACCCCAAATCCCGCCTCTGTATTACTATTCATGAGGCTGCTATGCTGGCCTTGCTTTTTGGCCCCTCCCGTGGGCGTTGCTAACCCCGCCTCCTATGAATATTCAATAGGGTCCTACGACCCGATGCCCCTGCGGCGCTCGGCCGCCTTTCAATGCACCTACTGCGCTTTCCCCACAAACAGAGTCTCCTTTTTAAACAGGCGGTCAGCACTGTGTGTGCTGCTGCCGACTCACTGCTCCTGGAGGCAGGAGGATTCCGGTGCTGAAGGGAGGCGGGAGGGATGCTGGCAGTGGGAGCGAAAAGTGGGCAGGCAGCTGGGGGGATGACTAGGGAGCCTCAGACGGCCGAATGGGAAACTCGGCGATGCGGCGCTTCTCTGCCGCTGGCATGGGACCGAATTTAACTGTTTAAACAATGGGGGCTAAACCAAATAAACGGAGGGGCTATTCAGCCCAAAACGTGGCAAACGGCCATTCTTTTCATCTTTGTGGTGCCCCGATGGCACCACCGACCGCAGGACACAGCAGAGCAGGGAGTCTTCGGTGGACTGGAGGAGGGGAATCACCACGGAGTCAACAGGACCGGCTTCACAACCCCAGGTAAGCCACAAGTCCCTGTTGCAGTCCTGTGATCCTCTCTACTCCATAGCCCAGCAACAACTGACCAACTGTAGAATTATTTTTTAAACTTGAACCTCCCCAGGGTTCTAGATTGGTTGGAGTGGAATGCTGTGCATGAGCCACCCAGCACAGCATTCCATCCAGGCCATTATGACACATATTGCTTTTAAATCTGCCTTTTGACCATACTGTAAGTGCACAGGGCACTTTTCTACCATTATATTACAGTTTCCCATTACAAGGAGGTGAAACTTTATTTTCAGGGGCCCCTTAGCATAGTATCCTGCTGCCTACACCTATAGCAGGTACCCTGAGCACCTGTGAACCCTTAATTTATTTATTTAGTTTAAACTTTCTGGGATGCCCCAACTTTGGGGCATTACACAGTGTTCCTAATCTGGACCCTTCAACCAGTGCAGAGGTACACCTCCCCACAGGAGAAGAATCCAATGCCAATGTTGACACCCCAGAGCCTGTGTCTGTTCCCCCAAGAAGAGCTACTAAGCCAGTGATACGTCTCAGTCATGACTCTCCTGGGAGGCCCGTGGACCTCCCATTACATGTTGTCCATAAAGGAGTCTATATTTCTGGAAGCTCACTTCCCAAATCGAGCTTGTCTGCCACATCTAAGCTAATTATCCATCCATCAGAACATGGTGCCCCTGCCCCATCTAGCCCCGAGTTAGCTGATAGGGATTGGCCCCCATCTATGTTATTTAGAGTACAAGAAACGGTACAAACCCGAATGAGTAAAGTAATGTTATTGTCTTTTGAATCATAGTGAAATCATTATATGTATGGTAAATGCATAACTGTTGGTATTATAGAGTATAGAATATATCATGAATAAGTATAGTAATGTTATAAGCCTACGTTTACTGATGCATCAGTCTTTATTTTTGTCTAGTATATTAATGAAATATATATGTCTCATATAGTATAATTTTTTATATAAAGGTATTGTGAGTATAGACTTGATGCGGATGCTAAGTTCTTTCCAAGCAGGGAAGGGTGTAACCCCTCTACAAATGGGGGTTCCTAAAATGTCTTCCTGGGCTTGTCTAATGCCCGCTGACTGGTGTTCTGTGTCTAAACAGTTTGAATATGCCTGCATGAGAGTGCCCTGTTAGCCCCCGTGCCTGTCTCTTTAAGAGGTATCTGTTTCATGGGATATAAATAATCTGGGTGGGGGCCAAGTGTTTTCAGGCTCGAGTCCCACCCAGGCTGTACAGCTGCTTCATTCAGCCATCACTAAGTGCTCAGAGGGAGCCTCATTAGGATCTGTGATTGTTTGCTGATTACCTGCTTTAATAGTAATAATATAGAGGTTTGTCTAACCTGCTTTCCTTTGCAGCATGGACTGTTTTGCTAAGAGCCAGTAATTTTGGTTCTGGACTGCCAGTTTGAACCTTAGGGGACCTTAAAATGGAGACTGTCCCCAGAGGTCTTGTGGGATTGAATTTCTGTAGGAATTGTAGTTTTTACTGTTTGACTCCTAGGTGGACCTGAAGGGGGAGCCCTTTCTGTGACGGACAGATGGATCAACCAACCAAACCTTTTGGATCACTGGGAAATCCCAGAGTCGCCTGCAGCAGTGAGTGAGTTGAGAGCTGGAGTTGAGAGAGTGAACAGCTTGAGCAATTCAAGCAGCTGCTCCTGCGCGGTAGCGCGGGGATTCAGCAGGAAGGAATGTGTCTGGCCTGCCTGTTAAAATCTTCCAGTGTGAAGAAGCCTGCAATCTAATAACAGACTACATCCAGATTGTTGTTTGTTGAGACCAGAATCCTGAACTGGGAGAGAATAAATTTCACCTGTTGTGGACAGAAGACTTGCTCCTGAAGCAATCAGTCTGTCAGGAATCTGAGAGAACCTCAGACCATATGGTTTGTGCAGAGACACTGCCTAATTGTAACCAGACTGTCATCTGAACTGTGGTATCTGGCTGTTTTGTCTATAATTGTGCTGAATACGTAGTGTGGGTCACGATTTGGTTCCCCACACTCCTGAATGTGTCATGCTAGCAGGAAGGTGCTCCAGCACCTAAAACGGACTGCAATCTGAACTGTTTACCTGGTCTTGGCGTCACCATCTTGTCCTAGATTGCCACTCACACTGCAGAGATTCATCTGATGAAAGAACCGCCCGGGGATTCGGCTCCCTGTTCAACACCATCGAACAGGTATCGATCACCACTGTGCTTCATGTGGGCCCTGCTTCCCCAGGCAAACCAGCATACCATCCTGAGGTCTTCATCTCGTCAGCCCTGCCTCCTGGTCTGGGTAGTATGAGCAACCATCAGGGTAGCTCCCTGCAGCAAAGTTCAAATCATTGTGTGTCATCTGATTTGCATTATTTGGGTTGGTCATCATGAACTGAGCCATCTGGCTCCAGAATACAAATTGTTAGTTAAAGTGCATGCTGTTTGTTTTCTTTCCAAAGGGCCCCAACAGTAGCTGAAACCCCGGCCTACCCCGGGCAATGCTTCAGGCTAGCCTGAATAACAACTGGGTACCTAGAATGTGTGACTGTGCTAGAGGGCTCTTAGTGCATGCATGTTTAACTGGACTAAATCAGATCTGAAATCAAACACTAGACTGCTGCCCAACCCTTGTTCACGTCCCCTGAATAAATCAGATTCTATTCTTTCTGTATTTAAGTTGGCTAGTGTGTACCTTTGTGGAGGGGATACTGTATTGCCATTGAACTGTTCTATTGCTGGTCTCATTTTACAGGAGGTCTCCAGGGCCAGTGCAGCTGATCCAGCCCTGGTGGTAAGAGTGCCAAGTGTGGGTTCAATATTGTATTCCTATGTTAAATGTGATTGTTCATCTGCTGACCTGTGTAAGCCACTAGAGGGGTTGGGGGGGTATCAGTGTCCCAGAGGGCTATACCCATTGCAGCTAAGCTACCCTTAAACCAACCCTCCACCAGGTGGAGGCACCCATTCACTGAGCTCAGGCCCCTCAACCTGTGCCTAGTCACACAGGCAGGGGTAGTATCCCTTGGGATAGTGCCACATAGGGGTTATAAGTATAAAGAAATAAAAAATAATGACATTATGGACACATGACACCTTAAAAGAAAGCAAGCCATAAAAATGACAAGGGGCTACAGCTACCAACTACAGGGAGAAGAACATAGGCTGGCAGCACTCGAGAGAAATTAGGGCCCCCCCGATGAAGAGTGGCGCCTTAGTCTCGAAGCACTGGGGTTAACAGCCACAGGCTCCTTGCTTTCTGAAACTGTATTTTATCTCTGGTTTGGTTTACTTTCAGCATTTGTCTACCTGCTTGTTGAATTTCCCTCGAGTGCTGCCGACGTGTGTTTTTCTGTGAGTTTTGTATTTTGGCACGCACCTACTCTAATCCCTGGGACATTCCATTCACTGGTTTGCGGAACTACAGGGAGAAACCTACAAAATGAAGCATAGGAAACAGTTCTTTACATAAAGGGTGATGAACAGTTGGAGTGAAACTGCCAACATCTGTAGTGGAAGAAAAAAAACCTAGATAAAGTCAATAAAGACTAGATGATATATGGATAAGAAGCATAAGAGAAAATACTCACTGAGTACTGGGAGATAGACTTGATGGACACACTTTTTGTCTTTTATGTCCTTATGTCCTTTACTTCCAGTGTCCTGGTTAACGTTTGCCTTATTCACAGACTGTAATGCAGCTGTTCAGGCTTGTGTGTAGATTTCAAGCACTTTATTGCTCATGTTGAGGAGATAATCTGTGGCATGCCATCCACCTGATAAGGATCCCTTATCAGCCAACCTGGCCATCTGGGTCATTTTTTGGTCAAGTTATCCATATAATACAATCAAATTATCCATTCCCTGGGCACATCTGCCTGCACGTGGAGTCATGGAGTTATCCATGCCTTGAGATCCAGATAGGGTAATGCACACAGAGTCATGTAGTTACCACCATCCAACTAATGGCAGAATTATATTATGTAATATTATGAGCTTCAGAACAGAGGAAAGGAAAAAGTCCCAGTGGAGGACACCTCTGGGGATCCAAATCCTGACAGTGGGTCATCTTCCCTCTAGGCGTACAATTTTCTTTAATTATTACTAACCTTACAGAAGGACATGAAAAGCCTTACAGGCTATAGAATCCCCAGGGGCACATAAACCCCAACACAGAGCTACAATAAAAAGAAGGGGGTTACACGGATACGTAGATTCATGGGAGCAGATGGTAGAAAAGACTTGCAGTCCAGCCAGCCTGCCCTTGATTTGTCTTTTGCGTTTGTCACAAATGAGACTTCCACCCTCAAAGGTGTTACAAAGGTTGTACATATAATGAAGTGAGTCCCTACATGTAAGGATTCCGCTCCTGAAGTTGCTTGGAGGGCAAGTCCAAATGCTCATTTTTTTTATTTATCAAGTCTAGGATTACAAATACCTTTGAGCCAAGGCTCTTTTACAGAGGTTCCACATCAGAGAAATACAAATTATGGGGAACATCAAGACAGACATTACAACAATATGGACATTGCAAACAGATTACAGATTAATACAATTCAAGGGTAACATTGTAAGCAAGGCAGCCAGTGGCATTTGTCAGAGAAAACAGACAAGAGATAAGAAGTGCCAGAGTCATAGGGAGAGGGAAGAGGGAAGGGGGAAGGGGGGGAAGAAGGAATGTAGGTAGAGTGATGAGAGGGTGAACAGTGCAGCATTGGGTATACCAAGATGTGAGGGTAGAATCCAGTGAGGAGGGAAGGGGGGTACCACTAGAGCAGGCAGGGAAGTGGAGAAACAAGGTTAAGTTGGGCAGTCACAGGAGCTGTTGGTAGTGAGATAGTCCCGGAGCCTAGTTTTAAACATACCAATTGTCGGGGTAGAGGAGATGGTGGGGCTGAGGCCATTGAACCAGAGTGGCGCTTGATAAGCAAAAGAGCGTTGTCCCTGTAAAGTGTGACAGTGGGTGAATTTCAGTAGCTGTAGTGTGGATCTCCGAAGGCACCGTTTATTGGTTCGGTGTTGTAACAGAGTTGAGACCCCAGAAGGCACAAGGCCAAGGTAGATTTTTTTCACCGTGGAGCAGGTGAGAAACTTTATGCAGTTTGATAGTTGGAGCCAGCCGGTCTGGGTGTACAGGTCACATGTGTGGGTGAGATGGTGAGCACCAGTGATGAGCCGACATGCCTTATTTAAGGCAGTTGAGAGGCATCTAAGGGTTGTGGTTGTGGCCGAGCCATAAGTGATGAGACCATAGTCTATTACAGAGATCACAGAGCTCAGGACTGCAACCTTCAAAGCTTCTGGCATGAGGTGTTGTCTGTGTTTGTAGAGGAGACCAAGTCGTGTATTAGCAGCTCTAGCTACATTATCTACGTGAGGTCCATAGGAGAGATTAGGGTCAAACTGTATCCCTAAGTATTTGAAGGACCACACCTGATCTAGAGTGTTCCCCTGGGTGGTGGAGATAGCCAAGTGGTGTAGCTTGTGAGGGTTATGAGAGCTGCAGAAGAGCATAGATTTGGTTTTCTTGTCATTGAGGACCAGTTTATGATTAAGAAATCATGTTTCTACAGAACTGAAACCAAGTTGAAGGTTGTGTTGAAGAATTGCAGGATCTTTGTGAGTGGAGAATACAACAGCATCATCGGCACATAGTGTGATCTGCTCAGAGCAGTGGTAAGGGAGGGAGTTTAAGAAAAGGCTAAAAAGGAGGGGGCCCAGTATGGATCCCTGTGGGACACCTAAGCAAACAGGCAAGGTGTCAGAAAGAGCGTCAGCAATTTTTACTCTCTGTAACTGGTTTTCTAAGTAGCTTTTAAACCAGAGAGAAGAGTCAGGTGATAGCCTGGCATTCAGTAGTTGGTCAATTAATAGTCCATGGTGTACTGTATCTAAGGCCTTGGAGAGGTCGACGAAAAAGGCCCCTGTGAGAAGGCTGTTGTCAAGGGATTTGTGCAAAGCTTCAGTGAACTCAGGAAGGGCTGTAGTGGTGCTGTGATCTTTCCGGAAACCGTGTTGTTGTGGACAAGGTACTGTATATTCTATTTATCCAAGTGGTCAGTAAGTTGATCAGCCACGTTGCGCTCGAGTGCCTTAGAGAGTGGTGGCAGTATGGAGATAGGGTGATAATTTGGGTGATTCGTCTTATCACCACTTTTATGGACAGGTGTCACGGTGGCTGTTTTCCATAAGTCCAGGAATTTTCCACAGCTGAGAGAGAGGTTTAGGATTTTTGTTAATGGATGAATTACCTCATCGAGGGTGAGCAACAGAAGCTTAAGGTCAAGGGTGTTGCTACTAGATCTAGATTTAGAGATAGCTGCAGTAATATAGCGGTGAGCTTCATTCAGCCTTACCTCCCTGAAGTAAGTAAATAGTAAGTAAGTAAATATTTATTTCTATAAGGCGCCCTTCCAAAGCTCAGGGCGCCTTTACAATATCCTTCATACAATATTAAAGGAAGTAGAAGAGGGGATGGTTAGACTGTGGGGCTGAGGTACAGTATTTGGGGAGTAGGCCCTGTTTTCGAAAAAGTCGTGGGGTAGGACAGCACCAAGGTCTGAAAAAGCCGTGTTAAAGATGTTTGCGATCACCTTGGGGTCGAGGGTTGAGGATCCATCAACCATTAACATGGCCAGATAGGTTTTTGGTTGCTTCCCTGTGACATCCTTGATATTGTCCCAGAGAGCATGACCATTTCCCCATGTATTGATGAGAGCGTCTTTGTAATAAGTGGATTTTGTGAGCCGGATGGCTTTTGTGCAGGCATTTCGTGCTTGTTTGTAATTTTGGATGTCCAGTTGTTTGCCAGTGGCCCTGGCAACTGCCAAGAGGTGGTACCTTAGTTTCAGCTGTGAGAGAAGAGCCTCGGTGAGCCATTGGTTAGAGGGAGATTTTGTTTTGCGCCTTTTAGCAGGGGCAAAGGGGTCGCAGGCTTTGTTGAAAATTGAGATGAAGTGATCAAGAGCCAAGTTAACATCTGTTGCTTCGTAGATGGGTAGCCAGTCTTGTAGAAGCAGGTATTGTTTGAGATGTGGAAGTTTTCCACGAGGAAGGACTCTGCTAGTGATAATTTTGGGAGAGGGCTTGAGGAATTTGTTAGACCATGCACATATGACTGGGGAGTGGTCACTGAGAGAGTCTGGGAGAACGGTTGTACGAGAAATCCTTGTGGGGTGAGGACCCAATCCAGGAGGGTACTGGTGCCAGTCTTGTAGTTAATCCTAGTAGGGGAGTTTACCATTTGCGTGAGGTTAGCAGCTGAAATGGAGTCTTTATAAGCACTGGCACCCGATGCTAACCAGTTTATGTTGAAATCCCCTAGTAGAATAAGTTCAACTTCAGGAGGATGAGAGTTGATAAAGTTAAGGACGTCGTTGAAGCCATGTTTAGGGTCCCTGGGCGGGATGCATATGGAGACAATAGTCAGGGCTTTATGGTTGGGACCTAGGATGATTTTTATTGGCAGAATCTGGGCTACAGGGTGCCATGACAGGGAGTCTTTGATATAGATTGTGCAATCACTGCCTTTTTGGATATCAGGTCCAGCCTGTGGAAATGCTAAAGGAACAACAGGACTACAGAATGACCCCAAGGAGAATGAGAAAACTTAAGTAACAGCTGCTTCAGGCTTGGTTGGCCAGTTTCTAGGCAGAAACATTGAAGATACACCATTAGGGGGCAAAGTCCTAAAGTAGCATGGAGCCCTTGAGCTACACAACACTGTACTTGAGTAACAGGGACATACTGTGGAGACAGCCCAAAATAGAGTACTTGAGTGACAGGGACATATTGTGAAGACAGCCTAGTGGTCAGTGGGGTGTATATATGGTAGTTGTTGGGATGCATGCCCAAAAGTATAAAGTAGGGTAGCACAAAGGTGATGATGATGCTTGGGTTGATAGAAGGAAGATAGGGACATAGCCCAGTATTGGATGCTGAAGGGGAAGTCAAAGCTCAGGCTTGTCAGTATTAAGGTGGATGGTGTAGTGCAGAATGGGAAGAATTGTTAGAGTTTTGATCCCCATGGATAGGAGTTGGACAACTGCCTTGGTAAGCTGGTGGTGACTTTAACTGGGTAGAAGCAGCATATTAAAGTCACAAAAATTCCCAAAGGGTGAGGTACTGCCAGGCTGCAGAAGGCCAAGGCTAAACAGAGATCCAAGGTGGGATACATAGCCAAGGCAAAGCAAAAGGGGCAGAGGGACGAGGGACACTAGAGCAACAAATTGGCGGAGGCAAGAGGGGAAAGGAAGCAGCACCAGTGGGGAAATGGCAGGGCAAAGGCCAACAGCATGGACCATGGAAGCAGGAGCAACACCATAGAGAAAAATGTATGGGCAGCCATACACAACAAGCCTGTGTCTGCATTGAGAGGTTTCTCTAACACAGAAACATAGACAATAACGGCAAATAAATACCAATTGTCCATTCAGTCTGCTGAAGCTTGAGAGGTTCCCTGGTTGCCATGGAGCTCTTGAGATGAAGACAAAGGGTTGTCTGTGTTTGGGTGCCCATACATTATCTTTTATAGTTTATGAGCACCAATGCCAATGTCAGACCCTCCACTTCCTTTTAGAGAACTGATGTTTGGGGGTGGGAGGCAGTTGAGTGTTGGTGGTGGACTCAAATTACTGATTTAATGTACGTTAGGGACTGCAGCTGTTTCTTTAAGTTCAAGTTTAAAAAAAAAATAGCTTCCTGCTTAATTGGCTAGAGAAAAGCAACTGTGGAGTGGCATTCTGAGTTGTTGTGCTGCAGTACAACCCTATACTAGGCATGGATTTCTATGCAGAACATCATTCCACCACACTCCATAAGGTTTCTCAAAACCCCTGTTATAAAAAGGGTTTCAAAAATTGTGAAACCTGATTGGTTGAGGGCCATCTTTACCTGTGCTGTTATTTCAGCACAACAGCACTGGATAAAGATCTAACAGCCTCTTCACAAATATGACTGCCACCTTCACTCACTAAAAACAAGCATTTGTCAATGCCGAATGTTGATTGCGTTGGTGTGTTGAGCTCGCTCACTGCCCCTCTGTCAGTTTTTCAGTCTGTGTCTCCCTGTGCTGCAGGCTGCTCTTTTGTCCTGGGCCCCTGCCTGCCTTGGCACCTTGTTCTGCCCACTAAGAAAATCCGCAGCTGTCCCGACAGAGCTCGGTTGAGGTGGCTCACTCCCCCTCTCTCACTCGCTCATTCTGGTTCTCCTGGCGCTGCAGGCTGCCCTTTTCTATTGGGCTCCTGCCTGCATTGCACCTTCATCTGCCCACAAAGAAATTTGCATCAGTTACAATAGAGCTCTGTTGAGCTCACTCACTCCCCCGCTCACACTCACTCATTCTGGTTTTCCTGCCACTGCAGGCTGCCCTTTTGTACTGGGCCCCTGCATGCATTGCTGCCTTTTTCTGCCCACAAACAAATCTGCAGCAGTCCTAACATAGCTCTGTTGAGCTCACTAACTCCTCCTCCCTCACTCACTTGTTCTGTGTCTCCTGCCACTGCAGGCTGCTCTTTTGTACTGGGCTCCGGCATGCATTGGCGGCTTGTTCTGGCCAGAACGAAATCTGAAGCAGTCCCGACACAGCTCCATCGAGCTCGCTCACTCCCCCACTCTCACTCACTCATTCCGCTTCTGCCAGCGCTGCAAGCTGTCCTTTTGTACTGGGCTCCTGCCTGCGTTGCTGCATTTTCTGCCCACAAAGAAATCCACAGCAGTCACAATACAGCTCCGTTGAGCTCGCTCACTACTGCGCTGTCACTCGCTCGTTCTGTTTCTCTGGGTGCTGCAGGCTGGGCTTGTGTACAGCTCCTGGCTGCACTGGCACCTTTGTCTGTCCACAAAGAAATCTGCAGCTGTCTCGACAGAGTCTCGCTGAGGTCGCTCAATCTCCCTCTCTCACGCTCATTCTGTTTGTCCTGGCGCTTCAAGCAGCCCTTTGTCAGGGCTTGCCTGCATTGGCGCCTTTTTCTGCCCTACTAAAAATCTGCAGCAGTCCTGATAGAGCTCCGTTGAGCACACTCAGTCCCCTGTCTCACTCACTCGTACTGTTTCTCCCACCGCTGCAGGCTGGCCTTTTCTACTGGGCCCCTGCCTGCTTTGACGCCTTTTTCTGACCACAAAGAAATCCGCAGCAGTCCTGACAGCGCTCCGGTGAGTTCGCTCACTCCCTCCCTCACCGCTTCTCGCTCTGTTTCTCCCAGTGCTGCAGGCTGCCCTTTTGTACCGGTCTCTTGCGTTGGGGCCTTTTTCTGCCCACAAATAAATCTGCAGCAGTCTCGACAGAGCTCAGTTGAGCTCGATCACTCCCCCCTCTCACTCCTTCGATCTTAATCTATCCCAAACACTGATTTCCCACAGCGACCGTGCTATTCTCTGGCAGAAGTGCAAAAACATATTGTAGCCAGGATGTGAAAAATGACAGCTGTACTGTTCATAAGGAGGTGTGAAAAACTGCCACTGTTGAAAATGTGGCGTGAAAATATTACAAATTTGCGAAGTTACAAGGGTGCGTGGAAACAGTTCAACGCATGCTTGTAACACAGTCATGTTATGGAGTTTCATCACCAAATTTTCAATATAGGGCTTTTAGGACCTCTGCTCATGAACAGTGCCACTGTCATTTTCTTAATCTGTCCCGAACACTGATTTCCCACAGCGACCGCATTATTCTGTGCCGCAACTGTGAAACCACATTTCAGTCAGGTTGTGAAAAATGACAGCTGTACTGCTCATAAGGAGTGTGAAAAAATGTCACTGTTGAAAATCTGGCATGACAATATTACAAATCTGCGAAGTTACAAGGGTGTGTGGAAAGTGTGCAATGCACACTTGTAACACAGTCATTTGATGGGCTATCATCACCAAATTTTCCCGGACAGTGATTTCCCACAGCGACCGCTCTATTCTGTGCCGGAAAAGCGAAAACACATTTCGGCCAGGATGGAAAAAATGACAGCTGCACTGTTCATATGTAGGTGTGGGAAAATGGCAATGTTGAAAATCTGGAGTGAAAATATTATAAATTTGCGAAGTTACGAGCGCAGTGAAAGCAACTGAAGAATCACACTGCAGAACACATTCATTTTATGGAATATCATTACCAAATTTTCAGAATAGCCATTTCAGGACCTCTACTCATGAACAGTGTCACTGTCATTTTCTTAATCTATCCCGAACACTGATTTCCCACAGCGACCGCGCTATTCTGCACCAGAAGTGAGAAAACACATTTCCACCAGGATGTGAACAATGACAGCTATACTGTTCACAAGGAGGTGTAGAAAAATGACAATGTTGAAAATCTGGCATGAAAATATGCAAATTCACGAAGTTACGAGCATGCGTAGCAACTGCACAGTGCATGCTCATAAAACAGTGATTTTTTGGATTTTTTCAACCAAATTTGCAACATAGGCTTTTTGAGAGCCCACCTCATGAACACTGGCACTGTCGGTTCATTAATATGCCCCAAAAGGTGATTCTCCGCGAGTGACCATGAAATCACCTTTCGGGCCGATTAACGCCATGACAGTTCAAGAATTCATGAGGAGGGGTCCCAAAACCCTATGTTGAAAATTTGTAAAAATTTCAAAAATGCCCGAGATATGCACTCAAAGTTGAAAAACCCTATTTATTACGTTATACAGCTTATCGGCATTTCCTCAGTTCAGGGTCGGCTTTGAAGAGTGCAGACGTGTTCCGCTCCACCAAAGATCGTTGTGCGAGCTCCAGAGGTAAGTATGGGTGAGGGGGTGGGGAGGCAAGCAGCGTGCGGGTGGTGCGGGTTGTGGTGGGGCCAGGAGACTACGAGGGACCATTTTTGCCGGAAAAAAACAAAAAACATCGCTGGACCATTTTTCCTTTACAGAGGCATGTGGCATGCTGGGGTGGCCTCCCAGTATGCCACCAGAGGCTTTTCGGGGCCAGCAGTAGCGATTTGGATTGGGCACCCGCTGGCACACAAAGGGGTGGTGGTGAATTATGCCAAGGGATTGGGCACCCTGTTGGCAGGAATAAAATCGGGAGTAGTTATGCAGATTGCCGACGGGAGTGGGCTCCCATCGGCAACAGAAACACGTGGGGTACGAGGCTGATGGGGATTGGGGCCCCATCGGCAAATAAACACAGTGGGGGGATTATATTGTTTGTGAACACGGCGGCAACCTGCTACCATGTTCACAAACAATATCAGGGTTTCTAGATCCCACCCTGCAATGACGGGTTGCTCCCTCATTGCAGTGGATGGCTGACGCTGCAATGATGAGGCGGCCCCTGATTGCAGTGGCGAAATTATCACAAGTTGGTGCCAAGGTTCCAAACTTGTGTCAGCAGCAACATACAAGAGGATTGGGGGACGTGGGACAAGCCTTTGCAGGCTGTGGGGGCATTGGCCACAACACTGCCATGCCTCCACAGCCTGCTTCTTAGAAAGCTGCCGCAATAGGTTTCTTGCACTGTGCGCAATCAACATAAAAAATTAACTAGGCCTTAAAAATAAAACTACCCCAAAATAAAATGAACAACTAAACTGATTAAACGTTCTGTTCCTTTATATCCCTCTCCTTATATACATACAGAATTAAAATGGAGACTAACTCACAGTTTTACTATCTGAATATAAAAGTTCCTCAAAAAATGGCTACAATCTGTGACCACCTCAGCTTGCCTGGTAGCACTACTGCTTGCTACATTGATGACCCAGATTCAGAAATGAGAGGGGGTCATCGGGGACTGGCTGGATGAAGGAGGATAGAGCACCCTTTAGGGAGGGGTAGAGTTGTGTGCCCCAGAATTACTGCCACCCAGAGGAGGCTGGGTGGTAATGCAGCTGTGGACGTTGCAGAGGTAGGGTTGGGATGTGGCAGATGCTGGCAACGCCATGCACATGTACATATGTGGGCCATGCGTGTCCTGTATGAATGTGGTATCACGGGGGGATAAAATTAAAGCAGAAAAATTCAGGCAGCCGGCAGGACAGATGAAGCCCTGCCCATCACCCCCATCTGTAGTTGGACTCTATCCTCCTGGGTCTTGGGATGGCTCATGTGTAACCCGGCTGCCGTGCACCAACAGGCTACTATCCCTGCCTGTTGGGCTCCAACTAGTTTAAGGGGGCCTGGGCTCTTGTTCAGGTGGAAATGGAGGGGTTCTTTCCCAAATAGAAATTAAATAGTGTGGTATTGTACAACCCTCTGGGATGCTGTACCTATCCACCTCCCCTTCCAGTCACCCCACACACCGAATATCACTTTAAAATGTAATACTTTACTGTACTTGTAAATAATGACTATTGCTAATAATACGCTCACAGACAGTGTTAACAATAAGAAACAGTTTATTAACAGGGGAAATGGAATGGAAAAAACAGAGAATAAGGAGCAATTTAAGTATTCTAACAACAATAACAACCCCTGAGCCCATCCCCAACAGCAACCACACATTTAGATCAGTCCACCTCTCAAATAGTTCCATTGTCCCTGAATGTCTAACTGGGTACCCAGGAAAAGTTGCAAGCCTTTACGGTGCAGCAAGTTGGCCAGTGTGGGTGCACCTTATGAGGTTTAAGGAACTGGCTGACAAACTTTATACAAATTCCCTAGACAGGGCAGGACCTGTGCCTACTCATGGCTCTGAAGACAGGTGAAAGGGTCTGGTTGGTAACAGCAGGTTCAGTGAGTCGAGCTGGAGTTCTCAAGTATTGGAGCAAGTCTGCAGTTGGTTTGGCTGGAGTGCAGGTCTAGTAGCTTGTCACCTTCTGTGCCGCTTGTCACATTCAGGTCTGTTGCAGGCTCTGGCAGCTTGTCACCATCAAGGTGCTGGACTGAGTCAGAGCTGGGGACCAGGACCACACACTCGCTCAACCACATCCAGGCATCCCCCTTCCAAGGCAAATGTTGGGTGATTCCTAGCTGTAGCATCACCTGGTCAACTCCCCAGACTGTGCCTTGGGTGTTGACTCCTATCTGTTGCTCAGGAATCACACACAGTCTTTTCCTCTCCTTGCGGCAGGCAGCAGAGGATACATCAGAAACCAGTCCAGTTCACCCCTCAAGGCTAGGGCTAGCAAACAGTCTCTAGGCAGTTTTCAAACAGTAGCTTTCTCAGTTCAAGCGGACTTTCCCCTGACAATGGGAATTTCCTGCAGGCGCCTTCCGACTCTGGCTGCTTAAACCCAGCCTCTTGGCAGAACACAGTCCAGTCCTCCTCACAGGCTGAGGACTTCTCTGAGATGCTGCACAAATTTAGCTACACACAGTTCTTCAAACACACTCTCTGGCTCTCCAGGTGATAGAGCACTTTAGGAAAGTCTGGCATTTGGCTGTGGAAGCTTTGGGCTGACCTCCATACTTTTCCTTCCAACACAGACAATCCAAACCCTACTGATTCACAGAGAGTTTCAGCTACACTGCCCAGAGTGGTAACTGTCCCTGGCATACCTCTCAACCTTTTGTCTCCCAAATGTGGAACATTGCCTCTCAAAATGTGGAACAAATGAGCAAAATGTGGAACACTTAATCAAATCTTTACCTAGGAGGCTCAGAACACTGTTAAAATGTTTGCATTTATGTTTAGAAAGTCTGTTATTAATTGAGTAATATATTTTTTGCAACATTTACTACAGATTTTTGCTTTAAAAGTCCTCACAATGTGGAACAGGGAACTTTTGTGAAGTAAAATGAGGAACGTTCCTCGTAATGTGGTACAGTTGAGAGGTATTGTCCCTGGGGTCTGAAGAAAGAATGTCAGCTTCTGACTGGTTGTCATAGCTGTCCGTCTTTAAAATTAATATGTATTAAGTCTCTGACGCTTGATTGATTGTCTGTTTGGGCGCCACGAACACTGTTCATTCCCCCTACCCAGGAGCCATAGCTGCAGGTCCTTGGGCTCCTTGAGCACTGACTGGCTGGGCTAGGGGAAGGGATGACAAGTCTGGCTGCACATAAACAGTTCCTATATAGTCCCTATATTAAAGTATTTTTTGTAGGTAAACAGAATAGTTCTAAGTAAATGCCCCATTGACTATTAGCCTCCCCTCTGCCTGTTGTCTAATGGCAGAGTGGGGCTTCCTCTGCCTGTCGCTAGTGCCATAGCACTGTCCCTCCAGGTGGTAGACAGAGCATTTAGGAACAATGCAGTCTGCTCTTAAAGATACAGCGCTCACCTTAAATATAGTATATAGCACTTAAGGGTGCTTTTATAACATTTTTATTTTTCTCCCCTACGGTGTGACTCTGAACACCCAGTGCTGCTGCTAGTGTCCCGGAGTTCACAGCACACACAGAAGTGCTGGCCAGGAGGCACCCGGGTGGCTTTCACACTGAGTGAGCGGTGCTGCTTCTGTGCATGCGCACCCTGCCGGCTCGCACATTTGTGAATATGAGCTGCATGGCAGTGCATTCCACTGTCTCACAAAATGGACAATGTAATTCTTGAAGCCACGCCGCTCCAGTCCCCCTACACAGAATAACATTACTGGGGGCCTGAAGGAGTGCACCACAGGACCGGGACTGGTGGGAACTGGTACTTGGGAACAGAGCAGCACCCAGGGAGGCAAATTAAGGTAAGCCCCACCCATGGGGGAGAGGGGGTTACACATGGATTTCACCTCCATTGTGGGCAGCTGGACAAGTGGGTGGAAATGCCATGGAGCTGTGGGCAGCTGGATAAGTGGGTGGAAATGCCATGGAGCTGTGGGCAGCTGGATCAATGGGTGGAAACGCCATGGAGCTGTGTGCAGCTGGATAAGTGGGTGGAAATGTCATGGAGCTGTGGGCAGCTGGATAAGTGGGTGGAATGCCGTGGAGCTTTAGGCAGACCCCACCAAGTGGGTAAAGCCAAGGTGTCAATGCAGCAGTGTGTCACGAGTGTCCAAAGAGCCCAAGGAAGCCCAGGTAGGAAGAGCCTTGACAGGACCAGAGGTAGCACTGGTGGTCATTGAAGGAGGTCCCTGATGGTAAAGTGCCAAGGGGACAAAAATAGAATAAAAAACAAAATAGTGACCATCTCAAATTAGGGTAAGTGGCTTACTCTAGAGCAGTTAAAGAAAGAAAACTAGATTTCCTGGGGAGGGGCAAATATCAACGTTAGTTCAGGAGGCTTTGGTCCTGTAGAACAAAACTAAATTTAATGGTTAAGTTCAAGTCCACATCAAGGAAGGAACTGGACTGAGGCTCGCAAACAGAGATATGGAAGGACTGCGGGATGAAATACTCAGCCATGCTGTTCAAGCAACACATAAGCATGTCAGATCTACAATGCCATATTGAAACAGCAACGGACACGTATTTAGAGCTCAGCTAGGCAACTCATACATAGGATTTGCCTGCCCGAGGAGCTAATTTAGCCAGGAATTAAATTTTTCAGTGCAGTATGAAAATATATATTTTACTTACAATATCCAGCTCTTAGCTTTTACGTACGTGCTAAGGAGCAGAACAACATTGCAGCCCAACCCCTAAAATAAGCTTTTTGATGATGCAAGGTAGAGAACAGGGCTGCAGGTGTTCTATATACATATTACCAGGACAGAGGGAGGGGGGCTGTCTAAAGTTACATATTAGCCCCTTATATATAAACTGCCAGCAAAGATATTTGGGACCATCTCTCCAGCTTCTCCATATCACTTGAGCTCCCTCTACCCCTCCTTGCTGTCTACCCTGTCACATAGTTTTGTTTCAGTTGCAAAAGGGACACATTTTGCCCTGGATGCCTTTGCTTATGTCACTGATCAACATATTGAACAGTAATGATCCCAGGATTGACACCTGTGGCACCCTGCTCATGAGCCGACTGTTCTCTGACTCGACCCCTTTCAATAGCACGCTTTGGTTTCTCCCTCCAATCAGTTCCCTATTAACCTGAGCAATTCTCTCCCCACTCCCAGGTCTTCCAGCTCCCTCAGTAGCCTCCTGTGTGGCACCAAGTCTATGGCTTAGCTGAAATGGAAGTTAAGTAAATCTACCGTTCCTCCTCTAGCAACAGCACTTGCGGCCTTATCGAAAAATGCTACTTAGATGGTCTGACATGATTTTCCCACCACAGATCCATACTGCTTGTTGTCCTATAAACTGTTTGCTTCTAGGTGGGCCACTATGATTTCTTTTACCAGGGACTCCCGTAAGCCTATCTACAATGGAGACAAGACAGACTGGTCTCTAGTTTCCAGGGTCTTCTCTGTCCTCCACCTTATAGGAGCACAATCATTTCCACAGACCTCCAATGTCCCAGCACCACATCAGATTCCAACGAGTATCTGACCAACTCTGCCAGGGCTCATCCAGCTCTGAACCGAGCTACTTAATCACGTTTAGGTGTAAGCCATCTAGTCCCAGTGCCCAGAAATGCCAACTTTTAAAAACCTTTGTGGGTGCTCACTGCCAGTAGGCAGTATTTTTCCCTATGTGCAGGTTCCCTAGTGATGCTTTCTTGTAGTTTTCCCTAAAAATATTGAGGGTGCTTAAGTCAACTTTATGGGTGCCTGAGCACCTCAGCACCCCTGGAGTTGGCACCCATGCCAGTGCCTTATCTACCTTGAGGGCAACAAGCCCCCTCCTTACCTTGTTCACCGTGACCATCACCCATCCCATTTCCTGCATCCCCCTTGTGGAGGCCTTAACACCACTCTCTGGCAGAGCCATTTACCCTCCACATAAATACAAAGCCGAAATCACAACTTAAAATCCTTACCTTTTTCCTCGCCATCCTCTACTACCCTCCCTCCTCTGATAGTGTGAAAATTTTGTCTTTATTGTTTCCTTGATGTACATACAAAATTCCCCCTTCCCCCTTGACACCCTTGGCAATACACAACTCTGTGTCTCCTTTGCCTTCCTGACCAGCCCCTTTACAACCTTTAGCTTGCCCTGATGTTCGCCCCATTCCTCCTCCCCCTGCTTCTCCTTGTATCTTTTAAAGGCCCTCCTTTTGGTCCCTACCACCTTCATCACTTCATCAAGAACCAAATCAGCTTTTTATACTTATTGCTGTTGGTAACTTTTCTCAGGTGCTTCCAAAATGGCCCTCTTAATTACGTCCAATTTTTTCTCTAACCCTTTTATCCCCTCTACTCCTTCCAGTTTTTCCCTGACCCTTTGCCTCATTTTTCTGAACCCTGCCCTTCAGAAGTCTTGGGCCACAGCATTCGAAGATGGTCTACAGTTACCCACGGCCAGTTCAAACCACATGATGTTTTGATCGCTGGACCCCAGTGGCTTCTCACCATTTCCCCTTCTACCACCTCAGAATTGGTAAGCACCAAATTGAGAAATGCATCCCTTTTTGTGGGTCGTGACCCACTGTACCAATAAGCTATTCTGAATTGTGTCAAGCAGTGTCCGACATCTGGTATTCTTAGCTGCTGGGGAAGCCCAGTAAATATCCAGAAGGTTCAGGTCACCCACAACCACAAGTTCACATTTTGCTGCAATCTTCTAATTTCCTCCCTTAGTATTCAGTCCTCTGGCGATGTGAAGACCACTTCCCTCCTTTTCTTTTTCCTTACAGCTGTTCTCAGTTGCACCCCAAAGGACTTCCCTCCCCCTCCCTTTTAGTAGTACCATCTTTGGTAGCCTCGGTGTTTTGCTTAATGTAGAGGACAACTCCCCCCCCATCCCTCCTATACAGTGTTTACTGTTTTTATTTATTTATCAAGTCTAGGATTACAAATACCTTTGATCCATGGCTCTTTTACAAAGGTTCCATGTCAGAGAAATACAAATTATGGGGAACATCAAGACAGGCATTACAACAATGTGGACATTTCAAACAGAGTACAGATTAATACAGTTCAAGGGTAGCATTGTAACAAGGCAGCCAGCGGCATTTGTCAGAGAAAATAGACAACAGATAAGAAGTGCCAGAGTCATAGGGAGAGGGAAGAGGTGGGGGAGAAGGAATGTAGGAAGGGTGGCGAGAGGGTGAAAAGCATTGGGTATACCAAGATATGAGGGTAGAATCCAGTGGGGGGAACCTGTCCCATGTAACATGGAATAGCTAATCCCTTTCATTTCCTGTTTTCCTTGTCCCTGTTATGGCCACCAAATCTAACTGGGCATTTCCCACCATCATCTGGAGCTCACTAATTTTGTTGCCCAAGCTTCTGACATTCAGGCAGACTGCCTTCCATCCTCCTTTCTTTATTACTTCACTTAACATGTGCCTTGTCCTTTGTCTGCACTCTCCCTCCTGTTGCCACTATCCTCAGTGTGCTTCCTGTGACACCACTCCTCCTCACCACCCTTCCTGATCCAGTCCACTTCTCGCCTGTGCTTTCTCTAACTCCCCTGTGCCATCTCCATGTTTGTGGGAGAATTCTAGCTAGACTTTCTCCCCCACCTCTTCCAAGGGCTCCTCTAACTCCTGTCTCACTCCTTCACCCCCCCACACATGCAGTTTAAATGCCTAGCTATGTCTGAATACACTAGTTCCCTCATTTGTAGGATGAGGGCCTTCTCCATTAAAGAGCCTTCTATTTCAGAAGCCACCCCAGTTGCCCACAAACTGAAACACCCTCTTCCTGACACCAAACCCTTTAAATAGCCATTGAATGCCTCTCCCTTAATTTGCCTCACCCTTCCCTCACCCTCATTTCACATTGGTAGGACATTTGAGAAGGCCAGAAAAACTGACTTCTCCCTCAACCTATCTCCCAGCTCTGGAAATGTGACTTGACTATCTACACTTGTTAACTGACTGGGTTATTGGTAGCTGACAGCACAAGCACTGCTGGCTTCCCCATCCGACGTATTATCCCCTCCCTTCTGGCTCCATCTCTCCCTCCTAGGCCCCTGGTAGGCATCTGACCAGTCTCCTCCCTTTATCTCCCCCACACACCACCTTCTTAGTGCCTCTAACCATTGAATTGCCAACTACCAGTACCTTAACAGCATCCTTCTTACTGTACCTCCACTGGGTGTTGCCCTTCTGCGTTGTTCCTTCCTCTCAACCCACTCACTGCCTACCCTTGGAGAATCATGTAC
This sequence comes from Neoceratodus forsteri, assembly GCA_016271365.2. Lineage (NCBI taxonomy): Eukaryota > Metazoa > Chordata > Ceratodontiformes > Ceratodontidae > Neoceratodus > Neoceratodus forsteri. Next base: position 524,752,986 of record JADMNL010000023.1, read on the forward strand.
CTGCACCTCTTCAATGGGTGCAAAACAGTTTGCAGTCACAACTGAAGGACTCTTTTCACTATCCCCATGCCTTGATTAACCCCTTTCACGCTCCCCACTTCCCTCCATTTCCCCAGACCTGTGGGTCTTGGTGAAGGGAGAATTAGGCTAGCAGAGAAGAATGCTGGAGACAGAGACAAGGCTCTGAAAACAAACATGGATAATTGAGCGATGAACATGACAGGACAGCTGCGTACCCTTAAAGTGCCTTGGCAAGAGACACAATTGTTTAAATAGGAAGGGTTGGAGGAGGGAGTAACATGCTTCCCCACTGAACCATCGGCATAGCCTGAAAGGTGCAGAGTTGTGATGCATGTTTCCTGATTCTTGACAGTGGGGATTTGGGGTTTTTTCCAAAGGGCTAAGGTCCAATCTACTCATCTCAGGTGGCTGCACAGGTGGAAGTAAATTTCCTATAGTACTTTCTGTAAGAGTACGGGAATTTTCTTTTATTGAAAATCATAACAAATACAAGCAAAGCAGAGAGTATACTCTAGAAAATGTAAGAGAGGAGGAATTTTTATGAAAACCAGCAAGCAACATACAAATGTCACATGTACAAAGCACCAATCAAGAAGCATAGAAATATAGAATTTGTTTGCAGAATACAACTGCTTGGGTCACCCAACCTGCCCCAGAAGATCCCTGCCTAGTCTGTCTTCACAGACCCTAACTGGTCTCCAGTGATCCTCCCTGTCCCTACCTATTTACTAATACTCCTCATGTCTATCCTATGCATTCTTGAAGCACCTTATTGTTTTTGACTCCACCATTTCTGCTGGCGTTCCATTCCAGGCATCCACCACTCTTTCAGTGGTGCAGTACTTCCTCACCTCCCACTTAAATCCCCCTTCCAGCGTCATCACATGTCCTCTGGTCATGGTTTGAAATACATTATATTCTTTTAGATACCCATGTAAGAAAATTACATCTTCTATTCAAGGGGTATCCGTGGGTACACATTCCTCCAAAACGTCCCTAACATCCTAGGATCCAACTGTGGGGGTTTTGGGGATTACTTATGGGAAAGACAATGTTAAAACACCTTATTATATATATGAGAAACAGATTAAAGAAGTGATAAATGATAGGGATATTGGCATAATAATTGCAAATAAACTAAGAATAAAAGAAAAGTGAGCTGCTACAGTAAGCAAATGCAATCAATGTGATATGTAATTTTCTTCATGGATATCTAAAATAATATAATGTTTTCAAAACCAGGACCATTTTGATACACTAGACTGGGCTGAGGGAGGAGGCTGCTCATCTCCAGGCTGAGTTGGCCAGGATTTGTGGGACCTCCTCTTCCATCCAAGGACCACCAGTGCCATTGCTGCTGCCTCAGAGGTTGCCAAGAAAGAGGAGCAGTTGGACCACAGTGGGCTCAGGGAGGGTAAGGGTGGTGGAACAGAGGCACATCCCTCCAGTTGTACCTTTCCACAATTCCTATGCCATTCTGGTGAAGTGTGGTTCCTCTATGGAGGCACCCGCAGTGGAGACCAAAGAGGATGCTGGGAACCTCCACAAGGGAGACCCACAGGAGGGTGGCATGGGACCCCACAGGGGAAGGAAACAACTCCTGGTGAGGGAATCCATTGTTAGGAAGGTAGAACTGGGGGAGGAAGGGGAGAGGGAGGTAAGGTGCCTGCCTGGTGCCATGGCTTGGAGGAAAAGGGAGCAAATTCTCAGGATCGCCGAAGCAGCTGCACAGGGGAGGGAGCTGGATTTCATTGTCCACCTAGGGACAAATGACCTGGCTGAGAAAGGGATCACAGCAGTGCAGGAAGAGTTTGTGGAGTTGGGGAGGGGCCTTAGACAAGTAGCACGCACGGTAACCTTCTCAGAGGTGCTGCCTATCTATGGCGTAGGTGAGGCTAGGGTGCACCACATCATGGGATTCAATCAGTGGTTGAAAGACTGGTGCAGAGCTCAGGGATTTGGCTTAATTGGGGACTGGGGGTCCAAGTGGAGTGATGCAGGCTTATACTGGCATGATGGGCTGCATCTGTCCAGGAGGGGAACCATGATCCTAGGTGATAGGTTTCAATGCTTCATTGGTAAGCATTTAAACTAGCCAAGGGGGGAGGCACTGGAAAGGAGCAGGGAAATACTAGCCCCCCCCCCAGAAAAAGTCAGGGTAGTAAGTGAGGTAAACACCAAGATAGTGATGTCGAAAGGGAGAAGGGCAGGGGTAAATGGAGAAAATGACAAAGGCAATATGGACGGGGATGGGGCAAAAAGGAGTAAGGCCATCAGGAAATGGAGGGTATTAAATACCAATGCCCATAGTCTGGGCAACAAGCTCCCTGAACTGGTGGCCTTGTTGGAAGAGGGATGCCTGGATATTGTAGCAGTCACAGAACCATGGTACACAGAGAACCGTGACTGGGATGTTAACATACCAGGGTACATAACCTACAGGAGAGACAGGGAGGGGAGAAGATGGGGGAGTAGCTCTCTATGTAAAGGAAGGGATAAAAGCAACTGAACAAAAGAGTAAACAGGGAGGAGAGGAGGCATTGTGGGTCACCTTAGAGACTGGAAATGGCACCACAATCCACACAGGGGTTGTATACAGAACCCCATGTCAGGGGGAGGGAATGGACAAGAATATAATAGAAGGCATTCTTAGGATGTCAGAGAAAGGGGAAATACTGTTGATGGGAGACCTGAATATGCCAGATGTTAGCTGGATCACATTTGCTGCAGCCACATCCAAGAGCAGGGCCATTCTAGATGCCCTACAGGTGGCACGCCTCAGACAGCTAGTTTTGGAACCCACTCATGAGGGAGCAATCATAGACCTCATACTCTCAAATGGGGACAGTGAGAGGATCTCAGATCTAGAAGTGGGTTGCCATCTGGGAACAAGTGACCATCAAACAGTGTGGTTCACGATAAACTCAGCTGCAGAATCAAACCATACTGAAGTGAGGGTACTGGACTTCAGGAGGGCTGACTTTGGCAAGATGGGAGAGTGCCTTAGAAAAGCACTAGCAAACAGGCTAGAAGGAGGGGTGCAGCAACAATGGTGAAACATCAAAACTGCCATCACAGAGGCAACAAGCCTTTGTGTCAAGCAAATAAACAAATCAAAATGAAAGAAAAAGCCACTATGGTTCTCAAAAGAGGTGGCGGGGAAAGTCAGGGAGAAAAAGATAGCATTCAGAAAGTATAAGGAAACACAGAAGGAGCAGGACAGAGAGCTGTACCAGTTAAGGCAGAAGAAAGCAGGGAGGGAAGTCAGAATAGCAAAGGCCCAAACTGAGGAAAAGATAGCCAACTCAGTTAAGAAGGGGGATAAAACCTTTTATAGGTACATAAGGGAGCATAGAAAGACAAAGGGAGGGATAGTTTATGATTATAGTTTAGATGTCTAGTGCACTTACCGGGTCAACAAAAACTAAATAAATAAAAGTGAAGCTGAATAGAATGGATGGTGGGTGGGCAGAGAGGGACAGTGAGAATGCAGGGATACTGAATGAATATTTCTGCTCAGTATTCACAAAAGAGGAGGAGGGGGAGGTGCCTAATCCAATTAACAGAAGCACTCTTGATAGGGGGGTCGATCCCAGTCCTTTCACAGATAAAAAGGGTTCTGAAAGAACTCCTAAAACTGAAGGTGGACAAAGCAATGGGGCCTGATGGAATTCACCCCAGAATTCTAAAAGAATTAAGGGGAGAACTAGTGAAACCACTGACTACCCTTTTTAAAATATCGTGGGAGGATGGTGTGGTACCTGAGGACTGGAGGAAGGTGGATGTGATTCCCCTTCACAAAAGTGGGACCAAGACAGAGGCAGGAAACTACAGACCTGTCAGGTTGACCTCTCTGGTAGGGAAAGTGATGGAATCACTTCTGAAGGAAAGAATTGTTGAGTACCTAGAGGCCAGTGGGGCACAGGACCCAAGGCAGCATGGGTTCACAGCGGGAAGGTAATGTCAGACAAATCTAATTGATTTCTTTTACTGGGTGACCAAAGTAGTAGACCAGGGAGGGGTTGTGGACATGGCCTACTTAGGCTTTAGCAAGGCATTTGACACAGTCCCACACAAAAGATTAATAGTCAGACTAACCAGCCTGGGAGTGGGTCCCAGGGTGGTAGCCTGGGTAAAACATTGGCTGGACAACAGGACACAGAAGGTAATTGTAAATGGAGTCCACTCTGAAGAAAGAGGGGTTACTAGTGGGGTACCACAGGGTTCAGTACTGGGTCCAGTCCTTTTTAATGTCTTTATAAGTGACATTGCAGAGGGACTGGAAGGAAAAGTATGCCTCTTTGCAGATGACACAAAGATCTGCAACAGGGTTGATACACAAGGAGGGGTGGAAAGGATGAGAAGGGACTTGGCAAAGTTGAAGGAATGGTCAGAAGTATGGCAGCTTGGATTCAATGCAAAGAAGTGCAAAATAATGCACCTGGGAAACAAAAACCCAGGGGAAGATTACACAATGGGGGGGAGGTAGTAACAACAGCAAAAATGGAAAGGGATCTGGGGGTAATCATATCAGATGACCTTAAGTTTTGCAAGCAATGTGAGAAGGCATAGGGAGGGCTGGGGGTATACTGGGATGCATAGGGAGAGGCATCACCAGCAGAAAACAGGAAGTTGTTATCCCTCTGTATAGACAGTTGGTGAGACCCCATCTGGAGTACTGCATCCAGTTCTGGAGACCCCATTTCCGCAAGGACATAGACAGGATAGAGGCAGTCCAGAGGAGGGCAACTAAAATGGTGCAGGGTCTGCAAGAAAAGCCATATGAGGAGAGACTAAAGGAGCTTAATCTGCCTACCCTTGAGGAAAGGAGGGAGAGGGGGGGCATGATAGAAACTTTTAAGTACCTCAATGGAATCAACAAAGTCCAAGAGGGTAGCATCTTTCAGAAAAAGAGATGTACAAGAACAAGGGGACACAATTTAAAGATGGGGGGGCAGTTCAGGGGCAATGTGAAGAAGTATTTTTTCACAGAATGGGTGATGGATGCATGGAACAGCCTTTCTGAGGAGATTGTGGGGTCTAAAACTGTGGGAGAATTCAAGAATGCATGGGACAGACATAAGGCAATTCTTGCGGGGGGTAAGAAGAAATAGGCTGTTGGGTAACTAGGATCTGCAGCTTATCCTGTAGGTAGGGGAATGGGCAGACTAGGTGGACCAAACGGTCCTTATCTGCTGTCAAAGTCTATGTTTCTATGTTTCTAGAGAGGAGAAAGCACCGTGGGGACTTGATCTCAGTATATGGTATAAGGAAATAAAAAATAATGACATTATAGACACATGACATTTTAAAAGAAAGCAAGGCTTAAAAATTACATGGGGCTACAGCTACCAACAACAGGGGGAAACCTTCAAAACGGAGCATAGGAAACAGATTTTTACATAAAGGGTGGTGAACATTTGGAACGAACTGCCAACATCTGTAGTGGAAGAAAAAAAAATAGACAAAGGAGCATAAAAAGAACATATTCTCTGAGTAGTGGGAGATAGACTTGATGGGCACACTTTCGTCTTCAATGTCCTTATTTCTTTTATTTCCAGTGTCCTGGCTAACATTTGCCTTATCCACAGGCTGCAATGCAATTGTCCAGACCTGTGTGTAAAGTTTAAGCACTTTATTGCTCTTGTTGTGGAGATAATCTGTGGCATGCCATCCACCTGATAAGGACCCTTTATCGGCCAACCTGGACATCTGGGTGATTTTTTGGTCAAGTTATCCATACAGTCCAATCAAATTATCCATTCCCTGGGCACATCTGCCTCCATGTGGAGTCATGCAGTTATCCATGGCTTGAGATCCAGATAGGGTAATGCACACAGAGTCATGTAGTTACCACCGTCCAACTAACGGCAGAATTACTTTATATAGTATTCTGAGCTTCAGAACAGAGGAAAGGAAAAAGACCCTGTGGAGGACACCTCTAAGAATCCAAGTCCTGACAGTAGATCAGCTTCCCTCTTTTCTTTACTTATTGCTAACCTTACAGAAGGACATGAAAAGCCCTACAGGCTAGATAATTCTCAGGGACACATAAACCCCAACACACAGCTACAATAAAACAAAGGGGTTTACACAGATATACGTAGATTCATGGGAGCAGATGGCAGAAAAGACTTGCAGTCCAGCCAGTCTGCCATTGATTTGTCTTTTGTATTGTCACAAATGAGACTTCCACCCTCAAAGGTGTTACAAAACTTGTACGTATAACCAAGTGAGTCCCTACATGTAAGGACTCCACTCCTGAAGTTGCTTGGAGGGCAAGTCCAAATACTAAAGGAAGAACAACACTACAGAATGGATCCTAAGGAGAATGAAAAGACTTAAGTAACAGCTGCTTCAAGCTTGGATGCCCTGTTTCTAGGCAGAAGCATTAGAGCTACACACTTAGTAGCAAAGCCCTAAAGTAGCATGGAGACCTTGAGGGACAAAACAGAGTACTTGAGTGGCAGGGACATATTGTGGAGACAGCCCAGTGGTCAGTGGGGTGTATGCCTGGTAGCTGATGGGAAGAATGCCGAGAAGTATAAAGTAGGGTAGGACGAAGGTGATGATGAAGCGTGGGTTGATAGAATGAAGATAGGGGCATAGCCCAGTATAGGATGCTGAAGGAGAAGGCACAGTCTAGGCTTGTCAGTATTAAGTTGGATGGTATAGTACAGGATGGGAAGAATTGTTTGAGTTTTGATCCCCATGGAGAGGAGCTGGACAACTACCTGGGCAAGCTGATGGTGACTTTAACTGGGCAGAAGCAGTGTATCGAAGTCACAAAAATTCCCAAAGGGTGAGGCAGGCTGCAGAAAGCCAAGGCTAAACAGATGTCGAAGGTGGGATGCATAGCCAAGGCAAAGCAAAAGGGGCAGAGGGACAGCAGGCCAACAGACAGGAGCAGACAAGAGGGGAGAGGAAGCTGCACCAGTGGGGAAATGGCAGGGCAAAGGCCAACAGCATGGACCAGGGGAGCAGGAGCAAAACTATAGAAGATAATGTATGGGCAGCCACACACAACAAGCCTGTACCTGCATCAAGAGGTTTCTCTAGCACAGAAACATAGACAATGACAGCAAATAAAGACCAATTGTCCATTCAGTCTCAAGCTCGAGACGTTCCCTGGTTGCCATGGAAATCTTAAGATGAAGACACAGGGTTGTCTGTGTTTGGGTGTCCATACATTATCTTTTATAGTTTATGGACACCAATGCCAAGGTCAGACACTCCACTTACTTTTAGAGAACTAATGTTTAGGGGAGGAAGGCAGCTGAGTGTTGGTGGTGGACTCAAATTACTGATTTATTGTGCAGTAGTGACTGCAGCTGTTTCTTTAAGTTCAAGTATTTAAAACAAATAGCATCCAGCTTGAGTGACTAGAGAAAAGCAACTGTGCAGTGGCATTCTGAGTTGTGCTTCAGTACAACAATCCTATTCTAGGCATGGATTTCCATGCAGAACATCACTCCACCACACACTATAAGGTTTCTCAAAACTCTGTTATAAAAGGGGTTTCAAAAATTGAGAAACCTGATTGGCTGAGGGCCATTTTTACCTGTGCTGTTATTTCTGCACAACAGCACTGGATAAAGATCCAGCAGCCTTTTCACAATAAAATGAATACTAACCGCACATCCCTGATTTATTTATTTGAACATCAGTTCACAACCTTTGAGCCAGAGGCTCATTTCCAAAGGTACCTCGTCACATTGTGGACAGACAGAGACAAGATTTAGGTTACAGCATAAAAAACAACTGGTTTAAAGTTGCACAGAAATGGTTTCATACATTTAAACAATTTATACAGAGAGGGTTTCATACATTCAAACAATTTTGTAGCAGTACAATGTTACTACAGACCACATGCGGTAATGACAGAGGCAGAATGCAATGGGGAGAAAGTGGGGTGAGGTGGAGTGCCACCCAGTGGGGCGTTGTCAGGTGTGGAGAGACCCTGATTGCCATCACAAATATGACTGCCACCTTTACTCAGTAAAAAAAAATAATCTAGGTCCTAAAAATAAAACTCCCTCAAAATAAAAAGAACAACCAATCCTTTATAGTCACCTCCATATACACATACACAATTAAAATGAAGACTTACTCAAAATTTTACTCCTAGGAGCTTCTTTTCTGACCATGAAGCTCCCCCCCCCCCCACCATCTATCCTTACATGCCTACCAAGGAAATCATTGCTTGCCCTGCTTCAGATACAAACTGAATCCCTGGCTTTACCGAGGCCTTCTGTTGTGTGTGTTTGTGTGGGGAGCATACCTCTCAGCTGTCCTGGAGATGTCCCTGATTCTGCCTAAAAAATGTATCTCTTTCCCTACTAAAATTTGTGTTTCCATGACTGAGCAGTAGGGATTCTGAGCACAAAAGAATGTCAAACATTACAGTTATGGGTGCGCTCTTCTTCAGAAGACGTCATTTTAGACTAAGCCCCTTATTCTACTGGCTTCCGGAGTGGATACCACCAATTTTTAAGTTGTGTCCCTGATTTATGAAGCAGGGAGTAGAAAAGTTATGGTGGGGAGGAGTGAACATTCTGCCATTAGAATTCTGCAGAAGTTTGAATTAGAAACATAGAAACATAGAATTTGATGGCAGATAAGGACTGCTTGGCCCACCTAGTCTGCCCATTTTCCTACCTAACAGATAAGCTGCAGATCCTAGTTAACCAACAGCTTACTTCCTCCTACCCCCCACTAGGACTGTCTTATGTTGTCCCATGCATTCTTGAATTCCCTCACTGTTCTTGACTCCACATCCTCCTCAGGGAGGCTGTTCCATGCATCCACAACCCTCTCTGTGAAAAAATACTTCCTCACATTACCTCTGAGCCGTCTCCCCTCTATCTTCAAATTGTGCCCCCTTGTTCTTGCACATCTCTTTTTCTGAAAGATGCTACCCTCTTGGACTTTGTTGTTTCCCTTGAGGTACTTGAAAGTTTCTATCATGTTCTCTCTCTCTCTTCTTTCCTCAAGGGTATACATATTAAGCTCCTTTAGTCTTTCTTCATATGTCTTCTGGTGCAGACCCTGCACCATTTTGGTTGCCCTCCTCTGGACAGCCTCCACTTTGTTTATGTCTTTGTGGAGATGGGGTCTCCAGAACTGCACACAGTACTCCAGATGGGGTCTCATTAACTGTCTGTACAGAGGGTTAACAACTTCCTGCTTTCTGCTATTGATGCCTCTCCATATGCATCCCAGTATCCCCCAGCCTTCATTACTGCCTTCTCACATTGCTTGCCCACCTTTAGGTCATCTGATATAATTACCCCCCAGGTCCCTTTCCATTTTTACTGTTGTCAGTATCTCACCCCATTGTGTACTCTTCCCCTGGATTTTTGTTTCCCAGGTGCATTACCTTGCACTTCTTTGCATTGACTCTGAGCTGCCATACATCTGACCATTCCTCCAACCTTGCCAAGCCCCTTCTCATCCTTTCCACTCCATCTTGTGTATCAACCCTGTTGCAGATCTTTGTGTCATCTGCAAAGAGACATACTTTTCCTTCCAGTTCCTCTGCAATGTCACTTATAAAGACATTAAAAAGGACTGGTCCCGGTACTGAACCCAGTGCTACCCTGCTAGTAACCCTCCTTTCTTCACTGTGGACTCCATTTTTTATTTTTTATTTTATTTTATTTAAACAGCAGTTTGGAAAACCTTTGAGCCATAGGCTCATTTACAAAGGTACCTTGTCACAAATTTACAATTACCTTCTGTGTCCTGTTGTCCAGCCAATGTTTTACCCAGGCTACCACCCTGGGACCCACTCCCAGGCTGGTTAATTTGACTATTAATCTTTTGTGTGGGACTGTATCAAATGCCTTGCTAAAATTTAGGTAGGCCATGTCCACAGCCCCTCCCTGGTCTACTACTTTGGTCACCCAGTCAAAGAAATCTATTAGATTCCTCTGACACGACCTTCCCATCGTGAATCCATTCTGCCTTGGGTCCTGTGCCCCACTGGCCTCTAGGTACTGGACAGTTCTTTCCTTCAGAAGTGATTCCATCATTTTCCCTACCACTGAGGTCAAACTAACTGGTCTGTAGTTTCCTGCCTCTGTCCTGCTCCCACTTTTGTGAAGAGGAATCATATCCGCCCTCCTCCAGTCCTCAGGTACTACCCCATCCTCCCATGATTTGTTAAAGAGAGTAGTCAGTGGTGTCACTAGTTCTACCCTTAGTTCTTTTAGAATTCCTGTATTCCACAATAAACAAAGATTCTTTCTATTGAATGTGTGGATAGGCAGATTCTTGACGGCTGGCGACTACTTTTTGCTATTTACTTTCAACAAAAGAAAATGCCTGGCTTTAATTTTGAACAAGTTGGCATCCCTTCCCCCCAATTTTCACAGTCAATCCATTTTATAAGCACAGTAAGACGCGTCGAAGTGAGCATTGTGATGGTACAATGCACTTCCAGGGGCTGAAGGCACTCTGCCTGTGGTGTTGTGCCATGTGTTGTACCAGTACAATGCACACCTTGACATGTCTTATTACGTATATAGAACTGAGCAGAGATTTGAATTCTTGTATTCCATCCATAGCAAACATTCTATCTATTGAATGTAGGAAAGATCAACAAGAAATAGAGTGGGGAAGGGAGGACATAATATAAGAAGAATGAAAGATCAGGAAATGGCTAATTTGAGGTGGATTGGGGAAAGTAGAGGGTTTAAAGGCTAATTAAAAAAAAAGATGTCTTTTGCTGTGCATAATATTTGAAACTGAAATGGCATTCCTATGCTGGGATATGCTGAGACTAATTTGTTGGGGTGGATGAACTTTTTGAAAATATAATTCAGATATTTAACATAATTTTACTTTTGTGCATTGTACAACCCCAACCCCCATCAAATACATCTATTCACTTTCTCTTATAGCCAAATTCTGGTTCAGCCTGCTTCCTCCCTACCTCTCAGCTATGCTATTCCCTGTAACCACTACCTCCTATGCCCTGACCACCAGAGACACCAGCTCCTTCTTTCTTCCCCAACTCCTTTGATCAGCTGGCAAACCCACTTTTTCATACAGACTCCCATCCTTATGGAACAGAAAAAGTCATCAGCTCTGTAACTTTCTCTTGCACCCCTCTCTCAAGCAGCACTTACGCCTCCTCACCTACCCCATTTGCTCCTGCCCCTCTACCTACCCCTCCCTTCCCAACTCCACCACAACACAGTAGGCAAAGTCAAGACTTATAGGGTAGTCATCAATGATTAGCTACAGTTATACAGTCAAATCTATAACCCTGTTCTGTGAACTGTATCTTTTAAAATGCCTTGTAACCTGCCATGCCTAAACTGATTCTTGTACTTGTGTTGATTTTATGTTAAATCTTGTGTATGTTTTTGTTACCCCTGTCCCCGGGTCACACCTGGAAACAAGTCTCATCTCAGTGTGCCTTTCCCGGTTACCAAAATTTTAAATAAATACAAAAATAATAAATCTTGGACCCATTTTATAATCGCAATAAAACACTCTGGGGCATGCTCAGCGATGCCTTGTGCCTCATAACGCACCCAAGGTGTGCCATTATCCCACCACAAAGCACACCATGTCATGTCTTATTGCTTGAATAGCATATTTCTTTGGAATGGTTTTATGCTTCTGTCCAAAGTTTCAGTTTCAGGGCAAAGCATTATGGGAAGGGCTTCAGTTAAGTCCATTTTGGGAGTATGTGACTCCAGAAAATAATGTGAGAACTTCCAAAATAAAGGGGGAGAAAGTCATTGACTTTCAAATATAAAAAGCAAAATTGGACAGCTTCCAAAACTGAATGCACAGAAGCTAAGAAATTATGGATTTTTTTAAAACAAATAGTATTTTACCACTACAGTTTGTATTAACAACCATAAATTGATCCTTCCTGGAATTGTTCTTTTTTTTATGTATTTAAAAGATTCGTAACTGAGAGAGGCACACTGAGCCGAGGCTTGTTTTCAGGTGTGATCTGGAGGAAGGGGGAAAGGGGGTACAAGTACAGAGCAATAATACAGAATTACAAATTCATAAGTGCAAAAAAGACAGAAAGGTAAACAGGTTATACAGGCAGGTATAAAATTGTACATGACATTGTGTGTAATGACAACACTTAAGCAATATAGCAGCGGGTTGTTACAAGCAGATAAGAAGATGGTACATAACATATGCATATCAATGACACATTATGCATCATAGTAGCGGTGGGTTATTGTTGAAACCTGGGAAGGTGGTGGGACCCATGGGAAACTAGGGCAGATGCTATCTTCAGAAGAAGCAGAGGACCTGGAATGCTGGGATTCAGGTAAACCCATAGAAACATAGAAACATAGAATTTGACGGCAGATAAGGACCGCTTGGCCCACCTAGTCTGCCCATTTTCCTACCTAACAGATAAGCTGCAAATCCTAGTTAACCAACAGCTTACTTCCTCCTACCCCCCACTAGGACTGCCTTATGCCTGTCCCATGCATTCTTGAAGTCCCCCACTGTTCTTGACTCCACAACCTCCTCAGGAGGCTGTTCCATGCATCCACAACCCTCTCAGTGAAAAATACTTCTCATTACCTCTGAGCCCTCCTCTATTCTTCAAATTGTGCCCCTTTGTTCTTGCACATCTCTTTTCTGGAAGATGCTACCCTCTTGGACTTTGTTAATTCCCTTGAGGTACTTGAAAGTTTCTATCATGTCCCTCTCCCTCCTTTCCTCTAGGGTATACATATTAAGCCCTTTAGTCTTTCTTCATATGTCTTCTGGTGCAGACCATGCACCATTTTGGTTGCCTCTCTGGACAGCTTCCACTCTGTCTATGTCTTTGCGGAGATGGGGTCTCCAGAACTGCACACAGTACTCCAGATGGGGTCTCACCAACTGTCTGTACAGAGGGATAACAACTTCCTGTTTTCTACTATTGATGCCTCTTCCTATGCATCCCAGTATCCCCCTGCCTTCCTTACTGCCTTCTCACATTGCTTGCCCACCTTTAGGTCATCTGATATAATTACCCCCAGGTCCCTTTCTATTTTTACTGTTGTCAGTATCTCACCCCCCATTGTGTACACTTCCCCTGGGTTTTTGTTTCCCATGTGCATTACCTTGCACTTCTTTGCATTGAATCTGAGCTGCCATACATTTGACCATTCCTCCAACCTTGCCAAGTCCCTTCTCATCCTTTCCACTCCATCTTGTGTATCAACCCTGTTGCAGATCTTTGTGTCATCTGCAAAGAGACATACTTTTCCTTCCAGTTCTTCTGCAATGTCACTTATAAAGACATTAAAAAGGACCGGTCTCAGTACTGAACCCTGCGGTACCCCACTAGTAACCCTCCTTTCTTCACTGTGTATTCCATTTACTACTACCCTTTTGTCCTTTTGTCTAGCCAATTTTTTTATCCAGGCTACCACCTTGGGACCCACTCCAAGGCTGGCTATCTTGTGAATTAATCTTTTGTGATTAACCCATGGTGGATAGACAAGGTACTACCTAGAGGTTATTCAGGTTGAGGGCACAAGCAAGGTGCTGGAGGGGGGCGGTAAGGGACTTAAGGATGGCAGCGTGCCAATACTGGCTTTCAAGTTGTGGGATCTGGGAAGTATTCTGACTTCCACAAAATTGGAAGGACTTCCACATTTTGACTCATGGAAGTGTTTGAGTCCCACTAAAAATGAATTAACTCAACCCTCCTGATTATGGATATGCAAATCCTTGTTCAATGCAGTCTGACAAGGCTTCTCCAGAACAGAGTTGTACATCTGACTGAGTATAGACTGAGAACGACAAACCACAGAAATGTGTTTTGTCCTGTTGGAACTTCTCAGTGTAGTGCAAGACTGTGTAATAGTCTGATACTTGGTGGTTACTACCTGTATTTGGAAAATGTATTTTCTGAAATGAACTTGTCCTTATGAAGTGAAAACAAAAAAGCAGAAAAAAGTTATGGTAACTGCCCTCCTGCACACCATCCCAATATACGGACAATCCCACAACTCTCCATATGCTGGCCTCAGTAGCAAAATCAGCCACAGGAGACTTCAAAGCACATAGAACACTGTTTTAGTCAGTTACTGCCTGGAATAGGGGCACTGCAGTGATTTAAAGTCCAAACGTAGACTTCAGCTTTAAAACAATACAGAAGATTACCCTATGATGATTGACTTCTGAGATAAAAAAAAATCCTGCCCCCAAATTTATAATCTTTGTAGACAGTGTTCTGGCTTCCCTGCTCTTAAAGTGCTTTCTGTCATGTCATTGCTCTGCCACTCTGAAGAGTCCTAGAGATCATGACTTTTTGCTGCTGTTCCTCTTTAGGCATCAAACAAGCAAGCTTCTTTGAAAGTTAAGAAGAAAGCTGCCTACTGGAGACAAAGAAGAACAGACTAGTAAAAAGAGAAAGACAAAGAGGAAAGCTGACTTCAAAATCTGAAAATCCATCAACCGAAAAGCTATAATGTTTTTTCCCCCCTCTGGTGACTAGCTGCCTATCAAGGTAAGTTGGGAGTGGTCTCAGCAAGGGGGTGCCAAAACATCGAGAAATGTGGGAGAAGATGAAGTTTTAAAAAGCACTTATAGCTTAACATGCAAGGTAGATATTTAAAGGGGATTGAGGACCCAATCTTCAGAGCCCTATCCAGTAATGTGGGGCTGATTTGTGGCACTGAGCAACCCCTCTGTACATGCACAGTGCTCCGTACCATCCTCCAACCTTCCCTTCCGGATGTCCCGCTTACCAGCAGGGTCTCTGCTCCTGGTGTATGCCCTGCAACCCCCTGTAAAGACAGTTTTGTAATACAGCATGGACTTTCAACACATTCAGTATAGAGCCTAGCACTCTAAGTCAGGTAATAATATGCTCACAAGCTAGGTTCAAAGTAACACAGTAAATCAGGTTTATTAAGGGGACACGAACAAGGAGGGGGTGTAAATATGAACAAATGATTACTGTTCTGGATTGTGGCAGTTTACTTGGCATACAATTAATTTAGTCCCTTTGTTAGACAACTACTGGGTACCCAGAAGGTATGCTGGCTGGCCAGAATCGGTGCTCAGGGTTACCGGCATTGTAGCTTTTGTTGGGGCACTTGATGGAAAGAAACATTCAACTTTGACAGTGCAAATATTGAAACACTTAAACACTCTAGCTGAATATTATCAGGTGGTACCATTTATAATCAAACACATTTGCTGCAGGGAGCTACCCTGGATTTACTCATAGTTCCCAATGAATTGTCGAAGGCCTGGTGAAATAAAGACCGATGGCTTGGAATTGCCGTGCTTTGGGAAACGGGTCTGACATGACTCACCTCCACTTCACGGCCTTTCCCTGTTAGCCGTGGTCAAAAGTTGTTTTTTCTGCCATAGTGGAACTTCTGAGAAATTTTGCACATTAGCAGAAGTTTCCGAACCTCTGCCTGTGGAGGAGCAGAAAACTTCTGAAAGATTTTGGGCAAAATGTTGCAGAAGTTCTGCTCACCTAGAAAGTGGGAATGGAAGAAAGGAAAAAAGTAGACTGTCGAGTGCTGCCCCTGTCCAGTGCTGCCCCCCCCAGCCCTGACCAAAATAATAAATAATAAATCCCTGGTGGCTAGTGGTCCCTCCCCCCACCCGATAACTCACCTGACATTAATAAAAAAATTCCCTGAATCCCCCATATTCCCTGGTTGCTAGCGGTCCCTCCCTGCCCATCACCCACCCAACATTTAAAAAAAGCTTCCTTGTAAGCCCTGTTGGCTAGTGGTCCCTCCCCCACCCAATCACCCACCCAACCACATCATGCCAACACCTCCCCATCCCAACCCCCATCACACAGTGACACAAAATATAATCAGCAAAATAAAATATTTCTCACTGGTGGTCTGTTGACCTTCCCTACCCCCAACCCGTGAATCAAATATTTCTTCTCTGGTGGTCTAGTGTACTCCCCGCACACCCACGCCTGGAGACAATGTCCCTCTAGTCCCATCCCACTCCCTCTGTACCCAACCCAAGTGGGCCACTGGCACAGCCCTCCTCTCTCCTCCACGGCGGGCAGACCACTGATATTATGAATGAATGAGCGTGTGCACAGCATCATGGCACTCTCACGCAAGTCAATAGAAGAATACCAACAGCTATGAATTTTTCATCTCTGAGGGATGTCTGCCTGGCAGGGGGCATCAGTGGAACCCAGGGAGGCACTTAAGGTAAGCCCCTCATTTTGGGGGTAGGGGTTACACATAAGAAATGCAATGCAATAACTGTAATTTTGGCAATGAATAACTTCAGCAGCAAACCTTTTTGCAATACACCCCCTCCAACCAACATGCATGCATAACTTCCAGGCTGGTATCAGCTTCCCTAACAGTCCTGGCTGACCCCATGGTCCGACTCCCCCAGATAGGTCAAGTGCCCTAGCATTCAGGCATGCGCCCGTGGCTCCCTGCATCCCAATCCACCCCACTTGTAAAGGCTGACCAGTCCCTTACCTGACTCCAGAGTGGCCCAAGCACAAACACTTCTGCATACTGGTGGCGTCAGGCTGAATAACACATAATGTCTTAGCTGAAAGTCCCCTATTTCAACAGCATGAGTTCACAACAGTCTCTGGCCCCCTGGCACAGGAGCATCAACAGGCTTCTTTCCACTGCTGCCTTCAGCTTCGGTCAAATGAGGCTAACTGCAATTTCTGGCAAACAAGTCAAACACTTTTGCAAAGCAGAGGACTTTTTCAAAATGCTGCAGGATTTGGCAGAAACACTCTCTCACTCTGGGGCTTCCAGGTGCTGAACGCAGGCAAACTCTCCCAGTCTTTGGAGGCCTTAGGCTAACTTCCAGGCTGTTCTCATAGAAGAGGCTGAGCCCTCCTGTCTCCCCGAGAGCCCAAGCTGTAACTGTCCCTGGGGTTTCATTCCAGAAATGGCAGCCTCTGATTGGCTGAAACGTGCTGTCCCTCAGAGATATTTATAAACATTAAGTCCCTTCAATTATTGATTGGTGATTGATCCGGGTGCCTAAAATAGGGTTCACACTTCCTCCCAGCAGCCGTTTCTGTAAAATTAGGTGCCTTGATTGCTGATTGACTGTCTCTGGGGGGTCACTGCCCTTAACAAGGCCTTCCATCTTCTGACTGGGGCCACCTGCCTGACACATACATGCGACTTATATGAGCAAGCAAACTGGCTTCAGCTCAAAGGCAGACTATCCTATCAATGATGCCTAATAGCAAAAAAGGCCTCACTCGGTCTCTTGCCTCTTGGTGTACAGTCAATATTTAGGTCGCCAAACCACACCTGGCATACTAGATGCACCTTGAACCATGCCTTCATAGTGCCTCGCTGCCATACCACACAAGGGTAACACTCATTTGCATACAGAGCACCCTTGTGGTATAATTCAGTCCACTGTGATGTTAACAAAGGCCTAACATTGGGCTCCTTCAAAAAGAAACTTCGCCAAGCACTAGTCACCAATGCCTCCTGTGACTGCTACTACCCTATAACTTACCTGCCTTTCTGAGTTCCCCATTAACCAATCCCAGCATCTAACTATGCTTGCTGCTCCATAGAGGGCATCATGAGTTCCTGCACTGATTGGTCCACTGGAGTACACTCTTAAACTGAATGACACAGCCCACGTTTGTCTGCTGATATTCCCCTCCTGGCAACTCCCCCCTCGCTCAGACAATGCCTTTGGCTGTATCCCTACTCTGGAACAATGTTAGGCCCTAGCCCTTAGCTTCTGTCTATCCTGTAAGACCATGTCCCTAGTTGTTGTCTTTCCCTCATTTTGTCTCTGACAATGCCACTTGGCTGCATCTTTTTCCTCCTGTAGCTGGATCCCAACCATAATGCCCTTCCTTGCTAGTTAAGCTTACTTCTAGCCACTGTACTGTATGTCTGCAAAATACCTGTTTTTGTAACTTAAATCCATGTGCTTATTTTACTGTTACCTTTACTCCTAGGATCACCATGTATTTTCTCACTATACTGTTTGTTCTGTTCTTTAATATGACGTGGAGCCTTTGTAAAAGAGCTTTTGTCTCAAAGGTATTAATTCCAAGACTGAAATAGATATAAGGAATATGCAATGGAAGCAAGTGTAATAAATGATTTATCTGCACAAGAGCAGTTTGACCTCGGGTAACCTCACGAGTGGCATAAGCCACAAGTGAGGTGTCCAAAGTCAAACTACTTGAGTGCAGATAAATAATTTATTACATGCATTTCCCATTGCATATTCCATTTATGCAATTCTTTTGTTTTTGCTTTTGTAGGGGGCATTTGTTAGTTAATAAAGTGAAAAAGATTTAATTTTCTGCCAGTTTTTGCAGATTATAGAAAATTTAAAAGGAATCTAGAAATGAAACACATCTCAGTTTGTAGATATTTCTATGCTGAAAAACTTTTGTGCTCAAAAATTTTTAAGTTATTTGCATTTGTTTGATGAAAAAGTGCACAAAAATTTAATTTTCTGCTGTTTTTCACTAATTGTGAAAAAACTAAAAAATATCTATAAATGAAACACCACTCATTTTGTAGATATTTCTGTGCTGAATAAACTTTGTGCTCACAGTACCATGCTATCATTTTTCATTTAAAAGTTATTTACATTTGTTTGCTGACAAAATGAATAAAAAAAAATAATTTTCTGCTCTTTTTTTTTCTAATTATCAAAAAATCTAAAAGGTATCAATAAATGAAACACCACTCATTTTGTAGATATTTTTGTGTTGAACAACATTCATGCTCACAGTACCATGCTATCATTTTTCATTTTAAAGTTATTCGCATTTGAATATGGTTAATACTGCTACTGAAGCCGAACATTCTGAATGATATATAACATAGAAACACAGAAACATAGAATTTGACAGCAGATAAGGACTGCTTGGCCCACCTAGTCTGCCAATTTCCCTACCTAATGCATAGGCTGCAGATCCTAGTTAACCAACAGCCTACTTCCTCCTACCCCCCACTAGAATTGCCTTATGTCTGTCCCATGCATTCTTGAATTCCCCCACTGTTTTTGAGTCCACGACCTCATCAGGAAGGCTTTTCCATGTATCCATAACCCTCTCCATGAAAAAATACTTCCTCACATTACCTTTGAGCCATCCCCCCCTCTATCTTCAAATTGTGCCCCTTGGTTCTTGCACATTTCTTTTTCTGAAAGATGCTACCATCTTGGACTCTGTTGATTCCTTTGATGTACTTGAAAATTTCAATCATGTCCCCCCTCTTCCTCCTCTCCTGGAGTGTATACATATTATGCTTCTTTAATCTTTCTTCATACATCTTCTGGTGCAGACCCTGCACCATTTTAGTTGCCCTCCTCTGGATAGCTTCCATCCTGTTTATGTTCTTGTGGAGACGGGGTCTCCAGAACTGGACGCAGAACTTCAGATGGGGTCTCACCAACTGTCTGTACAGAGGGATAAGAACTTCCTGTTTTCTACTGGTGATGCCTCTCCCTATGCATCCCAGTATCCCACCAGCCCTCCTTACTGCCTTCTCACATTGCTTGCCCACCTTAAGGTCATCTGATATGACTACCCCCAGGTCCCTTTCCATTTCTGTTGTTGTTATTATCTCACCCCCCATTGTGTACTCTTCCCCTGGATTTTTGTTTCCCAGGTGCATTGCTTTGCACTTCTTTGCATTGAATCTAAGCACTGTATAGATAAATGGCTGATGACATAGGCACTGTGTAGATAAATGGCTGATGACATAAGCACTGTATACATAAATGAAATTTATGTACACAGTTACTCAGATAAATGGATTTATCACACTCTGTTTATCTCCACCCCATTGGATAAATATATATATATATATATATAAATATATATATATATATATATATATATATATATATATATATATATATATATCTATATATATATATATGGGATATGCAATGCCTCCATTCGAAAATATCTCTGATATTTTCCCCGAGTGCAGTGACATCACGAGTGGCGAAGCCACGAGTGATGCCATAGGTCAAACTGCTTGAGGGGAAAATATCTGAGATATTTTTGATGGGGGCATTGTATGTTCCATTTATGCAATGGGCCAAGTTTTTTTTAACAGTGTCATTTTCATTTTTTTAAAATAGGTATGTCTTTATTTATTTCTTTTTGTTTCCGGATTACTGAGTGTTGTGTTCCATAAAACTGAACTTTTGCATCAGGATGCTGTGCCATTGTGCTGCTGGGGAGAGTGGTAAGAGTAAAAAAGAGAGAGCTGGTTGCTTTTCTGTGTGCTGGGGTTTGAAAGAAGTGAATGTTTTGTGTGAGGCTAAAAGTTGTTGATTTTTATATTTGGTGAAAGAAAGTGGGTTGGGGGAGACAATGAAAATAATTCACTGTGTTCTGTCTGGTATTTTGGACTTTTAGGAGAAATGGTAATTAACATTGTGTGAAGCTGAAAGTTGATTTTTTTAAATAGGTTACAGTGAAAGAACAGGGGAGAAAATGAAACTGTTCTGTGTGCTGCTGGAGAGAAATGAAACTGCCAGTGGGAGCTGGAATGCAAGTGAGCAGGTGCATTCTGATTGTGCTGCTCATGCTGCTAGCTCCCACAAATCAAAACCTTTGTAAGCAGTTGTGCAGAAGTGCAGATAGTGCCTGGTTATTACCTACAGTGAGGATAAATGACCTACAGTGAGGATAAATGTGATATTCTCACTGTAGGTCTGACCAGCGAAAAATACTGCTGTTATTTGCCACTTTTTATCCTCACCCCCATTGCATAAATATATTTATACCATGGGGCTGAGAGCTTTCTCAGTAGACTATCCGGTGTTATTTCCACTGGAGAAAGGATAAATCCTGGTGACATCAGCAGAGTGAGGATATCAACAAATATCCACACTCTGCTGATGACACCAGAGTGAGAATATCTTCACTGCAGCTTGCATTCTACATGAAACTGCTTCAGAAAACAGTTTCTCTTTCTCACTGAAGTTGCAGCTTACCCAATTAGCTTTGCAAAACACTCTCACCTGTGTCCCATTGTGTTTCTAACACTCCTAGCCCATTACCGTGCTGATCTCAGCTTCTAAACAACCTGAATTCTAAATTAAACTCCTTCACAAAGCAGTTTCTCTTTCTCAGTGCTACCTGCAACAGTTTCTCTTACTCACTGAAACCTACAACTTACTCAATTAGCTTTGCAAAACACACTAACCTGTATCCCATTGTGTTTCCGACTCCCAGTCCATTCAGAACAACACACACACACACACACACACACAAACACACACACCACAGAATGAGCAGAAAACACACAGACACAGAAAAAAATTTCCTAAAGCTCTCACCACATAGTATAAATCGCACACATGATGTGCCGATAGTGGGATATGGGAAATATTCTCAGTCCTGCAGAGTAAGCTGTGCACTCTCACTCGTGCCTTCGGCACTTGAGAGAATACTGAGCTCACTCTACAGGAGTGAGAATATTTTCTATATCCCACTCCTGTCCATTATGTATCCCCAATATATATATATATATATATATATGTCTCCACAGTCTTGTAGCAGTCCTTTTGCACCATGAAACAACTGCAGAGTTTAAAGATTAAACTGCTTTCCCTGCCTGTCGCTGCCTTTGTTATGCACAGTCCCCCACCCAGCAGTGAGCAGGTCCATTAATATTTAAAGCAGCTCCATTAATATTCATGAGGCTGCAGACCATAGCACTATCAGTGCTTCTAAATTAAACAATTTGGCCACTCCTGAAGGACTTCCTCTGTGTCTCTGACCCCTGCCTCGCTTAACCTGGGGGTCGGGAGCACTGGAGAGGCATTTGCTTAGCCACAATTGTGACAAGAAAACCAAAATGCACCAGTGTGCATGTGCAGACTGTCACTCACACACTCATAGTGCAGACAGTGCAGCGATCCCACGACTTTGCTCCTCAAGACCCTATTTACTAAAGAAACAGAACAGGGGCCACATGGAGCTGCAGGGGCACCACAGGACCCCAGGACTGGTGCCAGAGGCAACGTAAGCACAGTGGGGGAGTGGGAGGCAGCAGGAGAAATTGGCAGGAAGAACAGGACTCGGGGGGGCAAATAAGGTAAGCCCCATGGTGGGGGGTTACACTGTGATCAGGTCCCCTCTCATTCTCCCCTTCTCTAGGCTGAATAATTTTAGTATATTTAGTCTTTGCTCTTATCTCCCCAAGTTGCTAATCAGTTTAATGACCCTGTGTTGGATCCTCTCAATGTCTTTAGTCTGGGCTATGGATGAAACTTGGATAGCCTGAACTGGACTGGACTGGACCAGATCAGTAAAAGCCCGACTGGCCAAACCAGCTAGACTGGGTGAAAGTTGTGTAAATTTTGCCAGTCTGACAGGACAGGATGGTCCAGCTTGCAGTGATCTGATCTGGTCCAGTTCCAGCTGTCTGGTTTTTAACTGGTCCCAGAAATGGGTAAAAACCGGACCACTGGAACCAGACCAGAACAGATCAGTAAAAGCCCGATTAACTTGTCTGGCCAGTCTGTCTGGACCAGCAACATTTCCCAATTCCCAATTGTTTAACCAGGTGAGACACACTGAGCTGAAAGCTTGTTTACAGGTGCAACCTGGGAGCACAGAGGAAGTTAAGTGACTTGCTCAGGGTCACACAGTATGCAAGTGGGGGCTGTGGGATTCGAACCCAGGTCTCCAGATTCAAACCCAGGTCCAAATTTGGGCAACCTGTGTCCAGTCCAGCTGGTCTACCCACACTGACCAGTGTGACTTTCACCGATCTAGTCCTGTCCAGATCCAGCGGTCTGATTTTTTACCCCATCCCTTACTTCTATACTGTGGGACTACAATTGAATACAGTACTTCCGGTGTAGTTAGCAGTATAAACAAGGTCTTGTACAAGAGGAGGATCACCTCTCTTGACCTGTTCATTACTTATGTAGTTAGCATGCTGGTAGTATCCAAGTGAAATTATTTTTATGGGAGGACTGAAAAGTCAAACCAGGGCCCTTTGGTGAACACTGAAATAAAGTGAATAAAACCATCCATTGTCCTGCAGCAGGAAGCTGTGTGCACCTTGAAGCTCCAGTGTGGTACATTCAGGGGCAAAGTGAGGAGGCACTTTCTCCCAGATGCAAGTGATACATATGGGATGCACAATGGAATGACTCAAAATATGCAATTTATCTTCACTCAGGGGCAGACCATAACTTAAAAGTGACAGAGTCTGCTCCCTCTCAAATGGAAATAATTTGCATGTTTTGAGTCAAGCTGTTGTGCAACCAGTTTACAACATCAGTTTATAAGTTATACATTTTAAGTCAGCTGTTAGTGTAAAAATGTAACTGTTTTTATTTGAGTTCAGCAGCTGACTTCAGAGGCAGCACATGACTCTTGTGATGTTGTCACCATTGAGAGAAAACTGCTCTCTGACTGGTTCTTAGGTTGAGGATAGTCATTGTAACATATCTTGCCTCCAGGTAAATGTTTATCTTGAGGTTAGACAGTGTGACAAACAAATTTATCAGGAACGGTACATCACCACTGGTGTTGTATAATAGGGGATATTCCATATAACATATGCAGGAATAAGCTTTTCATTCACTCTGGAATGTTGCCAACAGTGCTGCCTAGTAGTAACGAGTGATAGAGTGAACTGTAGTCCCCAGTTCTAACTTAGCATTGTTTGCAAATATTCCAGAGTGAATAAAAAGCTTATTCAACCAACATGAAGTCTTGCTATATTATGACAATTGCAGTATGACTGCAGGTTAGAACTGCTCTGGAGGTGAAACAGGTAACTTTCCATGCAGGCATGGAACTTAGAGTGTGAGCTCAGTTGAAAACTCTGTCTGTTGTGCTTCAAACGCAAACTGTCAGATTCTTTACTCCGCCTCACTGAACAGTCGCTCTGGAGATTTCTCCTTCTGCTCGGTTCATTTTGTCAGTTTAAAAGTATTATTTTTCGTTTTTTAGCCGAAATTAAACCGCAACCAGTCGGTTCAAGCTCTGTCTGTGGTAATGTAAGTAATAGATAGGTTTTACATTTATTTTTTCTGTGTGGAACTTGTAATTCTTTATCGGTTCGGTTTGAACCGATCAGGTTGTATTTAAAATCTACTAGTCCTTTTTTAGAGTGCGGTTCCCGGTTCTTATCGGTTCTAAAAACGGATTTCATTATGGTTTTTTCCACGACCCGTGACACGGTTGGGAACTGATAAGGGGGTCTTGCTTGGTGGATTGCCATAAACGGGCAAGTTGGTTAGGCTGGCATTATGTCTGAGAAACCCAAAAGAAAAACCGGACCCACTGGGTTTCAACACTGTAGTGTTTGTGGGGAAGCTTTGCTAAGGCTGACCCACACACCACATGTGTTATTGTCTGGGGTTTGACCACCTCAATTCAGACTGCCAGATTTTGTCACAATTTCCCTGCTGCCACCATAGATAAGAGTTGGTAGGCTCAGGGAAAGGGAGGCCAAAAAGTCCACTGACCCGGATGGCCAGCCGAACCGGAGGGAGTGCCCTCTGACCAGGGCGATACTTCCTCGGGCAAACGAAGAGCCGGTTCTGAGGAGCTGGTTCCAGCAAAAAGGACTAGAAAATCAGCTAGTGTAGAGCCAAAAGTTCTCTCCCCAGCTGCTGAGGAAATAGCTAAAGCAATTCAAATTGTCCAGTCTCTCTCTCCGGTTCCGACCGAACCGACACCTTCAGGTAAGCGTTCGGTTCGGCCGGTTCCACCGGTTCAAGATTATGATTTTGAGGATTTTTATGAACCGGGGAAGGGGGAAGAGGAATATGAGGAGAGTGAATATGGTTTTGAAGATCTGGATGTGCCCATTGATCTGGACATCTCTCCAGATAGACCCCTAGGGGTTTCTCCTCCAAGGCTTTCTGAGTCCCCTTCTCATTTCATGTTTTATAAAAAAGTTGCTGAAACTCTCCAGCTCCCTGTTGAGGAAGCTGTTGATGACCAAGAGGAGCCAGACTATGTAGAAATGATGGATATTCCAGAGTCTAGGAGACTGTCTATTCCTTTGCATAAATCTTTTCGGAAACAGACAGTAAAAGTTTTAAAAACTCCTCACACTATACCTCCTGTGGATAAAAGGATGGACAAGAGGTATACCTTATCAGGCTCTGACACTGATTTCCTCACTCAGCAATGCAGCCATGTGGGGGTAGTGCAGGCTGCAGCCTGTGACAAGGCTAATATTCCCCTAGCTTCACACCCCCCTGAGAAGGACTCCAGGAAGATTGATGCTATGGCAAAGAAACAGTACATGGCAGCATCTTTGGGATTCAGACAAGCAAATTATATGGCTTATGCTGCTAAGTACCAGAAATCCAGATGGGATACTGTGCTGGCCCTAGCGAAACAAGTCCCTGACCAGCTTGCCAGGAGCTGGAACAGGTGGCTATGGATGGTATTGAGGCATCAAGGTGCAATTTCATGCTGCAGTGGACTCTAATGATGTTTCATCAAGAGTCATGGCTACATCTGTGGCACTGCAGGATGGCTTGGCTCAGATGTACTACCTGTCTCAGGACACCCAGTCTAAGGCCATGGATTTTCCTGTTAGGGAAATTTCTATTTGGGAGCAAACAGAGAATCACATGAAGAAAATGGATGAATATAGGACCACCCATAGGAGTGCACAGGCCAAGGAAAGGCAGGCCACCCTCAAAAGCAGCTTCCTAGAGGCAGGGGCAGGCCTTTTCATAGGCCTTTTTACCAAGCCCAAGCTTCCTCCTCCGCCTATGCTCAGAGGGGGTTCTTTAGAGGGAGAGGCAGACGGGGTACAAGCAGGTCTGCTTCCACCCCTCAGCCCAAAGCCCCTGCCAAGCAGGCACCCTGATGGGATTGCCAGGGCCAATTCTCCTCTACCTGTAGGGGCAGGCTGGCTTACTTTGTCCAGGACTGGAAGTCTTTAACATCAGACAAGTGGGTCCTGGAAGTAGTAGTCAGGGACTGGTTCTCAGCTTCAAAAAATTTCCAAAACTGAGAACCAGATCTTTTCCACCTGCAACTCCATCAGAGGCACTCGCCCTAGAGGCAGAGGTCTCTACCCTCCTGGCTCTCAGAGCTGTGGAAAGGGTTCCTCTCCTACACCAGGGCAAAGGTTTGTACTCCAGGTACTTCCTTACCCCAAAAAAGACAGGAGAACGGCGGCCCATCCTGGTTCTCAGATATTTAAACAAGCACCTTTTAAAGCCAAAGTTCAAAATGGTGACTCTGGGAATTATCTTACTCTCTCTAAGGCCAGGGGACTGGCTAGCTTCCCTGGACCTCAAGGATGCCTACTTCCATATTCCCATCAGAAGCTCCCATCGAAAGTACCTCAGGTTCGAGCTGCCCTCAGGCCACTACCAGTTCTGAGCATTGCCCTTCGGCCTCACTTCTGCCCCAAGGGTATTCACCAAATGCCTGGCTGTAGCAGTTGCCTACCTAAGAAGGCAAAAGATTGCCATCTTTCCTTACCTGGACGATTGGCTCTTAGTAGGCCAGTCCCCAGACCAGGTCAATTTACACCTTCAGATAACGCAGCAACTGCTTACCTCTCTAGGTTTCCTTCTGAATCTCTCAAAGTCAGTTCTGGAGCCGGTCCAGCTTCTTACCTTCATAGGCGCAGAACTGAACACACAGGAAGCCAGGGCCTTCCTCCCCCTGGACAGGGCAAAGACCCTAGTCTCCCTGGCCTCCTCATTTACCCTGCAGGTCTCCCGGCCAGCAAGGCATTTTCTGCAGCTCCTAGGACACATGGCTGCTTCCACAGCAGTTGTGCAAGGAGCAAGATTTCAGATGAGGGACATCCAGTTCCATTTGAGAGCTTTTTGGTCTCAAAGAAAGGATCCTCTTACCAAGCTGATCCCAGTAACTCGAACCCTGATCCAAGCCCTACAGTGGTGGCAGGATCAGAGCAACCTGAGACAAGGGGTTCCTTTTGTCACTCAGTCTCATTCTCTAATCCTTACTACAGATGCGTCCCTCTTGGGCTGGGGAGCTCACATGGGCAACCTCACCACCCAGGGTCTGTGGTCTCCCCAGGAATCTCTGCTCCACATCAACCTGTTGGAGCTCAGAGCAGTTTTTCTAGCACTTCAAGCTTTTTCCAAATCTGTTCAGAACAAGAGTATTCAGGTCAGAACAGACAACACCACTACAATGTGGTACATCAACAAGCAAGGGGGCACTCGGTCTATGGCCTTGTGCACCGAAGCGATGACGTTGTGGTCTCTGGCTTACTCCCTGAACACCTCCCTTACGGCAGTTCACCTCCCAGGCAAGGACAAAGTCCTGGCAGATGCTCTCAGCAGGATTTCCAGGCCACCACGAATGGTCACTGGATCCCTGGTCTTGGGAGATAGTATTTGCCAGATGGGGCACCCGCAGATAGATCTTTTGCAGCCCCAGACAATCACCAACTTCCTCTTTTTGCTGCAGGCCCCAGTGTTGGGCTCACTCCCACTGGATGCCTTAGCCCTCAGTTGGGAGGGAAGTTTCTCTATGCCTTCCCTCCCTTTCCTCTCCTGTTCAAAGTGCTAGTCAAAATCAGATCCCAATCATGCAAAGTCATTCTGATAGCTCCAGATTGGGCCAGACAGCCCTGGTATCCACTCCTGCTGTCCTTAGCAGTCCATCCTCCCTGTCCCTTCCAGGAATCACAATCTGTTAACCTGTGCCCAGGGAAGGGTCTGGTACCAGATCTCAAATCTCCCAATCTCAAGGCTTGGTTCTTGAAGAGTTAGAGTTTGCTGATTTACACCTTTCCCAAGGTGTAATGGATATATTGAAGGCCGCAAGGAAGCCTTCCACCAGGTTTACAATTCCAAATGGAAAAGGTTTTCCATATGGTGCCCGGAAAAGCATATTCCCCAGTCTCTGCTGATCTACCCACAGTCCTGGATTATATGATCCACCTGAATTCTTTGGGCTGAGACCAGCTACCCTGAAGGTGCACTTGGCAGCTGTGTCGGCTTTATTTCAGAAGGTAAATCTCTTCCCTTTCAGCTCATCCTGTATTTTCCAAGTTTTTAAGGGTTGTTTCATACCAACCCTCCATTCAGGGATCCTGCCCCTGCCTGGGATCTTAATGTTTGCATTGCTCAGCTTATGCAACCCCTTTGAGCCCTTGTCTTCAGCTGAGCTCAAGTACTTGACTTGGAAAACTGTGTTTTGGTAGCCATCACCTCTGCCAGATGCATAAGTGAATTACAAGCGTTGTCAGTGGAGCAGGAGTTTATCTCTTTTCACAGAGATAAGGTGGTCCTTGGGACTAACAGAAAGTTCCTGCCTAAGGTGGTTTCCAGATTTCCACCTTAATCAATCTATTTCACTTCCAGTGTACTTCACTGACCACTTCTCCTCTGGGGAGAGGAACTACACAGCCTACATGTGAAGAGAGCCCTAGTTACTACATAAGGAGCCATCAAGGGTCATAGGTTTGACTCCTTCAACTGTTCCTCACCTATGGCAAAGTTGGTAAGCCAGCCACCAAAAGATCCATTGCCAGGTGGATTGTCTCTTGTATCCAATTCTGCTATGAGAAGTTGGGTAAAGTTCCCTCCTCAGGCCTGAGGGCTCACTCTACCAGAGGTACAGCTGCTTCTCTGGCTGCTGCCAAAGACATTCCTATTCTAGAAATATGTCAAGCAGCTACCTGGAAAACAGTTCACACTTTTACCAAACATTACTCCCTGGACATCCAGGCTAGGAGTGATGCTCGGTTTGGCACAGCCGTGCTTCAGAGCCTATTTCCTAGGTAGGTTCTGTCCCTCCTCCTCCACGGGGGTACTGCTGTGTAGTCTGCAATTGTCATAATATAGCAAGACTTCATGTTGTTTGAAGAAAAAATTACTCACCTTAGTAATGCTGTTTCTTCTAATGGAGTCTTGCTATATTATGACCTCCCTCCCTGCCTGCCCCTCTCAGAACCTCTGTTTTGGGGATGTGGGTGGGCAGTACAGGGTTGGCACTTTTTTGATGCCCACCTTGTTGTTTTTCACCTACCTTTTGGGTGAATTTGTTGTGTTTGCATTTTGGGTCTCCTGACTTGAGTCTTTGTTTTAGGCCAAAATGAGTGTTTATGTTACTAGCCAGTTGGCTAGTGTAGGTTTAGCTTCCACACAGAACCTTAGTGAGTTTTAGCTCGTAAAGATCTGACAGTTTGCATTTGAAGCACAACAGACAGAGTTTTCAACCGATCTCGCGCTCTAAGTTCCATGCCTGCATGGAAAGTTAACTATTTCACCTCCGGAGCAGTTCTAACCTGCGGTCATACTGCAATTGTCATAATATAGCAAGACTCCATTAGAAGAAACAGCATTACTAAGGTGAGTAATTTTTTATTCCTGCATGCCCAGTGGAATGTCCTATTTATTCCATGGAACACTGAATGTGATTGTGATGAGACTGCAGGGAAAAAAACATGTTATGGTTGCTTATGGGGTAGGTTCGGGAGAGGCAGTGATGGCTTATAACAGGGCCGATGCCTCAGCTCTTGACTCTGTCACACCAGTACATATATGACCCAAGTCTTCTCGCTTGAGATCCCTGTGGTTTGACAGGGAGCTCAGGGAAATGAAGATCAGGGATTGGAGACTGGAACAGTTTTGGTGGAGGTCTGGGACTGAGGAGGACAGACTGACTTTGAGAACTCACTATGGTGAGTATCAAAAAACAATCTCCTGTAAGAAGACGGAATCCCTGTCCAGGGAGATTGCAGCAGAGAGGAACAGACTGGCTCAGCTCTTTCATACTGTAGACAGGCTGCTTCATCTTGTCTGTCTTCAGCCGACAAGAGCAGTGTCAGCTGCCAGGTGCAAAGAGTTTGCTCTATTCGTCTCCAACAGATTGTCCTCTATTTGGTCCAGGATTGCTTCAATGGGACTGTCGCTGCCCCACAGTGGAGAGGTGGTTGTCTGTAGGAGCACGCCTCCTGTCTGGAGTGAGTTTAGGCCAGTGGGGGCAAAAAAGGTTAGCAAGGTAATCTCGAAGCTGCAGCTCACTTGTGAAATGGATCCAGGCCTGACGCATCTTTTACTGGGCTGTGTGGAGTCTGTAGATTCAGAGTTCACTGAGATTTCCAGCGCTCGCTCTCAGAGGGGTCATACCCTAGCGCCTTGAAAGAGGTGCTGGTGAAGCCCCTTCTGAAGAAACCTTCTTTGGACCCAGACTGTTTCACAAATTATAGAACAGTCTGCAACCTTCCCTTTCTGGGAAAGGTTAATAAGAAAATAGTGGCACTGTGGCTCGCAGTACATCTCACTGCCTTTGACATCTATGAGCCGCTCCAGTTGAGATTTAGGTCCAGGCGCAGTATGGAGACTGTGTTAGGGTGCAAAATGATCTCCTCAGGGCCAGAAACACAGGGGAATGGTCAATTCTCATTCTACTCACTCTCTCCTCAACATTTGACACTGTGGATCATTCATGGTGTGTTGCTGGATCACCTTAGGGAGCTCTGTGTGCTCGCCGGCACCGTCAGCAGCTGCTTTGAGTCCTTTCTTACAGACAGGATGCAGAGGGAGGCCATGGGGAATTTTTCCTCTCTCCTGAAGCCCCTGTATTGTTGAGTTCCTCAGGGCTTGATCCTCTCACCTATGTTGTTCATGATGTATATGCTGCCCCTGAGGAACATCATTAGATGTTACAGTGTGGGGGTTCACTGCTATGCAGATGATACCCCATTGTATTTGTCATTTGTGTCTGGGACACAGGGTGCAGTTGAAGTACAGAATTCATGCCTGGGCAGGATTCAGGACTTGATGTCCTCTAGCTGGCTGAGACTTAACTCAGACAAGGCAGAAGTTCTGGTAACTGTCTGGTCATCGGCAGGGTGCAGAGTTGGCAGGAGAGGTGACTGGCTTGATGCTTGGTTCCTCTCCTCTTACTGCCTCTGCCAAGATGAAGAATCCGGGGGATATTCTGGATAGTGGGCTGACACTTTTGAGGCTCAGGTGTTGTCTGTTGTCTGTTGTCTGGAGTGGCTTTTACCACCTCAGGAATATTGCCCAGATTAAAGTCTTGATCCTGTCTGATGACTTGCCCTCACTAGTGCATGCTTTTGTGACTTCCAGACTTGATTGCTGTAATGCTCTGTACCTTTGGGTAAATGGAGGGATCATATGTTGCCTGCAGCTGGTGCAGAATGCAGCAGCAAGGATGCTAACAGACCTTCCAAGGTCTTGTCGTTTGAGCCCAGTCCTGTGTGATCTGCATTGGCTGCTGGTGAGGTGGCAAATTACCTTCAAAGTCAGTTTACTGACCTATAAAGCCCCATACAGACTGGGCCCTCGCTATCTACAGGGCCTTTGAGGTAGCTGGCCTGGTTCTGTGGAACTCACTTCCAAGATCCTTGAGGGAGGCCCCCTCACCTGATGCCTTTATGAGGAGCCTGAAGTTGAACTTATTTAGGGAGGCCTTTGGGCTATAGGCAAGGCATCTGATACACTAGCTATTTTTCAGACTGTATTTTGTTAATATTTTATTTAATATGTATTTGATTATTTTTTTTATTTTAAACCTGTGTTTTTAATGCTCAGTTATATTTGTTGTGAGTTTTATTTTATTTTTGAAATTGTCTTAAT
This sequence comes from Neoceratodus forsteri, assembly GCA_016271365.2. NCBI lineage: Eukaryota > Metazoa > Chordata > Ceratodontiformes > Ceratodontidae > Neoceratodus > Neoceratodus forsteri. The sequence goes on from JADMNL010000023.1 coordinate 524,784,555, forward strand.
TGTGAATTTTCCTGACCTTTGTACAGTACCCTGAGCCCCAGGAAATGGGGGTCTATAAATAAAGTTTACCTACTCACTTACTTATTCACCCTGGAGGAGAGTAACAGGGCTGAATAACTGTTTTTTCTACAGCCCTGTTGTTCATCCCTTCTATGGTATAACTATACATACCAAGGGAAGGATGAATAACAGTGCAAAATAATTAAGCAATAAGGCATGACAGGGTGTGCATTATTCTGGGACATTGACATGCCTCAGGAAGTGAGGCACAAGGCAGCACAGAGTGCCTAACGCACAAGAGAGGTGCCATTATCCTTCAGTTGCACACACCTTGGTGTGCTTTATTGTGATTATAAAAATGGTTCCTCTGGATGTTATTTTCAAAACTGAGTGTGAGATTCAGAAAATTCAGCACTTGTAACCTTTGCTGTTTGCTGGAATAATGCACAGTCATGTGATCAAATCTGACCAATAATAGGTCTTGATTTCTCTTATTTTATAAAACTGGTTATTCTGCCCTGTTATTCAGTTGCAGTGGAAATAACGTTACTTCCATTGTAGCTCATTTTCCACTATAGCCTTGTCACAATGGCAAGACTGAACCCAAGTTATAATTAGGATATGATTTATGGGGAGCCCTTATTATACATTAAAATCGCACATTTTACAACCTTGTTATATCACTGTTACATCAAGAGGTTGTTAACCCCTCTTGATGATGTCACATCAATACCATAATGACCTCCTTGTATTTGCGCATGTGCATTTTCCTTAGTTTGTGGACTCCCACATTCCGAAAAACAGCCGTGGCAGGGAGAGTTACATTAAAGGAGAGCAGCTCAAAGAAAAAAAAAACGGAAAAGTAAGGACTGGTTCCCATATATTATAAAACATAATGGATGATCTTTGTTTATCAACCTTGCTGAAATCGTTTCTTGCGGTTGCCAGTACAACAGTAAACCTCTCAAGCTGCACTCTCGAGGTTTGCAATGTTGTCCTGGCAACCATTCGGAGAGCTTACAGCGTAGTTATTGACCAAAGACCATCCATTATCCTTTATATGCCACAGAGCATTCAATGCATCACATTTTGGGGGCATACCCTACCTCTACCTAGCACAGCTTCAGAATACGGAATCTCCTCTGTAATTGCTTCCATTTTGCCTTTCTCCTCTTTTTCTCTTTGAGGTCCTTGCCCAATCACAAGGCTGAAATATCCAACGTGGAAGTGGGTTTTCTTGTGCTACTCATAGATCCTACTTGACACCTTTTCCCTGCATTCAGATCCACATATGAGCTACTGTTTAGTACTTTGTTTCCCAGGGAATAAACATAGAAACAGAATTTGACGGCAGATAGGGAGTGCTTGGCCCACAGTCTGCCCAGTTTTCCCTACCTACATTACACTGCAGATCATACTTGGTCTCTGGCTCTTTCTCACTCCCCCCCCCCCCTTTCTTTCCACTATGATTACTTTGTGCCTATCCCTTGCGTTCTGGAACCCCACCACTGTTTTTCCCCACTACTTCTGCTGGAAGGCTGTTCCAGGAATCCACCACTCATTGTGTGAAGAAGTACTTCCTCACTTCTCTCTTGAATCTACCCTCTGCAGCATTATAGCATGTCCCCTTGTTCTTGAGCACTTTTTATTATGAAAAATACTGTATAGAAGCTGGCCTAGTGGTGTGGAGGGCTGAGGCGCTGGGCGCCTTACCTCCTGCCATGCCAGCGACCCATGTCTGGTGATGGGTACAGGTTGCCAGGGGTTGTCTGGGGGGAGGGCTGGGTGAGGATTGAGTGGCCAACTGGCAGCTCTCAAATCCCTGGATCAGGGAGGTAAGCCCTCCCGGCCTTTGACTACCACTATGTGGAGGTGTGATGATAGTGTGGGTAATGGAAGGGGGCTAGGTGTTAGGCCAGGGGAGGTGGGATCAGGGCCAATCAGGCCAAGGTGATGTGCATGCCTCCACATGCACATAAGTCTTTGCACGGATGACGCTCCATGGACATAAGGGACAAAAGGGTGGAAAATATCACCCGTGGTGAGGAATGATAACCGCCTCTTGCAGGCTCCGTACTGGTGGCTGAGCACCCACTCCAGTCCTGTGGCAGAGGACACTGTGGCAAGGTAAGTCCTGGGGGAGCCGGGTGACGGAGTGGGGGGGGTGGTCCAGTAGGGGTCACCATGGAGTTCATGGGGGTAAAAGGAAAATATGAAACAAAATACTATATAGGACATTATTTTTGCTGTTGGAAATTTATCACTATATTTACTATTTTTAAAAATCGAGTGAAAATGTTCTGCCAGTAAAACTAATGGTATTATGAGGTCTACAGTTCAGGGTAAAAACAACAACAGATTAACCAACAACTGAGGTAACAAACAAAAGATGATCCTATTGTGCTCACCACCTACCCTACTGCTGCATTTTCTGAATTTCTGCTGCGGTTTCCCAATGTAGAATTCTTTTTTACCTGTCTGAGCCACAGTCCCCATTCCACCTGCTTGGCAAACACTCTGCCCCTCTCATTTGAAAAGTAAACCAAAAGGTTTATGCAGTAAGCATAGCAAACTTTAACTACATTTCACTGGCTTAAACCTAAAAAACAGAAACAACACTACAGTAGTTCAGAAAGTCCACTCATCCTTGAGTTAGCATTTTAGTTGGCTTTTGTGATCACGTGGTCATCGGTATCCTGGATGGTGTGTAACATCAGTGGTTCAGTTGGGGATTTGGGCATCTGTAAAAAAGAAACTGACATTAAGTTACTGTAAAGGTTCTGTCAATAACAGTTAAAAAAGATTACTACAGGTGGGAACATTTGCACTTGCCCAGTTCAAGCAGTTGGTGTGAGCTTGTGCCCCTGGTGCAGTCATCTTTCCCTGCATACAGTTCTACAAAGATGGCTTCTAGCCAGGTAGCATGCCTCTCCATCTGGTGATGGAGCTTGAAGTCAGTTTTAAATTCCTCACTGCCTTTGGCCCCATTCTCGGCAATTAATCCTGCATACCATCTTGTGACATTTTCCTCAGGCTGTCTTTGAATAGTTTACTTACAGAAATGAGCACAGGCTGCAGTAGATCTATATATGATGCAGATATGAAAATAAGGACAATATTGGACTGCTCAAGTTATTTAGGGACAGCAGTTGTGTGCTCCTGAATTAGGTCGATCAGCAAAAGGGATTTTTGCTCAGATGGTAGTCCACGTCGGAGTTTTGTAAGCTCAAAATAGGATGTCAACACTTGTGTCTATGTACTGAAGCATGGTGAGTTCACTAGCCCAGTGGTTGGTGGACTGCATTATGGACCAGTCCGAGGGGAATCTGTGTGAGGGATGGAGAGCTTGTGCTGTCCTCTTATAAATGACTTGAGGGGACGGAAAATCACCAGTTAGTGTGCAGGCTAATAATAGTGACACCTTTCTCTTGCCCCCTAATCCAGCAACAGCAACTTGTTTGGAATCTGTAGCAGCCATACTCCATTCAGACACAAGCATGATGCTGACACTGGTTTATGACAAGTTCTTGTTGAATAAGCTCCTGGACAACACAGCTAGGAATTCTTTATAGGAAAGGCGCTTTCAGGTTAATGTAGTCAGCAAGAGTTTTTGTGGCTGTTTTGGTGCCCTTATGTTTGCAGTGTCCATTTTAATGTCAGCTATAAACTATCCCCATTTTCTTTTAGCAAGTGTTAGGCATTAGCCTTCACTATTCTCTATGCAATAGCCGGCACAACCTGTGCTCATACCTCTTAACCTCCCTCGCCCCAAATCAGGGACAAAGCTTAAAATGATCAGGGACAAATGACCAAAATCAGGGACACATCTGAAAAAATAATAATAGTAGTTCCAGAAGCTGTGTACATCATGCTTCTTAGCATGAATAGCATTTTCTTAATTAAAACAAGACTGTAACACCAATGGCTGGCACTATTTTATGATTCAAATCCTTACTCTTCAGTGACAGAAATGTCAAATTTAAGAGGGACAGAAGAAATTTCTGAAGCAAAATCAGAGAAATCCCTGAAAATCAGGGACAGTTGAGAGGTATGCCCATGATTGACAACTGCACCCTCGGTATTGCAGGATGACCACAACCTCTTTAAACAGAAGGTCACTTCAGTCTCCTATTCTGTCTACCCGTGTAGCTTGTAGGCATGAACAGTTATTACTTATACTGTACCCTTCTACTTTCACCAGCTTTTACATGTAAATGAAGTTACTTAAGTCTGGTGTGAATACATAGGACTATGTTATAGGCCTCCTGATTCAAAATATGATATGTTTAATGAAATAACCTCTGAAATAGAAATTGCAGCTGAACTGGGAAATAGCTTGTTCATGGGTGACCTTAATTTGGGTAACATAGACTGGGTTAACTTTTCCGCAAAATCTTAAATGGCTAAGAACTTTCTAACAGTTTGTGAAGAATTATGCTTAACCCAACATGTAACTTTCCCAACTAGAGGCTCTAATATATTGGATATTGTCTTGTGTAGTGATCCTGCTCTAATTAAAGAATGCTGTGCCTTGGCTCCTTTAGGTACAAGTGATCACTGCATTGTTAGTTTTAAACTCTACAATTGTTTTCTAATATCTGATAGAAAGGTATGCATTTCATAAAACAGATGTAATAGTATTTAATAAACATTTGTCAGAAATTGACTGGTTCTCTCTTTTGAACAATGACGATGTAGACACAGTATGGAATATTTTTTCTACTACCATAATAGATGCTGCAAATAAATTTATTCCAAAATTTTATAATAAAAAGAAACACATTTACACCCAAAATGGCTAAATAACAGACTATTTAAGCTTATTAAAAAAAAGTAAGTTATACAAAAAATACCGAGCTCATAAATGTATTAGAATACTAACAGCATTTAAAAATATACAAAGAACTTGTAAAAAGGAAATACAAAAATTAAAAGTTTATATGGAAAGATCATTGGCATTGAATGCACAAAAAGGTAATTGTAAACTTTTATATAGTTATATTAACTCCTTAAAAAACCAAGAATGTAGGGTAGGCCTAATTGCTACTACTGACTCTGTTCTTCAACATCCTAAAGAAATGTCTGATTTTCTAAACTCTCATGTTTGTAAAGCATTTACTAACATTACTAATATTACTAATCCATCAACTTCAGCTTACGATTCCACTTATAATATTGATATCCCACTGGATACCATTACATCAAAACTAAATGAGATTAAAAAAGGCTCATCACCAGGTCCTGACAATATTTCTGGAGACCTAATTTGGACCATGAAAAAACATCTGGCTACTCCTCTTACAATTATTTTTGATAAAAGTCTAAGTACTGGAAAGGTTCCATCTGAATGGAAATCAGCCAACGTTATACCACTGTTTAAAAAGGGCAACAAGAATTCACCTGATAACTATCGCCCTATCAGTTTAGCATGTATTTTTGGTAAAATGCTGAAACATATAATCAAGGATAACTTAAACATTTTAGATTTAGATCAGACACAACATGGGTTTGTTAAGGGTTGATTGTGTGCCACTAATTTAGTAAGTTTTTATGATCTAGTGAGTGATCATTTAAATAATGGTACACCTTGCGATGTCATTCTGCTTGATTCAAAAAAGCTTTTGACTCAGCACTGCACTGGACATTAGTACAGAAGCTCTGGATGTGTAATATTAATCCTATTTATATTCAATGGATTTCAAATTGGTTGCAGGATAGGAAACAGTGAGTGACTATTGACAACTTTTCTAGTTGGATAAGGGTAGAAAATGGAGTCCCTCAGGTATCTGTTTTGGCTCCACTAATTTTTCTGATATTTATATCTGATTTGTCTACCAATATTAATAGTAATATTGTCAAGTACGCAGATGATTGTATAATCAATAATATATGTGTATCAATAGATGACCACTCAATCATTCAGGAAGCTCTTTATAAACTAGAGGAGTGGTCTGTTAAATGGAATCTTCAATTCAATCCATTGAAATGCAGTGTTCTTCATTTTGGCAAAAAAAACCCCACTAAACATCTATACCTTCTTTATGGTAACATACTAAAGGCAAAAACTAATGAGCGTGATCTAGGGATTACATTAGACTCAAGCCCGAATTTTGATTCACATATCACAAATATTATTAATAAAGCCAATAAGATCTGTTGGGCAATACGCCATAACATTACATCTAAAGATCCAAGTATCTTGTTACCATTATTAGAGCCTATGTTAGACCTATCTTTGCTTATATTTCTCAGTTATGGAACCCTTACAAACGTAAAGATGTGGCTAGAATTGAAAAAGTTCAAAAAAGAATAACAAAGTCTGTTATTTGTAACAAGGTCATGTCATACAAGGACAGATTACTCAAATTTAGCCTTATGTCATTGAAAAATAGGAGAGGTGACCTGTTGTTTGTTTGGGACATTATACAAGATCCCTATTTAACTGACATATGTGGCCTAGAATTCAAGCAAGTTCATATAAATACTAGGGGTCATCCATTGCAACTCGCCAGGAGTAAATGCAAAACAAAGAAAAGAGCCCACTACTTCTCACAAAGAATAGTAGGGCCTTGGAACAAATTGCCTGTTAACATTATCGTCAGTAAAAAAAAGTCTTTATTTAAAAATAGATTAGACAGGGATATGAAATCTGGTTCTATTTTAAAATTCTATATGTAAAAAAATGAAGCACTCTGGGCTTGCACCTTTCAGCTTCGCTGCTTTCTTAGTATGATTCTTAGTATGACTCCATTGCAATGTTCATGACCCGACTCATGTAAGGCATCCTGGAAGTTTATAATTTTAGTACTAAAGCCTGCAGTAGTTATACTGTATCAGACAGTACTGTTGCTGTCCTGAGCAGTCCCTATGTTCCTGTCTTATGCTGGTCTTGAAACTATTCAAGTCATAGTAAGTGCCCTGCAGTTTTCTGTTTTCTTAAGCATATCTGAGTTAGAAAAAAATTGCTTTTAGAGAATACAGGGACTTCACAAGACATGTAATGAACCTGATTGAGAGTATAATTTCTGGTGGTATATGCAGATATGCATAATCAACTCCCATGATGCCTTGCATGAGTGGGTTCATGACCCTTATAATGGAATAAAACAGGTTTTCCACACCAGGGCAGATCAGAGTGAAGCAACATTACTTATATTTAAATTAGGATGAAATTGGGGGGATGCAAGAGAAGGAATGACCGTTCATGCCTACAAACTACTCAGGTATACAGAAAACAGGTTGAGGGGATTTTCCTTTTAAGCTGCTCCAGAATGTCTGACATCAGAAGTGTTGGTCTACCTCTGGCTTTCCTGGGCAGTAATGGTGAATGCTGTTGCGGCTCTAGGTTTGTTTTTAACTGCTCCAGGTAATCCCTTTTAAATTTTTGAAATGTGCTTTTATTAATTTCAGTCTTGTTTTTAGCCTGGTAGAAACACAAAGCAGACATCACTCATGCTCTGTGTCATAGCGTTCCAGCTCAGACCTGGTCTCAGGTGTGTAATTCACATAGGAAGCAGGTCTGTGTTTTTTGGCAGGAGGCGGAGCTGACACAGAAAGCTCACTGGCATCAGCAGTGGCAACATGCTTGTCTACCCCAGATGTCTGAGCAGGGTCAGCAGGATTTATCTCAGAGGCACTGAGTGGGAATTCACGCTTTACAGACTTGCTTTTAATCCAGCTCAGTACTGACATGGTCAGCTGCAAAGTAATGCTGCAGAACTGCTGAATCTTGTACTGAACAACAGAACACTACAAGGGGAGGCCAGTGATGCTGACTGACATTTACATGTTTTGACAATCAGGTGATCACTGCAACTGGCATCACTGAGTGTGCGACAATTCAAAATGGTGCAAATAGGGCCAATCAACTGCAAGCGCGTAAACAGACATGAATTCTATGTCCTATACAGTACTTCCTTCTTGTACCTTATTTACCCCTGTGAGGTATTTAAAGGTTTCTATCATATCCACCCCCTTCTAGGGTATACACATTGAGGTCCTTTAGTCTCTCCTTGTAGGGCTTTTGATGCAGACCCTGCACCATTTTAGTTGCCCTCCTCAGAACTGCCTCCACACTGTCTATGTTGTTTCAAAGATGTGGTCTCCAGAATTTGGCACAGTACTCTAGGTGGTGGCTTACCCACAATTTGTACAAAAGCAACACCACCTACCTCTTTCTGCTGGCGATACCCCTCCCTATGCACCCCATCATCTCTGTAGCCCTTCTGACTGCCTTGTTGTACTGCCTGGCCACCTTTAAGTCATTCTGTATGATTGCTTCCGGGTCTCTTTCCTGCTTGGTAGTTGTCAATACCACACCACCCATTTTGTACTCCACCCCTGGGTTTCTGTGTCCTAAGTGCATTATTTTGCACTTTTTTGCATTGAAACCCAGCTGCCATACCCTTGACCACTCCTCTAGTTTTCTCAGTTCTCTGTTCATCCTTTCCACGCTCCCTGGAGTGTACACCCTATGGCAGACTTTGGTGTCATCCACAAAGAGGCTGATCTTCCCATCCAGCTCCTCTGCAATGTCACTTATAAGGACATTAAAGAGGACTGGTCCCAGTACTGATCCCTGAAGCACCCCGCTCGTCACCCTCCCTTCCACAGACTGAATTCTGTTTACCACCACCCTCAGTCACCTGTCTCTTAACCAATGTAATGGCATGGCAGACATGATGCACAAAAGCACAGCCTTTTCCTGTCTGTGGCTGGCATGCCATCACTCACCAACCCTTCAACAAACCCGGTGTTGAATGCTCAGTTGTTTACTCGTACATTGCTGTTTTTGACATTTTAAACCAATGTTTTCAGCAGAGCCATTTTTTACTCCACTTCATGAACATGACAGGTGCCATTTTTCAAATCCTGCGCCATACATCTTTTTGTGTTTATGTCACAAAATAACGTTTTGGCCAGGATTTCGTAAATGACACCTGTCATGTTCATAAGGTGGGGTTATGAAAGACTAAGTTGAAAATGTGGAGTCAACATCTCAAAAAACAACAAAGTAATGAACAAATATTGATGTGTTCAACATTTACGCATAACATTGCAGTCGTTCTACTTTTTGAACCCACATTTTAAACATATTTATTTTTTTACTTCTTCTCATCAGTATGGCAGGTATCATTTTTAAATCCCTCTGTGAGCCAGTTTTTGTGGTCATTCCATAAAATCACATTTTGGGTGGCATTTGATAAATGACACCTGTCATGTTCCTATACTGGGGTAATAAAAATACTATCATGAAAATTCAGGATCACAGTCTAAGAAAGCAACAGTGTTATGTGTAAACCTCTTCACTTCCTGAGTATGACAATTTCACTATCATAACTCGTGTTATAAAAAGGCAAGTAAAAAATCTATTTTCATTGGCTGAGACCCACGCGCATGAGCAAGAAACATGATGTGGCAGCTTAGGAGAGAAGCGGGTTGTGGAGGTGCGTCACTGTGTCAGCCAACGGAGGTACTGTATTTGGGGGCTTGGCACTGGTGAACCAATAGAGGCACAGTGTGCTGATGACACTGGCTTCCAAAAGGGCCACCAACTTGTAACATTTTCGCTGCAGCAATCAGGAGCCGCCTCATCATTGCAGTGCCAGCAGTTCTGCTACGAGGGAGTGACCCATCATTGCAGGGCGGAACGTTACCTAGTGTAATATTGTTTGTGAATGCGGTGGCAAGCCGCTGCCGTGTTCACAAACAATATTACACAGCCTCTGCTGCTGAGGGGGTGCCCAATCCCCTGCAGTAGCATGCACTCCCCCAAAACAGTTTGCTTGCCGACAGGAGCCCCAATCCCCATCGGCTTCAGTCCCCCGGTCCCAGTTTAATTTGCCAAGGGGGAGCCCACTCCCCGTCAGCGTAATATCCCCCCCTCCCAGTTTAATTTGCCGATGGGGGAGCCCACTCCCCATCGGCATAATGTCCCCTCAAAACTACAGTAGGTTTGTGCCGAGGGTAAGCGAATCCTTGGCTCTTGTACCCCCATGTGCTGACAGGGTGCTCAATCCCCAATCGGCTAGCTGCCCCCCAAAAACAACACTTGGGTGGCACGCTGGGAGCCCACCCCAGCGTGACAAATGTCCCTGTTAAAAAAAAAAAAAGTCCCACAATGTTTGTTTTTTTTATACCTGTAAATCAGAAAATGGTCCCTTGTCGAGTCCGGTGGCCCCGCATCCACCATCTGTGCACCTTGCCTCCCCACACCACCCCTCACCCCATACTCACCTCCGGAGCCCAGCGTGATGATCTTTGGTGGACCGGGAACACGTCTGCACTCTTCAAAGCTAACCGCGAACTGAAGAAATGCCTGTAAGCTGTATAATGGCATAAATAGGATTTTTTTCAACTTTGGTGCATATCTCAGCCAGTTTTGGGAATTTTGGCACCAAATTTTCAACATGGGGTTATTGGGACCCCTCCTCATGAATTCAGCCACTGTGATGGCATTATTCTGTCCTAAAAGCTAATTTCGCAGTCACTGCACGGAATCACTTTTCGGGACTGAATAATGAAATGACAGTGCCAGTGTTGATGAGGTGGCCTCTCAAAAAGTCTATTTTGCAAATTTGGTGGAAAAAATCCAAGAAATGACTGTTTTACGAGAGTGCGTTGCGCCGTTGCTATGCAAGCTCGTAACTTCACGAATTTGCAATATTTTCACTCCAGATTTTCAACATGGCCATTTTTCCACACCTCCTTAAGAACAATACAGCTGTCATTTTTCACATCCTGGCCGACATGTGTTTTCGCACTTCCGGCGCAGAATAGCACGGTTGCTGTCAGAAATCAGTGTTCGGGACACATTAAGAAAATCACAGTGACACTGCTCATGAGTAGAGGTCCTAAAATATCTATGTTGAACATTTTGTGACCGAAGTCCGTAAAATGACTGTGTTACGAGCGTTTGTTGCGCAGTTTCCATGCACACTCGTAACTTCGCACATTTGTAATATTTTGACTCCAGATTTTCAACATTGCATTTTCCACACCTCCTTATGAACAGTATAGCTGTCATTTTTACATCCTGGCTGAAATGTGTTTTTGCACTTCCAGTGCAGAATAGCGTGGTTGCTGTGGGAAATCAGTGTTCGGGACACATTAAGAAAATCATAGTGACACTGTTCATGAGCAGAGGTCCTAAAATGCCTATGTTGAAAATTTGGTGACGAAAGTCCATAAAATGACTGTGTTACGCTCATGCGTTGCGCATTTTCCACGTATTCTCAAAAGTGCAAGCATTTTTAATATTCCCACTACAGATTTTCAACATTGCCATCTCTTCACACCTCCCTATGGATGGTACAGCTGTCATTCTTCACATCCTGCCTGATCTGTGTTTTCATACATGTGGTGCAGAATGGCACGGTCACTGTTGGAACTCAAAGTTTGGGACACATTGACAAAATCACACTGCCACGCTTCATGAGAAGAGGTCCCAAATGCTTTCATGAGGTGGGGTCACAAAAAGGCCATGTTGAAAATTTGTAATGCAAGTACCAACAAACGCCTGAGGTGTTAGGGTTTCTAACCATAACATCCCACCCTGTACAGACTGACAGGCATCGGGGTGTGCCTTTGGATTGCTGACTGTACTGCTCATGCCATCCAACCCCAACCCCCCCAGCCACTGACAGGCATCGAGGTGTACCTTGAACTCTTCGGCCTCAGACTTCACTCCATTCTCCTATGCTGCACCCATTTCAGTGTATGTCCTTATGGAATGGGGTGACTGTAAAGCCAAACACCTCAAGGCACACCTCAACATGTGTCAGTGTCTGCAGAATAGGGTGAGGTGACATGGCATGACCGTTGTGGGCAATGACCCAAACACTTACCCCAATGCCTGTCCATCTCTACAGGATGGAGGTGGGGTTGGCGTGAAGTTCAATACTTCACTGCCATTCCTATTCTGCATCTGTCTAACTCCTGCATTTCCAATGCTAATACCAGCATTGATAAATTCTTGTTAAAATCTGTGTTCAATATTTCAACGCACAGGGCCAATTCACAATTGCACCAAGCCCTGCGCAACCCCGGTGTGTGGCACAGCTGCACTGAACCTTTTGCCACAACCTGTGCCTAATTCAAGAAGAGTGGGTGCATTTGTGACACTTTCCCTGATTTATGGCAGCTTGTTCCAAATCTTTGGCACAAGCCCCTTAAGAAGGGTATGCAAGGTTGCCACAAGCTAGATCAGCAAAAGCTGCTCTTACTTGTGACAATCAGCACACAGAATTGAGAATCTCGATTACCGGTCCGGGAATGTCGCAAGCCCCGTGCACCATATGTTTGATGCACCTGGGGCACGGGGCATTCTTGGGGCTCTTGTGAATTGTGCCCACAAAGTACAGTTCCACACTTACTACACTATCAAACACTTCCCCACTACTTACAAACAATACTGCAACTCTCAACAGCTCAAAATAAACTCTATGGCCTCCATAAAAAAGTCAGTGTTCACACTTGATCCCCTGCTAACCAGACCATCCAGTAATGCAGCGTCAGCTGGCTCGAATGCACTTTCTCATATTAATATTGAAGTGTTCATTCTCACCAGATAATCCCACATTTGAAGTTTACACTCACCCACTAGAAAGCCCAGTGTCCTCTACTACTGAGCCTCAATGCCTTACAGGCACCCGAGCAGCAAGAAACGGGAGACACGGCCTCTTCAAACTAAGCCACCATCAAATATTCACAATGGGCAGAGTGGCACTGTGAAAATTGGAAGGTGGTTGGAGGAGGGCAGCAACACACATCCAGTGCTCCTTCAGAGCTCATGATCAGCTCTCTATCTCAGAAAAAGCTCATCAGCACAGGGTCAGGAAAGAAAAAAACAAACTTCATGACACGAGGGGGCAAGAAAATGTCAAATCACAGTACCCATAGCAAGAAATGGACTCAAGATGGCAACACTAAAAATATCTTACCATTTATTGACATAATGTGCAAACAAACACCACCACCATCACTATCAGCCTGTTGAAAGAGCAAACCCGCCTAGGGAGACTGTGTGATGTCAGGGCTATGGTGACATGGAACCTGAGGTTTCGCTGGGGCACCCCAAGCTTCTTTAGAGTGGGAGGTGGAGGGGTAGGAGTTACAGGGGACAGCACATTCAGTGGGAGAGACCAGCAAGTGAATGCTGTCCATTACTTTGGACTGGGAGAGTGAGTGAGCACCCTTTTCAAATGTTGCTGGTTGGAGGGGGCAGCAAGTGAGCTCCATGGGATGGGAGGGCGAGTAGGCTCCCATTTCTAATGGTGGAAGTGGCTCCAAAGTGGCTTGCACTAGGAAAGTCACAAAGACAGTACTTTATTACAAGCACTTTTAACCACTTGCAGTGCCATCTAATGGCAATGCACATCATTAGAATGCACTAAACATGGATGTGTTTCTTTAAAAAATTCAAGAAGCCAATTTGAATCATTTTTAAACATTTTTATGTTGTTTGCACGCATGTGCAAGAAACATAGTGTCATCATCCAAGTTTTCGGGGGTGTGGCACCCGTCTTCCAATGCAGTCAGTGTGTTTGCAGGCGCGGCCCCAGTTCCACAATCATTGCTGCAGCTGTCTACGACAGCAGTTGAAAATGCAGTGTCATACAGTTGAAAGGGAGAGCTCCGCTTCAGTGAGCAGAGCTCCCCCCTCCACACACACACACGCGCACGCACGCACACTGCGTGCTCATGTGCCTTCCCCCCCCACACTGTACGTGTCGACGAGGGAGCTCCAATCTCTGTCGGCTCCACGCCCCAAGTATCCAGGTGCCACACTGGGAGCCCACCCCAGTGTGGCAAAATGTTATAGGGCTGACGGGTGCCCAACTTCGTCGGCTCCAGCCCTCTCCAACAGTTTTTCAGCTGCCACTGGGGAAGCCTACCCCAGCGTGGCAAACGGCCCCTCGTAGTCTTCGCCCCTCGTAGTCTTATTAAAAAAAAAGACCTGTAAATACAAAACTGTCCCTCGGTGCTTTCCTGCCCTCCCACAACCCGTACCTACCCACTGTGCACCCTGCCTCCCACCCCCACCCATACTTACTTCCGAGCTCAGCGTGACGATCTTCAGTGGACCAGGAACACGCCTGCACTCTTCAAAGCCGACCGCTGAACTGAGGAAATGCGGTAAGCTGTATAATAGGATAGATAGGGTTTTCAGCTTTGTTATATCTCAGAGTAGTTTTGGAATTTTAGGCCCTAAATTTTCAACATAGCGTTTTGGGACCCTTCCTCATGAATTCTTGCACTGTCATGGTGTTAATCAGGCCGAGGGAGATTTCATGTCACTGCGTGAAATCACCTTTGGGACTGATTAACAAAATGACACTGCCAGTGTTCATAAGGTGGGCTCTCAAAAAGTCTATTTTGAAAATTTGGTGAAAAAATTCCTAAAAATGACTGTTTTACGAGCGTGCGTTATGCAGTTCCTACGCACGCTCTTAAGTTCATGAATTTTCAATGTTTTCACCCCAGATTTTCAACATTAGCATTTTACCACACCTCCTTTGAGCAGTATAGCTGTCATTTTCACATCTCACTCAAAACGCAGTTTCCGCCTCATGTATGCCACAATGGTGCAGTCAAAAGCAAATCAATATATGGACACATTAAGAAAATCACAGTGACACTGTTCATCAGCAGAGGTCTTAAATGGCTATGTTGAAAATTTGGTGAAAAATTCCAATAAATGACTGTTTTACGAGCTGCAGTGTTATGGTTCCTACGCACGCCATAAGTTTGCGACTTTTCAATATTTTCACTCCAGATTTTTCCACATTGCCATTTTTCCACACCTCCTGCGAGCAGCATAGCCAGTCATTTTTCACATCTCACCTAAAACATGTTTCCGCCCATGTAGCGCACAATGGCGCAGTCGGTGTGCGAAATCAGTGTATGGGACACATTAAGAAAATCACAGTGACACTGTTCATGAGCAGAGATCTTAAAATGGCTATGTTGAAAATTTGGTGAAAAAATTCCCTTCAGACATTCTGCAATATTACTAATGAAGACATTGAGCAGAACTGGCCCCAGGACCGATCCCTGCAGCACCCCACTGGTCGCCTCTCTCCCTAGACTGCACATCATTTACCACCACTCTCTACCTCCTGTCTATTAGCCAGTTTCTAACCCAGTTTACCACCATTTCCCCCATGCCCAGCCTACCCAGCTAGTTTATCAACCTCCTATATGGGATGGTGTCAAAGGCTTTGCTGAAATCAAGGTAAGCGTTGTCCACTGCCCCACCCTGATTCACTTCCTTTGTCACCCAGTCAAAGAAATCAACCAGATTTATCTGACATGATGTCCTCGCTATGAATCCATGTTGTCATGGTATTACAAATGAAGTGATAAGTAATATTTATTTTTCAATCAATGAATCGCTTTCTGGATTCTTTTCATATTTTGATGTTGCAGAACGTTTCTTTGGTTTTGTGATATATAAATAGTTTTGAGATATAAAATTGTTATCATAATATTAAAGTGCAGAATGCAATTTGATTTCAGAGTTGCTTTTTTCGAACTGTGAATCACTTTAATCATTTCTTGTAGTTTTGGAGTTTGCACTATAGTTTTTTGCTTTTTGTAATCATCTTTTTTGATTTGCAACTTATTTTCTGGATTGCTTTTACATTTTGATGGTGCATAATGTTATTTTGGGATTTGCTATAACAAAAATAGTTTTGTGTTATAAAATTGTTCTCAGCACAGATTAGTTTGTGCAATTAACTTTTTGATATCGCAATTCAAAACAATAAAGCTCGGAAACGCAATTGGAATACGCGGTTGCTTTTTTCAAACTTTAAATCACTTTTGTTATCTGTTTTGAAATCAGGGTAAAAAATAATTTATGCCATTTAAAATTTGATTGCATGACCATACTGTAATTGTCAATTCATGATTCACTTTTTTTTTGCCTTACTGACGTGAGTGCGCATTAACTTTTTCGTCATTTGTTGCATCAAATTACAGTTCTGCAATGTGAAATATGAAGTGCAGGATTAAAGGTTGTGCCCAAAACTCCTTTAAAACTTGGAGCGAAAGGGCTAGGTGCAAGATAGCAGGGAAATTCAGTACGTATCAACAGCCACAAATGTGAATAAGTCTGTCTGCACTCATATGAATAAATGGCATACTTCCATTTCTTCCTCAACCAAATGTATATTTTAAGACAATACACAATTAGTAAATCTTCTTATCTTATTATTTACTGATACAAAATTAAAGTCAGAAAACAGCAATTAGTAATGTAAAGAAATAAAGTCAATGTGCCAGTCTCTGTACTCTTCATGGTTCAATTGCCTAATCCAGGGTGCTGGTAAATAATTTTTTCTGCTCAGTTGCCTAAATCCAAAGACTCCTTCAAAACAGCATCCACAAAAGCTGATATGAGCCCAAAGATGCAAATCACAAACTACAGCTGACAGCAACTTCCAGGACAAAGTAACTTCATGCATGATGTATATAAACCTCTTTGATCCCTAGGCCAGGGGCATCAGTGGGATACATTCTGCTGTTGGACATGTCCACAGGTTCTTGGTTAGCCTACGTGCAGATGTGCTGATGTTTCGGAGCCAAAAGACTCCATCCTCAGAGCTGGCGAACAGTGGGAATACTATATTTTTATATATTGTGGTTGTCATGGCAACTAACAACACTTAACTTATAGGCTCGAATTTCTACCTGCTGATAACTTATGTTGTTATATTTCTTACCACTGTTGATTAAAGAATCCAAACACATACTATAAGAACATTTGTAATTTTTTTAAATAAATAAAAGTACCCTGAACAGCGCTACCATGTCTAATATCAAAACATGCATTTCTTATAAAGAGTTGATCAAAGAATCTAAACACATACTATAAGAAATTGTCTTAAATATTTTTAAAATAATTAAAAGTGCCCTGAACAGTGCTACCAATTTCTAATATCAATACATGCATTTCTTATAAACTAATAATCATTATTTATTTTAAGATGATATTTACACTTTATATATCTTTGCATTGTTATTTTATTATTTATCCCTCCTATTTTGAGTCTCACTGGGCTAGAACGTCATTATTTAAGTGTGCAGACCTGCAACTATTTTATAAAGACACTGTGCACACCAGAGCTGTGCTATGTGCAAAGTGCTAAATAAAACCAAATCAAACATCTGATGTGGGAAGCAAGAACTAGACATAATCAGTAGTCATTTATAAATAACTGCTGTATCCAGAGTCATCATTTTGACCCTTGGCCAAAGAGTTTGCCATTCATAAACTCAGTATGCCTCTCATTGTTAAAGTAAATCTTTGTGTGTGTGTGTGTGTGTGGGGGTTGTATCTTTTCTAACCCAGTGTGTGCTAGTGAGGCTGCTGAACAATGCCCCACCTCTGTGTAATTCTAGGCCACAGCGTATTTGAAATTCTAAGTTCTTATGGCTATTTTGTGTTTGCTTATTCTAAGCTTTAATGCTATTTTGTTTGGCCAGTGTAGGCTACACCACATGGGCACATAAGCATGTAAATTACACATTCAGTTGAACAATTGATGAGCCCTTTTATTTTGTATTTTTTTCCAGATCTAGGGTGGTTAAACATTTTTGTGTTCCTTGTGCTTCCACAGTGGGCACAATTCTCACATTTATTAATTCCCTTCAGGTGCCAGGGGAAGGGGGCATCCACTCCAGCCTTTGTTGCTGTTTGTTTTCTACAGAGTTCTCACTAACGTCTTTGAGATTCTTAGTCCTTTTGTAACTAAACATGGGGCCTTTTTAACTGCTGATGTAAGTCCAGGGTCTGCGCTTAGTGTTTTCCAATGCTTATTTCTAACCCCTTTTAAGGTCTTCATATGCCTCATTACAGGTGGTGCAAAAACTTATTTTTTTCTGATTCCACTTCTGCATCCTCATGCTTTTTCAGTAGTTCAGTTCTACCTTTATTATTCACTTTTTTCATGGCTGTCAGCAAAATTCCCGGGTCATACCCACTGTTTAAAGGAAAACAATGGAAAAGACACAGCTTTCCTCAGACACTACAGAAATTCTCAATTAGTGCTTTTAAACAGTAACAACTTTTTTAAATTATTTAGAACTGCTACCAACAACTTCTACTTTCTGTTGCCGGCAGCAGCCATTTCATGAGCAGCAGTGAGCCTTCTGAGCTCACTGTATGCTAATATGCCTGTTTGACCTCTGCTATTGGTTGGCAGGTCATATTAGCATAAAGTGAGCTCAGGGAGCTCTCTACTATTCATGAAATGGTGGCTGCCAGCAACAGAAAGTGAAAGCTGTAGGCCACTGTTTAAATCACTAAAAAAGCAATTAGAGTAATTAAAAAAAAAAAAAATTACTGTCTGAAAGCACTAATCAGGAATGTTTGTAGTGCCTGGGTAAAGCTGCTCCTTTTCCAGTATTTCCCTTTAACAATCTTTGGCACATTTCTGATTCCTTCAGCCTAATATCTTTTTAGCTACAATTTCATTTTATTCTAAAAGTTGTCCATATGGGATATTTATTTTTGTGTGTTGTGGGTGGTGGCTCTTGTAGTGCAATATACTGCTGTGGACTGTGCCTTTTCTAAAGAGTCTTATTTCCAAGTTTCCATTTTTTTGATAGATGGTTAGATCTAAAAAGTTCACTGTGGTTTTATCAAACACAGCTGTAAACTTTAAGTTTGGATCACTTTGGTTTATATATTGCAAGAATGTTTTTAGTTCAAACTCTGATCCTTCCCTTATTAAAAGACATCATCCACAAAGCTACCCATTTCATTATATTCTCATGCCAAACTTTTTTATTTCTATCCCATATTGCTTGCTCTTCCTACTCATTTCCTTAATACAAGATACACATGGTTGAGGAAGAAATGGGAGTATGCCATTTATTCATATGAGTTCAGATAGACTTTTCCACATTTGTGAATGAAATATGAAGCATTGTTTTTAATTTCGTGCAAAAAAAGTAGTATTGCGATTTAATATTTTTTGAATTGCAGTACCATTTTTTTGCATCACGGGTAAAAAAATGTTTTTTAATTTCTTACATGGATTTACTTTGCAATACAGAATTACTTGGATTATAAGATATAAGAAGGCCATGGCCCATTGAGTATGTCTCCCACTCAAAGTAGGCAAATCATTTAATATGTTGTATTTGTTAAATGACGGTCTAGAAGATTTTTGAAAATCTCTACACTTGGTGCATCTACAATATTTTGGGGAAGCATGTTTCGATATTTGATGGCCTTAATTGAAAAGAAGCCATTTTTTTTATTGGTATTAGCGTGAGGGATCATAAGCTGTTTATTATGACTTCTTAGGGGATTCGGCATTCAAACCATGTAATACCACATTGTTCAGCCAGTACTGAATCTTGGAGAATTTTATATAGCAGAAGTAAGTCACTCCTTTTATGTCTTTCATGTAGGGAAAATAGTTCAGTGCTTTGCAGTCGTTCTTCATGAGTTTTTTTATATAAAGCTGGCATCAATTTTGTTGCTGTACGCTGTACCCCTTCCAGGAGTACAATGTCCTGTTTCAAGTATGGATTTCGATATGGAGAACAGAAGTCAAGATGTGGTCTTACATAAGTCCAGTACAGAGGAAGAATTAGATAAGAATTTTTGTTGTTTAAGGAGCGTTTTATACAGTTTATTACATGGTTAGCAGTCTGAGTGACTTTGTTTGCAGTGTTCTGCTGGGGTGAGGGACTTATTTATTATTACCATAAGGTCTCTTTCAGTATTGACTTTTTTGAGTAGCTTAGTATTTATAATGTAGTTGTATTGTGGATTATTACGTTCCATGTGTAGAACTACAGTACATATTTGTCTTGGTTAAGCGTCATTTTGTTTTGTTGGGTCCAATTACTAATCCTATTCAGATCCTGGACAAAAGAATGATATTTGTCAATGGTATTTACTTATCTCCCTAACTTGGTATCATCTGTGAATTTAACCAAGTAGTTTGTGGTGTTGCTGTTTATATCACCAATAAATAAATTAAACAGGATGGGACCCAGTATGGATCCCTGGGGCACCCCACTCATCGCCTCTCCCAGTTTGGATAGATGACCATTTATTCTCACTTGTTAGTTGTGATCTGACAGTTTTTCACCCAACAAGTGATCGAATCTGAAAGTCCTAGCTTTTGCAGTTTATAAACTAATTCCTGATGTGGTGCCTTGTTGAAGGCTTTCCCAAAGTCAAGAAGGATGACATCGACAGGGATCCTATTGTCCAAGCTTTCACTAATTCTGTTATAGAAACAGATTAGATTTGTGGTGCACGAACATTGAGGTGTAAGCCCATGTTGAGTGATATTGCTGTATCCCATTATTTGTAATTCATGCTCGATTTTGCTTTTAATGAGTTTCTCGAGTATTTTACATAAAGTGGACATGAGACTAATAGGTCTATAATTGCTGATTGTGTCTTTGTTTCTGTTTTTATGTTGGCGCGCTTGCACAGCTAACATCTTGCGGTAGTGCAGATTTGGAGTCGCGGTCACTGTTGGGCAAATGCAGGGCACGCATCAGTAGGTGCGTCCCTCATTCCCCAATCAGCCTGCTTGCCGACACCACACCCTGCATAACTAATGTGGCCATGGGATCAAAGGAAATGTCCGCTTGAATGCAAGCTAAGCTCGTCTTATGCAGTGGACCTCCTGACATGCTTTCCCTGGTGATTAACATGGCGGCATGCATACTGCCGACTTTGGGGTTGCCCAATCCCCCTGTCGGCATACCCTGGCCCAAAGTATATTCCGACGGGGGATCCCACTCCCTGCCGGCGTAATGCATCTCCTCCCATTTGTTGTGTGCCAAGGGGGTGCCCAATCCCTCTCAGCTCTTGCCCCCCACTTTTGTTGTGTGCTGACAGAGGTGCCCAACCCCCCGTCGGCTATAGCACCCCCCCAGAAAACACTTAGGTGGCACGCTTGAGCCCACCCCAGCGTGCTAAACCCTCTGCAAAAAACTATCCCCTGATGTTTATTTTTTAATTTTTTTAAACCTGTCAAAAGGAAAACTGCCCCTCGCGGTCTCCCTGCCCACCTCCTGCACCCACCCACTGCGCACCCTGCCTCCCCACACCCTCCTTCACCCCATACCTACCTCTGGAGTCTGGCGCAATGATCTTCGGTGGACCGGGAACACGTCTGCACTCTTCAAAGCTGACTGTGAACATGGAGTTTTTGAGACCTCTCCTCATGAATTCTGGCACTGTCATGGCGTTAATTGGCCCCGAAAGGTGATTTCGCGGTCACTGTGTGGAATCAACTTTTGGAATTGGTTAACAAAATGACAGTGCCACTGTTCATGAGGGGGGCTGTCAAAAAGCCTATTTTGCAAATTTGGTGGGAACAATAAAGAAATGGCTGTTTTACAAACGTGCGTTGCACTGTTTCCACACACGCTCGTAACTTCATGAATTTGTAATATTGTCAGTCCAGATTTTCAAAACTGGTATTTTTCCATACCTCCTGATGAACAGTACAGCTGTCATTTTACATATCCTGGCCAAAATGTGTTTTGGCATGTCCAGCACAGAATAGCGTGGTCGCTGTGTGAAATCACTTTCCGGGACAGTTTGAGGAAATGACAGTGACACTGTTCATGAGCAGAGGTCCTAAAATGCCTCTGTTGAAAATTTGGTGCCGAATGTCCATAAAATGACTGTGTGCAAGCGTGCATTGCGCAGTTTCCACGCATTCGTGTAACTTTACAAATCTGCAATATTTCCATGCCAGACTTTCAAGACTGGCATTTTTTCACACCTCCTTATGAACAGTACAGCTGTCATTTTTCACATCCTGCCGAAAATGTGTTTCAGCACCTGTGTCGCACAATGGCGTGGTCGCTGTGAGAAATCAACTTTTGGGACAGATTAACAAAATCGCAGTGCCACTGTTCATAAGGGGAGGTCTCAAAATGCCCATGTTACAAATATGGCTAACAAATTCCCAAAAATAATTGGGTTACAGACGTGTGTTGCACAGTTTGTATGCATGCTCATTGCTTCACCAATATTTCATATTGTCACTCCAGATTTTCAACGTTGCCATTTTTTTACGTCTCCTCATGAACAATATAGTTGTCATTCTCCAGATTTTGCCCAAAATGTGTTTTCATCCCTCTGTCGCCAAATGGCACAGCTGCTGTGCAAAACCACCTTTCAGCTAACAAAGTGATTGTCCCGCTTTTCATGAGGTGGCCTGACAAGCAGCCCATGTAGAAAATGTGGAGTGAAACTACCACGACACGCCTACGGTGTTAGGGTTTCCAACTGTAGCACCCCACCCGGTGCAGACTGACAGGTGTCAGGGGTGTCACTTGGGATCATCAGATGTAATGTTCACGCCATTCCTCCCCCCAAACCTGCAGCTACTGACAGGCATCGTGGTGTGCCTTGCACTGTTCGGCCACA
Organism: Neoceratodus forsteri; assembly: GCA_016271365.2. Taxonomy (NCBI): domain Eukaryota; kingdom Metazoa; phylum Chordata; order Ceratodontiformes; family Ceratodontidae; genus Neoceratodus; species Neoceratodus forsteri. Next base: position 524,806,978 of record JADMNL010000023.1, read on the forward strand.
AACTTCACCCCACGCTCCTATACTGCACCCATGTCAGCGTATTTCCTTATGGAATGGGGTAAGTATAGCGCCCAAAGACCCTAAACCACACCTCGACACTTGTCAGTGTTAACAGGGTAGGGTGATGTCCAATGGCTTGAGCGTTATAGCTGACGCCCCAAAGGCACACCCCAATGCCTGTCACTCTCTAGAGGGTGGAAGTGGGGTTGGCATCACTTCAATACTTCACTGACATTCCTATTATGCATCTCTAGCTCCGGCACTGCCAATGTCAATGCCAGCGTGACAACATTCAGCATTGACAAATGCTTGTTATAGATTGGTACAGTGGTTGATAGTTTCCAGTCATTAGGTACATAGGACGAAGAAAGTGATTTGTTAAATAATATAGCTATAGGAATATATAATATTCCTGCTGAGTTTGATAATAATTTAGGGTGAATTCCATCAGGGCCTGGGGAGGAGTTTGTCTTAATATTTTGCAATGCTGTCTTTATTTCAGTGTTGGTAGGTCTGCTTCCTATGCATCCTGGGGGGGGTGGTATTGAGGGGTTAGGTTTAGGGTTGTAAACTGAACAACAATATTTATTGAATTCTTTGCCTTATTGTAATTGTTTTCAATCAATTTGTTATCGGTCTTGATTGGTCAAATACCCTGGGACATGCACTTATTTTTTTTGAGTTAACATATTCATATAAGGCCTTACAATTATCCTTTGTGTGCGTGATTCTGAATTCAACTTTATATGTTTCTGATTTAATGAGTGTTTTTATTTTTTTTTCCCTGTTTGTAGCTATTGTAATTTATTTAGGTATTGTCTTTTTGTAGTTCATTGTAGGCCTTTTCCTTGATTTTTATTGGTTTTTTTACTGTTCCTGTGAGCCATTGTGGGATTTTACCTTTCCTATTATACTTTATTTTTGTAGGGACATATTTATCTACTGCGGCATAGATTTTATTTTTTATGAACTGCCAAGCATCTTCACAACTAAGGTGCTGGAGTTCAGTTGCCCAGTCGATGGAGTTAAAATAATTGTTTATATTGGTATAATTTGCTTTGTTATAATTATTATAGAATACAGGTTGTTTAGGTTTGGGAGTGACTATTGTGAAGGAACCTGTGAGAGAGTTATGGTCACTTGTACCTATTGGGGCCTTTATAGTGATGTCATTGAATACCTTGTCCATATTAGTTTGAATAAGGTCTAGTGTATTATTTCCCCTCATAGGTAGTAATGAAAACTGTGAAAGTCCCACAGAGATAACAGAGTCAATGAATGTGGTCTCAGTTTGACTGGAACCTATCATGGTGTCCCATTTGATACCCGGGTAGTTGAAATCATGCATTATTATTACATCTCCTTTTTCAGTCATTTGTGTTATTTCTCCCATAACCTACACCACTTCACTACTCCCTGCTCACCTCCCCACCCCCGATTACATAGTGTGAAAAACTGACTAGGCCCCTGGCTCACCCCCCTCTGTTTGTCAACCCCTTCCCCCTCTTCTCCGTTTTTCACCCCTCATTCCTGCCATCTCCCTCAGTACCTTGACAATGCCTCTGGCTGCTACCCATCTCCTTTGGTCCTTTAACTCTACTCCCCTCTCCTCTTCTCCTTCTTATCTTTACTCTGTTTTATTATTCTACATAGTGCTGACTTTTATGACGTAATTAACTCTGTCACTGTATTTATGTATATTCAATTGTTAGTCCATCCTATGTCTGTTTGTTACCCTCCCCACTGACGTGGAACCTTTGTAGATGACATACTTTTGCTCAAAGGTATTTTGTAATCTGAGATTAAATAAATAAAAAAAAAATTGATGACAGTACTGTTGTATTCCTCATTAGAATGCAGTGGTTGATAACAATTTTCGATAAGAATTTTGTGATTCTTTTTGACTAGTATTTGTACCCAAACACTTTCTGTTTGTACTACAGATGGGCCTGTGTCAATAATACACGAATGGAAGCTTATCTTAATGTAGGTACAAATGCCTCCTCCCTTTTTTCAAAATGTCTTTTTGGTAAAGGGTGTATCCAGGTATTTCCTTTAGCCATTTACTGGAGGAGTACCACCAGGTCTCAGTTATACACACTAAGTCGAGATCATCTTGTATCATAACTCCATGTAGTTCTGAAATTTTGTGAATGTTGAGACAATGTATACTTTTATGTTGCCTTTTTGAAGTAAGCAATAAGGCATGGCAGAGGGTGGTTTGCTATTTTGAGAAGGGCAAGTTCTATTGTGTTGTAATATCTCAAAAAGTAAGGAAATTTATTGCAAAAAACTTTGTTAATACACCAGTTAGGGTTACAGCCACAAAAGTAGGGAAATGTGGTGTTAGGGTTTCTAACCCTAACACTCCATCCCCTACCTGCAGGCAGCAACAGAAGAAATCATTACAGTTTGCCCTCTCCTGCATCTTCACCAATCAGGTGAGGGGTGTGCCTCAAGGTTGTCAGCCCAAACACTTAACATTGCTTAGTTTTTATGCTCAACTACAGCCTAGATGGTGTAGAATTTTTTCAGGAAATTTTCAGGATTGAAAGGGCCTGTGCCAAGGGTGTGCCTTTAGAAGGTTTCCTAAAAACTATTATACAGTTCCAGAGTTATAAGGATTTCTCAGTTAACCATCAAATGCAAACTGTAAAAAAATAAAATAAAAAAAAACCATCATGACTGCTTATTTTCATGATTTACATGTCATGAGGGAAAAAATACAGATTGTGGGGAAAAAAGTACCAATTGTGTTGAACAAAATACCGATCGAGATGGCCTCCCTAACAGCAGCTGGAAAGGTGTTCCACAGGGTCGGCCCAGCAACACTAAATGCACGGCACAGTTGCCGGATGTTTTGAGCCGAACCCTGGGAACATCAAGGAGGCCCCTAGTCAAGGAGTGGAGGTAATGGGACTGAAGTAGCAGGTTTAAGGAGCTCAGTCAGATAGCCCAGGCCCAGCCCATATAGGGCCTTGTAGGTGAGCAAGCCCACCTTGAAGAGGACCCTCCAACTGACAGGCAGCCAATACAAAGCCCACAGGACTGGGGTCATATGACTGGACCTAGCCAGGCCCATCAGCAACCGAGCTGCTACGTTCTGCACTAGCTGAAGTTGGCAGAGGGTCCCTCCAGTGACCCCGAAGTATACAGCATTACAGTAATTAAGCCTCAAAATAACATAGGCATGTACCAGTGATGGCAGGCCTTTGGGCAGAACAAGGGGCTTAATCCAAAAGTAGGGAAATGTGGTGTGTCCAACCCTAACTCCAACCCCTCCCTCCACCAAGCAGCACAAGGACAGGACCACACAAGCAACCACAGATGGCCATCATCAGGTAAGACAAACAACACAATTGTTTCCAGATGACACAAACAGAAAAGCACTGATGTGCTACCTTCGTTGATTTGCATCTGTAGCTGCATAAGCACATACCCCATAGGGATCTGTGCTTATGTCATACAGTCATACAACTTGCTTCCACCTGCTGTTACCAATGACACTACCCTGGGCACTTTCAAGTGCAACCTGCATTAACACCTTGTCACAATGGCCTCCTGTGAATGTTTCTCCTAACTAAACTTACTCTCCTTCCCTCTAATTCCCCCCAAGTCCCTTCCACCTTTACCCCCCCACTATCTCCTATCGCCTCCCTTTTTATTTCTCCACTATTATCTACATTCTCTCCCCATAGCTTCCTCTACATGTATCTACCATCTCTCCTAGCAGTTTCTAATTTATTCTAGTGAACCATATTACAACTGTGTTTTTTTATTGTACATATGTTCTTGAATAACATACACAAATTACAGTAACTTAACATACATACTGTGAATCATTGTACATATTACAGTAATTCCATATGAAAGCTTTAGTGTACCTGACAAAGCCTGTGGCTGCTTGAAACTACTGTACTTGTTATTGTCCTCACTATGTGGGCTGTTGGTGGGGGCAACATATATTGATCTCACCAAGGCCTTCGACACCGTCAATCACAATCTGCTCCTGGATCAGCTCTCCAATACTGGCCTCTCCCCTGCAACAGTAGGATGGTGCAGAAGCTACCTTTCTGGGAGGGTCCAAAAAGTGAAAATCCTGGACACCTTCTCCGACATCCTTAGTGTTAACCCAGGCATTCCTCAAGGCTCTATCCCTGGCCCTCTACTGTTCAGCCTGTTCTTAAACAACCTCCCTCATTCGGTAAACGACCAGCTACTACTGTACGCAGATGATGCGGTCCTATATTCATGTAATTCTGACCCCTACAAACTGGAAAAGCAAATGCAGGCTAATTTCACCGTGGCTGAGCACTGGTTCCTTCAATCAAAGCTGCTCCTCAATTATAAAAAAAATAAGACTATGTTTTTCGCATCATCACATAACAAACACCGCACTCACCAACTTTGCATTCAGAACAATCAGAATACTTCCCTGGAGGTGGTTCAAACATTTAAATACCTAGGATTGACAATGGAATGCATCCTGTCATATAACCAACACATAGACGCAGTTGTAAAGTCATCAAATGCAAAACTAGGATTACTGTACAGACACCAAAAAGGCTTGACTTCTGAGGCACTCAAAACTGTTGTAAATAGCTCAGTCCTCTCAGTGATAGACTATGGTGTAGCAGTATATGGGGCCGCCTCCCAAACTGCTTTGAAACATATCAAAACAATGCTAAATAAAGTGTGTCGTTTAGTCCTAGGTGTACCCCATCTCACTCACACTTGCGAGTTGTACACTCAAGCAAAATGGCTCAACCTTGACAGTCACCTCCAGTATCAAGTATGCATGCTTGCCAAGAAGTCTATGTTAGGATTTACCACCCCAGGCCTGCAAAGCCTCATTAGCCAACCTATTTCCATCAGATGCACTATGGGTGCAAACAACTCAGCTCTCTGTATCCCTTTCCGTAGAACCACACAAGGCCAATGGTCCTATGAATACCGAGTACCACTTTGGCTTAATGCACTTGACCCAGGCATCACAAAAAGAGGACAAAATAGACCCCTTTAAAGATAAACTCCGAGTGGCCCTCGCCACAAACAGGAACTGTGACTGTGAGACCTGAACTCCCCCACACTCTCCCCTCCTCTTTCCTGCTACCCTCATTCTGACCTGCACCCTTGCCTCTCCTCTCTTCTTGCTAGCTAACACTCCCCTAGTAGGCTCCAGATCCCCACCTCAGCACTCCCCCCCCAGTGAGTCTAGCCCTCCTTTATGACTACACTCTTTAGCACTTATGACAAAAGAAATGCTGCCCATCAAGTTCTCGCCTCCTTGCATATAGTATTAGTTAACTATGATACAGACTATATCATCCTCTGCTCCCCCTACCTGATTCACTCTATATCCTGTAGAATCTCAAGTTGTTCACTTAACAACCTGTCAGCCTAGCCTGCTTTAAATTATGTGTTTGTATATTTTTACTCATGTACTCCCTGTTATTGTAATTATGCAACCTCTGTAACCTGATGTACTCATATCTTTCTAGGCATGGAACCACCTTGTATCTGCTTATGCACTTGTAACCATTGTAAATGATGTAATGCCCATGTATTACTACGACGTGGAACCTCTGTAAAAGAGCCTTTGGCTCAAAGGTACTTCCTAGAAATAAATAAATAAAAAATAAAATGTTCTGTATTGTTTCCCTGACATGGAACCTTTGTAAAAGAGCCTTGGCTCAAAGGTGTTTTCCGAAATAATAATAATAATTAAAAAATAAATAAATAAGTGTGCATGAGGGGCCTGGGGGCCTGCACTTATGGAGACAGCCAGTGTTGGGTAAGTTACTTTTTCTATTACGTTTGGAAACTTGTTCCAGGAAGCTTTGTGAAGTCACTAGCAAGGATGGATAAGTACTAGAAAAAGTAATACACCTTACAATTATAGACACTTATTTCTTTTTATACAAAAACAATACAAAAATAATAAATAACTATAAAAGATTACGTTTTTTGAAAGTAATAGGTTAGTTACTAGTTACTTTCAAATAAATGTAATCAGTTACAATTACATATTTCTTTTGTATAAAAAGACATAAGTAATTGTAACTGTAAAGTGTATTACATTTTCCAGTACTTCTCCATCCTTGCTAGTGACTGCACAGAGCTTTGTGGAACAAGTTTCCAAAAGTAATAGAAAGTAATAGAAAAAGTAACTTCCTCAACACTGGAGACAGCCACATGAGGCCTGTGCTTCTGCAGCCAGAGGTACTCATGCACGCTGTACATTGCTAGATAGCACGATCTACTAGTGCATGGTTTCTATATTCAGCTGCATAACTGAAAAACTGCTACCCTCTTTAACAATGTATAGATCCGCTACTGAAATCATGATACCCACATTGCAACAGTACTTCTGTCTGCGTAACCACAGGCCCCACAAGGGCCTGCCCTTCTGGAGCCAGAAGTCAGTGTGTATGTCTTACATCTGTGGCTGAAGAGGTGTGGGCCGCTCAGGGGCCTGCAGGCTGCAGTTTTGCAGACAGAAGTACTGTTGCAATTTTGGTATCATGGATTTTGTGGTGCCTGCACGTCTGCCACCAGAGGTCAGTACGTATGTCTTACACCTGTGGCTGTAGAAGCACAGGCCCATTGTGTGTGTATGCCTTATAGTGTGCAAGAGTACTGGAGGCTACAGAAGCGCTGGCCTCATAGGTGCATGCGCTTCTGCAGATAAAAGAACTCCTGTAAATAAATTTGGTATCATGGATTTGTATCTGTGACTGCAGGAACCTGTGCTTCTGCACACAAAGGCAGTGTTGTGATTTGAGTATTGTGGATTTCTAACTGCAGCAACAAGTGAGTGTGTATGTCTTTGTGATAGTCAGAGCACCCCACAGTCCCCAATGAGTCTTTTTCTCTCTGTCAGGCTTTTGTGAGGATGCACACTGACTAAATGTGACAGGACACACCCTTTAATTCTGAAATCACTTGTCCTTATGACATTCCAGAACTGATCACACCCACCACATTTCAGAATTTTGCATTACATTCTCACCACATTCCAACATACTGTATTGCATCCCTGCCACATTCTTAAACTGTGTCACCGCCACATTTCAAAACCGTGTCACGGCCGCATTCTGAAATTGTGCATCCTCACTTCATTGTGCGTCACTACCACATTGCGGAATTGCATGTCCCCTCCACATTCTGAAATTGTGCATCCTGGCCACATTCCAAAATGTTGTATCCTTGCCATGTTCTGAAATTGTGTTGTCACTGCATTTGAAACATGTGCATTCGTCTCACGTTCTAAAAATGCTTGTTCTCACCACATTCCAAACTTATACATTTCTACCACATTCCAAAATTGCATTTTCCAGCCACATTTTAAAACTGAGTGCCCCCACCAAACTGTAAAATTGTGTGTACCGGCCATATTCTAAAACTGTACCTTCCTACTACATTCTGAAATTTGTGGACTGCCACATTCAAAAACTGCCCGGGGAGGAGGAGGAGGGGGGCAAAAGGAAAAAATCAGAGTGGAAACAAAAAAAAATCTAGTAGGCCATTTGAGTGAATGGTAGAAGTCTAAGAAATACAATTCTGGACCTAGAGGCCATAATGGCAGAGACCAACCTGGATACTGTGGTCATTACTGAGTCATGGTACAGTGAAAACCATAACTAGAACTTGGCGATACCAGGTTATACTTTGTTCAGGAAGGACTGGGTGGGAAGGAAAAGAGGGGTATGGTGCTTTATGTGAGGAAAAGCATAAAAGTGACAGAGATACAGGGAATACAGGTGAGGCAGAGGTACTGCGGGTCATGCTAGAGACAGGGAATGAAGCCACTATTCACACTGGAGTTAGCTGCAGACCTCCAGCCTAGGGGGAGGAATTAGATAAGTTGCTGGTGGAAGCCATTGGCAAGACAGCGGCAAAGGGGGAGGTGCTGCTGGTGGGGGACTTCAACCTGCCAAATGTAGATTGGAGCCTTCCAGCAGCTGCTTCAGCTAGAAGCTGGGATACCCTAGGCTCTCTCTGCAGGGGGCATTCCTCAGGCAATTAGTCAAAGAAACAACTTGTGATGGGGAAATACTGGACCTGGCACTCACTAACAGGGACAGTGTAGCAAATGTCAAGGCTGGAGGCCACCTGGGGACCAGTGATCCCTGTAGAGTGTGGTTCAATATAAGGATGGCTGCAGAATCCTGGACTTCAGGAAGGCAGATTTTATAAAGATGTCTGACCACTTCAGGGATGATCTGGGGGGGGCTTGGAGGGGTGGAGAAACAGTTGGCGGAGCTAAAAGAAAACATAGTAAAGGCAACATACCTCTATGCCAAACAAGTAAGTAAAAGCAAGAGGAAAAAGGAACTGCTATGGTTCTCGAAAGAGGTGGCTGAAAAGGTAAAGGTTAAAAGGTTAGCATTCAGAAGGTATAAGGAGATGCAGAGGGATGAGGATAGGAAGTTGTATCAGGGAAAACAGAGGGAAACAGGGAAAGCAGTAAGAAGCACAAAGGTGCAAACTGAAAGGAGACTAACCCAGGAGGTAATGAAAGAGGACAAGATATTGTTAGGTATGTAAGTGAAAAAAGGAAGACTGAGGATTGTATTGTAGGGTTAAAAAGGGAAGAGGAGCTGTGCACAGGGAGTCCAAGAAAAGGCAGACATCTTGAACAAATTATTTTGTTTAGTGTTCACAGAGGAAGGAGAAGGGGAGGGAGCCCCAAAGAAGTAACAGAAGTTTTGGAGAGAGGGAGGTGGACACAAGTCATTTTGGAGGAGAGAGTCCTAAAGGTAGACAAAGCAGTGGGGCCAGATGGGGTCATGCAAGGGCATTGAAGGAGCTCAGGAAGATACTGGCTGCACCTCTGACAGTCCTGTTTAACATCTCACTGGAAACAGTAGTGGTTCCGGAGAACTGGAGGAGGGTGAATGTAGTCCCCATATACAAAAGTTATAGCAGGGTGGAGCCTGGCAATTACAGGCCAGTCAGTCTGACATAGGTGATGGGAAAGTTAATGGAATCACCTGCTGAAGGAAAGGATCATGGAATATCTTGAATCCCATGGATTATAAGACCTTTGGCAGCATAGGTTCACAGCAGGAAGGTCATGTCAAAAGAATTTGATAGATTTCTTTGACTGGATGGCAAAGGATTTAGCTCAGGATGGATTGGTGGACATTACTTATGTAGATTTGAGTAAGGTTTTTGATACCTTTCCACATAGCAGACTAGTAAGCAAGTTGCATAGCTTAGAAGTGGGTCCAAATGTGTTAACTAGAAAAGAAATTGGTTAGGAGATAGGCAGTAGATGGTGGTGGTAAACAGAGGCCTAGGAAGGGAGGGTGACTAGCAGGGTGCCTCAGAGATCAGTGCTGGGACCGGTCCTCTTTAATGTCTGTATAAGTAATATTGCAGAGGAGCTGGAAGGAAAGGTCAGCCTGTTTGTGGCTGACACCAAAATCTGCAAAAGAGTGGATACTCCAGGGGGTGGAAAGGATGAGCAGAGAGTGGTCAAGTGTATGGCAGCAGGTTTCAATCTGAAAAAGTGCAAAATAATGCACTTGAGGCACAGAAACCGAAGGATGGAGTACGAAATGGGAGGAGTGGTATTGATGACTACCTTGCAGGAAAGAGACCTGGGGTAATCATATCAGATGACCTAAAGGTGGCCAGGAGTGTGACAAGGCAATCAGGAGGGCTAGTGGGATGCTGGGGTGCCTAGAGAGAAGTATCAACAGCAGAAAGAGGGAGGTGGTGTTGCCTCTGTATAGATCACTGGTAAGACCCCACCTAGAGTACTGCATCCATTCTGGAGACCACATATCTCTGCTAGGACATAGACAGAGTGAAGGCGGTCCAGAGGAAGGCAACTAGAATGGTGCATGGTCCTCATCAAAAACCCTACAAGGAAAGACAAAAGGACCTCACTATGTACACCACGGAAGAGAGGAGGGAGAGGGGTGGATATGATAGAGGCCTTTAAATACCACCTGAGAGTAAATAAGGTACAAGAGGGAAGTATTTTTCAGAAGAAAGGGTGCTCAAGAACAACGGGCGTAGATTCAGGAGAGATGTGAGGAAGTACTTCTTCACAGAAACAGTGGTAGATTCCTGGAACAGCCTTCCAGCAGAGGTAGTGGGGAAAAAACAGTGGTGGGTTCGAGAATGCATGAGATAGGCACAAAGGAATCATAGTGGAAAGGAAGTGGGGAGGGAGAAAGGGCTGTAGATTAAGTATGGTTTGCGGTAGTAAAGTAGGTAGGGAAAAGTAGGCAGACTGTGTGGGCCAAACGGTCTTTATCTGCTATCAAATTCTATGTTTCTATGTTTCATTCCAAAAATCCACATCCTCTCCATAACTCTCAACCTCTTGCCTCATGAATCAGGGACAAGGCTTAAAAAAATCAGGGACAAAGACCCCAAATGAGGGACACATCTTAAAAATTGGTACTATTCACTCAGAAAGATGATAGAATGAAAGGATTTGTGTTAAGATGCATTTTATGAAGAAGAACAAGTCTGTAACCTTAATGTTTGACATTATTTTGTGCTTTTAATCTCCACTGTTTTATCACAAAAACACAAATTTTACGAGGGACAGAGGAAATTTTTGAGGCGAAATCAGGGACGTCCCTGAAAATCAGGGACAGTTGAGAGGTATGATCCTCTCCATATTCCAAAACTGCATCCCCACCACATTCTGAAATGGAATGTCCCTGCCACATTCTGAAATTGTGTGTCCAAGCCACATTATAAAATTGCACATCCCTGCTACATTCTGAAATTGTGCACCCCCCCCACATTCCACAATTGTGCATCCCTGTCACATTCCGAAAATGCATTTCTGTGACACTCTCCAAAATTGTACATCCCACCATATTCTGAAATTGCAAGTGACCACCACATTCTAAAACTGTGTGTCCCTGACACATTCTTAGATTCTATGTCTATACTGCATTGTTACATTTCAGGTTGGGTAACACTTTAAGTTCCCTTAACTACACTACAGTTGTACAGTAGTATAATTACACTGTGACCATATTGCATGTCATTAATGATTATCTAATCAACAGTTACACTGAAACTGACACTTAAAATAAAGTGTAACTGCATGGGTTCCATGTGAAAATCATGACTGCATAATTGCGCAGTTGAAATCGGTGAGTATTTAATAGTGAGTGGTAATAACATGACCGCTCACTGTAGTGCTGTCAGTTTCAGCTGCTGAGTATTATTAGCTAGTGGAATCAGTTTGAATTTGAAAGTGTACCTTATGTTCATTATGCTCCTTTTTTCCTAATACTTAACTTCCTGATCCACTGTTTCCTTCCACTATTTCCTGGTTACCACTGCAACTCCCAGCATTCTTAGCAAAGTTGCCCCCCCCCCCACTTCCGTGGTACATACTTTAAAATGGAGCAGTGCTTGCCCTGTTTCAGCTTCAGAGAAGCCTGGTGGAGTGTTGTGATTCGAGCAATGGAATTTGAGCAGATTCTAAGCCAGAAAGGTAAGCCGCTAGCATTGTTTAGAGGTTACGTCTACCAAAAGAACAAGGAGAAACCTGAAAAAATGTATTGAGGTTGTCTGGATGCATACAAGTGCAGCTGCTTGGCCTGAATACATACAGTGGGCAAGAAGGTGTCAGCTCCACGGAAGGAACACACACATGTCTCTGATCCTAGTAATGTGGGGGCTAGGAAAGTTATGGCTGACATTAGACAGTGTGTAAGAAACAGTGTTGAGACCACATCCCAAGTGATTGTGCAGTGCGCAAGTCATGCACCTGATGTGTTACTAGGTCATTTAACCAGCATCCTCCTTGGTCTCCACTGTGGGTGCCTCCACAGAGGAACCACACTCTGCCAGAATGGAGAATAAATTGTGAAGTGGAACAGCTGGAGGGATGCGCTTCTGTTCCACCATCCTCACCCTCCCTGAGCCCACCATGGTCCAACCGCTCCTCTTTCTTGACACCCTCTGAGGAAGTGGTAGTGGCCTGGGTGGTCCCTGGGTGGGGGAGGAGGTTTCCTGAATCTTTGCTAGGTCAGCATGGAGGCAGGCAACCTCCTCCCTCAGACCAGAAAGGTGCCTGCAAATAGGTCAGCAATGCAGCCTCCAGAACATCGCATGGAAGACTGCCGCTCCACAACCAGTGCATTGCACCACTTCCCAGATGTCTGTATCCTTTCCTGTTTAAGAGTTTTTTTTAGTTTTTTTTGTTAGTTTGTGCATGTGTGTGAGTGTGCTTACCCCCTATTCAGTGTGCTGTGCCTTTAAGGATATGAGCAGGTATACGTCCTTTGCAATTTTGGGGAAGTGATGTCAGAACCCCTGATATAAAAGAAATTATGCGCTTGGAGTGGGTGGTGTGAGGGCAGGGTGTGGGACTAAGCTCATGCCCTACAGAAACAATCAACTACAACTCTGACCCACCACCCCAGTGATTGCCTTCCTTCCTTACACCTATTTCGCAGAGTTTAAGTAACAGGTCTAGTCACAAATGACTGCAAATATTTTCCCAGATAAATTTCCTCCCTGGCAAATAAAAGTTACACTAAGAAAAATCAACCCCAAAAATGGAGAACCAAAACACCAACATCTACTTCAGTGTACTTCTATTAAATCACCTCCTTGCTATAAGGAAGCTGGTGGCTGCTCTCTGTCTCACCTACAGCAGACAGTGGTACATGTTTAAATGTCTCCTCCATGAAGGATTAGTAACTTAATAACCTGGTAGTGATAACTTTGCTCTTGTCTTGAAGTTGGTACTTTTCGTTCATGTGAAAGATAGATCTGCAGTGTGGGGAATGTCCTGGAGAAATCCTCTAACCCAGCAAGCAGCTAGCTGTAACTGTGTGACTGGAGATGCAGCTGGTACTATGCGGATTGCGAGTGGGGAGCAGCCGACTAGTCACGCCATATGAGCCAGTGAGGGATTAATTCTCACAAGTCGGGAGCTGGGACTTGGCTGGGACCAAGTGAATTAGATAGTCAGTGCCAACAAAACAATATGAATTAATAACCAGACTGGCTTTATCATAAAAGGAGCAGTGAGGTAAGAACTTAAAATTGCTGCCTATAAGCCGGACAACATACAAATAATAAAAAATTACAACAGAACTGATTTTAAAAGGCTAAATCAACATCTTAACAAAATAGATTGGGACAAAAAGTTGAATAGCACATCAACAGAGGACAGTTGGAATACTCTAAAAAAATTAAATACTAGATGCAGAAGACACATTTGTACCAACAGTAAAAAAGTATAACAACGAAGGTAGAATCCCGCTTTGGTTAACTAGATCAGTAAGGAAGCAAATCAGAGTTATGGAGAAAGCTTATTCAAAACTGCAAAAAAAAAAAAAAAATACAGCACTAAACTACTTAAATTACAAGACAGAACTAAAAACAAGTAAAAGGATTATTAAGGAAGAGAAGTATAGATTGGAATTTTGAGATCGCCCACATGAAGGCTAATAACGAAACCTTCTTTGCTTATGTTAATAGTAAACAAAAATACATCACACAAACTAGGGCCTTTCATTATAGACATAGAGGATAATGGCTGGGGATTGGGTGATAACCACACTGTAATCACCTTGAGTGGTTGCTAGGGCAACATGGTAAACCTCGAGAGTGCAGCTCGAGAGGTTTACTGTAGCCCTAGCAACCACAAGAGGTGATTTCAGCGTAGTTGTCACCTGATCCCCAGCCATCATCTTTTATAGTGTATGGTCAAAAAAACACTGTTTGCATTCTGTGTGTGAGAATTATGGAACTCTAGTGCATTCTTTTTTCTTATGCCACTGTCTGGAAGTTCTGAATTGTGGTTAACAACTTTTAAAATTCTAAACAGTGCATATCAAAGCTGTATGACTGCTGATTATGGTGGTTAATAGGCACTTACCATACATTATAAAACCATTACTACAGATGAGAGTGACATTGCAGAAGCATATTATACCTACTTTTGCTCAATCTATACAAATAAATCTACACATACAAGTAGTAATCAGGAAGTGGCAAACGTTACCCCTTTAATCCAGAAGAGTGTATGATAGCACTGAAAAAACTACGGGTACAATCAGAAGCGGGGCCAGACTGTATCAGCCCAAAACTACTTATTGAAACAGCAGAAAGCCTTCTCATACCAATAACATCTTTATTTAATAAATCCTTCACAACTGGACATGTTCCAAGTGACTGGAGAACATCAATAATGTTACCAATTTTGAAGAAGGGAGAAAAACACTGTGAGGAATTGCCGACTGATCAGCGTAACATCAATATTAAGTAAAACAAGGGAGCAGTTGATTAAAAACAGGATTGAACATGAATTAGAGCAGCTTGGTCACTCAAATGAAAACTGACATGGATTTACTTGAGGTCACTCTTGTACCACTAACCTAATCACCTTTTATAGCAAAAGTGGGGACAGCCTGGATGAAAACATTCCTACAGATGTAATTTTGTTAGACTTTGAAAAGGTTTTTGATAAGGTACCACGTGCTAAATTGATAGATAAAAAAACTGAATAGGGCTATGCCCTTCGGTTACCAAATGGATTGAGAACTGGCTGGCGGGGAGAACCCAGCGAGTGAGGGTGGGTGGACATTTATCCAATCTGGGAGAGGTGACAAGTAGGGTACCGCAGGGGTCTGTACTTGGCCCCACATTGTTTAACCTATACATAGATGATATAAACAAAAATATTACAAACATAGTAACTACATTTGCAGATGGTACTAAGATTGGGAGAGAAGTAGACACATTAGTAAAAATTAACAAAGCAAACAGCACTTATACACGATCTCGAGATCATTGATGCATGGACTCAGGTAAACAAAATGTCTTTAAATCTTAATAAATGTGTGGTTTTACAAATGGGGAAAACAACCCCCAAACAAAATATAAAATACAAAACCACACTATAAGAGAGGTCTTTAAAGCGAGAGATCTTGGCATCATAATTAATGATTCATTCACCCTGGTAGGTCACTGTAAAAATATTACTCAAACAACTCACATGTTATTGAATTGCATAAAATATTCATTCATGAATAAAAGTGAGCACTATATCCTTTCATGGTGTAACCCCCCTATCAATGGGGGTTCCTGAAAAGTCTTCCATGAGCTTGCCAAATTGCTCGCTGCCTGACTGGTGCTCGGCGCCGTAGTCATTTAAATGTATTGCCAGTGAGTGCCTGTGTTGCCTCCATGTACTGTCACTTTAAGGGCTGCCTGTGTGCAGTAATAATTAATCTGGGAGGGGGACTGAGTGTTTCCATGCTCGGGTCCCGCCCGGGCTGCCTGCTAATTGCTCCGTTTCTGCCATCACTAATTGTGCAGAGGGAGCCCTGTTGAAAGATATAACTAATTGCTGGTAATCATTTAGAGTAGTAATGATAATGTAATTTGTTCAAACCTGCCTTCTTTGCAGCAAGGACTGTTCTGTTTGGCTCCACCATTTTGGTCCTGAACTGCCGAATTGGACCAATCAGTAATAGTGGACTCTAAAATGGAGCCTGTTCAAAGGGACTGTATGGATCCAAACCTATGGGAATGTAGTTCTGGACTGTTGGCGCCCTTTGCTACTGAAAGGGGAGCTCTTGTGTGATTGACAGTTGTGCTGACCAATCGAACCATTTGGATCTGGGGGAAATACCACGAGCTGTCTCCTGGCGAGCCAGATCTAAGCAGGGAGTCGAGAGAGAAACAGCTCGTGATAGCCGAGCAAGCGTTGCGTAGTTTTAAGCAGGAGAATTGTGCGAAGCCCCAAATAGCGGCCTGCAAGTCAGCTCATTGAGAGAGAGAGAGAGAGAGAGAGAGAGAGAGGGAGGGAGGGAGAGTATTTTCGGACTAATTCCAATTTTGTGAGAGCTAAGAAGCCACCGAGGTGTAACCAGGCTCAACCTGTAGAAAACAAAAGATTTTGCTAAATGTGATTGGCCTGTCAGGAACTTCAGCTACTTCTGAGCTCCTGGTTTGAGCAGTGACTTTGCGATCATGATCAGGGAGCAGTTTGTCTGGTACAGTAATTCTTCCTTACATATAAATATGCTGTGTACCGCGTGGAGATTGCGCTCCAGTCCCCCACATTACAAACTGCATTCTGCTAGCTGGAAGTGTGCCCAGACCCAAACTGACTGACTCCGCCATCAGTTCCACGTGGCTAGGCCTTGCCACGAGGGCCACGCCATCTCACCCTGCTGCACAGAGAAGAACCATCGACATGAGACCTGCCCAGGGATCAGCCCCCTGGTCCACGCTGGAACGGGAACGACGCTGCGGTGAATCGTGTGGGCCCTGCTTCTCCTGGCAATCCAGAGAGTTCATCTGCTGTCTTCATTCTTGTCCAGTCTGTGTCCAGTCTTGGGTATCATGAGTAGTCACCAGGGTAGCTCCCTGCAACATATAGCTAAATCAAAAGTGCGTTACCTGACTTTTTTTGTTCTTTTTCCGTCACGAACTGAGCCCTCCGGCTCCGGATTACAATTAGAGTGTGGTGCATGTTTGGGACTTTCCTCACAGGGCCGTGACCAGCTGCAATGCCGGCCTACCCTGGGCAAAGGTCCTGGCTAGCCCACCTTCACTCCACCTGGGTACCCAGAGAGTGTGACTGTAATCGGGACTCTAAATGCATGCATAGTAGGGAGAACTATAGAGAAAGTAAGCTAATTAACCTGATTGACCCCCTTCCTTGTTCAAACCTCCCTAAATAAATCAGATCTACTTTTTCTGCATTTCAAACAGTCTGTGGATCCTGCTTATGTCTGAAGTATTGTGCTGCTGCCATTTGCTCTGTCTAACCTTGTTTTACAGGGGGTCCCCAGGGTAGAACTGGAGAAACCAGCCCTGGTGGTAAGTGCCAAACATTTGGATACGGGTAAAGCATATTGGGGGTACTGTGAAGGTAATTGTTGCATTTTGTGTGGGCCACTTACAGGAATTGAGGGGGGTTACAGTGTTCCAGAGGGCTGTGCCCAAGCTAGTTTGACCATTAATAACCCTTACCTCTGGGTGGAGGCACGCGTTTCAGAACTCAGGCCCCTTAACCTACTGGTTGCCCAGCAGGCAGGTGTAGTAGCCCTTGAGGTAGCACCACCTAGGGGTTACAATTATACAAAACCTATATCAGACCCCAACTAGATTTCTGTTACCCCTTTTGGAATCCCTATCTAAAAAGAGACATACATCTAATCAAAAAGGTGCAACATAGAGTCACAAAAATCATCCCAAGCCTGAGGAAGCTATCATACAATGAAATATAGGTAAGGACGAGTCCAGTCACACTTGAGGAGAGACATAGCAGGGGGATCTGCTCCAGCAGTATGGATTTCTATGAAATCCATCCCTTATGACACAGCGAGGATTTGAATTTATAGAACGTAAAGCCCATTTAAGAAGTCATAATAAACAGTTAACTATCCCAAAAACAAACATGTGCAAAAGGGATAGCTAGTTTACTATCAGGGCTGATAAGTTATGAAATGCATTACCTCATCAGGTGATGTAATTAGAAAACTTCAATGTGTTTAAGAAAAGGTTGGGGGGGGGTCACGTGATGCAGCTTTCGGGTTAACAGCTCTTGAATGAGCTCCCGCTCACCTCTCCTTTCCTACCAAAAATAAATGGTTTAACCTCTCACTTGTGGCATTTTTTCTTAGTGTAAGTGAAGGCAGAACTCACTGGGAAGGTGCACAGTGATTTTCAGGCACAAACGGCTCAGTATGGAAGCAGAGATGCGAGTTGCACTTCTGCAGCACACAACATCCAACACCCCGGAGAAGGCCCCGAAGAAGGTGAAAGCACAGACGGTTTTGGACGGGAAGCACTCGGCAAGCTCTTAGGAACCAACACTTCTTACCCTGGAGAGATTTCTTGAGGAATTTTGCCCCTTCAGGGAAGAGATGAGATCCCTGAAGGACGTTGTGAAAAGCATAATGACAGTTGTAGAAGACCTACATAGGCGCACAAGTGACTGTGAGGCCTGGGTGATATCGGCGGAGCGCAGACTGGACAAAATTGACCCTGCCATGGTCGAAACAAGGCAGAAGATTCACAAACTGGAGGCAAAGATAGAGGATCTAGAAGAGAGAAGTCGCAGGAATAATGTGGTGGTTATTGGTTTACCTGAAAGGGAAGAAGGTAATAATGCTGTGTTGTTTGCTCAGAAATTCGTGGAGAAGATGGCAGGCCCCTCTCCCTTTGGGTCGGCTTATATCATTGAACGAGCACATTGCACTCTCAGACAAGTGCCCCCGTCCTGCGCCCAACCCTGGACATTTATTTTTAAATTTCTTAATTATTGGGAATGCCCACATGTTTTGATGAAACTGAGGGAAATCAAAGAAGTGTTGTGGGAAGGAAAGCTGATCTGAGTAGCCTAAGATCTCCCGCTCACGGTCTGCTAGAGAAGGGCAGCTTTTCATAAAATAATCATGAAGCTGTTGGCAGCAAATATTCATTTTAAGATGATGTATCCTGTGATCCTTCAAGTCTCTTTGGATAGGAAATGGAGTTCTTTTGAGGATCACAAGACAGCAGAGGAGTCTCTCAAGAAGACCTATTTAGAGATGGCTGAACAGCACTTGGGGAGACCTGTTTCTTTACACCGTGTTCAAAGTACTGTTTCCGTGAGTATGTCCTAAGCAGAACTATCTACTTTGGCACATGCATTTCCCTTTCTACATCCCCTCGGGACATTCCTGAAGGAAGGTGGCACAAGGGATTGTTTTGTACTCTTTCCAATTTAATTTGTGCTTAAGCTGGATTGTGAGGTGAAGAAGTTTACGTGGCCCTGGTTTGAATCGGCACAGGCACCTGAAGTTTCATCTGGTCGATAGAACAGTCTGTTGTGCAGTTTGTCACTTGTTGTTGACTCCCTCCAGGGAGAAGTTCCACTTTTATCTTAGCTATGTTATAGTTAGCCCACGCGCCCAGCACAACCAGATTCTACCTAGTGAGTTATCTGTGCCAGGATAATGTTGTTTTTGTGGGTTTACAGCAAGGGGATTCCTTATTTTTGGGATCCTGTAGGGAGTTTTGACTTTTCTCTTATGGGAGTACTGTGGTCTGCATGTCAGGCTTGAGGGGATGGCCTCTGGGACTCCTATTGGGACCATTAGGGGCTATTCATCCCTTCTGTGCTGGGGATTTCTGAGATAAGTGGGTCTGTGCGGAGGGATAGTATTGTTGAGGGGACCTTCCATACTGGGGCTGGGAAGTCTTTCTAGTACCCATGTGGTACAATATCTCAGTCTTGGCCAGCATGGGTTGGGCCCAACTTAGGGAAATGGGGAATACCCTACTTGAAGGATGGACCATGCTCTGGGCCCCCCTTAGGGGTATGTGGGCTTTTCATTTTAGGCAGCTCCCATGTAGCATTGAAAGGGTCTCCCTGTTGGTTAGGTTTTGGGGGATGCAATGGGTGCACCTGGTAGTTCACCTGCAGGAAGTTTAGAGCCTCATGTGCGTGTGGGGGGGGGGCAGAGTTTAGTGTTGTGACAAGAAGGCACATCATGTACATAAAAGTATTAGTGGTGGGGTCAGACTGTTCTGTACTGCTACTTGTGGTACTGCTGTATATGTTCTGGGAGGGTTTGGGGGTTTCTGGTTGGCAGGGGTGGCAGAGTGGGGGTGCTCATTGTGGAGGGGGTTCTGGCTTTGCACTGGGGGAATTGGCTTTTGGTTACTGTTTTCAGAGGAGGTAATCTATTCTATGGTGATCATTTTATATATATGAGGGTCAATGGCAACCCCTAGAAGGTTTTGCACTTGGAATGTACACGGGGCCAGGAATAAAAACAAAATATATCAGATATTGAGACACATACAGCTCTTAAAATGTGACATCTCGATGCTTCAAGAGACCCACCTATTGGAGAAGGAAGGTGTTTTCTTCTGGCGCCAATTTGTGGGATAGATTTATAGTGCGGGTGACAGTACCCAAAGCAGGGGAGTTATCATTTCAATTGCTAGGAAAGTTCCATTCACCTGTGAGCAAGTGGTGAGTGACCCAAATGGTCAGTACATTTTTGTTAAAGGCTGCCTGGAAAAGACTACCCTGGTTATGGGAAGTGTATATGGCCTGAATGTGGATTCTCCGGGCTTCTTTTCGAAGCTGCTACAGATCTTAACTCCTTTTATGGGATACCCCATAATACTTGGAAGGGATTGGAATCTCCCCTTCTCCCAGGACTTGGACAGATCCGGCACCTCCAGGAAAGGGTTGTCTCCAGCACAGAGGAGAGGTCCATCAGGGAGCTGGTGGACTACTTGGGTCTTTGTGACCCCTGGAGGCTCCTTCATCCTAAAGCCAGAGAGTACACGTTCAGGTATAATGTACATAAAACCCAATCCATAATTGACTACTACTTAATGAGCCAGTCTCTGTTAGGACGGCTGTTAGAGTCTTGTATAGAACCAGGGGTAATTTCAGACCATTCAGTTTCCAGCTGCTCACTGACCTTTCCTGCAGATATTCCCAAAGAGTCAGTGTGGAAACTGAACAATCAGCTGTTAAAGGACAACTCTATAGTTGAGAAGATCTCTCAGGAAATAGAATCTTATATGAGAATAAATTTGCATTCTACTGACCGACCTGATTTAGAGTGGGGGGCGCTTAAATGTGTCCTGAGGGGGGAACTTATTAAGCTGGCTTGAGGGCAGAAAAAGATTAGAGAGCGTAAGGTACTGAATTTATTATCAGAGCTCTGCAGTCTAGAAGACTCGCTTTCTCAGTCTACCACGGATTCAGAGCAAACACACCTGATAGGGCTTAGGTACCAGTACTCTAGCCTTCTCAGGGAGAAGGCGGAATACACCATTTTAAAAACAGGCATGAAACATATACTGTATATATCAAGGGGAGAAGGCGGGTCACTTGCTTGCCTTGCAGCTTAAAAAAGCTGAGGCCTCCAGACTGGTTAAAGGGATTCATTCTCATGTGGACAGGTCTCTTTTTTTTTCCCCTCAAGACATCATGGGGGAGTTTGCCATTTACTATAAGGAACTTTATAGCCCCATGGAAAATCTACCAGATCGGCAGAGGGTCCGGAATTATGTAGACTCCATCCCCCTCCCATCTTTACAGCCTGTCCAGGGGGTACTTCTGAAAAACCCTATTATGGAGGAGGAGATTACTTCAGTAATCTCATCCCTTGCCTCGGACAAGGCCTCAGGTCCTGATGGGTTTTCCCCCAACTTTTATAAAAGGTTTAGTAAATGGCTTTCCCCATGGTTAAAGAGGTTATTTGAGTGGATCCTCAATGCTAATACAATAGATCCTATGCTTTTTGAAGCAATCACAATAGTGCTTCACAAACCTGCTAAAGATCCAGAACAGGTCAAAGTTACAGACCTACAGTATATCATTGATTAATTGCGATGTTAAGATACTATCAAAGTTAGTAGCGGGTAGACTCAGTATGGTGTTACCACAGATAATACACCAGGACCAAGTAGGGTTTATGTTGGGTAGGAATTCTTCGGACCGTTTCGGGAAGCTGGCTCATTTCTTCTCCGCATCCAGAGACTCGGGAATACCGGCTGGTCTGATGTCGTTGGATGCGGAGAAGGTGTTCGAATGTGTCAACTACCAATTCCATTTTAGTACCATGTCAAAATTCAGCATTCCTACTAAATTCATAGAATGGATTTCCTCACTATATCAGAATCCACAAGTCCATATTTACTGTAATGGGTTATTCTCAAATCATTTCAGACTTCACTCTGGCACTCACCAGGGATGTCCTTTGTCTCCCCTTAAATTTAATATTTATCTTGAGCCTTACTTGCTCTGCTGAGGGAACATGTTGGGGTGCTAGGGGTATTAGTAGGGTCACATGAATTAAAATTGTCTGCATATGCCAATGATGTCCTTCTGCATTTAAGAGAGCCCGGTCAGTCGATACTGGTAGCTCTTTCCATAATACAAGGGTTTAGTGCGTTATCTAATAAACCCGAGCAAAACCACGGTTTTCCCCTGAACAGCAGGGTGTTGAGGAGTGACATCGAAAGTCTGGGGTTACAGCGGTGCCCTAAGAAGATTAAATATCTTGTGTCTCTTCCTAACTAGAAGTGAAAATCAGATGAGAAACCTGAATTTGGACCCTTTGCTGACAACAATTCAACAAGACCTGGGGAGGTAGCAATCCCTACCCATCTCGTTATGAGGGCTCATTAGTCTGATAAAAATGAATGTACTCCTGAGGTTATTTTACTCCCTGTGCATGTTGAATTCCTGGGTACCCCTGGCCTGGTTCAGAAAAGTACACTCCATTACATCATCGTTTATATGGAGAGGGAAATCTTCCCGAATGGCCTATAACAAACTAGCAGCATCTAAACATTTTGGGGGATTGAGGCTACCGCATTTTGGAATTTATTATTAGGCAAGTCATTTAAACAAATGTTTGAGGTGGCTTGGGCCTAAGGAAAGGACAGACTCAGATTTGTATATCCTGGACAGGGTGATCTTAGAAAGGGAATTGATTTCCCAGATGGGGATTAATCGGAGGGCATTGCTATATATCTCTCCCAAGGTCTTGAAGAAAAGTATGGCCCCTCTGCCTATAGTTACTTCACTACAAATTCACACTCAACTGTGCTCCTTGTTGGAGCTCAAAAATACAAAGAGCACCTTTCAACCAGTAATTGGGAATCCTAATCTGAAAATTGGGGGGAGGGGGGGACTTTCGGGTAATTGGGTCCCTCAGATCACAGGGTCTAAATTAGGGGATTTTCTCGAGGAAGGCCATTGTATGACCTTGACAGAGATTATGGCCAAATATCAAATACCTGGATCTCAGGCATTCAAAGTGTTTCAATTGTATCACTTAGTGTTTTGGTTGAAGATATGAAGCTGAATGATAGGGATGAAGATTGGAAGGCCTCTTGGGGTCAAGTTGCTGGGAATCCTCATGCTGTCTCTCTCTTGTATGACATGTTGGTCTCCAAGTCCTTGGATGCACAGTATAAGGATCCCAAATATTGGTCTACAGTTTTCCCCCCGTTTAATGGCAAATGGGAGTCCACCTGGAAAGACCTACACTCATATATTCCACAAGACAGGCTTAGACTAACTCAATACCAAATCATCAATGGCATGTATTGGTCCCCAGTGAAATTACACAGGATGAAATGTGCCCCTTCCTCACTCTGTACCAGATGTGAAGAGCATGAGGGAACCCTTTTGCATGTGTTCTGGGAGTGCCCTTCCCCCATTAAAAGACTGTGGGATACCATCAAGGAGAAGTCAGATCCTCTTCTGGGGCTGGAAAACCTTTTTTCCATGGAGATATGTGTTCTAGGTCTCTTCTACTCCATACCGGTGAGATCCTATAGGTACCATATGGCTTTGGTCTCCCTCACCCTGAACAAGTTGGTGTTACAACACTGGGTAGACAGGAAAAGCACCTCGTATACAGAATAGCTCAAGGATTTATTGTTTAATCACAGAACAGAGCAGATGAGAGCCAGTCTATGGGGCTCTTTGGCTAGATACCAAAAATTATGGGAGGGTTTCCACTCATTGTACATGTTGCAGCAATGTCCCTCTGCAGGAGGGGGGCCAGGACCTCTATCCTAAACAGTTAGTTCATTGTGATTTTGTGTAGAAGGTTCAGATTATGCTTCTGTTAGGATCTCCTGGTATATGTGTGAAGCCGGGGGTGGAGGGGGGTTGGGAGGGGAGGGAGCATGACACTTGATTCTGATGTGTATCTTGTTATTGTGTTACTGTATGTCAACTTGTCATGCTAATATATACAAAAATTTCAATAAAACTTGAATAAAAAAAAAGAAAAGGTTAGACATACATCTATACTGGTAATTGCAACATATACGATTCACCCACATGGTTGGAAACACTCTCGATGGGTCAGTGCCTTCCTGTGTCTTTCTCACCTAGTAACCTAGTAAGTGTGCTGTTTTGTATTAATAATTTTGTTTGTACCGAATGGTCTTATCTGATGGTGAGGGGCTGGACTCCGTCCAGCAACTTGAGTGCTCTATCTTTTCCCTGAGCTTACCCCTTGCTGGCAGTCTCCCATCTCCATGCTGTGAGTGAGCATGGAACCCATGAAGTGAAGTCCACCTGCATCTGATGGTGGATGGCAATTTTTTAGCATTAAAGCCTGTGCTGCATTTGGAGGAGGCATCAGGTCATGTGTCTTTTTTTGGCTTTGGTGTCTGAGATGACTTTTAAGTGGGTGTTTAGGGTGGGATGAGCCTATTACTGGCATTGCCCGTGCCCTTGCCATGTGAATGGGCTGTGTACATGCCACTGGATGTGCTTGACATTAGGCCATCATCTCTTACAGTTGACTGTGCACCACTGTAGGTTGGCTGTCATGTGGGTTATACTGGAGTGCTTGATGGTGTTGTGGTTCCGGTGTATGACTTATGGGGATTTGGGAGTTGGCTGCCATATACTGGATATGAATGGGAAACATCATCCTGCTGTAAAGCAGTGATAATTATGGTTATGTCATTGTCCAAGGTCTCACACAGGTTGAGGAACCCTTGCTACATGTCAGTCTCTGGGCTGTGATGTCACTGTATATGCCTTGTATTTCATGCAGCTGTCCCTGCTGAGCCTTACCCTCCCACCTCCAACCATCTCAGCTCAGGGTACATGCAGATAAAGCATTCATGACCTGGTATACATCCTGTGTCAATGTTGGGCCTTGAGGGACCCTCCAGTGGGTCCTGTGTATCAGTTCCATTCTCTGGAATGGATGGTCTGTGTATATGTCTGCTGTGTGACAGACACATGCACCTCCAGGCTAGTGTTTTGCGTGCCCTTCTCACTGCCTTGTATGTCTGACTGTGTGGTGCACTGTTGGGGGGTGCAGAGTCTTCTGTTCAGGTAGCAAGGTAACAAGTGTAATGACTGCTGCAGTGATAGCTGACTGAACTCAAGAGAAGTGGTATATAGTCAGATGTTTGAAGGGTGGCTGGCGTGGGAATTTTTGCTTTAGTTTTGACAATTATTTTTTTTTAAAGAAAATACAAAGTAGTTATTTTGATAGTGATATTAGTTGTTTGTAAAAAATCAAAGAAGGCTTTAAAAGCAAATAGTCTCATGTAACCCCCCCCCCCACAAATGGGGGTTCCCGAAAAGTCTTCCTAGAGCTTGCCTAAATGCTCACTGCCAGGTTGGTGTCCAGCATTCTAGCTGTTTAAATATTATTGCCAGAGAGTGCCTGTATAGCCTCTGTGTACTGTCTCTTTAAGAGCTGCCTGGATTGCAGTCAAAAGTAATCTGAGAGGGAGCTCCGTTGAAAGATGTAACTATTTGCTGAAAATCATTTAGAGTGATAATGATAATGTAGTTTGTCTAACCTGTCTTCTTTGCAGCAAGGACTGTTTTGTTTATCTCCACTATCTTGGTCCTGGACTGCCGAATTGGACCAATCAGTATTAGTGGGACCTAAAATGGAGCCGGACTACAGGGGCTGTCTGGAGTCAAAATCTGTAGGAACTGTAGTTTGGGGCTTTTGGCACCTTTTTTGCAACTGAAGCAGGAGCTCTTGCTTTGACTGACAGCTGAATCAGCCAACCAAACCTTTTGGATCTGAGGGAAATCTCCAAGATGCCTGCTGTTTAAGTCAGATCTAAGTTGGGAGCTGAAGAGACACACAGCTTGAGACAGTCAAACAGCCATCTGAGTAGTTTTGTGTGGGAGAACTGTGGAAAAGCCTGAGTTGTGGCCTGCTTATCTGCCTGCTGCCCCTGAGAGGGAGAGAAGAGAATTATTTCGGACTAAATCCAAGTTTGTGAGAATGAAGTAAGCCGCTGATTTTTTTACCAGGCTCATACCTGAAGAAGGCTAAAGATTTTGCTGAATGCGATCGGCCTGTCTGGATTTCCAGCTGCTTTTGAATGCCCGGTTTGTGCAGAGACTCTGCGATCGTGACCGGAGAGTGGTTTGCCTGGTACAGTAGAATTTCCTTACATGTAAATGTGCTGTGGGTTGTTTGGATCATGATTTGGTTCCCCACTGTGTGAACTGTGTTCTGCTTGCTGGAAGCTGTATCCAGCCCAAAATGGACTGTCTCTGAATCTGTCTCCATTTGACTGGGGCCTTGCCACACTGGCCCAGCCAGACTACCCGCTGCACAGAGAAAGGCATTGACGAGAGACCTGTCTGGGAATCAGCCCCCTGCTCAATGCTTGAACAGGAATGACGTCTTGGTGAATCGTGTGGGCCCTGCTTCTCCTGGCACTCCAGATCAACCACCTGCAGTCTCAATTTTCGTCCAGCCTGTGTCCAGTCTTGGGTATCGTGAGTAATCATCAGGGTAGCTCCCTGCAACAACAGCCTAATCTAAAAGTGTGTCATCTGATTGTCTTGTTGTTTTCTTTTCATGAACTGAGCCCTCCGGCTCTGGATTACAATTAGTGTGTGTGGTGCACGTTATTTTCTTTTATCTCAGGGCCCTGACCAGCTGCAACATTCCCGGCTAGCCCACCTTTCTCCATCTGGGTACCCAGAGTGTGTGAATGTTTATAGACCCTAAAATGCATGTATAACTGTTTGAATGATAGAGTCTTTAAGCAAATTAACCTGATTATGCCCTTCCCTTGTTCAAGTCCCTTAAATAAATCAGATCTAACTCTTTTTTGCATTTACCCTGACTGTGGTTTCAGTTTGTGCAAGAGTACTGTACTGCACTGCCGTTATTTGTTGTATATAACCTTGTTTTACAGGGGGTCCACAGGGCTGAGCCAGAGGAAAGCCCTGGTGGTAAGTGCAAACAGTGTGGGTACTTGTGTGGTGTATCGGGGCAATGTGAAAGTGATTACTGTGTATTGTTCCAGCCACTAGTAAGGAAAGAGTGGGGTTACAGTGTCCCAGAGGGTTGTGTCCAGGTTAGCTTGAAACCAACCCTGACCTCTGGGTGGAGACACCCATTTCAGAACTCGGGCCCCTTAACCTGATACTGGCCAAGTAGGCAGGGGTAGTAGCCCTTGGGATAGCGCTACCTAGGGGTTACACTCAAAATGATCCTCAAAATGCACCAGAATGCATCTAAAACCTGATAGCTTTTGGGGTCCTAGGTGGCCCCCAGATCCCCGGTCTGTGGGAGATTGGGGACATCGTAGTGCATGGAGACCCCACACTTCTAAATTTAGCATGACACCACTTTTGATCAAAACTGAGTTCGCAGTGAGACTGTATTGCTCCAGCAGACATTCAGATTACACTTCTCCCTCTCTCTCTCTCTCTCGCCCCCAACTGTGTGTGGCTGGCAGTGTACAATGATTTACTGCTGTCTATAGGGTTTGTTAACCTTTTCAGGACCGATCTAAGACTAAATGATAAACAGAGCTCCACCATTCCTTCACCCTCCCTCTCCTCTCCCTCTCCCTCTCTCTCTCTCTCTCTCTCTCTCGGGAACCAGACTTATACAGGGAAATGCTGAAAGGTGAAGCTGAGCAAACGTGATAACTTATTTGACTTTTTTTGTCAACTTAAATTTTTAAATAATTTCCTAACCTTTTTCAAATAAAGCTTACTATGTGCACTATATGGCTTGGATTAAAAAAATATGTATTTGTGAAATCACTGACTGTGACCTGCAGAATATGTACATAATGTTCATCACTGCTGAGCTTGATGGAGTGCATCGTACTATATGGCACAGGTATTGAATTTGTTTTGTTTTTTGGTTCATTTGATCCTCAAGCCCACATCTCCTTACCCTTCCCCCCAACAACCACCACACACATTTGTATCTAAACTTGCTCTGTAAACCAACTGCGTAAGTGCAAAACTGTAACAGCTGTGTGCCTTATCCATTTGAATCACATAACCCGTCATACATAGAAATGTAGCCCTCTCTCCCCGTGTCTTGGGGTATGGATGGAATATGTCCATGGAAAGGGGGTGCCCACAACAGCAGAAACACTTCCAGTGGCCATGTTACCCAGGCCCAGATGTCACACACAGGGTCCCTTTTCCTCGCTGTTGCTGGATGAAAACAACAGGTTAATGAATATTAAACAGTTCCTTTCAATAACAGAATGCCCACATGGAACTTGAAGAAACAACAGGGATCCCAAATTCATTAAACATATTCACACGTAGCTGCGGGTAGCATCAGTTAATTCGTGGGAAACACATTCAGCTTTCACATGACCGGTATGGCCATTATAACAGCTTTTACCTGGACCAAGGTGGTTGCACAGTCTTTATGGCAGCATTGGTCACAAAAGTTTGAAGGTAGCACAAGTCCCAAAACAGTTCACAGTGCCTAACAGCCCATTATTCTTTACAGGCATCCAAACTCTAAATGATACCCATCTCTCTCTCTCTCTCTCTCTCTCTCTCTCTCTCCTCACTGGCTCAGCAGGTTCCCCCTCAGAACATGCAGTCCTCATGGCTTGGGGATGTGCAGGTTTCCCCATGACCCCTGCAGCCTTTCCCAGAGCTGGCAGCAACTGTCCACCAACTGAGAAGGGGGGCACATCCTGTGGAGCTCCAAGGCAACTCGCTCTCTGGACACTACACTCCCTGCCGCATTCTTGCTCACTGGAGCCCTACATGAATCAACACAGACTGCCAGGGCACTCTGTGACTCAGGACTGCTGGCTTCCTTCTCAACTTTAGCTGCCCTCCAAGATACTGTGCAGCTTGTGGCTACTGGCTCCCACTTCTTCCTCCATGTCCCCCCAGATGCCACTGGCTGGGGGCCAGAGTGGGCAATCACCCCTGCCCAGCCCTGATTCACTCTCACTCACTTGCCACTCACTCCTCTGACTGGAACTCCCCCTCCCACTTACACTGCTGGGCTTTATCCCTCTGTGTACCTGTGGTGACCTCCTGACTTGCAGGAGGCTCCATCTGAGTGCTGAGAAGAATTAACCCTTTTTCTTAATGGACTGAATTAGGCCACAAAAATCCAGGGAGGGATGACTAGACTAGTAATCTCCCAAAGGGGGGGGGTTACATAAACATAGAAACTGATGGCAGATAATGACCACTGGGCCCATCTAGTCTGCCCATATTTAGTTATGATCACTTTTGCTGCATACCAAACTTGCCCTACAGCATTGTCTCTTCCATCTTCCACCCCTTCCTTCCTCCTAGGATTCTTTTGTGCCTGTCCCAGGCTTTTTGAAACCCACCACTGGTTTCATCCTCACTGCCTCCCATGGAAGACTGTTCCAGGAACCCACCATCATTTCTGTGAAGAACTACTTCCTCACATTTCTCCTGAATGTACCTTCCTCCAGCTTCATACCATGACCCCTTGTTCTACAGCACCTTTTTTCTGAAACATATCTCCCTCCTGTACCTTATTAACCCCAAGAGGTATTTAAAGGTTTCCATAACATCCCCATTCTCCCTTCTCGACTCCAGGGTGTACATATTGAACTCTTTCAGTCTCTCTTCATAGGGCTTCTGATGCAGACCTTGCACCATTTTGACATCCCTCACCTCTCTTCTTGCCACTTTCTCCTTTTTCCAATTGTTCCACCTTCCACACCTTTCTCCTTTGACTGCTTCTTTTCCCATTTCTTCCTTTGCTAACTTCCTGCTTCCTTGAATAACTTGCATCCTGGTGGAACTCTATCCCCTTGAGATCTCCCTACTCTCTATCTCAGCTTGTAGTGGCCCACTTTCTGCCTCCCCTATTTCTTCCATCCCCCGCTACTTTAAATGTTTATTGAAGTAACATTTGAATCATCCACTGAGGACTGTGATTGTCTCCTGGATGAAAGCAGGCCATCACTTCAGTATAGGTTCTTATCCTTCTAGCTTGGTCCAAAGTCCCCAATGTAGACATACCTCTCCTCCCTGCACCATTTCTTTTACCATTACTTGAAGAACTTGGTGTGGAGCTCCCTCTCCTTTCACATATAGTACAACACACATTTGCCACTCATATTTAAACATATGGGAAACACAGGATCAACCAGATAAATTATCTACCTTTACCAAAAATGAAATTTACATACAGAGCTGACTTCGGCAATTCAACTTGATGTTTAAGACCACGAAACACCCTTATCAAGTTAATGTATTAGCAGCCATAGTGGCTCTGACCAGAGTTTGTTTGAACAGGCAGTGAAATTAGGGTTACAAAGTGACTTGTAACTTAAAAAAAAAAACAACTTAGAGATCTTCTGTTTGTAATAAGGCTGACTGGGGTTATGTGGATCCAAATTCTGAATTTATTGATGCTAGAAATTTTGGCTGGACTCCCTCTTTAAGATACGTGCAGAGCCTAATCAAAAGCTGAACAAGGTACAGCACTATTTAGAAAAAAATATTTTTATTATAACTGCAATAAGGCATTCTCTGTTGATCACCCTGTAGGGGCATGTGGCACTTGGCTGCGCCTTATGCCACATTACCCCTCAATAAGGCAAGTAACAGAACAGTAACATAATCCCTGATCATGCTTTATTTAAAAAAATAATCCCTATGCAGTATGGTATGCATGTGATGGGAGACCGAGAGACAGATGCAGTATTTATATACATAAACATTTACCATCTCAGAGAGTGATTACAAAGTGAACAGTATGGGAAGTTGAGCTGAGTCACAGTCAGGTCCTTGCACATAACAAAAAAACATTAGGTCTCCTCCCATGTTAGCCTCATGTGTGGACATATTCCCAAGAATGTGCACAGTTGCGTGACTCTATTCTCAAGGCATACCATCCTGGAACTGGTAGGCAACATCAAACAAGTAGGGCGTGTGTGTGTGTTGGGGGGAAGGGCCGTGCCTTCAGCTAATTAATGTGGGACTGGGCACTGCAGCAGGTATCCTGTGCCACAGCAGGCTCAACATCATTTAATTCAGACGCGTTGCCTCCCATGACACAGATTGATGCATATTCAGTGCCTTCTACTAACAGATTACTAGCATTTTATTAAACTGACCCAGGGTGGGGCACATCAGCCCACATCCTAATTCAAACTAATGGGAACCAAAATAGCCTCTGGAAGTCCGGTGCCTGATCCAGCATTACTATATGGATTATACAGTAGCTGCACCCCTTCTTTGATGGTTACATTACAAATTCATTCCAACACAATGCATCTCTAGCAGAACAAAATCAAAAATCTTAGTGTGGCTCACTTCAAAGAAATACCGTTTGCTACAAAGTAATAGATGCAGAGGGCTTCTGCTGGCTTGCTTGCAGCCCACTCCCTCTAGATCAGCTCACGTTCATTATTGCCACAGGATATATTTCAACTCAGTTGGGCTGTTCTGGGAAAATAAATTGTAAAATTAAAAAGGTGCAGATGGAACATATTTTTGTAATGCACTATTTACTCAGGATAGCCCAGCAAGTATGAACATGTGAACATACAAACACATGAAGAAACCAACAGAATAAAGCTATTTGGTCTATCTAGTCTGCTCATTTTGCAGTGTCCTCAGTGTAATCTACTAACCCTGTCCCCCATCTGCTTTCCCCTTCGTCCACCCCTCCCTTGAGCCTTATTTTCCCCTTAACTCTATCCCAGCCTCTCTTGAAGCTGCCCACCATCTTCAACAAAACCATCTCTTCCAGGAAACACATTCCAACCTGCCACCACCCTCTCCATGAAGAAGTGCCTCCTAGCCTCTCTCTCCTAAACCTCCTCCACTCCACCTTTTGACTGTGTCCCCTCATGTTTCAGTTACCTTGTTGGCCCATTATCATCTTTGTTGCCCTCTTTTTGGACTGTCTCTAGCAGGTTAATGTCCTTTTAAAGGTATGGACACCAGTACTGTACACTGTACTGTAGATGTGGCCTCATTAATGACCTGTAGAAGGGCAGTATTACCTCCTCTCACCTGCTGTTGACCTTTCTGGCAATGCAGCCCAACATTTCATTTGCCTTTGCTGCTGCTTTCTTACACTGCATGGAGTGCTTCAGGTTAATAGCGATCATCACTCCCAGATCCTTCTCCTCCTCCTCTGATGCAGATACCCAGACCCCTCCCAGGCTGTACTCAGTCCTGGTGTTCTTGGCTCCAATGTGCATCATTTTGCATTTCTTTGCATTGAAGCCAAGCTTCCAGATCCCAGACCATCTCTCTAGTTTTTCCAGAGCCTCCTTTCGATCTTTTATCCCTTCTGCTGTTTCCACTTTCCCACAGAGCTTGGTGTTGTCCATGAATAGGTAACTTTTGCCTTTAATGTCATCCCCAGTATCGTTGATGAAGACATTGAACAGCACCTTTCTGAGCACCGAGCCCTATGGGACCCCAGTGGTGACCTCCCTGGTGCTAGATAGCTCACCCCCAAACACCACTTTCTGGATTCTGCCCCTCAGCCTGTTTTCCACCCATCTGGTAAACTTCTCTCCAACCCTGAGATCCACCAACTTCCTGATCGACCTCTTGTGGGGTACAGAGTCAAAGTCCTTGCTGAAGTTCGGGTAAAGGATGTCCACTGCTTGGTTGCTGTCCACTGTCTTTGTGACTCAGTTAAAGAAATCTATTATCAAGGGAGTGACCCAGACCAATCAGAGTGCTCCTTTCCTCTGTACACTGAGACACTCTTATTCTAGGTGTGTCATGCACAGCTGTCTTGGAAAAAGCCATGCTCGGGGAAGCTTTTAATTTTTTTTAACTATATTATTGCTGAAGATCAATTAATACTGTATTAGAAAATGGGCTTAAAATTATAAGAAATGCCATTGGCTAAGAGGGGTACATTAACTTACAGTGAAAGCCCTCAAAATAACAAGTACCACCCTATAGTGCCCCTTCACCCACTAAAATATCATAGTGCCCACCCTGCTTTCTAATTGACCACATTAACTTAATTTCAGTGTCCAAAAGTCACCATTATTTTCTCTCACTTAGTGAGAGGTGCAGTCCCCATTACTCTGTACATCAACACAAGCTGCCTCTCCTTCTTCATTTTTGCTCTAACCAGAAGAAATTCCAGACCAAAAAAGAAACACTTTGCAGCATGTGCTCACAAATCAATATTTGTTTTTTAAAATCCCGCAGACCAAACTGCCACTGTATTGGAAATACCCCTCGCCCCGCCCACCCGCTCACCCACTCTGCTCCTGTACTTCATTCACACCTCCTGGCCACAAATATATGCAATACAGTCTCTTCTGTCAGAAACGATGCATTCAAGTAGAAAAGAAAACTTCCTTTTCTACGAGTGCTGCTATGTATTTGAACTCACCTCGGTCTTGCCATGTTCTCCTGAAGTATCCCAGCCCAACAGACACTCCACATTCAGGATGCTCAGCACAAATACAATTATTTAGCCAGAACTCCTCAGTTTTGGTGGCGGCTAGACAACCATTACACTATCAGAAGCTGCATGTAGACTCACAGAACTGCAATTTAAATTGTAATTTAAAAGTAAAAGACCGGAACCCTGCTACCTCATACCCTCACTCTACACCTCCTGCTTTTGCTTGCCAGGATCACACAAGGTTGCAAGTTCTGAGTAAAGGGGAAAAAAAAGGAAGGGGGTGAAGAACAGAATAGCTCGGGACAGGGGATCACAAGACCTGGAACAGCACAGACATAGAACAGAATAGGAGGGACTACTTTACAGCATAAAGACTAACTTTACTTCACTCTATTTTTTAAATATATTTTTTTAATTTCTATTAAATCCTACATAAAAATGTTACAGGTAGCCCATTTTCTAAGTGCAATAATACCCTCCAGGGTGGGTGGTATGGGCAGTACCGGACCTCCCAGGGGCTATAAGGCACTCACCTGCTGAGTCGGGCCTCATTACACCCCTGGGCAGTCCGGCACTACTCAATACCGCCCACCCTGTCGGGTATTATTGCTTGCTTAATGCCACCTCTAAGACCACTCTAACAGTTGCAAGAGTGGTCTTACTTACATTGTTAGGGTATCAGGACTGTTCACCTTTGCACTGTGGTTCTCATACCCTTGGAGTGTGCATGAGACCACTCTTACAACTGTAAGAGTGGTCTCTACAGCAGTATTAACACACATTAACAGCCCTACTTCTACACAGTTTTACAAATGGGAGGACTGAAGCAAAGGATCTGGCCATGGTCATGCTGTGAAGCTGGGACTGTGGTGAGATTCAAGGCAAGGCAAGACACTGTTATTTATATAGAGTCCAGTCCCTAAGGCTATGTGTAATCTGACCATGCAGACCATTAAAAGAATTTACAAAATAAATCCAACTGTCAGTTTACAACATACAGACTAAAAGGAAACTGACTCCTGAAGATCTCAAAAGTCTAGCTATTATCAAAGGCATGTTCAAAAGTATAAAACGTAATCCCCATCTAAAACACCTCCACGAGGGGCAGCTCCACACTAATGGGCCAACCTGTAATCTTCTTGTTCACATATCTGTGTACTACACTACCTAGCTTTAACCAGTAATTGTACAAACTGGGGCTACAACAAATACAGTAGAACATGAGCTAGTAAAGCGACAGGAAGCAGTGTGATTATCTTTCCCATGAACCTGTGTTAAACTGTTGTGTAATGAAGTAACAATTTAAAAGAACAATCTCCAGATAAGTAAAGATGTCTGAACTGATTCAAATTCAGATTGACTCCCCCCCCCCCAAAAAGCCTACAATCATCATTATAAGGCCTAGGTCATGTCTAAGAAGGATCCACTAGTGCTTTGTACCTACTGGATTAAAAAAAGGCAAAAAATCGATGATAACTAAATAAAAGATGTAACCAGCTGGCTCAATGTTGTGGAGGGTTAAGGCACTGGATGCCACAACTCCCACAATGCCAGCAACCCAGGTGCAGGATGCCACACACTCCTGTCCCCCAAAACCTGTGCAGAATTTTCTGTTCAGTGTGTGAAAAGACTATTTTCCCCACACTCAGGTCTGATTTTAGAGATTTTTCCAGGCCTGGCACAGCAGTTGGGCCTTTGCTTTTTATGTTGGCTCGCGCTTGCGCGCCATCCAACATCTTGTGGTAGTAGAAGATTTCAGAGGTGCGGTCAGTGTGGGCGAATGCAGGGCACGCATCAGTAGGTGCGTCCCTCATTTCTCAATAAGCCAGCATGCAGGCACTGACATCAACAATATTTAAAGTGGTCAAAACTTCTAATAAAAGTGCTGCTGCAATGAGAGGCAAGCTCGTCATGCAGCGGCACAATAACGCCTCCCGACGTGCCTTTTCTGATGAAATATTTCAATAAACATGGCGGCAGTGGCAGCCGCTGCTGCCGCCACCTGCTGCACAATGCTGACTTCAGGGGTGCCCAATTCTCCTGTCAGCATGCTAAATAACTCCCCCCAAGATTGTGTGGCACACTGGGAGCCCACCCCAGTGTGCCTCCCCATGATGAAAGCTGGCCATCATTGGCATGTTGAGGCCCCGCCCCTATTCTGTGCCACACTGGGAGCCCACCCTAGTGTGGCAACATTACCCCTCCAAAATCACGACGCACATTGGGAGCCCACCCCAGTGTGCAGAACAATTTTTATATACCTGTGGAAAAAGAAAACTGTCCTCGGTATTGTTTTTTTTTTTTCCAAGTACCTAAAAGAAAGAAAACAGTTCCTCGCTGTGGGGTCCCTTCCCCCAACCCACAGTCACTCTCTGCGGACCCCCCCCACACACCCCCTTACCCCATACTTACCTCCGGAGCCTGGTGCGACGATCTTCGTTGGACCAGAAACACGTCTGCACTCTTCAAATCTGACCGCGAACTGAAGAAATGCCGGTAAGCTGTATAATGGCATAAATAGAGTTTTTTCAACTTAGGTGGCTATCTCAGCCATTTTTTGGAATTTTGCCTCCAACGTTTCAACATGGGGTGCTTGGGACCCCACCTCATGAACACATGCACTGTCATCTCATTACTCTGCCCCGAAAGGTCATTTCTTGGTCACTGCGTGAAATCACCTTTCAGAACCAATTAAAAATGACAATGCCACTGTTCGTGAGGTGAGGTCCCAAAAACCCTATCTTGAAATCTGGGGGAAAAATTCCAAAAAATGACCGTGTTACGAGCATGCATTGCTCAGTTTCTTTGCACGCTCATGATGTCACTAATTTTTCATATTTTCACTCCAGATTTTCACCACTGTCATTTTCGTACACCTCCTTATGAACAGTATAGCTGTCATTTTTCACATCCTGCCCAAAATGTGTTTTCATACATGTCACACAATGGCGCGGTTGCTGTGGAAAATCAATGTTCGGGCAACATTAACAAAATCACAGTGACACTGTTCATGACCGGGAGTTCCCAAAATGCCTGTGTTGAAAATTTGGTTAAACAAATCCCCCAAATAATTGCATTATGGCCGTGCATTGTGCAGTTCCTACGCATGCTCATGATGTCACCAATTTTTCATATTTTCACTCCAAATTCTCAACAGTGCTATTTTTTTACACCTCCTCATGAACAGTGCAGCTGTCATTTTTAACATCCTGCCCAAAATGTGTTTTCACACCTGTGCCGCCAAAATGCACAGTCACTGTACAAAATCAGCTTTCGGCAAACAAACTAATAGTGCCACTGTTCATGAGATGGGGTCACAAACGGCCTCTGTTGAAAATTTGGAGTGAAAATACCACCAAATGCCCTCAGCATTAGGGTTTCCAATTGCAATGCCCCACCCTGTACAGACTGACAGGCGCCAGGGATGTGAGTTGGCATTGTCGGCTGCAATATTCAGGCCATTTCACCCCCCCACTCTGCAGCCAGTTACAGGTGGTGAGATGTGCCAAAGACTCTTTGGCTCCAATGTTCACACCATTTTCCTACACTGCGCCCATGTCAGTATATTCCCTTATGGAATGGGGTGAGTGTGAGGCCCGAAGACCCCAAGGCACATCGCGGCACTTGTCAATCTCTGCGGGGTAGGGTGAGGTGAAATGGCATGAGTGTTATGGCCAGTGACCCAAAGGCACACCCCAGCACCTGTCACTCTCTGCATGGTAGGGCTGGGGTCGGCGTCAGTTCACTACTTCACTGCCAATCCTATTGTGCATCTCTCTAACTCCTGCACTACCAATGCCAGTGCCAGCAAGCCAACATTCGGCATTGACAAATGTTTGTTCTATCTTCCCGCTCTGAAACATTTCCTGTGGTATATCCCAAAGGGCAGATTGGTTCTCATTATAACACTGAGAGGAGAAATCCTGGAAGCTGACTGGCTGAAGCAGTCTTTGACTTGTGACGATATCTTCACATATCATCATGGTTCAAAACTGATTATTGTTCTTCCTTCTGACTGTTGCACAGACACTTGAGATTTTAAATTTGAATTCAGTTTACTAGTGTAAAACAGCAAGGTATTCACAGCAGAACTCAGATTGCTTCAAAAAGTACCAGCTGCTTCATATAGTACAGTTCAATGATCAGCATGCTGAACAAACATTTTGTAGCTTGTACATAGTTGTTTTATGGTGGTGACAGTTCTTTAGGCTTTAGCAGAAATATATTCAAAACTGATTGCCAAGATCAGCCATTTCCTAACACTTTGGGTCTATTTTATATTCACCGTAATACACACCTGGGTGTGCTACATCATGGGATATTGTCAATTTGTGGGTTGTTGTTGGCATGCAGTGTTGGCTCATGCCTCACAACACCCAAAGACTGACAATATCTCAGGTTATAAAACAGCAAGAAAAAAACTAGAAATTGCATTAGCCAAAAGCCATCACCTGACTGTGCATTAAATCTCTATAAATGCATGGCATTGGTCAGTGCCAAATCTCATTTTCTTCCCCCCCCAAATCCTAGTTAGAACCATTTTAGAAGTGTAATAAGCCCCTCCAGAATGTGCATCATAGGCTTTTAATACACTTCCCAGGGGCTTAAGGACACTATCCATTTGGCCTTGTGCCTTACTACACCCCTCGGGCATGCATTAAAATCCTATAATGCACACCCTGTCGTGGCTTATTACTTACATATACCATGCCATGTTGTGTATTACTGCTTAAATACACACACCACAATAGACAAAGAAGCATTTAATCTGTAAACTGTGTGAATTACATTTGTACCTTAATCTCTGCCACGTCCCAAATGAGTGGGGGCCTCTGACCATCAATGTCACAAGACCATAGAAGCATACACAGAAACATAGAAGTATAAGGGCAGAAAAGACCGGGGGGAGGGGGGGATTTTCAGAGATCCAACCAAGATATGTCTGCTGCTATTCACATAGCAGAAATGCATCCAGACCTGTTGGACCACATATTAGATGGCTTAACAGCATCCAAAAACAGATGGAATTGCATCCAAAAATGGAAGCAATTGCACTTGTGCCCAACCTGGAAGCAACTGCATCTGTTTTTTGCCACAAATTGTGACCTTTTGTTGTAAATGGAAGCAGCTTCTGAAAATAGCAGCAGGGCTGTCTGGATGCAAGAAAATGGATGCAGACACAGCATGCATTTGCGTCCATGTCCAAGCCTTTTAAAAATCCCACCCCATAAATCAATCAAGTTTGTTTTGAAGGCCTTTGATGTATTACTTCCTAATAGCCCCCTTGAAGATGTACCATTTAGTTTGAATATATCTATAGTCCCAGCATCGACCACATTGCTTGCTAGACTATTCCACCCGTCCACCTCCAACTCTGTGAAGAAATGCTTCCTAATGCCATTTTATAAATGTACCCCTTCCAGCTTGAGATTAGGATCAAGGCAATTGTGTAACCATCTGGACAAGCCACTTAAAAGGAAAGCTCAAACCTCAACACAAGCCCCTCACTATACCTCAGGGGTTATCTCTCCTTCATGCACAGGCAGTCACACAGGGGACCAGAACCAACAGGACACTTATACCACACCAAGATTCAGGACTGAAAGTGCCACCCCCCTGCTCTTGCAATCCCCCCCATGGCCAGTCAAAGTTGGCACCGCAGGCTGATTCAACACCCTAGCTCAAGAGGGACCCCCTCTCTTGATTGTTCTGGTGTAACATCCTACAGAAGAACTCCTGTGGCATTCCTGACAAGGTTCTTTATCACCCTGCAATGCACCACATCAGGTTCAGGCCCTGCCAGAGGGAGAAACTCGATGCTAGTAACAGCTCCACACGTTGAAGGTTACACATCCAAGTCAAATTCTTGGGGATCTGGGTTGCTTTGGATCTTAATGCAATTTACAATATCCAGAGAAACTTTTTAAAATATAATATTCAGTCTCGATTTGGCTTATAAGAGTCAGTAATTATCTTCCCTCAGCCTTTACTACTGAGGAAAATTAAATAAAAATGTGATCATTGTGTCCCAAACATTCCTTCATGTTGGTGCATTTCTCTCCATGCCACTCCTCGCCTTTTAGGCAGTCCTGGGCACCTTTCCCCTGCGCTTTCAGGAGTGGCCAGGCAAAGACCAGGCTCTGCAGCCTCTCTCCACATGGAGGAGGAGGAGAGCAGTCCTCTGGACGCTAAAACCTCCTCCCCTCAGCTGGCTCTCTG
Organism: Neoceratodus forsteri; assembly: GCA_016271365.2. Lineage (NCBI taxonomy): Eukaryota > Metazoa > Chordata > Ceratodontiformes > Ceratodontidae > Neoceratodus > Neoceratodus forsteri. Next base: position 524,846,343 of record JADMNL010000023.1, read on the forward strand.
ATACCCAGAATTCACTTCTGAACCTGGGTCATCAGCGTCATGAGTGGTGGTGTTACCGCTGCACTGATGGGCCTGCACTGTGTTCAGACATTTTAGTCCCTCCTTATACTTCTTGCCCTGTTGTCCATAGAGCATCATTGTGGCCCTTTGTTGCAGTGTATCTTATCTGTTCCTGTCTTTCCTTATGCCTGGGTCCCATAACTACACACAGTACTCCAGACTTACTCTGACCTCTCTGATGTGCGAAACATTGGAGGCTGGGGCAACGTTTGGTGTTGGCTGATGTGAGTGAACTGGTTTAAATAATTAACCTGATCCAGAGTGATTTTTCACGGAAACCCTGAATCCCGTTGTATTTGCAGCTGGACTCCACAATTCTGAACTGTCATGGCGCACACCCTGACTCTGTGTGAGTGCTCTGAGACACCTGCGTTGTTTTCTGAGTCTTTACTGGCATCCCATCATGCAGTACAGTGCTCCAGGATTCTTCACCCCTATGTGCATCACCTTGCACTTTTGTGAATTGAATTTCCACTGCCATTCACTAGAGCATTTTTCTAGTCTCCTCACATCCTGTCTCACAGTGTTTACTCTCTCCCCACTATCACCCCTGCTGCAGGGCTTGGTATCATCTGTGAACAGATTTGCCTTGCCTCAGATACCCTCTGTTATGTGTGTCATAAATATCAAAAAGGAGCAGTCCAAGGACAAACTCCTGCGGCACTGCAGTAGCCACGGTCCCATACTCAGTGAATTTACCACTTAGGACCACTTTGTGAGTTCCATCCGTCAGTCCGTTTTTGATCCAGTCAGTTACCCTATCCCCCTATCACTCACCTTTCATGCAATACCAAGTCAAATGTCTTGCTAAAATCCAGGTATTGTACATCCACTGCCAGACTTTTGTTTGCCATTTGTGTCACTACATTAAAAAAAATATAAATCAAAAAACAGACCCATGCTACAGAGGAGTTGCCTATACTTTAACATGTAACTCAGCTCAGATTTAGATCTCATTTTGTTTTATTTTACAGTTTATTTACTGAAGATGGTCCAGCGGAGATGTCATATTTCATTTTCAGTGGGGTCCTACTTTTACCCATTTCCACAACTGGATGACCTGGAGCAATGAGGGGCTTAAGTGACTTGGTCAAGGTCACACAGTGAGTATCTAACTCTAGTGGGGTTTGAACCTATGCTCTCCAAGTTTCTGCACTAACCACTAGACCACACTGCCTCCTGAACACCCTCTGATGTAAACTAACCTGGCCTGGATTGTCTGGGTCACATTCATGATGATCCAAGATGGAGACAAAACCAGGTCAGAGCTGCCTGCTCGCGTCATAGTCCATACCACCTTTTAAACCAATTGTGAACCTCCTAGGTGAAATACATTGCTTTGTTTGCAGTGTGTTCTGGATGTCTTGTTGAGCTCTAAACTGTCTGTACTTCAGTGTGAGTTTTCTCATGTAATAATCAGCACATTTTCAGTTAGAACAAGAGTAGGCGTCGTGTGAACTTGTCGGAGCTATTTTTGTGCCTCAAGCCAAAGCATTAACTCATACCTTGGATATTTATTTCCTCAGAGATTTCCAGTATGCCTATCACTCTGCCTACCTGTTAGTGCAGTGTAAAGTGAAAAAAAAAACATTTCTTGAAATTTGGTGGCAAAATAAAGGTGGTGTCTGTATGAAGTGATAGGAGACATTTTGTAAAGTGCCAAAAATTCATGAAACGGTCACTTTGTTGGGAAGATCTCATGAAATGTGTCAGAACAGAAAGTACTGTGAACCAAGTAGAATTGGATGCTGTTTGGCAAAGCACAACCCCACTGCCAGATTGATAGAATTCAGGTTCAGGTCATGGTGGGCCCAAAATATGAAAACAATCAAAAAGATAAAGAATCACAGTGCAACAAAAACTGGGGCAAGGGTTACCTAAAAGGGCATCGGCAACAAAGCCACTTTTCCAAGAAATACAAAATCACACATAATCCCATAATGCAAAACATTATGGGATGTACAATTACCATGAACATTTAGGCACCAGGGCTACATTAACATCATTCAGAATGTTGCTACCGGCTACAGCAACAACTCCATTAGCCCCCTACATCTTTGCTTTGCTCAGTCCTTGCTGACTTAAGCTTTAAATTTATCACTTTGCACGCAGTTCGTCTGTTCACAGGCATTTACTTACTGCAGAAAGTAGCTGGTTCCCATCGAGGATAGTTGACAGCCTGCTGCCGAATTTGAGGGATTTTCAGGTCGGTTGGGCTATTGAACCCACGGCTCGGTATTACACACACCGCAATTGCTGCCTTAGTGGTCAGAAATCGAGAGAAGCCTGAGTTCGCTTCAAAAGTCCAAAAGATTTTCCCTTATGTGATCTTTCTCTACTGCTGTTCACTGCTCACATGCTCCATGTTCTCCTCCTCGAATACTCATCTGGCACTGAGACTCCAGGCAATGGGCGGGACTTGGTTGTGTTTGACTAATCACAGGACGCCATACAAATGAGCTCTCTCTCTCGCTCTCTCTTGCTTGATCTCCTTCACAATGATCATTCAGCAGGCAAAATTTAAGCAGCAAAATGTAATTTTTTTCCTGGACTTGAAATTTTAACAGCAAGAGTGCTTTTTGGACAATTTGTCACAGGTTTTTTTGTACATTTCCACTAGCGACTCCCCCAGTTTTCGCAACAAACTCCTGAAACTTTCTGAAGACTTAAGCAATAATGTTCTTAAAGTCCTCAAATACTTTTAGCTTTGAAATTTTGACTTTTTAACAGTTTTAAGCACTTTGCATGGCAGGGGCACACATTGCTCAGTTCAACAGTTTTAAACACTTTGCATGGCAGCTTTTCTAGCATACACTCAGCACATTTTTCCACAGAACACATAGGCAGAAAGCTTCCTCTCAGAAACACAGGCAGCAAGATTCCTTGGATGGCACTTTACTGGCCACAACTCTACTTGTTCTTGGCAATGATTCCTGTTATGGGGGCACCACCACCAGACAGAAAGAACCTAGACATACCCTCAACATTATCTTCTCCCCCCAAGATCTTTGGACGAGCCCCCAATTTTGTAACCCATGCCCTGTCCAAGAGCAGCGACTGGAAATCAGGACCCCCCCTAACTTGTACACAGACAAGGCAACAGGCCACAGACTGGCAAAACAATAGGCACCACCCCTAATGCTAGGGCAAATGCCTGGCTTGGCAGTGTAAAGGGGTCGGGGGGTTAGGGTACAAAATAAACATTTACATTTACTCCAGGTTCTGGGAGAGAGGTGCTAGGGCTACACTAGCTCTAACTTCTGAGGGGGGCCCATAACAATTCACAATCAGGAAGCACAGATGTAATGTCCACTACTGAAAATGGGATTGTACAGTATGGCTTTATTCTGACAACAGATGGCAAAAGATGCAGAATGAGGTGGTCCCCAGGTTTGGTACTGAACACACAGGAGCAAGACATTTCTCTTTCCAGAACAACAACTGTTTGGGCATTTTAGAACATGTTTTTCCTCACACACATTTGAAGTGTCCATCCCTCTGTACTAGGAATCTCTGGACTTTTAATTTCCAAAAAGTATATATTTTGTGGTAGTTGCCACACACTTAAAAACACATTTCAAAATCCTCCTGGCATGATGACATCCATTAACATGCCCAGTTTAACCAGGTGCCCATATGTGAACCAGTTAGCCCTGACTGAGTAATAAACTGGGGTTATGCCCAGTTCCATCCATGCCCAGCCTCTGCCATTCCTTCTGGGTTACACCACATGAATCCTCCAATACACCTGAAACATAGAAACATAGACTTTGACGGAAGATAAGGACCCCTTGGCCCACATAGTCTGCCCATTTCCCTACCTATTAGATAAGCTGCAGATCCTAGTTAACCGACAGCCTGCTTCCTCCTACCCCCACTAGAATTGCCTTATGTCTGTCCCATGCATTCTTGAATTCCCCCCACTGTTCTTGACCCCACAGCCTCCTCAGGAAGGCCGGTCCATGCATCCACCACTCTCTCTGTGAAAAAATGCTTCCTCACGTTGCCCCTGAGTCAGCCCACCTCTGTCTTCAAATTGCTCACCCTTGTTCTTGCATATCTTTTTTTCTGAAAAATGCTACCCTCTTGAACTTTGTTGATTCCCTTGAGGTACTTGAAAGTTTCTACCATGTCCCCCCCTCCCTCCTTTCCTCAAGGGTATACATATTGAGCTTCTTTAGTCTTCCTTCATATGGTTTCTGGTGCAGACCCTGCACCATTTTAGTTGCCCTCCTCTGGACTGCCTCCATCCTGTCTATGTCCTTGTGGAGATGGGGTCTCCAGAACTGCATGCAGTACTCCACATGAGGTCTCACCAACTGTCTGTACAGAGGGATGATAAATTACTGTTTTCTACTGGTGATGCCTCTTCCTATGCATCCCACTATCCCCCAGCACTCCTTACTGCCTTCTCACATTGCCTGCCTACCTTTAGGTCATCTGTTATTACTATCACCATGTCCCTTTCCATTTTTGTTGTTGTTAGCACCCCTCCCCAATATGTACTCTTACCCTGGGTTTTTGGTTCCCAGGTGCATTACTTTGCACTTCTTTGCATTGAATCTAAGCTGCCATATGTTTGACAGTTCCTCCAACCTTGCCAAGTCCCTTCTCATCCTTTCAACCCCTCCACTTGTGTATCAGCCCTATTGTAGATCTTTGTATCATCTGCAAAGAGGCATACTTTTCCTTCCAGTCCCTTTGCAATGTTACTTATAAAGACATTAAAGAGGACTGGCCCCAGTACTGAACCCTGCGGTACCTCACTAGCAACCCCCTTTCTTTGGAGTGGACCCCATTTACTATTACCCTCTACATTCTGTTGTCCTGCCAATTTTTTACCCAGGCTACTACCCTGGGACCCTCCCCTCCCCTTCCAGCCATCTGTGCACCAGTCTGAGTGCACCCATTGATAGGGTGCCAAAATTCAAAAGTTGCCACCCCGTCCCCAAGGTCTGCCCCACCTGGAGTTAGAACATTTAGTTAGTGGGGGCATGGGGGGTTGTGAAGGGCATAGTCCCCTGCATAAATACCAGGCAGCGAATTTAAATCCTGGCACCCTAATGACAGGTGCACTCGGACAGGCATGTTCTGATAGTGGAACCGGACCCACTCCCAGGCTGGCTAACTTGTTTATTAATCTTTTGTGTGGGACTGCGTCAAATACCTTGCTAAAGTCTAGGTATACCATGTCCATAGCCCCTCCTTGGTCTTCTACCTTGGTCACCCAGTCAAAGAAATATCGAAATTTAAGTACCTGTAAATTTTCTTTCTCTGACGGCTGGTCTCCGGGCTTCATTACGCCTAGGCTGTACCTCCTGATGCTGGTTGTAGGCAGGACTAAAGCTGTGCAGCGGGGGGGATAAGAAGCCCTCCATAATCCGGTCATCGTCAGTCATTCCTAATGCAGTCCCTCTGAGGCAATACTACAAAAACTTGGAAACAAAAACACAAAAATGTTACAGCATAATTGGCCCTAAGGCCAGCCAACTATATACATTCTGGGAGGAAATCCAAAGCCCGGAGACCAGCCATCAGAGGAAGATAATTTACAGGTACTTATATTTCGATTTCTCTCCCTATGCTGGTCTTCTAGCTTCATTACGCCTGGGATATCCAAAAGCAGTGCATCCCTAGATGTCCCGGTTGGGAAGAATGTCAAGTGCTCTTAAGGTTCCACCACCACCTGAAGCACTTGGTGGCCAAAGGATTCTTCTGCCGAGGACATCACATCCAGTTTGTAAAATTTCGTAAACATATGAATGGATGACCAAGTGGCCGCTCTGCATAAGTCTGCTGGAGATGCTTCTCTGAAGTTCGCCCACGAAGCGGCCAAAGCTCTGGTGCAATGGGCTATCACTGGACCAGGTAGAGCTACTCCAGCCTGATCATACGCCTTAGTGATTACTGATCTAATCCATCTGGCTGTAGAGTCTTTTGAAGCTTTTTTACCCACATTCTGGCCTGCAGTTAAAATGAACAAGCTTGATGTTTTGCGAATAGCATCTGTTCTCTTAATATATATATATTTTGATTGCTCTCCTTGGATATAGAGTATGAAACTCTCTTTCCTTTTTGTTTTTAAGGTGAGGACAGAAGGAAGGAAGGATTAGCTCTTGGTTACAATGGAAAAGAGACATGATCTTAGGTAAAAACCCTGGATCCAAGCGGAGCACCACAGAGTCCTGATGAAGAACAGTGTAGGGCTCTGATGTTGACAGTGCCCCCAGTTCACTGATTTTCCTGGCTGATGCAATAGCTACCAGAAAAAACACCTTCATTGCAAGATGCATGATTGAAGCCTCCTTCAGAGGCTCAAAAGTTGCTTTTGTTAGGGCCTTGAGAATGAGATTAAGTCTCCACAGTGGTATGATTGGTTTAATTGGGGGTCGCTGTAAAGTTGCTGCTCTTAGAAACCTCCTGACATGAGGGTGAAATCCCAGTGAGTCCCCTGAGTCTACCAACAAGAGTGCCCCCAGTGCAGAAACATGAACTCGTATGGTGGCTGGCTGCAGACCTTTGTCAAATCCCTCATGAAGAAATTGTAAAAGCACCAGAAGGGATATTGGATGATCCTGTATATCTTTAGATTGGAGCCAGAAAAATAATTTTCTCCAGATTCTATAATACACCTTAAAGGAGGAGGGGTGCCGAGAGTTTACCATCATTTCAATGACCGGAGCCATGTAGCCTAACTCTTTGAAGGTTTCCCGCTCAATCTCCAAGCCGAGAGGGACAGATTGCTCAGATTGTGGTGTAGAACTGGGCCCTGATGAAGAAGGTCTGAGCTGAGCTGGAAAATAAAAGGTGGTGCCTTTGACAGCTGAATGAGGAGTGGGAACCAGGGGTGGTGAGGCCACCTGGGGCAGACTAGAATCATCTCTGCCCTGTTCTGGGCCACTTTGTGCAGGACCCTGGATAGCAGTGGAATTGGGGGAAAGCATACAGGAGGCTGAAGTAACCCCAGTTTAGGGAAAAGGCATCCTGAGCTAGTGCTAGTTTGTCTCTGGCCAGGGAGCAGAACTGCTGTATCTTGGAATTTTGTCGGCACACAAACAGATCTACCTGTCGATTGCCCCACCACTCTATTAGGAGTTGGAAGGTGCTGTTCTTCAGCTTCCATTCTCCAGGGAGGATGACTTGGTGGCTTAACCAGTCTGCTGTGACATTTTCCTGTCCTGGTATGTACACGGCTCTTATACTTGCCAGGTGTTTTTCTGCCCATTGGAAGAGGAGAAGAGATTCCTGAAGCATTTTTGAGCTTTTTGTGCCACCCTGATGATTGATATAGCCATGGCTGTTTGATTGTCTGTCAGAATCAACACATCCTTGTTGCATACTTGCTGATGGAAGTGTACCAAGGCTAGTCAAACTGCCCTCATCTCTAGGATGTTTATATTGTACCTTGATTCTGTCAGGAACCACTTGCCTTGGGCCGACATCTGGTCCAGGTAAGCCCCCCACCCCCTGAGGCTTGCATCTGTTGTGATTCTTGTTTGGTGAGGATGGCCTAGCCTTCGACCCCTCATAACATTTGCCCTCTGAGACCACCATGCAAGGGAGGTTTTTACCTGCTGAGAAATTAGGATGAGCTGGTGCTGACTGTGCTTGGACTGAGACCACAGCTTGAGCAAATGTGTTTGAATGGGTCGCATGTGCACTAGAGTCCATGGGACCGAATCTGCCAATGACACTAAAGTCCGGATCAGTTGCATAAAGGACTGAGCCATCAGTTGAGCGGTCCTTTGAAATTTGTTGATGAGCTTTAGCAGATCTCTGAATTTTGACTCGGAGGGGGGGGACACCTTGTTGGCCTGCGTCCTGAATTCTGCTCCCAGGTGGTTCAGGTTCTGGCTCGGGATTAGGGAACTCTTCCTCTGGTTGATAATAAAACCGTGTGCCGTGAGGCACTGGACTACTTCTGCCACTGCCTGTTCCACTTGGTTGAGCTGCGGAGCTTTAATGAGGATATCATCCAGATAAGGGAACAGCTGGATCCCTCGATTCCAAAGGTGAGTTACCACTGTTACCAGTACCTTCGAGAAGGTTCTTGGGGCTGATGAAAGACTGAAAGGGAGAGTCTTGAATTGGAAGTGTTGCTTCCCTACAATGAATCTCAGATATTGCCTGTGCTGGTTGTGAATAGGAATATGGAGGTAGGTATCCTGCAAGTCAATGGATGCCAGAAAATCTCCTTGCAGCACTTCCTTGATGATTGAGGACAGAGTTTTCATTTTGAATGGTCTGCTGCGTACAAAACTATTCAGGAATTTGAGGTCTAGGACTGGTCTGTGACCTTCTGTGCATTTGGGCACAATGAAAAATAGGGAGTAGACCCCCCGATTGACCTCTTGGGGGGGACCCTTTCGATAGACCCCGCTTGCAGAAGATCCTTGATAACCTGCAATGTCGCTTGTCTTTTTAATGAGTTGTTTGAGATGGGGAAGGGCACCACATGAGGTAATGGGGGCTTGGACTCGAACTCTATCAGGTAACCCTTGCTGATAATGTCTAGAACCCATCTGTCCGACGTGGTCAGGGCCCATTCCTCGATGAATTCTGAAAGTCTGCCCCCTACTTGAGGATGGGCCCACATTGCCTCGTTGTGATTTTTTGTTGCTATTTCCAGTGTCTCTGGTGCTTCCACCTCTGCCTGATCCACCCCCTCTGAAATTCCACTGGTTTCATGAGAACCATGTTCTTTTCCCCGTAAAGTTGGAGTTCTGCCCCTTGTTGTAACCTCTGTCACAAAAACTGCGTCTTGCACCCAAAGACCACGCTTTGCCCGGGCCCCTGGATTGGGGCATATGCACCTTTGCTGTTTCATCGGATTCCTTCACCGCCTCCTTCAGTGCCGACCTGAACAGGAGGTTGCCTTTGTAGGGTGCGTTCACCAAATGGCTCTTTGATGATGCATCTGTTTGCCATGCCCGAAGCCACTGGTTGCGTCGAGCCAAGGTTTGGCAAAACATGGCCCGTGCAGCACACCTGACTGCTTCTTCTGACACATCTGCTGCATAGGCTGAGGCCAACCCCATTAATTGCAGCTGATGGATAATGGGGAGTTCTTTTCTGGATCCTGCACGAATTGAAAATCTAAATCCGATGCCCAGGATAGGGCGGCTGTGGCAGAGAACAGGTTTGTGGTGGCTGCCTTGAGGGAAGTTGCTGAGGCTTGAAAGGCTTTTTGAGCAAGGAGTCCACCTTTCTGTCTACTGGGTCCTTCAGAGAAGCCCCTCCTTCAGCTGGTATGACAGTTTTCTTGGTTAGGTTAGAAATTAAGGGTTCTATTCTGGGGCAGTCTAACCACTTTTTGGATTGCTTCTTGTCAAACTTCAGAAATTTGGAGATCCGTCGGGGAACCGGATATGCACGCTCTGGACCTTGCCATTCTTCTTTTAGCAGGTCCTCAATGGCGGGTGGTATAGGGAAGGCTGTAGCCGGTCTGGAGGCAGATGCCAAGCGAAAGGTCTGTTTCAATTGAGAGATGACAGGTGGAGAAGAGCTGAGGTAAATCTCGGATATGACCTTTTTGATAAAAAAGTCTAGGTCCTCCAGGTCAGAATTTCTGGACGGGGAGTCATCGGAGTCTGATGGTGAGTCTATTATCTCCCCCTCCTCGGTGGAAGAACTGGTGGCTGAGGAGTCTGGGGAATATCCCCTGTGGCGTTTGCCCTTGTGCATGCCCCTAGGTCTACTCCGGGAATGAGATCTTTTCTTCCTCCTGTGGCTAGAGTAATGGTGACCATCCTTGTCGGACGATCTGCCCCCGTCTCTGGATTTCTTCTTCTTGTCAGAGTGGATAGCCCCTCCTCATCAGAAGAAGATGGGAAGGGGGTCCTTTTTCTTTTAGCCTTTTTGTGGGGTCTCCTATCAGGTGACCCTGAAGGCTGCCATTCAAAGGAAGAAGGGTCCATAGCAAAAGCCCTATTCAGCCTGTCTATAAGTTTAGGGTCTAGGGAGGGGGTATCTCTGGACGTTGCCGCTTGCTCTGACCTGGAGGTAGCCAGTCATTCAGACCTTTCTGGGACATTTGTCTGTGTTCGTTCCGACTTGGAAGTAGCCGGCTGGTCAGACCTCTCTTAGACATTTGCCTGTGATGAGAGAGAGGTTGCATTTGCTGAGCCCTCCCCACTAGCAGCCACTGTCTTTTCACATGTGAGGCAGAGTGAGCCAGCAAAAGTGATCAAGAGTGGGGACTTGCAGTGTTGACATTTTTTGCCCCTACTAGATTTTTCTGAGGCCATTTTTCGTGCTCCTTTGCTTCCGAAGACAATGCAATCCTGCCCCCCCATCTTGTGGAGTCAGAGATGCTGGTGATGTCCTTTTAAGCACTGCTTCCTTGCAGAAAACCAAAATCCTGGCCTTTATTAAGCACTGCTTCCTTGTGAATATCAAAATCCTGGCCTTTAAGTTAACTGTTTCAGGCCTGTTTGTGCTGCTTATATTTGGGGGTGGGGTGGGAATGGTCCATTCCTGCCCAGCGCTGCAGCTCTGCTGCCTAGCCCCATGTAATGTCATCAAGGAGCAGCCTGGCGCATGGAAGTGCTACCTGTCCGAGGCCCCTTCAGCGCTTGTTGATGGGAGATCTATCCGTCAAAGGGTGCCTGGCGCTAGAATCGTGCTGCTGAGACAAGCTGCAATGAGCGGTCGAAAAGATTTCTCTAGAACCACTCGTTGGTAGGAAAAACAGGCACTGTAGGGCTCGAGAAAACCTCCGGTCCATTCCTAGTCACTTTCGCCCCCTTTGTGAGCCACATTTGCTGGAGAGCACTTTTGCTCTTTTTAGCTGGGTCTCCTGCACGGGAAAAGGCTGCGAGGGGCTGCCGCAAGGTGGGGCCAATCTGTGCAGCTTGCAAGGCTGAGACTGGATCCCACCAAGGCTGGGTAACCATGTTTCTGTGCTGAGAATATCAGAAAACATTATCTGAATTCCAAAGGAAAACTTACGGTCTTGTCAGCTCTGCCACGTGTGACAGGGCTCTGCTGCAGAGTACCTGCTTCAGTGAAAGCAGGAAGTAAACTGGAGATGACCGGATGTGGAGGGCTTCTTATTCCCCCCCACTGCACAGCTTTAGTCCTGCCTACAACCAGCATCTGGAGGTACAGCCCAGGTGTAATGAAGCCCGGAGACCAGCTTAGGAGAGAGAACTATTAGATTCATTTGACATGACCTTCCTGCTGTGAATCCATGTTGCCTTGGGTCCTATGCCTCGCTGTCCTGGATTGCAAAGGAATGCCACACTTTAGTTTGAAACATTCAGTACATTTTTGTGGTAAAATAGGGGCCCTGACAGGTGAATTCTAGCCTTATCTCTGGGCACGTACACCTCAGACCAGCCCCCAAGAGCAGTCCCATGAACCTGTACTCACTGGTTTCCCTTTGATCAGACTTGGAAACATGAAGAAGAAAACATCTAGTCCCTTCACAGGTAGCTTGTCATAGCTTCAAAACAGACACCCTTTCTCTCTGGACAGCTGACACTCTTCAGGATCTTGAGGGGATTGCCCCTTGGATCCACAGAAACACAGTCCAAATCACATTTTCTGTGAAAATCACCCACTGGGGTCCTGCAGACAAACAGTCTCCACCTCTTCTTCTGGTACTGCTGGATCTCACACACTAGGGCGAGAAACTGCTGGGGGGCCTTCACTCAATCTCACAGGAGGCTGGCAGGCACCCCCCACACTCTGAGCACTACAGCTCACTCAGAGCTCCACACTGAACCACTGCTGACTACAGACTACACTCTCGTCTGAAAAGTCTAAACCAACCCCTAGCAGATGATTCCAAAGTGGCTTATGATGCTGCAAGAATTCTAAATGACATAATCCATTCTCTGCTCAGCCTAGCTGAGTAAACAGTGATGTCATCTGTAAAGGGCTCCTAATAAGTCCTTTACACAGCTGCCCACTACTTGCCTATGGCTAAGCTGATGGGATTCTAGTAACCTCAGGGGACTGGGTGGTAACATATACAGCTGGCTGAAGGGCTACAGGGGACAGTTATTTAAGTGCCTAAGAGATTGTGTGGGGTGGAGAGGATGCCAGTGTCAGTTAACTGCTTTTTAGGACTTTTAAGACTTTTGGAGGTGGCAAGAAGGAGGATCTTAGGTTCATTGTGTTGGTAGGAAGAAGGGGAAGGGGCTATGCAGTGGAATACTGTGAAATGTTAATCTGCAGTATACTACCTGGAAGTGCTGTTACATTAACCAAGACAGTGTAAATTTGGTCCAGAAAAATATGACTATTTTTCTACATTTGTCAATGTAAGAGGAAGCAAAGGGGGTTAGGTCAGATGAGTGATTTTTACGTTCGCTTGCGCGCATGCGCAAGGAACGTCTTGGGAGAATGGGACACTTTGGAGGTGTGCCTTCCTGTGCAATCCACTGCTCTGTTGAGCAGACATGGTGGTCCAGCACCAATCGATGTGGTGCTGTGTATGACAGCGGTGGACTTCTCTTCAAATAAAACCACTGCTGTGTGCTGGCAGCGTGTCACGTCCCCCCACCAAATCTTTGGTGCCACGCTGGGAGCCCACCCCAGCATGGCAAACGTCCTGCGTCATCTGCCAACAGGGGTGCCCAATCCCCCGTCAGCTCCACCTCCCCCCCAAACAGCTTTCCCTGCTGCCACGCTGGGAGCCCACCCCAGCGTAGCAAACGTCCCGTGTCGTCTGCCGACGGGGGTGCCCAATCCCCGCTTGCCCACGTCCCCAAATAGCTTTTCCTGCTGCCATGCTGGGAGCCCACCCCAGCGTGGCAAACATCCCGCGTCGTCTGAGTAAAAAAAAAAAAAACCTGTAAAAAAAGAAAATGTTCCATCGCTGTCTCCCCACCCTCCCACAACCTTCACCCACCCACTGCGCACCCTGCCCTCCCCACACCCTCACCCCATACTTACCTCCTCGAGTCAAGGCGCTGACGATCATCGCTGACCGGAACACGCCTGCACCTTCAAAGCCGACCGCTAACTGAGGAAATGCCGTAAGCTGTATAATGGGCTAGATGGGTTTTTCAACTTTGTTGCATATCTCAGGCATTTTTTGGAATTTTTGCACCAAATTTTCAGCATGGGGTTTTTGGGACCCCTTCTCATGAATTCTGTCACTGTCATGGCGTTATTCAGGCCCGAAGGGTGATTTCGCACTCACTGCGCGAAATCACCTTTCAGGCCCGATTAACAAAACAACATTGCCAGCGTTCATAAGGTGGGCTCTCAAAAAGCCTATTTTGAAAATTTGGTGGAAAAATTCCTAAAATTGACCGTTTTACGAGCGTGTGTTGCGCAGTTCCTACACAGGCTCGTAAGTTCGCGAATTTTCAATATTTTCACTCCAGATTTTCAACATTACCATTTTATCACACCTCCTTATGAGCAGTGCAGCTGTCATTTTTCACATCTTGCCCAAAACGTGTTTCCACCCATGTAGCGCACATTGGCACAGTCGATGTGCGAACTCAATGTATGGGACACATAAAGAAAATCACATTGTCACTGTTCAGGAGCAGAAGTTTTAAAATGGCAATGTTGAAAATTTGGTGAAAAAATTCCTAAAAATGACTGTTTTGCGAGCATGCGTTGCACAGTTCCTACGCACGCTAGTAGGTTTGCGAATTTTCAATATTTTCACTCCAGATTTTCAACATTGCCATTTTACCACACCTCCTTATGAGAAGTACAGCTGTCATTTTCACATCCTGCTCAAAGCGTGTTTCCACATGTAGCGCAATAATGGCGCAGTCGGTGCTAACTCAATGTATGTGACACATTAAGAAAATCACAGTGATGCTGTTCATGAGCAGAGGTCTTAAAATGGCTATGTTGAAAATTTGGTGAAAAAATTCCTAAAAATGATTGTTTTACGAGCCTGCGTTGCGCAGTTCCTACACATGCTCGTAAGTTCGCAAATTTTCAATATTTGCACTCCAATGACTTCCAAATACTTAAACAGCACATAGAAGCAAGCAACATTCGGCATTGACAAATGCTTGTACTTCTTTGTCACTGATTTTTTTAAGCCATGTCCAAGTGCCAAATACCACTGCAAATACCTGCAAGAGAACGTTTGGCATTGACAAATGCTTGTTATAGGACTGGAGAGAGGTTTTCTTAGCAGTAAGGGGGGGGGGATACTTAACAGGCAAAGTTCCAGAGTAACAGCACTTGCCAAAATCAGCAAAGAACGCACAAGAGATTAAATGCCAACAAACTTGCTTTATTTTCACCAAAGTAGTAAAATAAAGCAACACTATGTTGGCATTTAATCTCTTGTGCATCCTTTGCTGATTTTGACAAGCGATGTTACTCTGGAACTGTAGTGTTTATTTGGGCTGACTGCCCTTTACTGTGCACTGCTCCTCGTACTGTGCGCAGGTTACCAATCTCTTTTAGTACTTTACAGGTATCAGGCCCGCAAGTCTCAGAGATCTCTGATTCAAAGCAGTCACCACCCCCGACTGTTTGGAGACTTCCACTGTTCCACTCTTGCGAGTACAGTTGAAGATAACTATTATCTGCTAAGTTTGGCAGTGACCTGAGTGCTCAGCTGGAGGAACATCAGTGTGGTGCAGTCTCAGTCATTACTCTAGGAGTTAGTGTTCCTTCAGTACTTTTTGTCTTTTTAATTCTTTGTTAACTGAGTAAGACCAACAGGCACAAGGCTTGTGTTCATGTGTGTTTTAAGGATTTGGAGAAACAGAAGAGGTTGAAGGGTGGGAGCAGAACTGGGGGGGGGTGGTAAAGCTGAAGCAGTCATTCTCAAAGACGGAGTTAAATGCATCAGTAATTTCCAGCTGGTCAGTAAGGGGAGGTGGTACATGATTTAATTTTGGAAATGTAGGGCCCGATTCCAAGATAGCGGTTAGAGCAGTGCGCAAAATACACCAATGCAGAAGATACCCCAAAATCCCCATGACATGCGAGCTCTGCCAGATTCCAAGACAGCCACCAGATACGACAAAAACTGCCGGAATACGCATGTCGCAACTAACACTGCCAGTGCATGTTGCAGCCCACAAGAGTGGTGTAGCACTACACATGTCACAACTCTACAACCATAAAGGTGTGTGCAAGTTGCAGCCATGTTGTAGGAGCTACGAGGTGTCAGGTAGTGGGGCAGAGGCAGCAAGCGGGAGCAAGAAGAGGAAGAGGAACTTCACGTTCAAGAAGAGTGATTGCTCTTAGAAGAGCTAAAAGCACAACCAGACCTATTGTTGGGGAGGGGAGGTGAGCGAGAACAATGACTGCAGAGGAAGGTGGCATGGGATGTAGTCGCACAGAGGGTAAATGAGGTGGCAGATGCACGCTGCACCATGTGTGACCTGCAGAAGCATTATAGTGACCTCAAGTGCCACGCAACGGCAAAGGAGGCACACAACAAACGGCAGGCAATGGCCACAGGAAGTGCAACCCCTAAGCACACACGAGGAGAGGGTGCTGGCATTTGTGAGCCAGCACAGTGTCCATGAGGACTGGGAGCTGGATACATTCTGGATGGATGCAGGGACTGATAAGTGGATGCACGAAGCACAGCAAATGGAATATGAAGATGGAATGCAATAATGGGCAAGAGGGAGCGTGACATGCTGGGTGCACAGGCAGCATGCCACAGTACAGCAGGAACTGTGAAAGTTGGGCACAGCCACTCAATGTGGAACAGTGCACAGAGGGGAGGGACAATGTGGGAATGTAGCCTGGCATGGGGCACGGCCATGTGAACAGCAGGCGGTGCAGCCACCACATGTGCAGGCAGCACTGATGCACTGTGTCCTCCCCCAACAGGTGCAGCAACAGCGGACACAGGGGCAGGTAAGGTGACGGCCTGTACCACCCGGCATGTGGTAGACAGCGACACAGGGGCATGGATGGTGGCATGCATGGTGGGCTTTCACTATTGTGGTCACACTGAAGCACTGTTATTAACTCCACAGGTGAGGAGCCAGAGGACACAGGGGATGGTAAGCCAATGGCCGTCTGCGCTGACGCCCTGTGGGAAGGCGCTGCAGGGTTGTGGTCCATGGCAGGCACGGCTGTCATGTAATGGTGCAGCAACACTGATGCCTTCACATTCCCCCACAGGTGCAGAGGCAGAGGGCAACGGGGCAGGTAAGGACATGGCCAGTGCCAACATCAGTGCTTGGGAGAACAATGCAGGGGTGAGATGGTAGCAGGCATGACATGGGACATATCACTGATGCATTGATGTCTCCCCACAGGCACAGCAGCGGTGGACACAGTGGTGGTGGACAGTGCGCATGCTAGTGCAGGGCAGGCCATGCAGGACACAGCTGGGACACCATTGGTAGGGGAGCAGCAAACAGTGGGGGAGCAACTGCAAGAGGAGATAGGTCTGGACCTCAGTGACTATCTAAGTTGTGGCAACCTGGGGGGATAACATTGCACAAGACCTGAGCCCCGCATCCTACCAGAGGCTGGAGGAGGCCCTGGATAGGACAACACCATCACTGGAGGTGGAGAGGCCATGAACCCTGATGTATTACACAGGGTTCTGCTAGACCCTGGTGACTGCCCACATGGAACAATCCGAGATGCTGGGCTGCATAAGGCTCAGCATGGATGCCCACCATGCAGCACTGCAGGAGCAGGTGGCCACACTCATAAGTGTGCTGAAGACCGGGGTGCAGACCATTGGTTCAACCATGGATCATATTGTGGGGGCCATGGCTGCCACACAGGCCTGTGTCAGGTACAGATGTGTGCCATCACCTGCCTGGCCATGGCCGTCGAGGGGTCAGTGGCGCAACAGGCGAGGCAGGCTGATGCACTTGTGGCCCTGCTGCAGGCCACACATGCAGGCCTGCTCCCATGGGTCACTGCTGGGTGGGACACAGCCCCACAGGTGGCACAGGAGGAGTAGCCGGCACCAGCCCTGCCACTGGTACCAGGAACAGTCGTGGAGTCCACAGCACCACTGCCAGGGGCAGCGGCAAAGGCAGTGCCGTCAACAACCCACTGTTGCCACCACCTACACCCCCCACCACTGCCACCACCGACTCCAACACCACCGCCACCCCCACTGCTGCCACCACCCCCTGCAGCTGTGACACAGCAGATGGCCTCAGCACCACAACCACTGGCACCAGTGCTACTGGCCACACTACAGGCACTGCAGCCTAACTGTTCCACCAACACCCACAGCACTGGGATGACAGCAGCCACTGACAACAACCGGACATGCACCAGTGGCACCACAAAGCTGCAGGAGTGGCAGGCAAGAAGGCAGCAGCAACGTTCACCACCAGGGGCATGGGGCAGAAGGTGCTGGGCACTGGGCACAGGACCAATGGTTCATGGCAGGAGGTGGTACAGGTGGTGGCACAAAGGAAGGCCACAGACAGCAGTGCACCCAAGGGGACAGGATGAGGGACAGGGCCACAGCGTGCACCACCTACACCCAGGAGACGCAGCAGGACCCGGAGGACAGTGGTTCCAGTGGCACCCAACAACAGTGATGGCACAGCTGAGGTACAGTGGGTGCAGGGTGGGCCGAGTGCCACCACACAGTCCGCAAAGCGAAAGAGGACTGGGCACTAGCAACACGTGCATGACAGACATGCTCCCATGGCATGATGCTGCTAGTGGTGGGCTGTGGGGGTGGGATGCACACAGGGTGGGCATGGGGTGTGTCCAGCAGCCATGTGTGTGGGGTGTGCATGTGTGCCTATGAGTGTCTGGGTGCATGGGGGAGCACTGTGTGGGGTCACGTGTGTGCACTGCATGGGCACTGGGTGATGGTATGTGTGGGGGTTGTCACCTGTACAGAACTGTACTGCTCTGTGTCACCCATGTATGTCCCACTTGTAACAGATAAACACCTGTATACCACACCCCTGCGTGATGCCACTCATTACCACTGCCATGACCGAACATATGTCGAATCGCAGATTGCACAATGCAGAACACAAATGCATTCATATTACCTAGGCTGCAGTTGCATGCAGGCTGCATGTGCATCCCGCATTGGCACAGACCTGTGCTGCAGACTGCAACTGCGCATTTGCAGCCTGCACTGCATGTGCTGCGTGTATGTGCGCCACATGCGTGTTGCAGCGCATCGGAGTAAGCTAGGCTGCAGCACTATCTTGCGGGTCACAAGCTGGAGAGCTGGCTGCAGTGCTGAGGGACAGGAGTGACACTGAACAGGAGGTCTAGGTGGGACTGATACAGCACACTGGTAGGTACTGGGACACAGCACCCACAGGCAGCAGGCCACTGACACAATGCCAACCATGTGCTAAACCATTTGTTATTCCTTGCAGCACCACAGAGGACACGCCCAGGCCGCAGGTGAGTACTAGACACTGCACAGCATGCACTGTTCATTTGCTCATACTACATTGTGGGCCTAACATTGCTGTACCTTTCTCCATGTGTAGGAGACAGTGATACTATACAGGAGCAGGTAGGTGGACACTGCCACAACACATCTGCTGTTGTCACTGTTTGTCCTGCTAGCTAATGCTGATCTGCACATTGTCCATCCAGGTGTGCCACCATTGCCAGCAGTACCACCCACGTGTGCTCACACGGCGCACAGACCAGGTAGGAATATGTCACTTGTCACACTGTCAGCATAGGGGGGGCCATGAGACCGTGCCCTAGGCACAGGTTGATGGGTACAGCAGGGAGAGCCCCACGAAATGGATGTGTGGATATGTGGCAGGGCAGCGTGTAGTGCTGTCTGACCACACCCACACTCTGCAGAGCCCTGCTGTGATGTGCCATGGGGTCGACGGATGGCAGGTGTATGGCTGTGGCTGGCCATGTGCCGGCCTGGCACCATGTGGCTGGTGTCCATGAGGGCATGCCTCTGCGTGGGACTGGAGGCCTGCCAGTACACCGCTGGGGCAGTGTGTTGCAATGTGGGGCAGTGCGTGTGCATGGCACTGCACTACCAGGCCATGCTGGCTGTGGTGCATGTTGGTAGTGAGGGCACCTGCTATTGGGGGGGGTGTCGTGCAGTGGCATGACCTGTGACTGTGCCCCGTGCCCATGCACCGTGCATGCCTGTGAATGTCCCACTGTGTGTGTGGGGGGGGGGTTGTCGACACAGCTGCTTGTCCAATGTGTATTGACACGTGTGCTATTCCTTCCTCCCATGCAGGTCTTACCGCACGTTCACTGGAGCCCGTGCCACACACACGCTGTGGACATGTCCAGGGGATCAGGCCTCAGGCTGAGTGGGCGGTCACCAAATTTTATGCCTCAGGAGACCACCATATTAATCAACTGTGTGCAGCAGTGGGGCCAGACACTGCTACCGCTGGGGTGCAGGAGGCACACCGCCGCAGAGCAGGAACAAGTGTGGCATGCTGTTGGGGCATGGCTGAGTGCCAGCAGTGGTGTGCACAGAATGATCTGCCAACTGCAACACTGGTGGCAGGACATGGCATGGGGGGGCCCCGGGCTACTGGAGAGTCTGCTCAGCATGGTGCAATGCAGGGACACGGAGATGAGGTCGGGCCAGGACACTGGTGCAGATGGGTATGCCTACGGCCATCCATATGGCGATGCAGTGCTGACATATAGGCCATGACGTGCTGAGGTACACACATGTCACCATTCTCCCCTTCACCACAGGTGCATCGGGTGGAGCCCAGGTCCGTCAGGATGCCCATGTCGGTAGCCTCAGGCAGGAGGCATTCCAGTGGAGGGCGGGTAAGTGCATGTATTGTGTGCCATGTGTCATGCCCATGGCAGGCTGCCCCATGGTGGCATGTGCTGCGACTGTGCGTGTCCTGTGTGTGTGTGTGTCACATGGCCAGGCCCTACACTGACTGCAGCCTTTGCATCCCAACAGGTGTGTGTAGCTGACTGATCCCACGGCAGAGGGCTCTGCTGTCTGCCATGGCAGAAGCAAAGGCATCCGACACTGTGCAGTACCGCCGATGCACACAATGCAGACAGCTTAGGGGGAGAGTCCTCCCTCCCACATCATCCACAGAGTAGAGGGTGGAGGTGGAGGAGGAGGAGGAGGTGGACATGGCACAGGAGCCAGTGGTGCAGGACCCCACTGATGGTGGGCAGCAGTAGCATGATTCACAGCCTGATGCTGGGGTGGACACAGCACAGAATGACACAGAGGATGTGGCCCTGGCCCTGGTCACATCACCTATGGGGTCAGTTTTGGTGGATTCGGCAGTGGTGCAGTGGGAGGATGCACTGCCACCGGAACCTGGAACTGTGCAGGATGACAATGGACCAGCACCGAATGACCCTGGGCCCAGGCCAGTCGGTAATGTGCAGGAATATCAGCAGCTGGGTGGTTTGGATGGTGGCACTGGGGCACCTGGGGGTCTGCCCATCCAGGGGGGAGTGCCAGATACACAGCGGCTGGTCACACTGGTGTCGGCGATCTTGGAGGACATAGCATGGCTGCATGGCTCCATGGGTGCTCTACTGGTGGAGCTGCGCCTGACCTAATGCCACCTCTGGCGGACTGTGTTGTGGGGGGGCTGTATATATGGGGTGGAGACATGTGTATAGCTGTTGGCAGGTGCGGGTGGGCATACGGGACTGTTGGGAGGGATATGCATGGGGGGCCTTCTGTTGCTCTGTTGTGTTTGTTGTACCCCTTTGCTGCTGTTCACCCCCTTTCCCCATTGCTGTTTGCCCTGTGTCCCTGTTTTGCAACTGTGTTAATTAAAAGCATTTTCTACACCCCTGGCTCTGCATGTCTGTCTCAGGTGTGCATGGGCATATGCGTGTGTGTCTCACCATGTGTGTGGAGGCCCACCTTTTGTGGTTACTGCTGTCTCTGGTGTGTCCTCACTGTGTACCTGGTTGGAGTGCCGGCCGTGCAGCTCACGGTCTTTGGCACACTCTGGTGGCTGTGTCCGAGTGGTGTCCCGTGTGCTGCAGCACACCATGCCTAGTCCAGCCCCCATACCACCACACGTTGTCTGGTGATCTTGGGCTTATATGGCCCCCTTCCACCCAGGAGCCCAGTGAACTCTTTGGGTGGCACCAGTGGCACAGGCATTAGTGTGTCTCACTGCCATAAGTCTACAGGTCTGTGCCACCCGGTGCTGTGTCCCTGTTATGGGTGCACTGTTTACACGTATCAGTGGTCATGGCAAGGACATTGTGCCTGGTGGTGCCATCATCCCAGCTTTGTGTCTGTGTGCACTCTCTGCCTCCCATGCCACCCATGCCCATGGCATGTGCAATGCTGCCCCTTTCACTCTGTCCTGTGTGTCCTGGGCGTGTTGGCTTGGGTGTTCCACTGTTTGCACTGTGATCCACCTTGGGGCACTGCTGTTTGTGTGGTGTGCTGCAGTCTGGCTGGGGGTCCACTGGCCTGTGCACTGTTTAAGACAGCTCTTGCCTGTCCTATCTTATGTGGCCTTCCTCAGCCGTAGCTCTGCATGCCATCTGTTTTGGAATAGCAGTTCCGTGGTGCTGGTGTGTTACACCTGTCCCACATTACACAGTGGCTTATGCGTTTTCTGTCATAACTGCATCGTATCTTGCATTTGTCATAGCAGTTGCGGGGTGCAGCTCAAGTGTTCTCTTGGAATTCCACATGTTGCAACTCGCTGGTGTAACTTATGATTTACACTGTCAGGACTGGCGTAAGGTAGTTACGCCTGGCGAATCTGTCTTGTAATCAGGCCCATAGTCCTTGTTTTGCACTGTGGAAAAATTTCTTTTTTTTTTTTTTTTGTCCAACAGTACTGTCTGCCTGGTTATTCCTTTGATGATTTATTAGCTCCAACAACCACGCCCTAGTAGGGGTTATCCACAGTATGGGGCCTGGGAGTACAGGCTGTCAGGTTATCCACTGCATGACACCTGACAGTACAGATTGTTATCAGCGGTGGTTATCCGCAGAATACGGCCTGAGAATACAGACTATCATAAGCATGGGTTATCAGTGATACAAATCCCGGAAGTACTAGCTATTGTCAGCTGGGATTATTCTCGGTACGAAGACCTGAGAGTACAGGTGGTCATCAGCAGGGGTTATCTAGAGTACAGGGCCTGACAGCTGCACATCATATTTACTCATCCCTACTTATGAAGTGTGGGGAAGACATGATGGACATAGAGTCCCTTCTGACTTTTAAGTAGCAGGATTTGTTGGCCAACAAAAGATTTTTTCATGCAGTTTTTTAGCATCATGTATATTCTGACATAATTTGATTAATGATCAGTATATTTTTATTTATTTCAGACTGTTTTCAAAACAGCTTTTTTTTTTTACTAAATTCATCATTAATGACACAAGTCATTAAAACAGCTGCCACTACCAATTTTTAAAAATCTCCCTCAAAGTTACTTTTGATTTTAAATACTAGCATCATACTGTGGCTGTATTAGAAGGGTGCTAGCACACATTTCCAATGGTAAGCAGTACAGCACCACACCAAAATATTTTATTTATTCACAGTGGGCATGGCCAGAGAACAGTTATTTTTTAAAAACTTCAAACTCCCATATCTCAGTTCAGGAGTGAAATACAGTGACAGAGAAAAGGATATGTTAATGGTTTTGCCTGGAATACATTATTAATAATAAACTATATGGTATTTTTCCCTGCCAGCATGTACTGCTGCTTTAAATTACTAAATTACCGTATTATGCAACTCAGACAGCATTGTTTACATACCAAAGACATGCACGGGCTGAATTAGTTGTAGAAAGCATTCTCTGATTGTATACTAACAAAAATGGTGTCTGTACTTTTATAATTTTTTTTTTTAAATGGAAAAAATGTGTTCTGATTCCCCCCACCAGAAATCATGTTTGAGTTTTGTGTTACAAGGACAATCAAAATACAGGATCACAGTTAAGCACGCATTGACTTCAGATCTTGCAGATGGAACCCATCTCTAGAGGCTTATCTTATCACTCCCCACGTGGGAGCCATACCACTACAGCACTACTGTAGCTGCCCTAGGCAGAGGACATTTTCATTGGTTCCTACAGACTTCAAAGAGGAACTGGGTAGTGAAGTTTTTTCACCCCTCTTTGGTGCACTGCGCTGCACTGTAGCATTGGAGCTGCCATCAAGGGACAGAAGAAACAATTCCCTTTCGTAAGGGCACTGCCATCATTCTTTACCTTGATCCCTCAAAATCCTGGGAGGGGGTTAAAGGAGTACCACAGTCTGAATCTGCAAAAACATATGTTGTGCAGAGTGTTTTGATTCATTTGTGTTGTCCTAGTGAGTCCGTCTATTTGTTTGCTATTTTATAAATTTGCCTGCTAGTTTTCTGGCCACTGGGGATCTCCATGGTTGCATTTTTTTTATTGCTCTTCTTTTTCCGACAATGCCTTCATTGTCATCTGTCAATGATGCATTCAGGACCATAGATTCAGCAAGTACTGGTTTAGAGTCAATTCTACAGCAGTAGAGTTGTGATTGTAAGTAACTTTCTTTATCCAGTGAGCACTAACGAAGGCTACATTTACAATTTTGCAAACACCTGAGATATAATTGAGTGGGCTATTTTGTAAGAAAACACCTAGGGCCAGACATTCAAAACATTGCCCCATGGGCAAAGTGACTGCATCTTGTTTGTCCAAGGTTTGCATCTCAGTGCAGTATTCAAAGGGGGCTGTGGTGCATGCTAAAAGGGTTAGCGTGCACACAAACAAATAATGTACGCAGTGGGCAAAGGGGGGGACATAAATCCTGGCATAGCGCAATATTCAGTGAGGTAGCACTGCACAAAGGGAATAGTGCAGGCCACCTTCTGCTGCACAATTACTGCCAAGAAGAAGCCCTACTTACTCCAGGCAACCCTAGCAGCTGGAGGAGCCACTGCAGTCAGCAACCACATTGGTGGTTGGAGAGAACACCTGCTTCCTGGTGGCTAGTGGTACCCCCACCCTCCAATCCCATCCCTGGGGAAAGTACAAGATTACCTGGTGTTTAGTGGTCCCCCTGCCTTCTGATCACTGGTACCAGTAGAATACAATGAGTTCCTAGTGCCTAGAGGTCCCCCCAACCTCCAATCATTGTCCTGTATAATGAAACAGAGTTCCCCAATGTTCAGTGGTCCCCCCACCCTCTGATTTCTGTCCCGTATAGTAAGACATATTTCCTTGGTGTCCACTGGTTCCCCATCCTCCAATCACTGGCTCAGTATTAAGAAAGGTAGTCCCTAGTGTCCAGTTGTCCCCCTCATCCTTTGATTCCCGGTCCTAATAGAATAACATAATTCCCTTTTGCCCAGTAGTCCCCCCTTCCTTCCAATTGCTGGCCCTGAATTATATCACTTATTCCCTGGCATCTAGTGGTACTCCCCCCACACCGATCCCCATCCCCGTACCAGCATAATCCTTCCCTGGCATCTAGTGGCCCCCTCACACTGCAGGCACTGACCAACCCACCCTGCAAACCCCCCCTTACCTTAATCGCTGGTGCCATGAGAGCTCATACAGTAACTGGCACAGCCCTCCTCTCACTACCTTGGCCAACTGCCATATGCGATTACAGGGAGTGCATATCCCCTGTACTGTAAAGGGAGTGCGCATATTGTCTACTGTATCCTAACCCATATGACACATTTCTCCACTTTTGTGCTAATAAGTTGAACCCTAACTGGTGCATTAATGACATGTTTTGCAAATAATTTCCTTTCTTTTTTGAGCTAATGAAATGGTATCCTCATTCTTCAGGACCTGCATAAATGGAAGTGGATGTACAGGGCGCTCTGGGCCCTTCAACAGGGAGATACTCTGTCTGCTTATGGAAGTGCAGCAATGGGATGTCAAGAATTCATGGGGCTGTCTGGTGGGCTGCTTCCTTGTGGCCACAAATACAGATACACAGGGCAAAGAGTCCATCTCTCAGTCAATGCAGGGGGCTCTCTGGCACCCACTGGTGCAGAGATGCAAGGTTCTATATCAAGTGAAGAGTTTTCTTCACTATGTGGTGCTTTGACTCATGTGGGCAACCTTGCACCATCCCTTCCCAGGCTGGGGGTGGTGTCACATGACAGCACAGTCCTCCCCAGCCTTAGCCTATCCAGCTGTTTCACTGAGCTCATCCCTGAACTCAGCTCACTGGCATGGGATCACAAAGCACTACCCACTAGGGTAAAGACTGACACTACACACACTGTTTCTTTTTTATGCCATAGAGGTTTTTCTCCCATGGTTGATGTTTGTGGACTGCTCAGCCCTGTCCCTCCCTTTTCACTAGGCATTTACCTCCCCTATACTTACTTTGCCCATATTTCCCACATAGATGGCCCCCTATGGCAGGGCCAGGAAAAAGAGGGACATCCTCCCCCACCTAGTGCTTCTCATCCAGAAACAAGGTCAGTGGTCCAGTTGGTGATGTGGGGATGGGGGTAGATGGGCAGGGCTTCATTTTGCCTGCACCTGCCCTTTTCCATTTTCTTCCCATGCTCTCCAGCTGTGGCGGCACATAGGCATGTGTACATGGAAGTGCACACATGCTATGGAACCATGGTCCTCCTTTCTATGCCACTTGTAATTCTGGTGCTACTACCTAGCTTCCACCAGGTGGCAGCCAACAACTGAGATGCCATGCCTCCCCTCCCCAGGAAAAGAGAGCTGTTCAGTGGAGGCCGGATCCTCTCCCCCTGTCATAGGACAAGTTCAGGTGAGTGAGGGTGTATTTGGGGGTGTGGGATGGTGGTTGTTGAGTGGTGGGGTGTGGGCATCTGGGGGTCAGATTGGTGATGGATCATTTTCTTTTTTACAAGTTTCAATAAAAAAAACAACAGGGACAAAAAAATCAATGAGGGATATTTTTCTTGTTTTGACAGGGAGACCCAGCTGAATGGGATTGGGCATCCAAGTGTCAGGATACTGTTCGATGGCACCCGGGTTGGACACCCTGGTGCCACCACCTATATATTGGGGAGGGTGGCAAGGTGACCTGGAGGGAAGGGGGTAGAGAGAAGCAGTACCGGGGTGGGCACCCCAGCCCACTTATACTATATATTAATGTCACTAGACACTAAACATTGGGGGGGGCAGGTGACCTGGAGGAATGGCGGAGAAAGAAGTGGTATTGGGGGTGGGCACCCTGGTCCACTTGCAATATGTTAGATAGATAGATAGATACATAGATTGATAGATAGATAGATAGATAGATAGATAGATAGACAGACAGACAGACAGACAGACATACGGATAGATAGAATAGATAGATGATAGATAGATAGGTAGGTAGGTAGATAGAGAGAGTGTGACAGTCTGGTCTCTCCAAGACTCAACCTATACACTGTTACCAGCTCTCTCAGACATTCAGATGCCTGCTACCACTCAGCATAGATACCTTGGTGAATCAGGACACACTTGAACCTGAGATGTTAACTGCTTGAGGTCCCAAAATCTGACCAACTTGTCTCTCACAAAACTCAGATTAATAAGGTTCCCAAAATCCGGTCTCCACTGACCCTTGCACATATGTCCTATGAGATCACTTTCAGGCCAGTACTTTGTGTCTTGAGAGCTGGGTCCTCTCAGACAGTAGACCAACAGGGGGCACAAGCCAACACAGAGACAGAGGGCTTGGAAGGTCTGCTATTCATAGGGACAAGGACTTTGATAGGAAAAGGGAGCTGCATAAAATAGCTAAGAAAGGGAAGGACACCACAACCTGGAGAGCTATGTTTACAAATTCCTGAAGTCTGAGTAACAAGATAGGTGACCTCTAGGCTACTATGGCAGAATAAGACCTAGACATTGTGGCCATCACGGAAACCTGGTGTAATGATAAC
The DNA here is from genome assembly GCA_016271365.2 of Neoceratodus forsteri. Lineage (NCBI taxonomy): Eukaryota > Metazoa > Chordata > Ceratodontiformes > Ceratodontidae > Neoceratodus > Neoceratodus forsteri. Next base: position 524,873,132 of record JADMNL010000023.1, read on the forward strand.
CAGAGTTGGGAAATGGCCATACCAGGCTACAAGCTATTCAGGAGGGACATGACAGGCAAGAAGGGGGGATGAGAGGCTCTTTATGTGAAAAAAGCGCAAAGGCCAAAAAAGTTCAGGGGGAACAAGGAGGAGGGGTGATACAGTGGGTTGCATTACAAAAGAGAAAGGGGACATCCATCTGTACAGGGGTAATATACAGGCCACCAGCTCAGGGGGATGAGGTTGACAAGAGATGCTATTAGCAATCCAAGGGATGGCACACAAGGGAGAGGTGTTACTGGTCGGGGATTTCAAGCTACTGGATGTGGATTGGAGCCTCCCCATGGCTGCAAAAACTAGGAGCAGGAACATCTTGGACTCACTACAAGGGACATTCTTTAAGCAGCGGGTCGTAGAACCCACATTAGAAAGCACACTTCTGGACCTGATGCTTATAAATGGGGACAGTGTAACAGGTGTTACAATAGAGGATCACCTGGGGAACAGTGATCACAGGACAATGTGGTTTGAAATTACTGGAGAGCAGAAGGCAAGGCAAGACAAGGCAAGGCAATTTTTATTTAAAAAGATGCCCATCCCGGAGGCTCTGGTCACCGAACATATTAAAATGACATACAAAACATCATCAATAAATTATATATACAAAATAACACCACAATGTACAAAATACATATTCTACACTATAACTTATTATTATAAAATTTATAAATAATACAATCAACAATAACTACATGGCCAGGGACCAATTTAAACGTGGAAGTCAAGGATCAGAAGAAACTATAAATCAAAGTCCGGGAAGGCCTGATTATACAGGAAGGCCTTGAGGCGGGCTTTGAACACCTCAACAGAAGGGGCCTCTCTTATAGCTGGAGATAGCAAATTCCATAGGATGGGGGCAGCAACACTAAATGCCCTGTCACCTGCTGTTTTTAGCCTAGTCCTGGGAATCACAAGGAGAGCCCTAGAGGAGGAGTGGAGGGAGCTGATCGAGACAGCAGGTGTAAGAAGGTCCTTCAGGTAACCAGGGCCCAGGCCATGCATGGCCTTAAATATGAGCAAGCCCACCTTAAAGAGGACCCTCCACCTGACCAGCAGCCAGTGCAGTTCACGCAGCACTGGGGTGATGTGACAGTACTTAGACTGCCCCAGTCAACAACCTGGCAGCTGCATTCTGCACCAGCTGCAGCTGGCGCAGGGTACCTCCAGAGACCCTGAGATAGAGCGCATTACAGTAGCCAAGCCTGGACGTCACAAAGGCATGAACCACGGTGGGGAGGTCCAGGGCAGAACTAGGGGCTTTATCTGATATTCCTCAGATGATGAAAACTGGTACAGACAACTGAGAACCAAGTCATACAGACAAGAATTCTGAACTTTTGGAGGGTGGATTTCAGAGAGATGGGAATATGCCTAGAAGCAGCACTGGTCAGTGTAGGGGAAGAGAAGGGGGTAGAGAAACAGTGGGTGACAACCAAAACAGGGATTGCAATGGCAACACAGCTTTGTGCCAAACAGGTCAGCAAGGGGAAGAGAAAGAAGAGACCTCTATGGTTTTCTAGGGGGTAGCAGAAAAAGTGAAAGCAAATAAAATGGCATTTAGGCAACACAAAAAGACACAGAACAAAGGGGATAGATAGATGTATCAGGAAAAACAAAGGGAGGTAAGTGAGGGAAGCCAAGGCACAAACAGAGGAATGCATAACAAACTCAATGGTAAAGGGGAAAAAAGCTTTTACAGGTACATCAGTGAAAAAAGTGTAACCCTCCCTGCAAATGGGGGTTCCCAAAAGTCTTGCCTGAATGCTCCAAGTCTGGGCGGTGTTCAGCGTCTGAGCTGTTTAAATGTGGTTCCAAGTGAGTGCTATTTGAGCCTTCGCATACTGTCTCTTTAAGAGCTGTCTGCTTGCAGACTTAATTAGTTTGTATGGGGGGACTGTGTATTTAATGCTGGAATCCCTCCCTAGCTGTGGAGAAATCGTTCCATTTTTGCGGTCGCTGAAGGTGCAAAGGGAGCCCATATGAAAGTTGTAACTGTTTGCCTGTAATCATTTAAAGCATTAGCAAAATTGCAGTTTCTCTAACCTGCCTTTATTGCAGCTGGGACTCTGTGTATGTTACCTCTCCATTTTGGACCTAAACTGCTGTGCTGGGCCAATTGGGTTAAGGGTTCCCTAAAATGGAGCCTGTGGATGAATCAGAACTTGGACTCTTAATTTGAGCAAGCCACAAGGGGATTGTATGGGCAGTGACTCTGGGAAATGTAGTTTTGACCTTGGCACCTTTTTCTACCAACAGAGGGAGTCTTATGGTAAGTGACAGCTGAATCAGCCAACACAATAGTGTGGAGCTAAAGGAAATGCCCTGCTCTGTGACTGGAAAGATCAGATCAGTTGTGGCAGTGAAGAAAGAAGGAGCTGTGTGCTTCTGTGGTGTATAGTTTCACGCGGGAAGCACGTGTGAGGCCCTAAGTTTCGGTCTGCAGCCTTTGTGAGTGCCAGTTTGGACTGAATCTGAGTTGTGAGGAGAAAGAAGTACTAGAAGTGTGGAAACCAGGCTGCCCTGTAGAAGACTGGAAAAATTGCTGAATCGCGCTCGGTCTGTCAGGAACTGAAGCTGCTGTGTGTGCTCCCAGATGTTTGACTAGTGCGATCGGGATCGAGGAGCAGCCTGCCTGGTATAGTACTTTCCTTTTACATATAAATGTGCACAGTGCTTGTGGGGAATCATTATTTCAAATCCCCTGTACAGTGAATTGTGTGCTGAAGCTGGAAGGAAACCCCCAGCTTAATTCGGACTACATCCGTTTGCTATCAACTGCAGTGGGGTCCAGTCACAAGGACCTTGTCCTCATGCCCTGCTCTTCTGGCAATCCAGAGGGACATTCTTCATCCGATCCTCAGCTTGGGTGTTGTGAGTACAAATCAGGGTATTCCCCTGCAGCTTGTTTTCAATCACAAGTATGTCACCTAATTCTTGTTTCACTGTTTCATGGACTGAGCCCTCCGGCTCCAGATTACAATTGGGTGTTGTGCATATATTTTCTTCTACAGGGCCCTATCCATCTGCACCTGCCGGCCAACCCCGGCAATGGACCTCAGCTAGCCCCCAACTTGGTACCAGAGTGTGACTTTTCAGACCCTGTATGTGTGCATAGTACTGTGATTTGAATATTCCAAACCAAATCAACCTGATTGCCCCCTCCTTGTTACTGTCCCCTAAATAAATCAGATTTGTTGTTGTTATACTATATACTGTCTGTGGTTTTGGTACTTATGGAAACAGTATTGGGTTTTGCTGTGCATGTTGTTTAACCTTACTTTACAGGGGGTCCTCAGAGACGTGCTGCAGAATCAGTCTCGAGGGTAAGTGGTATCTACATGAGTGAACAGTGTGCATAAGTGGGGTATTGGGTCTGTAACTCCGGTGTACTGTGTGAGCCACTAGAGGGAATAAAAGGGTGTCTCAGTGTCCCAGAGGGCTGTGACCAAGCTAGTCTAACCACTACAAACCCTGACCTCTGGGTGGAGGCATCCGCCATTGGACCTAGGCCCCTCAACCCGTCCTTAGTCAAACAGGCAGGGGTAGTAGCCCTTGGGATAGAGCCACCTAGGGGTTACAAAAGGAAGGAAAAAGAGGGCTTATGGGGCTGAGAGGGAAGGATGGGAACAGTGCAGAGGATGACCAGCAGAAAGCAGATATACTGAACAAGTACGTCTGTTCTGTTTTTATGGAGGAAGGGTCAGAAAATGGGCCAACAGTCAGTGATAAAGGCATGAAGGGCACAGAGAGAGAGAGAGAGAGAGAAAGAGAGACACACACAGGGCCCTTTTCAAAAGAACTAGCAGCAATAAGCATTGATAAGGTGGTGGGACCAGATGGGGTACAGCCTAGGATACTGAAAAAGTTAAGAGAAGTGTTGGCAGAACCTCTGACTGCCCTGTTTGACCTGTCATTAAAAACAGGGAAGGTACCAAAGGAATGGAGGAGGGCTGATGTAGACTCTCTCTTCAGAAGTACACAGCTGGAGGGCCCTGATCGGGCACTCCCCACGCGGATAGCACCTGCACTCAGCTGCGGCTTCAATCTTCAAGCTGCCCACCCCCCTACCTTCCTTCATTCAAGTTGCATCAGCTGGAGGCCCCTGATTGGGCGCTCCCAAATCAGACAGCTCCTGCACTCACCTGTGGTTTCGATCTTCAAGCTGCCCACACCCCGGACCCCTCCACTCAAGCTGCATCAGCTGGAGGACCCTAATTGGGCCCTTCCCACGTGGACAGCTCCTGCACTCGCCTACGGCTTCAATCTTCAAGCTGCTCACCCCCCCCCCCGCCGACCTTTTTCCATTCAAGCTGCATCTGGTACGCTCTCTCCCTGCTTCAGCACTGTAGGCTCCTCGACTTCTCCACAAGCCACCTGATTGGAGTGTGAAGCTGCTCTTTTTAACTTGCTACCTCTGCTTCTCTGCTAGCTGAACCCCCACATTTTCTCAGCTCTCTCAGTCCCCTCCCCTCAGATCCTACTGAGATACCACCCCCGTGCTCGCGCAGGACTTTTTCTTTTCTCTCTCTCTATCTTTCTGTCTCTCTCCCTGCTTCAGCACCACCGGCTCCTCTGTGCCTCCACCAGCCACCCCAGTGGACTGTGAAGCCACTCTAGTGACTCCCTATTGGCTGGCTGCTGCAGCCTGAGCTCCCCATTGGCCAGTTCTGGAAACCAGGAGAGACTCAGTTGCTAGCTCACTGCCGGTCCTGGACCAGCCGTAATTTCCATTCTCTCTTGCTTTTACAGTATATCCGTGTTTGAACTGTATTGTTTACTATGTTTCTGAACTTTATTTGCTTACCACTGCTCTTGTAACAGGCCTATATGTGATGCGTTTATTTTTTCAGCTGGTTCAACTGTAATTTTTTTCTGCATGCTACAGTTGTGATTCTGTTTAGCTTTCTACTTCCCTGCCACTCTATTTTTCTATTTTTTAACTTGCCGCCTCTGCTTCCCTGCTAGCCGAACCCCCCCATCTACATTTCCTAATTCCTCAGCTCTCTCACTGCAGTCTCTCTCCATACCCCGCCCTACTGAAATCCCCCGCGCTTGCTCAGGGACTTTTCCTTTCTCTCTCTCCTTGTTACAGCTACTTGACCCCCTGCTGTTTCTTCCCTGTCTCCAGTCCTCACCTAATCTTCTGCCCACAGACTTGTTGTATTGTTCCCCTTCCCAGACCCTGTCTGCTCCTCGCCCACCACTTACTTAATTCTTGTCTCTTCCATTTCTTTTCTCCACAGCTGGATGCCCCTGATTGGGTGCTCCCAATGCAGACAGCTTCTGCACTCATCTGCGGCTTCGATCTTCAAGCTGACCACCCCCCGGACCTTTCTCCATTCAAGCCGCATCAGGAATGCTCTCTCCCTGCTTTGGCTCCACTGGCTCCTTGGCGCCTCCGCCAGCCACCCGATTGGAGTGTGAAGCCACTCTAGCGACTCCCCATTGGCCAGTTCTGGAAGCCAGAGGTGACTCAGTTGCTAGCTCACTGCTGGTCAGGGACCTAGCCATAATTTCCACTCTCTCTTGCTTTTACAGTATATCCATATTTGAATTTTATCCCGCCTGCCCCCCCCGCCTCGACACTCTTTTAACTACGCTTCCTCCTCCATTATCTCCACCCATACCTCTATCTTCTCATCTATTGGCTTTTATCTGCTTAGGCAAACTTTTACTCTTAAAGGTCTGCCCTTGTCATACACCCTAGTTCCCTGACTCTATACTGCCCTACCTAACACTGCTCCTTAAACTCCCCTGTTCCTCTCTCATTCCCACTCTCAAGCGCTCCACCTCGAGGACCTCAGTCAGACTGCAAACTCTTGCCTATCCTTTAGAAATGGATCCTGTTATTAAATCCATGCTCTGCACTCTTGTGCCTCTACTGCTGTTACCCATGCTCGTTTTTTTGGTTTTTTTTTAATAACAGCGTGAACGCAGCTTTGCTTCCTCCATCTGTTAAGGTTTTGCTATTTACTCCTGGCACTTCCACATCTACTGTTGACTGGGACAAGGCTGTCCTTCATCCCAGAGTGTCACTACCTTCCCTCACTTGCATAAACATACTCTACTCCTACCACAAATGGCTGCCACTGTTGACGTTTCTCCCAAGCCTCTCTATCCTTTGGGGACGACACACTATAAGTTGCACCACCAAAAGAACTCAAAAAAGAAATAAAAACTTACTGCTAAAGACCTATCTCCGCAGGATGATTCTGTTACTACTGTTGCTCTCTGGGAGCATACACCCCAACCCTGGGCCACCCCTTAAGCAATCCTCACCTCCGTTCAAATCTGGAGCACTCACCCTGGCATCAATTAACATTTGTAGTCTTCTCTCAAAACTAGACTACCTCCAAGCCTAGCTTGTGCAGCATTACCCAGAAATTCTCTCAGTTGTTGAGACCTGGCTCTCACCCAAGAAATCAGACACTGCCATATCGTTACCAGGCTACATGGTCTTCAGGCAGGTTAGGCTAACAAAACAGGATGGTGGATGTGCAATCTATCTAAAGGACACCTTACAGGGCCTCGGCCTTTCTCTGCCCAACACTGGTGAAAATATTTAAGTACTCACTTTAAAAGTACATCCTGGTGCTTATGATAAAACCATCATAGTTCTCTCAGTTTATATCCTACCCAAGCATACTGCAGTAGGCCTAGACTCCCTCATGGCCTATATGACAGGGTGCCTCTGTTTTGAAGACCTCCCTCCCCCCCAGAAACAAAAGTGCACCCCCCCCCCAAATTTCTCTCACTCTTTTCTGTTTGCTTTCTTTTTCTGTTCTGTCCTTTATTTCTTGTCAGGGTATACAGACCTCTGGGGGTATCGGCTGATAGGGCTTCCACCTACCACCCCAGATAGATGGTCTGGTAGAGCACTTCAATAAAACCATGAAGAAAATGCTCCAAAAATATATTCAGGAGGAAGGCAGAGATTGTGACAAGTATCTCCCTTACCTCCTGTTTGCCTACAGGGAGGTCCCCCAAGCCACCCTTTTACCTTATTTTATGGGTGAAATCCTAGGGGTCCATTAGATGTTGTAAAAGAACATTGGGAGGAGGGATGATCTGTGGGGTACAGTAATATTTTGCATTACATGACCTCTCTGAGAGAAAGATTAGTGAAATATGTGACAATGACCCACATGAATGTGTCCCAGAAACAACAGGAACAGAAAGAGGCCTATGATGTGGGGTTGAAGGAAAAATGTTTCAGGCCGGGTGAAAAATTGTTGTTATTGTTACCATCTACAGAAAACAAATTACTAATGAGATGGCAAAGGCCTTTTGAAGTGGTCAGACAGACAGGAAATGTTAACTTTGAAATTGAAATGCCATGGCATAGGCCCACCAAGAAAGTATACCACGCCAACCTTCTCAGGAAATGGGTAGATAAATCACTTCCCCAAACACTCTTTATACAGCCAGAACAAAATGTGACTGAATTAGAAGAGGCCTATGAGAAGTTAGAAACTCCCACGGAAGGTGTAGATATACAGATCAACCCTGACTTGAACCATGAACAAAGAGCAGAGACTAACCAGCTTTAATATTATTACAGAGAAACCTTTACTAAAACCCTAGGGAGAGCCAAAGGGGTAGTTCACGATATCAGGGTCACACAAAGAAGGCTCATCCACCAAAAACCCTATAGACTACCAGAGAAGCTAAGACAGGAGGTGACTGCGGAAGTAAAAAAGATGGAGCAGCTGGGGTTTATTGTTCCCTCCAGAAGTGCTTGGTCCTCCCCTTTAGTGGTGGTAAATAAGAAGGAGGGTGGACTAAGACTGTGTCTTGATTTTTGGAAAATCAATGCTGTTTCCAAATTTGACGGCTACCCAATGCCCCAGATTGACAATTTGTTAGACATAATAGGCACTGCACAATACATCAGTACACTAGATTTGACCAATCGATATTGGCAAATTCCCTCGGCCGTCCACGCACAAGAACTGACAGCATTCAGTACACCCATTGGACTATATCAATATACTACTATGCCCTTTGGTCTTCATGGTGCCCCTGCCACTTTCCAGTGCTACATGGGACACCTACTCAGCACATACTCAGTACAGTGCAGCTTATCTGGATGACATTGTCATTTTCAGTCCTGACTGGCACACATTTCGTACACCTTAATGCCATCATCCAGACCATCCGGGATGTAGGACTGGCTATAAACCCTGCCAAGTGTGCCATTCAAAAACAGAAACACGTTACTTAGGATTCATCATTGGCCATGGGACTGTTAAACCTGAATTGAGCAAGGTAGAGGCAGTTGTCAATAGCCCCACACCAACTACAAAGAGGCATGTCTGATTATTTTTAAGGTTAGCCAGTTATTACAGGTGCTTTATAGCTGACTTTGCCACACTCACTACACCTTTGACAGAGCTAACAAAAAAAAACCCTCCCCAATAAAGTGAAATGGACCCCAGAATGTGAGATCGCTTTTCAGAGCATCAAGGCTGTGTTATGCTCTGCCCCTGTACTAAATAGCCCTGATTTCCAGAAACCTTTTGAGGTACAGACAGATGCCTCTGATACAGGCATGGGGCAGTTCTGATGTAACGTGATTCACATGGGGAACATCCCATACTGTTTACCAGTAGGAAACTTCATGAGAGAGAAAGGAAGTATTTCACAGTTGAAAAAGAATGTTTAGCCATGAAGTGGGCTATAGAGGCCCTTAAATATTAGCCCTGGGGTAATAATTTGTGATAGTGACAGATCATAATCCGCTCTATTGGCTACATCAAATGAAGGAAAAGAACATGTGGATAATGAGATTGTCATTGCAACCTTACAAATTCACGATAAAGCACCATGCTGGCTCACGGCACTAGAATGCAGATTTTCTATCACGTTATGGGGCGGATAGCACTCCAGTGGTTGTTGATTAAAAGATGCCTATGATTTTACATTTATTGCTGTGATGAATGATGAAATATTGATATGCTACATATAAGGGCACACAGCCTCAGGGAAAAGAATGGTATTGAATGGCTGTACACTGTACTGAACATCTGTCTGAATATACCATTCACATATATAGGGTCCCTGAGGGGAACTTCTAGAGAGGGCAGGCAGAAGTTCCTCTCGAGTCGCCCAAGCCTTAGTGGAGGCCAGAAAACCCTCCAACAGGTTTACGTATGCTATGAAGTGGAAGAGATTCTCTATCTGGGACACGGCCAAGGGCCTGGACCCATTCTCTTGCTTGGTATCCCAGGTCCTTGAGTACCTCTTGCACTTGTCTGATTCGGGCTTCAGTTACTCTTTTCTGAAGGTCCGCCTTTCTGTGGTTTCTGCCTACCACCTTCTGGTGGAGGGTAAAACCTTCGCACAGTTGGAAGTCTCCAAAACTTTTCTTAAGGGGATCCTCCACCTTAAACCTCTGGTCCATAATCCGATTCCCCATTGGGACTTAAATTTTATTTTAAAGAAACTTACTTTGCCCCATTTTGAGCCAGCAACAAGTTGCAACATGCGCTATTTGTCTTGGAAGGTGCTCTTTTTAGTTGCTATTAGCTCAGCTCAAAGGATTTCAGAGCTTCAGGCCCTTGTTTGCAAGGACCTTTATTTGATTTTCCACAGAGACTGGGTGGCTCTGCAGACTAACCATTTCTTTCTTACGAAAGTAGTCTCAGAATTTACATTGAATCAAGATGTCCAACTGCCGGTCTATTTCCCTGAGTATTCCAATAGAGGGGAATACCTTTTGTACACTCTGGATGTGCACAGGATTCTGAGATACTATATCTCTCAGACCAAGGAGGTGCACAAATCTTACCAGTTGTTTGTGGTTTTCACACCCAGACATCAGGGTACAGCCATTTCTAAACAGGGTTTGTCTAAATGGTTGGCTAATTGCATCTTGTACATATGTCAAAAGTACAAGAAGTCCCTTCCAGCAAGTGAAAGTCTACTCAGCCCGTGGCATGGCTGCTTTGATGGCCTTCTTGCGGAACATGTCAACTTCAGGTATTTGTGCTGTGGCCACTTGGTCTTTGGTCCATACTTTCTTCAAGCATTACAGTCTGCACATCACCTCTAGGAGTAGGGCCGGTTTCAGTTTTGCGGTCTTGCAAGACCTCTTGTCCTAATCGGCTTACTAGTTGGCAGATAGTCCCTCCTCCCAGGCCTAAGTCTCTGACTTCTTTTTCTTGACTGCTTGGTATCAGTCCTATATGTGGAGACCTACTGCAGGACCCCTCTCCAAGTAAGATATTTGTAACCCCTAGGTGGCACTATCCCAAGGGCTACTACCCCTGCTTCTTTGACTATGGATGGGTTGGGGGCCCTAAGTCCTATGGTGGGTGCCTCCACCCAGAGGTCAGGGTTTGTAGCGGTTAGACTAGCTTGGTCACAGCCCTCTGGGACACTGAGACTCCCTTTTATTCCCTCTAGTGGCTCACACAGTACACCGGAGTTACAGCCCCAATACCCCATGTATACACACTGTTCACTCATATAGATACCACTTACCCTTGAGACTGATTCTGCAGCACGTCTCTGAGGATCCCCTGTAAAGTAAGGTTAAACAACATACACAGCAAAACACAATACTGTTTCCATAAGTACCAACAAACAGTATATAGTATAACAACAACAAATCTGATTTATTTAGGGGACAGTAACAAGGAGGGGGCCAATCAGGTTGATTTGGTTTGGAAATATTCAAATCACAGTACATACAGCGTCTGAAAAGTCACAATCTGGGTACCCACGTTGGGGGGGGCTAGCCAGATCCGTTGCCCGGGGTTGGCCGGCAGATGCAGATGGATAGGGCCCTGTAGAAGAAAATATATGCACAACACCCAATTGAAATCTGGAGGCGGAGGGCTCAGTCCATGAAACAGTGAAACAACAAGAATTAGGTGACACACTTGTGATTGAAAACAAGCTGCAGGGGAATACCTTAATTTGTACTCACAACACCCAAGCTGAGGATCGGATGAAGAATGTCCCTCTGGATTGCCAGAAGAGCAGGGCATGAGGACAAGGTCCTTGTGACTGGACCCCACTACAGCTGATAGCAAATGGATGTAGTCTGAATTAAGCTGGGGGTTTTCTTCCAGCTTCAGCACACAATTCACTGTACAGGGGATTTGAAATAATGATTCCCCACAAGCACTATGCACATTTATATGTAAAAGGAAAGTACTATACCAGGCAGGCTGCTCCTTGATCCCGATCGCAATTACTGTAAAATACCCGGGAGCACACACAGCAGCTTCAGTTCCTGACAGACCGAGCGCGATTCAGCAATTTCTCCAGTCTTCTACAGGGTGAGCCTGGTTTCCACACTTCCAGTACTTCTTTCTCCTCACAACTCAGATTCAGTCCAAACTGGCACTCACAAAGGCTGCAGACTGAATCTCAGGGCCTCACACGCGCTTCCCGCGTGAAACTATACATTGCAGAAGCACACAGCTCCTTCTCTCTTCACTGCCACAACTGATCTGATCTTTCCAGTCACAGAACAGGGCATTTCCTTTAGCTCTACACTGTTCTGTTGGATGATTCAGCTGTCACTCACAATAAGACTCCCTCTGTTGGTAGAAAAAGGTGTCAAGGTCAAAACTACATTTCCCAGAGTCACTGCCCAGACAATCCCCTTGTGACTGGCTCAGAATTAAGAGTCCAAGTTCTGATTCATCCACAGGCTCCATTTTAGGGAACCCTTAACCCAATTGGCCCAGCACAGCAGTTTAGGTCCAAAATGGAGAGGTAACACACACAGAGTCCCAGTTGCAGTTAAGGCAGGTTAGACAAACTGCATTTTACTTAACACTCTAACTGGTTTCAGGCAAACAGTTACATCTTTCATTTAGGCTCCCTCTGCGCTCTTAGTGACTGTAGAAATGAAGCGATTTCTCTGCAGCTTGGGCGGGATTCGAGCATTAAATACACATTCCCCCATACAAACTAATTAAGTCTGCAAGCAGACAGCTCTTAAAGAGACAGTACATAGAGGGTCAAATAGCACTCACTTGGAACCACATTTAAATGCTCAGTCGCCGAACACTGCCCAGACTTGGAGCATTCAGGCAAGCTCCTGGAAGACTTTTGGGAACCCCCATTTGCAGGGGGGTTACATATTTATTACAGTTACAAAATAACTTACCGTAACAGTAGATCTTTGAGAGAGGTTCCTGCAGTAGGTCACCTTTTCCCCCCAACTTCCCCCAGCTTCTGTTCTTTTCTCCTTTCCCTTCCCTGGGCTTTTTTATCAGTGGCTCTGGGCACAAGAAGTTTTGTCTCCTTTCTCCCATTTCCCCCTCTTTTCGGGTCTTTCGATTGGAGAACTGGAGAATCAGACTAGGGACCGCCCCTATATACTGTCACGCATGTGATGCCGTGGGCAGTCCCCCACTATGTATTGCTAGCTAGAAGTTTGCCGTGCAGTTCTGACACCTGGGGGCACAGTCCTATATGTGAAGACCTACTGTAGAAACTTCTCTTGAAGCTCTGCTGTTACGGTAAGTTCTTACGTAACTAATTTTTTTAAGATTGGGGACTGAGCAGTCCATAATAATTACAGACAGATCTCCATTCTTCCCCTGTTCTCCAATGCTCTGGAGAGAATAGTTGCTGACCAATTGGTTGAGTACTTAGACAAATATCAATTACTGTGCCCTCAGCAACATGGCTCTGGGCCTGGACATAGTACCACCTCTGCATTATTAGAGTTCACTGGTTTCCTCTACAACACCCTCGATCAAGGACACTTCACTGGTGCAGTCTTTATTGATTTAACCAAAGCCTCTGACGCAGTTAATCATGCTCTTCTGGTCACCCCACTAACCGACATTGGGCTCTCGGATGATACCGTTGCTTGGTTCAGGAGCTACCTTGATTGTCGCTCTCAGCGCGTGAATATTGGTGATACCCTCTCTGATGTAAGACCTGCCTGCTTGGGTGTTCCTCAGGGTTCCATACTTGGGCCACTCCTGTTCAGTATATTTCTCAATAAGCTCCCTAAATCTTCAAATGGCCACATTTTACTATATGCTGATGATGATGTTCATTTTCTCTAGCAGCTCTGAAACCTACTCTTCTCGATAACCAACTACAACATGGCTTTACCAATGTTGGGAACTGGTTTAGGGATTACAAGCTCATTCTGAACTATAAAAAAAAAAAAAATTGCTCTTTTCAAGCTCGCTAAGTAGGCTTAGAGCTTACCCTCTTTCGATCAAAAATGCTAAAGACTCCCCCTTAGAGCTGGTACAGCATTTTAAATAATTGGGGATTACAATTAACAGCTCCTTGTCCTACTCTTGCCATATCGACAACATTGCAAAAGCTATAAACATGCATATCAGGCATCTTACGGCTATCCAATTTCTTGGATGGTGTGGGGCACTTGGCTCCCATAAGAGACTTGGTTGCGATTGGAGATTTCAACCTCAATTGGCTGGATCCCCCTGCATCAGATTATGTGAACCTGCTGAAGGAACACAATCTTGAACAATCTATCTCCACCCACAGAAGACACAATGCTCACAGACTGAACCACTCCCTCATTGACTCGGTCACCACTAACGAGCAGACTTAATTCTCCAAGCAGGCGTAATGTCTTACTCCATCAGTGACCACACCTCGACCTATGCTATACTGTCCACCAAGTCAAACCGACCCCCTTACAAACTCCTGTCCATCTGAAGGTTTGACCACCAGGATCCTAAGTCAGCCCTCAGATATATTAGGGCAATAAACTGGTCTGCTCTCTACTACCACAGCAACATCTGTGATGCAGTCACCTTCTTTACCTCCACCCTCTCTCGCATACAGGATACATACTTCCCCCTCACAACCAGAAGGGTAAGAGGTGGCTCCATATGCTGGGTAACCAGAGAACTCCTGGCATTAATGAAAGACTGGGATAAAAAAATGGAAGGTGTACAAAGTGTCCCCCTCACCTCAACTCTGGAATGCCTACTGCCAACTGAGAAACTCCTGCAAACAGACCGCCAAATCACTCAAATGACAATTTTTCCTAAAGCAACAGAGAAACAACCTTGGCAACCCTCGAACTTTCTGGACTGCCATTGGATCTCTTCTAAATTCAAAGAATAGCCAGCAGATAACTCAACTTACATTCCCCACAGGTACCATCTCGGACCCCACTGAAATTACGAACACTTTCAACTTAAAATGCACCAACCTATCCCCATATCTTATCAAGCTCCCCTCCAAGACCTTTTCTGCCCACAACCCACAGTCAAACAACTATCCCTCCTCCTCTTCAACCTCCACCCTACTCCCACCCTTTCATTTCAGGGCCATTAACCTAACCAACACCATCAAACTACTAAAGTCTCTACAGGCTAAAGGAAGTCCTGGCAGTGATGGATTGTACCCTGCTTTCCTACACTCATCTCGCCAGCGGTTTCTAAACCCCTCACCTACATCTTCAGTCTTGCCCTCACCACAGCTACAGTACCAGACTCTTGGAAGCATGCCAGTGTTGTGCTAGTTTTCAAAACTGGTGATCCCCTATCTCCGGACAATTATAGACCCATCTCCCTCCTTCCCCCATCTAAGAAAACTGCTTGAAACAATTGTGCATGCCCAACTATCAGAGCACCTGGAAAAACATAAACTCCTATGTCCCCTTCAACATGGCTTCCACAAGCAACATAGTACCTCATCTGCTCTGGCCAGCTTCACCAATCACGTACTGAGGAATACGGACCAGGGAAAACCCACAGGTGCAGTCTTCATTGATCTATCAGAGACGCTTGACTTGGTTAACCATGAACTCCTCCACTTAACCCTGCTATGATTTGGCTGCTCCCTCGGACCTGCTGCCTGATTCCACAGCTACCTATCAAACAGGTCTCAGTCGGTTACCATTGGAACAGCATCCTCTGCTCCCCTCCCAGTACTCACTAGGGTCCCCCAAGGCTCCATACTTGGTCCTCTGCTCTTCTCTATGTCCATAAATACAGTCCCCAGAGACAGCATTACCTGTAACACTCTTCTATATGCGGATGAGCTACAGTAGTCTTATATTACAGCAACAGATCTATTGACTCTGTCTCCCCTGCCCTCACACATAACTATGGCTCTGCCCACAAATGGTTCCTCTCAAACATACTCCTAGTTAATGAAAACATGACTAAGTCCATGATCTTTGGCTCTAAACCCTTCCTAACCAAGGCTGCCAAAACCAATTCCTCCCTTCTGGTACTCACCCCAGCTGGCCCTCCCCTTGAAAATGTCACATATTTTAAATACTTACGTGTCACCCTTGACCCCTCCCTCTCCTTCTCTGAACATGTCAATCATACCACATGAAGAATCCACCAAATGTTGGGCTTAGCATACTGACATAAACATTACCTGTCTGCTGAAGCACACCTTGCCATTGCACAGGTAAACCTATTACCCCTCCTAGACTACTGCTCCCCAGTCTACTCACACCTATCCTCTACCCAGCTGTCATGGCTAAATACAACCTACAACTCTATATGCAATTTTGTCCTTCTAGCCCCTTTTTGCTCCCATCACTGCTTTCTCTACAAGTCCTTAGGGTGGCTCACGTTACAAGGTCACTTTGACTATGCTGTGGGCTGTCTAGTGGACAATACACTCCGAAATCAGCACTTGTCATCATGTTCACCCCTGCTGACAGATAAGGTGGCCTCTAGGAATCTCAGGGCTTCCTCAGTCCCCCCACTAGAAGTACCCCACGTCACCACCTCTATGGAAAATTGAGCTTTCTCTATAGCAGCTCCCTCCCTATGGAACAAGCTTCCCCTGTCCATTCACTCATCTGCTACCCACCAAGCTTTTAAACAAAACCTGAATGCCTGCCTCCTTATGGCTGCAAACTGTCGCTGCAATGTGCAAAGATGCTAGAGCCTAGAAACATATGCTCTTCCATGAACAAGCAGCACTTACTTCTACCCCTTGTCAGATCCTCATTTCCTTTCCTTGTCCTTATTTTTCACTGCCCTTCTGACCATAAATGTTGCTGACCTTCCAAAATCTGCACTGTGCAGCACTGCTTCTACCCCTTTTTTGTTAGATTCTATATCCATCATCTCTCTGGATAGTGCTTATTCTTTGTTACTACTAAAAGTAATGTTTTGCCTCTCATGCAAGTTACCCTGAACCTTAAAATTGTATACTGCTAATGTATGTAACCTGTATAGCTGTTGTCCTGGAATACACACTGTCCTATGCAACTGAGTTTATTACTGTATAATTTTCCTCCCCACCACCACAAGCTGGATATTGCATTTGTGCTATATCCTGTATGTACCATAAGTATTGGTGCTCTTGTTGCCATTGCGTGGTCCGGGTTGTGACTGAAAACGGTCCTTTGGATCAGTGCACCTACCCAGTTACCAAATAAATAAATAAATAAAATATTGGTCTGCTCTGCAGGCATAAACACTGCCTGACCCCAGATGCTCTGAAGCTAGCTATTCACAGTTCAGTTGTCTCTCTAATTGACTATGGTTTGGTTATTTATGGTTTGCCATGGATACCACCCTACCACGAATTAAAATGGCTCTAAATAAAGCCTACTGACTCCTAACCAGATCTGCGCACCTCACTCATACCCGTGACTTGTTTATGCAGGCAAATTGGCTTCAGTTCAATAGCTGTGTCAAGTATCAAACTTGTCTTGTTTCAAAAAAAGTCTTCCTTGGTTTGATGCCTCCAGGGGTTCAGAAGCTCCTTATCCCACACTCCCACCGCCCGTCAGACCAGAAACTCAGATAACCTGATCTTCAAGGTCCCATGAAGCCATACTTCCCTTGGCCAAGGGTCCTTCACTAGTAGGGCCCCACACTGGCTCAAATCTCTTCCTCCTGCATGCTGAGTTCCTTTAAACTCAAGCTCCGGCAGCACCTTGTAACTGCTTCTAGCTGTGATTGCTTCCACTAGGTACACCCCTTACAGTGGGTTTCCCAATCCCAGCACTCACAAGGCCCAATTCCAGCACCTGTAGGCTCTCTGAGCAGCTGGTTCCAAGCACTCCCCCTCCTCCCTCTTCCAACCTCGCTTCCCCTCTCTCTTTGCCCTCACCCTACCCACCATGTGCTATTGTCCTTTTCCTCCCTTCTTTCCATCCCTACTTCCCCTTCCCTCCTCTCTCACCACCCTCCCTTGTCTCCTGCTCCCTCTTTCCCTTTCATGATGAGGCCTTCTTTGGTAACGCATTTGTTTGAATGCAACTGTATGGAAATTTCTACAAAGCCAATAATTGTCTTCTTATTTACAAATGTACCTGGACTTGTTTTTACCACTCCATTTTGTATATTTGTTTACTCATCTTCTCTTGTTCAATTTGGTGCTTCTGCCTATAGTCTGGCTGTTACCTGATTGTTTATCAAACCCCATATTTTGTAATCTATGTTGGTTGTATCCCTTGACATGAAACTTATGTATATAGCTCTTGCTCAAAGGTTGTATCCAAAATATATACAATAAATAAATACAAATTTAAAAGTGGTTACAGGGAGAAAGCAGAAAACTACAGACTGGTCAGCCTGACCTCAGTAGTTGGAAAGGTTATGGAAACACTACTAAAGGAAAGAATAGTGGAACACCTGGTTGACAACGAACTCTGGGGCCCAAGGCAACATGGTTTTACAAGAGGAAGGTCATGCTAGACAAACCTCATTGAGTTCTTCGACTGGGTGACCAGGGAGGTAGATCAAGGGGGGACCATGGATGTGGCCTACCTGGATTTCAGCAAAGCCTTTGACACCGTGCCACATATAAGGCTGTTGAGCAAGCTGGGGAACATGTGGGTGGGAAACAGCGTAGTGAAATGGGTAGAGAATTGACTGGATAATTGGACCCAGAGGGTGGTGGTTAATGGCATTTACTTTGCAGAGGGTAAAGTGATCAGTGGGGTACCACAGGGGTCAGTACTGGGTCCAGTCCTCTTCAATGTCTTCATCAGTGGCATTGCAGAGGGTCTAGAAGGAGAAATATTGCCTGTTCGTTGATGACACCAAGCTCTGCAGCAGTGTGGACATGTTGGGGGGGAGGCGGAGAGAATGAGGGGTGATCTAAAGAAGCTGAAGGACTGGTCACGGGATTGGCAGCTGGGTTGTTTTAATACAAAAAAGTGCAAGATAATGCACATCGGGCAGAAAAAAACATGGTCAACATATCATCGGGGGGGGGAATAGAATGCTCAAGGCAGGAAAGAGGTCTGGGGTGATCATCTCTGATGACCTCAAGGTGGGTATACTGTGTGACAAGTACTCCCTGGAGAAGAGGAGAGAGAGAGTGGGAATATGAATGGAACATTTAAATACATCATAGGGAAGAATAAAGTGCAGGAGAATACAATTTTTTGAAGAAAAAATATGCTCATGGATGAGGGGACACAAGATGAAACTGGAGGAAGGGAGGTTCAGCAGAAACATGAGGAAGTGCTTCTTCACAGATGAGAAAGTGCTTCTTCACAGAGCGGGTGGTAGACAAATGGAACATCCTGCCAGCAGTGGTGGTGGAGGCAGAAATGATTAAAGGTTTTAAGAAAGCTTGGGATAGGCATAGAGGGATACTGGAAGGTGTGTGTGTGTGGGGGGGGGGCAACCTATTACCAGCTAAGCATAAAAGAGCACACTGGTTGAAGACAACAGGGCAGACTAGGTGGGCCAAAGGCCCTTATCTGCTGACCACGTCAATGTTTTTATGTTTCTCATGGGAAACCAGTCTGATCTGAACTTCTGGGGTTTGTGCATTCCAGAGGACATTTCCTTTGTCCTACCTGCTGTCTTGCACAGCAAGAGTGACTGTTTCAGTCATTAGCTAGGGCCCTTCACATAACATCAAAGGGATTTTTCAGCTTTGAAGCATTAAAGGGCTGTTTTGGCATTCAGCTCTCCCATTAACTGACCAAGGAGTCATGTGGTACAGAACAAAGAGATTGTAATCACTCTCCAGAGTCATCTGGCATACCTCTGGCAACTAACTTTATCTCATTTCCCCTAACAGATCCATTCCAACTTATCAATACAGCTAGAGGGAAATACATAATACAGTACAAAATGATATGGCAAGTTGTCACACTGGGAAATGAAAAAAACAAAACAATCTTTTAGCACCCCTAAAGAGTGTTTGTTTTTTCATGTGAGCTGGCTGACTCCCACTGCTATGCCCTCAGTTTACTCTTTATGTGAACTGCAAATTAGTGTCCCATAGTGCCTTTCATGCTTAAAAAAGGGTGCTAGCTATTGTCTGGCCAGTCTGGCCATGTTGCCACGCTGCAACCTGCTGCAGTGCCTAATGCCTGTATTATAGGACTGTAGCACCAGGCTCCACCTTAACAGTTTTGGGTTCTGGCCACTGGTTCTTTGCAGCCATGTAAGGGGTTATGGTCAGTGACTGGATGAACTCCCTCCAATACAAATAAGACTGCAGCTTCTGCAAAGCCCAGACAATCTCTAGACACTCCTTCTTTATTGTGACATAGGCCTCCTCTTTGGGCAGCATCTTACTGCACAGGTACACTACTTGGTGTTCCTTTTCTGTGCACATAACCCGACTCAGAAGTGTGCCTAGCCCATGATCAGATGCATCTATGTGTACAATAATCCTAAGAAAATAGTCTGGGCTGGCAAGCACAGGTGCCCAACACAATGCCTCCTTCAGTTGATGGATCACAGTATCACAGGTTTCCATCCAAGGAACATTTTCCATCATTTTCTTCCTGGTGAGATCGGAGAAGGGTTTGGCCATACTGCTAAAATTCAGTACAAACTTATGGTAGTACACTGTCATCCCTTGGAAGGCCTGTACTTTTCTCTTGGTCATGGGCATTGTCCATCCCTGTATGGCCTAAATTTTCACTGAATCAGCCCGGATGTGCCCACTTCCCTTCCTGTGTCCAAGGTATGACACTTCTGCCATTCCTATATGGCACTTTTCTGCCTTGACTGTCATCCAAGTCACCTACAGTTGGCAGAACACCTTGATCATGTGCCTGACGTGATCCTCCCAAAACTAACTGTAGATGATGATGTCATTCATGTACACAAAAGCAAAGCCACCTGCCCCATTCAGAATACAGTCCATGAGTCATTGAAAGATGGCTGGCACATTCTTCATCCTAAATGGCATTACCCTGAACTCAAACAATCCAAATGGGGTGCCAAAGGCCAACCTCTCTCTCTGGCTTTGGGGGTTGGAGTACCTGCCAGTAGTCCTTTGTCAGGTCAATGGGGAACTGGTAAAGGGCTCCCCCTAACCACTCTAGGACCTCATACATCTTGGGCTTGGGGTATGCTGCCAGCTCTCTTCAGCTGTTGAGCCTGTTGCACTCAATGCAGAACCTCATGGTTCCATCCTTTTTGGGGATCAGTATTACTTGGGAGGCCCAAGGACTGCTTGACTCCTGGATCACCTGAAGAGTCAGCATCTCTTTGATCTTTTCCTCTGTGGCATGTCTTGCTTTCTTAGACTCTACAGGGTAGCTGTCTCACCGGGGCTTGGGACCCTGTATCCATGTGGTGCTCTTCCATTTTGGTATAACCCTGGCTTCCCCGTGAAGATTTAAAAAAATGTATGCAGCACCCCACACATTTCAGCAGCTTGGGCCTATGTCAGCCATTCCAAGAGGGTGACAGCATCCACTGAGGATTCTCCCTTAACCTCTCCAAGGAGATCCACCAGTGGGTCTGCTTCTGCCTCCTCTTCAAAATAGTTGCACGTAGTCAGCACCATCTTGTCCCAGTCATGGTAGGGCTTCATCACATTCATGTGGTAGAGTCACTGTTTGCTCCTCCTGTCTGGTAGCTCCACCATGTAATGAAAATCATTCACCCTTCCGACCACCGAATAAGGTCCCTCCCAAGCCACTTGTAATTTATTCTGCCAGACCAGATGAGCACCATCAGCAGTTGCCCAACTGTTGACCAAGGGATAAGTACTTGTTCCATGCTATCACGTGTTGGTCAGTGAATGCCCTTAACATGGTCTTAAGAGATCTCTTGAATAGCTCAACCAGACCATTAGTCTGAGGGTGGTATGGTGAGGCCCTCACCTGCCTTGCCCAAAACATCTTCTAAAGAGTAACCATCAGCTCAGACATGAAGTTGGTGCCCTGGTCTGAAAGAATCTCCTGGGGAAAATCCATCCAGCTAAATATCCCAAGCAGTTCATCAGCCAGCTTCTCAGCCTTGATGGAGTACAAGTACATTGCTTCTGGGTACCTTGTGGAGTAGTCTACAACCACCAATATGTACTACTTGTCATTGCTACTTGGGGTGCTGAGTGGTCACACAATGTCAATGGCAACTTGCCAAAATAGCTCTTAGATAATAGGTAGGGAAGTCAAAGCTGCCTTATCTTTGTCCCCAACCTTTTCCACCCTCTGGCACTGCAGAGAAGTCTGCCAGTAATTTGCCATGTCTTTAACAACACTGGGCCAGTAAAACTTGTTAGCCAGCTGCCTTATTGTACAGCTGACCCCTGAGTTTCCAGAAAAGGGTATGTCATGGGATAAGGCCAGCAGTTGCTTCCTATACTCCCTAGGAACCATTATCTGCCAGAGTACCTCTTCCTCTGGTCTTCACTCAGGAACCTATGCATGGTACAGGAGCCCACGCTCCCAGCACATCTCCTTTTTCCAGAACTCCTACAGTCACCTTCCACACAGGTAGCTAACTCCCTTAATTTTTGCAGGGATGGTTCAGCTTGCTGAACTCTCCCTTGTTCTGCACACCTGACCTTACCAAAAACATAGTCCGCTGTGGGAGAGTCACCCACAGCTGGGCTCTCCTCAGTCTGTAGCTGTGGCTCAGAAGTGCTGCTCCCAACTCATTCTTTAGCTCTGGCTTCTCCTGCTACTGAGGTACGGGTTGCTTCCTCATGCACTGCCCCCTCTGTGTCCTCAGGAAAAAGCTCCATCACCTTGCAATAGGTGGTGACACTCACAGTATTGGCCCTACCATTGAAGTCATTACCCATGATTACATCCATGGGCAGGTCTGGTAGAGCACGCACCAACCATATGTCGTAGCCACCTTCTCAGCTTAGAAAGATCTGGGCCATTGGCACTGAGACTGCAAGACTCATAAATCCTCTAATCCTAGAAAACTGGCCAGGCAGGATATGTTCCTCCTGAATCAAATCCTGCTTCATCATAGAAATGGAGGACCCAGAGTCCCTCAATCCCTCTGTCACCATCCCATTTACTAACATGGGACTTATTTGCAGTGGAGTTAGAGGGCACTGCACTCTGTGCACAGGCCACACTAACTGCTGGGAGCATCCTGAGCTACCCCCTCCAGCTGCATTCATACTCCTTTCACATGTTTTGAACTATCATAAGACAAATGCCCCAATTTCTGGCAGATAAAGCACCTACATTCACCTGTGTCCTTGCTTTTGAAATCAGATGTCTTCCCTTTTTGTTCAGGCACAGGCTGGCTTCCTTAGGTTGTCCCCTGGTTTCCCTTAAAACCACCTGATATCCCTCCCCCATTACCTTTGTGATGAGAGGATGGTTGGCTGGATATGAATCGATCAGCCTTCTCAGATGCCTCCCTCATGGAGGTCGGAGTTCTATCCATCAACCATATTCTCAGTTCCTTAGGTACAGGTTTTAGGAATTGTTCCAGAGGAAATAAATGTTTTATTTCCTCTACATAGCTACATTTTGCACCCTCTACCAAGTGTTCTTACAAATGGTACTGCCGTATGTATAATGGTGAAGTCAAAACTGTGCACCACATACAGCGTGGGGAACTACAGCGACAGGGTACAAAACCCCTCAAGGCACAAATGTAGCAAGTGTGATTTTGTACCCTGTTGTGCATGGCTAGTGGGGAGGGGTGACACAGAGGTCAAGACCTTTGCTGACGAGGTCGTTCATCGAGCAGCCACCATGGCTTAGAAGGATGAGCCATGGCAGGGCAGCTATGCTTCTGTGGACTGGGGGTTGAATTCCAGTCCAACTGTACATTTTGTTTTGAGTCCCCACCCCCAGAGTTGATTATATTAATGGGGGGATTCAGGGGGTGTAGCCCCCATAACGAGGGTGAGAAGAATGAAGTCACCCACAGAAAACAAAGAAATCCTTTGTGTCCTTTGCTGATT
Organism: Neoceratodus forsteri; assembly: GCA_016271365.2. Taxonomy (NCBI): domain Eukaryota; kingdom Metazoa; phylum Chordata; order Ceratodontiformes; family Ceratodontidae; genus Neoceratodus; species Neoceratodus forsteri. The sequence continues at coordinate 524,896,253 of JADMNL010000023.1, forward strand.
TTGCTTGCGGCATTCTTTTTCAGTGCTGGCAATGTATCTGCTGTATTTACAGCGCTGTACATTGCTGCACTGTTTTTGTTTATGGTGCCATGGCCCCGTGCCCTTACAGATTACTTAGGTTCACACATATTTCAGCACAGCTATCTTCTGGTGCCTTTTTTAACCCTCTAAATGTCTGCCTATAGGCCTCTGGAGTTAACTCAAAATGTTTTAGCAAGGAATTTTTCACTGTATCATAGTCCATGCAGTCCTCATTGTCCAGTCTCAAAAGCAAGTCAAGATCACCCCCTCATGATATTTGGGAAACATTTTAGAATTCATTTTGGCTTCCTGGGGTGAACCCCTCATGTTATTACTCACAGTTTGTGATGATGTTCTCTGGAGCAGAATCTTCATCTGTCTCTCATGCTTCTGCTCTATCTCTCGCTCCTCTCTCAGCTGGATCTCATGCTGGGGCTGCCTCTCTCACTTTTTCTCTATCTCATTCTCCCTCAGCTGGATCTCATGCTGACGCTATTTTTCTTGCTCCTCAGCTTCCAGCTTTCTCTACATATCTGCATCTGCCTCTCAATTTCTGCCTTCGCCTTAACTAGGGCAAGCTTCTCCTCCAACATTTGTACCCAATCTGCTTGTGCAGCTGCCCTAGTCATAGTCTCTGGCTCATCTGCCTTCTCCCTAGCCACTGTCTCATGACTTTGGCTAGCAGGGACCACTTTCACACCATTTCCCTGGTCACTTTTTTGAGGATATCTTTGAGTTCAGTCTATGTCTGGCCTTCCACATAGCCTAGTTCTCTTCTTCTGTACAGCTTCTGCAGCTTTGGCAGTATGCATTTCTCATATGGGTGAGAAATAATGTCTTCTATCTAGCTACCTTGCTTATAACAAAATAAAACTGGTACAGTATACAGTCCCCTTTTGTATATCCAGTTATGTGGCTGGTAGAATATACAGTCCCCTTCTGCATATCCTGTTCTGGGACTGGATAGATAACCTTTATACTGACAAAACTGTTTCAGATCCCAACTGCTGCCTCCAGTTTGTAAAAGACTGGTCAGACTCAGCCTGTACTGTTACCAGCTTTCTCAACCTTTCAGACACCTGCAGGGGTACTTCAGTTGCTGACACCAATCAGCATGGAAGGTCTCTTGGGGTATTTCTAGATCTGAATTTCTCCATAACTGCTGCTCACCCAGTAAAGCATTCCTTACAAAAGAGCAAATGACCCACCCCTCTCTGGCAAAACTGAGAACACTTCACTTTATAAAAAAAATATGATAACTGTAGCCTTCTCTTTGGAGACAGAAATACAGTTTTTGTCAGTTATAACCAAGTTATCTGTACCTCGAAGGACTCAGCCACAGAAACATGAAGTATATAAAAATAATATTTTAATACTTCAGGATCTTTCCACATATAGTACTGGATACTACACTAAATCTATGGGAACAGTACTTCTACAGAGATACAAAACAATACTTTGAACAGTAGAAAAAAACACATAGATCCTAACTTTCCCAAAGTAGACAGAGCTCATCACACAGAACACCTTGGTGAATCAGTGTAGACTCGGATCTTAGATGTTAACTGCTTGAGGTCCCAAAACCTGATTAACTTGTTTGTCACAAAACCCAGGTTACAAAGTTCCCAAAAACAAGTCTCCACCCACCCTTGGTACACATGTTGTATGGCATCACTTCCAGACTAGTGCTTTGTGTCTTGAGAGATGGGTCCTCTTGGGAAACTGGTCTGATCTGGACTTCTGTTGTTTGAGTATTCCAGAGGACATTTCCTCAGTCCTACCTCTTGTCCTGTACAGTAGGAGTGACTGCTTCATTTGTTTGCCAATGCCACTGATGTAACATAAAAGGGCTTTTTTTGGCTTTAAAACATGAAAGAGCTGTTTTGGCTTTCAGCTTTCCCATTATCTGGCCTGGGGAGTCCTGTGGTACAGGACAAAGAGAGTGTCATCATTCTTCAGAGTCATTTGACATGCCTCTGGTAACTATCTTTATCTCATGTTCCCTCAAATATCCATTCAACTTATCAATACAGCTAGTGGGAAATAAAAAAAAATACAATACAAAATTATATGGCAAGATTTTACAGATAGATAGATAGACTAGATACAATTGGCGTTGCATAGAACTGAACTGGAACAGACTGCCAATTCAGCAGACTGCTAGCTCACTGTTCCTACTCAAGCCAGTGGTATAACTCCAGCTACGGGTGCACTCATACAATGTGGGTGAATGGCTCCTCCAGCTAAGCTGGACACCAGGATTTTTGTGTGACCAGAAACCTTAATTCCAGACATATTTCTGAAAACTAACACCATGATCTAGTTAAATGGGTCACATTTACCTAGGTTCAGATGTCTTTTTTTGAAAATATAGCATTTTAAAGTATGTTCAGTGTATTTTGGTTTAGAAAAAAACAAGACAAGTGGTTGTCATGACAATTATTTTTTTCTTACAAAAGATAATGCACAAATTGTGGGAAAGACAAACCCTCACGTAAGACATTTTTATCTTTCGTATCAGAGGGTTATGCCAAAAAACCTACTGAGCTTGCATAGAAAAAACCCTTAAAATCCTTTTAACTCAGGAACCGATTAATATTTTTTAAGAAACCTTCAAAAGGCACTACATTGGTACAGGCTGCTACTACCCTACTGGTTTTGGAAAAAATTCTGTACTGTCTAGACTGTGTGTGAGAGCAAAAATAAAGTGTATTGAGTATAGGAAAGCAGGTAGGAAAATCACTATTTTCGACATCTTGTATCTCAGGAACTGCATAAGCTGCCTGCAAAAAACTTTTCATGTCTTGAGACCCTGTCTGCCAGACTGCACATGCAGAATCTTAGGCTATTTCATTGAACAGCGCTACTATATATCATGAGAGAGAGGGAGAATAATGCATACGTAGGTGTGTAATATGCAGGATTTTTACACACCCAAAGTGTGTGATAATATATAAACCTCAAGAGTGAAGATTGAGAGGTTTATACATTGTCACACACTGTGAGTGTGTAAAAAAATGCAGATCACACACCTCCACATGTGTTATTTTTTATAATAACCGGTACTAAGTAAACAAAGCTCAGAGTCTTAGCATTACATGCTTCCTATGTTGCTGATTCGACCTCTGTTTGAGCTCCATGGCATGCTGGTTGTTATGACAACAAGGTGAAGGTTCAATGGCTTCTGCATTGTTTAAGGTTTAAAAAAAAAACTGTGAACGGTTCAATTTTCTGAGTCGGTAAGCACCTTAGCATGGAACACACAACCCTGCATGAGACAGTAAAAGCCATATCAACTTGCAGGTTGATTTGCCTTTTTACAGGTCTCAAAAATGGGTTGATATCAGGGTTCCCCAGTTATTATTATATATATATATATATATATATATATATTCTTTGCAAAAAACTGTGTTAATGTACCAGTTAGGGTTCAAGTTAATGCCACAAAAGTAGGGTAATGTGGCATCCCACCCCCAAGCAGCAAAAGGAAAAAAAGTGGGGTCTTCTTTGAGATTGCCAACCCCAATGCTTACCCCTCCTCCCAGACTCTAGCCTCCTGTCTGAAGTACAAGGCACAGCTCCAAGCCAGTGCCTCATACTGATTCAATCTTCAAAGGTAAAGAAAAATGTTTTGCCACATGTTGCCAACACAAAGTGTTGTATCTTTCTTCATGCAGGGCATGCAGGAGGTCACATCTGATCCTGTTTGCTCATTGAAGGGGGAGGCATTAGGGGTGGCAATCCCAAGGATGACCCACCACTGATTCATCAAGTCTCTGGAGACCCCAAACCCTATTTTTTCCATTTGCTGCTTGGGGGTTGGGGGTGGAGAGTAAGGGTTGGAAACCCTAATGTCACATTTCCAACTACTTTGTGGCTTTAACTTTAACCCTAACTGGTGTAGTAACACAGTTTTTTGCAAAGAATTTCCTTTCATTTAGAGATAGTGGGAAAGCATCCTCTCCCGAAGAGACCTGCATGAACACATGCAGAAGTGCAGGGCCCAAGGGAAGAAAGGAAAGACTCCGCCCACCTACAAAAGTGCAGGACCCATGCAGACCCTGCACATCCATGCAGTGATGGATGCTAAGAATTCATGGGGCTGTCTGGTAGGCTGCAGAAGTGCAGGGTCTCTGTTCCCTCTGCCTCCATGTGGCCACAGATACAGATGCACAGGGTAAAGAGTCCATCTGTCAGCCATTGCACAGGGCCCTCTGACACCCATGGGTGCAGACCTGCAGGACCCTATGCTAAGAGAAGAGTCATCTTCACTACACGGTATGGCCAGGATTTGAAAAACGTCAGCTATACAATAGCTATGTATCTAATATAATCAGGATAGATAGTAAGAAAAAGTGATAAAGCAGTGAAGGGAGTAAGGGTGAGGAGCAGTTGCAGGTTAGGGAAATATATTTCCAGAGTAAGACAAGACAGTGAACTAATGGAAGGGACAGAGCAGATCTCTAAGGGGAGCGAGTTCCAGCGATTAGGAATATGGTAGGAGAAGGCAGCCCCACAAGAATTGGAGCTTCGGGCAGGGAGGGCAAGAGTCCTAAGAGTGGAGTTATGGAGGGAATAGGAGAGAGAAGAGGGGGCAGAAAGGAGTGTGTTAAGGTAGGATGGAATGGAGCCAAACTAGAATTTACCAACTAGTGAAGCAATGAGCAAGGTGTCTGGCCTCAAGAAGTGGGAAGGAGAGAGCAGTGTAGAGGTTGCAGTGGTGCGTACATGGTGGACAATTTAGGGCAAAGGAGTTGAATAGGGTTGACATTGTTGGCTATGTCTCCAAAGTCAAAAATCAGGAGTATCATCTTCTGGATGATTTTATGGTGGGCCTGAAAGAGGGTACAGCCACGGTGTCTGTAAAGAGTGCCAAGTTTGGAATGAAGCTTTTTTTGAATAGCATCCACATGTCCAGAGAAGTCAAGGTTCCTATTGAGCCAGAGCCCAAGGTACTTAAAGGAGGAGACATCTTCCAATGGGGAACCATCAAGAGTGTGGAAAGTAGGGGTGTCTGTAAGCTTGGCAAACCTTTGCCTGGTGCCAAAAGTCATAGAGACCATCTTTCTGGCATTGAGGAACAGTTGGTTAGAACGGAACCAACAGTGAACATTGTTAAAAGCCAGTTGAAGGCTAGATGCCACATCTGAGGGGGAGGTACCAGAGGAAAACAAAACAGTATCATCCGCGTACATGTGGATATCCGCTATTAAGCAGGCAGAGGGTAAGTTATTCAGAAATATTGAGAAGAGAACTGGTCCAAGTACTGAACCTTGAGGGACACCAGTGCTGAAGGGGGGGGGGGACGGAGTTACATACCCTAACTGATTGGGACATACCTATAAGGTAGGAATTAAACCAGCTAACGGTGTTCTCAGAGAGACCAGCTGCAACCAGCTTGGAGAGGAGCAGGGTATGGGCCACAGTGTTGAAGGCTTTGGCCAGATCGACAAAGATAACAGAGGTGATATAGCCCTGATCCATGCCAGAGAGAATGGAGTCAGGGAGGTCATGGTGCAATGGGACTTACAAAAAACAGACTGGAAAAGGGTGTAGAAGGAGGTGGAATCAAGGAATGGAGTAAGTTCAGCCAGTTCCAGGTGCTCTTGGAGTTTTGCAAGAATTGTCTTGCAAAAAAAAAAAAAAGACACCTATAAGAAAAAACTGTTCCTCATTGACTCTCTTGTCCCCTGTCCCAACCCATGCCCACCCTCTGCATACCCCACCTACCCACATCCCCGCCTCACCCCATACTTACCTCCAGAGGCTGGCACGATGATCTTCGGTGGACCAGGAACACGTCTGCACTCTTTGAAACCAACCACAAACTGAAGAAATACCGGTAAGCCGTATAATGGCATAAATGTTTTTTTTTTTCAATCTTGGTGGATATCTCGGCCATCTTGGATAATTTTTTCACCAAATTTTCAACATGGGGTTCTTGGGACCTCACCTCATGAACTCAGTCACTGTCATTTTGTTATTCTGTTCCAAACGGTGATTTCATGGTCACTGCACAGAACCACCTTTCAGGACTGATTAATGAAACAACAGTGTCACAGTCCATGAGGTAGGCCCCCAAAAACCCTATGTTGAAAATTTGGTGAAAAAATTCCAAAAATTTACTGTTTTACAAGCATGCATTGCACAGTTCCTACGTATGTTCGTAACTTTGAGAATTTTTTATATTTTCACTCCAGATTTTCAACATTGCCATTTTACCATACCTCCTTATGAACAGTATAGCCAGGGCCCCTGGTGTTCTGCGGCAGCATTTTCTGATTTCTGCGGCATGATTTATTCATTTCTCTGGCAGAATGCAGTCCTGTCATTGGCTAAATATGATGTGATGTCATCAATGACATCATAGGCTGAGCAGAGAGGAGGGGCTTCAGGATAAACGAGGTTTCATCCTCCCTTCAAAACAGGGTACTAAATGAGAAAAAGACCGAGGTAGAATGGTCAGTGGGGGATGCTGCAACAGAAGGTAAAGCCATTAAAAAATGGAGAGCAATGAGTACCAATGCCCGTAGTCTGGGTAACAAGCTTCCTGAATTAGTGGCTTTGATGGAGGAGGAACATCTGGATATCGTGGCAGTCACAGAAACATGGTACACACAAAACCATGACTGGGACATAAACATACCAGGATACACTATCTACAGGAGGGACAGGGAGGGTAAAAGAGGAGGAGGAGAGCTCTTTACATAAGGGAAGGAAGAAAAGCAACAGAACAAAAGGGTAAACAGGGAGGAGAAGAAGCACTGTGGGTAAATTTGGAGACAGGCAATGGCACCACAATCCGCACAGGGGTTGTATACAAACCCCCTTCTCAGGGGGAGGAAATGGACAAGGAAATGATAGAAAGTATACTTAGAATGGCAGAAAAAGGGGAGATATTGCTGATGGGTGATCTGAATATGCCAGATGTTAACTGGAGTGCAGTTGCAGCTGCCACTTCGAAGAGTGGAGTTATTCTAGATGCCCTACAGGAGGCATGCCTTAGATAACTAGTACTGGAGCCCACTCGAGAGGGAGCAATATTAGACTTGATTCTCTCAAATGGAGATGGAGAGAGGATCACAGATGTAGAAGTGGGTAGCCATCTGGGAACTAGTGACCATCGAACAGTATGGTTCACAATAAACACAGCAATAGAGTCAAGCCATACAAAGACAAAGGTACTGGACTTTAGGAGGGCTGACTTTGCCAAAATGGGTGAGTGCCTAAGGAATGCACTAGCAAATGGGCAGGAAGGAGGGGTGGAAGAACAATGGGGAATAATAAAAACTGCCATCACAGAGGTAACGAGCCTTTGTGTGAAGCAAATAAACAAAACAAAACGATGTAAGAAACCACTATGGTTCTCAAAGGAAGTGGCAGTGAAGGTTCAAGAGAAAAAGAAAGCATTCAGGAAGTACAAGGAATCGCAGAGGGAGCAGAACAGAGAACTGTATCAGTTAAAACAAAAGGAGACTGGGAAGGCAGTCAGAACAGCAAAGGCTCAAACCAAGGAAAAGATAGCCAACTCGGTTAAGAAGGGGGATAAAACCTTTTATAGGTACATCAGGGAGCGAAGGAAGACCAAGGGAGGGATAGTGAGGCTTAATAAAGGGGAGGGAGGGTGAGCAGAGGGAGACTGTGAAAAGGCAGAGATACTAAACAAATATTTTTGCTCAGTATTTACAAATGAAGAGGGGGAGGTACATAAAACAAACAGTAGAAACACTCTGGATACAGAAGTTGATACCAGCCCATTTACAGAAGAAAGGGTTCTGAAAGAACTCTTAAAACTGAAGGTGGACAAAGCAATGGGGCCTGATGGGATTCATCCCAGAATTCTAAAGAACTAAGGGTAGAACTAGTGACACCACTGACTACCCTTTTAACAAATCATGGGAGGATGGGGTGGTACCCGAGGACTGGAGGAGGGCAGATGTGATTCCCCTTCACAAAAGTGGGAGCAAGGCAGAAGCAGGAAACTACAGACCTGTTAGTTTAACCTCAGTGATAGGAAAATGATAGAATCACTTCTGAAGGAAAGAATTGTCGAGTATCTAGAGGCCAGAGGGGCACAGGACCCTAGGCAGCATGGATTCACAGCAGGAAGGTCATGCCAGACGAATCTGATAGATTTCTTTGACTGGGTGACCAAAGTAGTAGATCAGGGAGGGGCTGTGGACATGGCCTACCTAGACTTTAGCAAGGCATTTGACACAGTCCCACACAAAAGATTAATATACAAGTTAGCCAGCCTGGGAGTGGGTCCCAAGATGACAGCCTGGGTAAAGAATTGGCTGGAGAATAGGACACAGAGAGTAATAGTAAATGGAGTCCACTCAGAAGAAGGGAGGGTTACCAGTGGGGTACCACAGGGTTCAGTATTAGGACCGGTCCTCTTCAATGTCTTTATAAGCGACATTGCAGAAGGACTGGAAGGAAAAGTATGTCTCTTTGCAGATGACACAAAGATCTGCAACAGAGTTGATGCACAGGGTGGGGTGGAAAGGATGAGAAGGGACTTGGCAAGGTTAGAGGAGTGGTCAAATGTATGGCAGCTTAGATTCAATGCTAAGAAGTGCAAGGTAATGCACCTGGGAAACAAAAACCCAGGGGAAGAGTACACAATGGGGGGTGAGATACTAACAACAACAAAAATGGAAAGGGACCTGGGGTAGTCATATCAGATGACCTAAAGATGGGCAAGCAATGTGAGAGGGCAGCAAGGAGGGCTGGGGGATACTGGGATGCATAGGGAGAGGCATCACCAGTAGAAAACAGGAAGTTATTATCCTCTGTACAGACAGCTGGTGAGACCCCATCTGAGTACTGTGTGCAGTTCTGAGACCCAATCTCCACAAGACATAGACAGGATGGAAGCTGTCCAGAGGAGGGCAACTAAAATGGTGCAGGGTCTGCACGGAAGACATATGAAGAGAGACGAAGAGCTTATATGTATAGCCTCGAGGAAAGGGGGACATGATAGAAATGTTCAAGTACCTCAAGGGAATCAACAAAGTCCAAGAGGCAGCATCTTTCAAAAAAGAGGTGTGCAAGAACAAGGGGCCAATTTGAAGATGGGGGTGGCTCAGAGGTAATTTAAGGAAGTATTTTTTCACAGAGAGGGTTGTGGATGCATGGAACGGCCTTCCGGAGGAGGTTGTGGAGTCAAAATCAGTGGTGGAATTCAAGCATGCATGGGACAGTCATAAGGCAACTCTAGGGGGTGGGGGTAGGAAGAAGTAGGCTGCTGGTTAACTAGGATCTGCAGCTTATCCAGTAGGTAGGGAAATGGGCGGACTGGGTGGGCCAAGCGGTCCTTATCTGCCGTCAAATTCTATGTTTCTATGTGGGAAAAAAAGCCTGACACTATAGAAAAACAGTATATTTATATGAAAATCCACCAAAAACAATGAATTCTGCGGCACTATATATATTCTGAGGCATGATGCAAATTCTGCGGCAAATTCCACAACCGCAGAACCGCAGAATTCCAGAGGCCTTGAGTATAGCTGCCATTTTTCACATCTTGCCCAAAATGTGTTTTTGCGCATGTAGCGCACAATGGTGTGGTCGGTGTGCAAAATCAATGTTTGGGACAGATTAAGAAAATGACAGTGACACTGTTCATGAGCAGAGGTATTAAAATGGCTATGTTGAAAATTTGATGATAAAAGTTCATAAAATGACAGCGTTAATAGCGTGCATTGCTCAGTTTCCACACACCCTTGTAAGTTCATGAATTTTATAATATTTTCAGTCCGGATTTTTAACATTGACATTTTTCCCCACTTCATTGTGAACTGTACAGCTGTAATTTTTCACACCCTGGCTGAAATGTGTTTTCGCACTTCTGGCACAGAATAGCTCGGTCGCTGTGGGAAATCAGTGTTTGGGACAGATTAAGAAAATCACAATGACACTGTTCATGAGCAGAGGTCCCAAAATGCCTTTATTGAATATCTGCTGTAAAAAATCCCCAAACTAGTTACATTATGAGTGTATGTTGTGCAGTTTTTACGCATGCTCGTGGCTTCACCAGTTTTTTTACATTTTCACTCCAGATTTTCAACAATGCCATTTTTTCACCTGCTCATGAACAGTACAGCTGTCATTTTTCACATCCTGTTCAAAATGTGTTTTCGCACCTGTGGCGCCAAATGGCGCAGTCGCTGTGCAAAATCACCTTTCGCCTAATGAACTGATAGTGTCACTGTTCATGCGGTGGGGTCACAAAAAGCCCATGTTGAAAACTTGGAGTAAAAATACCAAGAAACACCCAGGTCGTTAGGGTTTTCACCATAACGCCTCTACCCTGGGACTGACAGGCATCAGGGGTGTGTCTTGGGACTGTCAACAGTAATGCTCATGGCATTCCACCCCACCCCCACCCCACCCCTGCAGCCAGTGACAGGTATCAAGGTGCACTTTGGACCCTTTGGCCCCAGAGTTCACCCCATTCTCTTATACTGCACCCATTTCAGTGTATTTCCTTATGGAATGAGGTGAATGTAAAGCCCAAACACCCCAAAGCATATCTTGGCACTTGTCAGTGTCTGAAGGGTAGGGTGAGGTGAAATGTCATGACCATCATGGAAGATGACCCAAAGGCACACCCCAATGCCTGTCCATCTCTATAGGGTGAAGGTGGAGTTGTCGTCAGTTCAATACTTCAATGCCATTCCTATACTGCATCTGTCTAACTCCTGCACTTCCACTTCTAATGCCAGCAAGCAAACATTTGGCATTGACAAATGCTTGTTGAGATAGTATATTTTGCTGTGGGAGCGCAGGGTCCGATCCTCCATAGATGCATGTATGTATGTAGCTGTAGAAGCACAGGGCCCTCCAGGCCCTATGCTTCCATTTATAGGATAACATTAACCAAATTATCAGCACAGCCACCTTAGTACCCCACCTCATGTACCCCGTATAGAAAATTCTCGAATCCTCACCAAAACATAATTCTGCGCAACTGCAATGTCACTCTGCCCCACAGGTATGAATACACATTTTGAGCAGGATTTGAAAAATGACAGCTGTGACATACATGAGGTGAGTAATAAGAAGGCTATGTTTAAAATCTGGGGTCAAAATATTTAACATTTCCAAAGTTACAAGTGTGTATAGCAAAATATCAACGAATAATTCTAACCTCCGCCTACTTCTCACTGCCTCTAGTACATGCGGCTGTCTCTTCTAATCTGTTATTTCTTTCTAGCATGTATCCCATCCTCTCTCACCTCCTATAATCCCCCCTACCCCTAACCTCCTTACCTGCACTTCCTACTTGCACGTTCTGTGTTATGTGTGATCAGACAATTGCCACTGGCAGCACCTTCAATTGTGTCTCCCCCTCTAGTTAATAATGTAATCCAATTCTTTGGTCAGGCTCCTAGTACCACCAAATTGTATCTACTCTAGTGATTGTAAACAACTGTAACCTGTTATCCTGTCATAATTAATGTGCTGCTTTGTTTGTACCTCATCTGATATGGAACCTTTGCAAAAGAGTCTTGGCTCAAAGGTAATTGTAATCATAGGCTCAAATAAAATAAAATAAAAAAATTAAAAAAATTAAAAGGTTAAAATGTTCTAATCTGTGCGAAAACACCATTCTATGCCACAGGTATGAAAACACATTTCAGACAGGATTTGAAAAATGACAGCTGTACTGTTTATAAGGTGTTGTGAAAAAAATGACTGTTGAAAATTAGGACTCAAAATATTGAAAATTAGGAAAGTTATGTGCGTGCATAGAAAACTTTCAACAAGTGTTCATAACTCAGCCATTTTTAGGAATATTTTCAGAATATTTTCAACATGGCCTTTTTGGGACCCTACCTCATGAACACTGGTGGTGAAATTTCATTATTTGGTCAGGAAAGGTGATTTCGAGCAGCAACCACAAAATCACCTTCTGGGCCTGATTAATGAAATGACAGTGCCAGTGTTCATGAGATGGGGTCCCAAAAAGGCCACCTTGAAAATCTGGTGAAAACATTTCCCAAAATGGCAAAGTTATGGACATAAGTTCAAAACACCTTTTAAATACATTATGCAGCACTTACCTTTATTCCTTAGTTTATAGTTTGACTTTGAAGAGTGCAGACATGTCCCAGTCCTCAAAAGATGACAGCCTGTGATCTCCGGTTGTAAGTATAGGGTGGGGTGGGGTGATGGGTGCTCAAGGGGAGGGTCAGGATAGTGGAGGGGGGGACAGCGGGGAGGACGAGGGATTGTTTTCTTTTTTTCAGGTAAAAAAATAAAAAGACATCATGGGACTGTTTTCTTTTTACAGGTTCACATTAAATAAATATTTCAGGACACTGGGGTGTGGGCTCCCCTGTATCCCACACTGCTGAGGGGCTCTAAATGCCGACAAAGGGATTAGGCCCCCCCGATGTCAGCTCATGAAATAAAACAACGGGCGAGCATGGGGGATCCGACACTGGGGGTAGGCATCCCGGTGTTGGCTTATATTAAATAAATAATAAAGGGACTAGGGGATGGCAATCGGAGGGTAGGGAGTGCCACTAGACTCTGGGGAATATATAGGGACAGTGATCGGGGAGGGAGGAGTGCCACTAGACACCAGGGAAATGAGGGCTCATTACTCACACTGCAGCCGGCAGCAGGAGTTCAGCTGCAGCTGCAGAAATAAATAAAATCCGCTGTTCTCATACAGAGAATGTGGCAGTAGGCACCTCTCGCTAAGCTGAGCACCAGGGATTTCGGGTGCCCAGAAGAAGTACTTATTGGGCTAACTATGAAAAACTGTGAAAAACAAACACCAGAATGTAGCTAAAGGGTCCATTTAGCAAGGCTCTGGTGTTTGTTTTGCAAAATGACATTTTTATGTATTTTGCATGCTTCTTAGTTTATGGGAAAAAAACCAAGATGGCAGCTGGCGAAAAAGGAATTTTCTCTCACAAGAAAGGATTTTGTCCTTACAAAAGAGAAAATGATCTCTCGAGGTTGAATCCTTTTCACAAGATCAATTCCTTTGTTGAACTTTTCACCTCTATCCTGAAAAATGAACTTCTCATAGGAAATAATGGGAACTTAAAAACTGAAGAACTGCAGCAGGCTAATATTTTTGCACCACACACTGGCAGTTCTTTCTACTATAAAAAATCACACCAAAATTCCACACCATCTGGGCGCAAGGCGATGAGGGAAAAAACTGCAAAAAGTGGTGACTTTTAACTTTTTGACACTATCAATATCTCAGAATCTGCACATCCAACTGGAATGACACTTGCTATGTCAAGAGATCTACCCCACAGGACAGCATATACCAAATTTTGTGCAAATCCTGTTGAACGATTGCAAAGTTATTAAGTGCAAAATTTAAGGTTTAACATTAAACAGGTCACTCAGTAAGTACATATATATATACAGTATATATATATATATATATATATATATACACACAGGGGATATGACATGGCCTGACTGAAGATATCATATTTATCTTCATGAGAGGCCAATGATATCATGATATCTCACGAGTGGCGAAGCACTCATCAAAAGCTCCAGATGTCCACTTAATACAATCCCCTACATAGAGGTGATGGCTATTTCAACACAAAACTGCAGTATCTTTTCCAACACAAAAGATGCCATATGTTGTTGAAAAAATATATATGTGGTTGATCCTGCTACTTTAAAATTATTATTAAAAAAATTGTTTGGTATTAAGTTTATGTAGTCGTGGCTACCCCCAACACAACTCTCCATACCCCCGCTCCAAAACAGCAGATTACATATATTATGAAAAAAAATCTGCTGTTGCCACTTTAAAATTATTTTCATAATACATATCTGGTTGATCCTGCCTGCAACTTTAAACAAATTAATTATTGAAAAACATACTTTATCTGGTTGATCCTGCAACTTTCTTTTATCCACCTGCAACTGTAATGTAGGGTGACCAAGCGCTATGCCCTGAAATGTAGCGTGACTGTGCGCTAGGCAGATTCAAATGTGATGCACTGTAAGATATTTTTCATTAGGGAGCCTGTGCTGTAAAACTTAGAAAATGCATCCTTTTCTGAATGCTGCCTGTATTTTGTGAAAAGAAGCTGCTGACAAAACTGAGGGAAGAGGAGAGAGACGGCAGCTTCACAACACCAGACAGAAGCGTGAGCATGGTTTGGTGAAAAATTAAAAAATATTTGATGAAAAAATATTAATCTGTTCCCAAGTTACAAGGATTTGAAATTTCAGTTTTGAGCATGCTCAGTAGGATCTTTTGGATAGATGTTTGATACCCTACTGAGCATGTTCAATACTGAAGTTTCAAATCCTGAAAAAAACCTGAAAAAAATCCAGTGTGTCTGCAATCTGTAGCCTCACGGAAGCACAGAGCATGCAGGGCCCTGTGCTTCCACAGCTAGATTGACTCCTCACTTGGCACAGAAATGCAGAGCCCTGTGGATCCTGCGCTTCCGTGCTTGGATGGACTCCATTTGTCACCATACCCAAGTGCAGGGCTCAGAGGATCCTGTGCTTCTGCAGCTAGAAGAACTCCACATTTGTGCAGGGCCCTGCATCTGTAGTTGAGTGGAAGTGCAGGGCCCAGAGGGCCAGGAAGGCCCTGCACTTCCACAGCCTCACGAACACCTCCCTTGGCACAGGGCACAGAGATCCTTGCATGTCTGCATCTGTAGCCACAGAAAGGGTGCAGACGACCCTGTGCTTTTACAGCTAGATATACTCCTCACTTGGTACAAGGCCCAGAGGACCCTGTGCATCTGTATCTGTAGGCACTTGGAAATGCAGGGCCCAGTGGAGCCTGCACTTCCACAACTTGATGGACTTCAGATCTGGTGTAGAGTTCTTTGTGCCCTGTGTGTCTGCATCTGTAGCTGCGCTTATGGACTTCTCACTTGGCACAGGGTCTGTATGCCTTCATCTACAGCCACATGAAAGCACAGGATATGGAGGCCCTGTGCTTTGGCTACCAGATGGATCTGTTTGGGACCTGCATGAATGAGGATACAATTCCTATATCTTAAACAAAAAGATAATTAATTGCAAAAAATGGGTTAATGCACCAATTAGGGTTCAACTTAACTCAGGGAAATGTATGTTTCCAACCCTAACTTGCCCCCCCAAGCAGCAAAAGGACAACACCATACAACCAACCACAGACAGCCATCATGATGTAAGATAAACAACATACCACTGTTTCCAGATGGTGCAAATGTAGAAGCACTGATCTGCTGCCTTAGTGAATTTGTATCTGTGCTTATGCAGCCACACCTCTGTGTGTGTGTGTGTGTGTGTGTGTGTGTGTGTGTGTGTGTGTGTGTGTGTGTGTGTGTGTGTGTGTGTGTGTGTGTGTGTGTGTATGTATATCATACTGTGTGGCATGAGTATGTGTGAATGCAGAAGCACAAGCTCTATGGGAGCCTGCCCTTCTGTACACTGAAGGCCCCATGGGGCCTGCACCTCTGTAGCCAGAGGTACAGTGACACCAGCCAGGAGGCAATGCAATAATGCTGCAGTATAGCACACAAATGCTGCAGTCTACTGCAGGGAACAGTGTAATTCTCAAAATACAGAAGAAGTGCATGCAAGGGTGATGGTGCTCAGGTCAGGCAGTCCAAAAAAATACAATAAGATAGAACAGCACTACATCAGATTTTTAAATTTAGGGATGCCACAGCTTAAATGTAGACAAAATACTTTATTGCAGTAAAATAATAGCTCACAGCATAGTCAAGATATGTGCTTGCTTGACACATTTCAGACTGAAAATCATTTATGAAAAGCACAGGATATGGAGGCCCTGTGCTTCGGCAGCCAGATGGTTCTGTTTGGGACCTGTATGAATGAGGATGCAATTCCACTATCTCAGAGAGAAAGATAATTAATTGCAAAAAAACTGCATTAATGCACCAATGAGGGTTCAACTTAACAAAAGTAGGGAAATGTGTGTTTCCAACCCCAACTCCCCCCCACCAAGCAGCAAATGGACAACACCACACAACCAACCACAGACAGCCATCATCAAGACAAACAACATACCACTGTTTCCAGATGATGCAAATGCAGTAGCACTGATGTGCTGCCTTTGTGAATTTGTGTCTGTGCTTATGCAGGCACACCTGTGTGTGTATGTCATACTGTGTGGAATGAATATGTGTGACTGCAGAAGCGCAAGCCCTGTGGGAGCCTGCCTTTCTGTACACTGAAGGCCCCATGGGGCCTGCACCTCTGTAGCCAGAGATACAGTGGCACCAGCCAGTAGGCAGTGGAATAATGCTGCAGTATAGCACATAAATGCTGCAGTATGCTGCAGGGAACAGTGTAATTCAATGGCAATTAAGCCCTTTTTATGTTGATTGTGTGCACGCGCAAGAAACATGTTGCAGCAGGTTTCTCCACAAGCAGGTTGTGTAGGTGTGGCACTGTTGTGGCCAATGCCCCACAGCCTATAAAGGCTTGTCCCACTTCCCCCAATGCTGTGGCATGCTGCTGCTGACACTAGCTCAGCCAGCGTGCCACCAACTTGTAAAAAATTAACCGCTGCATTCGGGGCCGCCTCATCATTGCAGCATCAGCCATTCGCTGCAATGAGAGAGTACCGATCGTTGCAGAGCGAGACCCTGAAACAGTGATATTGTTTATGAACGTGGTGGCGGCTTGCCAACGTGTTCACAAACAATATTAACCCCACCCCCACCCTCCGAGGGGGTGCCCAATCCCCCTTGGCAGTATGTGACCCCCACCATGTTTGTTTGCTGACGGGGGGCCACAATCCCTGTCGGCTTCAGTGCCATAAGTTAACTACCCCTGCTTATGGTGTCTGCCAACAAGGTGCCCAATCCACCATCGGCTACAGCTGCCCCCCCAAAGAGAAGACTCTGTTGGCACGCTGGGAGCACACCCCAGTGTGCCACATGCCCCTGTAAAATTAAAAAATGGTCCAGCAATGTCATTTATTTTTTTTAACCTGTAAAGAAGGAAACGGTCCCTCGGTGGTCTCCCTGCCCCCCTCCCACAACCTGCGCCCACCCACTGCGCCACCCTGCCTCCCCACACGCCTCACCCCATTACTTACTTCTGCAGTCCGCACGACGATCTTCGTGGACCGGGAACAGGTCTGCACTCTTGAAAGCCGACCGCAAACTGAGGAAATGCCAGTAAGCTGTATAATGGAATAAATGGGTTTTTTTCAACTTTGATGTATATCTCGGGCATTTTTTGGAATTTTGGCACCAAATTTTCAACATGGAGTTTTTGGGACCCTTCCTCATGAATTCTATCACTGTCATAGCGTTAATCGGCCTCGAAAGGTGATTTCACGGTCACTGCATGGAATCACCTTTTGGGACTGATTAACGAAACGACACTGCCAGTGTTCATGAGGTGGGCTCTCAAAAAGCCTATATTGCAAAACTGGTGGAAAAAATTCAAAAATGACTGTTTTATTAGCGTGTTGCTATGAGTTGTTACGCTGCTACCATAACTTTGTGGAATCGGTAAACACTCTCACCCCAGATTTTCAACACTGACATTTTTTTACATCTCCTCGTGAACAGTACAGTTGTCATTTTTCACACCCTGGCCTAAATGTGTTTTCATGCAGAATAGCACGGTCGTCATGGGAAATCAGTGTTCGGGACAGATTATGAAAATGACAGTGACACTGTTCATGAGCAGAGGTCCTAAAATGCCTATGTTGAAAATTTTGTGACAATATGCCATAAAATGACTGTATTACGAGTGTGCATTGCGCAGTTTGCATGCACGCTCATAAGTTCACAAATTTATAATATTTTCACTCCAGATTTTCAACATTGCCATTGTTCTGCATCTCCTTATGAACAGTACAGCTGTCATTTTTCACATTCTGGCCAAAATGTGTTTTCGCAGTTCCAGCACAGAATAGCCACTGTGGGAAATCCGTGTTTGAGCCACATTATGAAAATGACAGTTACACTGTTCATTAGCAGAGGTCCTAAAATGCCTATGTTGAAAATTTGGTGACGAAAGTCCGTAAAATGAATGTGCTACTAGCATGTGATGCGCAGTTTCCATGCACGCTCATACTTTCGCAACTTTGCAATATTTTGACTCCAGATTTTCAACACTGCCATTTTTCCTCACCTCCTTATGAACAGTGCAGCTGTCATTTTTCACATCCTGGCCGAAATGTGTTTTTGCTCTTCTGGTGCACAATAACGTGGTTGCTGTGGGAAATCAGTGTTCGCGACACATTAAGAAAATCACACTGACACTGTTCATGAGCAAAGGTCCTAAAATGCCTATGTTGAAAATTTAGTGATGAAAGTCCATAACATGAATGTGTTATGAGTGTGCATTGTGCAGTTTCCACGCACCCTTGTAACTTCGCAAATTAGTAATATTTTCACGCCGCATTTTCAACACTGGCATTTTTCCACACCTCCTTATGAACAGTACAGCTGTCATTTTTCACATCCTGGCTGAAATGTGTTTTCACACCTCCGGCGCTCAATACCACAGTCGCTGTCGGAAGTCAGTGTTTGGGACAGATTAGGATGAAGCGAGTGAGGGGGATGACCGAGCTCAACTAAGCTCTTCGGGACTGCTGCAGATTTCTTTGTGGGCAGGAAAAGGCAACAATGCAGGCAGGAGCCCAGTACAAAAGGGCAGCCTGCAGCGCTGGGAGACACAGAACGAGCGAGTGAGGGAGGGGGAATGAGTGAGCTCAATGGAGTTCTGTTGGGACTGCTGCAGATTTGTTTGTGGGCAGAAAAAGGCAACAATGCATGCAGGGCCTGAGTACAAAAGGGCAGCCTGCGGCGATGGGACAAACAGAATGAACAAGCGAGAGAGGGGGACTGAGCGAGCCCAACAGAGCTCTATTGTCTCTGTTGTGGATTTCTTTGTGGGCAGATAAGGGTGGCTATGCTGGCAGGAGCCCAGTACAGAAGGACAGCCTGCAGCGCTGGCAGAATGGAACGAGCAAGTGAGACAGGGGGAGTTAGTGAGGCCAACGGAACTGTGTTGGGACTGCTGCAGATTTCTTTGTGGGAAGACAAAAATGCCGACAGAGGCAGGAGCCCAGTACAAAAGGGCAGCCTGCAGCACCAGGAGAAACAGAATGAGCGAGTGAGACAGGGGGAGTTAGCAAGCGACCTCAACGGAGCTCTGTCGGGACAGCTGTGGATTTCTCTGTGGGCAGGAAAAGGTGGAAACGCAGTGAGCAGCCCAGTACAAAAGGGCAGCCTGCAGCACCAGGATAAACAGAATGAGCAAGTGAGAGAGGGGGAGACAGTGAGGCCCAATGGAGCTCTGTTGAAACTGCTGCAGATTTCTTTGTGGGCAGAAAAAAATGCCAACAGAGGCAGAAGCCCAGTACAAAAGGGCAGCCTGCAGCACCACGAGAAACAGAATGAGTGAGTGAGACAGGGAGAGTGAACAACCTCAACGAAGCTCTGTCGGGGCAGCTGCGGATTTCTTTGTGGGCAGGAAAAGGTGCCAATGCAGCGAGGAGGCCAGTACAAAAGGGCAGCCTGCAGTGCCGGGAGAAACAGAATGAGCGAGTGACATAGGGGGAGTGAGCGAGCTCAACGAAGGTCTATCGTCACTGCTGCGGATTTCTTTGTGGGCAAAAAAAAGGCAGCAATGCACGCAGGGGCCCAGCACAAAACAGCAGCCTGCAGCGTCGGGTGAAACAGAACGAACTAGTGAGAGAGGGGGAGTGAGTGAGCAAGCTCAATGGAACTCTATCATGACTGCTGTAGATTTCTTTGTGCCCAGAAGAAGGTGGCAATGTAGGCAGAAGCCCAGTAGAAAATGGCAGCCTGCAGCGCTGACAGAAACGGCATGAGTGAGTGAGAGAGGGGGACTGAGCAAGCTCAACGGAGCTCTGTTGGGACTGCTGCAGATTTGTTTGTGGGCAGAAAAAGGTGCCAACAGAGGCAGGAGCCCACTACAAAATGGCAGCCTGCAGCACCAGGAGAAAAAGAATGAGCGAGTGAGACAGGTGGAGTGAGCAACCTCAACAGATCTCTGTCGGGACAGCTGCAGATTTCTTTGTGGGCAGAAAAAGGTGCCAACGCAGGCAGAAACTCAGTACAAAAGGGCAGCCTGCAGCACCAGAAGAAACACAACGAGCAAGTGAGAGAGGGGCAGTGAGCAAGCTCAATGGAGTTCTATCATGACTGCTGCAGATTTCTTTGTGGGCAGAAAAAGCCACCAACAGAGGCAGGAGCCCAGTACAAAAGGGCAGCCTGCAGCTCCAGCAGAAACAGAATGAGCGAGTGACAGAGGGGGAGTGACCCACCTCAACAGAGCTGTGTCGGGACAGCTGCAGATTTCTTTTTGGGCAGCAAAACCTGCCAATGCAGGCAGAAGCCCTGTACAAAAGAGTAGCCTGCAACACCAGCAGAAACAGAATGAGAGGGCGAGACAGGTGGAGAGATTGACCTCAATGGAGCTGTGTTGGGACAGCTGCAGATTTCTTTGAGGCCAGAAAAAGGTGCCAACGCAGGCAGAAGTCCAGTACAAAAGGGCAGCCAGCAATGCTGGGACAAACATGATGAGCGAGTGAGAGAGGGGGAGAGAGCGAGCTCAACAGACCTCTATCGTGACTGCTGCGGATTGCTTTGAGTGCAGAAAAAGGTGGCAATGCAGGCAGGAGCCCTGTACAAAAGGCCAGCCTGCAGCGCTGGCAGAAACAGAACGAGCGAGAAAGGGGGAGATAGGTAGCTCAATGGACCTGTGTCAGGACTGCTGCACTTTTCTTTGTGGGCAGAAAAAGCTGCCAACTGAGGTGGGAGCCCAGTACAAAAGGGCAGCCTGCAGCACCAAGAGAAACAGAATGAGTGACTGAGAGAGGGCGAGTGACCCACCTCAACACAGCTCTGTCAGGATGGCTGCAGATTTCTTTGTGGGCAGATAAAATGTGCCAACGTAGCCAGGAGCCCCATACAAAGGTGCAGCCTGCAGCACCAGGAGAAACAGAATGAGCGAGTGATACAGGGCCACTGAGCAAGCTCAACAGACCAACACAATCAACATTCGGCATTGACAAATGCTTGTTTACTTCAGCATTTTGTGACATGCCATTTATTGTAAATTACTGCATTGCTGAATCTGCTGTATTCATGCATGCTGTATGAGCTACCTCACAAGACAGCATGGTCCGTTAGTGCCTGTTTCTCTATATATACATCTGCATCACAGAAACTGCTACACTGGAATAATTTCTACATCCACTGCTGAAACCATTGCAACCCACATTTTGACAGTACTTCCATCTACATAACTAGAGGCCCCACAGGGGCCGGCCCTTCTGCAGTCCGAGGTCTGTGTGTATGTCTTACACCTTTTTTTTGTTTGTAAAATTTATTTTTATACAGGAAATACATTTTTAGGGACATCAGTCCCATTTTCAACAAAGTCCTGTTTTAAAAATAACACACAGTACATAATAACAAGACATTTACATCACATTCACACTATCAATATTACTTAAAACAGGTACATGTTAATTGCAAATATTCTCTTATTTTACATTTCAAGGTAAATACATTTTCAATAACCTTCAATCTTAGGAGCAATCTATTCTAATAATAAGCAACAGTATTCTGAAGTATCATATCTCCATGCTTATTATAAGATCTGATCATAGGGATTTCATTACCAAAAGATCTTGTATGAATAATTAGTAACCTATCATCTTTATTTATAATATGATCAAACAAACAATGTCTAGGTTCACCTTTTAATAATTGGTAACAATATATGTACCAAATATAAGCCCTTTTCTCTTTCGGATCTGTCCAATTAAATTTTTTATATAAATCACAATAATGCACCCCATGCCTACTTCTTGTTATAAATTTACTCATTTTATAGTAAACCTGATTTACTTTATTTAACACTGTGGTGTTAGAATGCATATATAACATAGATCCATATTCTAAAACTGGAATTAACGGTAGTCCAACCACTTTCTCCCTTACTTTCTTAGTTAGTCTTCCAGCTACCCTTCTCAATACCCCTAATTTTTGAGTTACCTTTTTAACTTATGTAAGAGCATGTTCTGAATACATTAGACCATAATCAATTTGTACACCCAAATATCTGTAAGTACTGACTGCTTCAATCTGAATATTCTCAGCAAGTTTTATTTGCAATTTAGATTTCCCTTTGTTTTTAAATCCACCAAAAGCCACACTTTGTGTTTTTTTTAATTTAACAACAAACCACGGTTATTAAACCAAATCTGTAATAGATTTATATCCTGTTGAACCTTATAAGTTAGTTGTTCCATACTATCTGCAGATGCCACAATTACTGTGTCATCTGCATACATTCTAACATCACAGTATTTTATTTGATTTGGAAGATTATTCACATAAACATTAAACAAGAGGGGATCCAAAATAGATCCTTGTGGGACCCCTCAAAAGACTTCTCCTTGACCTGAAATAACATCACCCAGAACCGCACTTTGTCTTCGATCAGATAAATATGATTTCATCCACTTTAATGATTCATCCTGGATACCCAATTCATATAAGCTTACTAACAAAGCTTCATGTTGTACCAAATCAAACGCCTTACTTAAGTCAACAAGCACCGCCCCTGTACTTTTACCTTGATTCAGTGATGTTGCTACTAAATTATTAAAGTCAAGCAAGGTGGTGTTTGTTGACTTACCCTTTTGAAATCCATGTTGATGTTTTGTCAGTAACTGGTTCTCTTCCAAATACTGACTTAACTGCACATGGACTAGTTTTTCCAAAATTTTAGACACTATTGGCAATACGGTAATTGGTCTATAATTCGATACTACTACACTTTCACCACCTTTGAAAATAGATATAATTTTACTCATTTTCCAAACCTTTGGGACCATAGAGCATTGCATGCTCCAATTAAAAAGATATGTTACAACAGGAGCAATAATCTCCGCTCCACATCTTAAAAATTTATCTTCAATATCATCTAAACCTCCAGGTTTTGAAACATTCAAGCATTTAAGTTCCTTTTCAACTTCCTTTACCATTATATCTCTAAATTTAAATTTAAGTACAAAATCCACCTTTTTTATTGTTTCCGTATTTCTTATTATATTGTCTAAAGAAATTTCTGATGTCTTTTTACTTAATTTAGGAATATTTAAATCAGGCAAGTCAATGAGATATGTATTAAAATAATGTTCAACCCCTTCTTTATCTTTTATTAATCTTTCTCCTTGACTCAAATTAATCTTTTGTATTGATCTTATAGGATCCTTTAAATCAGAAATCTGCCTCCAAAATTTTTTTGGATCTTGTGCCTTATTTAATTTGACCAAGTAATACTGGACTTTTGCTCTTTTTATATCTTTCTTACATTTGTCTCTCCAATATTTACATTTTTCCCAAATCTCAAATTCCTTATACTTTCTAGCTTTTTTCCATACTCTATCCCTTATTCTTATTTGCTTTTTCAATTTCTCTGTTATCCAAGGTAATTGCTTATCTTTAATTATCTTTTTTACTTTTGGGGCATATTGTTGGATACATAACATTATTTCATTAAACTCTTGAACTGCATTATTTCATTAAACTCTTGAACTGCCAATTCTATATCTGGAATAAGGAAAACCCTTTCCCAGTTTTGTTTTATTAAATAATTCCTAAATTTTACCTCATTAAACCTAGTATAGTCTCTTGTCCAATATGATGTTTCATTTATATTCATCCTGATATTTAAATTAACTACACATGCTATTGGATTATAGTCACTCAAATTCAAAGATAATATCTTGTGACTCAATACTTCTAGATCTTGTGAAACAAATATTAAGTTTAATATAGAACCTGTAGCTTGATTATTAGTAACTCTAGTTGAATTTTTTTATTATTTGATCCAATCCTAATGTTGCAAAACTATTTCTTAATCTTTCCCCTTTGAGTTGTAACCAATTTGAATTTAAATCACCGGTTATCAAAACGTGTTGATTTCCTATTTTTATCCAGTATAATCTCTGCTAGGGAATCAAATATTTTTGTTTTTGTCTTAGGAGGAGCATAAAACACTCCTACAATTAACCTCAGAGAACAGATTTTTATCATCAAACCATCTACCCCCTCATGATTAATTGCTAACAAAATCTGGTAGGGGCCAAGACTATTTTTTATATACAATAAAACCCCATCGCCTTTTTTTCTTTATCTTTTCTAATTGCTCTATAGTCCATTAACTGAATTTCACTATCATATATACCTCCATGAAGCCAAGTTTCTGATAATGCTATTATATCATATTCAGGATCAGTAGCCCAAACACGATACTCGTCAGTTTTATTTATTAGACTTCTAACATTTTCATGTACCATGGATATTCCTTTATTTTCGTTTGGTCCTGGATTTTGTTCAATGTCTCCGCTCTGTATTAATAACAATATACAGAGTAGATGACTTTACTTGAACTAAATTTACATCTTAAATGATCCGGAAGAAACTGTCTCTGAATCTGTCTCCATTCATTTGTGAAATGATTAGGCCTTTTAATTATTAAATATTGCTTTAAGTAATAATCTGAAATCCCTATAATCAAATTACTTATGTTCCATTTTACAATACTGGCCCCTGAATATTCACGTCTGCCTAATATCCAAAAACCCCACATCATATACCCTATTATAAAACTTTTTAACATGTAACCCATTGTTAAAACAATAGAAACATAGAAACATAGAATTTGATGGCAGATAAGGACTGCTTGGCCCACACAGTCTGCCCATTTCCCTACCTACTGGATAAGCTGCAGATCCTAGTTAACCAGCAGCCTACTTCTTCCTTCCCCCACCCCCTAGAATTGCTTTATGACTGTCCCATGCATGCTTGAATTCCACCACTGATTTTGACTCCACAACCTCCTCCGGAAGGCCGTTCCATGCATCCACAACCCTCTCTGTGAAAAAATACTTCCTTAAATTACCTCTGAGCCGCCCCTCTATCTTCAAATTGTGCCCTCTTATTCTTGCACACCTCTTTTTTTGAAAGATGCTACCCTCTTGGACTTTGTTGATTCCCTTGAGGTACTTGAACGTTTCTATCATGTCCTCCCTCTCCCTCCTTTCCTCAAGGCTATACATATTAAGCTCCTTTCATCTCTCTTCATATGTCTTCTGGTGCAGACCCTGCACCATTTTAGTTGCCCTCCTCAAAAATCATTTAAAACCTTCTAAATTTACCAAAACTGTTGGCGTTTTTCTTCTCCGAGTGGCGCTCGCGCCACTCAGTTCACTCACACCTATAAGGCATGTAGCTTTATACACAAGAGCCCCCGCACCTTCTACGTGCACCCAATCACTAGATGTAATTGGCAAAAGTCCAAAGTTCTCCCCTGTATGACAGGGACCCAGAAAACAAGGTGCAGTCTCTCAGATAAAATGTTGTAATAGTGGCAGGAAAGTCAGTTTGCTTCTCCCGACTTCGGCAAATGTTCAGCTCTCACCTTTAGCCGTGATGGAAATTCAGGTTAGCATCTCAGGCTGTGCTAATGAAGAAGTATACAAGCAGGATTTATATACAAGAGCCCCGGCCCCTCCTATGTGCACCCAATCACTAGATGTAATTGGCAAAAGTCCAAAGTTCTCCCCTGTATGACAGGGACCCAGAAAACAAGGTGCAGTCTCTCAGATAAAATGCTGTAATAGTGGCAGGAAAGTCAGTTTGCTTCTCACGACTTCGGCAAATGTTCAGCTCTCACCTGCTGCCGTGATGGAAATTCGGGTTAGCATCTCAGGCTGTGCTAATGAAGAAGTATACAAGCAGGATTTATACACAAGAACCCCCACCCCTTCTACGTGCACCCAATCACTAGATGTAATTGGCAAAAGTCCAAAGTTCTCCCCTGTATGACAGGGACCCAGAAAACAAGGTGCAGTCTCTCAGATAAAATGTTGTAATAGTGGCAGAAAAGTCAGTTTGCTTCTCCCGACTTCGGCAAATGTTCAGCTCTCACCTGCAACCTGTGGCTACAGAAGGGCAGGACTGTGAAGTATGTGTATGACTTACAAATGCATGAGTGCCTGAGGCTACAGAAGCACATGCCCCAGTAGGGGCATGCACCTTTGTAGATAAAAGAACTCTTGTAATTAGAGTGTTGTGGATTTGTATCTGAGGCTGCAGGGGCCTGATACACACACACTCACTTGTCGCTGCAGATAGAAATCCATGATACTACATTCAAGTAGAGCACACACTACCTCCAACAGCACAAGGGCACCAGTCTTATAAAAACTGTTTGTTTATTTTTACATAAAAATAGAAAATCAGAGGCAACATCCTGATGCGTTTCGGATGCTAAACCATCCTTTATCAATAAAGGATGGTTTAGCATCTGAAACGCGTCAGGCTGTTTCCTCCAATTTGTTATTTTTATGTAAAAATAAATGAACAGTTTTTATGAAACTGATGCCCTTGTGATGTTGGAGGTAGCGTGTGCTCTGCTTGAATGTAGTATTGGAGGCAGTATAGCACAGTGGTTTAAGGCTCGGAGCTGCCAATCTGGAGACCTGGGTTTGAATCTCACAGCCCCCACTTGCATACTGTGTGACTCTAAGCAAGTCACTTAACTTCCCTGTGCTCCCAGGTCGCACCTGTAAACAAGCTTTCAGCTTAGTGTGCTACTCCTGGTTAAACAATTCCAAAAAAAAAAAAATGCTTTGTTTTTAGCATGGTAGCAGCACGGTCCTTGTGCCTACTCCACTAAGTCTACACAAATACATGATACTCAGATCACAACACTGCTTCTGTGTACAATCAATCAATCAATCAATCAATCAATCAATCAATCAGTCTTTATTTAACCAGATAGAACACCTTTGAGAAAATACTCATTTATAAGATGGGCCTGGACAGATACACAGAATCATATAATAATGCAAAAGTTGTAGGAACAATTCAGCAAGTACAGTACAAACCGGAGTGACGTACATAGATACATACATAATGTGTAGATGGATTAACAACAAAATTACATTTAGCTGGGTAAACAAAAGCAAATACATTTTGACAAAGGGATAAGGTAATAAATGCTACAGTGAGTAGATAGTAAGTGCTGACCCCTAACTGAACAGGGTTTATAATAGGTAAGTACTGGTATCATCACTGCAGTGCAGTGGATGCACACTAGGCACAGAATCAGGATGGGGGAAAGGAGGCAGAGACTGGCATGCAGAGAGGGAGGAATGAAATGTATGATTAGGCCAGATCACATGGACAAAGGATAGGGTTTAGGTATATGGGTGATTATTGGGGGAAATAGAAGGGTGGCATGAGTCTGCATGAGCAGGAGGGAGAAAGAGCTGTGTCAGCAGGTTAGGATGGCAGGATGTGGAGAGGCAACCACTCAGTCAGTATTGATGGGGAGGTAGCATCTAGGAGGAAGAGTAGGAAGATTTTAGGTGTAACAGGTACAGCTGTCCTGCAGGGTCTGCTTTAGGAGGGTTCTGAATTTTGCAAGGCTGAGAAAGTTGGAAAGTTTGAGGGACTTTTGTAAACCATTCCATATGGTAGGAAGCGCATGGCTTATTGAATGGGAGCCACGGCGAGTTCTGAGTCTCAGGATTTCTAATGTGATATAAGAATATCTCCTGAGTGAGTAGGACCCACGAGAGATGGTCAGGAGGTTGCAGATATACTCTGGGAGTTTGCTATATAGAGCTCTATAAGTCCAGGTGGCTGTATTTTTAACCTTCTGGTTTTAAGTGAATGCCAGCCCAGTGAGGAGTATAGGGTGCAGTGGTGGGTGTTGTAGGGGGTGCCAGTTATAAACCTTATGGCCCTGTGATACAGAGTGACAAGCTTAACTAGGGCAGTGCTTGGGCCATGGCTATAGATGAGGTCTGCGTAATCTATGAGCGGGACGAAAGTTGATTGCACCATCTTTGTTTTGGCCTTATGTGTGAGGAGATGTTTGCTGTGAAAGAAAAGACCCAGTCTCTGCTTAAGTTTTTAACATAGCTCCTCTATATGGACCTTAAATATGCAGAAGCACAGGCCCCTGCAGCCACAGATACAAATCTACAATACCAAAATTATAATACCAAAATTGCAAGAGTTCTTTTGTTCACAGAAGCACGGTCCCCTAGCCTCAGGTACTCATGCACACTGTAAGACATACACACACTTGACGAGCCTGCACTTCTGCTGCCCTAGGAGTAAGCCATACTCACTGACCTCTGTCTGCAGAAGTGCATGCACCACAAAATCCATGATATCAAAATTGCAACAGTACTTCTGTCTGCAGAAGCGCAGTCCCCTGAGGAGTCTGTGCCTCTTCAGCCACAAGTATAAGACATACACACCATCATCTGGCTCCAGAAGGTCAGGCCCCTGTGGGGCCTGAAGTTACAAAGCCATAAGTACTGTTGCAATGTGGGTATCATGGTTTCAGCAGTGTATCTAGAAACTGTTCAGTAAGGTAGCAGTTTGTCAGTTATGCAGCTGCATATAGAAAATAACACTAGTGGATCATGCTATTTAGTGAGGTACCTCGTACAGCATGTATTGTGTTTATGCAGCTCCAGATACAAATACATGAAGGTAGCACATCAGTGCTACTGCATTTGTGTCATCTGGAAATAGTTGCATGTTGTTTGTCTTACCTGATGATGACTGTCTGTGGTTGCTTGTGTGGTCTTGTCCTTTTGCTGCTGTTTTTGTTGCATTAAGTTAAACCCTTATTGCTGTGTTAACACAGTTTGCTGCAAAGAATATATTGTTTCTATGGGCGTAGATATGGTGCACTATCCACACTCAGGCAGTGTTCCTTTCCCTTTAATTCCAGCCAGAACATCTTCAGGTTGAGCTCCTCCCACTCACCTGGGTGATATCCTCTTCAGCTCCACCCTGTGATGTCAGATCTTCCTTTCCATTAGATGTGT
Organism: Neoceratodus forsteri; assembly: GCA_016271365.2. Lineage (NCBI taxonomy): Eukaryota > Metazoa > Chordata > Ceratodontiformes > Ceratodontidae > Neoceratodus > Neoceratodus forsteri. The sequence goes on from JADMNL010000023.1 coordinate 524,925,171, forward strand.
CAGGTCTCCTCCTTCACAGCTCTCTGTACACGATGTAGGCCAGTTTCTCTTTTTTTCATCTTCAAGCGAAATCCATCCCTTTCTCTTTGAGAACATGGAGCATGACAAACCCTGAACTGGCCCTGGTTTCAAGCGGTGCATCACACGTAACCAAAAGATTTTGTGTACTGAGCCGCAAGCCTCGTGTATTTACTGTCTCTGGGCAGAGCACAACCAGCAGGTCTACGGCCTCTGTAAGTCTCTGCTCCCTTCCTTACGCTAGGATCAGTATGCCTGTCTCCTCCTAGGCTACCCGGATGAATGGGATCCTCCAGTCCATTCCAAGAATGCCTGCAAGGCCCTTTTGGCAGCAGTGGGCTCGGCCTCCCAGCTGGCCGCTCTTGAAGAAGTAGTGGCTCAGGCCACAGCAGTCTCATCCTTGGCTCCTGTGTTGCTTCCAGTAGGTGCCAGTGTTGGGGCTTTGTTTTCAGATTTCTTCAGGGACATGTGGCATTCTCTGAAGACCCTTGGGAAGGGTTCTTCTTGTGAGGATAAATCAAAGGAATTTAAATGGAACTGCCGTAGGTCATGGTACAGGGAACAGGCACAATCTTCCTGCTCCCACAACTCCCTTGATCACTTGATGACTGTCGCGCTCTCAGCCTCAGCCGATCTTCCTAGGGCTGAAGGGCAGGCCGCTAGCTCCATAGTGACCCCATCGAGCTTGTTGGCCATGACGTGGGACGACCAGCTGGTTAAGATTTTTCTCAACCTGGTCAACCCATTGTCGAATAAGATAGGGGAAGACTCACTCTCTAGGACTCCAGCTCTCAGGAGGGACAGAAGATGTTGGCTGACCAGTCTCTCTCCTTTCAGGAGGTCCGTAGAAGGACCCGGTCCATGTAGTGTACACGGCCCCTCTTACTGTGTTTCCTTGCTGTTGACATGCTCGTTGCCAGTCAAGGTCTAGGTTGAGGACGTGGTCTTGATCCAGATCGTGATCTTGGGAATCTGGGTGTTCCGGCACTCCACCCTTGTCCAGGAAGAACCCTTGATGCTCCTCTTCCTCCTCATTCTCAGATGATGAGAGGCTCCACTGCAAGTTGTGGCGGTGCTACGAGGAGCTGAAGTGGCAGCATTGGGTTCTTGGGCAAGGTCGGTCTCTCTTGCAGGCCCCAGTGCTCCCCTGATCACCTACAGTGAGGCCTGTACCAGTTCCACCCCATCTGGTCGACCCTATGCTGGCCTCTCCACCAATCCTTGTGGTACTGCTGCCCAAGCAGCCCTTGCACAGAGCACCGTCCAAGGCTGCTCACCCTGCTACCAGCATTCTCAGCCATCTGTCTGTCCAGATCACCCACTCTGATGAATCAAGAGTAGTCCATGAGGACAAAGGGCTGAAGGCAGTGTTTGAGGAGTCATTGGACACAGATGGCTCTTCCATGCAATCCTCTAGGACTTCAGGCTTCAATCAAAAGTCCACTGAGGAGCTAGTTCCTGACCATGGTCCTGTCTCCTTTGAGGCCTTGCTCCATCTCATCTCCGATTTGATGGAGATTCCTCTGGAGCCAGTCCAGAAGTGGCCAAATATCCCCTGATGGAAACCCTTGACCAGGATGATTCCCCAGGGGTTGCCTTTCTGGTGACAGAGGCTGCCCTGGGTCCTGCTTTGGAGTTGTGGCAGCATCCAGCTTCACGTCCAGTGCCTTCTGCCCCAGTGGTCTGCAAGTATGTGGTCCCGATCGAGTCTTTCTCCCATTGCACTGATCACCCTTCAGCTGAGCGATTAGTGATGGAGTCCGTCTTTCGTAAGACAGGTAACGTCAGGGACATCGACATTTCCCCTAACGAGGAAACTAAGAAGCTGGATCATGCAGGAAAGAAAGTTTATGGTGCATCCTCCCTGGGTCTCTGGCAGGTGAGCTCTGCCATTATAAAAGCCAACATTGGCCATGCCTTTATGGGGATCCTGGACTGTGTCCTTCCCCATCTTTCTGAAGACTTACAGTCAGCAGTCAAAGTGGTCTGAGACTAGGGTTACACCCTTGCCAAGCACCAGCTACAGACAGCCTTAGACATATGTGACTCTTGCACCCAGTCTGTGGCAGTGGCAGTAGCTATGTGCCGTAGAGCCTGGCTTATGATCTCCACCTTTATGTCAAATACTGAGCACACACTGGTGGATGCCCCCTTCATAGGCACTGACCTTTTTGACCCAGGGTTGGGTGGACACCTCACTAGAACTGAGAAGTCCAATGCCACCCTCGATTTGGTCATGTCCTCCCAAAATGAACCCAAGGGACAGAAGCTAAAAAAGAAGCCTTTTCCATTTTGGCCCTTTCTGTCCCATTAGTTTAAACCACAGCAGCCCCAGTCAGGGCAGTACCAGCTTTGGCAGCCTAGATCTAAGTTAATGAACCAGGGCTCCAAGAAACCTGGAGGTTGGAGCAACAGTGCTCCTTTGGTAGCCAGCTCTGAGACCCCTTTCAAGCCTGCCCAGTGACAGGTCAGGGGGTGTCTGCCTCCCAGCCATCATATCCCTGCTTCAGCTCCCTGTGGTGGGCAGCTTTCCCATTTTTGGCACACCTGGTTGGCTATCGCCATGGACAAATGGGTGTTAGATGTGGTGGGTCAAAGGGTTGCCTCTCGACTTTGAGGCTCTCCAGCCCTACCAGGCCCATGCCCCATGGAAGACTGTGGTGCCTCAGAACATGCTGTCTGCCCTCAGGGAGGACATCACTTAGCTCCTAGAGAAAGGCACTGTAGCCCGTGTCCTGGATGCCCTGGCGGACCAGGGCTTTGTGTCCAGGTATTTCCGGGTACCCACATGGATTGGGGGTGGAGGTTGACACCCCATACAGGATCTGCATGATTTGAACCAGTTCCTGAGGAGGTGCAAATTCCAGATAGTCACTCTGAATCAGATAAATCCATCTCTGAAGCAGGGCATGTGGTTCTGCTTTCTGGACCTCCAGGATGCCTTCTTTCACATCCCAGTCCATCTGTCCCACTGGCACTGGACTCTCCTCAGCCCCCCAGATTCTTCACTAGGTGTATCACAGTGGTGGCATCATTCCTGAAGTGCCATGGGGTCCAGGTACATCCGTACCTGGATGACTGGCTGATCACCGGTCCATCCGAGGAGGTGGTGCAGTGGTAAAGGGATCTAACCTTCCAGATTTACTCAGCTTTGGGTCTGCTCATCAACCCAGCCAAATTGGAACTCAACCCCTTGCAGGTCATCCACTTCATCGAGGCAGAGCTCGACTCTCTCAGGGCCAGGGCCTGACTCACAGTGGACCGGGCAGCAGACCTTACCTTCTTTGCTGAATCATTTCAGGTTGGGCACTCATGCTCTGCCTGGGATTTTCTCTGGCTTCTGAGGCACATGGCATCCTGTACCAGTGTGGTCCAGTGGGCCTGCTGGTGGATGCACCCTCTGCAGTGGGGACTGGCCCTTCAGTGGTCTCAGTGCCTCAGTTACTTGGACCAGTTAGTCGTGGTCATGCAACTGATGTGGGATACCATACAGTGATGGCTTGTCCCATAACACCTGCAAGAAGGAGTCCCATTAGTTTGCATAGAGCTGATGGTTATTCTGATGACTGGCACATCTCTGGTGAGTTGGGGAGCCCACTTGGAGGACCACAGGGCCCACGGGCTCTGGACCCCCAAGGAGTTCTGATGCTACATCAACCTACTGGAGCTCCATGTAGTGCATCTGGTGCTAATGGTATTTGCTCCATATGTTCAGGGTTAAGTCATGCAGGTCTAGATGGAAATACCATGACCATGTACTGCCTCAAAAGGCAGGGTGGAACCCATTTCCTCCGGCTATCTCAGGAAGCCCTCCATACCTAGACCCTCATGCACAGCTTGGATGGCAATCTCCTGGTAATTCATGTGGCCGAAGCCTCCAACCAACTGGCAGACACCCTCAGCAGAGTGGTTGAGGTACCTAATGAGTGGTCCCTTCATCAGGAGGTGGCGGACCACCTGTTCTCCCAGTGGGGCACTCCCCTGGAAAATCTGTCTGCCTCCTGAGAGAACGCAAAACTGAAACTATTTTTGTGCCCCCCCACCCAGTGTGGGACACTGATGAGAGATGCCTTTGTGAGGCCCTTAACACAAATCTTGTATACGTTCCTTCCCTTTCCCCTGATCCAGAAGGCACTGGTCAAGGTGTGAAGGGACAAGGTGTAGATGGTCCTGGTGGCTCCAGACTGGCCGCGCCGGTTCTGGTACCCAGATCTCCTCAGCCTCAGCAGCAGCAGCAAGCCTCTGTGACACTTGCCTCAACACCTGGATCTGCTCTCCTGTCACAAGGAGAAGATCCTATACCTGGACCTTCAGTCCCTGCATCTCACAGCCTGGTTCCTGTGTGGCTAGAGTTCCAGGCTTTGAGTCTCTCTGAAGAGGTTCTCCAGGTTGTGGAAACCTCCCAGAAGGGGTTGACCCACCAGTGCTATGCCTTCAAATGATAGCGCTTTTCTATTTGGTGCCAAGGCAGGGAGCTAGACCCCTGTCCTGCCCTATGGCTTGCATTCTGGACTACCTGTGGTCCCTCTCCCAGTCAGGCCAGAGGTCTACGACCCTCAATGTACACCCAGCAGCCATCTCTGTATACTGGGTATGGGCTGGTATGCTGACAGTGGTGCAGGAAAAGGTGGTCAGTTGCTTTGTTAAAGGCCTTGATTACCTGTCTCTGCCAGTGCATGAACCACCAACACCACCACCACCACCATGGGATTTGTTGTTGGTCCTGGCAGTGCTAATGGGCAAGCCATTTGAATAAATGCACAGATGTGACATCTCTCACCTGTCATGGAAGACCATCTTCTTGGTGGCTATCACTGCTGCCAGAAGGATCAGTGAGCTCCAAGCACTCTTGATGGAGTCTCCATACTTGGTGTTCCAAAGGGACAAGATTGTCCTCCACCCCAACCTAAAGTTCTTCCTGAAGGTTGTTTTGGAGTTTCACCTTAACCAAGTTATCAACCTCTTGGTGCACTTCACCAATTCAACCTTAGACACCGAGCACTAGCTCCATATGTTGGAGCTGAGGTGAAAGCTTGCTAATTACATGGCACGCATGGCTGGAGTTCAGGGAGAAGTTGACCAGCTCTTTTTCACCTACGCTTAAGCTGCACCTAGCAGACCAGCAGCTAAGTGAACAATTGGCATGTGGATTGTCTCCTGCATCGACCTCTGCTATAGGTTGGCTGGAAGGGAGCCTCCAGTAGGGCTTAGGGTTCATTCTACTAGAAATACTGCTACCTCAGTGGCTGATTCCAGGGATGTCCCTATCTAGGGGATTTGTAGGGCTGCTACCTGGAAATCAGCACACATCTTCATTTCCCATTACTAAATCGACCTTAAATAGCACCAGGATGCTGGTTTTGGGACCTCAGTTCTCCATCCCTTTTTCCCAAGTAGGGGTGTGCACCTTGCCTCCTCCTCCTGCACAACTGCTAAGAGTCTGCCTAAGTGTGGATAGTGCACTATATCCACACTCCTAGAAATGAGGGTTACTCACCTGTAACTGTAGTTCTAGGAGTGGTATATGGTACACATCCACACAAACCACCCGACCTCCCGTTGAAAGTGGCACACAGATCCGTGCCTTTAGCATGCAAGATTTGATGTCACAGGCAGGGCCAAGGAGGATATCACCCGGGTGGGTGGGAGAAGCTTAGCTTGAAGATGTTCTGGCTGGAATTAAAGGGAAAGGAAGACTGCCTAATTGTGAATGTGTGCCATATACCATCCTAGAACTACGGTTACAGGAGAGTAATCCTCATATATATGATACACAATAGGCTGACTGAAAATATGCAATTTATCTTCATGTGTGAGGGGCAGGACTATAACTTAATCAATCAATCAGTCAGTCAATCAATCAATCACTTATTATTTTTAAAAAGTGCCGTTCCAATTATCAAAGTGCTTGCACAGAAAAGCAATGCATAAAAACAATAATACAATTACAAACAAACAACGGTTAAAATTCAGTAATTATTAAAACCAAACACCCAATTAATCATTGTCTGGAAAAGCTATCCCAAACAAATGAGTTTTGAGAGCAGATTTAAAGCTCTCAACAGTCAGGCACTTTCTAACCTGACAAGGTAGAGAATTCCACAGGGTGGGGGCCACAAAAGCAAAAGAAAGGGCCCCCAAGGTCTGGAGTCAAACCCTGGGAACCTCTAGCAATCCCTCGTTGAAGGAGTGGAGTGAGCGGAGGAGGCGGTAGGGACAGAGAGATCTTGTAAGTAGTAGGGCATTGTAGGTCAATAACCCGACCTTGAAGGTGATCTGCCACTGTACTCGCAGCCAGTGCAGGCAGTGGAGCACAGGTGTGACATGGCAAGATCTTGGTAAAAAAGTCAACAGCCTGGCTGCCACATGCTGCACCAGCTGCAAGCAGTGGATATCAACCCTCAGTAGCCCTAGGTACAGGGCATTGCAGTAGTCAAGACGGGAGGTCACAAAGGCATGGACCAAAGTTGGAAGGTCTTTGGGCTGGACCAGGTGTTTAATCTGAGTGATGCTTCTCAGATGGTAGAAAAAGGTCTTGGCAACAGCCGACACCTGAAACTTAAGTGTCAGACCGTCATCAAAAACAGTGCCCAGATTCCGCACCCGGTCTGAGGTCAACAGCTGGCTACCCCCAAGCCAAAGCCTGGAGGGGTCTCCAGCCAACAACCCCACACCTTGATGACCTGAATCCACCTCAACACCTTAGTTTTATCCAGGTTCAGCCACAGCCAGTTGGCACTCATCCAGTTCTGGATCTCAGAAAGGCAGCTATTAAAGACCAAGACAGCCTCACCCTGCTCAGGCACAAAGGACATTTATAGCTGAGTATCATTTGCATAGCAGTAAAACCTCAGCCCATATCACCTTATAATGTCTCCCAATGGCAGCATATTCACTGCGAACAACATGGGTGATAATATGGAGTCCTGCGGAACCCCACTGGACAGGGGGGAGAGGGGCCGACGAATAAATCCTCGACACCACTCTCCGAGTCCTACCCATGAGGAAAGATTGAAACCACCTGAGGACTGTACCCAACAATCAACAGATCAACTGCAGGCACTCCAATAACACTCCATGGTCCACAGTGTCAAATGCTGTAGACAGATCCAGAAGAACCAGGATCAAATGGGTCCTTTGATCCCTCGCTATTAGGAGATCATTAAGTACCCGAACCAGTGCCGTCATGGTGCTATGATTCTTCATAAATCCAGACTGGAGAGGATCATAGACATTGTGGCCAGTAAGATGATCCTCCAGCTGCAATGCAACCACCTTCTCAATAACCTTACCCACAAAGGGCAGGTTAGAGATGGGTCTGTAGTTGTCTAAGCAATCAAGGTCAAGGGAAGGTTTCTTTAAGACAGGTATCACCAGCACCTCCTTTAGGGGGTCAGGGAAAACACCCTGTCTCCAACAAACTCCAGACTATCTTAGCCAGGACCAGGCTGATCACCTCAACACATCCCATGAGGAGATGTGTTGGGCCTGGATCCAAACTACAATAAGTTGGCAGCATGCTCTGGATGATCCTCACAATGTCAGTAATCACCAGCCGGCCAAAGTCAGACCAGGCAAACTGGGCACTTGCAACCTCCTGCCGACCTCCATAACACCCACTAGAGGGCATGGGATGGATCCTGGACCTGCCGATGACAACCTTACTGTGAAGATAAGGTTGTCACCATCAGGTCTGGGATCCATCCCTACAGAAACAAAGCCATGAGTGAATTATGAAAATCTTGCTCCCTCACAAGTGATGATAAACTGTGTATTTTGAGTCAAATCATTGAGTATTCTATTTACAGTATACAACATCAATATACTAGTTATACTTTTTAAATCTGCATTATGAAGATGTAACTGTTTGTGTTTGATTTCAACTGTTGGCTTCAGTACTGCAGCTGGCTATTGTGATGTCATCAACACTGTGAAAGCTGCTCTCCGATTGGTTCAGTATGCATTGTGCCTTACCTGGTTGGGTCAAGACAACACTTTTTATCTTGCTATTTATCAAATGATGGCAAAGTGTGATATACAAGGAAATAATACCACTAAGGGGTTGAACAAGCCATAAAGACATGAGCCCGAAGGGTGAGTGGCCTTTATGAGCTTGTTCAGCCCTGAGATGGTATTATATCATACATATGCCAGACAATCCCATTTTTTATTTTATATAATGCATTAGGTTGGATACTGTTTGCTGTGCTCTATGTTTTACCATAGTGTTGGGGGGGGTAGCAGTAGGGTGGCTGTTACATGTATTATTAAGGGGCTTATTACATGTGTTATTGGGGTGGTTCATTGCATATTGGGTAGCAATGTGTTACTGTGTTATTAAGGTGTTAACAACACATTAATATTGTGGTAGTATATATGTATATATTATGCTGGCACAGTAGCACCAGTATACTTGGGGTTGAGTGGAGCGCTCAATGTTGAGCCCAGTTTTTGCACCTTAATAACTTAGGCGACTTGTGATGAAATAGCCTTAACATTTGCATGCACGATCAAGGTGGCATAGTCTCAAGACATGAAAATTTTCGTGCTAACATCTTTAACGGTTTCTGAGATCTGGAATGCTAATTTTTGGAAAAGTAAAGATTTTTTCCCTATACTTAACATGGGTTTGCTTTTGCCCTCATGTACAGTCTAGACAGTACAGAATTTTTTCATGAAACTTTCAGAGTAGAAGCGGCCTGTGCTGAGGTAGTGCCTTTGGAACATTTTGTGAAAAATATTAAAATGTTCATGAGTTACATGGATTTAAAGTAGTTTTTTGGATAACCCACTAATATGAATGATAGAAAAACATTGATTGTTAGGGCTTATTTTTCATGATTTACTTGTGAAAAAAAACCCTGATTGTGACACCTGCTTTCACAAATTCACTCAACCGGTCGGCCCTCTACTCCCAAAGTGCCAACCTCTGACCATATGATTTGTGGACAGTGAACAGTACAAGGTAACCCTCTTCTCTGTTTTGTGGGTTCGAGTCACCTTAGTCTCAAGTTCTTGAGGGATTCAAACTGATAACCTCTTGCTAGCATACTCAATTATCAGGCTCAGATAATTCTGTCTTCAGGGGCCAGATATCTTTGCCTATGGGCACCTAACCAGGTCTACAAAATGAACCCTTAGAACTCTATGCAAGACCTTAGAGAACTCTATCTGTTTCCCAGTTTGGTATAACAGTAAGTTCATATGCAGTGTTAACTATAACCTTCAAAAGCTTCACTTAAATAAAAATAAATGTCAAGGCACTCCAGGCAGTTTCCATTTTAAAATATATATCTTTATTTTAAAAATAGGAAAATAGAAAATATTACAGAACAAAATATCCCAACACATACAGCCTTAAAACAAATATGTTTGAAGTGCAAGTTCCTACAATACATAGATTCAGACTGGTCTAATCTAATATATGCTTACTTTCTTTCAGTTCTGTGATGTTTCTTCCTCAGTCAGAAATATGAAAGTGTGCCTGTCAAGGTCTTCACAGTATGTTAAAAACAGTACTGAGCTGGCCCTCTCGCTGAGGTCACCAAACTCCGCCTTGGTGTAACAAAATCTATATTTTATAACACCAAGATGGCCTACTAAGGTATTTAAAAATAAGAGATGACATAATAAGTCTCTTCTCATGTTTATTGGTCTAAACCAGTTTGCGCTTTGCTTCACACACATCAAAAGTCTCTTTGATACAAGTCACTGTATTCAAAGCAAAAGTGTATTTGACTCTTTAATTCCATCTGACCTTGGTATCTACAGATCAAAGGTTTCTTTGATGAAATGAGCTAGTTTCCTGGGAGGTAATCCATAACACTGGCCAGTGTCCTTTTTCTCAGGACATCTAGTGCAGATCAAAGGATTTCCCTGAGGATGTCATGAATAGCTAATTTCATTTCATGGGAGCAAAGCAAATTGACAAGATAATTGCACCCCAGATATCTGCAGTTTAACAATGCCCTGTCCTTTGAACTTATCCCTGGGGGGTTAGAAGTGGCAGCTTCAGCAGCCAGCACCTCCCTCTGCCACAGTCCATCATATATTAATTTGTTATATTTGCAACAAAAAATTATACAGGGATCAGAACCAGCTGTCCAGGTGTGACACCTGCCATCTTGTTTTTTTTTTAACTAAAAAACATTGAAAATATTTAAAAATGATGTATTTTCAAAAAACACGCACCTGAATCCAGGTAAATGGGGCCTGTTTATCTAGATTCTGTTGTTTATTTTTTGAAGATTGCCCTGGAAATAATGTTTCTGGCACCCAAAAATCCTGGGTGCTTAGCTTAGTGAGAGGAAATGTTTATCCACATTCTCTTTATGAGAACACTCAGACTTTCTTGAGTTGTGAATCTGCAGCTGGAGTCATGCTGCCAGCTTCAGCTAGAACAGTGAGTCAGCAATCCCCTTATCTATCTATCTATCTGTCTGTCTGTCTGTCTGTCTGTCTGTCTGTCTGTCTGTCTGTCTGTCTGTCTATCTACCTATCTATCTGCCTACCTATCTATCTGTCTATCATCTGTCATCTGTCTATCTGTCTTACCTGCCTGTCTGTCTGTCTATCTGGTTACTTATCTGTCATCTATCTGTCCGTCCACTTACCTATCCCATCTACTGTAAAACTAGTTCATTTTATATTCATTTTATTTCAAGTATCTAAATCACCTGAGCGATTATCACAAATTAAATTTTGAACTGTCACAACTTAGCCCAACCTGACCCATGCAAAATCCATATTTTAATTCATGTTAATTCTGCATGCCTTTACTCTAATGCAGTACATATCTACTGGATATCCTTCAGCAGCCCTTATGACAGTCCTTGTAGCAGCAGGAAACCAAGTACAGTCAGGAGGGAGTGACTGGCTTCTGATGTGAGACTCTCTCTCACCTCGTGGCCTCAACTGAGAAATGCCAAGCATGCTACCTGACATGCCGACTGGGAGAACAAGTCAGTGCCAGTGTTGGGTGTCGATGGTACTCAAGGTGATATGGTCTTCCTGTGTCACCTTACACCCATTCTCTGTGGAATGCTTTCATTATCCTGTGTATATTGCCTAGTCTCTCCAGATTTGGCCTGAACTTGATGTACTCTGCTCCCTTTTATGAGGAAGGGTGGGGGGAGGGTAATAGTTGTTTGCTTGTTTTTTTTTGTTGTGTGTCATTGTATATCTTGTTGTATTGTTGTTTGTGGTTTTAATCATAATCTATAAATACAGAAAATCAAAAAAAAAATCTGCTGCTCTGGGGGAATTCAAGGCACTTTGTACTTGTAGCAGTGACACACGATAAGTGCTGAGACACACTGATCATGCTGACCAGGGGAAAATGTATGAGATCCACTGATGAGAAAGCACAAATTCTTGTATTTTATTTTCATTTTTGTATTTTAAGTTCAGAAAGGAGACTTAGAGAGTTAAAATGACTAAATAATGAGATAGGACAAAGATGTAGCCCCCAAATGCTGGGAAATGCTAACAGCATTGATTTACATGCTGACCAGGAGACTAAAGTCAGTCTCTTTATCTGAGTGTCAGGGTTGGCTACTGATTGCTTTAACTTTTGATTGCATTTTTTTTCTCTTAGCCTTTGTAGTCTAGTTATTTACATTGTATTGCTCTTAGCCCTTGTAGCAATGTTTTGAATTGAATATAATGAAAACTTACACAGACCAGGGTGCCCACCCTCAATACCACTATTTTATACTCTCCTCCCCTCCAGGTCACCCACCACCCCATTCTAATATTTGAAATACTAGGGGACTGGGTTGCCACCCTGGTATCATTTCTTGCACCCCTTGTCCTCCAGGTTGCCCCACACTCAAAAAATAGATGGTGGCATGGTGGTGCTCACTGCCACTGAAGATCAACCCAACACTGGGGTGCCCAATCATCATTGCCAGCTTCCTCCCTGTAAATAAAGAAAAAACATCTCTTGTTGATCTATTTTGTTTTTAGATAAACATGTAACAAAGAAAATGGTCCCTGGTCGATATGACATCCCCACCGGCACACCAACCTACCTCACCCTGACCCTCCACTAAGCACCCATCACCCCACACACATCTCACACACCCTTACTCATCTAACAGTGTCCCACAGTGTAGATCCAGTCTCCAATCAAAAACATGTATTGCTGTAGGAATCAGAGACTGTGAAATGAGAAAACAAGGTAAGTCCATTTAATGTAGTTCAAAGTGGTTTGACCTTTTACTCATAACTTTGTTATTTTTGTAATATTTTTTCATCAAGTTGTCAACATGGCATTTTTGGGACCTCACCTCATGAATTTTTCAACTCCATCTCGAAAGGTGATTTAATGGTCACCTCTATGAAATCACTGTTCAGGTAGGATTTCAAAATGCTCACCTGCCAAGTTCGTGAGGTGGGGTCATAAGGAGACTATGTTGACAATTTGGTGGAAAAATATAGTAAAATGACCAAGTTATGAGCGAATGCCAAAATATATCAACATTCACTCTTAGCTTCACTGTTTTTAATGTTTTGCCACCAAACTTTCAACACAGGCTTTTTGGGACCCCACCATATGAACAACTCAGGTGAAATTTTTCAAATTTGGGCTGAAAGATGATTTTGAAGTTGCTCCTCAAAATCATATTTTGGCCAGGATTTGAGAATTTTAACCTACCTTGTTCATGAGGTGGGGTCATAAGAAAACTAAGTTGAAAATGTGGTGGAAAAATATGGTAAAATGACCAACTTCTGGCTATAAGGAAAAAGATACAGGGACAATGTGAGAGAGTGTTTCTTCACAGAGAGGGTAGAACCCTGGAACAGACTACCAGATGGAGTGGTGGGGGCTAAATCAGTAGAAGAATTCAGGAAGCTCCTGCCACTCTTGAGGACCTACCTTTTCTTAAATCTATTGCAACAGTTCTTCTATTTCTTAATCTATTCCATCCTATATCATTTTTAGTCTATAAGGGTATGGGCACCCCCTTTTCCTTTCTTGACTATGCTATAGTGGCCTCTTTAGTTTTCCTTTTCCCTCTCAGGTCCTTGTACAGGGAGGTTATTGTTGTGATCTCCAAGCATAGGTAAAACAGGTTGTGTTTATCATTGTTGGATTTAGTATGTAATGGCACTATGTCATAATTTACCTTTTTTGTTTTTGTTTGTTTGTTTAACCAGGAGTAACACATTAAGCTGAAAGCTTTTTTTACAGGTGCGACCTGGGAGCACAGGGAAGTTAAGTGACTTGCTCAGGGTCACACAGTATGTAAGTGGAAGCTGTGGGATTCAAACCCAGGGCTGATCTGCTGGATGTCACCAGATTTGCAGTTCAGAGCCTTAAACCACTGCTCAATACTGCCTTCCAATCTTTATGAAACCTTATGTTTATGAAACCTGTAAATGTTGAAAATACCATGGCACTAGATGTTTTTGATAATGGTGATTTGCATATATCCCATGATGCTTTGCATTATGGAAGTATGTATGATGATGTATTTCTTTGAAACTTGATTTGTTGCCAATGCCCTTTGGGGTAACCCTTTTTTTTTCAGTGTTTTTGCACTGAAGTTCTTTGTTTTTAGCTTGTTTTTTTTTGTTTTTTTTTTCCTTTTTGTGCCCCCCACTACCCAAGCAATGAAGGGTTTTCACTGAAAAGTGGTTAGATCAGAGATCAGTGTCAGTAGGTGCTGGCTAAGTACAGAGAAAAGACATACATAGTCTGTTGCTGCAGACTGATGTACTGAAGGAGGAATATGGCATTGCAGAAGCTTATTTCCTGTATTTTGAATAAACATCACACAGAGATTGTGTTTGAACCTGAAGTTCGGTGTCTGGTCCATCTGTTGTCCCACAACCCCTCCACACAAGCATATGGGGCTGAGTATTGGGGGGAGGAGAGGTGTAGGAGGCGAAAAAAGGGCAGAGTAGATGGGTCAGTATGGTCCTTTTCTGCCATCAAGCTTCTATGATTCTATGATATTTCAATGTTCACTCATAACGTTGCTAATTTTCAATATTTTGACTCCAAACTTTCAACATAGCCATTTTTTCACACCAGCTCATAAACGTGATAGGTGTTATATTTCAGATCCTAGCCAAAACATGTTTTCACATTTGTGGCACAAAAAGACATTTTGGCCAGCATTCTAAAGATGCCACATGTCATGTTCAATGTTCATAAGGGGGACTCATAAAATGACTATCTTTAAAATTTGGGGTAAAAAAGAAAAATGAATAAGAAACGTTGTGTGTAGTGCCAGCCTTTACCACAGTGGTAGTGCGTTGTGATCTCATGCTGGAGAGCTGAGTTCAGGGGCAAGTTTGGTGAGCCAACTGGATGGGTCAAGGCTGAGGGGACAGCACTGTCATGCATACAATCCCTCTCAGCCCGGGAAGGGAAGGTGAAGGGTTGCCCGCATGAGCCCAAGTACCATTTAGTGAAGAGAAATCTTGTCTTGGCATAGTGCACTGCACCTCTATACCCATGGCTGCCAGAGGGTCCTGTGCTTTGGCAGGCAGATGGACTCTTTGCCCTGCATGTCTGTATCCATAGTCACATGGAAATGCAGGGCCCAGTGGGCTCTGTGCTTCTGCAGCTCAACAGCCAGCCTCATAATTCCTTGAAATCTATTGCCACACAGAAGTGCAGGCAGAGGGACTCTTCCCTTGGCACAGGTCCAAGATGGCCTTGCACATCTGCACCTGTTCATGCAGGTCCAGTAGAGACTTACTTGAATGAGGATACAGTTCCACTATTTCAAAAAGAAAGGAAATTCTTTGCAAAAAAACTGTGTTAATGCACCAGTTAGGATTCAACTTAATGCCCCAAAAGTAGAGAAATGTGGTGTTAGAGTTTTCAACCTTAATTCCCCAACCCACAAGAAGCAAAAGGACAAGACCACACAAATAGCCACAGACAGCCATCATCAGATAAGACAAACATCATACAACTGTTTCCAGATTGAACAAATGCAGTAGCAATGATGAGCTACCTTCTTGGATCTATATCTGCAGCATATACACTGCAACACATACTGTATACTCTCTTGTCACTGCAAATTGAAATTCATGATATTCAAATCACAACAGTGCTTCTGTGTGCAGAAATACAGACCCCTGCAGGCCAGAGATACAAATCAACACTACCCAAATTATAAGAGTTCTTTTGTCTGCTGAAGTGCAGGCCCCTATTGGGTCTGTGCTTCTTTAGCCTCAGGTACTCATGCACACTATAAAACATACTGTGCAAACATGTTTATTTATTTATTTATTGAAATGTTTCACCAGGAGGGCACACTGAACAACAACATGCTCATCTCATGGTGCGACTTGGGGGGTTACATAGGGTTGTGAAGGATGATCAGTTACAACAGTATGTGGGTGGTACAAACAATACAACATTGTAAAATTATGCAACAGTTGGAACACAAGATATTGTACAATAAACAGTAGTGGAACATTGGGTAAATTACAATACATGTCCAAAATCATACAAAAGAACATATAAATGTACAAAACAGTAATAATGCAATAGAACCATTATAGTGCATGAGTGTACCAGGAGCAGGCTTGAGGTAGTACTCAAGTGCTGTTGGAGTACAAAGGCCGAGGCAGGTTGTGCACATGGGTGACCCAGAAGGGCAGGTTGAGAAGAAAAGGGGAGAGGCAAAAACTGAATATGAGGAGAAGGGGTAGTCATTTCCTGATTCCCCCTTCAGGATATTGAGAACCCTGCCAAGGGGGAAGTCAGGGTAGGAAGGCAGAAACTGGAGATAGGTATTAAGGAGGGTTAAAGCAGGAACAGCTGAGGGAGAGGTAACTGTGTAGGGCAGAGATAATGGAGTAGTTGTAGGAGCAGTGTCATATTTCAGGAGGAAGGGAATTCCAGATTTTAGGGAAGTGATGGGTGAAACCAGTCTGACAGATGAGGGTGGAGCAGGGAGGCACCATCAAGGTGCTGGCGTCATTCGATCTGAGAGAGTGGGTGGGGGGGAGGTGGAGTGGAGAGAGAGAGAGAGAGAGGATGAGAGATAGGAGGGGAGCACTCCGAACCAGAATTTGGAGGTTAGTTTGGCACAGTGTGAGATGTGTCTGTGAGATAGTGGAAGGAAGGTTAGAGGGCGATAGAGTTCACAGTGGTGGGAGCAGGAAGGGGAGTCGAGAGCAAAGTAGCAGAAGGAGTTAAAGAGACTGTCCAACTTGTTCAGGAAAGATTTGGGAGCAGCACCATAGACCATATCACAGTAGTCAAAGATGGGGAGTATCATCTTCTGTACAATTTCATGCCTCACAGTCAGTGGGATGCAACTATGATTCCTGTACAGAGCACCAAGCTTGGGGCGCAGTTTCTTCAGGATAGCATCAATATGTACAGAGAACATGTGATGGACCTGTGCTTTTGTAGCCACAGGTGTAAGGCATAAACAGCGACCTCTGGCTTCAGAAGCATAGGCACCACAAAATTCATGATACCAGAATTGCAACAGTACTTCTGCTTGCAGAAGTGCAGGCCCCTGAGTGTCCTGTGCCTCTTCAGCAACAGGTGACATACACACAAATGTCTGGCTTCAGATGGGCAGGTCCCTTTGAGGCCTGCAGTTATGCAGTAGAATGTACTGATGTAAAGTGGTTATCATGGTTTCAGCAGTGGATCTAGACATTGTTCAAGAGCTTAGCAGTTTTTCAGTTACACAGCTGCATATAGAAAACCATGAGCTAGTGGATCATGCTATCTGGTGAGGTACCTTGAACACTGTGCATGAGTACCTATGGTTACACAGCCCCAGACTCAAGGGGTCTGCACTTCTGTAGCTGCTGTAGTCATGCACAATGTAAGACATGCACACAGGTGTGGTTGCATAAGCACAGGCCCCTGTAGGGCTTATGCTTCTGTGGCCACATATACAAATCCATCAAGGTGCTATTGCATTTGTGTTATTTGGAAACAGTTGTATGTTGTTTCCTGATGGCGACTGTCTGTGGTTGCTTATGTGGTCTTGTCCTTTTGCTTCTGGGGGGTGGGAGTGGAGTTAGGGTTGGAAACCCTAATGCACCATTTCCTATATTTTTTGGCATAAATCTGACCCTTAGCTAATGCATTAACACATTTTTTTGCAAATAATATATATACAGCACTTGTTAGATATTAATGTGTCATTAAGATGTTAATAACACATTAACACAGTGTAATTAGCCAATTGGCATTATAATGTACTAATTAGCCGCCATCACATATGGGGAAATATATGATGGCTTTTTCTATGGGGATAGGGGTGCAACCATACATTATATCTATATATCTCTACCTCTGTCTATATTTATATCTGCATCTACATCTATATCTGTATCTATATCTATATCTATATCTATATCTATATCTATGTCTATGTCTATGTCTATGTCTATGTCTATATCTATATCTATATCTACATCAACATCTTCATCTACATCTATATCTATACAGAAAGATATGTATGCGATGGGATTGAGGAATAACACTGGTAAATAAAAAGCATTATTTTGTCTTTCTATCCAGCAGCAGTAGAAATAACATGGCGTTATTTCCACTACAGCCCTGTCACAACTGCTTCCTCAGCTAATCACAGCACAGGAGGAGGAATCAGATAAAGTACTGTTGGAAGACACTGGCAAGATGGCAGAAAAGGGGGAGATGCTGCTGGTGGGGGACTTCAACCTGCCAGATGTGGATTGGAGCCTCCCAGCAATGGCTTTGGATAGAAGCAGGGACATCCTGGGCTCTCTGCAGGGGGTATTCCTCAGGCAACTAATCAGTGAACCCACTTGTGATGGGTCGATACTGGGCCTGATACTCACTAACAGGGGGTATACCATTAGAATGGTGACTTAAAATTATCACCGCAATGAGGGTGCCACAACAAGGGTGACAGTGAAAGGGGTGATCTTGATTTTAGATCACCCATCACAGATGCCACCCTGTGCGCCCACACTGTTACTACCCCCTCCAGGGCATGCCTGCCCCGGAGAAGGTTATATATAGTTGTGGGGAGTGCGGGGGGCTGCAAAAGGCAGCTGTTTCTGGGAAGGGTGCTTTGGTACTGTAACTCCAGGGAAACATAATGCCTGGTGCTCTAATGCCAGGCGACATGTTGCACGTGCCGTAGTCAGTGTCAGCAACATGTTTTTCAGTCCAACATGGGTGAACTATAACAGGGACAGTGTTGCAGATGCCAAGGTGGGAGGCCACTTGGGGACCAGTGACCACCGTACAGTGTGGTTCAATATAAGGATGGCTGCAGAATCAAACCACACAAGGGAGAGAGTCCTGGACTATGGGAAGGCAGATTTTAAAAAGATGGGTAAATGCTTCAGGGATGACCAAGCAGTGGTGGGTGACCTAGGTGGGGTGGATGAACAGTGGTTGAAGATAAAAGGGAGCATAGTAAAGGCAATAAACCTCTGGGCCAAACAAGTGAGCAAAAGCAAGAGGAAACAGAGTCTGCTATTGTTCTCGAAAGAGGAGGCTGGAAAGGTAAAAGCTAAAAGAGTAGCACTGAGAAGATATAAGGAGATACAGAAGAAGGAAGATAGGGAGGTGTATCGGGGTAACAGAGGGAAGCAGAGAAAGCAGTAAGGAGCACAAAGGCATGAACTGAAGAGAGAATAGCCCAGGAGGTAACGAAAGGGGACAAGACATTTTTTAGGTATGTAAGTGAAAAGAGGAAGACCAGGGGTGGGATTGTAAGGTTAAAAAGGGGAGGGGAGGACTGCACAGAGGAGGACCAGGAAAGGCAGACATCCTAGTTGTAACCCCCCCCTTTAGGGTTACAGCCTAAGGCTGGGTACATTTTGTGCCCTGGGAGATAATTAGCTAGGAATGGCAGTATGGTAAGCAAAGGGTTATTCCCGGGCTGCCCTGAGGACCTCCTGCAGGTGGGAGGTTGCCAGAAGGTGGCCACAATATAAGGGACATATGCAGGAGAGAGTAGGGGAGAGAAGGAACCAGGATGAGAGTGGGGCTGTTTGTTCACTCGAGTCATCCACAGAAATTTTCCAGGCCACAGGATGTGAGATAGATTAGCTTAAGGGAGGACATGGAGTCGGCTGTTGTCTGAGCCCTGCATGGCTCTCTGCTGTAATGCCACCTCAGTGGGACTGGAGCAAGATGCCCCTTTGGGACCATTGCTCTTGAGTGGGGTATGAATTCGAGCTGAATAGAGGAGCCATAAGAAGGTTTCCATGGGAAGCTTCCAGTATTGAAGCCCTGCGGGAGAGAGAGAGAGAGGGGTGATTGAGAGGAGGTGAAGTATTGCCTGCCGCCAGTTGGATACATGTTGCCCATAAATTGAGGGGACAGTCACTCGTGGGAAATCACAAGAAGCTGAAATGAGATGTGCCCTAGTTTTCCAGTGAGCTGGGACCCAAGATGGAGTTGGTGGCCGGTGAGAGGCCAGTCAGTTCCATGGGGAAACGGTGTCAGTGAGAGCTAGGAGAAGATGAGTTGCAGTGCCATATCAGCCCATGGTATCAGGCGATCTGGAGTTGCCTGAGAATTGGGGACATCTGAATCATGCCCTGTGAAGTGTATTTGAACTGTGTAAGCTGTTTGCTTAAATATGAACTGCTGATAATGTATGCAAGGGATCATAGCAGTTCTAGGTTATATGTGCTGCCTACCTCAAACCCCATGAGTTCATTCTGCTCCATAGAGTGTCCATCAATCTATTATTAAATGGGATCTACAATGTTTGTTCTATAAAGCTGTGGTCTCCGGTTATTTAATTGTTTGTTATTGAGACTAACTCTATTGCCTTCCCAGAGCAGCACCTGAAGAGCTTGGCACCCCAGTGTGACTGTTAAGACCTGCAAATGATAGCCATTTCTGGAACAGTACTACTGGTGGCCTCCCCCCCTCCACATGGACAGTTGCCACCATCACACACCTAGACACTGGGAAGGGGGTGGATGCACTATATGAACAAATACTTTTGTTCAATGTTCACAGAGGAAGGAGAAGGGGAGGGGCCACAAAAAAATTAACAAAAGCTTTAGAGGGAAGGAGGTGGACACTGGTCCTTTTTTTGAGGTGAGAGTCCTGAAGGGACTTACTAATCTGAAGGTGGATAAAGCAATGGGGCCAGATGGGGTGCATCCAAGGGTACTGAGGGAGCATAGTAAAATACTGGCTGTACCTCTGACATGATTGGTTCCAGAGGACTGGAAGAGGGTGGATGTAGTCCCACTACACAAAAATGGTAGCAGGGAGGGAGGCTGGCAATTATAGGCCTATCAGCCTGACATTGGTGGTGGGAAAGTTAATGAAATCACTGCTGAAGGAAAGGATTCTGGAATATCTTGAATCCAGTGGGTTACAAGACCCAAGGCAGCATGGTTTCACAGGGAGAGGATATGTTAAATGAATCTGATAGATTTATTTGACCGGATGACTAACGAACTAGATCAGGGTAAAGCAGTGGATGTGGCCTACCTAGATTTCAGTAAGGCATTTGACACTGTTCTACATAGGAGACTAGTAAGCAAGCTGGGTAGCTTAGGAGTGGGCCCAAAGGTGGTAAACTAGATAAGAAATTGGTTAGGGGATAGGCAACAGAGGGTGGTGGTAAATGGAGTTCACTCCAAGAATGGGAGGGTGACCAGTGGGGTTTCTCAGGGATCAGTGCTGAGACCTTTCCTTTTTAATGTCTTTATAAGTGACATTGCAGAGGATCTGGAAGGAAGGTCTACCTCTTTGCTGATGACACTAAAATCTGCAACAGGATGGACACTCCAGGGTGGGGTTGGGGGGTGGGGGGAGGACGAGAAGAGACCTGAGAAAACTAGAGGAGTAATCAAGGGTATGGCAGCTGGGTTTCAATGTGAAAAAGTGCAAAATAATGCACTTAGAGCACTGAAACCCAGGGGTGGAGTGGTACTGATGACCACCAAACAGGAAAGAGACCTGGATAATCATATTGGATGACCTAAAGATGGTCAGACAGTGGGACAGGGTAGTGGAGAGGGTAAATGGGATGCTGGGGTGCATAAGGAGGGGTATCACTAACAGAAAGTGGGAGGTGGTGTTGCCTATGTGTAGGTTGCTGACAAGACCCCACTTAGAATATTGTGTCCAGTTCTGGAGACCACATCTCCAAAAGGACGTAGAGTGTAAACAGTCCAGAGGAGAGCAACTAAAATGGTGCAGGGTCTGTATCAAAGGATCTATGAGGAGAGACTAAAGCACCTCAATATCTCAATATGTACACCATGCAACAGAGGAGGGAGAGGGGAGATATGATAGAGACCTTTAAATACCTCAAGGGGGTAAATAACATACAGGAGGGGAGTATTTTCCAGAAGAAAAGGTGCTCAAGAACATGGGGCATGCTATGAAGCTATAGGGAGAGTGGATTCAGAAGAAATGTGAGGAAGTACTTCTGCACAGAAAGAGTGGTGGATTCCTGGAGCAGCCTTCCAGTGGAGGTGGTGGAGGCGTAAAAAGTGGTGGGTTCAAGAACACCTGGAATAAGCACAAGGGGATCATAGTGGAAAGGAAGGTAGGAAGGATGGAGAAAGAGCTGTAGATCGGTATGGGCTGCGGTAATAGTTTACATAGAGAGAAATGGGCACATTGGATTGACCAAGTGGTTCTTATCTGCCATCAAATTCTATGTTTCAGAACCAAGGCCCCCTATTCTCTGCTGCACTGTAGATGTAACTTCTGTGGTTGGAACTCTGAACTTCTGCAGAACTGTTAGATCAAGTTCTGTGACAAGGTTTAAAGTTCTGCGGCACACTAATAAGTAACACAGAGTCAGCATTACAGTTTTGGGGTGACTCATACAGAATGATCAGTGAGGAGGACTCCAAACTACTACCACATAAATATTTCACTTGATTTCTCTAAAGCATTCAGTTTTATGCTTTTCAGCAACTGTGCTGGCGCTCCATGTTTATCTAAATCTATCTAGCGCGTAGCGTCTTTGAATACAACATTAACAGCTACCGGCAGGCAATCCCCCTTGCAGCTTGCGCAAACACAGCTGAATAGTTGTTCTCCAAGGGGGAGTGTGAAGTAGCCTAGCCATGGGGCACCCAAGATGCCCATCTTCTGTGAACACCTATCAGGGGCCCCATACACAGTCACAGTAGGGGGTGGCAGGCTTTGAGGGGACACAGTGGCTCCCTGTACTGCCACCCTCAGAAACCACTGTACATTAAATATATAAAACATAAAGTATCTGCAATATCAGTGTGATTATTTTTTTCTTTTGTTCACCCTTTCCATTATTAGTTTTCCCATTTTGAATAACTCTTTATCTTGGTTGTCGTCTTTCTTACCTTGGCTTCATCCTTTCTTGATTTTCTTTCATGTGCACCTCCCTGCCCTAGCCTGAGAGCCTTGGCATCTGCAGAGTCCCCTGACCATGGGCTGTTGTACAGCAGGCCAGATGATCCCTGGATCACACCTACACATGGGCTGCTGTCATGGAACTTTGATGCGCTACCACTGGCCTATCATGGTGGCTGTGCTACCTTTTTTTTATTTTTACTATTTTCTTTTGTCTCTGTAGTCTCATTGTCTTTGCTTCTATGTTAGGCAAAGCTCGCCTTCTTTCAGAGGAAATAATGGCAGCAAATCTCTCTCCTCCACCCCAGATCAAAAGGCTGCAATGCTCTCTGCACTCTTCTCACCCTTCCCCCAACTTACTAAAAGAAAAGCTTTCTCCTTCCATTCCTCCACCTATCTAATGGCAGCAATGCTCTCTCCTTCCCCATTTCACATAATGTCAGCAATGCCCTCTCCTCTCCTTCACCCGAACCTAATGGCAGCAGTGCTCTCGCTCCTCCCCCTCCTCATGGTAGTCATGCTCTCTGCAACCTACCCCCCACCCTGTACCTAATGGCAGCAAGAATGTCTCTCCTCTTCCTCACATGAGCCTGTTCCCCCTCACTTACAGCTTCGCCTGATCCCAGTTATTAAAATCCAGTGCAGCGCATCCCCATCATAGCCCCCCCCCAACCCCAGGAAGAAAAAGGCATGGTGTTTGTAATGTTCACCAAACAATTTCATCACAGAACGCTGATAGACTGGGGCTGGCTGTCAGACTAGGGAAGTGTAAGAGATAGGGCCATCATTTACACAGAGCCAAAATGTGATTCATTCTTAAAACACTTACAAATGTGTAATCTGCAGCGTTATTGTGATTTTTTTTTACTGTTTCTCAGTTTGTTTCTCTCTTCATTTATTTAGTTTCCAGATTCTGCATAAATAATTTTTAACTTTGGCATTTCACTTTTCTTACCCTGGCTTTCTCTTTTTAATTTCCTTGGTCTATCCAGTATCCTGTCATTCTTTTCCCGCCCCAACAATTTTGTTTACTTAGCTGTCCCTTTGATTTCTTTTTCTATAATTTACATTTGTCTCTCCCAGGCACCAAAACTGATTCATCAGGCTGGCAACCTCTCAGTTCCATCCACAGCCAGCCCTTGTGCTTGACCCCAAAAGGATTACAAATTGCCCTCTGCCCCAGCAAGCACTTGCCCTTTCATAGTTTTAAAACAGATAAACCCATCCTATCTATCTCAGCCCCACCACCTTCCTTAGTAGCCTTGTGAGTGCCACTGAGTGGATTGCAGTTTAAATGTGTCATTATCCAGTCCAACATTGTACAATGACCACCTGTCTCTTCCTCCCTCAAAAGTATTGTAAGGTTTAGTCTTAGACATTACTCTGCCCGCTCATAAAACAAGAATAATCTACCCTGCATATCTTAGCCACAAAACTTCCTCCACCCAGAGCCTTATCAAGTCACTGTTTATTTTTTCATATTGGCACACTTTTTTGGTCCAACACTATAGGGTGGTCCTCAATAACAACTTATTACTGCTGGGTTCAAATACTGGCTTCATGCCCCAGTACAGATTTGTGTGGGCCCCCAAAAGCAATACCGGGATGAGGAACAAGTATTCTGGCCCATTAGCAGTGCAGATCATCAATCGGCCTTAAACCAGAACAGCGTGCCATTATTAAATTGGGTTGACTCAAGGTGGCTCTGATAGGTGGGGAGGGTTTGAGGAGCTGAGATGGTTAGGAGTGAATTTTAGTTCTTATAAAACTATGTACAGTGAGAGTAATGGGTAGAAAGGAGTAGGGTCAGGCTCTGTCTATCTTACCTTGGCAGTTTCAGTGTACTTTCTGTGGCCACATCCAAATTCATTGACCAGACCAAAATTCTGCAGCTGGCTTTGATTTCTGTGGTAATCGTTGCATGCCACAGAACCACAGAAAACAAGGGGAGTGGATCCGAACCAAAGAAATATACAGTATATTGCCATAACCTAGCTATGGCAGGAAAAATTGGGCTGATTCTGCAACCCACCAATAAGGACAAAATTCTCATACTAATTTTGGTTGCTGAGGCAACCATTCAGCATCCGAGATGCTCGGGAGGGGCTGTAAAAAAAAAGTTTTATAAAATAGGCAAAGGATTTCAAGCAATCCAATTGGTTGTTAGCCATGTGTTAGAAGTGTCTAACGCACAGATAAAAACTAGTCCTGACAATCAGGACACAGTACTTCTTTGAAATCCTTGTGACAAACCTGCAGAATGTTCAGTTGTCATCAGATGCCATTTTGCTTTTTTCAAAGACTGTAAAGGAAAACATTTTCAAAACCAGTCATCACATGCTGCCCTCCATATGAAATGGCAGCTCAGATAAACATATACTGCAGATTAGCAGCTTGTGTATGTTAAATTTTTTAAAATCACTTAACAGTCTACACTTGTTCAGTTTGCGTCTCTGCTACAGCACCACTGCTTTCCTTCCAACCACCCACTTGCTCACTCGCTTTCATGATTCGTATCACCTACTGCCACCTCCAACAGTCCTCACATGCTGCTCTCCAAATGATTTGGCAGCTCAGATGAATAGATGCTGCAGATCATCAGTTTGTGCTCGTCGATTTCTTTTAAATCACTTACCAGCAGTCAGTACAGTCAGTACACTTGTACAGCTCGTGTCTCTGTTACAACGCCACAGCTTTCCTGCTGCCCGCTCACTCACTTTCTTCGAGGCTCGGAATGGAAATTTTAAATGTCTGAGACTAAGACCACACTTGCCAGCATAATACCTAAATAAACTAAAAGCACTCCCACAGGTGAGTAATATGCCCCTTAACCTTGACCCTCACAGAAGGGAAACTCTCACGCATCGACATATTCCACTAGTGCTTCCCTTCCATTTTAATATGCCTTCTCTTCACAGGACCATCACTAGGAATTTTCCTATTCTGCAAACTGACCCTAAACTTCCTTTACAGAGCCACCAATTGCCTCCTACCACTGACCACCCAGCCTGTGGAATCTCCTGGTACAAAGCAGCCTACATTCTCTTAACATTTCCTCCCTATCAGGCACCTAAGCTTGCAACGGAACTCACTGTTAAACCTGCAAATAAATTTGTTTCTAGTATCATTAAAATTCAAGTTCCCACAGGTGTTTTTCACATCACCAAGGCGTTCTCATGCACTTCCAGTAATGTGATACATTGTATTCTTTGCTGGAAGAGTGCAACTATCTATATCGGAGAAACTGGTAGATGCCTGGCTGACCGATTCAGAAAACATTACAGGGCAGTCAGGAACAGGGACACTGATAAATCCATTGTATCCCACTTTACCTCCAGGGAACATATTGTCAATTATCTTTCTGTTTGTGTCCTTCAGTAGAGTTTCTGGGATGCTGCCCAAAGAAAAAACATGGAAACCAAGTTGATTATCTGCCAAGGCTCCCAGCAGCCTTCTGGTTTAAATAACAGACTTATTTTCTACTAACATCTTTCAGCCATCTTACAGTTTGCCACCATAGTCTGTCTTTTTCACCCCCACCCCCATCATATCTTTGCTTGCGTGTGTGCATGGTACATTCACGTGTGGGTATGCCTGCACACACTTTGATCCAGTGTGTGCATATGTGTGTGTGTGTGTGTGGGGGGGGGGTTATACTAACAAGGGCATTCCAGTTATGTGTGCACATTCATTTTCTACAGATGTCTCTATCTCTGTCGCCTTCCCCCACATTTGTCGCCTTTCAGTCTTCTTACTACACCCTGTTACTTAGTCCCAACTTGAGGACTCCTCAGCTCATTCACTCCTACTTTGCCTTTTCATACCCATCATCACCTTTTTATTTTCAGATTCTATTCTTATTTACCCATTATCATTTTTTTTCCTAGACCCTCTCCCTATTTTTATCCTTACATATATATCCCTCATTACCCCTTACCTCTCCACTAACTTCGCTTTTTTTTCTCCTTTAGATGGCTGGGCCTGGTGTTCACGGGGATTGTTAATGGTTCCTTGAGGGAGGGTGTCTTTCCTTTTACCTTGAAAACAGCTGCAGTCAGATCCCTCCTAAAAAAGCCTTGGGTCCTGATGTTTTGGGGAACTGCAGGCCTGTGTCTAACCTTTCTTTTTAGGGAAGGTTATTGAGAAGGTGGTGGCAGAGCAGCTGACAAACTGTCAGCAGTCTTTTTCCATCTATGAACCTCTCCAGTCGAGCTTTTGGCCCCATCACAGCACAGAGACTGCTCCCATCTGGTAACTCATGATCTTCTGCTAGCGAGAGACTAAAGGCATCGTTCTATCTTGGTGCTCCTGGATCTCTCATCAGCATCTGACACAGTGGACAAAGGGGTGCTTTTGGATTGCATAAGGAACTATGTGGGCCTCACTGGCTCAGCTCTTTGCTGGATTGAGTCCTACATAAGTGGGAGAATGCAGCAGGTAGCCCTGGGTAATTTTACCTCTGGGGCTTATGCATTATCCTGTGGAGTTCCTTAAGGCTTGATTCTCACCCCCATTTTGTTTTCAGTGTATATGCTGCTGCTTGGGAAGATCATTAGGTGGTATGATATTGAGTTTCTCTGCAATGCAGATGACACACAGCTGTGCCTGTCTTCTTCTCCTGGTGAAGATCCCTTGACTTCTGTGCTAAGTCAATATCTGGCTGAAATAAATGATTGAATGCCCTGGAACTGGTTATGTCTCAGCCCAGGAAAGACGGAGGTCATGGTGATCAAACCAGGATGCTGAGACTCGGCTGCTGCGGAAGGTTTGTCTCTCCCTTTAGTGGGTGGCCAATATCTCATGGCTGCTGATGCGATGAAGGACCTGGGGGCCATTATGGACTGCAGACTGATGCTGGAACAGCACGTGTAAGCTGTGGTCTGATCTGGCTTTAACCATCTCTGAAATATTGCCAGGATCAAGCTATATCAAGCTGAGGCAGACCTGGTGATAATTGTCCATGCTTTCGCCACCTCTAGGCTGGACTATTGCAACACTCTTTTCTTAGGGCTAGCTGGAAGTTTGATGCAACACCTGCAGCTGGTCCAAAATGCTGCAGCCCTGCTGATAGTGGGATTCTCATGGAATAACCGTATCACTCCAGTCTTGCGTGCACTGTACTGTCTGCCTATGCAATGGCACATCACCTCAAGATTTGCTTGTTAACTTATAAGACCCTACATGATTTGAGACATGATTACTTGATAGAGCTCCTTATTCCGTAACGCCCAGATCACTGCCTACACTCCACTGATGCCACCCTGCTCTCGTTGTCATTCCTTCCTGACTTAGACTTTTGTGGGATAGAGCATTTGGAGTGGCTGCTTCAGTTTTGTGGAATGCATTACCTGTACATATTCGCACGGTCAACACAACAGGGGTCTTTAAAGCCTCTCTAAAAACCTTTTTGTTTGAACAGGCATTTTTAATTAGTTATCTGTGCCTTGCATTACTCAGTTTTATTCAGTTGTAGTCTGAAGTGTTGTTTTGATCTAGTTTTTGTTCAGAATTTTATATGTGAACTATGCCCAGCGCTCAGAGCCTGCGGGGTTGCATTACCTTGCCTAGCCTAGATAATTCCTGAAGAAGACCTATGGTTGAAATATCTATTCTAACTCTATTTTCAGCATGCATTTAGTGTAACCCCTAGGTGGCGCTATCCCAAGGGCTACTACCCCTGCCTGCTTGGCTAGTAGCAGGTTAAGGGGCCTGAGTTCTGAAATGGGTGCCTCAACCTGGAGGTCAGGGCTGGTAGTGGTCAAGCTAATCTGGGCACAGCCCTCCGGGACACTGTAACCCCCCTCTTTCCTTACTAGTGGCCGGAACAATACACAATAATCACTTTCACAATACCCCTGATACACCACACAAGTACCCACACTGTTTTCACTTACCACCAGAGCTTTCCTCTGGCCTGGCCCTGAGGACCCCCTGTAAAACAAGGTTATATACAGCAAATAACAGTAGTACAGCACTCTTGTACAAACTGGAACCACAGTCAGGGTAAATGCAAAAAAGAGTTAGATCTGATTTATTTAAGGGACTTGAACAAGGGAGGGGCATAATCAGGTTAATTTGCTTAAAGGCTGTATCAATCAAACAGTTATGCATGCACTTTAGGGTCCATAAACAGTCACACACTCTGGGGACCCAGATGGAGAATGGTGGGCTAGCCAGAAACATTGCAGCTGGTTGGGGCCCTGTGATGGAAGAAAACAACATGCACAACACACATTATTTGTAATCCTGAGCTGGAGGTCTCAGTTTGTGAAAAGAAAACAACAAGACAATCAGATGACACACTTTTAGATTAGGCTGTTGTTGCAGGGAGCTACCCTGATGATTACTCATGATACCCAAGACTGGACACAGGCTGGACGAAAATCGAGACAGCAAGTGGTTAAAATGGAGTGCCAAGAGAAGCAGGGCCCACATGAATCGCTGAGGCATCGTTCCTGTTCAAGCGTGGAGCAGGGGGCTGATCCTCAGGCAGGTCTCTCATCAATGGCTTTCTCTGTGCAGTGGGTAGTCTGGCTGGGCCAGAGTGGCAAGGCCCAGGCGAAATGGAGACAAATTCGGATACAGTCCTTCTTGGGCTGGATACAGCTTCCAGCAAGCAGAACACAGTTCACACAGTGGGGGACCAAATCACAACCCACTTTCAATACACAGCACATTTACATGTAAGGAAATTCTACTGTACCAGGCAAACTGCTCTCCGGTCACGATTGCAAAGTCTCTGCACAAACTGGGGATTCAAAAGCAGCTGGAAATCTTGACAGGATGATCGCATTCAGAAAAATCTTCTGTCTTCTTCAGGTATGAACCTGGTAAAAAATCAGTGGCTTACTTCATTCTCACAAACTTGGATTTATTCCAAAATAATTCTCTTCTCTCCCTCTCAGGGGCAGCAGGCAGACATGCAGGCCAAAACTCAGCCCTTTCACGGTTCTTCCATGCAAAACTACATAGAGATGCTGCCCAAATCACTTGTTCTCATTTCACTTCCCAGCTCAGAACTGATTGAAACAGCAGACAGCTTGGGGATTTCCCTCAGATCCAAAAGATTCAATTTGGCTGATCTGTCTGTCAGTCACAACAAAGGCTCACCCTTCAGGTGCAAAAAGGCATCAAAAGCCCAAAACTACACTTCCTACCGATTTTGACTCCAGACAGCTCCTGTAGTCCAGCTCCATTTTAGGTCCCAACAGATTGATTGGTCCAGTTCGGCAGTTCCGGGCCTAAATGGTGGAGATAAACAAAACAGTCCTTGCTACAAAGAAGGCAGGTTAGACAAACTACATTATTATTATTACCATTCTAATGAATGATCAGCAAACAGTTACATCTATTAACAGGGCTCCCTCTACGCAATTAGCGATGGCAGAAATGGAACGATTACCTGGCAGCCCGGGCATACTTAGCCCCTTCCCAGATTAATTATTACTGCAATCTATGCAGCTCTTAAAGCGACAGTACATAGAGGCTACACAGGCACTCTTTGGCAATAAAGATTAACTGCTAAATGCAGGACACCAGCCTGGCAGTGAGCATTTAGGCAAGCTCATGGAAGACTTTTCGGGAACCCCCATTTGTAGGGGGGTTACACCCTTCCCTGCCTAGGAAAACTTGGCGTCCGTGTCAAGTCTGTACCATCATAACATTGAAAATGCGACATATACGAGACATTTATACCATTAGCATGCTATACAAGTACTATCTGATTCATCAATTAGCATAACTTGGCACTTTACTATACATTTCAATGTTCTCCACTATATCATTTTCTATTCTGACAATACATTATGTATATTTCACAGAGGTAAATTGAACATTACTACACAAAATCATGTAATTACTTCTTGTACTCTAAACAATGCAAGAGGGAGCCCTTCCCTATCAGCTAACTTGGGGCCGGATGGGGCAGGGGCACCATGGTGAGAGGGCAGAAAAAGTAATCTGGAATGGGCCGTCAAGCTCAATTTGGGCAGTGAGCTCTGAGAGACATAAACACCTTTGTGGACTACATTGAGAGGCAAATCCACTGACCTCCTGGGGTAACCGTACCTGAAGCGCACCACTGGCTTGACAGCCCAGCCAGTCTTTCTGGGGTGAACAACCACAGTCTCTGTACTTTCAGCAATGGTCTTGGAGCTTTCATCACTTGTGAGGGGTGCCTCTGCATGAAGGGGAATGTCCAAGCTTGGAGCACTGTCAGCTCCTTGTTCTGTAGGCTCTGGTTCCACAACACATCGCTCATTTTGTGAAGGTTCAGGCACAATCAAGCTTGAGGCACTGAAAGGGGTCTGTCATTACTCTCATACTGTTCCTCAGCTTCTGGTGTGTCACCAGAGAGACTCAAACCATCGGCCCCTTCTTTGGGCAATTCACACAGTTCCACAAAACACAGTGAGTCCATGTCCTCAGACGTAAGGCTTGGCACTTCACTTTCAGGGAGCAGTGGCTCCAAAGATGAGGCTGGGGGGTTAGACAGTCCAGAAGGCCCAGCTTCATCCCCTCAATTAGTTATAGGATTTCCTCAAAACAGCTGACTCAGTTCATAAGAGGGGTAATAGGCATAGTCGCACTCACTTTCGTCAGAAGTGGACTGACGGTCACTATCATTCTGGGCCTGCTGCAGAGGAAATCTTAAATCTGTGACCACTGGGGTAGGTTGACTCTGTCTCTTTCTTGCAACAGCACAAGTCACCGGCCCAGGGGGCTCAATTTCTGGGGGTTCAGCCTCAATCATGACTTGGTCGATAGGTAGCAAGTAGTTACGGTGCTTGGTCTTGACAGCTTTGGAGTTGTTCTCTCGACGCACCTTGTATACAGGTAAATCATCCAACTTTCCAACTACTACATGAGGAAGATGGTGCCACTGATTGGCAATTTTGTGTTTACCATGCAGTCCCAAATTACGTAACAACACACGGTCTCCAGGTCAAAGCTCTTGAGCAGGGATCGATCTTAACATTGTTTTACTAGCCCAAACCCTACGGCAAATTGACCAGGGCTAGAGCAGCTAACTCTCTACTTGCCCGTCTTGACTATTGCAGATTTTCATGGCTATTAATGAAGTTAAAAAAGTCTCTGCTTTAGCACGCTCTAGTCCTTATGCTAATCTCTCTCAGTGTTCCAGATGGAGTGTGACTAAATCTGGGATGGCCTGATGTGATTAACAGCTCATTAAAAGCTGCAATTATCTGGCAGTTCAAGAGAGGGATCCCACAAAAGACTCAATGTGAGTCATTATCACTCCACTGTTGAGACTTTCAGCTATCCAGGGTGTGATCAAGGGTAGAGTGCTGTTAAGTCACCAGGTTCCAGTTTTCTGAATGTGTCTCTTACAATTTGTCCAATATTATTAAGACCAGTGCTCCTCATTTCTCTACATTTTGAGGTTTGTATCCAGCATTTCAGTGACAAAATGCGAAGAGATATACAGGATCGGCCCTGCAGGTGGTGGATTTTATCCCAGCCTCACCATAACTTCCATGTCCCCTCCAAATCTCATAACTCTGTTCTTTCCCTGGACACCACTGCAGACCAGACTCTGAAATTACCATCCACAGATCCATAGCTGCCATTACTGGCAAGTGTAGGGGTCCCCAGCTCTTCTAAATGGACCATGCCAGCCTTCACCATCCATACGGTCCCACCCTTATCCCATGCAACATGTGCTTTCATCCTAAAAACAAAGCTTTGGATCATGTATGGTACAAAAATAAACCTTGACAAAAATACATTAGGCATTCCTGGGGTGCATAGATCATCCTATACAGAAATATAGATAGTATAGTGTTATGCCTGTGTATTGTTTCCCCTGGGCTGATGAAAGGACAATGTTAAAGAAAAATCTGTTATTGTTGGGACACAGCATATTAAAATCAATGCTTTTACAAATAAAAATGTCACAGTTTTCCATTTCCCAAGCCCCTTAGGTTTGTCTAGCCCCCACCCCAAAGAAACCTTAGATGTGCTCCTGGCTCATTTGAGACTGTACAAAACTTTCAGAGTGCAGGTCTCCAGTTGACTATGGGTGGGACTAAGAGTGTCTTTCTGCCTGACTCTGTTCATTGCCCTGTGAGTGGTGGTGACAGTGTGGTGAGGTGCATGATGATGCCAGCTATTGTGTGTGCAGAGCTGGGACTGCTTGATTGAACATTTGCTGTTGCTGTTCTCTGTTTGGTGGGGGGTGGCGGAGGGGGCAGAAAGAGGAAGAGAGGAGGCCATGGTACAGAACAATGGGGGGGGGATGCTCACTGTGTCTGATGGCATTGCAGTTTACTTTTTCTGCTGGGGAGCTGGAAGCAATGTGGGAGCAGGATAAATGTGCAATAATTGGCATATTTCTTGGCTTTGCTTGCACTGTTTCCTGTATAAGTGATCAAAATTTACCATTATATTTAAGGGCTAGTGCAACCATCTGCAGGCTAGTGCAATTTTGAATCAACTTGCCCTACTGGCTAGTGCAAAAAAAGGTTAAGGTTGACCCCTGCTCCTGAGTCTTTACTTTTTTATCATGCCTATTTTTGTTGGCTAGATTTCTCTTGGTGGCCATTGTCTGGGCCAGTTGATAGGCAGGGTTCAATTGAGCTTTAAATTTTTGTACATATTGCAAGTAGTTTTTGGTTCGGACCCCATCTGGAGAGACCCCAAAACCGACATCAACTGGCAGCCGGGCCTCTCTCCCGAACATGAGGCAGTAGGGGGAGAACCCAGTAGCATCATTTTTCATGCGATTGTATGCGTGTATCAAGGTGCTAATCTGCTGGCCCCATTTATGCTTGTCTTTTGGGTGGAGGGTGCCCAGCATGTCTAGAAGGTTGCGGTTAAAATGTTCTGGTTGAGGGTCTCCTTGCGGGTGATATGGGGTGGTTCTTGGCTTTTGCACCCCCACAGAGAGAGAATTTCTTTGATTAGTCGACACTCAAAGTCTCTGCCCTGGTCAGAGCAGATCCGCTAGGGGGAACCATGGTGGACAAAGAAATTTTCCACTAGCACCTTGGCATCGGTAGATGCCTCTTGATCTTTCATGAGAAAAGCTTGTGCATATCATATGAAATGATCCGTAACCACTAACACATTGCCAATGTTCCGCTGATCAGGTTCTAAACACAAGAAGTCTATGCAGACTAGTTCCATTGGGGTGCAGGTAGTAATATTAACAAGGGGGACATCCCTCTGAGGCAGGGCTTTTCTTTGCAGGCAGTGACTGAAGGTCTTTACATGGTGCTCAACATCGGCCCCAATTTTGGGCCAGTAGAAGCGAGATCGTACCAGGTCAAGGGTTCTGTCAATACCGAGGTGCCCCACATGATTGTGGAGGGACCTCAGTACTAAATCTTTAAAGTTGGTGGGCTGGACCAATTGTTGCTTGTCTACTTTACC
Organism: Neoceratodus forsteri; assembly: GCA_016271365.2. NCBI lineage: Eukaryota > Metazoa > Chordata > Ceratodontiformes > Ceratodontidae > Neoceratodus > Neoceratodus forsteri. Next base: position 524,958,892 of record JADMNL010000023.1, read on the forward strand.
ACTACAATCTACTGTCTCGCTATACAACAACTGATTGAGCAACTTCAATCTGGGGCCTTCTTTAAACAAAAAAGCAGTTCGCAAGTCAGGGGAACGTAACTTAGACACATCTTTCCCCACATGCAGGGTATTAAGTGCTGGCTGAATCATAGGATCTTGGGATTGAGCCCACTGAATGCTGTCATTGTCAAATTGAGGCAGTGCACTAATATCTAGAGCAGAGAAGTGGCAATAAGCAGCTGGTATGCAGGTGTCAGGAGGGCCCAAGCAATCTACTAAACACTCCACTGTGTCCGTAGACATCTGTTCACCTCTATCAAACTTTTGGCATGATGTTCAGAGGTCAGGTTCGGACAGCCTGACCCAATCACTCTTGGAAGTGGGCCTTCATGATAGGGCGTCAGCATCAATATGGTTCAGGCCTGGTCTGTATTTGACAGCATAATCGTAGGTTGATAATGCAGAAAGCCATCGGTGCCCAGTGGCATATAACTTAGCTGAAGTCTGTACATAGGTCAACCAACGGGTTATTGTCAGTCTTCACCAATATCTTTGCCCCATAGAGGTATTCATGAAACTGGTCAATGATGGCCCATTTTAGCGCAAGGAACTCCAACTTATGCACAGGGTAGTTTCATTTAGACGGGGTCAAAAGTGCTTACTGGTGAAAGCTACTGGTCTCAGGCCATCCTCATGGTCTTGATACAGAAACGCTCCTAGACCCTGCATACTAGTGTCCGTATGCAGTACATAGGGTTTGGTGGGGTCAGCATAGGCAAGGATGGGGGCATGGGTGAGCTGGTATATGATCTCATGGAAGGCTGCTTCACAGTCAGGTGTCCAGCGGGGCCCGAAGAGTTCACTGGATGGAAGTATACTTTTTCTGGTTCTTTAACAGGCCCTTTTTTTGTATTTACAATTGGTAGGAGGGTAACCCTGGGTAAGGTTCAAGAGTGGGCGAATCACCTCAGAATAGTCTTTTATGAACCTGTGGTAGTAGCCACAGAATCCCAGGAAACGTTGTAGTTCTTTCAGATTATGGTGCTGGGGCCAAGTAGTCAGTGCTTCAACCTTACTGGGATCAATCTCTATCCCTTTTGTAGATACTATGTGCTCCACATACTTCACGGAGGTTTGGAAAAACTGGCACTTGTCAATGGACAGCTTGAGGCTGACGTCTCCCAGTCAGTCTAGGACTTTAAACAGTCGGTTGTCATGCTCCTCTAAGGTGCTCCCAAACACAAAGGCATTGTCCAAGTACACTAGGCATTCCAGCAAATTCACATCTCCCACCGCACATTCCATCAGTCACTGAAAGTTGGCCAGGGCGCACAATATCCCCTGTGGCATCCTCAGAAACTCATAGAACCCCAATGGACAGATGAAGGCTGTTTTCTCATGGTCTTCCAGGGCCATCGGGATCTGGTAGTATCCGCTGTGAAGATTCAACACCGAGAACCATTTGCTCCCATTCAAGCAGTCCAGGGCATCTTGTATACGAGGCATAGTGTATTGGTATGGGATGGTCCACCGGTTCATGGTTCGATAATCAACACATCCTCACAGACCCATTCTTCTTATGCACAACCACAATGGGAGAGGCGTATGGGCTCCTGGATTCTTGCATCAGGTGAGCAGTGAGCATTTCCTGCAGGTGTCTTCTCACATCATCTATGTCTGCTGGGCCTATGCGCTGGGACTTCTCTCGAAATGGCTGTTCATCGTGCAGGCGTATGTGATGCTCCACACCCTGGACACATCCCATATCCCATTCCTTCAACGAAAACACTTGGTCTGTCTGAGCAAGTCTCTTGCTAATTCTAGCCTTCCATTCAGCTGGCAATGGGGAGTCACCAAAGTCAAACAAGTCTGGGGTCACTCTCTCCTTCTCACCAGGGTGCTTGTTGCTGGACAATACTACAGTGTCTGCACAGTGTACCATAGCCAGGGTGCACTCTTTGTTCACCTGGATCTCCTGATCTGACACAGTGTGAATCTGGACCATCACTCATCATGCATAGGCATGGGCATGAGCAGGCAAGATGCTGGGCTTGACCAATAGTCCTTCTGGCAATTTTCCATTGCCTGGCACATCCAACATCAGTATTTTGTTCTTGACATCTTTCTGGAGGAGGACCTCCCCTTGAATGGTACACTGGGCGTTAGGGGCCAGTACCATTGATTCGGGATCCTTCTTCCACATGATCCCCACTGGTTCATCCTGGTTTACTTCCTCAGGTTTCTGTTGTAAATCATAGGCCCTCTTGATCAGAGCTGGAATTCTCAGGGCCCTCCCGGTCCATAGCCCTTGTTTCTCGTGACAGAGTTGTGCCAGTCTCCCAAGCATATGTGCGTTTGTCCCAATTAACAGGGGGACCCCATCATACAGTCCGGTGGGGGAACACACTAGGGCCAATGTCTCTACTCGCTCCTCTACACCAGTTACAGTTGCAGGAAAAAACAACTAGAGGCGGACATACCCTAGGTAGGGAAAAGACTAGTTGCTCAGGCCCGACACATGTAGGCCTTCCAGGGATTGCAAAGGCACATCAGATAAGTGTTTGTCATACCAGTCCTGGGACACAGTGGTCACTTGTGACCCACTGTCAACCACAGCCCGAGTATGAATACCATTCACAGTCACCGTAGTCTCCATTGAAGGGTCCACTATTTTGGACCAGTCTGGAGAGGCAGTGGCAGAGGCCTGGACAAATGATTTAGCCACAAAAAATTTGAGTTAGGGTTTCTCGAACTCTCACTGTGGTCATTTTGGGCACCCCTTGGCCATTGATTTGCTTTTTGGAGCTCCTCTTGGAGTCTGTTTACTACTCTTTCTAAGTCCTTGTGAGACCGGCATTCTCTTTTCATATGGCCATCCTTTCCACAGTTGTGACAAATGATAGACTCCTGGGTCATCCTGGGAGAGAATATCATATGAGGAACTGAAGCAGTAGTAAGAGATTGGGGTCTAGTACCTGCTTGCAGCGGTGAGAGTGGTACAATGTGTCTTAACAGTTCCTTTAGAGTGGCAGTCCATCCGGTGATCTCAGCCTTGGAGCCACCCTTGGTAGCGGATGCCTGAGGGTGCACCCCTACCTCCATGGCAGTCACATCCTGAAAGGGACCAGAATCTTGTTCCATGGGGGAAACCCTTGCAGAGGCACCCATCTTCAATTCTCGGACTTCCTTTAGTAGCTCGTCTTTCCAATGCTGGGACCAGGGCAGGAAGTCCTTTGCATTCTGAGTGCTCGTTAAGTGCTGACTTTTGCCCCTGAGCCTCACTTGGCTGATCACTCATGGTCGCTTGCACAACAGCAGCAGATATGGGTGCAATTCCTCCACAAGGTTGCCTTTGCTCAACCCCCCCTGAATTTCTTTCATTAGCTCATCATAGGAGGGGGCGATTCAAGTCGGGTGGCAAGGCGCAACTGAAGTAGTAACAATTCTGAAAATGGAGCAGACTTAAGGATCTGGTCCAGCCTAGTTTGATCTAATTCATTTGATGGCAAACTACCCTTTCTGAGGCACTCTTGTAGCAGCTTTTCAAGCCAAGGTACATACCCAGACAATGACTCCCCTGGGTACTGCTGAACATTTCTTACTCTCCATCAGAGATCTTCACCTGAATCCGGGCTCACATACACATTCTCCAGTGCATCAAGATAGTCCAGTGCAGTTGCTTCAGGGTTATTGGCCCACTTGGCATGGATGGTAGCCAGGGCAGAACCTTGGAGGCTCTCACTCAACCTCTTTTTGTTTCTCTGCTTCTGAGCATTGCCATTCAAGTACTAGAGGGGCAACGTAGTCTATCCAGGTCTCCAAGTCGTTTTCCCTCTGGGGGGTGGGGAGGGTGCCCAAGAAGATTCTCAGCCTTCGGTAGGAGTCATGACTAATGGCAGGTACAGATATAGGGGCCAACATTGGTGTGGGCAAAGAAGGCAGGGCAGTAACAGGTGCTGGAGTGGGAGGGGGTGTTGGGGAAGGAACACCCCCAGGTAGCAGGAATAGTTTATTAATGTCCTCTGTGGTTTTCACTTCCTCCAGCAACAACTTAGCAAATTTCTCCTCAAAAGTCTCAGATAATGGTGGGAGCTTATCCTCCCTCGGGTCTTCACCGTCTTTTGTTATCACTCTCCAGGCAGCTGGAACCCCTTCTGGGGTAATAGTCTGTGGCACTTTAGAGCTGTCCACAAGGTCACTACACTCTACCAAGGCTATGACAGTTTGGGCAATCAAATCAGCCTGTCGATCCACCACCACAGAGTTTTTTTAAACATTCAACTTTGGAGAGTGCTCCCTTTACAGTGTCTTTACTGGTACCCAGGGGAATATCCAGTATAAGTAGAGCATTTTGGGGGCCGATCTCCAGCCCAGTACACCACCCCACCAACTGGTGTATAGCCATTTCTACTGGTGTAGCCATTGATCTTTAACAATAATTCATAATTTTTGGCCACTAGAAGGCACAAAATCCCAGTAGTGAGCCTCCAAAATGTAACCCCTAGGTTGCGCTATCACAAGGGCTACTACACCTGCCTGCTTGGCTAGTAGCAGGTTAAGGGTCCTGAGTTCTGAAACAGGTGCCTCCACCTCTAGATCAAGGTTGGTAGTGGTCAAGCTAACCTGGGCACAGCCCTCCGGGACACTGTAACCCCCCTCTTTCCTTACTAGTGGCCGGAACAATACACAATAATCACTTTCACAATGCCTCACAGCTAACCACCCTATTTCGCCCAGGACACTGCTGCACTTCTAAACAAGCTTTGCTATAAAATGTCTTTATAGCTGTCACTTTGCCCAGTTTCAGTTATTTGCATGTACTAATGTCACTTTTGTCATCTCTGCATAGCTATATGTATTATCTTGAGTACTGTCTGACTTGATCTGTATTCTAACCTACCTGTACTATATAATGTATACCTGTACTATTCACTATGTATTGTATAATGTCATCTCATTTTATGTATGTATTCTCCCGGGTCGTGCCTGAAAATAGTCAACTTAGGCTAACGCACCTAACCCAGTTAACAAAAACTAAATAAATAAATAAATACACCACACAAGTATCCACACTGTTTGCACATACCACCAGGGCTTTCCTCTGGCCTGGCCCTGGGGCCCCCCTGTAAAACAAGGTTATACACAGCAAATAACAGCAGTACAGTGCTCTTGCAGAAACTGGAACCACGGTCAGGGTAAATGCAAAAAAGAGTTAGATCTGATTTATTTAAGGGACTTGAACAAGGGAGGGGCGTAATCAGGTTAATTTGCTTAAAGGCTGTATCAGTCAAACAGTTATGCATGCACTTCAGGGTCTATAAACAGTCACACACTCTGGGTACTCAGATGGAGAATGGTGGGCTAGCCAGGAACATCGCAACTGGTTGGGGTCCTGTGATGGAAGAAAACAACATGCACAACACACACTATTTTGTAATCCGGGGCCGGAAGGCTCAGTTCGTGAAAAGAAAACAACAAGACAATCAGATGACACACTTTTAGATTAGGCTGTAGTTGCAGGGAGCTACCCTGATGATTACTCACAATACCCAAGACTGGACACAGGCTGGATGAAAATCGAGACAGCAGGTGGTTAATGTGGCGTGCCAAGAGAAGCAGGGCCCACACAAATCGCTGAGGCATCGATCCTGTTTGAGCGTGGAGCAGGGAGCTAATTCCCAGGCATGTCTCTCATCAATGGCTTTCTCTGTGCAGCGGGTAGTCTGGCTGGGCCAGTGTGGCAAGGCCCAGGCGAAATGGAGACAAATTCGGATATAGTCCTTCTTGGGCTGGATACAGCTTCCAGCAAGCAGAACACAGTTCACACAGTGGGGGACCAAATTACGACCCACTTTCAACACACAGCACATTTACATGTAAGGAAATTCTACTGTACCAGGCAAACTGCTCTCCGGTTATGATTGCAAAGTCTCTGCACAAACCAGGGATTCAAAAGCAGCTGGAAATCCTGACAGGCCGATCGCATTCAGCAAAATCTTCTGTCTTCTTCAGGTATGAACCTGGTAAAAAATCAGTGGCTTACTTCGTTCTCACAAACTTGGATTTATTCCAAAACAATTCTCTTCTCTCCCTCTCAGAGGCAGCAGGCAGACATGCAGGCCAAAACTCAGCCCTTTCACAGTTCTCCCATACAAAACTACACAGAAATACTGCCCCAAATCACTTGAGCTGTTCTCATTTCACTTCCCAGCTCAGAACTATTGAAACAGCAGGCAGCTTGGGGATTTCCCTCAGATCCTAAAGATTCGGTTGGCTGATCTGTCTGTCAGTCACAACAAAGGCTTCCCCTTCAGGTGAAAAAAGACGACAAAAAGCCCCAAACTACAATTCCTGCCAATTTTGACTCCAGGCAGCTCCCGTAGTCTGGCTCCATTTTAGGTCCCACCAGACTGATTGGTCCAATTCGGCAGTTCCGGGCCTAAATGGTGGGGATAAACAAAACAGTCCTTGCTGCAAAGAAGGCAGGTTAGACAAACTACATTATTATTACTACTTTAATGAATGATCAGCAAACAGTTACATCTATTAACAGGGCTCCCTCTGCGCAATTAGCAATGGCAGAAACAGAGCGATTACCTGGCAGCCCCGGGCAGGACTCAAGCATGACAACACTCAGCCCCCTCCCAGATTAATTATTACTGCAATCTAGGAAGCTCTTAAAGCCACAGTACATGGAGGCTACATAGGCACTCTTTGGCAATAACGATTAACTGCTAAACGCAGGACACCAGCCTGGCAGTAGGCATTTAGGCAAGCTCATGGAAGACTTTTTGGGGAAAGCCCATTTGTAGGGGGGGTTACATTCGTATTACCATTTTGTTTTGTTTTCAGACCACATGTTGATGCAGCATCTTACATTTTGATCTACATACAGTAAACTGTCAATAGATCTGTGTGTGTGTGTGTGTGTGTGTGTGTGTGTGTGTGTGTATGTGTGTGTCTGTCTCTGGAAGGAGGTGGTGGATGAATACCATTAGGACAGTGAAACATATACTGCAATGACCATTACAGCAACAAATCTGACAGTATGCCGTAATGGTCACGCGGAACCTCAGCACAGTCTCTACGGGTGTTGTGCTCCCTCCCCGAAACAACTCCAACCCAGGGTTGATTATATTTAATTCCGGAGGGGGGGGGCAGGGGGCAGAGACTCCCACAGAAAGGTTTGTGGGGGCAACCCTCCATGAAAAAAACAAAACACTTTTCCTAATGGCATAATGCTGACCACGATCGATATAGTGCCATTGCTGTAATGGCTTTTGGTAGAATTTCTGTCGAAGCGGTTTGGTGGAACCATGTGGGAGCCATGACAACAATCTATGGTGCCATAGTAGACCAAAATTAAAAATATAAATATGAAAGCTAATGCAGGCAGATGAACTATGTGACTTCAAAATACATTTTAGTTTTAATTAGTTTAGTATTTAAACCTATAAAGTTTGAGTTCTACACCCACGTAAAATACCCAAGCCCATTTTATAAGTGCAATAAGACACTCTGGGATGCGCATTAGACAGTTTAAATGCGTGGCCAGTGACAGAAGGCACTTGTCCAGTGGCCTTGTGCCTTACTATGCCCCTGACCGTATGATATTTAAGCAATAATCCATGACAGGGTGTGGGCTGCAGTGGGACTTACCCATGCCTGGTGTGGTACGCCATGAGGCTGTGGGTCAAGTGATGAAAACCACACCAGAAGTAGGTAAATCCCACAATAACCCACACCCTGGAGAGGATTACTGTCATTATACAATTTGCAATATAGATAGGTAAGAAAATGGTGCCAAATATAGAAGATAGATAGATAGATAGATAGATAGATAGATAGATAGATAGATAGATAGACAGACAGACAGACAGACAGACAGCTTTTTTTTGGTACCTTTTTTATGGTCTGAAAGGGAAAATGTTCTTACGCACATAAAAAATAGTTTCTCTTTTGTACTGAACTTTATGACAGTAACTGCAAGCAGACCACTAACTTGTATAAATTCAAGTGCCATTTGACACCCCTGCTAACCACGTTAATAACATCTTCTGCTTGGAGACAGGAGAAAGTTATTTACCGAGAGATGTCTGGATACAAGGAGGCAGAGAAAGTCACTGCTCTTTCGTGTTAAAAAATTTATTTGAAACAGTCTCTACTTGAGGAGTGTCTGAGTCTAGATACAGGCTGTACCAGGGTGTGATCATATACCACTACTCATGTCAGCTCTCTCATACGCACATACAAGGAAGCCAGCAGAAGAAGGCCATTTGGTCTATCTAGTCTGCTCATATTGCAGGGTCCACAGCTTGGGCTACTGTCCCTGCCCCGTCTGTCCCCACACCTCCCATCCTCCCTACTCATGATCCTTACTTTCCCCCCGCGCCTATCCCAGCCTCTCTTAAAGCTGCCCACTGTCTTCAATGAGATGACCTCTTTTAGCAGTGCATTCCAAGTGTCCACCACCTTCTCTGGGAAGAAGTGCTTCCTGACCTCCCTCCTAAACCTTCCACCCTCCAGCTTAAGACTGTGCCCCCTCGTGTTATGGTTGCCAGTCAGCTTAAAGAGACACTCCTTATCAACCTTATTTATCACTTTCAAGTACTTGAAGGTTCCAATCATGTCCCATCTCACTCTCCTGTCTTCCAGGGAGTACATGTTCAGTGCCCTCAGCCTCTCCTCGTATGCCTTACCCTACTGACCCACTATCATCTTTGTAGCCGTTCTCTGGACCTTCTCCAGCAGGTTAATGTCCTTTTTGAGATGTGGGCACCAGTACTGAACTCCATACTCTAGATGCAGCCTTACCAGTGACCTGTACAAAGGCAGTATAACTCTCGCATCATGACTCAGCTTTAAAATCCTAGCTTCCAAAGGTACACATTGTAAAAGTTACTGAATTATTTCAAACTTCATTTAAACATTTTCAGCATGCCTCTGATCCATGATCAGCACACAGGAGACAGAGGTGTAAAGATTGTATGTATGTCCCCAAATGTATTCCAATGTAAGATGGTGGCTGACTAGTGGTGAGATCCACAAGAGCCCAGAGATAATAGAAAACTAGAGGGCCTGAGAAAGGTGCTAGTCCCCGGCCATGGTGACCCAAAGGGTTCACACAGCTTCACTCACCTTGTTCTGTAGCCGCCCGAGGAGCTCTAACTGCTGTGTGGAGCAGAACAGTTTCCCTGAGACTGCAGCCAAGTAGGAGGTCATCAGAGGTCGCAAGGGACTACTGGAGTAGCCCTCCCTCACCCCCTGATTGCAAATCCTGACTGAAATTTGCAGACTGCAGCCAAGTAGAAAGTCCCCAGAGGTCGCGAGGGACTACTGGAGTAGCCCTCCCTCACCCTCTGATTGCAAATCCCGACTGCAATTTGCAGACTGCAGCCAAGTAGGAAGTCGCCGGAGGTCACGAGGGACTACTGGAGTAGCCTTCCCCCGCCCCCATATTGCAAATCCCGACTGAAATTTGCAGACTGCAGCCAAGTAGGAGGTCTTGGGAGGTCGTGAAGGACTACTGGAGTGGCCCTCCCCCGTCCCCCGATTACAAAGCCCAACTGAAATTTGCAGGTAGACGCCGCTTGCGATGCTCACCCTACATGAGGAGGATCTCTGTGTTTTGGTGCCTTTTTACTAAATTCAAAACTGCATAGCTGTCACTCTGAGTTTGTACTACCTTTTAGTCCCCAGTCTCAGTGCCAAAGTGCTGTATTTGTTAAATGCCCAGTTGGTTACTTTAATTCAGCTTGCCTTCTTTAATTTCCATAATCCACTAAACTGCTGTTTTTTTCTAAAACACCCAGTTGGTTACCTTATATCAGTTTGCTTATTTTCATTCCTCATTTGCTCCGTATTTCCCAGCCTCAGTAATTTTAAAGTGCAGCTGTCTGTAATTTAAGCCCTGCTTCTCTTGTGCCCTAGACCCTCCCCCTCAGGTGCTTTAACATTGTAAATAGACTCACTGAGCCCTTCTTTCATCTCTCTCCACAGACTGCAGCCAAGTAGGAGGTCGCCCTCCCTCGCCCCGCGATTGCAAATGCTGACTAAAATTTGCAGATAGATGCCACTTGCAATGCTCGGCTTACACGAGAAGGATCTCTGTGTTTTCCCTGCTGACGCACAGTGTCGGCTTCCTACCGCCCCTGCCTCCACCCTTGGTGGACTCGCACATATATAGCATAGCAGACCAGTCCCCTCCCGTTTTTTACCCTATCAGCCAGCTTTCTCATCTGCTGCTTATATTTGCCCACCTCTAGAGGTCCTATTACACTCAATTCTATGCTCTTGACCTAACTTGCTAAAACAATAAGAAATCTCTCTAGCCCCACCATGCTCCTGCATACAATCATTACTCTCTCACTACTGCTCCCCCTAATGTCCCACCCTCCCTTTCCCAACCATGGAAAGTGGAACATAACTACCGCACTCTATCCTCAGGCAAACTAGCACTCCCCACCTTGCTCCCCCTTCCCCAAGCTGCACATGAGCAGCGAGCATTTGGAAGTGCAGGCTAGCACCCAGTTGCCTATACCTCCACTCCACAGCTCCAAAAACATACACATAAACTTCCTCACCTTCATCCTCTCCCATAGATGCCATCTCCTTAGGCAAATGACTCTTTGGAGCCCCTCCTTCTCTTGCCAACCACCGACCATATCCCCACCACCATGCCTTTCCATCATTCCCCACTTTCTCCTCCTGTCAGCCCCCCATACCCTGAAACTCCCGATACCCACCATGGGGTACCCACAGCGAATATGCCATTGACTAAATACCTGAACAAGTTACAGTTGACTCAGGTCACTTGTCCTTCTTCTTCTCTTGATGGGCAATGTGCACCCCAACCCAGGCCCTCAGAATGCTCCCCTGTCCCACCCATCGTCAGTCAATGGGCTGCGCACTGCCTCTATCAACATCTACAGCCTACAAAAAGAAATGGGACTCCTTTCAGGGGTGGGTACTCCAACACCACCCAGACATTATAGCATTGGGTGAGACCTGGCTCTCCCTCACTATCCCTGACTCAGCGGTTAACCTCCCTGGATATCTCCTCTTTCGTTCCGATAGGGTGGGTAAGTGAGGGGCGGGCAGTGTCTCTCTACTCATGGACTCACTTTCGGCCACTACTCCCCTGCCTCAACTTGCTTTGAGGGCCCAGGCTCTCACCCTAAAATTAACTCTAGGCAAGTCAACCTCCCCTTTCCTTCTCCCTACTGCCTACATCCCTCTCCGGGACCAGAAGCAAGCCTTCCAAGCCATCCTGTCCCATCTCTCTACTCTTCTGCCATAGCATGAAAAAATAGTTATGGGTGACTTCAGTATAAATTGGCTGGCCAAGACAGCTGCCCCATTTATTGATGAGGCTGCGGTGCTCGATCTCACACAGGTAGTCACTACCCCCACCAGGGTTAACACCCACACAGGGACATCCTCCCTCCTTGATCTAGTATTCACAAACCGCCCCCACAGAATAACCAACACCTTGGTACTCTCTGACGCATTAAGTGACCACTCTCCTGTAATCTGCACCTGGTCCTGCACTGCCCCCAACCCCCCCCCCAAATTACCTCACAACACAAACTTAGGCCAGGTAAACTAGCCCAACTCAAGGCCCACCTCAGAGACTGGGACTGGACACCCCTAGCAAACACCCTTGACCTGGATTATGCGCGTGATCTATTTATCATCAACTTCAGTGCTGCCTGTGATAAGTTTACCCCCTTACCAAAAGTATGCCCAAAGGTAACCATGCCCCCTGGTTCTTGGACCATCTCCTGGGCCTACTGTGACACCGTGATGCCCTATGGCATCTAGCCAATGAGACCCAATGGCCTATGGACAGGCAACGGTATGAGGAGGCCCGTAACAAGTGCACATGGGCCATACACACCGCCAAAGCAGATTATTACAAAGCTTCCATAACTTCCACCAGGGGCGTCAGCCACAAATTTTGGAATAATATTAAGAACTCTGCTGCAAAGTCCCAAATCTGCCCCCAGACCAAATGTTAATAGATGGTAACCTTTCCTCGGATCCCCTCAGTATAGCCATGGCCCTAAACTCTGCCTTCACAGATCTCAACCATATCCTCCACCCTAATTTCTATGACCCCTCGCCTGCCCGTACCCACCCCACCCCCTCCACCCCATGCTCCACCCTTCTATCTACGCATCCTTACCCCGGAGTCAGCCAAACCCTACTTTGACAAAGCCCTTAGCCACTCTCACTATAGTAGCGATTCCCTTGACCTGAGACTGCTCCACCTCACCCTCCTGGAAGTCCTAACCCTGCTCTCCCATATTCTTAACCACTCCCTCTGTCTTGGGAAATTCCTCTCCCGCTGGAAATCAGCTTCCATCACCCCCATCCATAAGAGTGGGGACCGCACCTCCACTAACAATTACTGCCCCATCTCCATTCTACCTCCATATCTAAAGCATTAGAGTGCATAGTCGCCAATCAACTCACAGACCTCCTTACTAAATATAACTTTCTCTGCAACCAGCAACACGGCTTCCGAAAGGGACATAGTACCACCACCCGCCCTTCTTGAATTTACCTCACATGTCCACTCCGCCTTGGATCATGGCCACATCACAGCAGCCATCTTCGTGGACCTCTCTAAGGCATTTGACACCGTCAACCATGCCCTCTTACTGAACACACTCACCTACAGTAGCTTTTCCAGTGATGCCTTAAGCTGGTTCACCAGCTATCTCTCTGATAGAACACAGTGGGTCAAGGTAGGCACTGTCCTGTCCCCTAGCCTCCCAATCCACTCTGGTGTCCCACAGGGTTCCATTCTTGGCTCTTTGCTATTCAACCTATACCTAAACTCCCTCCCTCCCTTCGGCCTGCCCTGGCAGCCTGCTTCTATATGAGGACAATGCTGTCCTGTTCGCCTCTGATCCTGACCCCCTTAAACTCCACCAAACACTACAACACTCTTTCCATGAAACTGAACACTGGCTCACCATCCAGTGTCTAATAATTAACTACACTAAGACAAAAGTCATGATCTTCTCCCATCCTCAGAGCACACTTAAGAGTCTCTGCCCCCAAATTCTTACTGCAAATCAAATCCCCCTCGAACAAGTGAACTCCTTTAAATACCTAGGGATTACGCTAGACCTGGCCCTCAACTTTAATCAACATATTCTGCACCTATCCACTGCCCTTAACTCCAGATTAGGCGTACTTTATCGGTACAAACACTGCCTCACCCCTAAGGCTCTACGACTTACCATAAAATCCTCTGTCCTCTATCTGTTGGACTATGGAATTCTCATCTACAGTGCTGTGCCCACCGCTGCCCTCAATAGACTCCAACTTGTGCTAAACAAGACCTGCCGACTCATCCTCGGATGTGATCGCTTCACACACACCTGCTCCCTCTACAGTACCACAAACTGGCTAAACTTAGACAACAGAATCAGGTACCACACCTGCCTAATGACCAAAAAGATAATTCTAGGCCTCACCCCCCTGCCCTCAGCAAAATTATTCTCCCAGCATCTCCTGTCAGAACCACCCAAAACTCAAACAAAACGTTGCTATGGGTACCCCGTTGCCGGTTGTCCCAATTCCAAGGGTTTTTCAGCTATAAAGCCCCTTCCTGGACAAACTCACTCCCAAGCCTTATAACTAACAAAATAAGGCTTGGCCCTTTTAAATCTAGGCTTAGGAAACACCTACAGGCCTCCAACCTATGTGACTGACTGACACCCCCCGACACCTCTGCTGTTCTATACCAACCATCTGCGGGGCCCCACACCTAATCTCACCGATCTTATTATTTGACAAACAGCCTCTACAGAACCTCTCTTTTACTTTATGGACGTGCTAAAACACTGTAATTCATGTTATCTTTGACTGGTAGTCACTTACCGAACAAGAGTGTATCCAATACCTGTTATGTAATGTAATGTACTGCAAACTGTAACAAATGTTGTCCCTGTACCTCTCTATGTATGACATGGAACCTTTGTAAATGAGTCCTTGACTCAAAGGTCTTTCTGAATATCGCAATAAAAAAAATGTGCAAGGCTCACTCTTAGTTGTGCTCCTTGTCTCAGTTTTGAGAGTTCGTTCCACATAGAACTTACCTCTTGACTAGTGAAAGTGCTTCAGTTAGAGTGGGGATAGCTGGATCAACACCATGGCTTGAACTGAATCACTTTCATTTGACTGAGGTAAGTTCTCTGTCTGCGGCGGGATTGTCATTTGTTTTTCAGCACTCAAGCAATGGTTTGATTTTTGGCCTCATTTATGTTGGTGGCAGAGAGAACTGAAGATCTGTTCAAGATCTTAATTATCTGGTAACTGAAAACTGCACTTAAACTTGAATATGTCGGCCTTGTTTTTTTTTTAAGTCATGGTTAGCAGCTGTGCTTTGGGGGGGCAGCTTTTTTGAGTTTGAATTTTGGGGTGCAGTGATTTCTTTCAATATGCCGCTGCCAGGTTGGCTGACTGGCACTTATTGCGTGGGTTGTCGTAGGATCTTCCCACATCTGAAAGTGTCAGTCAGCCAATCACAGAGCAGCATTCTCAGACATCATTGTATAATTACTTGTACATCACAGTTGCCTATTGTTTATTTTATATAATACAATTTGAATAGTTGCTGTTAGTTTTGATCACAGTTGCATATACAAGGAAAGGGTATACAGGGAAATACCTACTATCCACTTCCATGGGCGAAAGTTCCATCCATTATTATATATCTATAGCTAACTCGATATTTATATATTTAGAGAGAGAGAGAGTGCGTGAGAGATACAGAGTGAGGAAGAGAGTGAGAGAGAGAGAGAGAGAGAGAGAGAGAGAGAGAGAGAAATAGCTTAAAATGAAGAGTTCTTAAAAGGGCAGCCTGCTGTGAACTAAGACACCTACCATACTGAGCCATTACGGCAGCTCATGCTGTGTTTACTTAATGGCTTAAACACTTTGTGAAGGCATGTCATTACAGAGATAAAAGATCAAAAGACACAAATGAGTGGATAAAGATTTTCCATATGGGCTTAAAATGAACAGAAAGGCAAGGAAGAAAAGAGATGTCGGCACAACAAATGTACACTGTTTGGCTGTTGCAAGAAGTGCTCCACTTTTATGATTTCTGGTGGGAATTTCTGGGGAAGGTTGTCCTGGCATTCAGTTTAACATAACAATACAGTAACTTAAGAATGGAAGTGGCTCTGGTTTTATCATGTCTGTCCCTCCTCCTGCTTTAGTAAATTTTATTGTTTTATTTGTTATTTGTAACCAGAAAAAGGTACACTGAACTCTTATAGCTTGTTTCAGGTGTGTCGAGGTTGCATTAAGTTGTTTTATTAATAGGGATATGTTGGCAATAACACCCAGAAACTTCCCTGTTCTGTTTCAATAAGTGATATGGGATCTTTATCTTCCATGTGGACAGTGACCAGCGATGGGCAGAAGGGATCACGGTACAGCATCTCTCTCGTACTGCACTACAGTGACAGTTATAAATATTATTCTAAGTACCTGGTATGGGTCTAGAACCCACAACCTTCTGATCTTCCAGCCCAGGAGGTGAGCAGGCTATCTACTGAACCACTGACACTGATAAATGTGCAAGCAGGTACTAATTTATAGAGGTTACTCACCCACCCCACTACCCAGAGCACCCCATGATTCTCTTGGTAAACATAAACTTGTCCAGGCTTATCTTGAAAAAGATTGTGCTGTCTTTATATTCACTGTCTTTGCTGCTAGCCTGTTCCAGGGATTCACCACCCTTTGCATGAAGACATGCCAGTGGCATGGCCATATATGCCAAGTGCAAGTCATTGGAAGATATTAATAAAACCTTACAGGCCATCTTTGATACCACACAGTCAAGGATGGAAAGACACTAACTGCTTTGTACTAACATGAAAAATCAAGATAGAGGGCCTGATTCATGAAATTTGATGCAGGGCTTGCATTACGCCCTGCATCAAACAAACCAATTTTTGTATCAAACACACTGCCACAACTTGCACCTGATTCAAGAAGATTGGGCACATTTGCGACACTTTCCCCACTGTACGGCAGCTTGTGCCAAATATTTGGTGCATGCCCTGTAAAAAGGGTCCCAAGATTGCCGCTAGTTAGATAGCAAAAAGCTGATCTAACTTGCTGCAGTTGGTGCATGGAACTGAGAATCCCAATTGCCAGCCAGGGAATGCCACAAGCTCTTGTGCCGTATGTTCGTCGTACCCAGGGCTGGCGGCATTCCCAACAAGTTTGTGAATCAGGTCCATGGTCTTCAGCAGAAGGCCACAAAATGCCAACAGCCTACATATTCTTCCTCACTCAGGCTCACCTCTGGAGATGGTCCAAACTTTTAAGTATCTGGAGCTATGGTAGGACTCCAAATTAAACTTCTCTGAGCACATTGCCAAAGCAGTGACGGGGACGCACTTAAAGCTTAGCACCTTACTTGTGTTGGCAGCTGCATGTTGCCAAACATCAGAAAGCTAGTCCTTAGACAGTCCAGAACTGGAGTATGGAAGTGAGGTCTATGGGATGGTGCCATCAGCAATGCTCCAGAAGATTTCAGTTTAATATACTTTATTGAGTTTATAACAATAAACAAACATACATAACCTCAGACAGCTGCCAACAGAGTAACTGAATCAGCAAATCCAATATGATGCACCAAGTAGCAAAGATGATCTATAAAGTGAAGACATTAATGATAAACAAACCAAACCTCCCTCCCCTCCCACCAAGCAAAATCCCACAACCCCCCACCCCCACCCGACCACAATATGGGGTAGAAACAGCAAAAGGAAAAAAATAGCCAGATAATGAAAAGAGAAGAAAGGACGAAGATAGAAGACAGGGGAGCACTACCCTACCCCTTTCCACAGAAAGGGAGGCCCTCCATCCATCTACCTCCGACCAGAGCCACCTAGGAGACCCGCAGTATGGGGAGAAGAGTTTGTAAAGGGACCCACTTTCTCTGGAACCCCTCCTGGCAGGTCTGGCTGCGAGCAATGTATTTCTCAGTTTCCAGAACTTGAAGGATTTCTAAGTGCCATTCCCCAAGAGAGGGGACGTAACTATCCAGCCAGTGGCAGACAATAATAAGTTTAGTAACAATCGAAATCAAGGATATAAACACTTTATGACTGCCAATCAAGACTGGTGGAAAGTGGCCAATCAGGCATATCTGCAAGGTAAAGCAGTGATCCAAGCCTAAAAATGAGTCTAAGAAGCCCTGGATTGCCTGCCAAAATGGAACCACCAATGGGCAATCCCAGAGAATATGTTCGAGGATCCCCTCTGATCGCCCACACCGAATGAAGGTTGGGGAAGCAGACCTACCCATCCTGTATAACCTAGAGGGAGTGAAATATAAATTATGTAAGCTACAATACTGTACAAAACGAAGTCGATCTTGCTGAACATATGTATACAAGGGCCTGCCTCCAGGCCTCCTCGTCCAGGGTCAGTCCCAGCTCCTGTTGTCAATAAAAGCAGATCCCCTTAGAGCTTTTCAGAACCCGCTGTTGAAGTAGGTCATAAAATTTGGAGACAGGATGGGAGTGGATTGCTATATCAATAAGGGTTTGAAGCAGGGGGCTGTCACCTCCTCGCCAAGGTGGGGGTCCCAGAAAAGATGACAGTGCCGCCACCAATTGCTTATATTTAAACGGGTGGTATGTGGGGATACTAAAACAATCCTGAATTATAACAGTGGGGAGACGTCATTCCTCATGAAGCAGATAGGCCACTGAGGCCTGTTGAAGAGGCTGGCAAAAAGAGGGAGGGATAGGATGATTCACGATATGAAAGTGTGGGTTGCCCACAATTGGTTGCGAGGTGTCGTCACTAGGGTCAGTACCTAGATGGGAATAAATCTGGCTGGGAGCTTTGAGGGACCAAAACATGGGAGAGGCCTAAAGTGGCTTGGAAAGCTTGGACAGCTTGATAAATAATAAACTGCTGAGGGTGAGGCCATGCAAATGACAGAGCCGCTGCTCTAAAGATAGCCAGAGAGGGGAATAGGAGCGGCTGAAGGAGGCATTATTGATGGAGCCCCATTGAAATAGTGTACTACAATGCAAGGCACAGTTATAAAGAAAAAGTTGGGTGCACACAGGCCCCCGCGCCCTTTCTGAATGGTAAGCTAATAATAAGCCCTACGGACAACTATATCCTTCCATAGAAAATCGGAGAGGTGCCTCTGGAGGTGTGAGAACCAGACTTTGGGAAGGTAGGGGCCTATCATTCCTAGTGGGTATAAAATCCTAGGTAAAATATTCATTTGTAACACATTCGTGTGACCCTAAAGGGAGACAGGGAGAGAACACCATCTTTGCAGGTCCAGTTTGATGTCCTGACAAAGGGGAGAGAGGTTAAACTTAACCAGTCCAGAGATAAATCTAGAAATCTTAATCCCTAAATATGTGAGGACCTTAGGTTCCCATGAAGGTCCAGTGCATCTGTCCAGTGCTTACACACTTGTGCATTTAAGGGCATGACCCTGGATTTGTCCAGGTTTAGTTTATAACCCACAATCCAGGAAAACCTATTGATCTCCTCCAATGCTGCAGGGATGGAGACCTGTGGATCTGCTATATGCAGGAGGAGATCATCAGCGTATGCTGATATTTTATAACCGACCCCCCACAACTGGATAATACATTGTATAATGTAATAAGTTGGATTGAGCGGAGAAGGGCTCTAGGCATAGGTTAAATAAAAAGCGGGAAGTGGGCAACCCTGCTTCGTACCACAAAGCAGGGAAAAAGTAGAAGAGAGGACTCTGTTGCAGTGGATCCTGATGGAGGGATGGTGGTAACTAACCTTAAGCCAATCACAGAATGGAGAGGGAAATCCAAAATGGCAAAGGGTGGCAAAAAGGAATAGCCAGGATAAGAGGTTGAAGGCTTTTTCCGCTTCTAGCTCCAGAAGATTTCAATAGCATTCAATAGAGTGTGAAGGTTTATGATAGGATGTGACAAAAACACCCATCACTGCTTGCTGCATGATGGTCTTGGCCTCCTCTTGCCAGAAAAGAGATGTAACTTGAAATGGGCTACCCTGACATATAAATGCACGCACAAGGTTGGATCTTCAAACACTTGTGGCACAATAGTAATGCAGATGCTCTACTTGTGACATCACTGTTAGACCACAAAAAAGGTGAGTAATTCCATGACGCAAGTGCCACAGGCTGTGCAACGAAAATGATGCATGCGTCAAAAAGATGTTTGTTATGTGCAATTTTTCTGCTGTGAAGTGCTGTAATTGTCACAAACCCATCCAAAGATTTGCAAATAGACCGCAGATATTTTGGTGCGGTGATAGAGATGCAGGCTGTGCCCAAAATCGTGAACTGCACCTGCATCCCATTGATTGAAAATCCAACCCAAGATCATTGTCTTGCATTTCTCAGCAACACTGCTAGTTCAGTCAGGTCAACACTGTTTGTTGCCAACATGTTGCGGCAGCCTTCTGCATATGAACAGTATGCAGATTCATAGGAACCAAAGTCTTCGCTAAGGCTGCACATTCACCTGGAATGCATTCCTAAACAAATGTCATGGACTCCTTAACTGTTCACACCTTCAAATAATCCATAAATTGTAAAAAATAAAAACAAGGCGCTGCGTCAGCATGTGGTCTAAAAGCAAAACAAAATGGTTATATTAAATGCACGCTGAAAATAGAAAATAGAGTTAAAAATCTACGTTTCGACCTTAGGTCTTCTTCAGGAAATATCTAAAAGAGAAAAAAAACAAGTTAGTTAATAATCCATGTTCACTCACTTATAAATTCCCTGCAGTGGCATAGCCAGGATTTAGCAATGGGGGGGGGGGGGGTACACCAAAGAAATCCCAGTTTATTTAGTCCCAGTGTATAAAACCTTTTTATGGAAACATCATGGAAGGAAGATACACTCAGGGACCACCGCTCAGCTATGCTTACAGTATACCCAGTACTTGTCCTATATCCTGCTGTACTCCTCAACTCACTATGATTTTTGGTCACTGGTGCCCTCATTCATGATTTTGTCAATCTAGACAAATGACTTTTGCTGCATTTGAACAGGATTGACCTTATCATGTGTTGCTTGATGTAATTCCTGTATATATTATTCTGTGTTTATATCACACCCCTGGACATTGAAGACTAGGGGCGCTCCCTCACAGCGGGGGGGACAGTCATAGTTAATTTCTGAGGTCTCTAAGTAGACCATTGGCACCTGAAATGGAATGGAGCACCTTAAACGTTTTAAGACAAACACTTTACCTCATTGTCCACACAAGCTTTGCAATCAAGTGGGTGTTAATTAATCAAGTTCACAGCTTCCTCTTCCTTTCTTAGCTGGTACCACAGGGAATGCAGCACTGCATGTTACAGTTCACTGAGGCAGATGGTACAAAGTTTAGCCTGACCCTGTTTACCATACCCTACTCTCATTCCCATGTCCCCAGGCAGATGAACTTTCTTGGAAATTCCTGGTCAAAAAAAGAACAGTCTGTCAAGGAAGCTCAGCACATATGTGTGACCCCCCACTGGTATGCTTGTGCACAAACTGGCAGCTGGAGGATTCTTCCTTGACACCCCTCTACACTGTTATACTGAATCCCTGGGGCATTAACCTCCATCCTCCCAGAATCAGAACTGAGGCCCCTAAGCCTTTGGCACGTTCCTTTAGCTTCAGTTCATTTAAGAGGAACCCAAAAGGGGTCCTCACTATTACAGTCCCATTTCTCCTCCTAGTTTTCTAATGCTTCTTTTCTCTCAAGTTCCTTCCTCCCTATGGATCACTGAGGGAATCCATCCTCTCCATCAGTGTCTCATTTCCCAGGGAGTCTATTAGCATCACCATTACACCTCAGGGTGTATTACTGTAATGAACTCACTTCCTCAGTTAACACTGTCCTGGATACACCTTGCTAGTTCAAGTGATCCCTTTCTGAGCCCTGTAGGGCTTCTACTTGTGACTTCTGCCACTTCAGCCAAATTTCAGTGATGGTGCAGCCTCGGCCTCTGAAAAAACAGTGGCCTCTGGACTACAGTCTTTAGTATGCAAAAGCAGTCTGCCTCCCTCTGCTGCTTACTGCTAAACTGCACTGGAACTCTCTAGCACATAGCTCCACCCCATTCACTCTGCCTCTACTAGGGATTCCCAAAATTGTACACCAGGGACTCTGGCAGGCAGCCAGAAAGGGTGGACCTGTAGAAATCCAAGCTCTCAGCTCCTTAGTAGCACATAGGGTTTGCATACATGTAAGTGTAGCCACCTCCCCATATCAAGGGGTATGCAGTTGGTAAAATTGGGGAAGGGGAGTGCACAAACCACCAAATCATGTACTTGACCTTCCAGGACTTGAGGTGACCTCCCAGGCTGTTGGACACTCTTGGGGCCAGTGCAGGGCTGCAAACAAAGGGGGTTAGCAAACGAATAGTCCCCAACAATAAAAGAAGGTCTATAACTTGAGCAAAGTCCAACCAACTACATTTATTAAAGATAAGTCTATTAGCATATTATTAAAGTACTAATCACAGTACAATATTTCTGGGATAATTAAAGTCCAATGCAAGGTCCATGTTCCACAAGGGTGAATTCTTCAGGGCAGCTGCCCACAGATATCAAAGTCAAGGCAATTTCAGGGCTGCATACAACCCAGGGGTGCATTGGATTAAACTAGTAGCAATGGGTTTTAACTGCCCAGACAGATACAAGGACCCAGGATGAGGTAATTTATACAGCACCACTGCAGTATTTTCAGAACAAAACCAAGGGCATATGGATAGAGCAATGGAGCATATGGATCACCAGAGCTGCATGGAGAATCCATCATACCAACCTTCCCTAGATCTGGTAATCTTTGCCGAACTATCCACCAATGGAAGGTCCATCGCAACCTGGAATGGGTTCTGTACATTTGCCTCCATGTGGGCTTATGACAGTCAATTAGGAACCTTAGAACAACATATATACTCCACTATTTCCCTGCTCCAGTCCCAGTTAGTCTAGGACCAATGGGGATTACCCCACAATTTAGAACTGACTTGGAGAGGCCTTCATCCCCGGGGGTCCCAGTTGCCACAGTTCATGCCTCTTACCCTGCCCCAAGCACACTCTCATGGTGCAGAGGGTCCCTGGCTGAATTACTCACTTAACTGCAGTCCATAATCTTCACCCTCCTATTTGGCTGCAGGGAAGGAGGGCACCAAGGAGGTACCCAAAACAGTCCCACAGTTCAGAAAAATATATTTCACCTCAGAATGGTCAGCAGCAGTCTTTAACTCTCTTTTCCCTCTGAGTTACTTTCCCTCAGAAAATAACAGTTACGTAAGAACTTACCGTAACAGTAGATCTTCAAGAGAGGTTCCTGCAGTAGGTCTTCACATATAGGACTGCACCACCTGGCGTCAGGTCCGTGTGGCAAATTTCTAGCTAGCAATCATTACTGGGAGACTGCCCCTGGCATCACTTGATCATGCATCAGCATGACAGTATATAGGGGTCGGTTCCCATGCCTGCCCTCCAGTTCTCCCACCATAGACCTCTGTAGAGGAACAGGAGAAAGGAGTAAACCAACTCCTAAGACCCTGGGCTCCTGAAGCGAAGCCTCGGTAAAGGAAAAAAGGGACAAAATAACAGGATCTGGGGGAAGGTGGGTGGGAAATCTAGACTACTATAGGAACCTCTCTCAAAGATCTACCGTTACGATAAGTTCTTACATAACTGTTTTATCTTACTTCGAATGTTTCTGCAGTAGGTCTTCACATATAGGACTGAATACCAAGGAGTCTAAAGTAATGAAGGAGTCTGAGACTAAGATCCGGGAGGATGGAGTGCCTGCCAGCTAGAGACTTTCTTCACGAAAGTAAGCCTTGGAGGACTGCAAAGCCAAAACTGGCTCTATGCCAAGAGTCAATGCCCAGACTGTAATGCTTAGTGAATGTATGGACAGAAGACCAAGTGGCCACTGTGCAAATGTCCACGGTCGACACATTTCTAAGGAAGGCCATCAAAGCAGCCATGCCCCAAGTAGAATGGCCTTTCACCTCCCCTGCAAGGGGGTTCTTGTACTTGTGGTAGTTGTACAAGATGCACTTAGCCAACCATTTTGACAAACCCTGTTTGGAGATAGCCTTGCCCTGGCATTTGGGAGAAAAGGTTATAAACAATTGTTCAGACTTCCAAGCCTCTTTGGTCCTAGAGATGTAATATCTCAGAATCCTGTACATGTCCAAAGTGTGCAAGAGGTATTCCCCCTTTTAGAATACTGTGGATAGTACACCAGCAGTTCAAAATTCGAAACAACTTTCAGAAGAAAAGAAGGGGTTGCTCCTCAGAGCCACCCAGTCTCTGTGGAAAATCAAATAAGGCGCCTTACAAATGAGGGCCTGAAACTCTGAAATCCTTTGAGCTAAAGTAATAGTGACCAAAAAGAGCATTTTCCAGGACAAGTAACGCATGTTGCAACTTGCTGTCGGCTCGAAAGGAGGCAAAGTAAGTTTTTCTAAATTAAAATTTAAATCCCAGGGGGGAACCAGACTCCAGACCAGAGGCTTAAGGATGAGGATCCCCTTCAGAAAGTTTCTGGAGACCTCCAACTGAGCAAAGTTTTTGCCCCCCACTGGAAGGTGGTAGGCAGAAACTGCTGACAAGTGGACCTTCAGAGAAGAATAACTGAGGCTCGAATCAGACAGGTGCAAAAGGTACTCAAGGACCTGGGGAGCCGAGCAAGAGAATGGATCCAGGCTCTTGGTCATGGCCCAAATGAAGAATCTCTTCCATTTTATGGCATACGTGGATCTGGTCGAGGGCATCCTTGCCTCTACCAGGACCTGGGCAACTCGAGACGAGACGCCATAATGAGAGACAGCTATGTCCAAAGGTGCCGTGCATGCAGGCAGAGAGACTTGAGGCTCAGGTGTACCAAGCTGCACTGCTCCTGAGACAGAAGGTCGTGAGAGAGAGGAAGAGGTACTGGGGGTTCCAAAGTCAGCTGTTGCAGCACAGGGAACCAAATCTACCAAGGCCAAAGAGGAGCTATGAGAATCAAGTGAGCCCCCTCTTCCTGTAGCTTCAGCAGAACCTTATGCAGAATGGGAAAGGAAGGGAAAGCGTACAGAATCTCCCTGTCCAGGATAGAGACAGCATGTCTCACCAAAAAACACCATGCATGGGAATGAGCGAGCAAAAGCTGGGTAGTTTTGCGTTGGATGGGGAGGTGAATAGATCTATTTCTGGCCAACCCCATTGAAGGAAGAGATCTTTCACTACTTCCTGCTTCAGTTCCCACTCATGAGCCCGATTGACAGTGCAGCTGAGACTGTCTGCCAGGACATCATGGATCCCTGGAACCTGGATTGCTACCAATGACAGGCTGTGCTGGACTACCCAGTACCACACCCTCATTGCTTCCCTGCAAAGGGGATATGATCGGGTGCCTCCCTGCTCGTTTATGTACCAGACTGTCGCTGTGTTGTCTGTCTGGACCAATAGTGTTCCCAGTATCAGGAGGGACTGGAACACTTGGAGGGCATAGAGCACTGCTTTCATCTCCAGAATATTGATATGTGGATGTTCCTCTAGTGGAGACCATGTCCCCTGCATTTGGTGGTCTCCCAGGTGAGCGCCCCATCCCTGGCCTGAGGCATCCGTCATCAGGGTCATGGAAGGGGATGGGGTGTGGAAGGGGATCCCTAACAAAAGGTTGGAAGGATCCTGCCACCATAGGAGATCTCTCTTCAGACTGCTGGAGACTAGGACCATGTGATCCATATCATCCAGGCATTGATCCCACTGGACCCGGAGGGACCACTGGGTCTCCCTCATGTACAGTTTGGCTAAAGGGACTGTGGGTATGGCAGCCAGCATTAGACCCAACAGGCGGAGTACGGAGCGCGCTTTGGTCCTTTGAAAGGAGGAAACCAGTGCCGCTTGTTGAATCAGAGTTTCTGCCCTGTCCGTGGGCAAGAATGCCCTGCCCTGAACTGTATCCAGCACTGCTCCAATGAACTGGAGCTGCTGGAAGGATGAGAGTTGAGACTTGGGAGCATTCACAGTGATGCCAAGTCTGGAGAATAGGTCTAGGGCGTAAAGCAGAGAAGTCCTCAGACTGTTCTGTGACGGTGCTGACAGCAGCCAGTCATCCAGGTAAGGGAACACATAAATCCCTTGGTGACGTAAGGTCATGGCCACTACAGCTAGGCACTTGGTAAAAACCTGAGGTGCTGATGGAAAGGCCAAATGGAAGGGCCTTGAACTGAAAATGATCATCCTGACAGGAAGATCTCAGGAAGCAGCGGTGGGCCGGGAGGATAGGGATATGCAGGTAAGCATCCTGTATATCCAGTGAGCACAGCTATTGGTTCCGTGGGAGCAGGGGTAAGAGTCCCTGGAGTGTCAACATACTGAATCTCTTGTATTCTACAAAGAGATTGAGTAGGATGAGGTCTAAGATAGGCCTCTGATCTCCCATCTTTTTTGGAACTAGGAAGAAATGAGAATAATATCCCCTTCCTATTTGCCCGGGCAGAACCAGCTCTATGGCAGATTTTTGTAGTACAGCCTGGATTTTCAGATGGACCAGACTTAGAAGTTTTGCTGGGTAGAAAGACCTGCCCGGAGGGTTGTTCGGGGGTCTGTCCAGGAAATCGATTGAGTGACCTCTTGCTACTAGTTGAAGGACCCAAACATCGTTGGTGATCAGCTTCCATCCTTCCAGGTGGAGGATGAACCTTCCTCCCACTGGTTCCTCGGGAGAGCGGGGAGGAAGGGGGAATCCTATCGCATCAGGATGTGGAGGGGAGTGCCACCTTACTGCCTAGAACGGTCTTTAGGAGTTTTGCCTGAGAAGTCTGGGGGTCTGAACAAGTGTTTCATCATTTACCCTGCCACTTACCTTGGATCTGCCTGTTCCACCACTTCTGAGGACGACGAAAGGACTGCTTGGGTTTTTGCCCCGAGCGGTACACGGAGTGGTCATCCTTTAGTAACCTGCCACTCTCCTTTAACTCTGTTATGATGTCCTTTGTGTCTCCCCCAAACAGGATGGGGCCCCTGAAGGGGGCATCCAGTAGGGTGCACTGGACGTCTTGCGCCAGTCCCGCAAGACGGAGCCAGGCCAGGCGCCTCAAGCAAACACCGTGGCTGTAAACCGGACCACTGAATTGACAGTGTCATAAGTGGCCCCTAATGCATGGCGGCAAGAAGACTTATTCAGTCTTACTTTGTCTAAGAGATGATTCCTGAGGTTCTCATCTGGTAGGACCTTTTCTAAATTGGACAAGGCCAATTTCTGAAATGAAACCATATGGGCTACATAGTTCAAAGACCTGATGGTACAGGTCAATGAAGAATATACCTTGCGCCCCATACTGATCTATTTGTTTGGATTCTTTGTCCAGAGGAGAAGCACTCAGGTGCTTCAGCTGTGCCGACCTGTCATGGGTTGCAGTGATGACCATGGAGTCGGCCTTTGGTTGACCGGTCAAATGACTGACCCCTTCCTGGGGGTGATATGTCTGATCTGCTTGTTTGGAAACAGCCAGGACAGAGGACAGCTGTTGCCAAATAGTTAAGGTGAGGTCCTCCTGCAGTCCCGTCCATGGAGGAATGGGGAGGGGATCCACACTGGTGAAGTCCAGGTGTTCTGCCAGACATTTCCTCTTGGGATCTAACTCCCCGGGACACCGAGTCACAAGCTTGTTTGATAGATCTTAAGAGTTCCATGAAGGAAGGATCCTACGGTGGGGAATTTGGGGACTCTTTTGGCTGGGGTTCAGTGGGGGAGTACGGTTCCGACTGGTCATCTGGCTCAGAGTCTGAGTTAGCACCAGAGAATTCCAGCCTACTGGGTAGAGGAGCTACATCTGGGACCATGTCCATCACCCTTGCTCCTGGGTGGGGCTCCAAGGAGTGCCCACCCGAACCCCGGTCTGATGCCCTGTCCAAAGGAGAGGGGCTTCTGGTGATGGCCCTATGAGTGGATGTGGGGGCCACAACCAGTTGGGGTTGTCCCAGTTCCTGAAGGAGCTGTGATTTGGCAGCTTGCCACCATGCTGGAATAGAAGTAGGTGGTTCTGGCTGGGGAGATGGAGGAGGTTGGTATCCTGGGTATCCCATAGCGTACGAAGAACAGCTGGGGAAGGGGGTACCAATAGTGGTATGGTTGATGACCCTGGTAATAATGCCCCAGTGTTGGGTACCCCGGCATTGGAGCTGACAGCGGATACCCAGGAGATGACCCTGCTGGTGTTGGGTAGTAGGGGTGCTGCACTGGTGGGTAGCCAGGGAAAAGACCCATAGGACTCGATGGAGGAGGGTCAGAGGGTCCAGAAATAGGTGGAACCAAGGGACCACTTGCGGGAAACGGGTCTGTTGGTGGACCCGGGGTGTCAGGAATTTCAGAAGTACCAGAAGGCTCCAGCATAGGAGCAGGAAGATCCTGGTCCATATTGGGTGAGGTATGGATCAGGGAATAGCCCAGTGTCGGGATAGGTAGGTGACCTGATGTCTGGTCTGAGATAGGTGAGAGGACAAGGGGATAGAGAGCCCTATCACCAGGTCCGGCCCTAAGGCTGGAGTCTGAGAAGGTATGCCTGATGCAGAAGAGGACTCCTGGACAGCCACGCTCGGTTCCCCAGCTGGAGAAAATGAGTCATTGGGCAGGGTCAGTAGATCCCATGGAGGAGAACCCTCGCGGGAGGGTGGCACTGGAGTCTCGCCCTGCACAACATCGGAGATCACACGGGTGTCCGATGGGAGGCCACTCACTGGGCAGTCAATGGAGGAGCCAATGACCGGCTTATTGGTGGAGACCTGGTGGGCCAACAACTGACTTACAGGTGGTGGACAGGCCCACAACAGACCGGGGGCTAGAGTGGGGTGGGACGCCAGAGGCCGAGCTCCTGACAGGAGAACCGGTGGGAAGCTTAGCTGTCGAGCCTTCAACAGAACCTAGTTACTCCAGAGAAGAGTCCCTCAACTGCCCACTGACCAAGGGTGGGGGGAGGGGATAAGGCATCCGATCTGCCGGAACAGATGGAGACCCTTGAGGTAAAGTACTCACCGAGGCCTCACTCACTCACTGCAGCATTGGCTGTCTGACGACAGGGAGAATGAACCCGTTGCTGGCACTTCTCCTTATCCTTCTTCTTGTGCTTTTTTTCAGGAGGTGGTGAAGAAGCTCCTTCCCTCAGCTCCTGAAGCTCCTTTTCTCTAGATGCGAGGCAGGACTTCAAAAGATGAATGTCGAGGGACTTCTGTTGGCAGGTGCGCGTGGCCTGGTTAAACGACTGGCAGATTACACAATTTACTACCCGGTGTTTCGGGCCCAGGCTAAGCACGCAGTGGGAGTGGTTGTCCCCGTGTGGGATTTGGGCACTGCACTGTGAACACTTTTTCTTTTCTCTTGAAGACATACACTGAAAATGTAAGGGAAAAAACTATTATACTGAGTAATAAATGGCGGATGACTGAGCTAGTTCAACTGCGAGGATTCGACGAATTCAGGTCGACAGCGGGAAAGAACTGGAGGGTAGGCATGGGAACCAGCCCCTATATACTGTCATACTGATCCATGATCAGGTGCCACCAGGGGTGGTCCCTCGCTAATGATTGCTAGCTAAATATTTGCCACACGGACCTGATGCCAGAGGACGCAGTCCTATATGTGAAGACCTACTGCAGGAACCCTCTCGAAGTAAGATTCTTCTTTTCCTGTGGGAATTCACTTCTTAGGGAGCACCTCCTTCATGGCAGCCATCACAATTTCTGACAATGACTGGTAGTTTTATACTCTGGAAACAGGAACTGTCAGAGCGATCTTTAGCACAGCATGCCAGTCATGCAGCTCCCTCCTAACTGATGCAACTGCTGCCACTCAACAGTTACAGTTAGTTGACTCCTTTCCTTTAGAACTCTAGGCCACACCAGCTGACCCAGCATTCTCAAGGAACCAGAGACTAACTGTTTTAGGCCAAGCAGACCTACTGAGGAGCCTGAGCTCCTAGTGGGCTACATAAGGATTAAGCAATGACCGTGGTTTAATGCATATTATACAATGGCAAGAAAAAATCCTGGACTCTGATTGGTCAGTCTTGGGCTGAACCCATGATGTTAATCAGTACAACATCACGGGTGTGATGTTAATCAGTACAACATCACGGGTCTAGTCTCAGCCTCACTGTGAACCTGCAGATGAGCATCTTATGGCTGAGCATGTCATTGATTGTTTCATCTTCTCTTAAAAAACAAAAGTATTTTTTCACAGAAAAACATCTTTAATTTTTTTTTTATTCTGTATAACAATGAGCCATTGTATAATAGCAATAATGCCCTCCAGGGTGTGTGTCGTTTGGGATAACGTCACGCCTCAGTCGTTGGACGCACTCGGCCTGCGGCCTCGTGCTCAACCACCTGAGGCGTGACGTTATCCCAGCACGACACACACCCTGTCGGGCATTATTGCTTAATTATTCAATGGATTTCATTTTTCCTACAATCTGATTGGCTACTGAGGGTCTTTACCCATGGGTAAATCCTACAATAACATAGATAAAGACCCAGTAACCAGAGAAACCCCTTCACCAAAAAAGCAAAACATGAATCTTTCCATGTCTGCAAAAATGTAAACAAACCACTGCCATATTCGTTCTCCACTAAACGCTCCACAAAACAGAGGCACAGAAGAGCGTCCAAACTTGTCCATGTACGAGCACAGATTTTGTAAAGTTAATGAGAAAAAAACAATTTTCTACAACCTAATAGTCTCCTCACCATTAGAAAGTCAATTTGCTATTAAAAATGAATGTCCTAACACGTTTAATCTGATGTTTGAAAAGTGAAGCTGTAACTCCAAGCATGTGCATTACAGTCGATGCTAGTGCACATACCTGGAGTGACGGCTTCAGATTTCAGACATGAGGTTAAACATTTTAGACTGCTCATTGTAATAACGAAGTCACAACTCTATTACCTCCTAAAATTGCTTTCGTGTATATCAGTTAACAAATGGAAATTCCTAGAAGCACCAGTATACATGTACTTCGGCACCAGCTTCAATTGCAGACACAGAAGGAGCGCGCATCCAGAGATGTACTGTCACAGTGACTACTCTGAAAATGCTGATTTTGGAAAGCACAGGACTATTTTGAAACTAAAACATTTAAATGCAATATATATATATATATATATATATATATATATATTTTCTTTCAAAAAGTGAAGGGGGACATAATATAATTGCAGTCATCTACTCCAGGATGTGGGTTATGTTGCCATTTACCTACTTCTGGTGTGGAGTTGGTCACTCGGCCTGCAGCCTCACAACCAAACCACACACCAGGCATGGGTAAATCCCAGCATAACCCACTCCCTTTTGTGTATTATTGCTTAATTGATGCACACCCCACAAAGATCAAATACTCCCTGTGTGAACTCAAGCAGTTCACTTAACTTCCTGGTACTCCAGTACACCCACCTGTGGAAATGGGCTGAAGTAGGACCACACTGGAAACAAGATGTTGCATTTCATCTGGACTATCCTGGGTAAGCAAATTACCTTGACTCACGCATCAGTTTTAATGTGATGATAGTTATATTTTTAAGGGGTGCTGCTGGTTGTTGGCGATGCTACATAAACCTACAATCCAGCCAAGTCCTCGCCCCACACAGTGCTGCCAAAAAGGGCCAGCAATTCATTCAAACCTTTTCTTTTTTCCAACTTTCTACTGTGGCCTTAATTGTAAATATTAGTTTGGGACTCTTGTTTCTTGAATTTATGTACCTTAGCTAACTGGAATCACCAACCGTTAGGGGCAAATTAGTATTAATGTGATTACTAGCATTACCACCTACGAGGTGAGTGACAAAGCCTGATAGTTTGAAGGAGTGGCGCAGTCATCAGACTTTCAAGTTGATGGCACCTTGTTTCAAGGTGGTGTTGAGACCTGGATGTTGCTTGGGGCTTCCACCTATGGGGATGTCTCCAACAGAAGCTGTCAGTGTGCCTCCCCTAAAGAAAACAAAAGTTCCCACCCATGTTGACTGGGCACCCAAATAATGTGCTCCCAACACAAATACTATGCTCACAGTACAAATAATATGCTCACAGTACCCCATTTAACCAATAAGCAATATAACATGCAATGCAGTAAAGAAACACAATTCAGAGATGGAAGTGGAGACAGTAACTGTAGTACAAACAATATAACATGACATTACTAGGGTGTACAGAGGAAAGACAGGGTTAATGAAAGCAATTAAAACCAGAAAGAAATAGGATAGGAATTCCACACAAAGTCCCACCTCCCACCAACGGGTAGTATATTCCTACTCACCTTCCCCACTGGTGCACCAGTAACTCCAAAGTCCCTAATACGAGCCCCCACTGTCCTAAATGTGCACATTTCTGGATACAGTTGCAGGTCTGATCAGTATCCAAGGGGTGCGGTGCTATGGATCTATTACAGCTGGGGATCTCAGATGAATATTAACACAAACAACAGTTCTTAGTCACTGATGCACTAAAAACTTGGAGGCTTTTCTATCTTGGTATTTTCTAAGTTTGCACAATCCTTGCCCAGTTACTAACTGTTTCTAAATATGAACATACGAAATTGCAAGCAGATACAGGCCATTCAGTCTATCTCGTCTGCTCGAGTATGCAGCACTTCAGTCCATTAGACTGCAGCTGCCCCCCCATATGCCCTTCCCCCATCTCCCACCTCCTCCCGATTTGTACCTTCCCCTTGAATCTGTCTCACCCCCTCTTGAAGCCCCCAACACTCTGCAATGATACAACTTCCTCTGGCAGAGCGTTCCACCCTGCCACCACCCTTTCTGTGAAATAGTGCCTCCTCATTTCCCTCTTGAACCTGCCCCCTTCCAGCTTCATAGAGTGTCCCCTGGTTTCCCTTCTGCCTTTCAGATTGAACATACACCTGGTGTCTACTTTGTTCAAACCCTTCAGGTACTTAAAGGTCTCAATCATATCCCCTCTCTCCCTTCTTTCCTCCAGAGTATACATATTGAGCTCTCTCAGTCTCTCCTCATATGGTCTGTTCCCCAACCCCAGGATCATTTTTGTTGCCCTGCGCTGTACCCCCTCCAGTAGTTTGATGTCCCTTTTCAAGTAGGAGTGCCAGAATTGCACACAGTTCTCTAGCTGCGGTCTCACCAGGGACCTGTACAGGGACAAGATGACCTCCCCACTCCTAGCAGTAATCCTGCTTGCTATGCACCCTAGCATCCTGTTTGCCTTCGCTGCTGCCTTCCTGCCCTGAGCAGAGTGGTTCCTCTTCCTGGTTACCAGCACTTCCAGATCCTTCTCCTCCTTGGATTTTGTTAACGGGACACCGTCCAGCCAGTAATTGTGTCCTGGATTCTTGCCTCCTAAATGCATCACTTTGCACTTCTTGGCATTGAAACCAAGCTGCCAAGTGTGAGACCATTCCTCCAGTTTTACCATATCCCCCAAAGTACTTTTGCTTCCTCCCCCCCATCTACCTTGGCACAAATCTTTGTGTCATCTGTGAAGAGACTGATCTTGCTCTTAATCCCTACTGTGATGTCGGCTATGAAAATGTTAAACAGAACCAGTCCCAGCACCAAGCCCTGTGGTACACTACTTGTTAATGCCCTGGGTTCAGATGCCCCCCCCCCGACTACTACCTTCTGCTGTCTACCCTGCAGCCAGTTCTTGACCCATCTGACCAGTTTCCTCCCTGCTCCCGGACTCTTCAACTTGCAGGTCAGCCTACTGTGTGGCACCTAGTCAAAGGCCTTGCTGAAATCCAGGTAGAGGACATCCACGGCATGTCCCCTGTCCAGTGCCCTCAAACCCAGTCGTAAAAATCAACCAAGTTTGTCTGGCCTGATCTGCCTGAGACAACCTCTTGCTGCCTGCTGTCCTGAAGATTGTTATCCTCAAGAAATTGCACCAGTCTTTCCTTGAGGATCGTCTTCATCAGTTTTCTCACAATTGCAGTAAAGCTTACTGGTCTGTAATTCCCCGGTTCGTCCTTGGGCCCACTCTTATGGACAGGTACCACATGTGCTTCCTTCCAGTCCCTGGGCATGCACCCTGAGTTCAGAGAGGTATTAAACAGGTTCACCAATGGTCCTGCCAGGAACTCTGCCAACTCTCTCAGTACCCTGGGGTGGACTCCATCTGGGCTAGGTGCCTTGTCCACCTTCAGAGACTTCAGGCCCTCCCTCACACTTTCCACCGAGATTTTCCCATCCATGGTTGCTTCTCCCCCACCCTCTCCCACATTGCCCTTTTTCTCAGGTATGGGCCCATCCCTCTCCTTCGTGAAGACTGAACTGAAGTATTCATTAAGTACTTCTGCCTGCTGAGCCCCCTTTTCTACCCACCCACTTCCCCTCCTAATCCATAACAATTTGATCCTTGCTCTTCCTCTTCTCTGATATATCTGAAGAAATCCTTTCCTCCTTCTTTGATCCCTGTGCTAACCTCCGTTCCCTAGCTGCCTTTTGGCCTTTACCACTCTGCTCACTTCTCTGGATTTCTTCACATATTCATCTCTGTCTTCTGCCCTGTTGGATCTCTTGTAGATCCTAAATGCATTCCGCTTCTCCCTCACCTTCTCCACAACCTCTCTACTCATCCAACTTAGTTTCTTGGTCCTGGCTTTCTTGCTCTTGCTCTGGCTCTTGACACAAGTTTTAGTGGCTTCAGCCAGTCCTGCCCTGATGACTGCCCATTTTTGTTCCGTGTCCATTTCTGGGCGGATGCTTGCCATATGACTTTCAGTATGTGTTCCATCCTGCCAAAGTCTGTCCTTTTGAAGTCCAGGACCCTAGTTTTAGTAGCAGCTACTTTCCTACCCAGATTGATTGAGAACCACACTGTGTGGTGGTCACTGCTTGCTAGAGGTTCCTCCACCCTTACATCCCTGACCTGTTCACCATCTTCCAGTACCAAGTCTATTATATTCCCCCTCCCTCATTGTCTCCATTACCCCCTGGGTAAGGAAGCCATCCTGGAATGCTTACAGGAGGATCTGCTCCCTGGCACAAGTAGTTGCTGGAATGCTCCAATCCACCCCCAGTAGATTAAAATCCCCCCCCACCACTGTGCTCCCTTTGCCACTATGCCTCCTTATCTGCTCCCCCAGTTCCCTGTCAATGTCAATAGGTCAACTATGTAACACGGTAGCAGGGCTGAGGGCCCTGGTATTGTACACATGGTTAACCTCAGGCAGCTGGCACAGTTGCAAAAGAGCATTCTTTCCTGGTCCCCCTTGGTGATCTTGACCACACAGCTGAAACTGGACCAGTGGACACAACATGTCTCCAGTGGCGAATAGTGTGTGTGTGTGTGTGTGTGTGGGGGGTCTTTTCTGAACTTACCCCAAGGCTAGGCCATCACACAGGGCCATAGTGACTTGGCTGTCTACCAGAACGAATCCCGGCAGCAGGATCCATCTGAGAGGTGGCCACCCACGCTCTAAAAATGGAGCTTAAGCAGGGGCAACCCCTGCTTTGTGCAGGCACTTTAGTTCCAGGCTCAGAGGGAGGATGATGTGTCTCACTGCAATACTGCCACATAGATGACTACAGGTGGCCGTGCAGTTGGGACAACCATGCAGATGGAGGAAACTCTTGATGTCTGTAGGGCCATCAACTCTGTGTGCAAGCACATGCCATGCTGTTCCAGCTAAGGTGTACTGTGAGTAAGGAGACAAGTGAGGTAAATCCCTAAACAGCTACAGATTGATGGCTATGGTGATACTCCTGGATCCCCGGCACCTTTCCTGTGCACACTAGCATCTGACATGATAATCAAAGAGTGGCCCAGCTGGGGGCAAATGGAGAAATGAACACAGAGCTGCAAGGTGGGAGGATGATGGGTGTGGAGTAGGTGGCCATTAGCCTGATATGGGCTAGTCCAGAGCTCAGAGGTGAACAAATGGTAAGCCAAAACAAAAAAAGCTATGGAACACCTGTGAAGGAATATGTGTTTGCCAGAGAGCAACTCTTTTTGTTGAGAGGGATATGGCATCTTTATGGCCAGTTGGACATCTTCCAAAATCCCCACTCGACACTCATGGCTCATCCACACACCTGCACCGGGGGTTGAAGGAACACCAGCTCCTCCAGTCTTCAATGACATGC
This sequence comes from Neoceratodus forsteri, assembly GCA_016271365.2. Taxonomy (NCBI): domain Eukaryota; kingdom Metazoa; phylum Chordata; order Ceratodontiformes; family Ceratodontidae; genus Neoceratodus; species Neoceratodus forsteri. The sequence continues at coordinate 524,994,032 of JADMNL010000023.1, forward strand.
TGGACATCTGTTTTCCTGAAAGAATGCCACCATGCAGAATGTAGCGAAACGGGTGATTAAAATTTAGGGGTTGTTTCCATGCTGGGATGGATTTGAGAACAGGGCTTTGAGTCTCTTCTGTAAGCACTAACACAGCTGTTACTCCTGCAGTCAGTCAATGCCACTAAAGATTAATGTAGCAGGGCATACTGCATTAGCTTTATATTGTTATTACTTCAGCAGAAAAAGTACCATCAACCGTGTACTCATTTGCAACAGCATCCTGGGATCACATGATCAGTTAAAATAAAGCCATATAGAATTAGTAAATGTGATACAATAATAATAAAGCAAATTATGATATAAAAATCAAGTCATATAATAACACAAATAATACAAAATTCAATTCATACACTACAAATATAAAATTCAAGTTATACAATAATACAAATATATAAATCAAGTCATGCAACTATACATATGTGAAAATCAAGAGTCTTTAACAAAGATCTTATAATGAGAATCCCGTATTTGTTTAAAACGATGCAGTAATATGAATTCATTCAACCATAAGTTGTGTTGCAAATTATTACAACGATATATGCCCCTATATTTAAATGCATCTGTCTGCACTGTGCAAGATACAGCGACGCGCATAAAATAGTGCATGGCCATCAGGTTGCCATATTCATCCAGGCAGTTCCTCCAGCATTATGCCCATGTAAATAATTGGGTGGTGTTTGTGCCATGCAAAGTACATATGCACTCCGCTGGCAACAGATTACCAGGAGCATAGGGTGACAGGATGTCCCAAATGGTATAGTGACTTTATTCATGAGTGCCCTATTCAGCATCCAGCATGCTAATGAACACACATGACATGCAAAGTGCTAAGGGGCCATAAGCATGTCATTATGTGGCCAGTAGCAGCTTTGCTCAATGCCTCCATGCACAAATGCAGGGTGGTATTGCACAGAGCCTTGTCCATTGCCCCCCACCCTCATGATCCCTAACAAAACATCCCTGAAAATCTAGTGGTCTCCCATCCCACCTCTATCCCCTTTACATTAATGAAGACATCTCTGGTAGTCTAGTGGTACCCTGGTCCCCTGTTCCCCATTGCAGAACTTAACATCTCCCTGGCAGTATAGTGGTTGCCCCTTCCACCCCAATCCTTGTTTCAGAACTCGACATCTCCCTGGCAGACTAGTGGTTCCCCCTCCCATCCTGATCCCTGTTGCAGAACTGAACATCTCCCTGGTGGTCTGTTGGTTCCCTCATCTGCCCCGATCCACATTACAGAAATGGTCCTCTTTGATGTCTTTATTAGCGACATTGGAGAAGGGCTGGAAGAAAAGATATGTCTGTGCATGGATGGCACAAAAATCTGCAACAGAGAGGACGCACGGTGGGGGGGGGGGATTGATGGATGATCTGAAAAAGCTGAAAGACTGGTCAAAGGTTTGGCAACTAGGTTTCAGTGCCAAAACGTGCAGAATCATGCACATAGGACACAAAAACCCAAGGGCGCGTACCAAATGTGAAGGGAGGTGGTGACAACCACAGAACAGGAAGGGGACTTAGGGGTCTTCATATCTGATGACCTGAAGGTAGCAAAGCAGTGTGATAAAGCAGCAGGAAAGGCTAGTAGAATGCTGGGATGCATAGGGAGGGGTATCACCACCAGAAAGAAGGAGGTAGTGTTACCCCTGTATAGACCAATGGTGAGGCCCCACCTGGAGTACTGTATCCAGTACTGGAGGCTCCATCTCCAGAAAGACACAGAACGGGGGGAAGCGGTACAGAGAAGAGCAACCAAAATGATGCATGGCCTGCATCAGAAGCCCTACAAGGAAAGACTCAAGGAATTAAATATGTACTCTCTGGAGGAAAGGAGGGAAAGGGGAGACATGATAAAAACATTCAAATACCTCAAAGGTATTAATAAGGTACAAGAGGAAGGTATTTTGCATAGAAAAAGATGCTCAAGGACAAGGAGGCATGATATGAGGCTGGAGCGGGGGAAGCTCAGACGGGATGTGAGGAAGTACTTCTTCATGGAAAGGGTGGCGGACATCTGGAACAGTCTCCCAGCAGAGGTGGTGTGTACTAAAACAGCAGCAGGATTCAGTCATACATGGGATAGACACAAGGGGACCTTAGTAACAGGACTTGGGGGGAGGCCGTAGATTGAATAGGGTCTGCAGTAGTACAGTAGGTAAGGAATATAGGGCAGACTGGGTGGGCCAAGAGATCCTTTTCTGATGACACCTTCTGTGTTTCTATGAAGAACAGCCTGGTTGTCCAGTGTTCTGCCTTCCACCCTGATGTCCATTAAAAAATTAAAAACTCCCTCGTCATCCAGTGCAGGTACCTCCCGCTTGCCCTGATCTCAGTAAAATAAATTAAGAAACCCCTGGTAGTCCAGCGGAATCCATATCTTGACCCCCAATCCACATGATAGCAGTCATCAACTCCCCTCCTCCCTGGCCCACCCAATCAGCACTCACCACCCCCAAACCCTTATCCTTCTTGACTCACCCATCATTTGCCAGTCAAGTCCCACTGGCAATGCTGGAGATAACTAGGACAGACCCTACTCTCACCACCTCAGCTGGCCGCCATCTGAATGACAAGGAGCAATCATGCACATATTGTAGAAACAGCTGGCGCCACCATAGATCACATCTGCATAGTCAAACAGCAGGAGGATCGAGTCAAATGCCAAACTAAGGGTGGAAGGCAGTATTTATTCCTATACAGAGCACCAAGTTTGGGGTGTAATTGTTCGATTATGGTATCAATATGAACTGAGAAGTCAAGATGAGGATCAGATAACATGCCAAGGTATTTGAAGAAGGCGGCTTCCTCAAGGGAGTGCCATCAGGGGATTTAAAAACAGGGATCTGGCTAAGCCTACTAAGTAGCTGGTGTGTACTGACATGACTGTTTTTGTAGGCATTCAGCAAGAGCTGGTTTGTTGGTGCAGGACCAGCACTAGACATTATCAAAGTCATGACTGAGGTTCCAGACAGTGGTATAAAGAACAGTAGCACTGGCCTACATTTGGGTATTTTCTGAGACACAGTCTGAGGGAAGGTCATTATGAAAAATTTTGAGGAGGACTGGAACCAGTATAAAGCCTTGAGGCACACTGGAGTTAATGGGGAGGGGAGAGGAAAAGGATTCCCAACCAGGACAGGCTGGTTACGACCAGAAAGGTAGGAACAGAACCATCCGGGGGGGGGCAGGGACTGAGAGCCTATAGCACACCTCAGCTTGTCTAGAAGTAATAGGTGGCTTACAGAGTCAAATGCCTTGGCCATGTCAATAAGGAAAGCGACTGACACATGACCCCCATCTAGACCCTTCAGTATAAAATCATTGACACATCGGCGGGAAGAGACTGTGGAATTGGTTTCACAGAAACCAGACTACAAAGGGGAGAAAAAGGAGGAGTCAAGAAAGTGGAAGAGCTGGAAGAAAACCAGTGTTTTTTGCAGTTAGCCAGGGAGGAGAGGAGAGGAATAGGGTGGTAGTTGCCAGGTGTACAGGTGTCACCCCTTTGTGAAGGGGAAGGACTTTAAGCAGTTCCCAGCAGGCTGGGACCAAACAAAGCTGAAAGGTGAGATTTAGAAGCAGAGAGGTGGAGTAGGGAAGGAGTTTAGGGTCAAGACCATCAGGACTCTGGTCTTTGGAGGGTTAAGGGAGAGAAGGGCAAACAAAACATCTGAGGCAGTGACTGGTGAGAAACCAAATGCAGATGAGGACTTGCTGTACTTACTGTATTTGCAAAACAGAGTGCAGGTCAGCACACCAGCCCTGCTTGCCCATTGGTCTCCAGTGTACAAAGAATGGACTAAGGATCAGTTGTGGACCTGCAGTAACTTTTTATGTGAAGCCCTCTTGCTGTACAAAAAGGCACAAATCCTGCTAAGAACTGGCAGCAAAAGCAGGTACACAGGGGAAGAAGAAAGTGGAAACCTGAAAGGGCTGGACTATAGTGTGGGGAGTGGTAAATACCTCTAAACCACGTGGAAGTCTAACAGGACTTGAATTCTCTTCACTCTGCCCTATTAGCTTAGCAAATCAGGTATGGATCAAGGAGGAGTTACCTACACAAAGGGAAAGACACAGTGGGGCACACAGAGGTTTGAGGTGAGTGGAAGCAGAACTAGAGGGCATGCATTCAAACCTAGAGGACAGGATAAAGGGAAACATTAGAAAGCCTTACTTCACACATAGGGTGGTTAAAAACTGGAATAGCCTACCCAGGGAGGTTGCAGAAACTAGTGCTGTTCAGGCTTTCAGTGCTGGAATAGACAATAGACAGTTTCCTGAGGAAGATTGGCACTGAGACTTCCACAGCACGAGTAGGGGTTGCATCATAATGGCTAATGGACAAGATGGACCTTTTTTCCTTTCCATGATCACAGTACTGTTACTATGTTACAACACATATGTTACATACATCTAGATCCTGGAGGCTGACAGAAATTGTGTTGCCAAACTCTACAGACTGACCAGTTTTAGTTGTGCAGTACAGTTATTGACAATGGTATTTACTCTGTATAAGATTTTTGGTAAGAGGTATGGGTGGGTCCACAGTTTATTCACGCAGAATGGAAATCGTCATCCAGAAAAAACTGTGCCCCAAGCTTGGTGCCCTGTTCAGGAACCGTAGTTGCATCCCTCCAATTGTGAGGCGTGAACTTGTCCAGAAGATGATACTGCCCATTTCTGACTACTGTGACATAGTCTATGGTGCTGCCCTTAAGTTCACCCTGGCCAGACTGGACACCCTCTTCAATTTCTTCTGCTGCTTTGCCTTGGATGCCCCCCCCCGCACCCACCACTGCAATCTTTATCATGCCCTATCCTTCCCCTCTCTTGCAAACAGGCAGCTCTACCACTGTGTTAAATTCACCTCCAAGCACTGGTTGGGTGAGCTCCCTTCCTACCTCACCTCTTCCTTTATAACACCCCCTCACCCTCTCATTCCCTTAGATCAACCAACTTCTCACCCTGGTAGTCCCCTGCAGATCCACCCAAATCGGCCAAACCGGTTACTGTCACTGCCTCCCAAAAATCTGGAATTCTCTCCCCCCCTCAAATCCGGCACTCATCCTCTGCCTACTCCATCAGCTCTGCCCTCAATAATTACCTTGCTCCTAGCTGCTCCTGCCATGTCCCTCCCTAACACCCTCCTCTAAGCCCTGGACAAACCCTACCCCTCTACTGTCACCTTCATTTTACCCTGTGCACACCCACCCAAATTCCTAGCTCTCCCCTTCCCCCAAATTGCTCCCCCTTACTGGCCTCCCTTGATCTGTCACAGAAAATAAGGGGCCCTGAATGGTCTCCATGGGTCCCTCTCCTACCCTTCAAAGGGGCTTGTATCTCTCATCTACTCCCTTCCCCCACCATCCTGAAGGGTTCTCTCTGGGATACTTCCTTATCCCCTTCTCTTTGGTCAGTGCAGTGCAGGATCCTCACATTCTGAAGTGGTCTTCAGGGACATGACTCTTCCCCCTCCCCATCCACTTCACCACCTGCCACTCTTTTCCCCCCTTTTCTTTTATGTAAGCACTTGTTACTTATTAACCCAGCACTTATTATTGTCCACTGTTTTTACCTATCATGTGCAACACTGTTGTAACACTGTTTGTAACATCTACCTTACAGCTGTATGTTAATGTTGAACTTATAACTTGAATGTTTAATGTCTTATTCCTAATGTACCCCTTTCCCCCAGGTCACACTGGGAGACAAGCAACTTGTCGCTCACTGTGCCTTCCTGGTGAAACATTTCACTAAATAAATAAATAAAAAATGAGCAAAAGAAGGCTAGATCACATGCAGAGCTGAACTCTAAACTAGGATGGGGCAAACCTTTTGCCTGTTGCTTTACCACCTTGGAGCCTGCTTGCTTCAGATCTCAGAGGCTAAGTAGGGTAAGGCCTAGTAGTCAGTAGTAGGATGGGAGGCATCCAGTGAACACCAGGGGCTGCAGAAAGTGATGTTGGTAGGTAGCTCTGCAGGGGGCACTCTTCCTCGGTAAAACGTAACCATATCGATGCCCTTTCATGGTGTTTGGGGGACACTGTACTGTCAACGGTGCTGCCATTCAAATGAGACATGTACCCGAGGCACTGGCTGGTTGCTGAGGTGGCAGTGGACCAGATATTTTGTGGGGTACCACTAGGCTCAATCTTGGGCCCTCTTTTGTTCTCCCTTTTCGTGAATGCTGCCTCTTCTACCTGTGTAGGGTCTAGCTTAATTATGTATGCAAATAATGCAGTAATTTATTCAGAAGGAATTATACCAGATCAAGCGTTACTCAAAGTTCAGCAGGATTTTGAAACTTGTCAAATGTGGTTGTCTTCATTTCATCTTGTCTTGAACTCGGGGAAAGCCAAATGTATGGTCTTTACTGGTCCCAGGAAACACAGAGATATAAATGTTCAGATTACTGATTTAGTGGGGAACCGAACTGAACTGGTGGATAGTTTTGACTACCTAGGGTGACTTTAGACTCTCAACTCTCATTTGATCTACAGGTGGCTAAGACTATCAAAAAAATTCATCAGAGGATTGAAATGTTATTTAGGATTAAACCCTTTCTCATCCCTGAATCTCGTAGACTTCTTGGTCACAGTCTTTTGTTAAGTGTATTTGAGTACAGTCTCTTGATTTATTCTGGTACAAATGACAAAATGCTACAGAAACTACAGGTAATTTATAATAGTATATTACGTTTCATGACAGGTCTCCCAATAAGAATACAACATTGCGTGTTGTTAAGGGATGCTAATTGCCCCTCTTTTTTAGACAGAATAAAGTTAAAGCTTGGAGTTTTTGTGTATAAAGGAACCCAGGGTTTACTTCCTCAGGTGATTCAGGATCTTATTCCCTTACAGCAAAGTTATCTTAAAACAAGGTCTCAGTCTAAAGGTTTATTTAGAATCCCTCTTTACAAAAAAACAGTTGGTCAGAGGTCAGTAATCTACAGGTCAATTAAATTTTTTAATGGTATTCCAACTGAAGTTACTAATGGTAGGACAGTTTGAATGTTCAAGAATAGGCTTGTTAAATGGTTGAATACTCTGATTGATTGTAATTGTGGTTCCTAACATAACACTGCACTTTATATTGTAATTTTTATGTTTTGATATTGTAGTTCGTATGTGTTTGTATTATTGTTTTGTATGTCTTTATTGTTTATTTGTAAACTTGTCGCATGTGAAAATGGGCAGTTTGCTCATCTTTCTAACAAGTATAAAAATTAAAAATAAAATAAATGTTAACGATACTGTGCCACTTCTCAAAAAGAGTAGCCAAATTTACCTGGTGTCTGGGCCAAATTCTCACATTCATTAAAAACAACAAATAAACAGCTTAATAGGGTTCAGTATCAGTTGTTCTGCATCGGTATCCCTCCTCTCCTGGTACGAAGCTGAAAACAGGAAATATTTTCTAGTCTTCCTTTCCCAGTCAACAAAAACTAAATAAACAACTAACCCAGAAAGAGTCTTGTTTCAGAAGGAATTCTGTAACATACAGTTACATATTCACTAATTTATACAAATTGTATGATTTAGTAATGGCAATATTAATATTTCCAGTGAGTTTGTAGTCCTGCATTTGTGTATTATTTATTACCTGATATTCACAGAGACTTTGTGCCAAACAAAATAAAGCAAACTTGAAACAGCTGCATAGGAATTATATTTACTGATATTTTTATTAAAACATTATACTGGGGCACACAGTCATGTCTTCTTGCCAGCACTGCCCTGCTATGATGGCCACCAGTGATGATTACATATGCAGTTACACACTCGTTCACATTTACTGAATATACTCACGTGTAGATCTAGTTGTTGATGATAAGAATAGGCCACCAAGAAGAGGGACTCAACTTATCTGTGAGGTCGACCTATCTGTGGGGTTTAAAATGGTAATTAATTTTTGCAACTGTGTAACCTGATTTGGTGTTCAGGTCTGGCCACAGAGACAGATTCTGTGCCTGATATTAGTCACAAAAAATAGATTTTTCCGGACAATTTGGGCAGAAAAATAGTGTCTTTAATTTTGGTAAAACTAACCAGGTAAAGGGGGGATGGACATAGAGATGTGGTTGACCCATAGGCAAGTATATACAATACACACAGGCACAAAATAACAATACAAGTAATTTAAAGCGATTTTCAGCAAACAATCCACAGCTGGCATCAGTAGAACTAAGTTACACAAACCCCACCACCCCCCTTAAGATTCATAAGATAGATTTCAGGTACATATAGCATTAGCCTTATTAAGACTTGCACCATTATAATACTATTTGGTATTTATTTAATGAGCAGTGATTGTCTACTGCATGTTTAAACTGGTTCGTTGAATTACAGGACACCACACATTCTGGCAATGCATTCCATTGTGTAACCACTCTCTGCGAAAATCAGTTTCCCCTTAGGTTCCTGTTGTAAATGTCACCTTTGAGCTGGTATTGGTGACCACTATTAGTTCTTTGATCAGACCTTTTGTTTAAACCCACACATTCCCAAATATCAACCTCTTTAAAGGCCCTATAAGCCAGGCACATGTTGCCTCTAAGTCTTCTGTATTGTAAAGAGTACATCCCTATTTCATGCAGTCTCTCTTCATATGGTGTATCCTTTAAATTGTGCACTATTCTTGTTGCATGTCTCTGAACTCCCTCTAGTTTTTTGATATCCTGTTTCAAGTATGGCGTCCAGAAGTTACCACAGTACTCCAGGTGGGGACGTACCAGGGAGACATAAAGTGGAGTCCATTTGAACTTGTGGACATTCAATGTTTTTATTATTGAAGACATTTTGAAACAAAGCAGGCTCTTAGCCCTTTAGACTTTAGCTGTTTCAGCTGCTTTTTCTGCCTTGAAGTCACAATCCTCTACTTGTGATATCCAAAGCTCTTCTGTGACAACGTGCTGTGATGTCACAGCAGAGAATGATAACTTCATGGTAGGAAAAACAGCAGGTACAGATGGACTCTGTGATTCAAAGAGTCAGATTTCCTCTAAATGTCTTTATCAATAAATATTAGAATTTCCTGAAATTCCAGTTTTGGGGGGAATGTTATAAGATATGAGTCATACTGATGTTAGCTGTCAATGTTTTACAGAAAACTAGAAAATTGCTCAAAAATAATAAATACAATGCTGTATAATAGGTCAGCTCTTGTGAGACAATTCTGTTTCAGTAATGTAAAGCTAGTGAACCTGATCCTCAGTAGGTGTGAAGTTGCAAAACAAGATGCAAAAAGGTACCCTGTTATGACCACACACATAATAGCTATCCACAGAGGGCTGACTTAATTGTTAGGGGGAAGGGGTTCCTCTGATGATCAAGTCGCATGACAGATGAGCCCTTCCAGATCATACTGTGCACATTAACACCCAATTATGTGTAAGCCCCCCCATGGGAGGGCTTGTTTTCTGCCCTTAGGGACCCCCTGGTACTTAGGGAGTTTGTGCATGGGGGGGCTTCTGTTGCCACCAGTTGGGGCAGCAGAGAGTGAGTGTATATATATATATATATATGTATATATATATATATGTATATATATATATATGTGGAGATAGGCGGGAATGAGGAGACGAGGGGAGCAGCCTGGCTTGTGTGCTGCAGGGCAGTTCCGAGGGGGGCCCCCTCCCATTAGGCAGGTCAGGAGTTTCGGTGGTCCAAATAGATTTCCTTGTATCCAATGACTTCCACTCCCTAGCACTAAATCTAATAGATCCCCTTGTATCCACTGGCCCCCCTTCCCTAGCCCTAATCCTCTTAGATTCCCTTATATCAAGTGGATCCTCCCCAGTACTAATAAATAGATTCCCTTGAGATCTAGAGGATCCCCATTGGCCCTAACTTAAGTAGATTCCCTGATATCCAGTAGGTCCCTCTTTCTAGCCCTAATCCAGGTTGATTCACTTGTATCCACTGGATCCTCCTCCATAGCTCTAATCCAAATAGATACCTATGAATGTAGTGGATCTTCCTCCCTAGCCTGAATCCTGATAGATTCCCTAACATCTAGTGGATCCCTCTCCCTAGCCCTAGTCTTAATATATTCCCTTGTATACAGTGGACCCCCTCGCTAGCTTTAATCCAAATAGATACACTGGCATTCAGTGCATCCCCATCACTAGCTTTGTTCCCCTTTGAGTGTCACTTTATTAGTGGTCCCTCTCTAATCTTGGCCTCTTGCTGGTTTCTTTGTGGTTGGTTGCACCCTTAGACTGCCTGTAACGGTTCTACAGGTAGGGGATGTTGCTAAAGATGCAACAGAACTCGCACGGGGTTCCCACGTTTTGTGGATGGCCCTGTTAACACTAGTATCTCGAACCCTGCCACTTCCCCTTACAGTCACAGTGGGCTTATAAGCCATGTGGGAAAGGGCTGCAAAATCCTTTCTAGATGACTAGAGGGGTCCTAATCAAGGGGCCGCTGCAAAATCATTATCAGAATGATTTTTCAATGACTACTTGGGACTATCTCAAACTTGTTAAATCCATTTTAACTTGGAAAAGCATCACTTCCACATGGATTTGTATTTATCTGTAAGTTCACTCACAGTACTAATTTCAATTTAGAATCCCTCAAGCTGTTATATTAGGAGAGGTTCTTGTTGGTTTTCAATTTCAGAACTGATGCGGTTTTATGGAGGCTTTGACTTTGGAACCAGTTCTGACCATCCCTACGCCACTGAACCATAACAAGATAGACAATGAGAGCAGAAAAAGGCCAAAGGTCCATCCAGTCTGCCTGAGTTCCCTATTGAGCCCTGGGACCTACTGTTCCTACAGGGTCTTAGCCCTCCCCGCCTTCCCCATTCACCTCCCCAGTTCTGATGCCCTGAGCAACCACTATACCCTTCATCCTGTCCCAGCCTTGTTTAAAACCTTTACCAGCTTTTGCACCCACCACCTTGGCTTACAGACTGTTCCATGGCTCCACTACCATTTATGTAAAATAGTACTTCCAAACGTCCCTCCTGAATCTTCCTTCTGTTAGTTTCCACTCATGACTACATGACAATGAGCTAGTATTCAAGTTAAATAGTTCTCTGCAGTTCACCCTATTAATTCCTTTTAGGAATTTGAAGATCTCCATCATATCTCCCCTTGCCCTTCTGGTCTCCAGTGATTACCTCTTCAGTGCCTTAAGGTGCTCCTCATAGGACACGCCCTGCTGGCCCGGAATCATTTTTGTTACCCTGCACTGCACTGTTTCTGGCTTATCCCTGTCATTGCTGAGGTGAGGACTACAGAACTGGGCGTAGTACTCCAGGTGTGGCCTCACCAAGGATCTATACAGGGGAAGTATTACCTCCCTTTTTCTGATATCAAAACACCTCTCAATACATCCAAGCATCCTGTTTGCCTTGCAGTAAGCCTTGTTGCACTGATTCAGTTGCTTTAGGGAGTTCCTGATGATAACTCCCATGCCTCATTCCCCAGTCATGGTACTAAATCTCACCCCTCCCAAACAGTACTCTGTTCTGGGGTTCTTGTGCATAACCTTGCACTTTTTAGCACTGAATTTCAACTGCCAAACTCTTGACTACCCCTCCAGCTTTTGCAAGTCTCTCTGCATTTCCTTTATTCCCTCTTCACTATCCACCCTCCCACAGAGCTTAATGTCATCTACGAAGAAACATAACCTGCCCTGGATCCCCTCACCAGTGTCACTGACGAGAATGTTGAAGAGGCCCAGACCCAGGATAGAACCCTGTGGAACTCCACTTATGACCGCCCCCTCTTCTGATTTAATGCCAATGACCACTACCCTCTGCAGCCTTCTCTTTAGCCAGTTACCTACCCAGTTTACTATGACCTTAGCCACACCCAGATTCTTCATCTTCTACAGCAAGCAACTGTGAGGCACCAAGTCAAAAGCCTTGCTAAAGTCAATGTACAGCAAATTGACTGCATGGCCCCTATCCAGTTCCCTTGTCACCCATGTCAAAGAAAACTATCAGACTAGTCTGACAAAACCTTCCTGCAATGAATCATGCAATCTACTATCCTGGAGCCTGTTGCACTCCAAGTAGTCCACAGAGTCCTCTTTGACCAATGACTCCATCAGTCTCCCTAGAGTAGATGTAAAACTGACAGGTCTGTAGTTCCCTGCTTGTTCATTGCCCCCATGCCACTCCCCCCCCCCGGAGCGGAACTACATCCACCACCCTTCAGTCTTTTGGAACCACTTGTGTCGTTAGAGAGCTGTTGAATAGACTTACCAGGGATCAGCCAGTTCTTCTGCCAATTCCCTGATTATTTTCAGATGCAACCCATCTGGTTCTGGTCAATCTTTAGGGCTGCTAGCCCTTTCAGAACCCTTTTGCTAGTAAATGCTGGCTGCCTCATCTCCGAGACCACTTTATTAGCACCTTTTATGCCACTCTCTGGCAGGGACCAACATCTTCCCTCATGAAAACTGAGCAAAACCAATCATTAAGGAAGGCAGGCTTTTGCCCGTCCACTCAATCACTCTACCCCCCACGGTTAGCTTTATAATCCCCCTCCTTTCTTCCTTTTTTCACTAAAATACCTGAAGGACTGTTTTTCTCCACTCTTAACTCCCCCCCCCTGCAATATGCAGCTCTGTGTCTGCTTTTGCCTCTCTAACCACCATCTTTGCCTCTCTATTTTTCAGCAAATATTCTCTCTATTCTTCCTTCCCCCTGCTTTTCTTTAAAGTTGTGGAAGGCCTTTTTCTTGGTCCTCACCACTTACCTGACCCTTGCTGAGAACCATAGTGGTCTCTTGAACCTGTTCTTTTTGGTTACTGTTCTCATGCATACTTTAGTCACCCTGAGAATGGCCCCCTTAACTGCCCCACATCTCTCTTCCACTCCATCTATGTTGTCCACCTCTACTAACTTATCCCTGACCAGCTCCCTCAGCCTATAGATGTCCACCTTTCTAAAATCAAGGACTTCAGCTCTTGATTGCGGTTTAGCAGACCCAATGGCTACTTTTATTTATTTATTTTTTATTTAAAGTCTAGGATTACAGTTACCGTTGAGCTAAGGCTCTTTTACAAAGTTTCCACGTCAGGATGAGAACAAACAAGCAGGACATTCATTCTTACAGGATAACAGGTTACAGTTCTGAATCATAACATTAATTATTACAGGATAACAGGTTACAGTTCTTTCAACTTTGAACTGAACTGAGTTATGGTCACTGTTTCCTAGCGGCTCTCATACTACCACAGCTGCTATCACCTCCGAGTTGGTGAGCACCTCACTGAGAATTGTAGTCTGCCTGGTGGTCTCCTGAACTAACTGTACCAGCAGACAGTCCTGGGACATGTCCAGCAAGGCCTGACTTCTGATACTCCTGGCCACTGAAACATCCCAGTCGATGTCCAGCAGGTTCAGATCACCCATGATCACTACTTCCCCCTTAGCTACCCCTCTTTCCAGCTCATTCTTGGGCTCACTGTCCCTTTCCTCTCCTTGCCCTGGTGGTCTACAGATCACCCCCAGTTGCAGTTTCTTGCCTGAGGCTGCTGTGAGTTGCACCCACAGTGACTCAGTCTTCACATTACAACCCCTAATACACCCATCTTCTGCCACCTTAATGCCCTCCTTGACAAAAAGTGCTACTCCTCCTCGACCTGTTTCTCTATCCTTCCTGAACATCGAGTGCCCGGGGACCATCAGTTCCCAATTATTATTTTTCAGAACTCACATACTTATTAATGTGCCTCCATTTCAAGTGGCAGTGAAGCAAAGCTACCCACACTCCCCCTGCCCCCTCCCCACTGAATAATAATGAATCAGCTGGGTAATCCGGCATGTGGCCACATCCAGTGACATCACCGGCACTAGTCAGTGTTTATAACCTTTTTTAAACTATTACTTCTGTAGACATACGTTTCCCTGCGGACATTGTTCTGCTGGTCTCTAATTAAATTCTTGTATAATCTGTTTATCTTGAGCTGTAGACTCCAGGATTCTTATGATAGTCAAGCTGTTAAAACATTTCCATATATATATTTGTATCCCAGTGTAAATAATATTTTGGAATTGTAGTTCTTTTTGGTTCAGGATCAGGTCAATGCTTCTTCAGGGAATGCAAAATAAGAAGTGGGGTCATTTATGAAGAATTAAAACAGTTGTCAATGAGCTTTCTCTCTATCACCCCTCCCCCAGTTCACTCAACATGACGTACCTTGAAAGAAAAGGGCATACTTGGAACTACGGAAAGGGAAGCTATTTCCCACTGAGCTTGGGAGCTATAGCTGTGGAGACATGACGTTACTGCGTGCTGTGAGGGTCAACACATGACAGCAGCAGCTGTTAACAATATGTGAGGGAAGGCCATGAAGGGGTGGATCCAGAATTTTGCTAAACAGGGTAGCAGTTTTATCAAATGGGTAGCACTTTGCCCAGAAAAATGAAAGATGTTTCCCTTTAAAAGTCATATCAGATTAAAACAGCTCCTGTTTTCTGGCTTAAGGGAGCTGAATGTGCTGCATAGGCATCTGCTAATAAGGTTAGAGTAACACATTTATTTAAGGTTGGAAAGGACTCTAGGTCCACCTGCTCCACACACACAGACATACACACACACACCTCCACACCTATACACACACACACACACACACACCCCCATACACACCACACACACACACACACACACATACTATATGAATAAGTATATTGTGCCATAGATAAGGAAATCACACTATACTGGTACTGAAGTTGGATGTGTGGGTGCAGAGGTACGGTCTACTTTTATGACACCCAGGGTGTGTAGCTTCTGGTGGTGCAAGATTCCAGGCTCTCCACTGTAACGCATTTCTTGTTAGATGACTATGCTACTGCACAGGGGAGACAAGAGTTCCATGTAAGACAATTAAGGTGATACGTTACTGGTGCTACTAACTTTGGAAATGAATTTATTGTTATCCCTGTTTTTGTTTCTTACAAACCCAGTAATCAGGATGTAATACTGTACTTACATGTTTTCATTTTGGTAGCATTGTCTACAGTCAGGTACTTGAACTGCTGTGTTGTGTCACCTGTGATCCAGGTCATGGCTGAATAAGGGACCTTTTTCTTAGTTCATCCTTACCCTCGGGGCACCATTTAGGGGGTAGCCAGAAGTTGCAGTTGAGCCCCCCATGATTTTCTTGTAACCCCTTTGAAGATCATTGCATTAACATCTAATACACAGTTTCCCAAGGATTTAGTTATATAAAATATGGTGCATCCAAGGCTATTGAGGGAGCGGCTCAGGGTAGTACTGGCTGCACCTCTGACAGTCCCATTTAACAGCTCATTAGAAAGAGGAGTGGTTCCAGAGGACTGGAGGAGGGCGGATGTAGTCTCACTTCACAAAAGTGGTAGCAGGGAAGAGGCTGGTGATTATAGGCCACTCAGCCTGACATCAGTGGTGGGCATGTTAATGGAATCACTGCTGGTGGAAAGGATTGTGGAATATCTTTAATCCAGTGGGTTACAACTAAGACACCGAGACAGCATGGATTCATGGAGGGGAGGTCATGTCAAACAAATCTGATAGATTTTTTTGACTAGGTGACCAAGGAATTAGACCAGGGTGGAGCAACGGACATGGCCTATCTAGATTTCAGTAAGACTGTCAACACCGTTTCACATAGAAGGCTAGTAGGCAAGCTGGGTAGCTTAAAAGTGGCTCCAAAGGTGGTAAACTGGGTAAGAAATTGGTTAGGGGATAGGTGGCAAGGGTGATGGTAAACAGAGTTCAAAAGAAATTGGTTAGGGGACAGGCAGAAGAGGATAGTAATAAGCAGAGTTCACTCCGAGGAAGAGAGAGTGGCCAGCGGTATGCCTTAGGGATCAGTGCTGGAAGCAGTCCTCTTTAATATCTTTAGAAATGACATTGCAGAGGATCTGGAAGGGAAGGTATACCTCTTTGTGGATGACATAAAAATCTGCAACAGGGTGGACACTCTGAGGGGTGCCTTTGATAAAGAATGTGTTAGTATCCTAAACGCATCAGGCTTTTTAGGCCTCCAATATGTCAGTATGTAAATAAATATTTTTTAATGACCAGTGCCCTTGGTATGTGTGGTTGTGTGTGCTCTGCCTTTCTGTGTTTTTTTACTCTGAGGGGTGCGTGTGAAAAGGATGAGCAAAGATCTGAGAAAACTCAAGAAGTGGTCAAGAGTATGGCAACAGAAAAGAAATTGCGGTGCTGAGCGCTTCAAAACCTCGCACTAGAAGGCCCCGCTGATGCTCCGTGTCAGCTGCCCTACTGCCCCCACCACCACCCTTGGTCGGCTTCTTCTTTTATAGTCTGTAGCCCATGGTGATTGGTGGCACATTAAAACCAATCAGGCAATTTCTCCATTAGCAGGTTATCGGGTCCTACTACTAGAGGCTGCTACTGCTCTCCTCAGCGAACTATCTCACCCAGCTCCTTAATTATAGCATGGTTTGCTTTCGGTGTGTAAAACAAAAAAGAATTTCCCTTATACCCCATTTAATCCTAAAGCCTAATCTCCCTCACTGCACCCCCTCCCCTCCAAATCAGCATTGGGAAAATCTTACTTTACCCATCATCGTACAGAGACTCATTAAGGTCAATACTAAATCCCTCCCAAATATGGCTAGCAATATTGCCATATCTCCCTCTCTTGTTCACATAGTGACTTCATGGCTTACTCTCCTCATCTTAACCCACCCCCTCACCCCACTACCCTCCTGCCTTCCCCATACTCATCCTAGCACTACCCTACCCCAGACCCAAAATCGCCTCCTGTGCTACACAGCACTGTAAAAACTCCCTCATCAGTAACCCTGTCCCATCCCCCCACCCTCCTCCTGTGCCAAGTCACCTACTCCCCGAAATCATGAGTACCCCATTACTATATGGTCAGGAAATATTGCACTTCTCATGCTCCCATATACCCAATAAATTTCACTACCATGCAGTCTCATCACGGCACACTCACAAAAGGATCCAAAAGATCACCCTAACCAGGACAACAATCATTCTCCTGCTACTTGTGGGAAGCATTCACCCAAACCCTGGCCCCTCTGTCCAAACCCCACGGCAAACAACGAAACTCAAGGGACTGCGACTCGCTACCATTAATATATGTAGTCTCCAAAAGAAACTTGCCTCTCTACAAGCCTGGGTCTGCCTCCACCGCCCAGATGTCCTAGCCATTACTGAAACATGGCTGTCCCAGCATAGCCCTGACTCGGCTGTTTACATACCAGGATACACGGTGTTCAGGTCAGATAGGCTGAATAGGCGAGGTGGGGGTAGCGCTCTGTACCTTCGAGAACACCTGCAAGGAACAAACACTGCCACCATAAACCCTACAGAAGGTGCTCAATCACTCACCATCAGGGTTGAAATTGGAAACTAAGGTAAATCTCTTTACGTAATGTCAGTATACATACCCCCTCGAAACCAAAGGGGTGCCTTCACATCCGTCCTAAACATAATCGACCGGCTCCCAAAAAACTCGGAAGTCATAGCTCTAGGTGATTTTAACATAAACTGGCTTGGCCCCCAGACATCCTCCCTCAGGAATGCAGCTGCTGCCCAAAATCTGTCTCAAATGGTCCTTACCCCCACTAGAGTGAACAACAACTTGCGCCACAGCTCTCTCATTGATCTCATACTCACAAATCATCCTGCGCACATACTAGATGTCCAGGTCCTATCGGACTCAATCAGTGATCACTCTCCTGTAACCTGTCTCTGGACAAATAGCTGGGAGCCCCCCCCCACCCTGGATCTCCATGTATCGCCAGCTCAAGAAAGGGGCTTTAAAGCATCTCCGAAACCTACTCCGAAACTTTGACTGGTCCCCACTTGATCATCAGGAGTCGGTTGATGCCGCCCTGTCCTTTTTCATAAGTGCCTTCCAATCCGCCTGTGACATCTTTGCCCCCATGTAAAATGGATAGAAAATCAAAATCCTCCCCCTGGGTAAACCAGTCCTTGCTTGACCAAATGAAGGCACATGATGACCTGTGGCACCAAGCCCTTCGGTCAAGTCGCCCTGCTGACTGACAACTGTACCGTACTGCCCGCAACACCTGCACATGGGATCTCCGACAGGCAAAGGCTGCTTACTATCGGACAAAACTGTCTACCACTTGAGGAAATGGAAAGAGGTTCTGGGAAAATATAACGGAACTTAGTGGCAAGTCTTCCTCCCCTCCCCCACCATGCTTATCATTGACGGTGTCCCCACCCAAGACCCCTGCAAAATAGCAGATGCTTTCAATATATCTTTCTCTGACCTAAGCACTATTCTCCCTCCTGATTTCTTCACTACAGATGCTGGTCAGTTCCCGCCACCCCCAAGTGCTCCGCCCTTTCGCTTCAAAACTATTTCCGCTAGTAATGCCTGCTCATATATTGCCATGTTCCTAGGAAAGACTAGGCATAGTGATGACTCTCTAGATGCAAAACTGCTATCTTTAACCCTTGATGCTGTCCTAACACCCCTCACTAAAATACTCAATATGTCCCTGTGCCTTGGGCAGTTTCCATCTTTGTGGGAAAAGGTGGTGATTACGCCAGTTCACAAAAATGGTGCCCACACATCTAGCAGTAACTATAGACCCATCTCCATACTCCCTCCCCTCTCAAAAGCGCTTGAGAAAATAGTGGCCAATCAACTCACTGACTATCTGGACTCGCACCACCTACTATGCCAGCAACAACACGGTTTCAGGAAAGGACACAGCACCACCACTGCCCTACTAGAATTCACCTCCTTTATTCACAATGCCCTTGACCATGGAGACCTGGCTGGATCAGTCTATATTGATCTCACCAAGGCATTTGATACTGTCAATCACAATACGCTCATAAACTCCCTCCTCTCTGTTGGTGCATCCAAAGAAACTGCTGGCTGGTTCGTCAACTATCTCTATGGCCACACTCAACAAGTGAAGATAAAAAAACACCCTCTCCACTAACCTGCCTGTTTGGTCTGGTGTTCCCCAAGGGTCCAGACTTGGTCTGCTCCTTTTTTACTATACTTAAACTCCTTACCTCTTACCACCTCAGGGCGTATCCTCCTTTATGCTGATGATGCTGTGATTTTCAATCGGCACCCTGACCCTACGCAACTCCAAAAATCATTGCAGGGTTCCTTCACACAAATCGAAGCCTGGTTTTCCTCACACAAGCTAGTACTCGACACAAAAAAGATGAAAGTCATGCTATTCGCCCACCCACAACATAAACACAGCACAACCAAACTATCTATACATGACAAGTTTGGCACCCTGCTGGAACCTGTTTCCAATTTTAAGTATCTAGGGGTTACCCTCGACTCTGCCTTTACCTATCATGGGCATATTGCGTTGACTTGCACTGAAATAAATAGGAGAATTGGACTCTTATATAGGCTTAGACTATGTCTCCCCCCTGAGGCTCTACGTTTAGCTATCTCTAGTTCCATCCTTTCCCTGGTAGACTACGGCATAATCATCTCTGGTGCTGCCTCTGACACGGCTCTGACCAGCATTAAACTCACCCTAAACAAAGCCTGCAGATTGGCCACAGGCTGTGATTGGAACACGCATACCTGTGACCTCTACCTATGATCATCATGGCTAAACTTCCAGGGGTGACTTTTTTATCAGACCTGCTTACTTGCCAAAAAGATCCAGTTGGGTCTAGCCCCCCCCGGCTGTCTCCAGCTCCTCTAAAAGAGCCTGCCGGCTCGCACAACTAGACGCACTGACACTGCAGCATTCCATGTCCCCTTTGTGAAGACCTCTGCTGGCCAAAGGTCCTTCTGCTACAGGGCCCCACTCTGGATGAACTCAATCCCTGTCTCTATCTTATCTATCCCCAGGCTAGGGCCTTTTAACCCGGAGTTACAGAGCCACATTATGTCCAACTCCCACTGCGACTGCAGATGAAGCCTCGCAAAATAAAAAAAAAAACTAAAAAATTCTTACTGCAGTATTGCTCCTGTATATGCATCATGAATTCACATCACTGATGTCCCAACGTGTGTGTATTATGTACTTTTCTCACCCCTGTAGTTAACATCATATTCTGTATTAGAACAGTAGTTTGTATTTATGTATCTGTGTCATACTATTGTATCTGTGTTATACTGTGTACCAATCTATATCTATGTAAGATGTGGAGCCTTTGCAAATGAGTCACTGACTCAAAGGGTTGCAATTCCCTAGACCATCAATAAATAAATAAATAAATAAAAACAGGGTTTCAGTGCAAAATAATTCACCTGGTGCACAGAAACCCATGGCAGAGTACAGAATGGGAGGAGTGGTACAGACGATCACCAAGCAGGAAAGAAACCTGGGGGTAACCATATCAGATATCCTAAAGATGGCCATGCAGTGTGACAAGGTAATTGGGAAGGCTTGTGGGATACAGGGGTGCATAGGAAGGGGGTATCACCAGCAGAAAGAGTGAGGCAGTATTGCCTCTTTATAGACTGCTGATAAGACCCCACCTAGAGTACTGTATCCAGTTCTGTTGATCATGTCTCTAGAAGGACATAGACAGAGTGGAGGCAGTCCAGAAGAGGGCAACTAAAATGGTGCAGGGTCTGTATCAAAAGCCCTATGAGCAGAGATGTAAGGACCTAAATATATACAACCTTGAAGAGAGGAGGAAGGGGATAAGATAGAGAACTTTAGATACCTCATGGGGGTAAATAAGGTACAGAAGGGAAGTATTTTTCTGAAAAAAAGGTGTTCAAGGAAAAGGGGGCTGAGAAGAATTTGGGGGGATAGATTCAGGAGAGACGTGAGGAAGTACTTCTTCACAGAAAGAGTGGTGGATTCCTGGAACAGTCTTCCAGCGGAGGTGGTGGGGATGAAAACAGTGGTGGGGTTCAAGAATACATGGAATTAGGTGTAAAGGAATCTTAGGGAAGAGGAAGGGGGCTGGGTGAATGGTCCGGAGATCAAGTAGGATCTGCGGTTGTACTGTAGGCAGGGAAAAATGGGCAGAATAGGTGAGTCAAGTGGTCCTTATTTGCCAGCAAATTCTAAGTTTCTATGGTGGGTGGAGAAGCTTTGCGACCCATATAATCCTGCTGAAATCAAGCTTTGCAGCCCCTATGATTCTGCTGAATCAGGCTGTGCAACACCTGTGGTTCTGCTGCAATCAAGCTTTGCAGCCACTACAATTCAGCTGAATCAGGCTTTGCAACCCCTAAGATACTGCTGAAACCAGGCTGTGCAACCCCTATGGTTCTGCTGCAGTCAAGCTTAGCAGCCCCATGATTCTGCTGAAATCAAGCTTTGCAACCCCTGTGATTCTGTTGAAATCAGGCATTGTAATCCCTATAATTCTGCTGTAATCAAACTTTGCAACCCCTATGCTTCTGCTGAAATCAGACTTTGTAGCCCATATGATTCTGCTGAAATCAGGCATTGCAACCCATATGATTTCACTGTAATAAGGTATTACATCTCCTATGATTCTGCTGAAATTGGCATTGCAACCCCTATTATTCTGCTGTAATGAGAGGGGGGTGAAATTGTTTAACCAGGAAAGGCACACTAAGCCGGAGCTTGTTTCCGGGCGTGACCTGGGAGCACAAGGAAGTTAAGTGACTTGCTCAGAGTCACACAGTATGTAAGTGGGAGCTGATGAGATTCAAACTCGGGTCTCCAGGTTTGCAGCACAGTGCCCTTAACCACTATGCTATACTGCCTCCTAGAATTTGGAACCGCGAGGACTCTGCTGTAACCAGGCTTTGCAACCCCAATGATTCTGCTGAAACGATGCATTGCAATCCCTCTGATTCTGTCGAAATCAGGCATTGCAACCCCAATGATTCTGCTGAAACAAGGCATTGCAATCCCTCTGATTCTGCTGAAATCAGGCATTGCAACCCCTATGATTCTGACCTATGTCCTGTTGTATAAATCGAATATGAGATGGCCTAACATAAGATATCATTCTTTTCCTTTTTTTTAAGAGCAACTCTGCACTTCACATGTGCTTTTATAAATAAAATGTTTCAGCTGTCACAATTTACTACAGAATGCATTTTTTTTTCATTTTCAATATTCCCTTCCAAGATTTACAGTGTATCTTGGTAGTCCTATTCCATCTAAAAGGTCTGTATAGAAAACAGTTGAACACATTTGCCTCTACCCTATTAACCCCACAGTGCCTTTGTTTATGACATCATAGTGCTCACCATGACAACAGACTGTGATAACACAAACAGCAATTGTGCAGTTAGTAGGGGAGAGTCAGATACATTTTGAAAGACTCAGTGAAACAACTGTTGCATTATCTACAATATTTAGTAGACTAACAGAAAAAGAATAGCAAAAGAAATAAGAAATAACTAGAAAACAATACAGTGAAAACATAACTAGTGTAAATCTGGTGTTTGTAAGCTTTTATTATAATAGAGAGTTGCTCTTTAAGTTCTGTTTATTCAGTATTCATAAGATATTACAGATTAATACCTTGTGAGAAAATTTGCACTGGATTTTGAATCCATTATGCTACGGTAGGTGTGTGTTCCCATTTTTCACATGAGTTATACTATTTGGGGAAGTTATACATATTTCAACTTCACAATTTCTCAAAACATAAGCTTATACAATTGTCAGCATATGGGTCATAATAGGGAAAAAGACCATACACTACATTGTGACTGTTTTCCTCTGAACCTGAATAATACCCAAAGTCTTCATGCTGTTACTAAGAAACACAAAGCATCTACTATAAACACTCAAAACTGCAGAGACCATTTCAAACCATGCATAACAAATAGAATAATAGATAGGCGAGTGTCTATTACAAGGGAATAATGCCATTGAGAGGTTCTGGGGACAAGAGAACCTCGAGAGCGAAGCTCGAGAGTTTCCCTTGCCCCTAGAACCTCGAGATGGTATTCTTCCCAAGTGATAGACACTCGCCTATTTTTTATTTTTTGTAATATATGGATGTGAGTTTACTTTGCAGTTTATGAGGTGCTGTGACACCAGGGCAGGCTGCCGTCGCAGGGAGGACTCAGACGCTGACTCTCTCTGTCTTCACCCCTCCCGCCCACCTGCCCACTTGCTCGCTCAGTGTCTCTGTTGAGCTAATTATTTTTTTCAGGCAGTCCTACCTTTCACTGATTTCCTGCATTGCTGTATGCAGGATTATCCAAACAGTTGTGCGGCAAAGAATCGGCAGTACAGTGAATGGATCATTTTCTCTCGCTAAGCGAGAAACAGATGCCACTTTTTTATGTTTGCTTGCGCATGCACAAGAAACATTATGTGACAGCTTAGGAGAGAAGGGGTTGTGGAGGCGCGGCAGTGTTACAGCCAAGGGAGGCACCGCATTTGGGGGCTTGGGACTGGTGGACCAATGGAGGCACAGTGTGCCGATGACACTGGTCTTCCCAAAAGTGCACCAAGTTGTAACATTTTCGCTGCTGCAGTCAGGGGCCACCTCATCATTGCAGCGTCAGTCATTCTGCTGCAATGAGGGAGTGACCTGTCATTGCAGGGGGTGGAATGTTAGCTAGCCTAATACTGTTTGTGAACATGGTGGGCAGCTTGCCGCTGCGTTCACAAACAGTATTAGGCAGCCACCCCCCTTGCCGAGGGGGTGCCCAATCCCCCTCGGCAGCATGTGCCCACCAAACAGTTTTTGTTTGCCGATGGGGGCCCCAATCCCCGCCGACTGCAGTGACCCAGGTATTTTGCAGATGGGGCGCCCATTCCCCATCGGCATAAGTTCCCCCTCCTTTTGCTGTGTGCTGACGGGGGTGCCCATTCCCCATCGGCATAATGGCCCCCACTTTAGTTGTGTGCTGATGGGGGTGCCCAATCCCCGTCAGCATGATGTCACCCCCCCTTTTGTTGTATGCAGATGGGGGGGTGCCCAATCCCCTGTCGGCTACAGTTGGCCCCCCCCAACAAAAGACTCCTTTGGCATGCTGGGAGCTCATCCCAGCATGCCAAATGCCCCTGTGAAGTTAAAAACCATTCCCTGATATCTGTTTTTTTCCCCCTGTAAACAAGAAAATGGTCCCTCGCGGTCTCCGGGGCCCCCCTGCCACAACCCGCGCTCACCCACTGTGTACCCTTCCTCCCCACACCCCCTCCCCCTATACTTACCTCCGGAGTCCTGCGCGATGATCTTGTGGACCGAACACATCTGCACTCTTCAAAGCAGACTGCGAACTGAGGAAATGCCGGTAAGCTGTATAATGGGCTAGATAGGGTTTTTTCAACTTTGTGCATATCTCGGGCATTTTGGAATTTTGGCACCAAATTTTCAACATGGGGTTTTGTGACCCCCTCCTCATGAATTCTGTCACTGTCATGGCATTAATCGGGCCCCAAGGGTGATTTGGCAGTCACATGGGAATCACCTTTTTCAATCAACTAAAAACGGCAGTGCCAGTGTTCATGAGGTGGGCTCTCAAAAAGCCTACGTTGCAAATTTGGTGAAAAAATTCCTAAAAATTACTGTTTTAAGAGCGTGCGTTGTGCAGTTCCTACGCACGCTCGTAAGTTCGCGAATTTGTAACATTTGCACTCCAGATTTTAAACATTGGCCTTTTATGACACGTACTTATGAGCAGTACAGCTGTCATTTTTCACATCTCGCCCAAAATGTGTTTCCACGCATGTAGCTCACAATTGTGCAGTCGGTGTGTGAAATCAATGTTTGAGACACATTAAGAAAATCAGTGACACTGTTCATGAGCAGAGGTCTTAAAATGGCTATGTTGAAAATTTGGTGAAAAAATTCCTAAAAATGACTGTGTTATGAGCGTGCGTTGTGCAGTTCTTACGCACGCTTGTAAGTTCGCACATTTTTAATATTTGCACTCCAGATTTTCAACAATGCCATTTTACCACACCTCCTTATGAGCAGTACAGCTGTCATTTTTCACATCTTGCCCAAAATGTGTTTCTGCGCATGTAGCGCACAAAGGCGCAGTCGGTGTGCGAAATCAATGTTTGGGGCAGAGTAAGAAAAGCACCATGGCAATGTTCATTAGCAGAGGTCCTAAAATGCCTATGTTGAAAATTTGGTGAGAAAAGTCCATAAAATGACTGTGTTACTAGCGTGCATTGCGCAGTTTCCACGCACGCTCGTACCTTCGCACATTTGCAATACTTTCACTCCAGATTGTCAACACTGCCATTTGTCTGCACCTCCTTATGAACAGTGCAGCTGTCATTTTTCACATCCCAGCCGGAATGTGATTTTGCACTTCCGTCGCAGAATAGTGCTGTCGCTGTGGGAAATCCATGTTCGGGACACATTATGAAAATTACACCAACACTGCTCATTAGCAGAGGTCCTAAAATGACTATGTTGAAAATTTGGTGACAAAAGTCCATAAAATGACTGTGTTACGAGCGTGTGTTGTGCACTTTGCACGCATGCTCGTAACTTCGCACATTTGCAATATATTCACGCCATATTTTCAACATTGCCATTTTCCGCATCTCCTTATGAACAGTACAGCTGTCATTTTCATATCCTGGCCAAAATGTGTTTTCGCACTTCCAAGACAGAATATCACGGTCACTGTGGGAAATCACTGTTTGGGACACATTACAAAAATGACAGTGACACTGTTCATTAGCAGAGGTGCTAAAATGCCTATGTTGAAAATCTGGTGATGAAAGTCCATGAAATGACTGTGTTATGAGCATGCATTGCGCAGTTTCCACGCACGCTTAGAATTTTGCACATTTGTAATATTTTCACTCCAGATTTTCAACATTGCCATTTTTCCGCATCTCCTTATGAGCAGTGCAGCTGTCATTTTTCACATCCTGGTTGAAATGTGTTTTTGCCGTTCTGGCACAGAATACCATGGTTGCTGTGGGAAATCAGTGTTCAGGACACATGAACAAAATCACAGTGACACTGTTCACGAGCACAGGTCGTACAATGTGTATGTTGAAAATCTGGTGACGAAACTCCATAAAATAACTGTTATGTGCATGCGTTGTGTGATTTCCACGTATGCTCGGAACTGCGAGCATTTTTAATATTCCCACTACACATTTTCAGCATTGCCATCTCTTCATACCACCCTATGGGTGGTACAGCTGTCATTCTTCACATCCTGTCTGATCTGTCTTTTAGTACGTGTGGCGCAGAATGGCACTGTCGCTGTTGGAAGTCAGTTTTCGGGACACATTGACAAAATCACACTGCCACTGTTCATGTCCCAAATGCTTTCATGAGGTGGTGTCACAAAGAGGACATGTTCAAAATTTGTACTGCAAATACCAACAAATGTCCGAGGCATTACGGTTTCTAACCATAACGTACTACCCTGTACAGACAGACAGGCATCAGGGTGTGCCTTTGGATTGCCGCCTGTACTGCTCATGCCATCCCGCCCCAACCCCCCACCCACTGACAGGCATCGAGCTGTACCTTGGACTCTTTGGCCAAAGACTTCACCCCATTCTCCTATGCTGCACCCATTTCACCATATGTCCTTATGGAATGGGGTGACTGTAAAGCCAAACACCCTAACGCACAGCTCAACACGTGTTGGCGTCTGCAGAATAGGGTGAGGTGACACGGCTTGACCGTCATGGGCGACGACCCAAACACTTACCCCAAATCCTGTCCATCTCTACAGGATGGAGGTGGACTTCATGTGAACTTCAATACTTCGCTGCCATTCCTATTCTATATCTGTCTAACTCCTACATTTCTAATGCTCATACCAGCAAACAAACATTCGGCATTGACAAATGCTTGTTTGAACTGTTTTGCCTGCCCACAGAGACACTGTGTCTAATGAGGAGGCACAATTTGTGGTACGTCACCACGCATTAAGTCTACGGTATTGGAGGGTTTTGAGATTGCACTGTTCTGGTTTGGTGATAATACTGTCATTCAGAGCTCGAACAATAGTATTACGAGTTCTGAACGATAGTATTATCACTTGGCAACGATACTATTATCACTTTGGCTGCAGTGTATTACAGGGAATTATTTGTATGCTTTAGGATACCATTATTTTAATGATCCATATATTACAATAACTTGATACATAAAATTTATATAAAAGTCCATAATGTGCCATGGGAGTTCAAACAGAATAGTGAGCTCAAAGCATAGTAATATTCAATTGAATGACAGTCCTGAGTTGGCAACAGTTGAAAAACATGTAGTAGTCTGTAGTCCCAAGCATGGGAGAAAAGGTGTGAAATCTCTTCCCTGCCAAGTCGCCATATTTATTATCATGTTACGAGAAGCATCTGAGCCATAATATATATAAAACACACTGAGGCCTTACCTGTGTCTAAGTAGAATAAAAGGGCAGAAACTATATGGTATGCAGTCCATTGCCAAGCATATTAACAGTGTCCCAGTCCCAATTGTACATAACTTAGTCTCACCAGCGTATGGATTTAAATGTAATCCAAATAGAGAAAAATGGTCCCAACCATGAATTCAGGTGCCCTCCTTGGGAAAGTCATTCAAATCGGCGTCTTCCTTGTCATGCTGCGGTCCTTCTGCACTCTCCGGCTTCTCCCAATTTAGTCACTCCAGAAGTTTAATCACAGCTTTTGGATCACTGAAGGAGTATGGTCTGTTTCTAACTATGAAGTGGGGCCTAGCAGGCAACAGCAAGGCGAATGGGAAAAACCTTGCACCACTACTGCGTTGCATTAGACCAATCTTGGAAAAACATGATTTGCTGTCCTCCACCATTATTTGAGTCCCCTTAACCACTGCAAGCTCCATGTCTTTGTCTTTCATAGATAGGAAGGAAAACAGTACTGCACAAGGATATTCAGTGTGGGTAACCACAGGCATCAACGTTATATATTATGCTCACTCTAACCTGACTGCTGCCTCCAGATTAAGCTTTTTTGTAGCCACTGTTCTCTGACCTACATTATGTCCTTACCCTCAGTTCCTTCCAGCAAACCCAGAACATGAAGATTTCATGCCATGAGGAGATTTTTAGGGTTCTGCAACCTTATGCATAGGTGCTTGTTTTCCTTGATAAGGGTTTCTGTTGCCTCCATAGCAAGCTCTGTGGATTTGTTCACATCAGCTGTGTTTAATTTCATGACGTCAGTTTGCTGCTCTACAGTAGTCAGCTGGGCCATAACTGTACCAAGTTTTTTCTCCACTGCTGTGATGGATGTACAGAGCTCAGCCACAATTCTTTGTAATGCCTCCAGTGCCACATCACTATAGTCCTCAGTCCCACTCGAGCCTGAGGCTTAGTCAGTGGCTTGAGGGTGGGAGGATGGCATGGCGTTAGTATGACAGCCAGCAATGCAAAGACACACCCTGACGCCTGTCAGTCTGTAAAGGGTGGGACGTTATGGTTAGAAACCCTAATGCTCCGGCTGTTTGTTGGTATTTGCACTACAAATTTGCAACACAGCATTTTTGTGACCCCCATCTCATGAAAGTGTTTGGGACCTCTGCTCATGAATAGTGGCACTGTGATTTTGTTAATCTGTCCCGAATGTTGATTTCTCACAGTGACTGCACCATTCTGCATCAGATGTGGGAAAACTGCAAACTCCATGTCTTTGTCTTTCATAGACAGGAAACACCATTCAGGCAGGATGTGAAAAATGACAGCAGTACCATTCATAGATAGGTGTGAAGAGATGGCAGTGTTGAAAATCTTGAGTGAAACTATTAAAAATGCTCAAATTTACGAGCATACTAGAAACTGCACAATGCACACTCGTAACACAGTCATTTAGTGGAATTATTTCACCAAATTTTCAACATAGGCATTTTGAGACCTCTGCTCATGAACACTGTCACTATGATTTTCTTTATCTGTCATCGTTGGTTTCCTGCAGCAACCACGCCATAGTGCGCTACTTGTGTGAAAACACATTTCGGGCAGGATCTGAAAAATGACAGCTGTACTGTTCATAAGGATGTGTGCAAAATTGACAACATTGAAAATGTTGAGTGAAAATATTACAAATTGTCGACGTTACACGTGCACGTGGAAACTGATCAACGCATGCTTGTAACATAGTCATTTTATGGACTTTAGTCACAAACTTTTCAACATAAGCATTTTAGGACCTCTGCTCATGAACAGTGCCACTGTGATTTTCGTAATCTGTTCTGAACACTGAATTCCCACAGCAACCGTGCTATTCTGCACCGGTACTGTGAAAACACATTTTGTCCAGGATGTGAAAAATTATAGCTGCACTGTTCATAAAGAGGTGTGAAAAAAATGCCAATGTTGAAAATCTGGAGTGAAAATATTACAAATTGGTGACGTTACAAGTGCGCATGGAAACTACGCAATGCACGCTCAAAACACAGTCATTTTTTTGAATTGTTTCACCAAATTTTCAACATAGACTTTTATGGAGGCCACCTCATGAAGAGCAACACTGTCATTTCATTACTTGGTCCGGAAAGGTGATTCCGTGCAGTGACCACAAAATCACCTTTCGGGACCGAATAATGCGATGACCGTAACTGAATTCATGAGGAGGGGTCCTAAAAACCCCATGTTGAAAATTTGGTAGCAAAAGTCAAAAAAATGGCAGAGATATCCATATAAGTTGAAAAAAAAAACATTTATGCCATTATACAGCTGACCGGCATTTCTTCAGTTCGCAGTCAGCTTTGAAGAGTGGAGACGTGTTCCCAGTCCACGAAGATCGTCACACTGGGCTGCGAGGTAAGTATGGGGTGGGGGGTATGGGAGGCAGGGTGTGCAGAGGGTGGGTGCGGGTTGGGGGAGGGGCTGCCAGACTCAATGAGGGACCGTTTTCTGGTTTACAGGTTAAAAAATAAAAATCACGGGACTTTTTTTTCTTTACAGGGACATTTGGTATGCTGGGGTGGGCTCCCAGCGTGCCACCTGAGTGTTTTTTCTGGGGGGAGCTGTAGCCGATGGGGGATTGGGCTCCCCCGCCAACCATACAGAGTTGGGGGGGTTACATGAGCCGAGGGGGATTGGTCACCCCCTTGGCACACAAGAAATAGGGGGGTACATTATGCAGATGGGGATTGGGCACCCCCGTCAGCAAATTAACTTAGGAGGGGGCATGCCGACAGGGGGATTGGGCCCTCCGTCGGCTTTCAGAGGGACTGTGGAAGGCAGCGGCCATCCCTTGGCTTCTGTGGGGACAATGAGAAGCTGACGGAAAACTGCTGCCATGTTGCTTGAGGGGACACCAGACATGGCAAGCAGTAATTGGCTGCTGCAATCAGGGACCGCCCAGTGGCACTCCCTGATTGCAACGGCTAATTTCTTTCAAGGTGGTGGCAGGTTTTCTGAACTGCTGTCATAGACAGCGTGCTATGTCATTGGCATCACAGAGCCCAGCCACAAAAAGCAGTGGCACCATTGGCTGCAGCAGGACTGCAACTCCAAAACCCACTTCTCCACTGAAACAAACACAACATAAAAATATATCTTAAATCAGCCCTTTAGCTGCCCATGGGGGTCATGGAAATAAAATGATATAAATGGATTTTGGAGATAATGTGATGTCTTCCTGGAAAATGTGGGGATAGACAGATGTGGTAGAAGTGCAGGGTGTGGTCAGGCCCAGCAGCCCAGAGGCAACAGGTCATGGTGGTGTTACTTGGGAGACCAGGGTTCAAGTTTGCGCACTGAAATCCTACACTGAGGCCAGCAAGGGACCAGGTGCATCTCAGAGGTGTGGCACTAGACTCCTGGGGCGGATGGATGGCAGGAGAAAGGCAGAGCTATGTGGAATATGGAATGCCACCCATGTAACTGGTATGTAATGGCAATTAAATTATTAAGTTTATTGTAATAGGTAAGCAATAATACATGAGAGAGTATATGATTATGGTCAATAATCACAAACCTCTCAAGGGTGTTGTTAGGCATGAGGTGCTTGGCTGGTAGAATCTGATAGTACACATCTGTACAGCACAGGTCAGGAAATTATTTCTGCATCCCAAGGTCTATTAAATAGCATTAATGTGAAGATCTTAATGAGTACAACAAGAATAAACCATATACCCCCCTCCCCCCAATGATTTATGGACACTGTAAAAATGTATAAAAAATTAAAAAAATGCAATTTCCCATAGGATAACGCTGAAGTTTAACAAGTCATGAAATGAAGAAAAGAAATTGCTGTTTTGGCACAAATGCAAGCACAGGGTCCACAGCAACATACATGTATGCATCTATGGAGGGATAGAAGCACAGGGCCCAGAGTTCCCTGCACTCCAGCAGGCAAATGAGGATTCAATTATACTGTGAAGCACACATTAAGCATGGGGCTTAATGTTAAGTTGCCGCCCCTTTAAGAGCACTTAGAACCCGCATGTATCTAATTGTTGCACTGCCTGGCAGTGCCATATTGGCCTGTCAGTCAGAGATTGTCAGTCTGGGGCTAAACGTCATGAAGCGAACATGTGCAGTACAGCGAATAAACCTGCCTTATTCTTTATTTTATGCGTCCAACTAGTTATTCACACGGTCCAGATGGGGTCCTCACCAGCAGCACCAGCAGCAACCGAAGGGTCTGGCAGACGACAGAGAAGGTAAGAGGTCTTTTAGTGGTGGACCAAATAACCAAAATGCCACACAGGAAATTCACTGCAAAAAGCTTTGTTAATGAACCAGTTAGAGGGTAAAGCCACAAAAGTAAGGGAATGTCGCTTTAGGGTTTCCATCCCAAACACTCCACCCCTACCCTGCAGGCAGCAACAGGAGAAACCATTACAGTTTGACCTTTCCTGCATCTTCACCAATCAGGTGAGGGGTGTGCCTCGGGGTTGTCAGCCCTAATGTTCACCCCATTCTTATGTACTCTACACATCTTAGCTTCTTTAATGATGGAATGTGGTGAGCTTTAGGGCTGACAACCCCAAGGCACACCCCACATCTGTTTTGTGAAGCTGCGGGAGAGGGCAAACTGTAATGGTTTCTTCTGTGTCTGCCTGCAGGGTGGGGGGGGTGTAAGGGTTGGGAACCCCCATACTACATTTCCCTACTTTTGTGGCTTTAACCTGAACTGGTGCATTAACAAAGTTTTTTGCAATGATTATATATAGAATAATAACTAGGCAGGTGTGTGTTATGAAGGTTTTTTTTTACACACTCAAATATGTGATGGCCCATAAATCTCGAGAGCAAAGCTTGAGGGTTTTATGTGGTCAACACACACTGGAAGTGTGTAAAATAACTTCATAGACACACACCTGACTATGTATTATTTTTGTGTGTAACCCTGAGCAAGTCACTTAACTTCCTTGTGCTACTAGGACGCACGTGGAAACAAGCTCAGGCTTAGTGTGCTTTTACTGATTAAACAATTTACCCCCTTTTTATGTTGATTGTGCGCATGCGCAAGAAACATATTGCGGCAGCTTACCTCCAGAAGCAGGTTGTGGGGGAGCGGCACTGTTGTGGCCAATGCCCCCACAGCCTTTAAAGGCTTGGCCGCCTTTCCCCAATACTGTGGCACGCTGCTGCTGACACTAGTTCAGCCAGTGTGCCACCAATGTAAAACATTTTAGCCGCGGCAATCAGGGGCCGCCTCGTCATTGCAGCGTCATCTGCTGCAATAAGGAAGCGACCCCCCATTGCAGCACTGTTGCTGGTGGGTAGCCCAGTCCCCATCAGCATATCCCCCCCCTCAATTTCTGTGTTTGCCGACAGGGTGCCAAGTCCCGTCAGCATATTCGCCCCATTTCTTGTGTGCCGAGAGGGCCCAATCCCGTCGGCTAGTAATACTCCCTCCTTAGTTGTGTGCCAATGGGGTGCCCAATCCCCGCCAGCTGCAGCTGCCCCCAAAAGAGTCTGTTGGGCACGCTCAGAGCCCACCCCAACGTGCCACATTCCTGAAAGGCAAAACGATCCTGTGATGTCTTTTATTTATTTTTTGTCCCTGTAAACAAAAACGGGCCTTCGCTGTCTCCCTGCCCCCACAACCTGTACCCACCCACTGTGCACCCTGCCCCCTATACCCCACCTCACCCCATACTTACCTCCGGAGCTTGGCGCAACAATCTTCAGTGTACCGGGAACATGTCTGCACTCTTCAAAGCCGACCGCGAACTGAGGAAATGCCGGTAAGCTGTATAATGGGCTAGATAGGGGTTTTTCAACTTTGATGCATATCTCGGGCATTTTTCAGAATTTTGGCACCAAATTTTCAACATGGGGTTTTTGGGACCCCTCCTCATGAATTCTGTCACTGTCGTGGCGTTAATCGGTCCTGAAAGGTGATTTCGCGGTCACTGTGCAGAATTACTTTTTGGGACTGATTAACGAAATGACAGTGCCAGTGTTCATGAGGTGGCCTCTCAAAAATCCTATGTTGCAAATTTGGTGGAAAAAATCCAAAAAAATGACTGTTTTTCGAGTGTGTGTTGCACAGTTGCTACATACGCTCGTAACTTTGCAAATTTGCAATATTTTCACACCAGATTTTCAACATTGGTATTTTTCCACACCTCTTTGTGAACAATGCAGCTGTCATTTTTCAAATCATGGCCGAAATGTGCTTTCGCACTTCCGGCGCAGAATAGCATGGTCACTGTGGGAAATCAGTGTTTGGGACAGATTATGAAAATGACAATGAACTGTTCATGAGCAGAGGTCCTAAAATGCCTATTTTGAAAATTTGGTGCTAATACTCCATAAAATGACTGTGTTACGAGTGTGTGTTGCGCAGTTTCCATGCACGCTCATACCTTCGCAACTTTGCTATATTTTCACTCCAGATTTTCAACATTGCCATTTTCCACACCTCCTTATGAACAGTGCAGCTGTCATTTTTCACATCCTGATGAAATGTGTTTCGCTCTTCCAGCGCACAATAAGCCGCTGCTGTGGGAAATCAATGTTCAGGACACATTAAGAAAATCACACTGACACTGTTCATGAGCACAGGTCCTAAAATGGCAATGTTGAAAATTTTCTGATGAAACTCCATAAAATGACTGTTATGAGCATGTGTTGTGCAGTTTCCACGCACCCTTGTAACTTCACAAATTAGTAATATTTTCGCGTCACGTTCTCAACAGTGGCATTTTCCCACATCTCCTCATGAAAAGTACAGCTGTCATTTTTTACATCCTGGCTGAAATGTGTTTTCGCGCTTCCGGCACAGAATACCGCAGTCATCGTCGGAAATCATTATTTGGGACAATTTAGGATTGAGCGAGTGGGGGGGGGAGTGACCGAGCTCATCTGAGCTCTGTCGGGACTGCTGCAGAATTCTTTGTGGGCAGGAAAAGGCACCAATGAAGGCAGGAGCCCAGTACAAAAGGGCAGTCTGCAGCGCTGGGAGACACAGAACGAGCGAGTGAGGGAGCGGGAGTGCATGAGGTCAGTGGAGCTCTGTTGGGACTGCTGCAGATTTCTTTGTGGGCAGGAAAAGGCAGCACTACACCCAGAGGCCCAGTACAAAAGGCCAGCCTGCAGCAGCAGGAGAAACAGAATGAGTGACTGAAAGGGAGGGGGAGTGAGCGAGCTCAACGGAGCTCTATCGTTGACTGCTGCAGATTTCTTTGTGGGCAGAAAAGGGCAGCAATGCAGGCAGGAGCCCAGTACAAAAGGGCAGGTTGCAGCACTGGCAGAAACGGAATGAGCGAGTGAGGGAGAGGGAGTGAGTAAGGTCAACGGAGCTCTGTCAGGACTGCTGCAGATTTCTTTGTGGCCAGAAAAAGGTGTCAACAGAGGCAGGAACCCAGTACAAAAGGGCCGCCTGCAGCACTAGGACAAACAGAAAGAGCATGTAAGACAAGAGGAGTGAGTGACCTCAACGAAGCTCTGTTGGGACAGCTGCGGATTTCTTTGTGGGCAGAAAAAGGTGCCAATGCAGGCAGGAGCCCGGTACAAAAGGGCAGCCTGCAGCGCTGGGAGAAACACAATGAGCGAGTGAGAGAGGGGGAGTGAGTGGCACAACAGAGCTTGTGTCGGGACTGCTGTGGATTTCTTTGTGGGTAGGAAAAGGCAGCAATGCATGTAGGGGCACAGTAAAAAAGGCCAGCCTGCAGCAGTGGGAGAAACACAATGAGCGAGTGAGAAAGGGGGAGTGAGCGGAGCGAGCTAAATGGAGCTCTATCGTGAGTGCTGCAGATTTCTTTGTGCACAGAAGAAGGCTGCAACACAGGCAGGAGCCCAGTACAAAAGGGCAGCCTGTAGCGATGGCAGAAATGGGATGAGCAACTGAGAGAGGGGGAGAGAACAAGCTCACAGGAGCTCTGTTGGGACTGCTGCAGATTTCTTTGTGGGCAGAAAAAGGCACCAGCAGAGGCAGGAGCCCAGTACAAAAGGACAGCCTGTAGCACCAGGAGAAACAGAATGAGCGCATAAGACAGGGGGAGTGAGTGACCTCAACGGAGGTCTATTGTGACTGCTGTGGATTTCTTTGTGGGCATGAAAAGGCAGCAATGCAGGCAGGGCCCAGTACAAAGGCCAGCCTGGCGCCCGGCAGAAACAAACAGTGGTGGCCAGGTGGCGACCTCAGGGGAGATGTCAGGACTGCTGCAAATCTCTTTGTGGGCAGAAAAAGCCACCAACGCAGGCAAGAACCCAGTACAAAAGGGCAGCCTGCAGCAGTGGGTGACACAGAATGAGTGAGTGAGGGAGGGGGACTGAGTGAGCTCACTGGAGCTC
Organism: Neoceratodus forsteri; assembly: GCA_016271365.2. Classification (NCBI taxonomy): domain Eukaryota; kingdom Metazoa; phylum Chordata; order Ceratodontiformes; family Ceratodontidae; genus Neoceratodus; species Neoceratodus forsteri. The sequence continues at coordinate 525,029,641 of JADMNL010000023.1, forward strand.
TGTTGGGACTGCTGCGGATTTCTCTGTGGGCAGAAAAAGACAGCAATGCATGCAGGGGCCCAGTACAAAAGGGGAGCCTGTAGCGGCAGGAGAAACATAATGAATGAGTGAGAGGGGGGAGTAAGTGAGCAAGCTCAATGGAACTCTGTCGGGACTGCTGCAGATTTCTTTGTGGGCAGAAAAAGGTGCTAACAGAGGCAGGAGCGCAGTACAAAAGAGCAGCCTGCAGTGCCAGGAGAAACAGAATGAGTGCATGAGACAGGGGGAGGGAGTGACCTCAATGGAGCACTGTCGGGACAGCTGCGGATTTCTTCATGGGCAGAAAATGGTGCCAATGCGGGCAGGAACCCAGTACAAAAGGCCAGCCTGCAGTGCTGGGAGAAACACAATGAGCGAGTAAGAGAGGGGGAGTGAGTGAGCTCAACGGAGCTGTGTCAGGAATGCTGCAGATTTCTTTGTGGGCAGAAAAAGCCCCCGACGCAAGCAGGAGTGCAGTACAAAAGGGCAGGCTGCAGCAGCAGGAGACGAGCCCAGTACAAAAGAGCAGGCTCCAGCAGCGGGAGACACAGAATAAGCGAGTGAGGGGGAGGGAGTGAGTGAGCTCAATGGAGCTCCATTGGGACTGCTGCAGATTTCTTTGTGGGTAGGAAAAGGCAGCAATGCATGCAGGGGCCCAGTACAAAAGAGCAGCCTCCAGCGGTGGGAGAAACAGAATGAGCGAGTGAGAGAGATGGAGTGAGTGAACTCAATGGAGCTCTGTCAGAACTGCTGCAGATTTCTTTGTGGGCAGGAAAAGGTGCCAACAGAGGCAGGAACCCAGTACAGAAGGGCAGCCTGCAGTGCCAGGAGAAACAGAATGAGTGCGTGAGACGGGGAGTGAGCGACCTCAACGGAGCTCTGTTGGGACAGCTGTGGATTTCTTTGGGGGCAGAAAAAGGTGCCAATGCAGGCAGGAAACCAGCACAAAAGGCCAGCCTGCAGTGCCGGGAGAAACACAACGAGCGAGTGAGAGAGGGGGAGTGAGTGAGCTCAACAGAGCTGTGTCGGGACGGCTGTAGATTTCTTTGTAGGCAGAAAAAGCCCCCAACACAAGCAGGAGCGCAGTACAAAAGGGCAGGCTGCAGCAGCGGGAGATGAGCCCAGTACAAAAGGGCAGACTGCAGCAGCGGAAGACACAGAATGAGCGAGTGAGGGAGGGGGAGTAAGTGAGCTCAATGGAGCTCTATCAGGACTGCTGCTGATTTCTTTGTGGGCAGAAAAGGACAGCAATGCTGGCAGGAGCCCCGTACAAAAGGGGCAGGCTGCAGCACTGGAAGAAATGGGACGAGTGAGTGAGAGAGTGGGAGTGAGCGAACTCAGTGGAGGTCTATCGTGACTGCTACAGATTTCTTTGTGGGCAGAAAAAGGCAGCAGTGCACCCAGGGGCTCAGTACAAAAGGCTAGCTTGCAGCAGCGGGAGAAACAGAATGAGCAAGTGGGAGAGAGGGGGAATGAGCGAGCTCAACGGAGCTGTATCATGACTGCTGCAGATTTCTTTGTGGGCAGAAGAAGACGGCAAAGCAGGCAGGAGCCCAGTTCAAAAGGCCAGCTTGCAGTGCCGGCAGAAATGGAATGAGCGAGTGAGAGAGGGGGAGTGAGTGAGCTCAATGGAGCTGTGTCGGTACTGCTGCAGATTTCTTTGTGGGCAGAAAAGGAAGAAATGCACACAGGGATCCAGTACAAAAGGGCAGCCTGCAACAGTGGGAGAAACAGAATGACCGAGTGAGAGAAGGGGAGTGAGCGAGCTCATCGGAGCTCTATAGTGACTGCTGCAGATTTCTTTGTGTGCAGAAGAAGACAGCAATGCAGGCAGGAGCCCAGTACAAAAGGGCAGCCTGCGGCACCGGCAGAAAGGAAACAGCGAGTAAGAGAGGGGGAGTGAGCGAGCTCAATGGAGCTCTGTCGGGGCTGCTGAAGATTTTTTTGTGGCCAGAAAAAGGTGCAAACAAAGGCAGGAGCCCAGTACAAAAGGATAGCCTGCAGCACAAGGACAAACAGAATGAGCGAGTGACACAGGGGGAGTGAACAACCTTAATGGAGCTCTCTCGGGAGAGCTGTGGATTTCTTTGTGGGCAGAAAAAGGTGCCAATGCAAGCAGGAACCCAGTACAAAAGGTCAGCCTGCAGCATGGGAGAAACATAATGAGCGAGTGAGAGAGGGGGAGTGAGTGAGCTCAACGGAGCTGTGTTGGTACTGCTGCAGATTTCTTTGTGGGCAGAAAAAGCCCCCAATGCAAGCAGCAGCCCTGTATGAAAGAGAAGGCTCCAGCAGCAGGAGACGAGCCCATTACAAAAGGGCTGGCTGCAGCAGTGGGAGACACAAAATGAGTGAATGAGGGAGGGGGAGTGAGTGAGCTCAACGTAGCTGTGTTGAGACTGCTGCAGATTTCTTTGTGGGTAGAAAAAGGCAGCAATGCATGCAAGGGCCCAGTACAAAAGGGCAGCCTGCAGTGGTGGGAGAAACAGAATGAACGACTGAGAGAGAGAGAGAGGGAGTGAGCAAGCTCAACGGAGCTATATCGGGACTGCTGCTGATTTCTTTGTGGGTAGAAAAGGGCAGCAATGCAGGCAGGAGCCCTGTACAAAAGGGCAGGATGCAGCACCAGCAGAAACGGGACGAGCGAGTGAGAGAGGGGGAGTGAGCAAACTCAACGGAGGTCTATCATGACTGCTGCAGATTTCTTTGTGGGCAGAAAAAGGCAGCAGTGCATGCAGGTGCCCAGTACAAAATGCCAGCCTGCAGCAGTGGGAGGAACAGAATGAGCAAGTAAGAGAGGGGGAATGAGCGAGTTCAACGGAGCTGTATCGTGACTGCAGCAGATTTCTTTGTGGGCAGAAAAGGAAGCAATGCACACAGGGGCCCAGTTTAAAAGGGCAGCCTGCAACAGCGGGAGAAACAGAACGACCAAGTGAGAGAAGGGGAGTGAGCGAGCTCAACGGAGCTCTATCGTGACTGCTGCAGATTTCTTTGTCAGCAGAAAAAGCCACTAACACAGGCAGGAGCCCAGTACAAAAGGCCAGCCTGCAGCACCAGGAGAAACAGAATGAGCGAGTGACACAGGGGGAGTAAGCCACCTTAATGGACCTCTGTTGGAACAGCTGCGGATTTCTTTCTGGACAGAAAATGGTGCCAATGCAGGCAGGAGCCCAGTACAAAACAACAGCCTGCAGCACCGGGAGAAACAGAACAAGCGAGTGACAGAGGGGTAGTGAACAAATTCAACGGACCAACGCAATCAACATTCGGCATTGACAAATGCTTGTTATAATAAATGGTGCAGGGATTTCTAGTCTGAAGAGTGAGCACACCTGAAAGCGGGAGCAAGGAAAAATGTACAAAAGAACTTTTTTGAGAGCTAAACTTTTTTTTTAAACGGCTGCATACCTGAGAGAGTGCGCACGAGCATGAGCAATAAGAGACAAACATTTGCCTGCGAGTTCACGCGACCGGCCAAGCTGTTAAAAATGTCAGGTTAAAATTTCTTAATAACCAGGCGTGACATCATACCCTGTTATTACAACATTCAACACAATTCAAAAATGAGTTGTTAATGAGGGTCACCAATTATTATAAATATATTATTGGAATATTAACCACATAATAAACATGGCATATTATTGATATATTATTGTTTAATAATTGGTATGTTATTGATAGAGTAATGGTATATTATTAGTATATTGTACTCCCCAACCAACACAACAGACACCACAAAGATCCGCACCTAGCCAGAAGTGCAATACTGCTTCCAACATCATCGGGGAAGGCACTAACAATTTGACCTGACCTACATGTGCTGAAACATCTACAGTTCTCCAGTTTGTGGCAGGCAGGGTATACAGGGGTGAGCCAGCAGCCAGAGAGCATCATGAGGGGCAGGGCTACTCCACTACAAAAGTCCATGCCACCTACAGTCCATATAGCAGGACTTCTGGACCAGCACAAAAGACCCGGCCCCCAGATATGCACCTAGCCAGTGGTGCAAAGCTTTTTCCAACAACATCGGAGCAGACAGTAGCTGTTTGAACTGACCTGCATTGTGCTGAAACATCTACAGTTCTCCAGTTTCTGGCAGGCAGGGGGCTGAAGTGTGAGCAAGCAGACTGAGAGCATCCTAAGGGAAGGACTACTCCACTACAAAAGCCCACACCACTTGTTGCTACCGTATTTAACAGGCTGTTTAAAACTCATCACCATTTGAACTTAACTTCACTTCTGTTTCCTCAAAAATGTAGCTTAATAATCTTACGTTATGGTGTAGTAAGAAACAGATATGTGTATTTTATTTAAAGCAGCAGTGCAACAAAATTGGGCACAAATCTGATCCCACCTTTTTTTCACTTTAAAAGATTCCAGGCATTTTCCCATTTTATTTGGTGGTACTATTTTCTAATTCAACCAAAATTTGAGTATTTTATAGATGTTTTAATTTTTTTCTCAAGAAAAAAAGATTGCCGCCACATTTTCCATAGAAATAGCATTGTAGACCTGAAAAGGGTTAGGTGTGGAAAAATAAAAACGACTCATGCCGCACAGCATAGAAGGCATGGAGGCAAATATATTTGACGGGTATGTTAATATTTTTCTTAATTATAGCTGAAACTAGTTTTTTTGGAAAACAATTTTCATTGCACTGCTGCTTTACTGATGAAGTTAATAGATTTTAATGGTGTAGTACATGAGGGATAAGGCTAGGTAGAGCTCAAAAGCTGACTTGTACTGGATTGATTTGTATTTGATGGTAGTAGCCTCATGTAAAGCATAATACCACAGTAATGTGTCAGCAGAAAAGGACCATCATGGTCCATCTAGTCTGCCCATTTCCCAACCGCCCCTAGTTGTCTCCACTTCCCATGGATATTTTCTTCTGCTCACCAGCCTCCCCTTGTGTCTGTCCCACACCAGCATGAATTTGTCCACTGTTTCTGCACACACCACCTCATTAGGTAATCTGTTCCAGGGTTCTATCACTCTCTCAGTGAAATAACATCTCCTTTCAATGCTCTTAAATCTTCCCCCTTCCAATCTTAAATTATTACCCCTTGTTTTAACTCCTACTTTCCTTTTGAATAATCTACCTTCATTCACTTTATTTATTCCCTTCATATACTTAAAAGTTTCTATCATGTCGCCTCCATCTCTTCTAACCTCCAGCAGGTATAGATTTAATTCTCTCCATCTAGTCTCGTATGGCTTCTCTTGCATACCTTGCACCATCTTTGTTGCCCTTCTCTGAACCCTCTCTAACCCATCTATATCCTTTCTTAAATGAAGCCTCCAGAACTGTACCTCGTACTCCAGGTGCGGTCTGACCATGGTCTTATGTAAAGACATCAACACCTCCCTCTTCCTACTTGTTATACCCCTTTCTATGCACGCCATCATTCTATTAGCTTTACCTACTGCCTTACTACTTTGGTCTCCTACCTTAAGGTTATTTGAGATTATAATCCCCAGGTCCCTTTCCTGTTCTGTTTGCTTTATCAGTTCTCCCCCCAGTTAGTACTCAGCCAGTAGATTTGTATGCCTCACATACATCACTGCACACTTCTTAGCACTGAACTTCAGCTGCCACTTGTCCGACCACTTCTCTAGGATGTTCAGATCTCTCCTGATGGCCTCAATCCCTCCTGATATGTCAACCCCATTATATAACTTTGCATCACCTGCAAAAAGACACATTCTCCCTTCAAGTCCCACTGATATATCACTGATATATGTAATAGATATACCACTCTGAGGTGTGCGGTTGCGCTCTGATATCGCATGCATGCCGTGTGCGACCTCGTGCGTCAACCGCTCAAGGCGTGCGTATATCAGAGCGTGACCGCACACCTCAGAGTGGTATATCTATCTTATAAAATGGCCACAGATTTTTTTGGGGGCTGGGTGGAAAAAGTAGTCCCTCTGTCTAGCTGGTAAATAATCACTGTAATTGGTGATAGAGGATTTAGTAAACACTGCCTGTGTACCAAAAAGTAGAAGGAACTAGTTGTTTTTAAGTAGTGTCCAGTTATTTTGTGTGAAAAAAGCTGCATCTGGAGGGAGAGTACCATGATAGTGGATGACTTTCACTTTCAGTGCTGAAATGTAGCGTGACCGAGCGGTGAGCATTTCAGAAACTGAGAGCCTGTTAAGAGAAGTAAGCCCTTTTCTGTTTAAAAATAGAAAAGTGACTCCCTCCTGTTAGTTGTGTTCCTTTTGGGTAATACAAGTTACATACTGTATGCAAGGGGTGAGGATAGACTGAGGCGAGTCGGTAACTTTAGGATGGTAGGAAGGAGTGAGGAACGGGTGTTGCCATAGCAACACTTGGTTTAAACTTTCCGTCTCGTCTGGCTTCGACTCTCGGTCTATCTCGCTCACTCGCCTCTGATATGTAATAACTGCAAAAGATTAAATCTAGGAGAATCACCCTGTTACAAACAGAGGAAGGCCGCTGCTGATCTCTTTGTGAGATTCTCAGGACTAATCTTGGCCTGTCACCGCTTCACACCTGACACAGTGAAAGTGAAAATCGTCGATACTCTCCTGCAGATCAGGCTTTCCAAGAAATTAGAGAAAGAACTAAAAATGTATGTTTTCCTGCTTTTGTAAATACAGCTAGGTTTGTGTTAATCAGACTGATTGGTCACAGTGGTTACAGTAATAAAAGTGGTTGTACACTGTGAGACTGTGAAAATGGCAGGCAGGATTTGATTTTAAATTACATTTTATGTAAACATTAATGGTATGATGAAGAGATCAGTTTGTACAGTGTGGGGCTACTACTGGTATATTTACTTATAGGCTGTGGGTGTCAGTTGCATATGTGTGTTAGTGGGTGCCTAGCTGCACCAGGTGTGGAGTGGTCTCGCTGCTGGTGAAAAGGTTTTGAGGACTGGAAAGTAGTTCAGGCTATGGGTCGTAATGGAAGGCGTGCGGTCGTTGGGAAATAATGCACGGTCATGGACGTGTTCTGTCCAATTGTATAAGTGGGATTTCTATGATTTTACCACCCCATTTATATATATATATATATATATATATATATATATATATATATATATATATATGTTAAAAAGGATTGGTCCCAGTACTGACCCTGAGGAACACTGCTTGTCACCCTCATTATCCTAGAATGTACGCATATTTACCACCACCTTCTGACTTCAATCCTTCAGCCAGTTTTTCACCCATCTAGTTATTTTCTGTCCCACCCCCAGGCTCTCTGTCTTATATACTAGCCTTTGGTGAGGAACAGAGTCAAAGGCCTTACTGAAGTCCAGGTAGGCTACATCAACTGCCCCCCCGATGAATATCCTTTGTTACCCCATCAAAAAATTTGATCAGATTTATCTGGCAAGCTCTCCCACTAGTAAAGCCATGTTGCTTTTCATCTAATAGTTTATTGTCCATTAAGTATTTTACCGCTCTTTCCTTTATTAACACCTCCATCACCCTGCCCAACACTGATGTTGATGAAATTGATGAATACTTAATAGTAAAGAAGATGGTCGTGTCCCTAAGCTGAAATGAACCACTTAAGCTATTAGTTGTGCATATGGGGAACACTTCTTGCACTGCATTTTTTAACAGGGTAAATGTGGTTGCCATTACTGAGAGTGGCAGTCCCTATGCCATAAGCATAATAGCTAAATTGACAACAAATTGGTGGGAATCTTATGAAACAAATTGTGGGCAAGGCACATGTTATTTATAGAGCACCCATTCCCTGGGGTTCTGGGCACCTAGCAAACTTATACAGTGAGATGAATGATCAGCTAGATTATTCAATAGAAAAATGGTGTCAATACAATTTGGCAAAATATAAATTTATAAAAATTAAAGTGACAAAAAGGAGTAAATATTATGGAAGGTGCTGTGGTACAGCAAGTGGACTGCTCCCACTGCTGTTATTGTTACTGAGTGGTGATATTGAAAGAAATCCTGGACCAGCTGCAACCAGTTTGAAATACTCCTCAGAGCAGACATATTTAAAAGGTCCTAAATGTATTCGTTTAAATGTCACAAGCTTATTGGCACATTTGGACAAAATAAAAATTTAGATGGAAATGGAAAAACTTGATATTCTTGTGTTAAGTGAAATGTGGTTAAAACAATCTGTCCCAGAGTAATTTATCAGCCTAAAGAGGGGGAGTCTGTTTTGCAAAGATAGGTCAGTGGGAAAAGAGGGGGTAATTATTTATGTAAAAGAATGTACACATGTAGAAAATAAACAGTAGAGACTGATTCATTTAATAATTCAGCTGAATACCTGACCATCAGACTTACATTAGGTACTGTGAAAGCCACTGATGTTTATTTCTCTTGGGTATATCTACCACCAAAACAGCTAAAGTTAATATACTGGTAATAGAAAAACTAACAAATCTGAAAAAAGGAAAAAAGAACACATAGCAATGGATGAATTAATACATACTGGGCAACCATAAATAATAATGACAGGGTCAAAAATATATTATACAATGGCAAGAAAGAATCTTGGACTGTGATTGGTCAGTTTGGGGCTGGACCCATGGCGTTATCCCAGCACGACACCACAGGTCTAGTCTCAGCACTGTGAACCTGTAGATGATTTTTTGCTTGAGCTTTTGATTGATTGTTTCATCTTCTCTTAAAAACAAAAAATATTTTTCCTCACAAAAACATCTTTAAAATTTTTTTTTTTTTATTCTGTATAACAACGAGCCACTGTATAATAGGAATAATGCACTCCAGGGTGTGTGTCGTTTGGGAAAACGCCACGCCTCAGGCATGTGACGCACTCGGCCTGTGGCCTCGTGCCCAATCCCCCCCCTAGGCGTGGCGTTATCCCAGCATGACACACACCCTGTCGTGCATTATTCCTTTATTAGTGTCTAGTGGTTTTCATCAAGAAATAAGTGAACAAGCTAGGAAAAATTATTACACAGCAGGTGCATCAACAATAGATTGGGTATTAACCAATAGACTACACTTTTATGTGCATCGCGCATGCACAGGGAATACAGTATCTTGCTATGAGACACGACTACAGAGGGGTGTGCCACTGCTGAGCCCATTGCAGTTAACAAAAGAATGGGCTCAGCTGTCTACAGCAATGACCATGGGCTGCGGTCCTGACATCACTTTCCGCCTGGTGGGCAGAAACTTTGTGAATTTCAAAGGACCGAGCCACTCCAATCCAAGAGGGCTTCCATACTTTGATTTGCATGAAGTCACATCAGCAAACAGCTGAGCAACTTTCTGCTGTGGGTTCTCTGTTTCTGTCCCCCGCAGTTTTACACAACCCCGTCTTGGGCTTCCACACAGCTGCAGTGCAGCTTTTTTTGTTATTCTCCCCTCGGAGAGTACTCTGTCCTTGCCTGCTTCCCTTGCAGACATTTAATTAAAATTTAAGCCCACCTGCCATTGCACTGCTGTGGTGCAGTTTTCACTGTGCGGCACCCGCCGCTCTGCTGCTCTCCCTTCTCGTTCCTCTGAAATCACCCCCAGGCTTTTACATTGCAGTGCTACAGCTTTACTACTGATGACTCCTGCTGCCTGGTGCACTCTCCAGGACTCCACTCTGGCTCTCACTAATGCCGCGGAGCAGCTTCACTTAATAGCAGTGCCTTGCTGCTACTCAAGCCCATTCCACCCCATGCTGCCTCCTTAAGCCCCATAGGGCATAAACAATTGAAAATTCTGCTGCTGGAGCAGCGGTCAGGAAGGTGGGGTGAGATGCCTCCTTTACATGCCACCTCCATCTCCCACTGACTTCTTTTGCTTCTCTTTCTCTCTCCCACCCATGTGAAGTAGGCCACAGCCTAAGCTCCATGCAGGCTGGGAGTTTAGCTCACCCACAGGTACTCTCTGCCACTGATCAATACTGCCGCTGCCCGCACTATTATTAAAGGCATAGGGATCCCCCATTAGACCCCAGGGATGGGTGCTAAATTGTTAAAAAAACAAACGCTGGCCTCAGCCATCGGGGTGGTAGCCCACTAGACCAGCATTGGGGCCCTCAAGGTATTTTCCAAGCCCACAAGACCACCAATGACTCTTTATTTATACAAAAGGGCTACTAACCCCTCACTAGCCATCTCTAGCCACCAGGGCTACTAAATAAATTACTGGTCACTTTAGTACACAGGGGAAAATGTTTTTTTAGCTGAGCTCCTTCCCCCAAACTACACTACCTTTACTCTGCTTTTGCTCTATTTACATCTTCTTCCTTCTTAACTAAGCTATTTTTTCTTTTATTTTGCAGGTCTGTCAGGACATGGACCCCTACCCTATCAGTTAAGTATAATTCTTACCTAACCTGTCTTCTCTGCCCTACTGGACCCTCTTAAGAGCTGTGGATCTCTTGGGACCCATTTTCTATCTTTTATTTTACAGTTACAATGTGCATCACCCCTTCAGACTCCTACCTTTGGCTCTCTAGGGCAGGTAATGCCATCTATATTACATTATTTTGGGTAGGTTGACTGTAACGGGGTGGCTGCACCTGTTACAAGACTGCACATAAGAGCTGGGCATCTCAGAGTCTCAAAACACAAAGTGAAGAAAAATTATACAGCAGTTTTCCTTAAAGGAAAGCTTTGGTTTGCAGGGGCTCCTGCCTCTGCAGATCTTATCCTCCAGTTTAGTTTAGGAGAAAAAGCAGCTTTTTTCTCCTGCAGCAAAGTTGTTTAATTTAATCATAAAAAGTCTGCTACCCAGAAGTATCACGGACACTTAGGCAACTCCATTTACTATAAAGAGGCGGCACCGCACCTTTACAGTAAACGGAGCCACCTAAGCATCCACAATACTTCCAGGTAGCAGACTTTTTACGATTAAATTAAACAACTTTGCCACGGGAGAAAAAAGCTGCTTTTTCTTCTAAACTTAAATTGGAAGGTAAGGTTTGCAGGGGTGGGAGTCCCTGCAAACCACAGCTTTCCTTTAATGTCCTTGACCTGCCTCCTCTCAGGTGTTGCTCTATGCTTCGTCGCTGAACCTAACCTATTTCACAGACTGGGTGGGGTGCTGCTATGTTGGGGGCAGTGTTGGCAAACAAGCCTGCATTCTGTGGACACAATAGGGTTACTTGCAGGCAGAGTGCATATAAGAGTTGGGTGGCTCAGAGTCCCAAAATGCAAAGTGAGGAAAGATCGTACAACAGTTCACCTTAATGTCCTTGACCCTGCCTCCTATCAGGTGTTGTTCTGTACTCCGTGGCTGGACCCAGCCTCTGTCACAGACTGGGCAGGAGTGCTGCTAAAGGGGGAGGGGAGGGGAGGGGAGAGAGAGAGAGAGAGAACTGTTGGCAAACAAAACAGCAGGCTGTGGACAAAACAGGGCTACTGACAGTTAAAGAGAGTGTGACGTCGAGCTGCTGCCAGTGAACAATCCATCAGGAGGGGGAAGTACAATTAGGAACTAGGGGCAAAATGATGTAAAGAATAGTATAGCCCCACTGCTAAAAGGCTCGGCAGTTAGAAGGGCTATGTCCCACCCCCACTAGATGTCACCTCCCACACCAACAAAATCGGTTCCTGCCACAAGCCGGAGCGGGGAAAGGAGGAGGCACTGGAGGCAGGTGTTATATAGACACAGAGCTGGCTGAGATTATCCGTAAGAGCAACACACAAATTATGTCAGTCAGCAAAAGCAAAATTAAAAACAGAATGAAATTACTCCCTGATGCTGGGCTGATCTGTTTTTTTTTTTTTCTTTTTTTAAGAAGGAAGTGCCTCGATCCCACTTAAGGTTACCTCTCAAAAATCTGAACACAAGCTGCTGCCACTAACCAGAGTGGAAAAAGTGGAAATAATTATGTCAAAAAACAGAGGCTGACTGGTCTATTCACCACAAATGACAAAAAGCTGAAATAAATAGTATAGTCAGGCCACCTGGAAACGGCCCCGACCCCGCTTGGCATCACCTGCAACACTACTTAACTCCTCCCTCTGCCACCAGGTAGAATGGGAGAGGAGGGAACAAGTATTATTACAAAATACTAGGGCTAGCTAGACTTGTCCTCACAGGGAAGCAGCGATTAACTATACAGGGTTTGGATGGACAGAACCAGAAAAAAACAACAGGAACAAAATAGTAAGTCTGTATCTAAGCCCCAGAACAAAACATTTTTCCTCACATTATTTGGAAGCTTGAGTGTACTATTAGAGACACAACTACGTTTGACAATAATATAACGGTTTTGTGAATTACTTAACCAATTCAGCTGTAAAGAAGAAAATGGTGCATTGATGTCTGTTGTGCCATTAGTTCCTCCCTCCACCTGGCCCTCCCTCTCACTGCTCCCCAGCCCATCCCAAGCCCTTACTTACCCAGTGGGGATCCAATGCTGTAATCTTCTTGGGACTGGAGACACGTCTTCACTCTTCAAAGTTGGACCGCAAACTCAGGAAATCATGTATGATGTTCAATTTATTTCAGTGGGGGATTGAACTTAGTGGCATAACTTCGCCATTTTTGGGTATTTTTGCCCCACATTTTCAATATGCCCTTTTTGGGACGACACCTCATGAACAAAGTAAGTGATGTTAGGCAAATCTATCCCAAAAGGTGATTTTGCAGTATCTGCATGAAATCACCTTTTGGGTAGGAGTTGCAAATTTTCTCCACCCTTGTTCATGAGGTGGGGTCATAAGAAGGCTATTTTGAAAATTTAGCATAAAAATATTAAAAAAACAACAAAGTTATGAGTCTATGTTGAAATTTGCCAATGTAGGTTCATAACTTTGGTAATTTTCAATAGTTTGACCCCAAATTTTCAACGTAGTCATATCTTCACAGCAACTCATGATATTTTTAAAATCCTGGCCAAACTGTGTTTTTACATCCTGAAAGGTGATTTCACAGTCACTGTCTGAAATCATTTTTTGGGCAGGAGGTGAAAATTTTCTCTGCACTTTTTCATGAGGTAGGGTCATAAGAAGGTTATGTTGAAAATTTGGAGGCAAACATATTAACAGACAACAAAGTTATGGGCCTGCATTCAATTTTGCGACTGCAGGCTTGTAACCTTGGTTATTTTCAGTATTTTGACCACCAATTTTCAACATAGCCATTTCTTCATAGCACCTTATGAATGTGACAGATGTCATTTTTATGTTGATTGTGCGCATGCGCAAGAAACATGTTGCGTCAGCTTTCTCCACAAGCAGGTTGTGGAGGCGTGGCACTGTTGTTCCCAATGCCCCCACAGTCTGCAAAGGCTTGTCCCCCATCCCCGAATGCCATGGCACGCTGCTGCTGACACTAGTTTAGCCAGCATGCCACAACTTTTTGAAAAATCAGCCGCTGCAATCAGGGGCTGCCTCGTCATTATACCGTCAGCCATCCGCTGCAATGAAGGAGCGACCCGTCATTGCAGGGCGGGATGTAGAATCTGTGATATTGTTTGTGAACATGGCGGCGGCTTGCCACCATGTTCACAAACAATATGTACCCCCTCCATGTTTATTTGCTGACGGGGCAGCCCACTCCCTGTTGGCATAATGTAACCCTCCCCAGTTTTATTGCTTGCTGACGGGGTGCCCAGTCCCCGTCGGCAGATATGAATTCCCCAACCCCCTTTTGTTCTTTGCTGATGGGGGTGCCCAATCCCACATCAGCTACAGCTGCCCCCCTCCAAAACAACTCTGGTGGCAGCTGGGGCTCACCCCAGCATGCCACATACCCCTTTATTGTTGCAGCGGGGTGCCCAATCACGTCGGCTACAGCTGCCCCCCAAAACAAGACTCCAGTGGCATGCTGGAGCCCACCCCAGTGTGCCACATGCCCTATAAATGAAAATGGTCCTGCAAAGTCTTTTTAGGTTTTGTGCCTGAAAAAAGAAACAGTCCCTCGTAGTCTCCCTGCCCCCCCACAACCCACACCCACCCACTGCGCAACCTGCCTCCCCACATACCCCCCATACCTCATACTTACCTCCGGAGCTCGGTGCGATGATTTTCGCTGGACCGGGAACACGTCTGCACTCTTCAAAGCTGACCGCGAACTGAGGAAATGCCGGTAAGCTGTATAATGTAATAAATAGGGTTTTTTCAACTTTAATGCATATCTTGGGCATTTTTGGGAATTTTTTCACCAAATTTTCAACATGGGTTTTATGGGACACCTCCTCATGAATTCTTGAACTGTCATGGCATTAATCAGCCCCGAAAGGTGGTTTCGCGGTCACTGTGTGGAATCACCCTTCAGAGCGAATAACGAAATGACAGTGCCAGTGTTCATGAGTGGGATCTAAAGCATATGTTGCAAATTTGGTGAAAAAATCCCAAAATGACTGTTTTACGAGCGTGCATTACTGTTACGCATTTACCGTAACTTCACAAATTTACAATATTTTCACGCCAGATTTTTAACATTGGCATTTTGCCACACCTCCTTGTGAGCAGTACAGCTGTTATTGTTCACATTCTGGCCGAAATGTGTTTTCACACTTCTGGCGCAGAATAGCGCGGTCGCTGTGGGAAATCAGTGTTCAGGACAGATTAAGAAAATGACAGTGACACTATTTATGAGTAGAGGTCCTAAAATGCCAATGTTGAAAATTTGGTGACGAAACTCCATAACATGACTGTGTTACAAGCGTGCGTTGAACTGTTTCCATGCACCCTTGTAACTACGCAAATTTGTAATACTGGGACGCCACATTTTCAACAGTGGCATTTTTTCAACTCTTTATGAACACTAGAGCTGTAATTTTTCACATCCTGGCTACAATATGTTTTTGCACTCCTGCGGACAATAGCATGGTCACTGTGGGAAATCAGTGTTTGGGACAGATTAAGATCTACCGAGTGAGAGGGGGGAGTGACCGAGCTCAACTGAGTTCTGTCAGAACTGCTGCGGATTTGTTTGTGGCAGACAAAGGCCCCATCACAAGAGCCCAGTACAAAAGGGCAGCCTGGAGCACTGGGAGAAACAGAATGAGAGAGCGAGTGAGGGAAGAGGGAGTGAGCGAACTCACCGAAGTGCTGTCAGGATTTCTTTGTGGGCAGAAAAATGCATCAATACGGGCTTAGGGGCCCAGTACAAAAGGCCAGCCTGCAGCAGTGGGAGAAACAGTACGAGCGAGTGAGACAAGAGGACTTAGTAAGCTCAACAGAGCTCTGTCAGGACTGCAGGGATTTCTTTGTGGGCAGAAAAAGGGGCCAATGCAGGCAGGAGCCCCATACAAAAGGGCAGCTTGTAGCGCCAGGACAAACAGAATGAGCGATGAGAGAGGGAGACTGAGCTATCTCAACGGAGCTTTGTCGGGACAGCTGCGGATTTCTTTGTGGACAGACAAAGTTGCCAACACAGCCAGGAGCTCCATGCAAAAGCGCAGTCTGCGGCGCCAAGAGAAACAGAATGAGCGAGTGACAGAGCAGTAGTGAGTGAGCTCAACGGAGCTCTAGTGTGACTGCTGCAGATTTCTTTGTGGGCAGAAAATGCGGCAACACAGGCAGAAGCCCAGTACAAAAGGCCAGCTTGCAGCGCCGGCAGAAACTGAATGCGAGAGTGACAGAAGGGGAGTGAGCGAGCTCAGTGGAGCTGTGTCAGGACTGCTTCAGATTTCCTTCTGGCCAGAAAAAGCTGTCAATGCAGGCAGGAGCCCAGTTCAAAAGGGAAGCCTGCAGTGCCAGGAGACGCAGAACGAGTGAGTGAGGAAGGGGGAGTCGGTGACCTCAATGGGGCTTTGTTGGGACTGCTGCATATTTGTTTGTGGGCAGAAAAAGGCAGCAATGCATGCAGGGGCCCAGTACAGAAGGGCAGCCTGCAGTGGCAGGAAAACCAGAATGAGCGAGTGAGTGAGCTCAACAGAGCTGTATTGTAACTGCTGCAAATTTCTTTGTGGGCATAAGAAGACAGCAACGCAGGCAGAAGCCCAGTAGAAAAGGGCAGCCTGCACTGCTGGCACAACAGAATAGGCGAGTGAGAAAAGGGGAGTGAGCGAGCTCAATGGAGCTCTGTTGGGACTGCCATAACATGACTGTGTTACAAGCGTGCGTTGAACTGTTTCCACGCATCCTTGTAACTTCACAAATTTGTAATACTGTCACGCCACATGTTCAACAGTGGCATTTTTTCACAACTCCTTATGAACACTACAGCTGTCATTTTTCACATCCTGGCTAAAATATGTTTTTGCACTCCTGCCGGACAATAGCACGGTCACTCAGGGAAATCAGTGTTTGGGACAGATTAAGATAAACCGAGTGAGAGGGGGAAGTGACCAAGCTCAACTGAGCTCTGTCAGAACTGCTGTGGATTTGATTGTGGGCAGACAAAGGCCTCAACACAAGAGCCCAGCAGCAGCGGCTCTAGCCACAAATGGTTACCAGGGCACAGCTGGGGCACAACAGATGGCAGCCAGGGCACTAATATATTGTTACTATGGGGGAAGCTCTGCACCATATGGGGCACCAACTGGGGCACAGCATTTTTATACCGGGGCACGTGCCCTGGCAGGCCCTGGTGTAGAGCCGCCACTGGAGTCCAGTACAAAAGGGCAGCCTGCAGCACTGGGAGAAACAGAATGAGAGAGCGAGTGAGGGAGGGGGAGTGAGCAAACTCACCGAAGCGCTGTCAGGACTGCTGCAGATTTCTTTGTGGGCAGAAAAAGGCATCAATACAGGCAGGGGCCCAGTACAAAAGGGCAGCCTGCAGTGGTGTGACAAACAGTACGAGCGAGTAAGACAATGGGACTTAGTTAGCTCAACAGAGCTCTGTCAGGACTGCTGGGATTACTTTGTGGGCAGAAAAAGGGGCCAATGCAGGCAGGAGCCCCGTACAAAAGGGCAGCTTGCAGCACCAGGACAAACAGAATGAGCGATGAGAGAGGGAGACTGAGCGACCTCAACAGAGCTCTGTCAGAACAGCTGCGGATTTCTTTGTGGACAGACAAAGGTGCCAACGCAGCCAGGAGCTCCATACAAAAGTGCAGTCTGTGGCACCAAGACAAACAGAACAAGCGAGTGACAGAGCGGTAGTGAGCGAGCTCAACGGAGCTGTAGTGTGACTGCTGCAGATTTCTTTGTGGGCAGAAAAATGCGGCAACGTAGGCAGGAGCCCAGTACAAAAGGCCAGCTTGCAGCGCCGGCAGAAACGGAATGCAAGAGTGACAGACGGGCAGTGAGCGAGCTCAGTGGAGCTGTGTCGGGACCGCTTCAGATTTCTTTCTGGCCAGAAAAAGCCGCCAATGCAGGCAGGAGTCCAGTACAAAAGGGCAACCTACAGCACCAGGAGACACAGAATGAGTGAGTGAGGGAGGAGGGGGAGTCAGTGACCTCAATGGGGCTTTGTTGGGACTGCTGCAGATTTGTTTGTGGGCAGAAAAAGGCAGCAATGCATGCAGGGGCCCAGTGCAAAAGGGCAGCCTACAGTGGCAGGAAAACCAGAATGAGCAAGTGAGTGAGCTCAACAGAGCTGTATTGTAACTGCTGCAAATTTCTTTGTGGGCATAAGAAGGCAACAACACAGGCAGGAGCCCAGTAGAAAAGGGCAGCCTGCAGCGCCAGCAGAACAGAATGAGTGAGTGAGAGAAGGGGAGTGAGCGACCTCAACAGAGTTCTGTCAGGACAGCTGCGGATTTCTTTGTGGGTAGAAAAAGCCACCAACACAGGCAGGAGCCCAGTACAAAAGGGCAGCCTGCAGCGCCAGGAGAAACAGAATGAGCGAGTGAGACAGGAGGAGTGAGCCACCTCAATGGAGCTCTGTCGGGACAGCTGTGTATTTCTTCCTCGGCAGAACAAGGTGCCAACGCACACAGCAGCCCAGTACAAAAGAGCAGCCTGCAGCACTGGGACAAACAGACTGAGCCAGTGACAGAGACCCACTGTGCGAGCTCAACAGACCAACGCAGTCAACATTTGGCATTGACAAATGCTTGTTCAAATTCTGGCCAAAATGTGTTTTTGCATCCTGAAAGGTGATTTTTGCAGTCACTGCATAAAACCACCTTTTGGGCAGGATTTGAAATTGTTCTCCACCGTTCTTCATAAGATGGGCTCATAAGAAGGCTAAGTTGAAATTTGTGATAAAAATATGAAAAAAAAACAACAGGAAGAAAATAATAAGTCTGTGTCTAAGCCCAGAAAAAAAAAATCCTGGCATTATTTAGAAGCTTGAGTGTACTACTAGAGACACAACTACATTTGACAATAACATAACAGTTTTATGAATTGCATAACCAGTTCAGCTGTAAAGATGAAAATGGTCCATTGATGTCTGTTGTGCCATTAGTTCCTCCCCCCATCTGGCCCTCTCACTGAGCACCCACCACCCCACCCCAAGCCCTTACTTACCCAGTGGGGATCCAATGCTGTAATCTTCTTGAGACTGGAGACATGTCTTCACTCTTCAAAGCTGGACCATAAACTGAGGAAATCATGTAAGATGTTCAATGTATTTTAGTGGGGGGTTGAACGTAGTGGCATAACTTGGCTAGTTTGGGGTATTTTTGCCCCAAATTTTCAATATGCCTTTTTTGGGACCCCACCTCATGAACAATGCAAGTGATGTTAGGCAAATCTATCCCGAAAGGTGATTTTGCAGTCACTGCATGAAATCACCTTTTGGGTAGTAGTTGAAAATTTTCTCCACTCTTGTTCATGAGGTGGGGTCATAAGAAGGCTGTTCTGAAAATGTGGCATACAAATATTAAAAAAGAACAAAGTTATGAGCCTACATTGAAATTTGCCAATGCAGGCTCGTAACTTTAGTAATTTTCAATGTTTTGACCCCAAATTTTCAACATAGCCATATCTTCACAGCACCTCCTGATTGTGATGGCTATCATTTTTCAAATCCTGGCCAAAATGTGTTTTCGCATCCCGAAACGTGATTTCACAGTTGCTGTGTGAAATCACCTTTTGGTAGGAGGTGAAAATTTTCTCTGCACTGAGGTCATACGAAGGTTATGTTGAAAATTTGGGGACAAACATATTAACAAACAACAATGCTATGGGCCTGCATTCAGTTTTGTGAATGCAAGCTTGTATCCTTAGTTATTTTTAGTATTTTGACCACAGATTTTCAACATAGGCATTTCTTCACATCACCTCATGAATGTGACAGCTGTCATTTTTCAAATCCTGGCCAAAATGTTTTTTCACATCCCGAAAGGTGATTTTGCAGATACTGCATGAAATTACCTTTTGGGCAAGAATTGAAAATTTTCTCTGCACTTGTTCATGAGATAAGGTCATAAGAAGGCTATGTTGAAAATGTGGGGCAAAAATATAAACAAACAACAACGTTGTGGGCCTGCATTCAGTTTTACAAATGAAGGGTTGTACTTTGGTAATTGTCAATATTCTGACCCCAAATTTTCAACCTAGCCATTTCTTCATAGCACCTCATGAATGTGACTGCTGCCATTTTTCAAATCCTGGCCAAAATGAGTTTCCGAATCCTGAAAGGTGATTTTGCAGTCACCGCATAAAACCACCTTTTGGGCAGAAGTTGAAACTTTTCTCTGCACTAGTTCATGAGGTGGGGTCATAAGAAGGCTATGTTGAAAATCTGGGGCAACAATATTAACAAACAACAAAGTAATGGGCCTGCATTCAATTTTGTGAATGCAGGCTCATAACTTTGTTAATATTCAATATTTTGACTCCAAATCTTCAGCATAGCCATTTCTTCACAGCATCTCATGAATGTGATAGCTATCATTTTTCAAATCCTGGCCAAAATGTGTTTTCACACTTGTGGTGCTAAATCACCTTTTGGGCAGGATTTAAAAATGCTCTCCACGGTTTTTCATAAGGTGGGCTCATAAGACAGCTAGGTTGAAATCTGGGATAAAAATATGAAAAAAAAAACAATAAAGTGATGAGTCTATGTTGCAATTTTTCAATGCACACTCATAACTGTGGTAATTTTCAATATGTTGGCCTCAACTTTTCAACATAGCCATTTTCTGACACCACCTCATGAATGTGACAGTTGTCATTTCTCAAATCCTACCTAAAATGTGTTTCAACACTTGTGGTGCACGATGATGTTTCAGCCATTGTTTTATAAATGACACCTGTTATGCTCAGAAGGAACGCTCATAAATACATTGTGTTGAAAATTTGGAGTAAAAATATAAAAAAACAGTACAAAAGCAATGCCTTCCCAGCGGTGAACATTTGACATTGACAAATGTTTCTTTAACTAAGCTCGAGAGTTTTAAATGATGCAATTTCTGACCATTGTCCTGTTTACATGGTCAGAAAAAAAGAGAAACTGAATGAGGTACTGATAAGAGAAAGCAGTTTTTTGTAAGAATTTACCAGATGAGGTGTTTACAAAAGAAGCATATAATTTAAATTGGTTGTCTCATTATGAAGTAACTCAGATTGAAAGAGCTGTGACTTGCTGTAACAGCTGGCCATATAAATTTGTACTGTAGGTTTTTTTTCCCCTTCTATCTGTATTAATAAATTTGGATGGATTTATGAGGGGAAATGAAATTAAGTTAGTTGCCAGAGGTATGCCTGATTACTCTGAAGAGTGATTACAATCTCTTTGTTATGTACTACAGGGCCCCCTGGCCAGTTAATGGAAGAGCTGAAAGCAAAAACATCCCCTTTATGCTACAGGAGAGGCCCTGGCTATTGACTGAAGCAGTCACTCCTGGTTGTGAGGCAGGAGATAGATAGGATAAAGGAGGTCTCCTCTGGAATACACAACCTCCTGAAGTCCAGATCAGACCAGTTTCCCAAGAGGACCCAGCCCTTATGACACAAAGAACTGACCTGGAAGTGATGTCATAGGACATGTGTGCAGAGGTTGGGTGGAGACTGGCTTTTGGAAGCCTTGTTAAACCTGAGTTTTGTGAGAGACTGATATTTAGGTTTGGGACTCTGAATAGTTGCCATTTAAGGCTGGAGTCTGCCCTGATTCACAAAGGTATCCTGAGTGGTAAGCTATTCTACGGTACAAGTCACATTAAACTGTTCCACCAATGAGTTGGTTTAGTATTGTTTTTTACAGTTGGCAATGCATTGACAACTCATATTGCATTATTTTGCAATACTTAACCAGCTCAAGAGCAATATTTGTAACATGTTTTTGCAACTCATTTGGAATGCATCTGCAGTCCAGTCACAATGCAATGTAAAACTGAGTTTTAACTCTTAAGAAACAGTTTGTGCAGGGCTTTGTGCTGGATCCAGCAACACTTATGCAACTCAGTCAGAAATGCTACAGCAGCTCATTGGAGGAACAGTTTAATGTGACTTGTACTGTATTTTTCTCAATAGAGAGAGGGAAGAGTGAGATATGTTTTCTGTGTGTTATCTACTGTTCACAACATTTTCATTTTGTCCCTGTAGAATTACTGTTCCCCATAGTCTTAGTGTCATATCCTGTATTATGTAATGCGTGTAAATATATTGAAGGGTTATAACTAACAAAAACTGTGTTCTGTCTCTGAAGAGAAGGCTACAGTTACCATATTAAAAGCAAAGTGATTCTCAGCTGTGGCATATGCATGGTCACTTGCCCTTTTCATGGAGCACTGTACTGTGTGAGCAGTGGCTTTGATGGGATGCAGACCTAGACATACCCCAAGTGAGGCTGCAACTGACTGGTAGCGGCATACAAAGGTGACACTTTCAGGTATCTAGAGGGTAGGGAAAGCTCGTAACAGTCACAGACTGAGTCTGGGAGGGATCAGTCTGTCATACATTTTTTAACCAAAACATTGAATAAAACTGAACAGTATGCCCCAGTCAAAAAACAAAGGCCACCATATGGGCAAAACATCCACCATGGTTAAATGTAGAATTGATTGGTTTAATAAAAATGAGGGATGCACTTTGTAAGCAATTTAAAATATCTGACTCAAAACAAAATCTAAATGCTTACTGTACATTTAAGAATCTTTGCAAAGCTAAAATAAAGAAATCAAATTTATTTCAAGGATAAAAAGGGAAAGTACTTAACCAAACCCAGAAGCTTCTGAGTTCCTTCAAGTAATTTTATCAAACTTTCAAGCAGGTGGAAATTGATAAAATAAAGAATGGAAAGAATTTAATAAGTAATAATCTGGAAATAGGAAAAAAAACTCTGTTTTTTTCACAAGTATGAAAACCTATAAAAGCCGTATGAATCAGGCACCAAACGAGAGCAGGGAATTGGCTTCAGGGAAAATTTGTAATAAAACTTGCGTAAGTGAAGAAGAGCTCTAAGAGTTGCTGTTGAAACAGGAAGGTAATAAAGGAGTGGGTGTCAATGGCCTTTTGCCAAGGTTGATAAAATTAGCAGCTAAGCAATTTGCTAAACCAGTAGCATATTTATTTAATCTGTATCGGTGTACAAATCAGCTCCAGATTGCTGGAAGACGGCAGTGTTAACACCCATGTATAAGTCTGGGATAAACATATCATTGCAAATTATAGACCCATTTCTGTTTTGCCTGCTTTGGCCAAACTTTTAGAAAAAGTGTTTTTTTGATAGTTAACTAAACATTTGGATGAAAATAATCTTATCACAGTGGTGTGTTTCGTGGGGGGTACAGCACATTGATGGGCTTAGACAGGTTAACCAGTGACATCTACGATAATATGGACAGTGGATTGATCAATGGAGCTTTTTTTGTCCACCTGACCAAGGACTTCGACCTGGTTGACCACCCCATACTGATAACTAACTTGGCAAATCTGGACATGGGGAGTTATACATTAGAATGGTTTTAACACTACCTATTCAAAAGAAAACAAATGGTAAGAGTGGAATCTGAAAAGTCAAAATTGAGAGAAATAGATACCGTGAGTACTATGAGGTTCAGTTCAAGGTCTGCTCCTTTCCTCAGTCTCTGTAAATGATCTGCCAAGGATCTGTGGAGAAGTATCAGCTACAATGTGTACAGATGACACACTACTTTGCAATGCAGGATGAACAGTAGTGGACCCAGAAACTAAAATACAACCAATATTTCATGCATTACAGACTTGGTTTGTTGAAAATAACATTTTGTTCAATGAAAGGGAAACTAAAACAATGGTATTTGGAACCAGACAGGAAACTGAGAGTAAAGAAAATAGAATGGCAATAGTAGGGATAAACAGACATGGACCGGAGGAGATACCGTGCTTCAATTATTTGGGTGTCAGATTAGAGCAAACACTACCTTTTCATGGACATATATCAAAAGTTACAAAAAAGAGGAAATTGGGTTATTTCTATAGAAACCAAAACAGCTTAACTTTGCACGTCAAAAAAACTATAGTGAAGCAAGTCCTGCCAGCCTTGGAGTACAATTCCATTTTATTTGTTAACCTTCCACATACAACTCTTCATAAATATGTGGTTACTTTTAAAAACACTTCCAGATTTGATGCCAATTCAAGAAAACATGAACACCACAGTGATCTCTCCCTAAAATGCAGAATTTTATCTACCCAGCACAGAATTCAGTACTTGACTTTATGGCTCTAGGCAGATAAACAATATGTTTGGATTGGGACTCAGTATTAAATCTTTAACTTAGAGGGACATTTAAAGGTTTTGTAAATTTGCAACTGTTTTAACAATACTTGATGAAAGTTCAAGTCAGAAGCAACTATTTCATACTTTTTTACATCACGTGCAAATATGTATATATGTATATAGTATATACGATTTTTATGTTTGCTTGCGCATGCGCAAGAAACATTATGTGACAGCTTAGGAGAGAAGCAGGTTGGGGAGGTGCGGCAATGTGGCATCCAACAGCAGCATTGCATTTGAGGGTCTGGCCTTGGTGCACCAATGGAGGCACAGTGTGCTGATGACACTGGCATCCAGAAGGTGCACCAAGTTCTAAAATTTTTGCTGCAGCAATCACGGGCCGCCTCGTCATTGCAGCCTCAACAGTTGCTGCAATGAGGGAGCGACCCGTCATTGCTGGGCGGAACATTGCTGGTGTGATATTGTTTGTGAACATGGCGACACATTGCTGTCATGTTCTCAAACAATATCAAAAAGCCATAGTGCCAAGGGGGTGCCCAATCCCCCTCGGCAGTATGTGCCCCTCCCCACAGATGTGTGTTTTTGCTGACGGGGGACCCAATCCCTGTCGGCATCCATCCCCGGTGATGACTTGCCGGCGGGGAAGCCCACTCATCATCGCCAGTAGTGTCCCACTCCCTGTGTGATGTGCCAATGGGGGAGCCCACTCCCTGTCAGCATCAGGGTCCCCCCCAAAGAGTAACATGAGACCCAGGGGTGCCCAACTCCTCAACTCTTGTACCCCCTCAGCTTTTGTACCAATGGGGTGCCCAATCCCCCGTCGGCGACACCCCCCAAAAACAACAATGTTCAGGTGGCACGATGGGAGCCCACCCCAGCATGCCCAATGCCCCTGCGATGATTTTTTTTTTTTACAACCTGTAAAACAAAAATGGTCCCTCGCAGTCTCCCTGGCCCCTCCCCCCAAAACCCGCACACACCCACTGCACACCCTGCCTCCCCACACACCCCCCTTCACCCCATACTTACCTCTGGAGTCAAGTGCGATGATCTTCGGTGAACCGGGAACACGTCTGCACTCTTCAAAGCCGACCGCGAACTGAGGAAATGCCGGTAAGACGTATAATGGGATAGATAGGGTTTTTCAACTTTTTATCATATCTCAGGCATTTATTGGAATTTTGGCACCAAATTTTCAACATGGGGTTTTTGGGACCCCTCTTCATGAATTCGGTCACTGTCATGGCATTAATTGGTCCTGAAAGGTGATTTCGCAGTCACTGCGTGGAATCACCTTTCAGGACCGACTAATGAAATGACAGTGCCAGTGTTCATGAGGTGGGCTCTCAAAAAGTGTATGTTGCAAATTTGGTAGAAAAAAATCCAAGAAATGACTGTTTTACTAGTGTGCATTGCACAGTTGCTACGTACGCTCGTAGCTTCACAAATTTGCAATATTTTCAGTCCAGATTTTCAACATTGCCATTTGTCCACACCTCCTTATGAACAGTACAGCTGTCATTTTTCACATCCTGGGCGAAATGTGTTTTCACACTTGCGCAGTCACTGTGAGAAATTAGTGTTCGGGATGCATGAAGAAAATCACAGTGACACTGTTCATTAGCAGACATCCTAAAATGCCTATGTTGCAAATTTGGTGACAAAAGTCTATAAAATGATCAGCATGAAGGCCCATTTGCGTTAGTATCCACGCACGTCAGAATCTCTCAAGACATTTACAATATTTTCACTCCAGATTTTCAACATTGCCATTTTCCCGCACCTCCTTATGAACAGTCCAGCTGTCATTTTTTGCATCCTGCCCAAAATGTGTGTTTGCACTTCCGGCGCAGAATAGCTCGGTCGCTGTGGGAAATCAGTGTTTGGGACATATTACGAAACTCACAGTGACACTGTTCATTAGCAGAGACCCTAAAATGCCTATGTTGAAAATTTGGTCATGAAAGTCCATCAAATGACTGTGTTATCAGCGTGCGTTGCACAGTTTCCACGCATGGTCATAATGTCGCACATTTGTAATATGCTCACTCCAGATTTTCAACATTGCCATTTTTCCGGCCCTCCTTATGAACAGTACAGCTGTCATTTTTCACATCCTGGCCGAAATGTATTTTTCCACCTGCAGCGCAGAGCAGTGCGGCTGCTGTAGGAAATCAGTGTTGGGGCCACATTAACACAATCACAGTGACACTGTTCATTAGCACAGGCCGTAAAATGCCTATGTTGATAATTTGGTGATCAAACTCCATAAAATGACTGTGTTACAAGCGTGCGTTGCACTGTTTTCAGTCATGCTCATAACTGCGCACATTTGTAATATGTTCACTCCAGCTTTCCAACATTGTCATTTTTCTGCACCTCCTTATGAACAGTACAGCTGTCATTTTTCACGTCCTGGCCGAAATGTGTTTTTGCACTTCTTGAGCAGAATAACGTGCTAGCTGTGGGAAATCAGTGTTCAGGACACATCAAGAAAATCACAGTGACACTGTTCATGAGCAGAGGCCCTACAATGCCTATTTTGAAACGTTCATGACGAACGTGTATAAAATGAGCGTGTAATGTGCATGCGTTGTGCAGTTTCCACATACTGTATGCTCACATGTGTGAGCACTCTTTATATTCCCAGTACAGCTGTTCAACATTGCCGTCTCTTCACACCTCCCTCTGGATGGTACAGTTGTCATTCTTTACATCCTGCTCCATCTGTGATTTTGTTCAAGTGGCACAGAATGGCACATGGCATGCCCGTCATGGTCGATGACCCAAACACTTACCCCAATGCCTGTCCGTCTCTACAGGATGGAGGTGGGGTTGGCATGAACTTCAATACTTCGCTACCATTCCTATTCTGCATATGTCTACCTCCTGCATGCCCAATGCTAATACCAGCAAGCAAACATTTGGCATTGACAAATGCTTGTTATTGTATGGTTTTACTTACATGTGATGTAAGTTGCGAATTTGCTCTGCTATTCCTATTGTAACACCAGTCTCTCTAGGCATGGCTGAAAATGGGTCACCAATCCGATATTATTGAAGGGAAAATGGTTTCCAGTTCTAAAATTGCTTCCAGTTGTAAACTGAACCCAAGATGGATCTTGTACTGCCCTACAGTATGTGTTATGGGCATTACTCCAAGAACCTTCCGGCCCCAGAGGCGAGCATACTACCTACTAAGCTACTGATACATAATGATGTGATGCCTCTTCCTAGGGGAACTGGACAGTGCCCCAGGTGACTCCTGCACTCATGGATGACTGAGCTGATGATATCGAGAATGGTCAGTCCCTGGGAAAGGTGGCATTTCCTGGGAAAAATAGAGGTGACTCCATTAATGGCCATGGCTGGCCACTTTTCTTGTAGCGGGCCAGCTGGCTACAATTGATAAATGATTAGTTTCCTGTTCTGAATATTCCTTTAGGATAAAGGATTCTATTTTTCCTTTCATCATATATTTCTAGCTTCTGCTGCTCCTGTTGGCCCCATTCTGGTGGCAACCCCAGCCCTGTCACCTACCCCACCCATTGACTTAGCTCATGTCTTGCACTGTCATGGGTAGGTGGGTGCCTCCGGAGGCAGAGTGGTGCCTTCGGGTGCCACCGTTATCTAGCCGATGTGCGTTTTTCTTCTGAATTTTCTCATGCATACTACCTGGACTGGCATGCATGCAATGGTATGCACACCCTGCATAAAGAAAAGATGCAGGAACACTATAGTGCCAGCACCCAGCCAGCTAGGTTGGCAACTGCTGCCATGCCTCCCAGCTTCTGCTAGGTGGGGATCAGGCCGCAGTACACACTGTCCCACTTCCCAGAAGGAGATCTCTCTCCACTGATGATCAATCCCCTTCCCTTGGCCAGCCCCTGAGTGATCCTGGTGTATTTCTGAACATGGGTAACCAGTGTGGGGCAGGTGAGGTGTTCAACACCTTAGCCTTCCATGCCACTGGACCGGCTAGGATGAAGGATCCTTAAATCTCTGTCCACAGCATTTGGCTTGTGAAAACTAGGTGCTCACATGTAAAGGTTAAATCAAACAAGAATACGTTTATTCACAAGTTCGTGAACACAGGTCTAAATGTTAGTGCTTGAATTTAACACAGTACTGATGCCATTTCACAAGTACCATTCCTCACCACTAGCCCACTAATTCTGCAACTCTCCCTTTCCATCCTGACGCTCACCATGTTTCTACCCCTGGCTCTCACTCTTTCCCTATTAACTTTTCCTGCTGCACCCACCATTCCCTGCCCACTCCAGCCTGGCTAAAGTCCCACCCCATCCATAGTAGTGTCCCAATTATCTACCCCTTCTCTGTCATTATCATAATAAACAAGTACACGACAGCCATCGTCACTTTCTGTGGTTTTAGCTCAATTTTTCCCCCCGTCGTCGGTAATATATCCCTCCTCTTCTTTACCTCTCTAACCTGCCTCCCCATACACGGCCTCTTTCCCCTATATGTGTAATTGCCAGTTGCCTCACTCAAAAGATCTCTGCTTATAACCCCTGTATGCCTATGGTTGATTGTACATCTGCTGACTTCTTCAATTGTAAAATAATGCTGTTTTTTTTTTAATTATTTCAACCTTGTACTCGTACTGTATACACTGTATATACTTTTTCTTGCTTGTGTATTATTGCTTTTTGTATACCTGCTTCTGTACTGTACTTTGATATATTCATGACCAGGTCCACCTTGCAAATGAGCCTTGCTCAGTGGTGCCCGCCTGGATAAATAAAGATTTTGACTGATAGATTGACTGATTGATTTGCATCAGTAAATCAGTGCCCTCAGGCCACTTCATCAAGTCCAATATAAATAATCTTAATTGATTATATTTCAGTAATCTACCTGCTGCAACAGCATGAAGGTCAGAAACCCATGAGGATTTTAGACTCAAGGCAACCCTTAGGGTACCTGCAAGTATAAATACATATATAGACACTCATTTGAAACTCACTAATAGGGCTAAGTCCAGTATGATCAATTTACACCTAGGAGTGCCAACTGAGTACAGATGGTTTTCTACACACCTTCACTGCTCAACTTCAGAAGGCTGAACCCCTCAGGGGAAAACCTCCAACAGGCACCTCATCATCCTGGTGATGGCCTTCCACTCAGGCATTAGTGAAGCCGGCATTTGTAGACCAGGTCCGAAGCGGACAATTGCCTCTCCCCAGACATGGGACCTATACCGCTACCTCTCTAGCCTGGTAAGTTCCCTCTGGTTGGTCGCAGTTGGAGATACAGCAGGGTGAACCCAGTATCTACCAGTGGGAATCTCTCTTTTCTCTGATCTCCTCTTCCTGAGCAAAGTCCCTTTATTTATACTCTTTAGGGCATAACAACTCAGACAGCATGGGGCTTCTTTTTACATACAGGATGTTCAGAAATTGAGGTGGTGAAGGTATGCAGAATACTTACAGGGCACATTCTTGGGGCATTCTTAGTGTAACCTCACCCCCACTTTGGGTGGGGCTTACCTGGTGCCCAGGAGCTCATTCTGCTGCCTGGTTTCCCCCGTTGCCTCCTGCTGCTGAGTCGGGGTCCTGAGGGTCCCTCTACCCTCTGCCCAGCCCTGTGCTGTATTTTTAGCCATTTGGGGGGGGGGAGGTTAAAGGCATGTGCATGCCACTTTCTGGCACTTTATGATGTGCCTGTGGGGTCTGAGCATGCGCAGTAGTGCAGTCTTATTTTCGTAAAGCTGTAGCAGTCACCTTGATGCCTCTCTGGTGCTCGCGACCCCCAAAATAGCCTAATTGGGGGTCGAACACACTGAGGAGGTGATTTAGAAGTGTTTAAGGTATTTTGTTATGGAGCGCCTATAAGCAATCAGAACGAGGAGAACATTTAGAACATTAATGAGCCCTAAAACATAATAATGAACTGCTGCCTGCTCCGGGGGGGTGGGGAGGACTGAACGAATCGGAGCTAGCGACAGGCAGCAGTGGATCTTAATAATTATGACTGTGCAGTTGACTGACAGGGGACAAATGCAGCCACAGGATGATGGGGAAAATAAGTGACAAGATTGAATATTGTGGCGACTAGGATGCTATAAAGTGGGTACTGTTATGTGGACTGTATGAAACTGTGTGTAAGCTGCCATGTTATGATACTATGACCCCCTGTGTTGGCCAATCAACAGCTTAGGTGCCCAAAAGACAGCTGAAATGACTTATGGGAGAGGTGTGAACTAATTCTTGGCACCAAAAACCCTTTCCCAATCAATAATCAAACTGGGTTAATAACTATTAATATTTGTGATTGTCAGGAGGAATCAGCCAATCAGAGACCAGAATTTTCTTGTGAAACCTGTGGAACTTTGGGCAGTTTG
This sequence comes from Neoceratodus forsteri, assembly GCA_016271365.2. Lineage (NCBI taxonomy): Eukaryota > Metazoa > Chordata > Ceratodontiformes > Ceratodontidae > Neoceratodus > Neoceratodus forsteri. The sequence continues at coordinate 525,059,456 of JADMNL010000023.1, forward strand.
GGCAGTCTGGTCTGGGCTCTGCTCGAGTGAAGAGGGGCTCGTTGCCGTGAGCTGGAAAGTCAGGAGGCCTTTTACAGGACTCAATTGGTCAAACAGTGAATTGTTTGAGGACTGGAAGGAAGGATTTTTGCTGACAGAAAGAACTGTGGTGTTGCTGCTGAACATTCAAGGTATTCGGGGAAAGCTCCTGGTGTTTTGGAGATCCAGTGTTGCAGTGAGCCTGCATCAGTGTGAGGAAACCCAGAGACTGTGAAAAGGGAAAATGGAAACTGTACGTGCCAGAGCTTAAAAAGGTGGTACTGTGCCTGAATCTGAGGATGTTGTAGGAAAAAGGGTTGCAGGTATCCAGAGGTCGGAAACCTGTTGTTTTTGCTGAAAACCAGCTGTGGAAAGGTGGATGGTTGAATCCAGAGACTGCAAGTCGCTAGCCAAAAGCCACTGGAAAGGTGGAACTTCAGAGAACTTGTTGCTACACAACACCGGAGCTGTTTGTTCTTGCCCAGGAGAAAGGTGAAATCTGGCAACCTCCACACCTGCAACTTGGAGCCAGGTAGGGAAACTGTTAACCCCTATCGAGTAAGGCAGACTAGGTTGCAGGGGTCCACAGGAGTGTGCCTGAGTGGTTGGGCACTCTGGGCCCATTAGGGGAGCCAGACCATGGGGTCACTTCTGGGTCTGGGTTCCTTGTGACCTAGTAGGCCTTGCACCTGGGCTCTATAATCTGGCCTACTTTGCAGGCTGAAGGTGACAAGCTGCAAGAGTCTTCAAGCAAGTCAGAAGGTGACACGCTGCAAGAATCTTCAAGCAAGTCCCAGGTTGACCAGCTGTTAGCCCTTGTTGCATCTTCTGGATCAACAATTCCTGCCTTTTTGCTTGCTGCCCTTTGGAGCAGTTGATCCTGAACTGCCTGAACCTACCGTGCTAGTAGCTGAGCCCCAGTCTTCAGGACCGTGAGTAAACCAGGGCTTGCCCTCACAAAAGGGGAGTAATTCTAAACCAGCTAGAACTTACAGCTACTCTAAGGGCCCCAACGCCGGCCAACCTGCAGCATCTAGCAGACCTGCGTTAAATCTGGATACCCAGCTAGGACTGTCAGGACCTAGGGGGTTTGCACTGGTACCAGTAGGGGTGGGCATTGTGTGTGTTCTGGCCTTCAGGCCCTGTTAACCCCATTAATTTATTTTTCTCTTTAACAGCAATCCTGTATCCTGGTACCCCTTTCCCTAGCCCTCCCCTTAAAATAAAGTTGTGTTTTGTTTGTCGCAGTTCCTGTGTTGTGGACTTCTTATGGGTATTAGCTGTTAAGTATATGTGTCTTAGAGTATTGGTGAACAATGTGGTATCCAGTGGGTGGGGTGACTAGAAGGGGAGGTGGGGAGGTACAGCATCCCAGGTGGTTGTACCAAACAGACACCTGGCCCACTATTACTTGACTCTAGTTGGAGGCACCACACTACTTTCTTTCCATTCTGGGACAGAACCCTCAAATGCCATCGTAACAGAACCCAGGCCCCTTAACCTGTGTGGTAATCAACAGGTAGAAGTAGTAGCCCACTGTCTCACAATGCCAGGGCTACATTAGCACGTGTCAGAGGAATCTGACTGCATTTGAATTAACTAAGTTGTTTTACTGTTTTTTCTTGCAGCAGCTGGCAGCACAAGTTAGACTTGGGGGTGTTTCAGCAGGAAGGTGGGAGCAGAGGATAAGTGGGCCAATAGAGGCTGAGCAGGAAGCCCTGGGGGAGATTTAAACCTGGGAGATTTTTTCTACTTAAAGGGGGCTTTCTTAGCAAGAACCAAACAGGGGAATCTGACTGCATTCAAATTAACTGAGTTGTTTTTCCTTGCAGAAGCTGGCAGCAGAAGATAGACATGGGTGAAATTTTGGGTGGGAAGGTGGGACTACAGGATGAATGGGCCAATAGGGGTTGAGCAGGAAACCCCAGGGGGAGATTTAAAACCGGGAGATTTTTTTACTTAGAGGGGGCATTCTTAGCAAGCACAAAATGGGGAAGCTGACTGCATTTGCATTAACTAAGTTGTTTTACTATTTTTCCTTGCAGCAGTCAGCAGCAGAAATGGGAATGGGGGAAGTTTCAGGCAGGAAGGTGGGACTAGAGGACAAGCAGACCAATAGGGGTGGAGCAGGAAGTCCCTTAGTAGTATAAAAACCCTTCCATCCAGCATGTCCCATCATGTTCACCAATAGGGGTGGAGCAGGAAGTCCCTTAGTAGTATAAAAACTCTTCCATCCAGCATGTCCCATCATGTTCACGTCCCAAAGTGTGAGTGTAACAGATCAGGTGTGGAACAGGTGAAGGAATGGCCATCTTAGGCATTAGCAGGCATCTGCAGACAACAGCACCGGATGCCACTCGTTGGTTCCAAGGCTACCTTAGTGACCTCTCTCAGCAGGTCAGAATTGGAGACACCATCTCGACCCCCCTCCCAGTCTGTTTGGGTATACCACAAGGTTCCACCCTTGTCCCCTACTCTTCAGCATCTTCATGAATGACCTCCCTGCCACTTGCCATGACCGAATTCTACTCTGTGCAGCAATGCAGTCATTTTCTCGAGCCACTCCAATCCCCATCACCTCCAGCAACAGCTACAGCGTAGTTTCTCAGAAGTTGAAGCCTGGTTCAGGGCACGTAAACTCATCCTAAACTACTCAAAAACCAAATCAATGCTGTTTCATGGTACTCACAACAAACACAAACTCCAACAACTGCTAATCTACAATAGTGGTGGCACTGTGCTGGAAAAGGTAGACCAGTTCAAATGCCTGGGAGTGACCCTTGACTCCACTCTTTTCATACTCCATGCATATAAATAACCTTGCTAAAGCTGTAAATACACGCATAGGCATGCTATATAGGCATAGGCACTGTCTGCCAGACGAAGCACTAAAACTTGCCATCCAGAGCTCAATCACCTTTTTAATTGACTATGGCCTCATAGTTTATGGATCAGTTACTGTCACTGCCCTCCGGTGTATTTATTTATTTTATTTATTTATTTAAAAGTTTTACCAGGAAAGGCATACTGAGCAGACTACCGCTCGATTCCAGATGCGTCCTGGGGGTTGTTGGGGACGGGATGCTACATACATATGAAATGCAAAGATACAGAAATACAGAAGATAGAAATTTCACAGATTATATACAAAAGATATATATACAGTAATATAAACAGTATGTACACATCAAGCACAGGTAGTGATTAGTAGAACTGTGCAGTGACAATTAACTGGGATAGAGTTAAACATTACGAGTAAACCATAGTTGTAGTAAGCTGGAGAGCTGGCCCATTCTAGTGTGAGTCTAGGCAGCAAGAGCAGTTGGTGGACACTTGCCATTTAAGGAGGGAAATTTGTTGCCTAGAGGAGGGGGCGTGCCGGATGTCCGCAGGCAGGGAGTTCCATAGTTTTGGTAGTTGGGCTCTAAAAGCCGACTGGCCGGCAGAGGTCGCCATGTACGGGACTTGAAGGAGCCGGGAGTCGAAATTTCTGAGTGAGTATGTAGATGGTGTTTGGGCAGTTAGGGTAGAGGTGAGGTAGGAGGGTAATAACTGGGCCCAGAATTTGGCTGAGAGTCTATTACAGTGGGACTGGTGCCTGTTGAAAAGTGAGGAAAGGTTAAGGGACTGGTAGAGGTTGCAGTGGTGGGTGTAGGGTGGACAGTCCAGAGCGAAATGACAGAAGGAGTTGAAAAGAGAATCCAGTCTAGCCAGGGTGGATTTAGGGGCAGCACTGTATACTAAGTCCCCGTAGTCAAAAATAGGGAGGATCATTTTCTGCAGTATTTCTTTGCGGGCTGGCACAGGGATGCAGCTACGGTTCCGGTATAATGCGCCCAGCCTGGGGTGTAGTTTTTTGTGGGTTGCTTCGATGTGAATAGAAAAGTTGAGGTACTGGTCCAGCCAGCCCCCTAAATATCTGAAGGAGGTACAAACTTCTAAAGGGTTCCCTTCAAGGGTTTTGAAAGTGGGGGAGGCAGGGAGTCGGGAGAGTCTCTGTCTTGTGCCGAAGGTTAAGGAGATCGTTTTCTTGGCATTGAGAATAAGTTGATTTGTGTGAAACCGGAGCTGAACTTCAGTGAAATCTTGCTGGAGTCTGGACGCTACTTCCAGGGTGGAGTGGCCTGAAGTATACAGTACTGTATCGTCTGCGTACATGTGAATGGATGTATGCGGGCAGGTTGATGGCAGGTCGTTGAGGAAAATGGAGAGCAAGATTGGGCCAAGGACAGAGCCTTGGGGGACACCAATGGTGACAGGGAGGGGGTTGGAGGTGGAGGCTCCAATTCTCACTGATTGAGACCTGTCTGCCAGGTATGATTTGAACCAGCTGATGGCCGCACTGGAGAGACCTGCGTTGGAGAGTTTCGTCAGGAGAAGGGCATGTGAAACGGTGTCGAAAGCCTTAGCTAGGTCAATGAAAATGGCAGATGTGATGTGAGCTTTGTCCATGCCTGTCAGGATGGAGTCAGTGAGTCTGAGGAGGGAAGTGACAGTGGAGTGGGATTTTCTAAAACCTGACTGGTTAGGAGTAAAGAAGGAGGAGGAGGAGTCAAGGAAGGAGGTAAGTTGCGAGAGGACTAGATGTTCCTGGATTTTGGCTAGAATGGGTAGGAGGGAGATGGGGCGGTAGTTTCCAGGGGAGTATGGGTCGCCTCCTTTAGGGAGGGGGATGACTGTGGCATGCTTCCAGTCTGAGGGTATAGAGGCTGTAGTGAAGGAGAGGTTGAGAAGGGATGCTAGAGGCATGGCGATTGCTGGGGCAGAAAGGTAGAGCATTTTGGCATCCAAACCTGAGGGACATTTACCCTTAGAGTGATTGAGGGCAAGCAGGGCTCTGAGTACTTCAGATGGAGTAACCAGGGAGAAGGAGAATGCCAGGTAAGGGATTTGAGTGGGTAGGGATGTGGATGTCGCGTGGTGTGTAGCAGGCAGTGGGTTGGAGTAGTGAGGGGGCACGCTGTTAATGAATACCATGTTGAAAACCGTGGCACCTACATGTGGTTATGATATGGTGGAGCCACCTATATCTAAAGCAGGGGTGGGGGCTGGGTGGGAGGGATAAAAATGATCTGATCGACCTCCAAAACTTGGCTGGATGATTTAGATTTTTTTGGAAGGATGATGTGAAGTAGTGGGCTTTAGCCTGACGGATAAGCCTGGTGCAGGCCTTTCTAAGTGTTCAATAGTGTAGGTGGTCAGCATGCATCCCCGATGCTTTATAGGCTTTTCACGCCTGGTCCCTGGCACGGAGATGGTCCATGAGGTCAGCAGTGATCCATGGCAGATGGGCTCCCCTTACTTGAACCTTTTTGAGTGGGGCTTGGTGGTCTTAGACGGCAAGAAATTTCAACCTGAAGAAGTCTAGGGCGGAGTCCATGAAGGAGGCCCTGGGGGTGTAAGACCAGTCCAAATTAGCTAAGTCATTTAGGAGACCTTCAAGGTTAAGGGATTTATATGACCTGGTGAGGAGAGTTTTTGGTGGGGGTGACTTGGCTTTAAATATTTTTCTTACTACGTATATCATATGGTGATCGCTCAGGGAGTCTGGTAGGAGGCCAGAGGCTATTATACTGTGTGGGTGAAAAGTGAGGGCCCAATCCAGCAGGGAGTGGTTCAGAGTTTTGTGGTTTAGATGTGTGGGCTCAGGGATCTGTTGAGACAGATTTAATGTTGCCACATGGTTTCGGAGCTTGGTGCTAGTACTAGAGAGCCAGCTCAGGTTAAAGTCACCAAGGATGTGGAGCTCCCCTCCTGAAGTAATGGTTTTAAGGGAGTCCAGGTGCGCTGTGACTGAGTTTAATTGGGAGTCTGGGGAACAATAGGAGCCTGCTATAAATATGGGGATAGAGTGGGGTAAGGAGATTTTTATTAGTAAGGCGTCGATGGTTTGCGGGAGTGTGGATGGTGAGACTGGAGAGAAGTTTACCAGGGATGATATGTAAATGGCTATACCGCCACCTCTCTTGGTGCCCGGATGGTCATGACGAGTGACGGAGTAACCAGGAATAGCTACTTCTGCATCTAAGTTGTGTGGTTTCAGCCAGGTCTCAGGGATAATCAGGATGTGAGGACATAGTGATAAAACTAGTGGTTGTAGCAAGGGCAGTTTTTGTAGGAGGATGCATATATTTAGGTGGGCTATTTTTAGGCCTCTGGGTAGTTGGCCAGTTGGGGAGGGCTTGAGGCTAGTGTGGGTGGCTGGTCCAGGGTTTAGCTCGATGTCTCCTGCGAGGAGGAGTAGTAAGGTTAGTACCAGTTTTGAATTTGCCAGAATATGTTTTGGCCTGTGGTGGGCAGAGGGAGTCTGGCGGGGCTGTGCGAAATTTCTCAACACAGGGAGTTTCAGCACTGTCAGCCCAGCATGAAAAGATGGGGGGAGAATGGACGGACCAGGAATCCAGTAACAGTGAGGCCCGAGGGGGTACTGTCCAATCATGGAGGAGGAGCAGGGACTTGGGTGTGTGTTTTGTGAAGTGATTATTGGGGGACTAAGCTGTGATTTAGGGAGAAGCAAGGGTGGGAGGGATGCTAATGTGGCAAGAAAGGCTATCCCTAAAATAGATTTATAGGCAATGTGCAGCATTGTGTTCCCAGAAAGGGGGATTTAGTGCAACAATTAGCTGTAGCGGCCGCTAGTGGTGAGAACTGATAAGCTGCAAATGGAAAAGTAGGGTGATTGGTTAAAGAATGTCACCTGACACAGCCTATATAGTGAGTTGCTCACCAAGGGTGGTGGGGCAGCTGACGCGAAGGGTCAGCAGGGAGAAACACAGTCCTCAGAGACACAGTGGAGTAACTGGTGCGCCTGAGTGCCTCCGTTTGTACCTTCATTTTCGGCTCGGGGGAGGGCGGCTCCGTATGCCCTCGCAACCACCAGCGGAGAACTTCCTTTGTTCTTGCTCGGGGGGAGCGCGGCTCCGTGAGCCCTCACGACCACCAGCGTGGCTACCACCAGGGGAGCTGAAGAAAGAGGACAAAAGAAGGTATTTATAGGAATGGTGTGTGGGAAGGGGTTAGCAAGCAAGCAGAAGCAAGTACTGCGATTCAGTTCAAGGTTTCTTCGAATGCTAGGATTCTGCCACAGGCTTTCTTTCACAATTTATTTACTGGGATTGGCACAGAAATACAATTACCTGATTTAGTAATTTGCTCTGCTTATATTTATTTAACGGGGAGATTCACTGGGGCGATAGATTTGTTCGGTATGCTAGTTTCTGCCACAGGTTATGTTTCAGAATTAATTTAATTCCCTGTGGGGCATAGGAATGCTCACTAATTTCCTGTAAAGTACACTCCTGAATTACAGACTAGGTCCTGAGATTAAATAGCAGCTTGCAATAATTTAGCTCCGTTTACAATTTAACTCCATTTACACAGCTAACATAGTCATAGGAGCATCTCAATACTGTAACATTTGAGTGCATGAAATGCATTTTCTCAGGATTTAGAAGCTGCAGCATAGTTATATATTTTTCGTGTTACTAATTTAAATTTCTAGTTTCCCCTGACAAGTACTACCTTTACCCTAGTGGATGGAAGTACATAAGTGCCACCCTTCGGTGGCAGATTCAGCAGGGCTGTGTAGACCAAAAATTTGAACTTGGCACCAAAAATAAAATTACATTTACACAGTCCTCAGAGACACAGTGGAGTAACTGGTGCGCCTGAGTGCCTCAGTTCGTACCTTCGTTTTCGGCTCGGGGGTAGGGCGGCTCCGTATGCCCTTGCGACCACCATTGCCTTAAACAAGGCCTGCCAGCTCCTCACCACAGCCTCTAGACTCAAACACATGTGATCTCTATGAACAGGCTAACTGGCTACAACTTCAAGTCAGACCTGCTTACTTGCTAAAAAGACAGCGCTAGGCCTCCTTTCACTAGGGGTTCAGTCTATACTTTCCCCTTACTGTGCCACCTGCCCTACCAGGAGTTCTGGAACACTAGTCTTCACAGATCCCCGCTGCTGGACCACTCAAGGGCAGCACAGCTACAAAGTTAGGGCCTCTAGCTAGTTCCACACACTCCCAGTGGATATCACCAATGCACCCGAATCTCAGCTCCTTTAAGCACAAACTACAACAGCACTTGGTGGCCAGTGCCTACTGTGACTGCTACACTTAAATTCCCTGCTTGCCCTCCTGGCACCTCCATTACTTATGCACTCTCCCCACACCCCACTCCCTCCCTATGAACTCTTTCCAATATCTCATGTCAACCACCTCAACCTCCTCCCTTGTCCCCCCCCAGATTTCACTCCTCCCTCTCTCCATTCCCTCTCACATCCTTGCCCTTCCCCTCACCTGTTACCCCTGCACCTCCTAGCTCTCATATTCTCTCTCTCTCCTTCTTTTCTCCCCTAGCCCTCCTTAACTCCCTTCTAGTCCTTATTTCACTCTCCTTTCTCCTCCTTGCCCATCCTAACTCTTCTCTCCTCCCCCCACCCATCCTGTTACCCCTACTTGCATCTCCCATCCCTTAATCCTTCCCCTCTGTCACCACCTACTCCTCTCCTTCACCACCTACCTAATCCCTCCAATCCCCCACCCCCTCGGTTCTTGCCTGTCCCCTACTACCTTGTCCTCTTGCCAACTACCTCTGGCCCTCTCATGCACTTGTCTGATCACTATTTCAATTGTAACCGTCCCAGGCTCTCTTTGTATAACATGTCTGGCGATATTGCACCATTGCTTCTGTCCATGTTGATCCTGACAAAGCCTTTGGCAGCTCATGCATTCTGTAATGTTTTACCTGCTATTAATTCTATTGTCTTGTCTTAGCTGGACAAGGCCACTGGCAGCTCATGTACTGTAATTGTATTAACTGTTATCTACCTGCGTGTTCTTATCTATACTTGTCCATTGTCCATGTCATGGAACCTTTGTAAAAGAGCACTGTTTGCTCAAAGGTGTTGTCTGAAATTGTCATGAATAAATAAATAAAACAGCAGGCATGCAGGGGGCTCTGCCAGTCAAGTAAGGTGAGGTACAGTGAATGTTAACTACTGCTGCCCATGTAGAAAGTAGTGGAGGAGGGGTAGGGAGATAACCACAGGGAAGAAACAGTCCTTGTCTACAGTGAGTACCTGTTGTTGGGGAAAATGGGAAACACCCTTTTTAGGGTAGGGGTACGTAAACAGTTAAGGAAGGCACAAAGGGGAAAGATAAGTAGTAGGCAGGTAGAGAGATACAAGGGGTGGGATACAAGAACAAGAAAGGGGTAAAGTAAAGGAAAAAGGGGAAAAGTAGAAACACTAGGGTAACGTTACAAAGGGGTTAAATACAGGACAAAAGGAAAAAACTAGAAACACCCTATATAGGGTATGGTTACAGAGGGGTTAAAAAAGCAAAAAGGGGAAAACTAGCAACACACTATATAGGGTAAGGTTTCAAAAGGGTTAAATAAAGCAAGGCAGGGAAAACTAGAAACACCCTATCTAGAGTAAGGTTACAAGTAAGTTCCAGTTGCAGTAGAGAGTGAAGCAATGACAGTTTTGGGAGTAGTGCAGTGTAGTCATCGTGAAGCTAGTTTTCAGAGAGACCTTCTGGAAACTGAGGTGCTGCCCCACCTGCGCACACCTCTCTGAGTTGAGGGGGGAGGAGGTCACGACTCCAGGTCAACCTGGCTTGGATCTAGAGGACCTCTTTCCCCACCTAGGGACCAGCTGAGTCTACCACCATTGCCCCAGAGGTTTCATAGAAGAAGGAGGGCTGACTAGACTGTGGTGGGCTCTGGGAGGGTGAGGTTGGTGGGTTGGGGCACATTTCTCAGCCTTTGCCACTGCCATCTCTCTGTCCTGTGGGGTACTGCAGGGTTCCATTTTGGCGCCCATGTTGTTCGCAGTTTATATGCTGCCATTAGGAGATATCATTAGGCGTTACAGTCTGGGTTTTCACTGCTATGCAGATGATACCCAGCTGTATCTGTCCTTTACTCCCAGACAGGATGATGCAGTCTCTTTGCTTAACAGCTGTCTAGCCGAGATCAACGACTGGATGAGTGCCAGCTGGCTGAGGTTAAACCCGGATAAGACTTTGGTATTGATCGTGGACCCAGGTTGCCTGGAGGCGGGTCAAAGGGCTGGGGTTCTGTCGGGCCTTTGGCTCAGCAGTGCCCAGCTCTTGACCTCAAGGAAGGTGTGTAATCTGGGCGTTATCATTGACAGCAGTTTGACCATGAAATCTCAGGTGTCGGCCGTTGTTAAGTCCTCTTTTTATCATCTGAGGAATATTGCCTGGGTGAAACACCTGGTTCCACTGGCTGACCTTCCAATTTTGGTCCACGCTTTCTTGACCACTCGTCTTGATTACTGCAATTCTCTTTACCTGGGGCTACCGGGGGTTGATATCTGCTGCCTACAGCTAGTGCAGAACGCAGCAGCCAAGCTTTTAACTGGAAGATCTAGAAATAGTCATAGTACGCCTATTCTGCGTGGGCTGAACTGGCTGCTGGTTCAATGGCGGATTATCTTCAAGGTTGGATTACTGACCTATAAGGCCCTACACGAACAGGGACCGCAGTATCTGCAAGATCTCCTTACTCCCTACTGCCCCTCTCGCTTGCTCTGATCCGCCGATGAGGGATTGCTAGAGATTCCCAGGGTTTGTTTGAAAACATCTGAAGCATGTGCGTTTTCGTATGCTGCTCCTGCCCTGTGAAACTCTCTACCTCGTCAGACACGAAGCTGCCTGACCGTAGAGAGCTTCAAAGCAGAGTTAAAAACATTTTTATTTACAAAAGCTTATGATGTCTGATTTTATTATTGTCAATGTTTGATATTTCTCTGTTATTTATTTATTGTCTGTACAGCGCTTTGGTTTAAGAAAAGCGCTTAAAAAATAAATTTTACTTACCACAAAATTCATTCACCACTCTGGTGGGATGGGATTGCCAGGAGGAGACACATATGGTAGTGGCCTGGGAGGATGTGTGGTTCCTCCATAAGGGAGGCCCAGGGTGAGAAGTAGAGGACACCATCAGAGGAGGAAGCAAATTCTGGTGGGGGGACTTGATTGTTCGGGGGCAGATCTGGGAATATGGAAAGAGGGAATGAGTGAGGTAAGGTGCTTACCTGGCACTTTGGCTTGGAGGGATGGACAGTGGATTCTAAGGATCACTAGGGGTAGTGGAGCAGGAGAGGGAGCTAGATGTCATTGTCCACCTGGGGTCTACTGACCTGGCATGGGAAAGGGCAGGATTGTGCAGGGAGATTTTAGGGAACTGGGGAGGGGTCTTTGGCAGGTAGCATGCACAGTGGCTTTCACTGAAGTGCTGCCTGTCTATGACTGGGGAAAGATAGGGTTCTTCGCACCAGGCGCTTCAACTTGTGGTTGAAGGAGTGGTGTAGGGAAGAGGGGTTTGGCCACATCGGGGACTGTGAACCAATCTGGAAGGATATGTGCTTACACAGAGATAATGACCTGCATCTATTGGAGGGGGGGTGGAACTGCAGTTTTCAGTGGATGGTTTAAAGGATACCTTGATGAACATTTAAACTAGCTGAGGGGGCAGCAGAAGAAACAAGCATTTGTCAATGCCGAATGTTGATAGCGTTGGTCTGTTGAGCAAGCTCAGTGGCCCTGTGTCACTCACTCGTTCTGTTTCTCCCGGTGCTGCAGGCTGCACCTTTGGACAGGGCCCCTGGTTGCATTGGCAGATTTTTTCTGCCCACATAGAAATCTGCAGCTGTCCTGACAGAGCTGTGTTGAGGTGGGTCACTCGCCCTCTGTCAGTCGCTCATTCTGTTTCCGCTGGCAATGCAGGCTGCTCTTTTGTACCGGGCTCCCGCCTCTGTTGGTGACTTTTTCTGCCCACAAAGAAATGTGCAGCAGTCCTGACACAGGTCCATTGAGCTACCTCACTCTCCCTCTCTCGCTTGTTCCATTTCTGCTGGCGCTGCAGGCTGGCCTTTTGTACAGGGCTCCTGCCTGCATTGCCACCTTTTTCTGCACACAAAGCAATCCGTAGCAGTCATGATAGGTCTGTTGAGCTCGCTCACTCCCCCTCTCTCACTCGCTCATTGTGTTTGTCCTGGTGTCGCTGGCTGCCCTTTTGTACTGGACATCTGCCTGCGTTGGCACCTTTTTCTGGCCACAAAGAAATCTGCAGCTGTCCCGACACAGATCCGTTAAGGTCGCTCTCTCTGCCTGTCTCACTCTCTCATTCTGTTTCTCCTGGTGTTGCAGGCTGCTCTTTTGTACTGGACTTCTGCCTGCATTGGCAGGTTTTGCTGCTCACAAAGAAATCTGCTGCTGTCCTGACACAGCTCCATTGAGGTGGGTCACTCCCCCTCTGTCACTCTCTCATTCTGTTTCTGCTGGCACTGCAGACTGCCCTTTTGTACTGGGCTCCTGCTTCGGTCGGTGGCTTTTTCTGTCCACAAAGAAATCTGCAGCAATCCTGACACAGGTCCGTTGAGGTAGCTCACTCCCCCTCTGTCACTCTCTCGTTCCATTTCCGCAGGTGCTGCAGGCTGGCCTTTTGTACTGGGCTCCCACCTGCGTTGCCGCCTTTTCCTGCCCACAAAGAAATCCACAGCAGTCACGATAAAGCTCCATTGAGCTTGCTCACTGCCCCTCTCACTTGCTTGTTGTGTTTCTCCCTGCGCTGCAGGCTGCCCTTTTGTACTGGGTTTCTGCGTACATTGGCACCTTTTTCTGCCCACAAAGAAATCTGCAGCTGTCCCGACAGAGCTCTGTTGAGGTCGCTCACTCTGCCTGTCTCACTCGCTCATTCTGTTACTCCTGGCGCTGCAGGCTGCCATTTTGTAGTGGTCTCCTGCCTCTGTTGGCACCTTTTTCTGCCCACAAACAAATCTGTGGCAGTCCAGACAGAGCTCCATTGAGCTCGCTCAGTCCCCCTCTCTCACTCGCTCATGCCGTTTCTGTCAGTGCTGCAGGCTGCCCTTTTCTACTGGCTCTTGCCTGCATTGCCGCCTTCTTCTGGGCACAAAGAAATCTGCAGCAGTCATGATAGAGCTCCGTTGAGCTCGGTCACTCACTCCCCCTCTCTCACTTGTTCGTTCTGTTTCTCCCGCCGCTGCAGGCTGCTGTTTTGTACTGGGCCCCTGCGTGCATTGCTGCTTTTTTTCTGCCCACAATGAAATCCGCAGCAGTCCCAACAGAGCTCCATTGAGCTCACTCACTTCCCCTCCCTCACTTGCTCATTCTGTGTCTCCTGCTGCTGCAGGCTGCCCTTTTGTATTGGGTTCCTGCCTGCTTTTGGCAGCTTTGTCTGCCCACAAAGAGATGTGCAGCAGTCCCGACACAGCTCCATTGAGGTCGCTCACTCTCTTGTTCCGTTTTTGTGGGGGCTGCAGGCTGGCCTTTTGTACTGGGCTCCTGCCTGCATTGCCGCCTTTTCCTGCCCACAAAGAAATCCGCAGGAGTGAAGATAGACCCCCGTTGAGCTTGCTCACTCCCCCTCTGTCACTCGCTCATTCTGTTTCTGCCAGCGCTGCAGGCTGCCCTTTTGTACTGGCCTCCTGGCTGCGTTGGCACCTTTTCCTGCCCACAAAGAAATCTGCAGCTGTCCCAACAGAGCTCCGTTGAGGTCGCTCACTCTCTCTGTCTTACTTGCTCATTCTGTTTCTCATGGCACTGCAGACTGGCCTTTTGTACTGGGCTTCTGCCTCTCTTGGCATCTTGTTCTGCCCACAAAGAAATCTGCAGCAGTTTCCACAGAGCTCCGTTGGTTGCACTCACTCCCCCTGTCTCACTTGCTCGTTCTGTTTCTGCCCGTGGTGCAAGCTGCCCTTTAGTACTGGGCTCCTGATTGCATTGCCACCCTTTTCTGCCCACAAAGAAATCTGCAGCAGTCACGATAGAGCTCCACTGAGCTCACTCACTCCCCCTCCTTCACTCGCTTATTCTGCGTCTCCCATTGCTGCAGGCTGCCCTCTTGTACTGGGTTCCTGCCTACGTTGCTGGCTTTTTCTGTGCACAAACACATTTGCAGCAATCCCGAGAGAGCTCCGTTGAGCTCGCTCACTCTTCCTCTCTCAGTCTCTCCTTCCGTTTCTGCCGGCGCTGCAGGCTAGCCTTTTGTACTGGGCTCCTGCCTGCATTGCCACCTTTTCCTGGCCACAAAGAAATCCACAGCAGTCACGATACACCTCCATTGAGCTCGCTCACTCCCCCTCTCTCAGTTGCTCATTCTGTTTGTCCCTGTGCTGCAGGCTGCTCTTTTGTACTGGGCTCCTGCCTGCATTGCCACCTTTTCCTGCCCACAAAAAAATCCGCAGCTGTCCCGACAGAGCTCTGTTGGGGTCGCTCTCTTACTCCCCCTGTCTCACTCGCTCATTCTGTTTCTCCTGGCGCTGCAGGCTGCCCTTTTGTACTGGGCTCCTGCCTCTATCGGCATTTTTGCCTGCCCACAAAGAAATCTGCAGCAGTCCTGACACAGCTCCATTGGCCTCACTCACTCCCCCTGTCTCACTTGCTCGTTCTGTTTCTGCCGGCGCTGCAGGCTGCCCTTCCGTACTGGGCTCCTGCCAGCATAGCCACCCTTATCTGCCCACAAAGAAATCGGCAGCAGTAACGATAGAGCTCTGTTGAGCTTGCTCAGTCGCACTCTCTCACTTGCTCATTTTGTTTGTCCCAACGCTGTAGGCTGCCCTTTTGTACTCAGGCCCTGCATGCATTGCTGCCTTTTCCTGCCCACATACAAATCCGCAGCAGTCCCAACAGAGCTCCGTTAAGCTTACTCACTCCCCCTCAGCCCCTCGTTCTGTGTCTCCCAGTGCTGCAGGCTGCCCTTTTGTACTGGGCTCCTGCCTGCCTGCATTGTCACCTTTTCCTGCCCACAAAGACATCCGCAGCAGTCCCAACAGAGCTCAGTTGAGCTCGGTCACTCCTCCCTGTCTAAGTTGCTTGATCCTAATCTGTCCCAAACACTGATTTCTGACAGCGACTGTGGTATTCTGCACCGGAAACGCGGAAACACATTTCGGCCAGGATGTGAAAAATGACAGCTGTACTGTTCATAAGGAGGTGTGAACAAATGGCAGTGATGAAAATCTGGCGTGAAAATATTACTAATTTGCAGACTTGCAGGGGTGCATGGCACCTGCACAAACACATGATCTTAACACAGTCATTTTATGGAGTTTCATCATAAAATTTTTAACATAGGCATTTTAGGACCTCTGCTCATGAACAGTGTCACTGTCATTTTCTTAATATGTCCTGAACACAGATTTCCCACAGCAACCATGCTATTGTGCGCCGGAAGAGCAAAAACACATTTCAGCCAGGATGTGAAAAATGACAGCTGCACTGTTTATAAGGAGGTGTGGCAAAATGGCAATGCTGAACATTTGGAGTGAAAATATTGCAAAGTTGTGAAGGTACGAGCGTGCGTGGAAACTGTGCAATGCACATTCGTAACACACTCATTTTATGGACTTTCATCACCAAATTTTCAACATAGGCATTTTAGGACCTCTGCTAATGAACAGTGTCACTGTCATTTTCATAATTTGTCCCGAACATGGATTTCCCACAGCGACCACTATATTCTGCGCCGGAACTGCGAAAACACATTTCGGCCAGAATGAGAAAAATGACAGCTGTACTGTTCATAAGGAGGTGCAGAAGAATGGCAATGTTGAAAATCTGGAGTAAAAATATCATAAATTCATGAACTTACGAGTGTGCGTGCACACTGCGTAATGTACGTTCGTAACACAGCCATTTTATGGAGTATCGTCACCAAATTTTCAACATTGGAATTTTAGGAACTCTGCTCATGAACAGTGCCACTGTCAGTTTCTTAATCTCTGTGGAACACTGATTTCTCACTCTGACCATGCTAGTCTGCGCCGGAAGTGCGAAAACACATTTCGGCCAGGGTGTGAAAAATGACAGCTGCACTGTTCAAAAGGAGGTCTGAAAATGCCAATGTTGAAAATCTGGGGTGAAAATATTGCAAATTCACAAAGTTCTGACGTCTGCGTAACAGCACTCTTGTAGCCATAAAACAGTCATTTTGATTTTTCCACCAAATTTGCAACATAGGCCTTATGAGAGCCCATTTCATGAATGCTGGCACAGTCATTTCATTACTCAGTCCCAAAAGGTGATTCCATGCAGTGATCGCGAAATCACCTTCCGGGGCCGATGTCTCATGACAGTGACAGAATTCATGGAGAAGTCCCAAAACCCCATGTTGAAAATGTGGTGCAAAATTCAAAAAATGCCTGAGATATGCATCAAAGTTGAAAAAAAACCTATTTATTCCATTATACAGCTTACCGGCATTTCCTCAGTTTGCGGTCGGCTTTGAAGAGTGCAGACGTGTTCCCGGTCCACTGAAGATCATTGCGCCAGACCCCGGAGGTAAATATGGGGTGAAGGGGGTGTGGGGAGGCAGGGTGTGCAGTGGGTGGGCGCGGGTTGCGGGAGGGGGGCAGGGAGACCACCGTGGAACCTTTCCTTTTTTACAGGTTATAAAAAAAAAAAAAAGACATCACGGGACCGTTTTTCATTTTGCAGGGGCATGTGGCATGCTTGGGGGTGGGCTCCCAGTATGTCAGCAGTCTTCCTTTTGGGGGCAGCTGTAGCCGACAGGATTGAGCACCCCGACGGTACACAATAAGCGGGGCGCATAATGCTGATGGGGAGTACCTGTAGGCCCCGTTGGCAACATAAATATTGCGGGGACTACGGCAGGCGGGATTAGGGTCCCCATTGGCAACTAAACACGGTTGGGGGGGCACATATTGCCGAGGGGGATTGGGCACCACCTCGGCAGCAGAGGTTAATATTCTTTGTGAACATGGCGGCAAGCCGCCACCATATTCACAAACAAAAGATCCCGCCCTGCAATGACGAGTCACTCCCTCATTGCAGTGAATGGCTAACGCTGCAATGACGAGGCGGCTCCTGATTGCAGTGGCTGATTTTTTACAAGTTGGTAGCAAGCTGGCTGAACTAGTGTCAGCAGCAGCATGCCACAGCATTGGGGGAAGTGGGACAAGCCTTTACAGGCTTTGGGGGCATTGGCCACAACAGTGCCGTGCCTCCACAACTTGCTTGTGGAGAAACCTGCCACAACATGTTTCTTGCACATACGTGCAATCAACATAAAAAGGGAGCCATCAACTGCCGCCCCTCAGACTGAAACAGAAAGAAGGATGGACCCGAGGGGAGGAGGATCCCCAAGGGAACAGGATAAAGAAAACAGCATGGTGATAGTAGACATGGGGATGGGAACAAAAGTTGAAAAAAGAGAGAGAGGAAAGGAGGCAGGGCAAAAGGGAGAGGAGGGAGTCTGTAGGCATAATGTGAACAAGGTGTGGAAGGCCATGTGTGCAAGTACAATGAAACTTGGGAATAAAATTCCAGACCTGGACACCATCATTGCAGAGGCTGACCTGATATTGTGGCCATTACTGAGTCATGGTGCACAGGTAACCATGATTGGGACATGGCATACCAGGCAATATGCAGTTCAGGAAGGAAAGGGTGAGGAGGAAGAGAGGAGGGGTGTTGTATGTAAGTGATGGTACCAAAGCAATGGAAACACAGGGAAACTGGGGGAGGTAGGTTGGAGACACTGTGGTTTACTCCAGAGATAGGAGACAGAGTCACAATTTGCACTGGGGTGATCTACACACCTCCAACATGGGGAAGAACTGGTTAAAGCACTGGGGGAAGCCATTAGCACAATGGCAGAAAAAGGGAAGTTGCTGCTGGTGGAGGACTTCAGTCTGCTGGCTGTAAATTGGAGCCCCCAGCTGGGGCCTCAACTAGAAGCAGTGACATCTTAGATTTCCTGCAAGGGGCATTTCTCAGGCAACTAGTCAAGGAGCCCGCTGATTACGGGACAGTGCTGGACATGGTGTTCACTAGCGGGGATAGCACTACAGACATCATGGTGAGATGCCACATGGGGACCAATGATTGCTGTACAGTGTGGTTCACCAAAAGGACAGCATCGGGAACAAACAACACAAGGAAGAGGGTCTGAGTCTTCAGGAGGGCAGATTTAAAAAAAGTAGGGGGCAATAGCCAGGGTGGGGTGAAGGAACAGTGGATCAAATTATGGGATGGCATAGTGAGTATAACAAACCTCTGCACAAAAGAAGTGAGTACTAGCAGAAGAGACTGCTATTGTTCTCAAGGGAAGTGGCTGGTCCACTAATGTAATATCACAAGTAAAATCACTAACCCCCCCCCCCCAACTATTGCATTTGAAAAACTTACATATTTGGGAATAAATATCATGTATAATCTCAAGAAGTTAGTGAAGATTAACCTCAAACCTCTTTTGCCGAAACTTGAAATAGAATTAGATTCATGTAGCAAATGTAATTTATCATTATGGTGTTGAATAAATTCTATTAGAATGGTGAACTCACTTGAAATATTTTATATTCTAAACACCTTAGCAATAAAAATGACAAAGTCTGGTTTATGAAAATCAATAGACTCTTCAAAATTTATGTGGAGAAGCAAAAGGCCCAGACTTAGCCCTTAAAACACTGATTGCCAGAAGAAAAGGGAGATTTTGCAATGGCAAGTATTGAGCTATATCATTCCTCCCACATTTGGAAGCACCTGTGTTCCCGTCTCACTTATAATCCCACTACTTCCTCCCCTTTCTGGACCACTTGTGAAAATAAGCTTTTGAAATCAAATACATTCACTGACTTCTTACACACCTCCTTGAAAGAATCCCTTAGAAGTCACCCAGCTATTCCCCAAGCACTGAAAACATGTGAAACTGTAATGGAACAGAAAAAAGGAAACTATGCCATGTAACTTAGTTCCTTTGTGGAATAACCCCATGATTAAATATGGCGGTAAGAAGATGATTAAAGAAACAAGATGGAAACTAATGGGAATTGTAAACATGGAACAAATGTGGGACAAAGAAACTAACACAATCCACACCTTCAGTAAAATCAAGCAGACATTTGGTATAGATATCAAGGACTTTTATTTATACTTGCAAGTTAGACAAGCAACTGTTTCTACCAATCCTGATACAACTGATATTACCAATTCAAGACTAAAATGGGAAGCAGAATTGGAGGTCCCTATTGACGCCAACATTTGGAAGAAATTATAGAATAATGCCTTGAAGAGCTCTTGAGAATTGCAGGGAAGAGCAACACATTGCAAAATACTACATAACATTTATTACACTCCCTTAAAGAGCTAATGCACTGCTTAAAACTAGCATTGGATTTTAAAAGCTGCCAACCACTACCTTTTATACCTGTGGTGCTTTTTCTTTTCCCTTTGTTTAATTAGAAGATTATTTACCTGATGTCAGTAGATGTGATTTGTGGAACAGTACTCTGCCTGGCAGCTGACATATCTAGCTCTACTCCCCCCAACTACATCATCAGCATTGTGATCAAATTGACTATGACATCACTGCTGCTTAGGAACAGCAATTCAGTGACTGCCAGCTCATTCACCTGTGAAGCAACTGTCAGTGAGATCACAATGCTGATGATGTAGTGTAGTGTGGGGCAGAAGAGTTAGATATGTCAGCTGCCAGGCTAATAGGTGTTCCATACATCCAGCCCAATATTGTCACATAAAAGACTTTCTGATGAGCAAACAGAAAAAGAAAAATACTTCAGAAATAAAAAGTTACAACAGACTACTTCTTAAAATTTGTATTATTTTCCTGTCTGCCTGTTTTGGCTCCACTAGCTCTTTAATCTTCTCAAAAATTGTGCCATCAAAGAAAGATATCTGCTGGAAATATGGACAGGAAGCAATGCAGCTTTCCCATATACTATGGTCCTGCCAAAAATATATGTGTTTAGAGACAAATAGTAGAACTGTATTCACAAATACTTAAAAATGACTGTTCCTTATATTCTGTACTATGTATATTTGGTAACTGCAAACAGCTCTATAGACAACAAAACAATTCAAGTTTTGGCTGTTATCATCATTCCTAGGAATGAAAAGACTCATACTATCATATTGGAAATCACCTTATGTTCCTACTATAGAAGACTAGATTCAGTACATGTTCAAACTAGCCTTTAATGAGAGACCTAGTCACATCAGCTTGAAAAGGTTACAAATATATGAAAATATGTGGAATCCATTTTTGAGGTTTAGGGACAAGCTTAATGCAGGTTAAAACCATTCACCAATGTTTCATTCATTTTTAACTTTTATTCATATTGAATCAGATAGCTTAAACTGAGACAAGCTCATTTACAGTGAGGTCCTTTGTGAAAAATTTACAGTGGATTACAAAACAGACATACCACATTACATGCAAAATATACAATAAAACACTAATGGCTTAAGGTGACAAAATACAAACAACAATAAATATATCATTTATCATCAGTTCATCAATTAAGGGATCACTTGTGTTAATTATGTTAGTTCTGCAATGGTGCTAGATCTGGCTTCGTTTATGGTGGACTCAGGACTTGGCTCAACTCACTGTACAATGTGGTTCACCAAAAGGACAGCAGCAGAGTAAACAATACAAGGAACAGGGTTCGACCTTCAGGAGGACAGATTTTTAAACAGTTGGGGGCAATACACAAGGTGGGGTGGAGGAACTAAAAACCAAATTATGGGATGGCATAGTGAAGGCAACAAACCTCTACACATAAGGAAGTGAGTACAGATGGAAGAAAAGAGACACTGTGGTTTTCAAGGGAGGTAGCTGAAAAGGTTAAGGCTAGTATTCAAAAGGTACAAAGAGACATAGAGTAAAGATGACAGGGCAGTGTACCAGGAGAGGTAGAGGAAGGCAGGGAAAGCTGTAAGAAGCACTAAGGTACAAACTGAGGAAAGGCTAAGCATAGAAGTAACTAAAGGGTACAAGACCTTTTATAGGTACATAAGTAAGAAGAGGAGGACACGAGGAGGGATCGTGAGGGTAAAAGGCGGGGAAGGGGGGTTGCAGAAGAGGATCAGGAAAAAGGAGATACTGTATCCTGAACAGATATTTCTGCTCAGTCTTCACAGTGATAGTGGGATGGATCACATACAAACGACAGAAACAATGGGAGAGGTAGGTAGACACAAGTCCATTTAGAGAGAGAGAGAGTACTGAAATTACTCACAGATCTGAAAGCAAGCAAAGCTGTGGGGCCAGATTGGGTACACCCAACAGTGTTGAGGGAATTCAGGGAGGTACAAGCTGCACCTCTGATAGGCCTTTTCAGCAACTCCCTGGAAAAATTAGTGATAGCAGAGGACTGGAGGAGGGTAGATGTAGTCCAGCTTCATAAAATGGTAGCAAGGAGGAGGCTTGCAACTATAGACCAGTCAGTCTGACATCAGTGGTAGGGAAGATAATGGAGTCATTTTTATTTTATTTATTTTATTTGAATTTTGATAACCGGGCAGGCCCACTGAGACAGACGTGTCCTTTTTTCAGGGGCGACCCGGGGAAAAAAGACAATTCCATGAGTAGGTACAATATACAATTGGATGCAAGAGGTAAAAACATAATTAGAACAAGTACAATCAGTGGCAGGAGATAACATAGAAGCATAGAAGTTGGTGGCAGATAAGGACTGTAAGGCCCATCCAGTCTGCTCATTTTTTCTACCTTATGAATGTGCCATAAGTCTTTACTCTGTCAATGGCCTATCTATTCATACTTATCTGTATTGCTCCCTTATGCCTATCCCATGCCTCTTTGAAGCCCTGCACTGTACTCAAATCCACCACTTCCTGAGGTAGGCTGTTCCATGCATCCACCACCCTTTCTGTGAAAAAGAACTTCCTCACATTACCCCTTAATCGGCCTCCCTCTAATGTCATGCTGTGTCCTCTTGTCCTGCTATTTTCCTTATATTAAAATGTGTTAGACTCTTTAACCTTGTTAATGCCCTTAAGATGTTTGAATGTTTCAATCATATCACCTCTCTCCCTCCCTCCTTTGCTCTAGGGTATACATATTGAACTCCTTTAATCTGTCCTCATATATTTCCTGATGCAATCCCTGCACCATTTTGGTTGCCCTTCTCTGGACTGCCTCCATTTTGTTAATGTGCTTGTGCAGGTGCGGTCTACAGTATTGCACACAGTACTCCAGATGGGGCCTAACCAGTGTCTTGTAAAGAGGGGATTATTACCTCCCTCTTACAACTTGTGATACCCCTACTAATACACCCCAACATCCCTCTAGCCTCATCTACCGCTTTAGTGTTCTGCTTGGATGATTTCAGGTCATCTGTGATGATGATGCACTAGTCTTTTTCTTCCCTTGTGATTGCCAGCAACTCTGCTCCCAACCTATAGGTAGCGTCAGGGTTTCTCTTCCCTATATGCATGATCTTGCACTTCTTTGCATTAAACCCCAGTTGCCACTCTATACAAAAAACTGCAAAGGTGTGTAAATGAGCAGTCAATGGTCTTGACTGAGTGAATTATGGGTGCACCATAGAATAAACCTGGGAGGAGGGTAGCCGAGGCAATGGTCTTTCTAACACAAGGAGTAAGGTAGGGGAAAGTGCGATGGAGAAGGCCTAGTTTCTGATTTGTAGTTTTAATAATGCTGTTTACATGTGTGTCGAAAGATAAATGTTCGTTGAGAGTAATACCCAGGTATTTGAATGATCCCACCCCTTCCAAAATGCTGACAGAGGATGTGTTGATAGTCAGAGGAGGCTGAGAGGTTAAGTCAAAGGATGCATGCTGGAACAACATGGATTTCATTTTCTTAATGTTCAGTACCAGCAGGTTCCTTTTGAACCAGTCTTCCAGTTGTTGGAAGTCTTTTTCTAGATTAGATTGAACAGAGGAAATGTCTATGCTGTGCCGGTATAAGCTGGCATTGTCTGCATAGAGCTGGATCGACCCCCCCCTCCACCTCACAGTTTAGAGGCAAGTTGTTAATAAAGATCGAGAAAAGTAAGGGCCCAAGAATACCAAGAATAGATGCTTGGGGGACCCCATTCCTGATTGGAGATAGGGAGGAGAGGGCACCAGTCTATTTGACACATTTGAAAAGGTTGGATAAATAATCTGAGATCCAAGAGAGGGAGTTGGAGTCAAGACCTATTAACTGCAGCTTGGAGATGAGGAGGGAGTGGTTAACAAGGTTGAAGGTCTTTGCGAGGTCAGTGAAGACTGCTCCTGTGGCACTGCCTTGATCCATGGCATGAAAGATGTCAGAGGTGATCTTCAACAGAGCAGATTTGGTCCTGTAAGATTTTCTGAAGCCTTGTTGGTGTATTGTAAGGGTGTTAGTCTGTTCAGGAAAAGAGTACAGCTGATAATATAGGAGTCTCTGCTTGATTTTTGCGATAGGACACAAGATAGAAATAGGTCTATAATTTTCAGTAAGGTTGGTTGGGCCCGATTTGTGCACAGGGACGACAGTGGCGGTTTTCCATTTGTCTGGGATAGAGTGAGTGAGGAAAGATCGATTCATCAGCTGGGTGATCGGATGAGCCAGCGCAGGTGCACCAATCCTAAGGAATCTTGGAGGCAGGGTGTCAAAGCCAGGAGAGCTATCGGGGTTGAGGCCCATTAGGAGCTTAAGGACTTCCTTACGTGAAGTAAGTTTTATATGACAGAGAGGGCGTCGAGCTTTGGTATAGGGGGATTGCAGCATGGGGTGGGTATCTGGGAGACCTACCTTGTAAACGTCGAGGTCGGTGAAGAATAAATTAATTCCAGCAGCGATCTCAGAGGGCAAGGATAGTTCTGAGCTTTTTGAGATCATGACCTGATGGATTGTCTATTTGTTGCCCTTAAGGAGGGCATTGATTTGCTTTCAGAAGTGTTTAGGGTTGCTGAGGTTACCTGCTTGCAGGAACTGTAGATAGCTCCGCTTAGATTTGGATACTTTAGCTTTGCAGGCATCCCGCAACTGCCGGTAGGAATTCCAGTCAGTATGGAGCCCTGTCTTTTTGTAAGATTGCCACGCCTTGTCTCTGGCACACATTAGGAGTTGGAGCTCCTGGGACAGCCATGGGGGAGTGGATTCCTTTGGCCCTTCTCATCTTGAAGGGGGCATGGAAGTCAAGGATGGAGGTGAAAGTGTTGATTAAGTGTTCTAGAGCCTGATTAATGTCAGGAAGAGTGGTGATAAGGGTCCAGTCAGTGGAAGCAAGGCTATGCAGGAATTCAGAGGTGATAAAGTTTGTTAGGTCTCTGGATTTGAAGGTTTTTGAGGAAGGGTGGTTTTTGAAGGAAAGGATTGTGGAGTATTTTGAATGCAGCGGGTTAGAAGACCCAAGGCAACATGGATTCATATGGGGGGCTGGGGAAGTCATGTCCGACAAGCTGATAGATTTCTTTGACTTGGTGACTAGGAAAATAGATCAGGGTGAGGTGGTGGACGTGGCCTACTTACACTTTGACAAGGCCTTTGACACCATACCACATAGAAGGCTCTTAGTAAACTAGGCAGTTTGGGGGATGGGTCCCAAGTAGTAAATTGAGTACAAAGTTGGCTGATGGATAAGCGACAGAGTATGACAGTAAACTGAATTCACTTGGGGGAAGGGAGCGTGACCATTGAGGTACCATAGAGCTCAGTACTGGATACAGACCTCTTTAATGTCTTTATAACTGACATTGCAAAAGAGCTGGAAGGGAAGGTACGCCTCTTTGCACATAACACCAAAATCTGCAACAGGATGGAGAGAATGTGCAGCGACTTGAGAAAACTCTAGGAGTGTTCAAGGGTTTGGTAGCTGGGGTTCAATGTGAAAAAGTGCAAAATCATGCACCTAGGGCACAGGACCCAAGAGACAGACTATAATACAGGGGGAAAGGTATTGATGGTCAGCAAACAGGAAAGAGACCTGAGATTAATTATATCTGATGACTTCAAGGTGTTGGGGCAGATCGACAAGGCAGTATGTAGGGCCTGTGGGATACTTGGGTGCATAGGAAAGATATCACCAGTAGGAGGGAGGTGCCGCTGCCACTATATAGATCAGTGGTGAGACCCACCTGGAGTACTGTGTCCAGTTCTACAGATCACAGTTCAAGAAGGACATAGACAGGGCAGAGGATGTCCAGAGGACGTCAACTAAAAATGGAGCAGGGGCTGCATCAGATGCTTTATAAGGAGAGACTAAGGGATCTCAACACGTACACCATGGAAGGGAGAGTGAGAGAGAAGGGAGAGTGGGGATATGATAGAGACCTATAAATATCTCACAGGGGTGGACAAGGTTCAGGAGGGGAATATTTTTAGAGGAGATGATGCACAAGAGCAAGGCCACATGCAGTGAAGCTGGAAGGGGAAAAATTTAGGAGGGATGTGAGGAAGTACTTCTTCACTGAAAGAGTGGTGGATGCTTGGAACAGTCGTTCAGTGGAGGTAGTTGGGGGGAACAGTGGTGGGCTTCAAGCATGCATGGAAAAAGCACAATGGAATCTTAGTTGGGAAACTGGGGGAGGTAGCCGGAGATCATGTATGGTCTGTGGTGAAAGTATCGACGGGGAAAAATGGGCAGACTGGGTGGACCAAGCAACCCTTATCTGCTGACAGGTTCTGTGGGCTTGATTTTCTAAGGGTGACACAGGGCTTGCATCAAGTCCTGCATCACACCCGTTTCTTGGCGCAGCTGTGTCAAACTCGTTTGATGCAACTGTATCCAATTTTAGTATATTGGGCACAGTTGCGACAATTTCCTCATTTTATGCCCCCAAATGGCATAAGTTAGACAAGGCAAAAGCTGGTCTAACTTGAGGCATTTGGTGCTCGGGATTAAAAATCAGATCGCCGGCCAGGAGAATGGCACAAGCCCCATGCGCCAAATGATCAGTGCAGAAGGGGCTTGCGGCATTCTCGGACCTTTGAAAATCGGTTCACCCATGTTGCGGTGAGAAGCAAAACTGTGACCGTCATTAGGGTGTTAGCACAATGCCAAAGATGAAAATCACACTCAGCAATTGTGCTGCCCGACCCCCATCTCACCCAATGCCCCAGGGCATGTTCTGACTGTTTTCAGGGGCTGCACCCACGGCACCCCCTGCACCCCCCACTTCAATATAATCACCCCCAGGTCAGAGGTGTATGGGGTAAGGGGCCCAACACCTAGATGGCACTGTCTCTGCCGAGCTCCACAAAATCCAGTTCGCCAGAATGACAGGCAAACTGGTTGCGGTGCCCTAATTGCGTCACCCACATAATGGTATACCTTGAAAATTGAGCCCCATGTTTCTATGACATAAACCCAGAGCAGGAACTTACAGAAGCTGTAAACAACTCCAATTGCACTAGGTACCAAATAGCACACATTAACCCCTTACTGACCAATTAAGGCAGTCTGTCACTGCCAGGACTTAAATGGTAAGCCCCCAACTGCTGTAAAAAAGAGGGGGCAGTGGTTACACATGCATTTATATATTAGTGGCATGCTGATTAAATGCTAATTTGCATTTTAAATAACTTATTGACTTGTACTGTTTTTGTAAGGGAGGGTCTCCATGTTCTAAATTTTAGAATTGGACAGATTTGTAGGGGATTCTTTTATATGTTAATATGGACATCGGTGGCCCTTTCATAGATTATAACAGTGGTCTCACATGCATTGTTAGGGTAGGAGGACCACAAACTGAAGATGAGCAGTTCTGAAACCCTAAGAATATGAGACCACCCTTATAAAGATAAGGGTGACCTTGGTGGGTGTATTAATATATTATTAATCAAGGTTGATCAATAATATTTTAAAAAGTCACTCAAATGTGGCTGTTTTCAGGGCACATGTGTGTAATACACTCTCTACAGAATAACAGTGCTTTTGTGCACTAGGGAAAGAAGTGTTCCAATTGGTCAAGAGCACCTCATGATTTATAATCTGATAGAACTGTTAATGTCCCTCCCTGGATGGAATTCATTTTTATAGGAGGATGTGTGTCAACACAACAGAGTCATCTAGTCTGCCATTAGCTAGTCTGACAGTCTGGGAGGCAATACCACCATGTGGTGTCCTAGGGACTAAAACACAGTGCTATAAATCTGGAGACTCCAGTTTGAACCCCACAGCTGCCAGCCATGTACTCACCATTGGACTCTGAACCAGCCCCTTCATCTCCATGTGCATTTTGCTGTAATCCCTCTCTAATCAATCTCTGCCCTGTTTTAATCTCCCTGTATCTCCCCTCCCTCTCATGGATTGTATAGCACTTTGGTATACAACAAGGCACCAAAGGCAGCTAGCTGGCCTGACCAGCACTCTTTTCCAAAACAGTCCACATAAAATTATGCCAATATTCCTTAACTTTCTCTCTAGAGAAAGGCCCCTCTTTTGCTGCACAGAACCCATATAACAGGTGGCCTATATGCTACAGACAACTCGTTTTAGACTTATAGTATGTCATGTAAACCCCAGCCAGGGATCAAACTCATGACCTCACACTCCAAAGGCCTCTGTGATAACCACTTTGCTATTCCGTTCATAGGATCACCCTTCCCCCTCTCCCCCATGACACTCATCTCATCTCATTTGAACTGTCCCAGCACTTTGCATCAAAGCTTAATCTATTCAGGAGGTGGAGAAGCACAGCAGTGCAGACCCCAATAAAGGGATTATTTGACTCTAAAAGTCAGCTCTCAGAACCCGGTGCTTAGCCCAGCTGCAATCACTCTTGTGTGGGAAGGAATGCATCTGCTCTGTGCCCCACTTGCACACGGTACAATAAATCCACACTGGAGTGGAGAATAAAATCTCTCAATTGAAATGCCTCAGTAGTTTGCAGCAAAACTCTTTCTGCTGATGGTAACTGAGAACTAGATTATAAGCATTATCCCATTTATCTTGGCAGAAATATGACCATGTAAATTACTCTGTTCACAACAGACACAAACATTTTGAACTGTAAAATGCATACTTATTACTAGAGTCCATTTGTGTCCTCTTAAAAAAAAAAGAGCACACGGGACCTTCACAGCACAACGTTTTTATAATGCCTGCTTACAGTTGCAACTTTAATCATCCAACCAACTTAATATATGGCAATTAATCTGTTACTTATTAGAAACCAGTTTTATGTGTTACTATCAAGTGATATGTGTCTTTGTTTTTGAATTTACTGCACTTTCTTCTTCCCTGTCTGGCGGATCTTGGCCACCTTCTCTCTCCCAGCCCTGTTACCTGTTGTCTTCGGGACTTAATTTCCATCCAGATCAGTGCCCCAAGATTTATCCCCACCATGGTGGAGTCACCCAGGTTCCCCAAATGCGGGAGGAGTTAAAGCTGGGTTGTGGTTGGGATCCCACTGAGCGGAGCAGGACCTGCGGAGAGAGAGGTGGTGTCATGCTGGTTCAAGCTAGGGAGGCTTTTCTTCCAGTAAGTGCCCTCCCCAAGTACCTCATGGGCTAGGACCAAGGGGACATCTGCATTGCGAGCAGACAGAATGATCAGTAGGCACTCTACCCACCTATTGCAGCTCCACTGCACTGCCACCTGTGGTCACCCAAGTGACAGTGTCACAGACAGTGGAGCACATAGTCCTCCCTCCCCGGAGAACGAGAGCATCCTCTGGGACACTTGACCCCCCCCCCCCACCAATCCCCACATGACCCAGGCTCACTTCTAAACTCAGGTTGCTGGTATGATATGCATCTTGATAAATTTCTTGATTTCTTTTTGTGTCATGTTAAGTAGCAGTCATAACAATAAAAGTGTTTGAAATGGCCGGCCCAGTGGCGCTGAGGGTTGAGGGTTGAGGTGCTGGACACCACACCTCGCACCACGCTGGCGACCCGGGTTCGGACGTGGGCCTGGGGCATCAGGGGCTGGCAGGGGAGGGATAGGATTGAGCATCCGGAGGACTGCTCTCCTATCCTGGGGTGAGATCCAAGGGAACCACTGCTCTGTGGCGGCCTCTGGTGATGACTGGTGGTTCCACTAGACACGGTGGCAGAGTAAGGGGAGAAGTGTGACAGACGTTGGCAAGTATGCCTTGACATCATTACATGCCCGCGCTCCGAGAGGAGTAAACACAGAAAAAAAATGGTGCACTGTTGATGCGGCTTGATGGCCGGCTCTGGATCACCCAGCCTCAGAGCACCACTGGAACTGGATCTGGACTTGGTGAGGAGTATAGGGGAGCTCTCCGCCACCCTGCCATGGGGGGAAATCCACGAGGGCACACAGTGGGAACTTCAGTGGGGGCTGAGTTGGGATAAGACAGCAGCCGGATGGAGTTGGATGTCAGGACGTGGATAACCAGCAGTGCACCAGGTACAAAAATAAGAGTAATATAAAAAAAAAGGTGTTTGAAGTAAAAAGGAAATATTGCTGAGGTCAATGTTTTCTGCAGAAACCTAAAATCCTAGTTTAGGCTGGACATTCTTTTTAGGGTTGATCTGTGCATTAGACCAGTTCATACTGCAATCAAAATGAGGAACTGATTTTCAGCTGTGCCACTGAAATGCATTGGGGCCAGGACATGATGAAACATTAGGCACATTTACATGGTCTGATCTGCACCATTGCGAGTGGTGCAGATCAGGCCATGTGAACAGTCTGTGGAGCATTGTAGGTCACTCCATTGCAACTCAGCGTGATTGGTGCATTTGTAGGATGCATACTAGTGGAGGCATTTTTAGCTACTGTGCAAACATGCTGCTTCACCCACCCTGTGCCAAGCAACTGACAGTTTTTGCTTTCTCACAACGCTGGATGTGCTGGGATACAATGCTGCCCAGATCTGCAGAGAGCCAGATGGGCAGCATGTAAATGTGTGGCAAGAGCATTGTGGGAGAAACAGTGCTGGAACACAGAAGACCACAACGCTACCATCAAGGTATGTAAACAAGCGTACCGCTTGGACCTCCCAGTGTGCCCAGATGGTCCCTGTCTTGTCTGTCTGCACAGGCCCTACTTGGTCTCTCACAACATTCCCACCTCCTTGCATATTAACTAATACTGTATTCCCCTTTGTCTGTCCCATCTTGAAGGCCCCTACTGTTGTTACCTCCACTACCTCCACTGGCAGTCTGTTCTAAGCATCTATCACTCCTCAGTGAAGTAGTACTTCCTCATATCCCTCTTAAACACTATTCCCAGCTACAGCACATTCCCTCTGGTCCTGGTGCACTTTCTCATTTGAAAGAGGCTGTTCTCCTGCACCCTGTTCACCTCTTTGACGTATTTGTATCTCTCTAGCATGCCCTCTCTTGCTCTCCTCTCTTCCAGGGTGTACATGTTGAGATCCCTCAGATCTCCCTGTAGGGCTTTTGGTACAACCCCTGCACAATTTTAGTTGCCCTCCTCTGGTCTGCCTCCACTCTGTCTATGTCCTTTCTGAGGTGTGGCCTCCTGAATTGGACACAGTACTCCAGGTGGTGTCTCACCAGTGAGTGATATACTGGCAACACCACCTCCCTCCTCCAGGTGGAGATACCTCTCCCTATGCATCCCAGCATCCCACTGGCCCTATCCACTACTTTGTCACATCGCCCTGCCACTTTGAGGTCATCTGATATGATAACCCCAAAGTCCCTTTCCTGTTTAGTGAATGTCAGTATCCACCCCCCCATATCTTATATTCAGTTCTTGGGTTCTGATGACCTAGGTGCATGATTTCGCACTTTTTGGCATTGAACCCCAACTGCCATGCTCTTTACAATTCGAGTTTCCCATGACCTCTGTGCATTTTCTCCACTCTTCTGAGTGTCCACCCTATTACAGATTTTGGTGTCATCTGTACAAAGTCATGCCTTCCCTTCCAGTTCTTCTGCAATGTCAATTAACGATGAAGAGGATCGGTCCCATTACTGCCAAATATCTACTGTACAGGACAGTGTCGAAAGGAGTTGTTAATGCCCAGATATGCCACATCCTCTGCTCTCCTCTGAACTATTTCCCTTGTCATCCAGTTGAAAAAATCAGTCAGATTCGCCTAGCAAGACCCCCAATTCATTCATGCTGCCTGTGGTCTTGCAGCCTACCAGATTCAAGATACTCAACCAACTTTCCTTTAACATGATTTCCATTAATTTGCCAGCCACTGAGGTGAGGTGAGGTAAGATGAGACTTACTAACATATATTTGCTAGCCTCCTCACTGCTGCCGCTGTTATGTAGAGGGACCACATCTGCTTCCCTACTGTCCTCTGATACCATGCCTGTTTTCAGACAGCTGTTGAATAAGTCCATCCATGTGGTAGCTGGCACCCTGAGTTTCTTTAGTGCCCTTGGGTGTATCCCTTCTGGTCCCATCACCTTGCCCACTTTCAAAGCTGCAAGTTCCTTCAAGACTCTTTCCTCTGAAAATGGACCTGTGTTCACCTCCCCCTTTTTATTCCGGCTGCTCATTGGTGGTCCATCCGCCTTTCCCCCCCTATGAAGACTGAGCAGAAGTACTTGTTTTGGATGGCAGCTTTTTCTTGGTCCTCTTCTGCACAGTCACCCACACAACCCTCCTTATCCTCACTATCCCTCCCCTTGCCTTCCTCTTCTCACTTATGTAACTGAAGAAGTCTATACCCTTTAGCTTTCCCCTTGGCTATCCTTTCGTCTGTCTTTGCCTTTGCTCCCCTCACTGCCTTTCCTGCTTCCCTCTGTTTTACCTGGTACACCTCCCTGTTTTCCTTCTTCTGTGTTCCGTTGTACCTCCTAATGCTACACTTTTTTCCTTCACCACCTTCACCACCATGATCACTTTCATACAGAGCCATAATGGTCTCTTTTGACGTTTGCTTGCGCGCATGCACAAGAAACATTATGCAGCAGCTTAGGAAAGAAGCGGGTTGTGGAAGTGCAGCAGTGTGGTGGCCAATGCCAGCACTGCATTTGTGGGCTTGGTGGTGTGCACACAATGCAGGCCCAGCGTCCTGATGACACTAGTTTTGCAGACGTGCCACCAACTTAAAACGATTAGGCCGCTGCAATGAGGGGCTGCCTCGTCATTGCAGCGTCGGCAATTCCGCTGCAATGAGGGAGCGACCTGTCATTGCAGGGTGGTACCTCACCTGGTGTAACAGTACTAGAAACATGGCAGCTCTATGCAATCACCTCAGAGTCAACTGGGGTGCCCAGTCCCCCTGTCAACATGTCCCTGACCCTCTTCATTTGCTGATGGGGAGTCCAGTCCCCATCAGCATAATGTCCTCACTCCCAGGTTTCTGTTGTGTGCAGAAGGGGTGCCCAATCCCCCTTGGCATCATGTAGCTCCCCAGCTGTCTTTCTTTGCTGACAGGTGACCCAATTCCTTTCAGCTTCAGTCCCCCCCCCTTCCCAGTTCAATTTGTCGATGGGGGAGTCCACTCCCTGGTGGCATAATGTTCCCACCCCTCGATTTCTGCTGTGTGCTGAGGGGGTGCCCAATCCCCCTCGGCATCATGCCCCCCCTTTCTGTGCCGATGAAGGGCCCAATCCCCATTGGCTTTGGTCCCCCTCCCCACAAATGCAGGTGGCACACTGGGAGCCCACCCCAGTGTACCAAACAACATCTGCAAAAGAAGAAAACTGACCCAAGTTGTCATTTTTTTTTACCTGTAAAACAAGAAACTTCTCCCTCGCGGTCTCCTGCTCACCCCCAACCCGCGCCCACCCTCTGTGCACCTGCCTCCCACCCCCCCACCCCATACTTTACCTCCGAGTCCAGCTATGATGATCTTCAGTGGACTGAACACGTCTGCACTCTTCAAAGCCGACTTCGAATGGAAGAAATGCCAGTAAGCTGTATAATGGCATAAATAGGGTTTTTTCAACTTTGGTGAATATCTTGGGCATTTATGAGAATTTTGGCACCACATTTTCAACATGGTGTTATTTGGACGTCTCCTCTTGAATGCAGTCACTGACATGGCATTATTCAGTCCTGAAAGGTGATTTCACAGTCAGTGTGCGGAATCACCTCTTGGGACCGATTAATGAAATGATAGTGCCACTGTACATGAGGTGGGCTCTCAAAAAGCCTATGTTGCAAATTTGGTGAAAGAAATCCAAAAAATGACTGTTTTATGAGCATGCATTGCGCAGTTTCCATGCACGCTCATAACTTTGTGAATTTGTAATATTTTCACTCCAGATTTTCAACATTGACAGCTGTCATTTTACACATCCTGGCCGAAATATGTTTTTGCACGTCCGGCGCGGAATAGCACGGTTGCTGTAGGAAATCAGTTTTAGGGACACAGTAAGAAAATGACAGTGACACTGTTCATGAGCAGAGGTTCTAAAATTCCTATGTAGAAAATTTGGTGATGAAAGTCCTTAAAATGACTGTGTTACAAGTATGCGTTGTGCAGTTTCCACGCACCCTTGTAACTTCGCAAATTTGCAATATTTTCATGCCAGATTTTCAACACTGGCATTTTTTTCACACCTCCTTATGAACAGTACAGCTGTCATTTTTCACATCCCGACCAAAATATGTTTTCGCACTTCCGGCGCAGAATAGCATGGTTGTATTGGAAAATCAGTGTCTGGGACAGATTAACAACAAGCGGGTGAGAGAGAGGGAGTGAGCAAGCTCAACGGAGCTCTGTTGAGACTGCTGTGGATTTCTTTGTGGGCAGAAAAAGGCGCCAATGCAGGCAGGAGCCCAGTACAAAAGGGCAGCCTGCAGTGCCATGAGAAACGGAACGAGCGATTGGGGGGGGTGTTCGAGCTCAATGGAGCTCTGTTGGGACTGCTGTGGATTTCTTTGTGGGGAGAAAAAGGCACCAATGCAGGCAGGAGCCCAGTACAAAAGGGAAGTCTGCAGAGCCAGGAGAAATAGAACAAGCGAGTGAGAGAGGGGGAGTGAGCGAGCTCAACGGATCTCTGTCGGGACTGCTGCAGATTTCTTTGTGGGTAGAAAAAGGCAGCAACGCAGGCAGGAGCCCAGTACAAAAGGGCAGCATGCAGTGCTGGGAGAAACAGAATGAGCGAGTGAGAGAGGGGGCATGAGTGAGCTCAGCGGAGCTCTGTCGGGACTGCTACGGATTTCTTTGTGGGCAGAAAAATGCGCCAACGCAGGTAGGAGCCCAGTACAAAAGGGCAGCCTGCAGCACTGGGAGAAACAGAACGAGCGAGTGAGAGAAGGGGAGTAAGCGAGCTCAACCGAGCTCTGTCTGGACTTAGAGTTGCCCACCCACCTGCCCAGGGTCCTGTGTGGTTCTATATTACAGCAGGGTTTCTGGGGTGGAGACAAATCAATGATTGTATACTTTTACGATTGCTGTAATAATATAGATTTAGTTTTTTTTTCTAACTGAGCTAAGTACTGAGCTATACTGTTAGGATTGCTGTAATGATACATATTTATTTGTTCTGTTTATTTCTCTAACTGAGCTGAGTAATACTTGAAGTGCAATAGGATTTCTAACTGGGCTAAGTGAAACTATGAGGGCTGAGAACAAAAAGTATGGTAGCTGACGGGTGAAAAACGGACAAGGAGACTTTAGGATTGCTACAGTAATACAGTATCTAATGGATAAGATCTGAGACTGAATTAACCCGATCGGCAAGGGGGCCAGTAGGGGGATTAGTGTTGGGGGGAAACAGGAATTTGAGTTAATAGGACCCTAACAGTTGTAGTAGGGTACATAAACCAGGAGTAAGAGCCCATAACATAAGATGGGGGACAAAATGGGGCAGGTGCCACATGTCAATAGGGCGGCCATCTTTGGAAGGGTGGTGGGGTGTACAGGGTGTGGGTCCGCCATGATACTGAACTGGGCTTGGAGGATGGGGGGTGTATGGTCTGTAGATGACTGGCTAGTTTGAGGGAGGAACTGTGGAGGTTAGGGAGGAGTCAAAGTGGCAGGGCAGATGAGTATGGTAGCATCCTGGCTGGGGGATAGGGGATGGCAAAGGGGGACAGGAAAGAACAACTAGGGACTGAAACTGACCCCAGTATCTGAGGCACTAGCAGAAAAGAGAGGAGAAGGGAGGGGTGCCCGAGGTGAGGAAGGGGGGTCTCCTGATGGGGGAGGAAGAGACCACAAGGAGTACCACAGGAGAGAGCAGATGGCTGCGGGTAGGAAGGGACCAGGGGTGGGACCAGGGGGAGCCTGGAGGGGAACAAGTAGGAGGGGGGAACTGATAGAGGGAAGAGATGTAGGAGGGATATCGACTAGGAATAGATTCGAGCCTCTGCTATGGGAGAGAGGGGGCAGGAACATAATGAAGGGGGAGGACAAGCGGGGCATGAGAGGGATGGCAACAGGTGAGGGAAGCGATAGCGAGGATGAAAGGGTAGAAGGGGAGCTAGTAAGGAAGGAGGGGGTGACTGGAGGAGAGAAGGCTATGGGAAGGGGAAGGATGGGAGGGGCATCACTATAGGGGTTGAAGGGAATGGGGGCTCTATATCGACAACAGCGGGGATAAGAGAGGGGTTGGAAATTAGCAGAGGAGGAGGGGAGGTCAACATGGGAAGCCCAGTAGGAAGTAGTCAGGCTGGGAAGGGGTTCAAGGGAGATGGGAGGAACAAAGCAGAGGAAAGGGGTAAGGCAGAAGTAGGGGGTGCAGATACAGAAGTCACAGAGGGTGCAGCTGGCAGGGGTAAGGGGCAGGGAAGAACGAATACTGGTGTGGTGGAAGGGGCATTAGAAGGGAAAAGGATAAGGGACAGGGGGAGATCTTGTCCTGGGGGATTCTATACTGAAAGGGATGAGATGGGGCAGAAGGGGGGAAAGGCACACCCGTATTTGGGTTGAAGCTATCCCCGGGTTGACTGCAGGAGCGGCAGGCACTGCTCAAATGTGCAGCGAGGGGGAGGAAGAAACCTCATTTAGTGTTGCATGTGGGTACAAATGACCTGTCGGGGAGACTGTGGAAGATTAGAGGGGGGTTCTAGGAGTTGGGCAGGCAGTGTGATAGCATGGGGGAGTCAGTGGCATTCTCGGAGGTACTCCCAGTACCATGTGCAAGCATGGGGAGGAAGGGTAGGATCGAGGAGTTCAACGAGTGGCTGAGGGATTGTGCCACACCAAAAATTATGGGTTAGTGACTAAATGGGGTAGGGTCTGGGGGAATAGTGACTTGTACACGGCGGACAGGCTACACTTGAACAGGAAGGGGACGGGAGTGTTAAAGGCGGGATTAGAGGCGTATATCTCCACTAAGGTGGATTTAAACTAGTGGAGTGGGGGGTGGCCAAAAGACTGAGGTAGAAAGGTCTGGACAAGGGAGCCTAGTGAGCTCACCCCCCTAGTTATAGGTAAAGGCAGAGACGTAGTAACCCTGGGAGGGGGTGGGCAGAGTGGTCTGAGTGTAATACAGAAGGAACCATCACCCGGTAAGAATAACAAGGAGAAAGGGTGCAGACTACTGGGAGGAGGGACACAGGCCAAGGAGGAGAAGAGTGAGGAGAAGGAGGGGTACGGGTGGAAGGTGGTCTCTCTCAACGCAAGAAGCCTGGGGAACAAAACTGCAGAGCTTCAGGCGCTCCTTTCAGAGGGGAAGGTGGACATTGCTGCAGTGACAGAGACTTGGGCCACAGAGTACCATGACTGGGGCTGGGCAATCTCGGAATACAGGCTATACAGGAGGGACCGGGGGGTTGGAAGTGGAGGGGTTGCACTCTATGTGAGGGAAGGGATTAAATGCATAAGGGACGAGGGAGAAGAAAAGACGACAGAGATGCTTTGGGTGCAGCTCCTGGACTCCAAGGGCGGAAAGCTGAGGCTGGGAGTGGTGTACAGACCACCAGCCCAATCTGGGAAACTGGATGGGGAGTTGGCAGAGCAGATAAGGAGGGTGTGTAGAAGGGGGAGTGTGGTGATAGTGGGGGATTTTAACCTACCACGGGTTGACTGGAGCACCCCGGCCACTAGCAGTACCAGGGAGCAGGTGCTCCTTGATGCATTCCAGGATGGCCTTCTGACGCAATTGGTAAGTGGGCCTACAAGGTTTGGTAGCACTCTGGACCTAGTACTGGCAAATGGGGAGGTGGTGAGGGAGGTAAGGGTGGAGGACCCACTAGCAGGTAGCGACCACCAAACAGTGTGGCTTGTTGTCACGTTGGGCAGGGAGACAGGTGACATGGGCACTAAGGTGGTGGACTTTATTAGGGTGGACTTTGGGGGGACGGGAGGAATACTGCAAGGAAGACTCCAGGATATAAGGCCGGGGATGGATGCAGAACAAAAATGGGCTAACAGAGGCCACAGTAGCCTGCACCAGGGCCAGGAGTAAGAAGAGCAGAGGCAAGAAACCGTGCTGGCTGAACAAGGAAGTGCTTCAAGGGGTGAGGGCAAAGACAGCTGCATACCAGAAGTACAGGAGAACAGGGAAGGGAGAGGATAAGGAGGCTTTCGGGAGTTGGTCAAGGGAAGTTGCCAGGAGGGTGAAAAAGCTAAGGCCTCCAGGCAATTAAGTTCCACACAGGGCATAAAGGGAGGGGAAAATAACTTTTTTAGGTATGTCAGGGAAAAGAGGAAGTGCAAGGAACATATTGTGAGGATAAAGCGGGAGGGATTGGGTGGAAAGGGAGGAGCAAGTGGAATTTAAATTAGTACTTCTGCTCCATTTTCACTAAGGAGAGGATGGCCCACTACCAGCATGGGCTGGGGGGGCGGGGAAAGGGGTGGAGGAGGTGACGGACAAAGTGATCACAGGAAGAAGGGTGCTAGAGGAGCTGAGGGCAGTAATGGTGGACAAGGCACCAAGTCCTGATGGCATCCACCCCAGGGTGCAGAGGGAGATGGCGGAGCTGTTGGCTGAGTTGCTGGTAGATCTGTTCAACATCTCCCTGGAAATGGGGTTTGTGCCCCAGGACTGGAGGGCGGCCCATGTGGTGCCCATACACAAGAGTAGGCCTAGGTAGGAGCCAGGAAATGATCGTCCGCTAAGTCTCACGTCCATAGTGGGTAAGCTTATGGAGGCGATACTGAAGGAGAGGCTGGTGGCATTCCTAGAGAGTAATGGCCTCCAAGATGGGTGGCAACATGGGTTCATCTCAGGGAGGTCTTGTCAAACCAGCCTAATAGAGTATTGTGACTGGGTGACAAGGGAGTTGGACAGGGACCATGCAGTACATGTCCTGTACTTGGACTTCAGTAAGACCTTTGATACACTGCCTCATGGGAGACTGGGTGGAAGCTGACAGCAGTAGGGGTGGGAAAAAAGCTGACTAAATGGATAGAGAACTGGTTACAGGGGAAGGAGCAGAGGGTAGTGGTGGTGGGGGAGCTCTTGGCACCCAGAGCATTGCCAAGTGGGGTGCTGCAGGGATCAGTGCTGGGCCCGGTGCTATTTGGGCTGTTTATCTCCCATATAGCACACAGAGTGGGGAGCAGGGTTAGTCTGTTCGCACATTATACCAAAGTCAGTGTGGTGGTGGACGAAGAGGACGGATGGGAAAAACTGCAGGGGGACCTAACCAAAGTAGAGACATGGTCGGTGGAGTGGCAGCTAGGATTCAATGCAAAGAAGTATAAGGTGATGCATGTCAGGGCTAAGAACCAGAAGAGGGACTATTGGTTGGGGATCACGAGGAGGAGAAGGACCTAGGGGTGTTGGTAACTGGAAACATGAACAACTCGGCCCAGTGCAGGACAGCAGCAGCGCAGGCAGACAGGATGCTGGGGTGCATCTCAAGGGAGTTCTCATCCAGACACAGGGATGTGATCCTACCTCTCTACTGATCATTGGTCAGACCGCACCTAGAGTACTGTGTGCAATACTGGAGGCCATACCTGAGGAGAGATATAAAGTTACTGGAGGGGGTGCAAAGGAGGGCAACAAAAATGTTAAAGGGGATGGAAGGAAAGGAATATGAAGTTAGGCTGAAGGAGCTGAACATGTACATACTGGATGAGAGGAGGGATAGGGGAGATATGATTGAAGCATTTAAATACCTGAGGGGGTAAATAAACCTAGCTCCGAGGTTGTGTTTAAGCTGAGGAATGGAAGAGAGACGAGGGGGCATGGACTAAGGTTGGAAGGGGGATGTTTCAAGAGGGAAATGAGGAGGCACTACTTCTCTGAGAAGGTGGTGTCTAGTTGGAATGCACTGCCAGAGGGGTTGGTAACATGTAGAACAGTCAATAGCTTTAAGGAGGAGTGAGATAAAGCAAGAGGAAGAGTCGGGGGTGGGGGCAGGGCTGGGACAAGTGGGGAGGAACTGAGGGGAGGAGGCTGGGGCAGCTGCAATCTAGGGTGCTAGCTGCACACTCAGGCAGACTTACATAGACCGATTGGTGTGTTCTTTGCAGATTCGTATGTTCATATGTTCGATGTATGAACTTATGTAAAATCACAGTGACTTATTCATGAGCAGAGGTCCTAAATGCCTATGGTGAAAATTTGGTGACAAATGTCCATAAAATGACTGTGTTACAAGCGTGCATTGTGCAGTTTCCACGCACCCTCGTAACTTTGCAAATTTTTAATATTTTCATTCCAGATTTTCAACATTGCTATTTTTTCACACCTCCTTATGAACAGTACAGCTGTCATTTTTCACATCTTGCCCAAAATGTGTTTTCGCACATCCAGCGCACAATGGTCTGGTCGCCCTGGGAAATCAATGTTCGGGACAGATTAAGAAAATCACAGTGACACTGTTCATGAGCGGAGGTCCAAAATACCTATGTAGAAAATCTGGTGACAAAATTCTACAAAAAGACTATGTTATGAGCGTGCATTGGGCAGTTTCCATGCACACCCGCAACTTTGAGAATTTATAATATTTTCAGTCCAGATTTTCAACATTGCCATTTTTGCACACCTCCTTATGAGCAGTAAAGCTGACATTTTTCACATGCTGCCCAAAATGTGGTTTCGCACATCTGGAGCACAATGGGCGTGGTCGCTGTGCGAATTCAACGTTCGGGACAGATTAAGAAAATCACAGTGCCACTGTTCATGAGCAGAGGTCCCAAAATACCTACGTTGAAAATCTGATGTAAAAAATCCCCCAAATAATTGTATTACGTGTGTGTGTTGCTCAGTTTCTACGCACGCTTGTGACTTCACCAATTGTTTTATGTTTTCACTCCAGAGTTTCAACATTACCATATTTTTACATCTCCTCATGAACAATACAGCTGTCATTTTTTACATCCTGTTTGAAATCTGTTTTCGTACCTGTGGCGTCAAATGGCACAGTTGCTGTGCAAAATCACCTTTCGGCTAACAAACTGATAGTGTCACTGTTCATGCAGTGGGGTCACAAAAAGCCCATGTTGAAAACTTGAAGTGAAAATATCAAGAAATGCCCAGGGCATTAGGGTTTCTGACCATAACACCCTGCCCTGTAGGGACTTACAGGCGTCAGAGATATGACTTGGGATTGTTGACAGTAATGCTCACGCCATTCCACCCCCACCCTGCAGCCAGTGACAGCATCAAGGTGTGCCTTGGACTCTTCGGCCCCAAAGTTCACCCCATTCTCCTATATTACACCTGTTTCAGTGTATTGCCTTATGGATGGGGTGACTGTAAAGCCGAATACCGCAAGGCACACCTCAACACTTGTCGGTGTCTGTAGGGAAGGGCGAGGTGAAATGGCGTGAGCATTATGGGTGACACCCCAACGCCTGTCCATCTCTGCAGTGTGGGGGAGAGGTTGGTGTCACTTGAATGCTTCACTGCCATTTCTATTCTGCATCTAACTCCTGCACTTCCAATGCTAATACCAGCAAGCAAATATTTGGCATTGACAAATGCCTGTTCTTTTTGTTTCCTTTTATTCCAGGAAGAAGAAGGGGAGGGGCCACAAAAAAGTAACAGAAGATTTGGAGGGAAGATTCTTGAAGGGACTCGCTAATCTGAAGGTGGACAAAGCAATGAGGCCAGATGGGATGCATCCAAGAGTATTAAGGGAGCTCCGGGAAATACTGGCTGCACCTCTTACAGCTCTATTTAACAGTTCACTGGAAACAGGAGCGGTTCCAGAGAACTGGAGGAGGGTGGATATAATCCCACTACGCAAAAGTGGTAGCAGGGAGGAGGCTGGCAATTGTAGACTGGTCAGTCTGACATCAGCGGGGATAAAGTTAATGGAATCACTGCTGAAGGAAAGGATTGTGGAATATCTTGAATCCACTGGGTTACAAGACCCAAGAAAACATGGTTTCACAGAGGAGAGGTCATGTCAAATAAATCTGATAAATTTCTTTGACTGGATTGCAAACGATTTAGATCAGGGTGGAGTGGTGGACATGTTCTATCTCAATTTAAATAAAGCTGTCAACACTGTTCCACATAGTAGACTAGTAAGCAAGCTGGGTAGCTTAGGAGTGGGTCCAAAGGTGTTAAACTGGATACAAAATTGGTTAGGGGATAGGTGACAGAGGGTGGTGGTAAGCAGAGTTCACTCCAAGGAAGGGAGGGTGACAAGTGGAATGTCTCAGGGATCAGTGCTGGAACTGGTCCTCTTTAATGCCTTTATGAGTGACATCCACCTCTTTGTGGATGACACCAAAATCTGCAATAGGGTGGACATTCTGGGGGGTGGAAAGTGTAAGCAGAGGTCTAAGAAAAGTAGAGAAATGGTCAAGGGTATGACAGTTGGGTTTCAATGAAAAAAAGTGCAAAATAATGCATTTAGGGCACAGGAACCAAGGGGTAGAGTACCATGGTTCTACATGTTAATAGCGAAGGCTAAATAGCGACTCTCATATCGGTGCATGCTAATTGCCGAAAACAAAATAGGTGATCAGCATGATGCCGAATACAATGTCGGCGAACATTAAATAACAACAGGATCTACATTTTATGTGGGGGGGCTCTGCCCCCGCACCCCCCATTGTGGAGGGCAAGTCCCCTGCACCCCCCAAAATAAAGAATCTTAACTCCAGGGTGGGCGGACACTGGGGGAGGGAGGCAAACACGGACAGGGGACATTCTGGGAGCACGAGGAATGCGATATGCAAAAAAAAAATACAAGTATGACTACAGAATACCTAAAAATAGTATTGCTTCCACCTGGCTCCGAACCCAGGTCCTGCTGTACCACAGGCATCCACTGACTCCACTGTACCACACAGACAGATTGGCAATCCCTGGCCAAAAGCCCTCCCATATCCTGCCACAAAAGAACTTGACCAAGTTGACCTAGCCCTTGATTACTTTATTTCTACTTTCAACACTGCCTGTGACACCTATGCACCAGTAAAAAAGCGCAAAATCAAAGCACTCACAAATCCCTGGCTCACGGCAAAGCTATTGGCACAACTCAAAAGTAGGGATCACCTCTGGGCCACTGCAAGAGCTACTGGCACTCTGTCAGACATTCAAAAGTATAAACAGGCTCGTAACCACTGTACTAAACAGATCCACTTGATGAAGAGCTCCTACTTCAAGAATGCCTCTCCAACTCCTGGGCGAAGGGAAATCCTTCTGGGACAACATAAAGAATATCATGGGTCAGCAGCAAATCCTCTCCTACAATAATGAATGTGGATGGAACCACTACATTAGACCCAGAGATCATTGCAAACACCCTAAATGATACCTTCACAGACCTTAGTGGTGTCCTCTCATCTGATTTCTTCACTGATGCTGACCCTCCAATTTCTACTTCTACTACTGCCTCTCAACCAAACCACCTTCCATTTCAAACTAGTAAAGGCACATGAAGTCTATAAATATGTAAAGAAGGCCATTTCTAAGTCCCGAGCAAGCAGCTACACTATTGACCTTAAACTTCGTCCCTCACTCTGGAGGAAGTACTGCTCCCCTCACAAAAATTTTCAATCTCTCTCTGCTACAGCCAATTCCCTAGAAATGGAAAGCTGCAGTTGTCACTCTGGCACAAAAGTGGTGATAAGTCACTGCCTGGTAACTATCACCCGATATCAATACTACCACCTATCTCTAAGACCCTTGAACGCTTGGTATGGACCAACTTTCAGACTACCTGAAAAGCACAACATCCTATGCACTCAGCAGCATGGATTTAGGAAAGGGCACAGCACATCGACTGCCCTACTTGAATTCTCAGGAGCAATCCACAATGCCATGGACAAAGGAAACCTAACTGAGCAGTCTACATTGACTTAACCAAGGCATTTGATACAGTTCACCATGGCCTACTTATCAAACAACTACTATCCCTAGGGCTCTCGAGGGTCCTGGTGACTGGGTAAAATTACCTTGCTCAGCACTCTCAATCTGTAAAAGTAGCTGGAGTTCTCTCAGACTCAAAACGGTTCACTCAGGAGTTCCCCAGGGATCCATCCTGGGCCCCCTCCTTTTCAGCCTTTTCCTAAACTCCCTCCCCAAATCCTGCCCTGAACAAATAATCCTCTATGCCGATGATGCCGTGATTCTTGCCACTCATAAAGATCCGAACCTCTTACACCTCAACCTTCAGCATGCTTTTTCCAAAGTTGAGATGTGGTTCCTTGAACATAAGCTGGTTCTAAACCACAAAAAAACTAAATCCATGCTCTTCTCTAACCCGCAAAACAAGAAACGTCAAGTCCCACTCACCATTAATACATACCTAGGAAATACCCTTGAACAAGTGCCAATTTTCAAATATCTTGGAATCAACTTTGATCAAGGCCTAACCATTGCAACTCACATTGATAGTACAGCAAAAACTATTAATCAGCGAATTGGGATTCTGTATCGGAACCGACAGCTT
Organism: Neoceratodus forsteri; assembly: GCA_016271365.2. Classification (NCBI taxonomy): domain Eukaryota; kingdom Metazoa; phylum Chordata; order Ceratodontiformes; family Ceratodontidae; genus Neoceratodus; species Neoceratodus forsteri. Next base: position 525,102,920 of record JADMNL010000023.1, read on the forward strand.
CTTACCCATTCTGCACTGAGGATTGCCATCCAATCCTCTATCATCTCAGTCGTTGATTATGGCTTAGTTATATACGGATCTGCCACTACTACAGCACTTAGCCGCATTACAACATCCCTAAATAAGGCCTGTCGGTTGCTCACTGGTGCACACTGACGTACCCACACATGAGAACTCTATGCTGACTCAGGTTGGTTGCAACCTCAAACCGGATAAAGTACCTTACCTGCCTGATGGTGAAAAATCCACTCTGGGCCCTACTCCACCCTGTATCCAAGACCTGTTATGCCCGAGCGCTTAGCATCCGCTTTTACCAGAAGATCAGAACACAAGCCTCTCCAAGTCCCCAATGCCGGACTTCTCAGGGACAAAGATCATTTGCCTATCGTGCCCCCAGCTGGCTAAATGCCCTCAGCACTCATATTACTGCCTCCACCTCTCTAGGTATTTTCAAATCAAGGCTTTTCTCTCACCTTGCCACCTCCAGCTCCTGTGACAGCCCTGATTAAACCTCCTATTTTCTCACTACCCACCCTGTCCCGTTATTTGACAAAGACATGTTTGGGAAACCTTATCTCCTGCTATTGTCTGCTCCCACACCTTTCACTTACCCTCTCTGTTCTGGACTTTTCCTATTTGTTTCTCCTAATCTGACATGACCTCTTTCTTGTAATAATAATGTGATTATTGATATCTCATGTTCTTTTGCACAAATGATTTGATATGTATTTGTATATGTTTTCTGGCTCTTGACACAACACAAATTGTTGTGTTATCTATGTAGCCTTTTGCACTGTACCTAATTGACGTGGAACCTTTGTAAAAGAGCCTCTGGCTCAAAGGTAGTAATTCCTAGAACAATAAACAAACAAACAAACAAACTTCCTAGCAGAGTCGCTGCATGTGCCCACTTGCTGCAGTCGTCCTTTCACTGTTTTCTCCTGTAAATGGAGCTGTTACTGACTCTCGCTATGCTGTACCAGTCGCTTTTCATATAGGTGCTCAAACTGAGTTGCTAATATTGAGTTGCTCAATTTGAGTCGCTCATATCCCTGAATACCGCATACAAAATGGGTGAAGTGCTATTGATGACCAGCAAGTAGGAAAGAGACCCGGGGGTAAACATATAGGATGGCCTAAAGGTGGCCAGGCAGTGCAACAAGGCAGTCAGGAGGGCTATTGGGATGCTGGGGTGCATAGGGAGGGGTATCACCAGCAGAAAGAGTGAGATAGTGTTGCCTCTGTATAGATTGCTGGTAAGACAGCACATAGAATACTGTGTCCAATTCTGGAGACCACATCTCCACAAGGACGTAGACAGAATGGAGGTGGTCCAGAAGAGGGTAACTAAAATGATGCCGGGTCTGTATCACAACCCCAATGAGGAAGAGACTAAAGGACCTCAATATGTACATCCTGGAAGAGAGGAGGGAGAGGGGGAGTATGATAAGAGATCTTTAAATATCTCATGGAGGTAAATAAGGTACAGGAGGGAATTATTATTCAGAAGAAAATGTACTCAAGAACCAGGGGACATGCTATGAAGCTGGAGGAGGTAGATTCAGGAGAGATATGGGGAAGTATTGTACTTCCATCTTCACAGAAAGAGCAGTGGATTCCTGGAACAGCCTTCCAGCAGAGTGGGTGGGGGAAAACAGTGGTGGCATTCAAGAATGCATGAGATAAGCACAAGGGAATCATAGTGGAAAGGAAGGGGGATGGAGAGAGAGAGAACTGTTGATCCAGTATGATCTGCAATAATAGTGTAAGAAGAAAGAAATAGGCTGACTGGATGGACCCAAGTGGTCCTTATCTGCCATCAACTTCTATGTTTCTAAGATATGGGATTTTGAAGTTTTGAAATGTTCTTGCTCCCATGCCATGCCCACCATAAAAAAAAATACATATTTGGGTACAATGCAGTGATGTTTGCCATCAGAAACATGTGGTAGCACCATTATAATAAATCCACAGTATGAAACTAGTGTCTACATTCAATAGATAACTTCAACAGAAGAGACTTCTAAAAATTGCAAGTGATGGCCATCTTCAATGATTCGAGCAATTAAATATAACAAGATCTGTAAAAGCTGTTTAAAAAATATCTGAGAAAACTAAAAATACACAGCGGATGAATCTTAGAATATTAGGAATGCGTTTCTGCTAATAATGTCAATGGTAACATTTCTGCAGACTAACAAATGCTGCTGCTTTAAAACTGTCTATAAAGGTTGACTAACTCCACTGTCCATATTGACCAGTCCCATTTTCATGTAGTCTAGTGTACAGCTGACTTTGCCTATCACCACTGTGTATAGTTGTATAAGTTTTAGCTTAGCCACTTTGGATACATGTGTTGGGACTGCCTGCCACTTGCAATCCACAGTAACAGCTGTGTTGGCAACAAGAGCAATCAAGCACAGATGGTGAGGCTGCCCACGTCCAAAGTGATAATTATGAGGATGCCCCTTTCTGCCTACAGAGCACACTTTCATGTATGTACACTACTTTGTGGAATTTGGGGCTTGCACCAACACGTTCACAATCTGGGACATCTTGAGCTTTAAACTCAACCACCAGAACTGTGAACCATGATCACCCTGTTCCGTGCACTCTAAGTATCCACAAGTAAAGGCCAATCCAACTTCTACTAATAATCAGAAATGGGTGAGAGTAGGTAGACACTACAGTGGCTCAGCAAAGTGCTGCACTGCAGGGTGCATAATCAATATCCAAACTGGTTGAAATACTTATTAATCACTGAATCAGAAAATGGAAGAAGAAAGGAAGGAAGGAAAAGAGGAAGAAAGGAAGAAAGGAAGAGAAAGAACGAGAGAGAAAATAGAGAAATAGATACAGCAAGGCAGGGAGAAAGAGAAAAAGAGAAAGCAAGGATAGAAGAATGAAAGAGAGAAATTGAGAAAGTAAGGAAGAAAAGAAGGAGGAAAGGAAATCAGCAAAACAGAGAAAGCAAGAAAGGATGCAAGAAAGAGAGAAAGAGAGAAATAGAGAAAACAAAGAAGGAAGAAAGACAGAAACAGAGAAAGCATGGAAGGAAGAAAAATGAGAGAGAAAAAGAAAGTCAACCTGGCCAAAAAAACTATCAGGGGATACAAAATCTAGACAAGAAATTCACACAAGCATCAGTATTAATCAAGGGCACATTTGTGAAGGGTGATCGAGTGTATTGGCTGTATATGGTAGTGCCTCTGCCCATGGCCTCTGTATACGACACAGAACCATGCAGCTGGCACTGTGGTATGCGCAAACCTCTGTGGGCACCAGGTGTTACAGTTCATGCAAACCCTACATACACAGCACTAGTGGAGATATATAAAAACAACAGATAAGTAATGTGCTTTACTTAAACATTTCAAGATATCACTAGTAGTGCTGTGTGAAAATACAACTCTGCCAGTGGAATTACCACAAAAGTCAAAATTTCGCTTTCACAAAATTTCAGAATCCACTTTGGCAATTTTTGCCAAATTTCAACTTAGAATGGCAGAATGAATGTATGAATTCAATCAATCAATCACTTTATTTAACCAGGCATAATTGTGGATTAATGTATTAAACTGCTGAAAGAAATTCTGCAAAACTGATCACTGAACTGCAAAATGAATGCATGTATTGCAGATTAATGTACTAAACTGAGGTATGGAATTTCGCAGAACTGTCATTTCATAGTTTGTGTATATTATTCTGCAATTCAGCCAGAAAATTTCATGGAACAGGGCAAATTCACCAAACACATTCAGAAGATCTGAATTTTGCCAAAGCTGGAATTCATGAAGATAATTCTGATATATTTGCATTATAACATTACAAAGCAGGGGGCAATGGTACCTTCGACAGGAGTGAAGTCCTAGTTATGGTAACTGTTTCACCTGTCTCTGGTGCTCTTTGTCTATGTTCACAGCACTGACAGTGCTCCCACTGATTATTATAGCAGAAGCGCGATTACCTCAGAATAATGCTGAACAGAATCTTCTCTTGCCTAGTGTTCTAAAAGGATAGTTCCTATCGGGCAATAGGATTTGTCCACACTGGGAGGGAAATAGGAGCCACTCAGAAATAAAATATGTGTATGCCAAGGCATATTCAATGCAAATGTGTGTTATTGCACACACACACACACACACACACACACACCAAACTGGTCCCCTGCTAAAGTGAAAATCACTTCTTGTTCTTTAGTTGTCTGACCAGCTTGAGCTGGAATGGGTGCCCCATGGTACTTCCTGATCCAGGCTCCATCCCATAGATTCCCAACAGAATTTTATGCCCCATAGGCATGGGTGTGCCACCTGTGCATTCAGAATCAGCGCTAATGATGATGCATGGTCCCACTTGCCCCCCTCTCTAAAATTACAACCCATGTTAACTAAGGATAGGTGAACCAATACTGGTTCTAGTCAGAACTGGTCCTAATTAGAAACCAAAAAATATTCTGTAAGATTCATGTTTTAGAACCTCTTTTTTCAGACTAATAATTTGCATACACATGCCAATTACTAATTTGTATGCCAAACCACTCTTTTACGAGGAAGTTCTTTCCAGTTCTATTTTTATAATTTTAAATTTTTGTTTCTCCTGCAAGCACACATTCTGTTTACATTAAAGTATATGTCAGCAATAATTCCCTCCAGGGTGGGCGGTATTGTGCTATACCGGACTGCCCAGGGGAGTAATGAGGCACACCGCCACAGGCGGAGGGCGTTATAGCCCCTGAAAGGTCTGGTATAGCACAATATCGCCCACCCTGGAGGGTATTATTGTGCTTAGAAAATGGGCACAGTAAAAAAATATACGTTTAGCAGACTCGATAGACCATAAGGCCTAATCTGCTGGCAATTAGTATTAGTATATTAATAACAAATTGTTAAATAAAAAAATTAGTTTAATATGAATTTTGTAATAAAATAGTTCCTCCACATGGCTTTAAATTTTTTTTTTTTTTTAACCGGTTATCATGGTTAACCCCCCCCCCCACACACACACGAGTTGCTTCGTTTGTTGGGAAACATGATTTGTATAAAACAAACAGAGAGAGAGCGAGACCTCAGGTAGCAGTGTGTGTGACAGTCTCAGATAGTGTGCTGCTTTCTGTCTCGGGAGTGCCCCGCCAGTGATCGTGGTAAGTTATGTACCGTGCTTCAGTGAATGTTTTCTGTTGAGGCAGTCAGTTGTAGCAAGGCACTCTTGGAGCCATGGGTGCATGACAAGCAGCAGTACTGTGTTGGGCTGTTATGGAGAGGCTCGTATTCCAGTAGCTGTGTGTGTCAGTGTTCTACTTTCTATCTCTGGAGTACCCCATCGGCGATCGTGTGTATGGCAAGTAGCTAGGGTTACCACCTGTCCCTATTTTCGCAGGATAGTCCTGATTTGGACAGCTGTGTCCTGCAAAAAAACATGAAGAGTGCTACTTGTCCTGACATTATAGTAGAAAAAAATATTTTCAGACTTTCCTCTAAATGTTGCAAAAACTATAGTACCTTAACTAAAACACCGTAAAATGATAAGAAACACCAGGAACACCTAAACAACTGCAACACTTAGTCTTAAGTTTGATTATTTAGAGAAAAAAAGTCTATTGCATTGGCTGAGGTTAAATATCATCCTGCAAAAAATCATGTTTCTGTAAGAAATGTCCCATTTTGGGCTTCTTAAAAGGTGATAACCCTATGAGTAGTAGTACTGTGTTGGGCTGCTATGGAGAAGATCGCCCTGAACTTTTAAAAAAAACACGCTGCCCACGATCATTTATTTTTTATCATCTGCATTATCTCCATTCTTGTGTTTGTGGGGCAGTTACGGTTCTCTTTGTCTGACAAAGTAGAAAGTAACAGCCAGGAGCCGTTGGACGGTAGGCGCGTTCTGCATAGCACCAGTTACATGAAGCCGATCGGACCAATGGTTTCTTTTTCCTTTCCTTCATTCCTTCTTCTATTTTTTTCTCACTAAGGAGTGTTGAGGGTACTGTACATAAAAAAGAAACAGAAATAAGAAATGTAAGGAGCAGCAGCTTCCACTGAACCATAAGGAGTGCTGGGGACCAGTAGCTCTTGCTAAGCCAGAGGAAAAAAATGGCAGAGATTTGAAATTCAGTTGGGTACGTTATGCCAATAGAAAATCAGGCTGGGCACAATGATATTCAACTAGGTGAAGGGGCTAGCACTTGTTATCTACTGGGCTCTTCTGTTAGATAGACCAGGGCTTTGCGTAGGTAACTGGCCAATCAGAAGCCAGGGTTTTACAAGCCCATTTTCTAAGCAAGCAATAACACATGTTGGGGTATGGGTTATGCTTTGATAAACAGATGCCTAGGGACGTAGTGTGGGATCGCATGTCTTACTGCCCTTAGAAGGGCAGTTATCAAAGCATAACTCACACCCTGGCATGTGTTATTGCACTCACAGAATGGGCATATGTTGAGAAAACTTTAAACAGTTTAAAAAATTGCAAAACATTAACACAAAATGCATTTTTTGTGCTAATTAATCCTTCCACTCTAGTGTTGTTACAAGAGGTCCGAGAGACCAAAAGTGACTGCTGTTACACGTGACCGCAGAGGTTCCCTATGCCACTGGCAAGACCGAAATCTTCTTATGGTCTTGTCAGCAGCACAAGATCGCAGTTAAGTTCAGAGAAAAGTGGATAAGTGGCAGATTCATGTTTAAGTTAATATATATGTAACCTCCCTGCAAATGGGGGTTCCCAAAAGACTTCCAGGAGCTTGCTTGAATGCTCCGAGCCTGAATGGTGTTTGGCGTTTAAGCCATTTATCTGTGAGTGTTTTTAGAGCCTCTGGTACTGTCTCTTTAAGAGCTGTCTGCTTGCAGACATAATTAGTTTGTATGGGGGGACTGTGTGTTTCTCTGCTTGAGTCCCACTCGAGCTGCTGCCAATTCACTCCGTTTTTGCAGTCACTAGGAGTGCAAAGGGAACCTATCTGAAAGATGTAACTGTTTGCCAGAAATCATTTAGAGTAATAATGAAAATACAGTTTGTCTAACCTGCTTTTCTTTGCAATCAGAACTGTGTTTGCCTAGTTCCCCATTCTAGTTTTGAACTGCTGAACTGGACCAATCAGTGTGGGTTAAGGGAGCTCTAAAATGGTGCCTGTGGACGAATCAGAACTTGGACTCGTAATCTGAGCCAGCCACAAGAGGACTGTAATGGCAGTGACTCTGGGAAATGTAGTTTGGACTTGTTTTGCACCAACAGGGGGAGGCTATTGTGAGTGACAGCCAATCCAGCCAAGAACTGGGAGGAACTCAAAGGAAGTGCCCGGTTTTGTCTACTGGAGTTTCAGTTTAGCTCTGGCAGTGAAGAGGGGAGGAGCCCTGTGCTCTTTCGGCGTGCAGTTTTAGTCGGGAAACGAGTGTAAGGCCCCAAGTTTTGGTCTGCAGCTTGTGCAAGTGCTTGTTTGGACTGAATATGACCTGTGAAGAGAATCAAGGAGATCTGAAAAGTAGAAACCAGGCTCACCCTGTAGAAGACTGGAGAAATTGCTGAATCACGCTCGGTCTGTCAGGAACTGAATCTGCTGTGTGTTCTGCCAGGTACTGTGCAGTAATTGCGATCGGGATAGAGAAGCAGCCTGCCTGGTATAGTACTTTCTTTTTCCATATAAATGTGTGAAGTGCTATTGGGGACTCGCGTTTCAAATCCCCTGTACAGTGAATTGAGTGCACGAAGCTGCAAGTAAACCCCAGCTTAATCCAGACTACCTCCATTGCTCTGAACTGCCTTGGGGTCCAGTCACAACAAGGACCTTGTCCACATGGTCTGTTCCACCTGGCAATCCAGGACAATCTGCCTTTCATTCAGTTTCAGCATTGAATTTGTGAGTACAAATCAGGGTAGCTCCCTGTCATCATCTAATTGCAAGTGTTCCATCTGATTACTTTTCCTTTCTTTCTCCACAAACTGAGCCTACTGGCTCCGGATTACAATTTGGGTTTTGTGTATGCATTTTCCATCTTCAGGGCCCCAACCAGCTGCACCAAATAGGCTAGCCTCTTATTGCCTGGGTACCCAGTAAGAGTGACATTAGGGACATTTGGGATTCTGAAATATGTGCACAGTACTGTGATTATTAATTCGTTTAAACTAATTAACCTGATTTCCCCCTATCCTTGTTATATCCCCCTAAATAAATCAGATCTGTTTGTTTCAGCAAAGTTACACTGCCTGAGATATTCGTCTATGTTAAAGTATTGTACTGTGGTTTTTGCACTGTATCATCTTGTTTTACAGGGAGTCCCAGGAGTCACACTGACTGAACCAGTCCTGGGGTAAGTGTATACTGTGAAGGTAATTCTGATATATTGTGTGGGCCACTAGTGGGAAGAAAGGGTGAGGGTCGCAGTGTCCCAGAGGGCTGTGACCAAGTTAGTTTAACTATTGCAAACCCTGACCTCTGGGTGGAGGCACCCGCCATCGGATCCAGGCCCCTCAACCTGTTAGTGGCAAATCAGGCAGGGGTAGTAGCCCTTGGGATAGTGCCACCTAGGGGTTGCATATATATATATATATATATATATATATATATATATATATATATGTATCCATTCTGATACTTTTGGTAGCAGTATAGTGTGATAGTGTTGCAGAGTGGGAAACAGTAAGAGTGGAAGAGTGGTAGTGGAGAATGAATAGCTGCCAAATCCTTTTTTAAATGTTCAGTCAGTGGCACATGGATATATTTAGTAATGGGGACACATGTACTGGGACTTTTTTGTACCCATGTTTCTTTTTTCTCCACTGCCGGGACAAGCTGCTCCTTTCATTGACCCCCCACCAGCCTCATTACCTGGCATCCCAGGGACCTACCTCAATCACAGTCTTCCTCTATGGCTTGCCCCTCATGGTGGGGGTTGGCGTCTCCTGCCTGCTGATGGACCAGATCCGATTTCTGGGAGAGGGCTCTGTAGCCTGGGTGCAGAGCCTGCAAGGGCTGGTATCATCCTACCCCGCCACCAGCCATTTTTCTGTGTTTCCTCCCATTGGAGAAGTGGATGTGCAATGCCGTCCAGACAAGCCTATGCACGCTTCTATGTGTAGGACGTTGATGGCTACTGCTTCTTCATTCCTCACATTATGGTCCTGGCTGCCTATACCTCCAGCTGCTGCTAGTGATCAGGTAAATGCCGGGACTGGTGTCCCCCCCCCCAGAGAAGGACAGCTGTCCTCTAGATGCTCTATCCCACTCTCCCCGGCCCACCCTGAACGCCCTGAGATTGCTCCCGACACCAGGTCACCGGCATGGTGGCAGATGAGGCTTGGTGCCTCAGTCCTCACGCCACCGTGCTGTGTACCCATTTTTCTATTAAAAAAACAAAACTATGGCTGGAAAGCTGTCTTTGCAAATCAGGCAATCAGATTTTTTTGTATACATTTTATAACAAGAAATACTTCAGGTGCAACATACCTGAGACACAATGCTGAGTAGACAGAATTTCTAATCTTTTTTTATTTTCCCCATCCATCCCCTCCCTGTCATTACACCTGTCCCAAACTCAGTGTTCACGGTAGCCACAGCTGCAGAGCTTGTACTCTGGCTGGCCAAGAGGGCAGGCAAGCATCTCCCTTCACAGCTAACGTCAAAGCTGCTGCTGCTTAGTGGTCCAACAGGAGGTGAGCTAATGCTGGACAACCTGTGCCCTCCTGGGCTTGTACATGAACCCCAGTCCCCCAGATGGCAGTGTAACATTCAGCAGTCACATCACAGGGCAGAGCTTATCCTTTTTTATTCCACATTTAGAACCACATGGTTGTTTGGGGAGGCTTCTTTCTTACTGTGACCGTTTCTGCAATATTTCATTTTACTGTGCGATCAATTGCTTATGTAGTCCCTCCTGCCCAGTTTTTTTTTTTTTTTTTGGGGGGGTGGGGTGGGGGATCTTTAAAGACAGCCTGGCAGCATCTGCTACACATTGAGGACAGGGCTTGCTTTTCAGAGGGTTAACGTAAGAATGCAGCAGACAAAATCAATCAGGCTTGACAGCCGGCCTACAATAGGCCCTTCCATAGGAGGGGCTGTGCTCTCCAAGGTTAACCGGAGCCCCCCTAATTGCTGGAACAAATTTGCCTGATGTGTGCTAAAAGTGCAGCAAAGATGGGTTTACCTAATTATCCATCCCAAAGTGAGCAGAGTCAGCCTAGCTCTGGGGCTTAATTATAAAGGATTAAATGAATCTACTATAACTCTTGAAGGGACTCCAGCTCAGAGAGAAGGGGGGTAGGGTCTGCTATCTTATCTACGTATCTGGTGGCACCTATGAGGATAAAGAGGCTACTAACTACAGTACATTTTGATTGTACTTGTAGGGAAAAAGGTCCACTCTACATACTGCATAGTACAAATCTCCATCCTATCAGGTGGTGAAAAAAAATTCAGTAGTTCTGTGTCCAATGCCCCCCTTCCCCCCCAAAAAACAAACATTTTAAGCAATTAAATTGTCGTGAAGATAGGTGTATTTAATTTGGAATAGTCTCAGAAAAAAACTCAGTTGGGTGTCCTGGTTTTTGCTTTGTTGGCCAGTTGTTCATTAAATCCCCACTCCCTGATTTCACCTCACATTGTTGTTCCTGTTCCCATTCCTCCCCACACAAACATACCCCTATGTGCTGGCACTCCCCTCCCCAATTCCAAATTCCCTTTTTAGCTTAGGCTTTTGCTGCTTTCCATTTATTTATTTAGTTATTTTTACCTTTCAATTTTTTTTACCTCTGTACCTGTTATCTTATTTTTGAAGCATGACCCTGTTAATTGCTATGCATCTGTATATATTATATTGTATTCCCCTCCCTCTGCAGCCAGGGAACAGCTGGGGATGAGCCTAATTATTGCTCAGTGTGGTTTCCTGGACAAAATGTATAAATAAATAATAAATATTACATTTTTAAAAGTTTTCCCAATGGTGCCAGGGGCTCTTTTAACACAAGAACAAAAAGGTCTGTGGTAAGCACTACAAGCTTGGTATTGACTAACGTTTATAAGTATCCCAAGGGCTAACAGCACTGTAAAGGAAAAGGGATAGTGCATCTGCTTACATCATTTGACCAGATGTACTACAGGTTGCACAGGGGCTTCCGATTGAGTGTCAGATGCACATCCATGGTTCACTGATCTCAGTAAAACCCTTCTGGCCCTTCGGATCTCCTGCTGCTGTGTTAGAGGGTGAAAGGTTTTGGAAATATCTTAGAAACATAGAACATAGAAACACGGAAGCTGTCAACAGACAAAGACCTCCATGGCCTGTCCAGTCTGCCCATGTTCCCTTCTTACTGTGCCATCGTAGCCCCTACTCAATCTGGTAGCATGAGATATCAGCACTGGGGATTGGGCGCCTACAATAACGGTGGCCCTAATCCAAAGCACATGTCTCTAGGGCTACCGTAGGGTAGGGCAGCCGGATGGGGGGGTTGGTGAATATAGTGACAGGATGTCACTATACATACGCACGTGGGGGGGAGCGAGCATACACAGCGAGAGGCGGGAGGGAATGTGAGGGGTGGTGCTGTGGTTGGTTGCTGAGCTGACCCCGTGGCATGGTGGGTGGGTTGGCAGCATTGGTTGGCAGGGTACTGGGTTCAGGTCCGGGTGCTGGTGCGTTTTTGTTGTGCCTGGCCTGAACCTTTTTTTTTTAATGTTTTCACCCCCCCCCCAACATGCACCCCTCTGGAGTTGAGAATCCTTAAGTAGGGGGATGCGGGGTGTGTCGGGGGGTGCAGCCCCCGCATAAAACATTAAAAAACTAAGTCCCTGGCACCATTGTGCTGTGCACCAGGGTGCCACAGTGCCAAAATAAATTTTCAGCACTCTTGGCTTCTAGATAATGGCAATCACCTTTAGACTTTTGCCGTTATCACACAATCTTCAGTCCCCCCCACCTTGTGTTCTTTCCAAGGTCCTCTTGTATCAGTCCCACGCATGCTTGAATCCTGCAACTAATCTGGCACCTACCACCTCTGCTGGGAGGCTGACCCAGGACTCCACCACCCTCTCTGTGAAGAAATATTTCCTCACATCTCCTCTGAGCCTCACCCCCCTCCAGCTTCATAGCGTGACCCCTTGTCCTCGAGTCTGCCTTTCTGCGGAAAATGCTACCTTCCTGTTCCTTATTAATGCCTGTTATGAACTTGAATGTTTCTATCATATCCCCCATTTCCCTTCTTTCCTCCAGCGAATACATTTTCAGTTCTCTTAGTCTCTCCTAGAATGGATTTTGAGGCAGTCCATGCACCATTCTTGTTGCCTGCCTCTGTACCACCTCCACCCAATCCATGTCCTTCCAGAGGTGGGGCCTCCAGTACTGCACAGAGCACTCGAGGTGTGGTCTTACCAATGACCTGTACAGGGGCAACACTACCTCCTCCCTAGTGGTGATTCCCCTCCCTATGCACTTCAGCATTCAACTAGCCTTTCCCACTGCCTTTTCACTCTGCTTTGCTACTTTCAGGTCATCAGAAATGACTACCCCCAAGTCCCGTTCCTATCTGGTGGTTTCCAGTACCTCCCATGCCAATTGGTATGTAGCCCTGGTGCTTTCCTCAAAGATGGCTACTACCCCTGATTTACTGGCTGAAACAAGGCTAAGGGGCGTGGGTTCCTATTATGCCGTTACCAGGGGTTCTTTCCCAAGATGAACAAATAACACGGTGCCTCCACCCAGAGTACATTTTAAGTGGGTACGATATTAGCAGTACAACCCCCTGGGATGCTGTACCAACCCACCTCCCCATACAGTCACCCCAACACATGGAATCACCATAAACCAAAAACCCCAGTTCTAACATATTGCATTTAGAGACTTCAGCTAATAATATGCTCACTAAAAATGCACTCAAGACAAAGATTCTTTTTCTAAAATAGTAACATCATATTTTATTTACATGGGGAGGGTTAGTACTGGGTAAATGGAGTGAAGGTTAAGCAAAAACATTTTGTAGATTTGCATTTGAAGATTAGCATTTTCAAACAATCATTTCCTCTTTGAATTCAGCTCTTATTTTGAAACATTGCAGCCACCAACCCTCTAACTAACTAACTGTTGCAGATCTTTACATTTCACACACCCCAACTGGTACCAGTTCAGAACAACCCCAACACTCCCTCTGTCCCTGGGTACCCAAGTGCTTGTTGCAGGCCTGTGGTGCAGCTGGTTGGCTGGCGTTGGTGCACTTAAATTATTAGCTTTTACCTTTCCCTTTGATTTCTGTAAGATTCACTACGCCATGGGGCATAACTTGAAAACAACAATGTACATCTCTCAGGTGCAGGGCAGTTCCTGCAGTTGCTCACAGTTCCGCTTGACCAGTCTCTGGTGGTATGGGGACTGTGCCTCTGGAGGACGTTGGAGCAGCAGGACTCAGAGATTTGAACTGAAGAGACTGAAGATGTGGAGCAGCACTTTGTAACTTGGATCTTCCGACTTGCCTGAAGGTCAAGCAGCTTGTCCCCTTCAGCCTGTTTTTAGGCCCGATGCAGAGCGTGAATGCAATACTCTCCAGGCCACAAGGAACCCAGACCCAGGAGTGACCCCACGGTCCAGCTCCCCAATGGATCAGAGTGCCCTAGCACTCAGGCTTGTGCCCGTGGCTCCCAGTGACCCAGTCGACCCACCTTGGCAGGGATTGGCTGGTTCTCTACCTGGCTCCAGGTTGAAGTATTGAGCAGAAATCTCAGTCTCTTTAGCTCAGCTCAGTTGGGCAATTTTTGTCTTTGAGGTTTAAGCAAAACACCCTTCAACCACACTACCATTATGGCAGTCGTGGCCCTTTTAAATCAGAACTCAGTCTCTAGCTTCCCACTGAGCGCACGGTCTCAGTGAGACATCGGGCAAATTCAAAACAACACCTTTTCTCAGCCAGTCCCTTGACTCTGAAAGACTTCCTCCATCATGCAGGTGCTCACGAACTCGGACTAACCAGAAGAGGCCTTCTCTTCTTCTTTCAGAACTTTTTTTCCTTTTCAGACTGCTTGGTTTTACTGCCCAAGCCTCCTCATGCAATGAGACTCCCATACCAGGTGTACTTGATTTTACTGGCCAAGCCCCCGCGAGTCAGGGGGGCTCCCATACCAAGTGTTCCACAACCAGATCTGTTTTCCAAAACCCAGAACCAGACATTTCTATTACCTTAGACCAGCTTCCCCTATTCCTTGTGACATTGAGTCCACCCAGGATACAGACAGAACCTTTTTTCCTCACTTGAACCTTGATCCTTTTCCTTCCATCTTGGCTTCTCACTGTTTAGGTGCAGAAATAGATTGCTATTTTCTCCAGAACCTCTGATCAGAAATCTTCACTGCTGTGGTGTAACTCCTTTCCCACAGCAGCCTTTTGTAGAAACCTGCATCTCTCACTCTGTCTCTTTCTCAGCAGAGCTGCAAAGTAACACTCTTTTAACACATTCCTCCTCCATGGGGAAAGGCAACATATCCAGGCCCTGTGGACAAGTGGCTGGCAACCCCCAGGCAAGCCCTTTCCCAGCCTTGCAGCCCCATCTTCTGCATAGGGGCTGGAGCCCCCTCCCTCTGGAGGGGATCCTGCTGAACTGACTGAGGAAGAATCTTTATGATTCGAAGCGCCGGGGATTTTTGCCTTTGCCTGGTATACCTTCTGGCTCTCACCTTTTGGTATTAAAATTCACTTTTGCATACAGTCCTTTGTTTTCTGGTTATCTGTTCTCCATGTTTTATCTGCATTTTGCGCAGTATTTTTGTTTTGATTTTTGAACTGACTGAGAACCAAACTGTCTCTGGGTTTTCGGAGATCTCTGGCAGCTCCTCATTGGCCGGAATCACAGTCCCTTGTATAAATGAATACGTATGATGCTCCCTCGATGCCTGATTGGCTGGATAAAAGGGCGCCAAGTATTTCCCCAGCTTTTTCCCCCATAAAATCTTGGCCCTTTGATTGTTTGAGCTGGCATCACATGCCTGCAAATATGGCTGCTGGCAACACAGTGTTACAGGCAGCCTGCACAACGTCCCAGTTTCAAGTCCTGGTGCAGCCAAACAGAACGCTTTAATTTCAAAATGCCCCCCAAAATATATAGCAGTCCCCATGCCATGTAAAGTGACTGCACTATTTAGCACTTTCCTTTAGTCCTTTTTCTGTCCCTACAGCTGTTTTAGATTGTCCCCATGCAGCCTATGCACAATCCCACTGCAATCCATGTACTGTCCCCCCATGAAAATGTCCTTTTAGCCAGAATAAACATTTTTATTTATGTATTTGTATTATGTAAGCCAGTTCTTGCCGCTGCACTGACTCCTGACAGGACCCTAGCGAGAAAGAATAACTCTTCTCTTGCACTGTGATGTTCCAATATGCCATTATAAATGTGTTGTTGCCATAACTGTAACCTGAAATAACGCTGTCTCACTGTATTGTTCTCTTTTACTATGTAATCCCGGGTTCCCCTGAAAAAAGGACCTCCGGGGCTCAGTGGGCTTACCTGGTCACCAAAATTTAATAAATAAATAAATTTCCCCACTGAAGTTAAGCAGTGTCTGTGCCCTATAAAATGATACCACTGATCAGTGTTTTGAATTGATCCCCCACCTTTCACTAGCACTAATAAGCTTATCCCAAGTGCTAGACAGGCTCCCTAATTATTATGCATGCCACCTCATGAATATTGATAAGGCAGTTCCCCTTGTTCCTTAGTGCTCACTGGAGCTCTTTCAAAAACACTTTGGGTGGCTGCTTCTGCACCCCCTCCAGGTTTCTGGTCCCCAATTAGCTTAAAAGGGGGACCTGGACCACCAGAGAGGCATTCTAAATAGCCACAAGACTGGCCGAAATCAAAATGTGCTCCTGTGCATGAGCAAATTGCCGATCCCACACCCGCAGTACAGAAACAAGATGGCGAATCCACGATTTTCTCCACTGGCCGCATTCTGAGTTAACATGCAATCCCAGGGCTGGATGGAGACTACAGGGGCAAGCCAAGACCTTGTGCTAGGAGCAGGGACAGAACCATGAACTGGGAGCAATTCACTGGGGGTGAGGAATGGAGACTGGGGCAGCCCCGAGAGTCAAAACAGGTAAGCCTCTGACAGAGAGGTAACAGGTACGTAGTCTCCGGGTTTCTGTGCTCCAAGTGAATGATTTTGCACTTTTTAGTATTGAAACCCAGCTGCCAAAACACTTGACCATTCCTTTAATTTCCATGAATCATTCCTCATTTTTTTCACCCTCACCGGTGTGTCCACCCTGTTGCAGATTTTAGTGTCATCCATGAACAGGCAGACTTTCCCTTCTAGCCCTTCTGCAATGTTGCTAATAAAGACACTGAAGAGGAACAGGCCCAGTGTGCTGATCCCTGATGCACCCCCGCTGGTCACCCTACCATCTCCCGAGTGGACTCCATTTACCACCACCCTCAGACTCCTACCACTCAACCAACTTCTTACCCAGTTTACTACTTTCTGGACCACTCCTAGACAGGCCAGCTTGTTCACCAGTCTTCTGTGTGGAACGGTGTTGAACCTTCCTGAAATCCAGGTATGCCACATCCACTGCTCCACCCTGATCCACTTGCCTGGTTACCCAGTCAAAGAACTCAGTCAGGTTTGTCTGGTAAGACCTCCCCACTGTGAAATCATGTTGTCTTTGATCCTGCAATCCACTTGTTTCGAGGTATTTCACTATCCTGCCCTTCAATAGTGATTCCATAACCTTGCACACTAATGAAGTTAGGCTGACAAGTCTGTAATTTCCTGCCTCCTCCCTATTCCTACTTTTGTGAAGTGGGACCACATACACCCTTCTATAGTCCCTCAGAACTACACCTGTTTTCAGCGATAAGTTGAACAAAGATGTCAGTGGTGCAACCAGCACCTCTCTGAGCTCCTTCAGTACCTTAGGGTGAACCCCATCCTTTCCCATGGCCTTGTCAACTTTTGATTTTGCTAGTGCCCTGAGGACTTCCTCTTCTGTAAAAGGACTAGTGTTCCTCTCCCTACCAAATCCTCTGGTGCTACTAATCTTGGATCCTTCAAACTCAGACTGCACCAACACCTTATTGACAGGAGCTCCTGCAGGTGCCGCTGCTAGACACCCCACACACTGACTGACTACCACCAGCACTTCCCAGTCCCTATCCCTTGGGATAGGCAAACCCTGGCACTTAAGCAATCCCCCCAGCCTCTTGTACCCCTATCCTGTCCCAGTCAAACCTCTGCCTCTTCCCACACTGCCATGTTTACCCTGTCCTCCTTCCCCCCTTCCTTCTCCTGCTCCTCCTCATGACAGAGGCATACTTTGTACAATGCCGCAGCTTACCTCTTCCTGGCTGGATTTTATTTAGCCATTGGGCCGGATATTCAAACTGCGCGCAGAAAGTGTGCAACAGCAGGAGCAAGCACAAGTCAATTGCGCACAAGCGCAATACACGCGATATTCAAACATGGAGCAAGACAAATTGTGCAACCAGCCAACGTCTGAATATCGCACAACCTGCTCCATAGCGCAACCAGGAAGGGGAAGCTGAGCAGAGATGATGCACCATAGCGCAACAAAGGCAGCCCAGCTGAGCAGTCCAGAGGCGCCTTAGCACAAGCAAAGAGACCCCCAGCAGCAGAGCAATGGAACTGCACAACCAGGGAGGTAGGCAGGGGCCCACCACCCATGCCACAGATGGGCACAGAGACACACTGCAGAACCAACAATGTACCCCCACACCCCAAGCACAGCATAACTGGGGGAGGGATGGAACAGCCACCGGACCATGGGGACAAGCAAAGAAAGCACATCCCGGCTGTGTTACTGCAGCACACCCACTGGCAAGCTGAGAGTGCCACACAAAGGGGGCGGACCACCCCAGTGTCCAGCAGCCACCCCCCCATGTGCACAGCACACCCAGCACTGTGATCCCAAGACACCATCCATGTGCAGTGACCAGCACTGCAGGAATCCCCAGGCCCCCCCCGGCACACTGCAACCTCGTGAACCACAGAACTATACAAGCCAAACCCACCATGAGCACCCAGCAGTGGGTGGCAGCACACAGCAATACTGAGTGGAAGCCACACCCACACCAGAGACACCACCCACACACACGCACACACATACCCATGACCATACCACCCCAGATGCCATGCACACCACTGCAACTGAGCACCTATAGCCAGCTGCAAATCAGAGACCACCACAGTATTCATATCAAAATATAAATGTAATGAATAAGAATAACAAGAACAACAAAGCAACTATTTACATATATACAAAGCAGGGGTGGGATATGGGTATAAGATAGGGGTGGGTAAGGGGCAGGGGTGAACAACCGGGAGAGGGAAGGTGGGGTGTGGTGATAGGCAGCTACCGGCCGGCAGCCTGCCTTCCTTCCGCCTGGTGCTGTGCCCGGGCCCTCCTCCGGCGCCGTATCCCATGCCGCTGCATGTCCAGAAGGATGGCGTGAGAATCCATGGCCACCTGTGTCAGCTGCTGCAGTGTGCACTCCATTCGTCGCAGGATCTGGATACCTAGGACAAGGGATCAGAGTCAATGGCTGTGACTGTCCACATCCCTGAATCCCACCCATCAAGCATGGCATACAGCCAAGTGCCCTGCTCCTGTGATGGACTGCACCCACCCACAGTGACCGTGCACAAGACATGCCCAACCAGGCAGCAACAGCCATGTGTACCACTGCACTCACACACCGCCCATGTCCATCACAGCACAACCAAGGCTGCCCAGTGACGTGGCTACGTGGTGGGATGCTAGTGCCACAGCCATCTGCCCAGTGCATGCATGGACCACCAGTGATGCACACACACATGCAGTGCCACTGGACAGTGATGACTGTCACATGTTGCGTGCATGGTAGTGTAGTCCATGGACGGTGGCTGTGCCCCCCCCCAGCATGCAATAGCATCCATGATGTAATGACACTCATCCTCATCAAGCTGCTGCTGCTGGTGCTGCTGCAGCTGCGGCTGCTGCTGCTGTGGCTGTGGCTGCTGCTGCTGCTGCTGTGGCTGTGGCACACCACCTCTGCCAGCCACCCCGGCACCACCATCCCATGCCTCAGCCTGGGCCCGCCTCCGCTCCTCCATGCCTGTGGGAGACAAATGAAGAGAAACACATCAGTAAGATCCCAAAGCAGACAGCCCCTTGCCCCATTGAGTGTGCCTGCCCACACAACCAGACCCAAACAGCACACACCTGCAAACACCTTCACAGCAAACCATAGCCCAACCCACCCCCATGCGCAGGTCACATTACACAGTGTCACCCATGCGGACAATACCGGTGCATACACAGCACACCCACCTGGCCTAGGCACAATGCCCCTCCTGGAACGAGACCTGAGGTGCTCCAGCAGAGCACGCTCCCTCCTTTGCAGGTCACTATAGCGGTGCCTGCACTGCTCAGGAGTCCTCCTCTGCCCAGTGGCCTGCTCTAGGGCAGTTGCCACCTGCTGCCACACATGGGTGCGTGCCATCTGCAGGGGCACTCCCCCAAACAGTGTCCCATGGTGTGGCTCCACCACAGCCACCAGGTTTGCCAGCTCAAGGCCCCCCACTGTCGAGCTCTCCTGTGTGCCATTCCAGAGTTATACACTGGCAATATGGTGCTCCGCAGCGCGGCAACTCCATGTGGAAATGTTGCGCAATACAACTCCATGAGTCTCTATTGCGCTGTTCATACAGCGCCATCGGTCCACATCGCGCTGTCACTGAACAGCGCGATAGAGCCGTACACATGCCAGACGTACAGCGCCAGCTGGCAAAGGTCGGGCACAAGGTCATGGGTCAGTGGCGCAAGGCCACACACAGCGCCATCGGACATCTACACGTCCTGCGCGATCGGTCACCTGCGTGCCAGTGCCACAGTGGACTATTGCGCAGTTGTGCCACAGCGCCATTTGGTGACCAGCGCTGTAGCGCCACTGGCACAATGGTGGCCATGTCCGGAATTGCTGATCGCGCACAGCACGTCATCAGTGCAGCAGACGCCTGCGTAAGCTACCTGGGCATGCGCAATGCGGTGTACTACACAGTCACAGAAAAGCGCCATTGGCTCAGCCGGCTCAACCGTATTGCGCAAATCGCAACGGCGCGATATTCAGCCGACACATGCAAATCATCTGATCAGCCATTCAAAGGCACAGTGGCGCAATTTGCATCTCATTACAGTTGCTCCACTCCTAATTTGCATGCATTGCGCTATAAATATGCGACAGTGGACTGCGCTGCCAGATTCAGGTACTGCAGGTGAGAGGTGAGTTGCAGGCTGTGTGATGTTCTGGGCAATGGTCATGGGATAATGCTGTAGACTGCACAGTGACAGGTGTCCACTTCCACCCATACAGACCGACATGACCGAGCAAAGACCAGGTGAGGATGAAGATGGTGGGCGAAAGAGGAGGCCCAACTTCACCAAGTCAGAGACAGAGGCACTCTTCCAGGCCTACCTGGAAGAGGAGCCACTACTGAGTGGATGGCGGGGCACCCCTCAGGCCCGTGCTGCTGCATGGGAGGGAGTAGCCCGTGCGGTAAACCTGCATGGAAGCCACCAGTGCTTCGTGCAGGAATGCAAGAAAAAGATGGGGACAGACCGGAGATGGGTCAAAGAGAAGGTGGCAGCCCTCAGGGCGGCACGTGCTGCCACAGGCGGTGGCCAGCCAGAGGTGGCAGAGCTGACCCCGGCGGAGGACCGTCTGGCTGCATCAATGCAGCGTAGTGCTATAGAGGGCATACCAGGAGGTGGATTCCAGACCGGTGGAAGCCCATCACTGCACGGTATGACATGGTGGTGGTGTTGGGGGGGGGAGGTTGATCACATGCACTAACATGTTCTCACTTTCTGTTACAGATCCTGTTCATCTGCAGGGGACGGTGGTGGTGGGACCATGCAGTGTGGAAGACCTGCCAGTGTTGATGGAGGGTCCATCCACCTCTGCTGCCAGCCGGCATGCACTGCACCAGCATGCACGCCTGGCTGCCACCTCTGTTGTCGGTGAGTCAGGTGTGGGGGGTGCATAGCCTGTGTCTCAGCAGTCTGGCATGCAAGCATGCCAGCACGCTGTGACTGTGGCTGTTGCACGAACCTGCACCATTGATGATGCAAGGACTGCAATGGGCAGTGACACATGTGTGTCTCATAACAGACACACAGCAGGCCAGCACGTGCCCTTGGACCTAGCTGGTTCCAACTTGTGTGCCAGCAACGTCAGCACAGTCCCAGGCTGTGCCTGTCAGCACCGGTGGGGCAGCACCGGTGGCTGTGCAGGTCTCTGGCACTGTTGCGGCCACAGCAGTGGAACGAGTGGTCCCTGGGGCACAGCAGTTGGAGGGGCAGCAGCAGCAGTCACCCACCAGATCTGGGGGTACAGGGTCCAGCGGTGGCACATGCACACCACCTGTTGACTTGCCCACACCTGGTCCTGGTGAACAGCGCCCACCCTCAAGGGGTGTTGAGCATCAGGCCCTTCCATACCCTGGGGGACAGAATGTCGATGTGGCACAGGACCCATTGGACGAGCACACCCGCCTGCTGTGGGCATCAGTAGAGCAGCAGATGCGGGTTGCAACGTGCGTGGAGGCACTGTGCGTGGCTGTGGAGTGGAACAGCAGGGACAATGCATTGATCCTTGCAGAGATGGTCAGACTGCCAACGGATGTGACCACCGCCATTGACAGGCTGACCCAGGCAGTGGTCTCTGTCGTGGCCGCATTGGGCACACAGTCAGGTGCCCCTGTACCGCACACCCCACACAGTACACTCTCCACTCCCCGTTCCCGGTGACGTATGAACCCAGACTGTCGATGCCGGGTTCTGCTTGTGGGCATCCCGAGCACACCTGGTGCAGGTATGTTCGGCATGCTGCACACCCTGTGCGGACAAGGTCGCGGCGATCGCGTGAGTGGGACCCCTGGTGGTCCATCGGTGCCACCCCATGTGGCCCATGATCAGCCTGCCAGTGCTGCTGGGACACAGCGGGGCTGCCCACACATCCGAGGTGGCCGTGGCACAGTGCCACCTGAGTGACCTGTCTCCCAGTGCGGGCCCTGTCTGATGCTGCCCTGTGTGCAATGTGTGTCATGGTGGGCAGTGCACTGGTGGGTACCCTGCCCAACATGCCGACACATGGACCACCTGCACACCCACCCGACTGCTGTCCACAGGTGCGTGTGCATGATGATGCCTGCATTGTACTGTACGCCAAGGTGCAAGGGTGCCCAGCATCTGACACACGTACTTTGACAGTACAGGTGGTGGGGGTGGTCCTTTGATCCGTGTGTTTGCCATGTCTGTTCCTACTCTGCTGTGCACCTGCCCATGTACGCTTTGTGTCTGGGGGGTGTGTGTGTGTGTATGTGTGTGTCCATATGACTATTCACCCCTCCCTGATGGTGTGTTTGTGTGCCTGGACCCTAACACTCCCCTTGCCGTCATGCACCCCTGCTGTGTTACCCTGTGTGCCTGTGGGTTGCGCCTAGACAGTGTTGGTTGCGCATGGCCCCTTGACTTACCTGTGTTGTGCAAAATGCTCCTCCGTGATGGTGTCCCGGTGCAGCTGGGCCTGCCAGATCAGTCGGGGGTCCCGCCGTCCAAGGGGGGGCTGCTCATCCCCATCATCACCGGCGGCCCCATCGCTGTCCCCCTCCTCAACCTGTACGGCTATCCCACAGTCTTTGGCCATGTTGTGCAGGATACAACAGGCCAGGAATATCCCACAGGCCTTTGAGGGGCTGTACTGTAGGGCACCGCCGGAGGTGTCTAGGCATTGGAAGCATGACTTAAGCATCCCAAACACCCGCTCGATGATGTTGCGTGTGGCGGCATGTGCCTCATTATAGCGTTGCTGCGATGGGGTCATGGGGCGCCGGTAGGGTGTGAGCAGCCAGGGACGGAGTGGGTATCTGCTGTCACCTGTGTGGAGATGGTGGAGATTAGTATCATGTATAGGTCCATATTGCCCATATCCCTGTGTGCCACTACCATGGCACCTGTGGCTTTCCCACCCTTGCCCCAACCTTGCAAGTCCTACATGCTTACTCACCCACTAGATGTCCTGTGGGGATGTCCCCACTCTCGAATCGATGGCACAGTGCAGATTGGTACCATATGAAGGCATCATGTGCTCCGCCAGGGTGTGTGGCACAGACATTGATGATGCGCCCACTGGCATCACACACCACCTGGCAGTTGACACTCGAGAAACCCTTCCGGTTTCGGTATGCTGCCCCATCGGGGCCAGGTGGCATGCGAATAGCCACATGGGTGCAGTCTATCGCCCCTAGCATGCCAGGCATACGTGCTACCCTGTGGAACTCCTGCATGTTTGCTGTACGCTCTGCCACGGTGCTGGGGAAATGGATGTACTCCGCAGCATGTGGCAGCAGTGCGCTGAGGAATTGGGTGAGGATGCGTGACGTGGCCGACTGTGTTATGCCTGTGGTGTCCCCTGTCGGCCTCTGGAAGGTACCCATGGTGAGCAGGCACATGCAGGCTGTTACCTTTGTCTCCACTGACAGAGCGTGACTCCGTCATGAGGGTGCCTGCATCACATCACTGCACAGCTCACAGAGCCGCCTCAGTATTGCCCTGTTCAGGTGGTACCGGCCCACAATCTCTACATCCGTGTACAGCCTAAGCCGACGCTGGCACGGTACTGCCTGTTGGGCGTATCACCGACGGGCCCTTCCACGGCCATGTCCCCCTGCAGCATGCTTTCTCACCCCCCTCATTACAGCTTCCATGAGGAAGCTGGCACTGTCCATTTCCCTGGCTTGTGGTCCCCCCTGGCTGTTGTTGCTCTGTTACCCCCGCTGTCCTGACTGCTACCTCCACTGCACTGGGTACACCTACTGGCCTCTGCAGTTTGTGGCCCCACACACCCTCCCTTGTCCCTCTTCTCTGGCCTGCACTGTTTGCCACTGTCGCCTTGTCTGTCTCCCTGCCTCATGTGGCTTCCCTGTAGCGTTCTTGCGCCTCTTCCTTGAGCCTTTTTATTTTGGCTCATTTCCGCCGAAGCGCACCTTCCAGCTGATCCGCTGTTGCGACACGCGAAGCTCTTCAATATCGTGACACGCCTTTATGCATGGATCCACCCCTTTGCTGCGCATGCTTTCATTTGCATTGCGCTGTTGCTCAGCATGTGTTCGTAGCGCAACTGCTTCCCACTGAATATGGCAGAATGGCATATTTTGACTTATGCGCAGCAAGAACTCTTATTATGCTGTGGCGCAACCTTTTGAATATCCGCCCCATTATGTTTAATACCTCTTAATATCTGTTTGCTGAACTCGCTGTATTACTTGTAATTTGTCCTCAGTATTTTTTGTCTTGTTGTTTAATGTATTTGACCTGGAACCTCTCAATGAGCATCCACTAACAAGTATATCCAAAACTTCAACAAATAAAATAAAAAATAACAATTCTGCCCCGTTCCTTATCTTTGGCCCATCACCTAATCCTTCTACTGTAAATGCAGATCAAAGTATCTGTTCAATATAAATCTCTGTTCAATATGTTTACCTTCTCTTGGTCCCTTTCCTCACAGACACAGACATCTCCTTTGCCTTTTATCCTTGTTTTCTCCCCTCTGGTCCTCCTTTTCTTGCTAATATATCTAGAAAAGGTTTTATCCCCTTTTTTATTGACTGGACAATATCTTCATGCCTTTGCTTTCTGCGCTGGTTTCCCTGCTTCCCTTTGTTTCTCCTGGTAATTTATCCTATCCTCCTCCTTCTGTGTCTTTTTGTACTTCCTAAATGCTATTTTTTTTCACTCTTACTGTTTCTACTAGCTCTCTGGAGAACCATAGTGGTCTCCCTTGCCTCTTGCCCTTGCAGACCTGCCTGACACAGAGATTCATAGTTAAGTCCCCTCTCATTTTGAGAGGGACTTACAGCTCACCCTTAGGACCCCCTCCCTTATTTCCCTAGGGGTTTAGGTTAAATTATGGTCCCTGGGGGAATTTCTTTGGACTGTTCCTGTTGGCTGCCACTTTGGGGCAGCATTGGGCAGCCCTATATAAGGTGAACATTTTGGCGGTTCTGGGCTGGTTGGAGGGAGATGGCAGACAAGGCAGGAGGCTAGGAACTTGGCGGTCCAGAGTTGTGCCTAAAACGGGGGTCCCCCCCTTAAGTGAGTAGTCAGGTGCAGTGGGCACAGCGATGTGGCACCGTTGGCAAACTGGGTGCTCCGAGGAAGGCGGGCTAGACAGCCTGGATGTGTCATTTGGGGAGTTGGGTTTCCTTGGGAGGAGTGGAGAGAGGCCTAGGTAGGAGGGAGCAGGTAGGGTCTTGGGGAAGTCCCAGCCCCTGGACTGTGTTTGTCCTTCTGGGTTGCTAGGGCTGTAGGAGTTGTGGCAGAGCTCCTGTAAGGGAGAGGACAGTGGCAGGGTCTCCTTCAGTACCTGATGTGGCATGGCAGCCCAGTATGTTGAGGGGGTGCAGGGGAGTTTCCATCCGTAGGGGGCCTACTTGGAGGGGGCAGGTCTTGGGGTGTCGTCATGTTTGGTGGGTGGGCTGCAGGTCAGGTTGACAGGACTTAGAAGAATTCTCCCCTGGCCTGATGCTTATCTCAGACTCTGGAGGATGGAAAAAAGAGCACGCTTTGTGGTATGGGTAGCCTTCCTCTCTAAAAATGATAAATCTGAGGGGCGCCTGGGAGCATAGGTGGCCTGTGAGAACTAAAGCAATAGAAACAGCAAAGAGTGGCCAGTGAGGAATGATAAGAGGCTGCATAGAGTTTTGGAGCTCTAAAAGGGTGCAAGGCTGTGGGGTAAGGTGAGAGTCTGGTCAGGAAAACAAAAGCCTAGGTCCCTGAATGAATTTACTTTTCCTGGGTCCAGGTGAGGGAAGCTGCCCGATTCCATACGGGTGTCTGACCAGGAAGAGTATGGAAGAAACAGTTACTATGTGACTTATCTGTGCCAGAGGGTGCAGGAACACCACACTTCTGAGATTTTGGGCATGTCAGATGAGTTTAATTGCAGTAGAGATCTGTGAGCCTTGTCACGCCATTGTGAGTCTCCCATTGTAACCTCCAGTATGTACAATAGTTAATAGCCCCATGGAGCTGAAGAGAAGTTTAAAGCAATCTGAATCCCTGGGCCTCCGTTAATCATTGGAGAGCCAGGAGAATAAAATTGGGTTTTGCTTGAAATAGATTGAGAGAGAGAGAGAGAGAGAGAGTTTTATTTATTTAAGGTTTAGATGAATTTTTGCCATGAAGTTAATCAGACTTTTCTCTAGGACTTTTGAGTTTCAGCCCTCGGTTCCAGCTGATTTAGGGACTTGGGAGGTGATCCATATGAGAGAAAATGAGAAGTTTCTGGCCTGAATGAAACAAGAGGCTCCGTCTGCAGTTTGCGGGGAGTAAGAGAACTTTTCCAGAGATTCTCCTGCCATGGTCAGGTGAAACTTTTATGTCCTTACTGTTTTCATGGTGTTATTCGGCCTTTGAGTCTTGAATGAGGTTTCTGGAGGAGTAGCCACCCTCCTCGGGAATATCAGCCCCTAGACAGTGAGGAGGGGTGGGCTACAATAGCTCTTACTCTGCTCTCTTTTAGTTTTGCCCACTGGTCTTCGACTCCTCCTAGTTTCCCTATCCCTGCCAGGGCATCCATGAGGCACTCTCCCATTGTCTTAAAATTGGCCCTCCTGAAGTCCGTGACCCTTGCTCTAGCACAGTTGGTGCAAACACAGATTTTATAGTAAATCATGCCATACAATGATCACTGGTCCCCAGGTGGTCCGCCACTGTGACGTCAGCAACACTGTCCCCGTTCATCAGCACTAGGTCCAACAATGCTCCTCCAAGAGTGGGTTCCATTACCAGTTGCCTGAGGAATGCCCCCTGCAAGGTGTCCAGGATGTCACTGCTCCTGGAAGTTGCCGCTGCTGGGAGTCTCCAATCCACGTCAGGTAGGTTGAAGTCTCCTATCAGCAGCAACTCTCCCTTACAAGCCATCCTTTGGATTGCTTCCACCATTTCCACATCCACCTCCTCCATCTGTGCTGTAGGTCTGTACATCACAGATAACAGCCCCATTCCTTCTCTCCAGAGTGACCCACAGTACCTCCGCTCCCCCTGTTCCCCTTGTATTTCTGTGGCCTTTATGCTGTCCCTTATATACAGAGCTACTCTTCCACCCTTTCTTCTGATCCTGTCCCTTCTGAACAGAGTAAATCTTGGTACTGCTGTGTCCCAGTCCTGGTTTTCACTGCACCAGGTCTCAGTGATGGCAACTAGATCTGAGTCCTCCCCTGGCATGGTGGCGTCTAGGTCTACAATCTTGTTGCCCAGACTTCAAGTGTTCTCACACACATGGCCCTCCAGATCTCTCACCCTCCATTTCCCCATTCCCTTTTCTATTCTCTACCCCCGTTTGCCAGCTAGTCCCCCCCCACTGATGTCCATGCCTTTCCTAGCCTCATACTCCCCCTTAATCAGTTTAAATGTAGGGTCCCATTCATGTGTTCCACCAGTTTTCCTCTAATCTGTCTGGACTCCTCTTCTCCTTTTCCTGCCTGTACTGGTAATGGAGACCTGGATTACCTCAGATAATGCCATTGAACTCACTGAATCTCTGCAGCTCCCTGTTTGCTTTTTAAACCTTTGTTGCACCAGTCCTACCTCATTTCTTGCCAAGTCTTTTGTCCCGAGGTGAATGATCAAGTGAGGTTTGCCCCCCACCTTCCTTATCGTCTCCTTAATCTTAGGCCCTGCTCACCCCCGCTTCCATCCCTGGCACACATTCAATGTTCCTTCTCCTATTTGGGTCCCATTTCCTTACCCAGTGTATTTCCTTGATAATTCCAGAAGACCAACACCTTTTCCTTCCTCCCAGTCTTTGCCTTTGTCCTCCTATCCGCCCCGGTAGGTCAGCCTACTCCCACTTCCCTTGCTCCCTGTTTGACTTGTTGGTCCTCTCTTCTATACCCCTGCTGCTCTTCACTATTTTCTCCCCTGCTCCCCTTCTTCTATATCCACCCTGGTGTCCTCTGCTATCCTTCGCAGTCCCCGTCCTTCCTTGTTCTCCCACTATTCCACCCTCCCCTCCACCCTTAGCTCCTCCTTGACTTTGTATACCTCCTTCCCCCATCAGTCTAATTTCCCCTCCCATCCCTATATTGCTGACCCTTTCCTCATGGTTTCTCGAGACCCACCCTTCCTTTCACTACTATCGCCACCCTGACTTTACATACCTCTCCCCCCAGTCTGCTTTCCCCTCCCATCCCCCTATTGCTAACATTTTCCGTTATGGATTTCTGAGCCCTGATCCCCTTATATGCCCCCTGGTCCTCCAGCCCTGCCAGCACCCTAAGCCTGCTTGAGGCTAGTCCCCCTACTTCCGAACAAGAGTTTGCATCACCTTCCTTTACCCTTCCTATGCCTCCTTGTGCAGCTTTCCTTCCCCACTTTCTATTTCGCCTTACCTCACGCTAATCCCCTATTCCAGTACCGCCTGGTCTGTGTGTAGATGGTGTCCCTGGATGCCTTGGCAACCGCTCTTTATCCCCCTTATTTTGCCTTCCACCTGACCCGCAGCAGTCCTGTTCCTCACTCCATTGTTCCTTTCCCCATCACCCCCCACTCTCTCTGTCTAATTCCCATCTTCAGCTATTTAACTCCACCTTTAACTGCCCCAGGTGCCTGCACACCAGGCATCCTCCTGCTCTCCAAATTATTCCTAGGAAGACTGCTATTCCATATCCATTACAGTGGACTGCCCTCCTGCCCCCAGTATCTACCTGTTTCCCTCCTCCTCCACCCCTCCCCGATTCCTCCCTGCCTATACCAGCTGACAGAGCCCCGCATCCTCCCCTACTTAAATGTGTTTTTGTGGATCTAGTGACTCTAGATCCTACCTTCAGACCTGCCCAATCCCTGCCCCAATATATGTGGCAGACACAGATTTAAATTTAGATTTGGCCTAGTCTACAGCAGCATTTCGAAAACAGCAGTAGCAGTACTGCAAATCTGAATCCCAATCCTAGCCCTGGGTAAATTAGTTAAACTGTGGCAGAGCCTATATCAGCCCTATAAACAGTAGTAGCAAACTGCAGTTTACTCTCCCACCCTTCCAATTTATATCTCCAACACAATAGTTTAATCACACATGATAAACTCCGTCTTTTTTTTTCTTTTTTTGTGTTTAACCCAGAAAAAGAACACAGTACCTTAGCCCAGAAAATTAACTAAGTACATGAACCCTCAATGCCCAGAAAACCAGCTTTTAGCCCTGAAAATCAGTGTTTAGCCCATAAAAAGAACACAGTACATTAGCCCAGAAAAAGACTACAGTACCTAAGCCTTCAATGCCCAGAAAATCATACGTAAACCTTTAATGCCCAGAAAATCAGTACATAAGCCTTCAATGTCCAGAAAATAGCCACTTATCTGGTTGATCTCTTCCTAGCCCAGAAAAAAGAACCCAGTACCTGAGCCCTCAATGCCCAGAAAATCAGCATTTAGCCCAGAAAATCAGCATTTAACCCATAAAAGGAACACAGTACATGAGCTCTCACTGCCAATGCCCAGAAAATCAGCATTTATACCAGAAAATCATTGTTTAGCCCATAAAAAGACCACAATACATTAGCCCAGAAAAAAGAACACAGTACATAAGTGTTCAGTGCCCAGAAAAATCACTGCTTATCTGGTTGATTTCTGCCTCCCATTTACTGCTCACGCTGCACCTCCAATTTTTATGTCCCCCTGAGCTTCCACTACAATTTTCCAGCCATTGACATCAGTCACTTGAGTCTATACAGTTATTGGGTGGGTGGGAAAAATCTCCCCCAGTGGGTCTCGAGTTGCAGGAGTGGGTCTCTTATGTCACTCTAAGCTCCTGTTGTAATTGTCCAGCCACTGAATCAATCATATGTGAGTCTATACAGTTACTGGGTGGGTGGGGGTGGGAGGGGCCAAAAACTCCTCCGGTCTTACGGGTTGGCAGGGTCCATCATATAGGAGCAGGTCTCCTGCTTGTTGTTGAATGCTTCTTTTTTTTTCGGTTAAAAAGGTCAGGTCCTAGTGCAGGGGGTGGGCAAGAAACAGTCTATCAATTGTGCCCTCCGACCCCTGATGAACAGCAATGCTCCAGCGGTGACTAATGAAGAGCTGGTAGTCTCAGCTATTTAAGGAGCTTGATGAAAATTCAGAGTTGGTGCCTCTTTTGAGTGCCCAGCTATTACCTCCCCAAAAAAACAAAACTCCTCCAGTCCTGTGGGTTGCCTGGGTCCATCACACAGGAGTAGATCTCCTGCTGTTTGTTGAATACTCATTCTTATGTTTGCTTGCGCGCATGCGCAAGAAACATATTGCGACCATATGACTTTTTGGAGGTGTGTGACCTTCCTGTCCAATGCAGTGCTCCATTTAGCAGGTGCAACTGTACTGCACCAATGGATGCGCGAGCTGTCAATGACAGCAGTTCAGCTGCAGTGATCTTCAGTTCAAAGAAAACAACTACTGCAATCAGCGGTGGTAACGTGTGTGTATTTAGCATATTGACGTCACACAATTTTTCCGGCCCTCCTGCATGTCGCTGCCAATGAAATCCCTCCCACTTCCTCCCTCTGCTGCTGTCCTACCTGCTCCCTCATTCCCCAGCTCACCCTCTGGCTGTAAAGAAATCCCTCCTGCTTCCTCCCTCTGGTACTGTCCTCCCCGCTCCCTCGTTCTTCAGCTCACCCTCCGTCTGGTCAAGTTTTCTTTTTTGCTGATGGGGTGCCCAATCTCTGTCGGCTCCAGTTCCCCCCAAAAACAACATTCAGGTGGCACACTGGGAGCCCTCCCCAGCGTGCCAAATGTCTCTGTAATTAAGAAAACCTTCCCGCAATGTGTTTTTTTATTTTACATGTAAAAGAAAAAAACAATCCCTTATTGACTGCAGTGGCCCCTTCCCCAACCTGCACCCGCCATCTGTGCACCCCACTTCCCTACACCCCCTCTCACCCCATACTTATCTCTGGAGCCTAGTGCAATGATCTCCAGTGTAGTGGGAACACATCTGCACTCTTCAAAGCTGACTGCAAACTGAAGAAATGCCGGTAAGCTGTATAATGACATAAATGTTTTTTTTTTCAATTTAGGTGGATATCTCTGCCATTTTTGTGACTTTTGCCACCAAATTTTCAACATGGGGTTCTTGGGACCTCACCTCATGAATTCAGTCACTGCCATGTCGTTATACGGTCCCGAAAAGGTGACTTTGTGGTCACTGCATGGAATCACCTTTCAGGACTGATTAATGAAACAACAGTGTCACTGTTCAAGAGGTAGGCTCCCAAAAAGCCTATGTTGCAAATTTGGTGTAAAAATTCCCAAAAATGACTGTGCTACAAGTGTGCATTGCACAGTTTCTACGCACGCTCGTAACTGCAAGAATTTTTCATATTTTCAGTCCAGATTTTTAACATTGCCATTTTTTTCACACCTCCTTATGAACAGTACAGCTGTCATCTTTCACATCTTGCCCGAAATGTGTTTTCACACATCCGACGCACAATGGCATGGTTTCTGTGGGAAATCAATGTTTGGGACACATTAAGAAAATTATAGTGACACTGTTCATGAGCGGAGGTTCCGAAATTCCTATGTTGAAAATCTGGTGACAAAATTCCATAAAATGACTATGTTATAAGCGTGCTTTTCGCAGTTTCCACACACACTCATAACTTCGAGAATCTTTAATATTTTCAGTCCAGATTTTCAACATTACCATTTTTGCACACCTCCTTATGAACAGTACAACTGAAATTTTTCACATCCTGCCCAAAATGTGGTTTCGCACATCTGGCGCACAAGGGGCATGGTCGCTGTGCAAAATCAATGTTCGGGACAGATTAAGAAAATCACAGTGCCACTGTCCATGAGCAGAGGTTCCAAAATGCCTATGTCGAAAATCTGGTGTAAAATTCCCCAAAATAATTGCATTACGAGTGTGTGTTGCGCAGTTTCTACGCATGCTCATGACTTTACCAATTTTTTTATATTTTCATTCCAGATTTTCAACATTACCATTTTTTTATACATCCTCATGAACAGTGCAGCCGTCATTTTTTACACCCTGTTTGAAATGTGTTTTCGCACCTGTGGCGCCAAATGGCATAGTCGCTGTGCAAAATCACCTTTCGGCTAACTAACTGATAGTGTCACTGTTCATGCGGTGGGGCCACAAAAAGCCCATGTTGAAAACTTGGAGTGAAAATATCAAGAAATGCCAAGAGCCTTAGGGTTTCCGACCATAACACCCTGCTCTGTAGGGACTGACAGGCGTCAGGGGTGTGACTTGGGATTTTTGACAGTAATGCTCACGCCATTCCACCGGTACCCCCACCCTGCAGGCAGTGACAGGCATCAAGGTGTGCCTTGGATGCTTCTGCCCCAAAGTTCACCCCATTCTCCTATACTGCACCTATTTCAGTGTCTTTCCTTATGGAATGGGGTGGCTGTAAAGCCAAACACCCCAAGGCACACCTCAACACTTGTCGGTGTCTGCGGGGTGGGGTAAGGTGAAATGGCATGAGCGTTATGGGTGATGACCCTAAGGCTCACCCCAATGCCTGTCCATCTCTGCAGGGTGGAGGGTGGGGTTGGCATCACTTCAATACTTCACTGCCATTCCTATTCTACATCTGTCTAACTCCTGCACTTCCCATGCTAATACCAGCAAGAAAACATTTGGCATTGACAAATGCTTGTTTTTTTTCTTTTTTTGTTAAAAAAGTCAGGTCCTGATGCAGGAGGAGGGCAAGAAACAGTCTATAAGTTGTGCCCTCTGACCCCCAATGAACAACAATGCTCTGGCGGCAACATGTTTATTTAGCAGAGCTGGCCCATCAGTCCATTACAGCAGTAGTACTATGCTTGCAGTACTGGTGAGTTGGGTTTGGGAACAAGCCTGGGTGTCAGGGGCCAGCCAGTAGGAGGAGAGGCAGTGAGCTCCACTGCTGTACTGCTATCTGGGTGGCTACAGATGGCAGGGCAACTGGAGTGACTTAGGGGAGGGAGAACACAAGCTGGTACTATGTTATGCAGGGTTGTGTGCCTGCACACGCAGAGGGAAATGGCTTAGGGGGTTCATGTTTGGAACTCACATAGGAACGGAAAACAAAAGCAACCAAAATGTGGCTACATGAACTCTAGAGTTGCACAAAAAACAAAAACTTGGTTGTAGGACACAAATCTATTTTATTTCATTTAAAAGCAGCAACTCATTCCACAGGTGGCTGCCAAATGTTAATGAATGCCACTGGGGTGAGTTGTGGCTTTTAAATGAAATAAACTGTATTTGTATCCTACAACCAAGTTTTTGGTTTTTGTGCCACTCTAGAGTTCATAGCCACATTTTGGTTGTTTTCGCGCTTACGCACGTGTACCTGGGTTCCGAGGGATGGGACAGAAAAATGGGAAAACAACCCCAGCCAGTGTAGGATAAAAATCTGGCCTCCCGCAGGCCTGCACTGGTGATGTAATTGGCCCTCTGATCTGGATCCTGAACTGTGGTGGGAGTTGGGGTGCTCTGCTTGCACTGGCATGGGGGTGGGGGAATGGGGGACAGGAGTTGAGGTAAGCCAGCAAGAAGCTGACTGATGGGGATGAGGAAGCTGGCATGAAGGGGGCATACCCAGCAAGGAAGGAGGCATAAAGAGGATAACTAAAAAATGACATCCCTCAGCAGTCAAAACGCCAAAGGGATAAGTAGGCAATTGAGATGGTGCTGCAGAAGAGCTCATCTGTAGAGTCCTTCAGGGAAGAACGGGACGCAAAGCAAGGCAAGGAATTGTATTTATAGTGCACGCTTTCCCTATAGGGCTCAAAGTGCTTCACACTGATAATGCCAGTAAAAACTACGAACAATTGGATAGACAGCTACCATCCGCAAATAACAGTTTGAAAATTAAACATTAATTTAAAGCAATAATTAAAACAATCGGGGAAATGCTTCATGAAAGAGATAAGCTTTTAAGAAGGTCTTAAAGGCCACTACTGTGTGGGT
Source organism: Neoceratodus forsteri (assembly GCA_016271365.2). Taxonomy (NCBI): domain Eukaryota; kingdom Metazoa; phylum Chordata; order Ceratodontiformes; family Ceratodontidae; genus Neoceratodus; species Neoceratodus forsteri. Next base: position 525,136,913 of record JADMNL010000023.1, read on the forward strand.
CCATAATGTGTTGTGGTAAAGTGTTCCAAAGCATAGGCACCACAGCACAAAATGTTCTGTCCCCAGATTATCACAGCCTGGATAAAGGGACAGACTGCAGGCCTGCATCGGAAGTATGAAGGGGCGAGTTGGGTGGTAAGGAACTAAGAGGTCTTTTAAGTAGTCTGAGGTGGAGCAGATAGTGAATGGCAAGGGGTTTAAATCCAGATCAGCTTATATTTAATATGTCTTTTGTAATTCTCACTCTTCTTTATTACTAAGGCTATTTGCATGAAAACAGGCTCTCTGCCCTGTGGGCTTCATCTGCTCTGGTTGTGCGTCTGCATCTGGCATCACAGTCTGTTGCTGCTGAGAATGATAATGATGTCACAAGCAGAGAATCATGTCAGGTGCAGACAAGCTGCAAAACCAGATGAAGTCAAGGGCACAGGGAACCTGTCATCATGCAAATGTCCTCAGAAGTAGAGAAAAATAAGGAAATAATTAATTAAATTGTATGATATTTAAGCTGAACTGTGTACAAATATCATATTTTTTCCAAATTCTCCCAACAGAGCCAGGGACTCAGAAAACATAGGTAATTACTAACTAGAATCCCCAAGATCATAATCTTACTTGGGTATGTGTGTGTGTGTGTATGTGTGTGTGTGTGTGTGTGTGCGCGCATGGTGGGGATGGACCATCTAGGCCTTAAAGATCATTGGAAACTTAAAATACAGTATGCAGGGCCCAGTTGTCTGATGCACCACTGAAAAATGGATCAAACAGTGTGCCCCACTGTGCCGGCACATAAAAGTTCTATATTGAGAACTTAGGATCTATGCTGGGGGGCAGACACCCCTCAATACAGATGCTACTGTTTCAGTAGAGCAGCCCATATGTTATGATGTGCATGCATGCTTTGTGCCTAGCACATTATACTTCCACATGCATGTATGTCCATGACTCAGTGCCTTGTACATAAATGCATGGGGCCATACCTGTGTAAAGTATGTCCCCCCGACCCCTTGACTGATACATTTTGACCACTTTTGTCCCTCCACTGTGTAGTGAACAACTGTTTCTACAGTGCACACATGCTCACTTCTTGTCATTCAGACGGCGCGTGGCCGAAGTGATAAGAGGAGGATCTGTGCTGGTTGTTGTCTCCAGAGCTGTCAGCAGGGCAGAAATGACATTTGATGGGTAAGTCAGTAGAGATGGAGATGGTGTGATGGTGGGTGCTGCCTGAGTGGGCCATGGAGGTAGTTTACAAATGGCATAGAGTGAATCAGGGTGGGAGGAAGGTACCACATGACTACCAGGAGGGTTTATATCTACTCAGAAATGCGGCAGGAGGGGGAATCACTAGACTGCCAAGAAGATGTGTCATAATATAAGGGGATCTGAGTGGGAGGCGGGACCACTGGATCACCAATGATATTTTATATGTGACTAGGCGAGGGTGGGAGCAATCTCTAAGACTCTGCACATGGGCACAATGCTTCCATTCATATGTGTACACAGGCATTGTGCAGAGCTGAAAAAGTGGCGCCTGAGTGCCTTACATGGTATACGTGGTTACTAGCATGCTGGCCACTGAGTAAAAGTGCTATCCTGTATGGGACGTACTATCCTTCTTTGCTCCTTGGTGCCTGTTGCCAGGATAGAACTGTCATCCTGTCCACTGAGGAAGAGAAGATTTGTTCCTCTGAGCACTGGACTCATCTGGTTCCCATTGTTGCAACACTTTTTTTTTGTAATTTCACTCTTTATAAGCCTTGCTAATATACAACAATAAAAAACTCACTGAGCGGAGCTTCGGGGGTGCGTGCTTCATTTGTTCCTGTATAGTGGTAGCACCACACATTTACACTTTGTGTGACACTACTACAGCCCAATATTCATGCAGATTGCACGTGCCAGACAGGGCATGCTACCTGTATGAATTTGGTACCCTGTTGGCCGGATGATTCACTATTTCACAAGTGGCACTGTTTTGCGCAACACAAGTGACTGTCCTCAAATATTAGGCCCTCTCTCTCTTTTAAATCTGAAAAGAAAATGCTAAAGCAAACTCAAAAAGGGGGTCAAATGTCATCTGAGAAGTAGAGAAGACTGGATGCTTTTTCTAAACTTCTGGATACCCCCATATTTCACAGTTTGGGTCTGTGGCAGGTAATATGCATGATGTGGGTTCTGCACTGAGGTAACCTGAGGTTTTCTTTCCAGAGCAGATACTATTATCCATCCAGTCTGGGAGACATGACCCAGATAATGGCTGTATAGTCCCGGATAGTACAGTAAGTAAAAACTCTTCACCGAAACATGTGCTTCTCCTTTAGTAGTAGTCAACATACCACTCAGCTTCTCAGTATTAAAATGAACAGGGCCTCCAAAATGCAGAGCAAATGGTTAGAATGTGCATCATCTTCTTATTTTAAAGAAAAATAAGTTTAAGAATAGTAAGCCCCATTTTGTAATTTTAAGGAATGTTTTAATCAAGTTAGTTTATTTTTGTAATACTTTGCGTGTCCAGAAATAGCTCTAACATTTTAACAAACATCAGTAAATCTTTGCCGAGCAACGGTAAATTTGAGTGTAAAATACATAGTACTATACAAAATCTATGGGAGTTGGAAGGTATGGTAGTCATTATAATTGTCAGGCTTGCTTGAGCCTCCATAAAAACTGGGACTGTGCCCATGCACACTGGTTCAGAACACAAGGTGCAGCCTCTGGGTTAGCACTTCCAAGATACAATAGCTGAGCAGGAATGAGGCACACTCACCCAAAAACAAGATGTGCAGTCAAGGGAAACAATTTGTAGATAAACTATCATCCAAAGATAGTAGTCTGCCCAGCAAACAGCACCATAAACAGGTAGTCAGATGTCCCTGCGCTTCGACCAACTGAGCCTTCTTTAGTGGGAGGCTCCTAACCACACCCCACATCTATAAGTACCATTCTTGGTCACATGTGATAGGTCCTGGACCAATTACAGCAAGATAGTGTACGTCCCTTCTTAAAATGGCTCGATTCTCAGAAGACATGGAATGCTGCAAGCCCCAGGTGCGCCGAACACACGACACATGGGGCTTGTGGCATTCCCCGGTCGGCAGTTGGGAGTCTCGAGCCCATGTGCCACATGCTTTGCTGGTCTAACTTTGCTGACCTTTTTATGGGGTGTGTGCCAAATATTTGGTGCAAACAGCTGTAAAGAGTGTAAACTGCTACAAATGCGTGCAACCTTTGAGAATCAGGCACATGGAGCAGCAGTGTGTCTGGCGCAGCTCAGGTGTGACGCAGGGCTTGTGGAAGCCCTGTGTCAACCTTTGAGGATCGAGCCCCAAATGTGTTAGAACAATAAAACAAAGATCAATTGCACAATTCAATAAGATGAAAGAAAATAATTGATAAAAGATTCAGTGCAGACAAGCAATGAAAACAAAAGAATATGTACATGAAGGCAGGGGCCAGGTTGCTCACTAGCCTTCCAAGGTCAGGTCATGTAACCCTGGTCCTGTGTGAACTGTAATAGCTGCCAGTGAAGTGGCATGTTACTTTCAAGGATGGTTTACTAACCTATAAGGCCCTACATTTGTTGAGCCCGGCTACCTGTGGGAACTCGAATTCACATCAGTCTCCTTTTAGTCCCTAGGGCCAAGGTTAAATCCTCTGGAGGCTGAGCATTCAGGGTTGCCAGCCCTCCGCTATTGAACACACTACCCAGGGTACTCAGGGAGGCCCCCTTGGGGAAAGCCTTTACAAGGGGGTTGAAAGCATACCTCTTCAGACAGGCATTTGGAGACAAATGATTGTCCTGTGTGACAACTTTTCCAAATAAAGATGCTGCCATTTTTAGATTCATACAGTATATTTAAATATTTATTTACTGGCAATCATTTGTTGAATAAGTTGAGTATTCTTGTATTTATGTTTATGATGTTCACGTTCTTATTTATTATCACCGCCATTCCCATTTTATTGCTTGCCTTGCACAGCATCCTGATCTTCCAGGTAGGGGTGCCTTAGAAATAAATTTACTACTTACTCTACAACTACTACTACTACTACTTGCTCTACTACTACTACTTACTCTACAACTACTACTACTACTTACTCTACTACTACGACTACTAGGTTAAACAAATTTTTTTTTTTTAAATCAATTAATTAATTTATTTTTTTAATTATTTATTTACTGCCCCGCCTCCATACCATCCGCCCGGTCACGGACCCCTCGGCTGCAGCATCCCCACATGAACTGCACTCCCGGGACCCCCTGGATTACCCCACAGGGCGGAGACATGGCACCCGTGCCCTTTTCCGAGGTGCCACGTACGACGGGATAGGGCGAGAGCCGGCCTGGGGAGCCAATAGCAGCCGAGAGGCGGGCATCACCAAGGCGGCGAGAGGGAGGCTTAGATTTTTCTCCCTGTAGAGGGGCGAAAACGTGCAATGATGCCTGCATCCGTCCCGCCCCTTAAGACCTTGCTGTCCTGTACGCTGAGGTACTCCTGGTCTCCACCAGGTGTCCCCCTATCTACAGCGACATCCCGACCCTTCCCCGGAGAAGGAGAGCAGTCAAGGGATGCTCGATCCTTCTCCCCCGACCAGCCCTCCGACGACCTGAGTCCGTTCCGAGCAAGGTTGCCGGCGTCGCAAGCGGAAATCCAGCTGCTGCACCGGCGGGCCGGCCCAGGTTAAACAAAATTCTACCTGATTGTTGCCGGATGCATTAGCCAGTGTGTTGAAAATAGGTTGTGGCAGTTAAACATATGAAGCAATCTCCCACTGAGAGCAGAAAGTAGCTAGGCAACCAAGGGATCAGCTGCTGCCAACACGACCTATAGGAAAAATGGAACTATACAGAAATAAGTATCTGACCAGGTCAAAGACCTGTTTGAACCACATTGTAATCAATCTCCCAAGGTCTGAGTTTCCCATGGTACAGGTTGGGTCCCCCTTCCCATCCCAGGAGGCCGGCCCCACCATCTCAGAGACACTGTCTCCCTGACTGCTGGGGTGTGAATCACTCTCTTTCACATCCCTGGAATGTCAGAGCATCTTCCAAAAGTGAAACCTTAGTCTCAGCAAAGATCAAAGGAAGGGAAAGATATTGAGAACATAGAGACAGCTAAACAAAGGTCCTGAAACACTCTTGTGAACAATCATTTAAAGTTGCAAATCATTAATGAAGCCAGACAACCAATTTGATTTGACAGGCAAAATTTATTACTGTTGGGAGAGTTCCTGCCTCCATGGAATGCACATATTATGTTAACAATTTACAGACAGTGAGGTCAGGGTGGCACCCTGATGGAACTGGGTATCTCCCTGAAGTCCTCTTCCCAAACCTGGGAGGTATGTATTCTATCTCATCATTACTCTGTGATAAGTAGGCAGGGCTTGTTTTTCTGGGTTTTATTGAATTAGCTGATCTGCTGGGGGTGGTGGTGGTGTGGTGGGAGCTGTATTAGCAGCCTTAAATTATTCTGGAACTAGTGGTCAAAGGACCAGCTTGGGAACCAGAGAATCACAGGCTTAAATGCCACCATAGTCAAATATTCACTGTGTAACATTGACCAAGTCACTTGAAAGAGCAGATATCCATTTTACAATTGCCCACTGTATGTTATTTTGTAATTTTCCCAGCTCATTATACCTGATAGTTCCTTGCAAGTATGTGGTTGTTTGTTTTCAATGAACCTCTCGCCGAATTTTGCATCATAATTCCTTGCAAATATGCGATCTATGTCCTGCACCTGCCAACAAATTGCCTTATCGCATGTTTTGTCATGAATCACACTGTTTTGTACCTTGCTGTCATCACCTTGCTTGTATTTTTACTGTAAAACCTTGTTTTGTTTCTGTGTTTTATGTAATTCCACTCTGTATCCTTCCGGGTTCTGCCTGAAAATAGTCATTTCTATGGCTAACGCACCTACCCAGTAAACAGAAATGAAATAAATAGATATAATTTCATTTGTTTATTTGTACTTGTTTTTGAAAGACACACCAAGCTGCAACAGCTCCACCCAGTTTGAGGACATCTCCCTCCATAGAACCATGCCTTTGGAACTGTAAGCTGTTGGTGTCAGGACCTGTCAGAAGCCCCATTTACACCACTCAATTTGCAGTGCATCAAACCACGTGCAACAGTTGATGCGCTGCAAATCTCACTGTGTGGACACTCACCAGTGCACCGTAAGTTGCCTTCAATCTCATTTTTTGCTCCGATGCCAGAGAGAGAACGTTCAGCTGATTGAGTGTGTTACTCTCTGGTGAAAACCCTATTATGCGCTCAATCCACAGCAGTAGCCAATTTTCCCATCCTGCACCATTTTCCCATGAGCCTTCATGATGGAAGCAGGAAGTATCGGCACACTAGCTACTGAGTGGGAGGCAGCATTGTTCCCGTTCATGCGTGCACTGTGTTTTTGTGAAATTATCAATAAAAACATTGCAGATCCCTGTCTTTAGAGGTTGGTTTGAGTTGCTGGGCACTCGACTAATGGTCTTTGGGGTGGGGGTGTGTGTTGGCGGTACGAGGTTGTGATATGATGGCTGTGTTTGTTGCAGGGTCGCCAGTGCCATGCACCTCTGTGCTGCTTCGGGGGATTTAGAGACAGACTGCCAGCTTCAGAGCGGTGGAATGTTTCAATTTCAAACCCCTCTTGGGTCAATTAGCCCCAAGCTGCACAAAGGTGCATGCCACAGTGTCCATTGCAGACATTTCATGTAAAATGCAGAGCCGCACGCTCACCCCTTGCTGCTGATTCCCTTTTTAGTGCTGCTTGGGCCTGGACTGTGGAGAGCATGGAGCAGTAAAATGTGCAAACCATGTTGTGGGATTTATGTTGTTGTGGGTGCAAAACTGGAACTTTGGGAGGTATGCAGTGGAGCAGAGTCAAGGAGTTAGTTGAAAGGACAGCCTGGGGAAAGAAGGGACATGGATGACAGGGAGATCAGCTATGTTGTGATCCACTGGTGTGAGCAACAGGGGAGCTTTCAGGTTGAAACCACACTACAGCAATCCCCCCCCCCCATTTGAATGGCATAGCAGTTCTGGATGGCAGTATTGACTGCTGGGGGGGACTGACTGGATATGATGATGAGGAAGGAGGGGGTTTAAAGGCTGAGAAGGGACAAGGGAGTGGACCTGCCAGGGAGGGGTGACGAACCAGGTGGGGTGGACAAGGGTGCCAAATGGGGAAGGGTCTTGGGGGGACCCGTGTTCCCAACCAGGGAGGGAGAGGGGGTAGTGGCCAACTGGGGAGATACATGGGGATGGTTCCAGTTGGGGAGGAACATGGGGTGAGATTCCAACCAGTGGCTGGGGGCTGCCAGCGTGAGCAATGAGGGAGCTTGCAGGTTTGAACCACGCTACAGCAATCACCCCCCTCCAAGCTAAACATTTCCATTACTGGCACTGAATGTGCAGTGCAATAGTAGACTTTGGCTGTGGACATTCCTGTTTGAATTGCATATCAGCTGTGGATGACAGCATTGGCTGCTGTGGGGTGGGTGGGGGACCGACTTGAGTATGATGATGGGAAGGAGGGGGTTAACGGTTGAGAAGGAACAAGGGAGTAGATCAGCCGGGGGGGGGGTAATGAACCAGGTTCGGTGGACAGTGGGTGCCAAAATGGGGGAGGGTCTTGGGGAGGTGTGTTCCTAGCTGGGGAGGGAGAGAAGGTAGTGTTCAACTGGGGAGGTACACGTTGGATGGTTCCAGTTGGGGAGGAACACAGGGTAAGGTTCCAGCTGGTGGTTGAGGGCTTCCAGCGTGAGCAATGAGGGAGCCTGCAGGTTCGAACCTGCTACAGCAATCACTCCCTTCCCCGAGCTGTACACTTCCATTACTGGCACTGAATGTGCAGTGCAAGAGTTGACTTCAGCGGTGAACATTTCTGTTTGAATAGCAAAGCAGTTGTGGATGGCAGTATTGGCTGCTGTGCTGTGGTGGGGGGACTGACTGGGTATTATTATGATGGGGAAGGAGGGGGTTAAAGGCTGAGAAGGAGCAAGAGAATGGACCAGCCAAGGGGGATGACAGACCAGGTGGGGTGGACTGGGGTGCAAAATGGGGGAGGGTCTTGGGGGGTCATGTTCCCTACCAGGGAGGGAGAGGTGGTATTGGCAAACTGGGGAGGTACACGGTGGGTGGTTCCAGTCGGGAAGGAACATGGGGTGAGGTTACATGTGGTGGTGGGGTGCCAACACAACTGCGGAGGAACGGGGGAGCTGACCATGCAATGACGTAGGCAGTGCATTGGCACAGTATGCTGATGTGCAGTTATAGCGGATCTTTTTCTCTTTACTGATTGAATGTATCTCTGTTTGGGCATATTCATGCATTAGCATTAGGGGCCCAAACGTTTGCAGTTTGGGCATACCTTTCAAGTGTACCGGATTTTGCGTGACGTTCCAGATTCTGAGCCCTGCAGTCTGCCTGTACTGCCGCCCCGCATTTGCCATTTTATTTCTGCATCGGAACACCAAACCACGCGGCCACACTGCTCAGCATTCCACTGATACCTTTGTTTAATCCTCCTGAGCTGGCTCCTCTTCTCCTCCAATTAAATCTCTGGCACTCCTCACATCTGTCGCAGTAGTAATGATATTGATGTTGGGGGGGGGCTTGGGGAGGTGTCGTGAGAGAGAGAAGAGCATAGCCAGGTCGCCCCACCCCACCAGCACTACTGTGCTGTATCAGGTCCCCCCTCAGGTCTGCTGCCAGGCTAGTAAAGCAGCCTGCTGCCCAGAGGGGGAACCGTAGCATTGGTACTGTTTTGCAGGTAAGGCCGCTGTACTGAAGTACCTGAAAGCACCAATCGCTGTGCTAGGAAGGAAGCCGGAGCCCGGAACAACAAGCCGCACTAACGCATGCCCGAGACAGAGAGCGAGGAAGCAGCAGAAGAACGCCACCAGAGACTGACCCAACTGGGGGGGTTAGTATTCTGTTTGTTTTTTGTGCCCATTTTGTTTGTTTTTGGTTGTTTTGGGGGGATGAGGTGGGTGGGGGTTCTCTTGGTGAGGGCCCATACTAGTGATTTGAACCTTCAGCTCTAATATTCCTGAAAGGGACTTTGTTCGGTTTCTTCACCCCTTGCAGCCCAGCTGAGGTGCAGCTCTGTGTTCCTACTGAGGCAGCTTGTCAGCTGGAAAGGGGCAGATGCCAGAGCTCAGCCTATTTGGTGCAGGCCACATCTTGTGCTGTGGTGGGATTCGACCCTGAGATCACCTGTGTCACAGGCTCACAGCCAAGGATCTAACCAGAGCTATAAACTATTCTCAGTGTTGAAAGGCATTCCTCCTCTCTGAGAATATATTAATTTTTAAATTATGAAAACAAGCTGCAATGGTGTTCCCTGTGAGCTTCAACACATTTGGCTTTGCTTTCATAGGCATTTAAAACACAAATCTGTCATTTTTGTTTACAAATAATATTCCAAGCAATTTAGGTTCTCTCTAACATGAAATATTCTGGTAGCATTTCAAATTCTGGCTAACAATATTTGAAACTCTTAGCTAAGTAGATTAGTCAATGACTGTGGATAAGTATGCTGTTTTGTGCAAGGGTACCCCCTTTCTGTATTGCAACACAGAAAATTCTTGCGTGAACTAAAACAACATACAGGGCAGGACAGTGCTGTTATATGGAGGGTCCACTGCTTTTCAGTATGGGCTGAATTTGTGCTGCAGCTGAGTGTGTTTCTGCAGCTCCTAACCGCTTGTTCCTCTGAGCAGCTCCATAGTGCCGTGGCCCGTGCTTTGTAACTTGCACATGACGTCCTGCTTGCCAGTCGTGCTTCCACCTTCTACTACCATCATCTTTGTTTAGGCTGGCAGTATAGCCTAGAGGTTAGAGTAGCAAGCAGCAGTGAGTGAACTTAGGACTTACAGACATGGGTTTAATTCTCACAACCTCCACTTACATACTGTATCTGTGTGATTCTGAGCAAGTCACTACCAGCCCAAAACTCCGAGGTACGACACTCCGCGCGCTGCGAAAAAACGGGTGTACCACATTTTTGCCATTTGTCACACATTTTGTAGCCCTTTGTCACACATTGTCAGGTTGGGAGGTTGAGCGGTATGAGTTTGGGTATTTTTAAAATGACAACCGGTGAACCAGTGTTTTAAACCCTGTGACTGTTGTGCTTTTTTTGGACTGTACAAGGCCTGTATGCTATTGCAGCACTGCCTATGGCTGCTGCCCATTGATGTTCACTGGCATGCAGCACAGCTTTCCTGGTTTATCTTCCTAATTATAGAACCATATCAAAAAGTGGCCTGTCTGCTTGCGTTAGTGCATGCAAGATGCAGCTGACACAATCTAATGTGATAGTCAGAAGATGTGCTGTGAGATGCAATCACGCATGTAGTGCTGAATATCCCTAACAGACACCCTCATAAAGTGGTAGGTGAGTACACAGCGCATCTGTTGACTAGAGCCCTAGGCAGAGCATAGGGGAGTGCACAGTATAATAGGACACATGCATGGTATGCAGTTTTGCTATATTCTGCAGTGGCGTGCAAATGACCCCGTTGCACATTCCGGGGAAATCCCCCTCATGTGCAACTCATTACTGGAATGTATTCAGGCCATTCCATAAACAAGGCATGCTCAGCTCAAGCTTTTCTGGCCTGCCCCAAAACCCCACACAGGTGAACAGCAGCAAGAGGGCAAACTGGGACAAGCAGCAGTTGAGGGTGCAGGGTGACACAGTCTTAATGGCGTACTGCATGCCAGTGATACAACAACTCTGTATGCAGCACACAAAGTGACCTGCAGTGCAACATAGCCCCCCCATATGAGGGCAACATGGTGATACCTGCAAGGAATGGGAGTGTGCACTGCGTGACCAAGTACTAAGTCGATGGTTCCAACAGGTGCATTTTCAAAGCTGCGTAAAGGCATGCAGCTGGTTACATGAGTCAGTTTTCTGACAAGGTCTTTCTAAGCATTTCTATACATCCTGCAAATGATGCCCAGTATCTTAAACCTTGTGACTGTTGCACTGGTTTCGGACTGTACAGTGCTTTTATACTGTTGCTGTGCTGCTTATGGGAAATGCCATTTACAGTGTTGTAACTGGTGATAGGGTGCCCACTGGGACAGGGGCCAAACAGGACAAGCAGCAGGTGAGGTTGCATGGTGACACAATCTGATCATTATGCATGTGTGACAACACCTCTCTATGTAGCCCACAGTTATGGGGCCAGTGCCCCATGCCAACCCATGTGAGTGGAACCTGGTGATATGCGATGGGTGACTAGGCACTTGAGTAGGTGTGTCCCACCTGTGTGCCCCAGGGTATACCACCATGGGTGTGTGCCATGGGTCAGGTCCTGGTCCATGCATCTCCATTTTGGGCCGTGCAACTCCGCTTAAGATGCGATCCCATGTCCCATGTCTTTTGCTGCTTTTGTAATGTCCTGATAGTGGGCACACACATGCCTTCAACACTGCTTTGCATGGTCTACTATTACTTTACACTGAATGGTGCATTGGTCTTTATTTTATTTGAGTACTTCTCAGTATGGGTTTTGGAATGATCACCAGTGATATTATCATGTTGATATTTATCAGTGATCTGTAAATAGTGCTTGTGATATACTGGTTCACATTCCAGTAACCATCACTCTTTTACCCACACATCCCAGGAGGCATGGTCTGTGACGGTGCTGTGGACAGCACCCATTGTATGGAGTGGTGCCTAACATCATTAGATGAGACACTGAATTCCATTGTGGGTGGTGGTCTATGTCACCAGTGTACACCTCGGCGGCAGTACTGTAAACCAGTCATTGTTGTCATGGAATGTCACTTGCAAACATTGCAGAAACCCTTTGGGCCCCCCCACCCCCACCATTGTGTGTGGGCAGTGACAGCATTTAGCACATTTGTAAAATTGTAACTAGTGACGGCCGTTATCATTGTTCACTGGTGTGTCATGATAATCTCTCCACTTGCTATCAGCATTCAAGAGTGCTGGGTTTCGGATGTAGTTCAACATCCCTGGCATGCAAGACCATCAGTAGTCAATGGTAGTTATATAGTCCTTCACTTCCATTATCTGTTGCCCTGAGTACTTGATCTTTTTCCTGTATGCAAGACCCAATGCTGGCCATTGAAACATTACAAAGGCTCACTTCATTAATACTCTACATGTTTTTGTCCCTCTTGTTTATGCAGAAATCATGGATCCCGGTATCTTGGCCATCTATGTGCAACAGCGAGAAGCCAGTGCTCTCAGACAACAAATGACGATGGCGGCCCACATGAAGAGAGTACAGCGCTATCTGCAGCACAGATTACATCTTTTTACAGCTGTGTTTTTGCTACTGTCCAGCTGCAGTCTATCACCTTCAAGGCATGTGTGGGCTTGCGCTCAGCCATCCTTATTTGGAACACTGTGACATCATCTTTCTGTGACTCACAGTGGATTGAGAACTTCCACATGAGCAAGGCAACTTTCATGTTCCTGGTGTGTAAGATTGAGCTACACATCAAGCGGAGCAACACAAGTATGCGCAAATCAATTTCTACAGACATACGACTTGGCATCGCACTCTGGAGGCTGGCAACAAACAACGATTACCGCACTACTGGACACTTGTTTGGTGTCTCCCAGCCAACGGTTTATTTGGTGGTCTGCGATATCTGCTGAGCCATCACAAAGGTATTTTCAAGTGTTATCGCGCACCCATCTGGTACACGCCTACAAAGTATAATTGATGGTTTTGATGAGCGCTTTGACTTTCCACAAACAGCAGGGGCAATTGACAGAACACATATTCCTAAACCGACACCTCCCAATGATTCCAGGTATTACTACAATCAGAAAGGATAGTACTCTGTTGTCATGAAGACTGTGGTGGACAACCACTACTGGTTTTGGAATGTGTACATTGGCTGGCCCAGGAAAGTATACAGTGCCAGCATATTTGCAAACAGCCCACTGTATGCAAAAGCAACAGAAGTAGCATTGTTTCCCAATGTGACATGTCAAATTAATGATGTGGACATGCTCGTACACCTACTTGGAGAACCAACGTACCTGTTACTGCCATGGCTACTCAAGCCATTTACTGATAACGGATGACTAACCACGTCTGAAAAAACATTCAGCTACCATCTGTCGAGTGCACGGATGGTGGTTGAGAATGCTTTTGGTCACCTAAAAGGCCATTGGCGATGCCTCCTCAAACACTTTGATATCAACTTGCACCACATTCCGCTTGTTGTGATGACCTGTTGCATACTTCACAACCTGTGTGAACAGCACAGTGAATCTTTCCACACTGAATGTATGATGCCTGATGAAGGACATGTACCACAACCATCACGCACTGTGATGGATGACCCTGATTGTGTTTATCCACAGGGTGATGTACGTCTGACTCTCCAGGCAATTTCCAACATGTTTTCCTAACACAAGGAAGTGAAGACTGCTTCTATCGTTGGTGGCAACTGCCAATCCAGTACCACATCATGGACTCTAGATTACCTGTTCAGACATCTTCAATGACACACGGACCATGACACTATTGTTGGGATGCACTTTTCCACCCCTACTCTGAGACCATCGTTCTGATCTGAACACAGTCACCTTTGTTGTTTCCCATACTGTACAATGCCTTCCTTCCCACCTGCCCCCCCCCCCCCCATGCAACTATAAATTCCTCCTTTGATGTGGATTTGTTTGAAACTATTGACTTATTGGACAATGTGCCAAGCGCAATGATCAGATTGTTAATTACTTTGAGGTTTCATAGAAGTGAATGACATGATGGTGGACTGTAAGTTGTACTGCCTTTCTCTGAGTAATATTTTATGTTTACAAGAACTCAGATTATTAATCGTCTTCCAATGAGTGGTTAGTACCACTTGATCCACAGAAATTGCCCCTAAAGACAATCCAATATTGAACTGCAACAAGCATATGAAAGACTTGATATCATACGTGGACTCATGACCATATGAACCTTGGTGGCCAGAATGCCACTGACATAATGCACAGATAATTTTGCCAGAGTCTTATGAAATGTAAATTTGATATAAGAATTAACAATGACTCAATGGTTTTCCTTTGTTTTGGATCTTGTTATATCATAAAAGCATTATTTTGTTAAAAAAAAGCAGAGGGTTAGCGCTTTGTACATGCAGGTAAGCATTTCTGGTTCTGTGTCCAATCGGGTAATGGCTTATGAATGCCACAGTAACTGGGTACTGTTACACAGCAAGATGAGGTTTAATCGTTTGTCAGCAGACCATGTCACAATGAGCCTCCCACATGGCGCTGTAACAAATCAGCAAACTTCCCTCCCATCCCCCAATGTGTAATGGTCTTGGGGATCCCACAAATAGTGAAAGACTGGCAATAGCTACCAATAGACAAATACATAGATACATAGATACATAGACAGTGTCGGCAGATAAGGGCCTATGGCCCACCCAGTCTGCCCATTTGAGCTTGTAAGTTCAGTTTATGTTTTCCAAGAAGTCTGTTGCCCCTTACCCCTGACCTCCAGAATTCCTTTATGTCAATACTCAATTTTGCATTCCTGATTGTCTGGCTAAGCACACCACACACTCGGGGCTGGTGCATGCGGCAGAGACCTCCCCTTAAAAGTACATTCATTGACAAATGCACCTCACCCTTCAGTCCAGAGGTTCCCACACTGGACAATGGTGTGTTGTGAGTGCCCCTCTCTCAAAAAGCATTCATTTCCCAATAGGGTGCACCCTGATATCAAGTGCTTCTCCACCAGCAACCCTTACATGGTATCACATGTTCACTGTTTTGCAGTGTTATCTGTGTCAACATAGCCATGCAATGACCATCCAGGTACACTGTGCTTGTGTGCTTGTGTGTCAGATGTCCCCATGAACCCCACCCACCAACCAGAGATAATAGTGTTCATTTGCCCAACCTCCCTATCCATGCTCACCAGCATGGCTGCATGCAGACACAGCACTGAGACAGATCACAGTAGCATGTGGCATAGTCTATTGCTCATATATAAACAGGACAGCCACATTGGAGTTTGTTTATCGCACAGTTTAATAAAAAGAAAATAATAATACAAGGTACTCACATAGTTGTTTTGAACATTTACAACACTTCTTTATTTTATTTTCTGTTTTTATTTTTGTTCATGTTTTTTCTTAAAAGAGCACCACACATCATGATTGCATACTAGTATTGCACATTTAGAACAACTGTATCTTTTCATTGGTTTTATCATTATTATATTTATGGTAGTTTTCCCCCTTTTAGTCCCAATCCGGCACATCCACGATGTGACGTATGCATGTGGAGGCATGTGTATGCATGGCCTATGGCATGCCACACCCCACCAGAGTAGGACAGCCAGTGCTCAATCCTGCTCCCACCCCCACCCTCCTATTTGGCATCCTGGTGATCCTAGCTCATTCTCGAACCAGGGTCACCATTGTAGCGTGAGGTAAGGCATCCAGCACCTCAGCGCCATCGGGCCATTGACTGTATCTTTTCTATGGGAGCAGTAACAATCATATTGCATGAAAACTGCATAGCTATATTGCACATGTAGAGCAAGTGTTTCTTTACTAAATTGCATTACTAACAATTATATTGCATGTTAATTGCATAGTTATATTGCACATTTAGAAAGAGTGTATCTTTACTTATGCATATAGTGCTAAAACTCATTCAGAAAATCACATAGTTGTATTGCACATGTAGGACGAGTGTCTCTTTACATATGTATATTAATAAAACTCACTTTGCAAGATAATCATGTAGTTGTATTGCACTATGCCAACTGTGTTTCTATTTAGTATTACTCAAGAATATTTAGAGTGCATGCCAGTTGCACAATTGTGTGATACACGCTCATTAGCCTCACCCACAAAGAAAAACACCACAGTGATTGTCACATCATAATACAACTCCCTCTAAAAAATTATTGCACACATGCTTCCCAGTCACCAAGAAAAAGAAACAGCACATGAACCCTGAAACTGTGTGCACAACACCCCATATGGAAATGAAATATATTTTGAATGTATGTTTTAAAATATATTTGAAATAGTTTTTGAATTTCATTCATAAATAAATGTTCATAGTAGTTTCCAAATATATGCATTATATCTCAGTTTGGCTAGTTTTGTGATATTTGAGATATATCTGATACATATATTTCAGATATATCTTAAATACTATTTTCGTATATTTCATAGAAATATCCTGTTAATATTCTGTGAATTTTTATTCTCCCATATGGAAAAGAAATGTAGTTTAGATATATTTATAAAAGGGTATTTATTTGCAGAATATATGTGACAAATATATATCAAACATATAAACACATTTCCATGATATCGTTATTATAGGTGCATGATATATATTTGATATGTCTGTCTATATATTTTGAATATTTAATGTATATACTTTTTTATATAGTTGACATATTTCTAAAATAGTTATTTTAAATGTATGCATTGTAAGAAAAATATCTTAAAATACCCAAACAATTGATTAATCTCGATGTTGCATATCCACAGCTGTGTATTTGGAATTCCTCTTATTAGCAACCATTTAGATAACTGGGGTGGGATATTCAAAGGGGTTGCGCATGGCGCAAAAGTGTTGCACCATGCACAACCCACTGATGCGCCCTGGCATGATATTCAAAAGGGGATATTATGTCACGCAGATCCCGATGCGCTGGGGTGCACCAGTAATGTATGCTGCACAAGTGCGGGGGCATGCCCATGCATATTCCACACATCCCGATATTCAGCCTGGGATGTGTGGTGTATATGCTGGTGCAACCCCTACTTGCACCGCACACCATACTTCTCAAGTGTCCCTGATTTTCAGGGATGTCCCTGATTTTGCCTCCAAATTTTACTCTGTCCCTCCTAAAATTTTTGTTTTTGTGGCTAAACAGTGGGGACTGTAAGCACAAAACAATGTCAAGCATTAAAGTTACAGACGTGTTCTTCTTCAGAAAATGCATTTTGCACTAAACCTCATATTCTACCAGCTTTCTGGGTGGATATCTCTGATTTTGAAGATGTGTCCCTGATTTTGGTCCTTTGTCCCTGATGTTTTTAAGTCTTGTCCCTGATTTATGAAGCAGGAGGTTGAGAGGTATGCCGCACACTGGTGCTCAAAGTTGAGCCTAAAAGAAATAGGAGAAGGGCTGGCCACCCACAGGTGAGCTGCCATATTGCAGGGTGCAACATGGCAGCTGCCAACTGTGGGTGGCCACCCAAGCTCCAGGGCCAGGGTCTGTCGGTGTCACCCCCCCACTCCCAATTGCTGGCATTGTAAGTGATACGATATCCCTGGTGATCCAGTGGACCGCTTCCAGCCCGATCGCAGGCATAAGTATAGATATAAACATTTTAAATTATCCCTGGTGGTCCAGCGGTATCCCCTCCCCACCCGCCCAATGAGCCCCACCACCCCACTCCCCCAGTCAGTGGCGGGTGACAGCTCCCCACCCTATTCACATATCGGAACTGTGAGTATGGTACAGTCTGCACACCCATTGGCCCATGCTGTGGACCAATGGGCAGCAACCGTGCTATGCGCGATCAGTCAGCAGGCAGCTGGGTGGCTCGGGTGGGAGCGCCGCCCATTGCTGACTGGGGGAAGGTGGGGTGGTGGGACTCAGTGGGAGGGTGGGGAAGTGGGTACCGCTGGACCACCAGGGATAATCTAAAATGTTTATAATCTATACTTATGCCTGCGATTGGGCTGGAAGCAGTCCACTGGATCACCAGGGATATTGGACATGATTTTACTTATATTTATGCCCACGATCAGGCATTGGGGCCCTTAGTCACCACGATGTGCAGGGGGCGTCATTCCCTGATGGCTGCAGCCTGGCAGGGCACCAGGCGCTGGGGAGCGGCGCACCTGCATGCAAATGGGGCCATAATGTCATGCTAATGGCCCCAGTTATGCCTTGCATGCATTATGACCCCATTTGCATATCCACTGCTGTATATCGCAGTTCCTGCACCTAGCACAACCACACTTGTGCTGGCGCATCCCCCTGCTCCTCCCTTGCTACTTGCACTGGGGCAGTGACACTGTGCAATGTGGTAGGCCATGTTGCCCTATTCAGTAGTGCTAAGCCATGGTGCAGCACTGTTGAATATCACCCAGTTCACACCCTGGCACATCCCAGTTGTGCTGTGCCTGGTTTGCGCCCCTGCCAGGTGCATTTCTGAATATCCCACTCCTACAGTATAGCACACTTATCATTTAATAATGCACCATTACTACAGATTTATAGATTACAAATTTATACTTACACATAGAACTTACTCTTGATCTCATTATTTTGTAAGACACAAATTGGTATTTATACCACCCCTGTTTGGGTCCTTTTTATGTCAGGGTGAGTTCCAACATGTACTTATTTTTTGCTCTTTACCTTTCCCTCTGGTTTGTAAGCTAATGCTGTCAATTCAAAACTATTTTAAAACTAGAAATTACCCTGCTTTTGGTTGATAAACTGTACTTTTGAAATATGCAAATTAGTTATGCAAATATGTACCCAGTACCATAGCAAGCATTTGCAAAAATATAGTTGATGTATATACAAAAATATATTCTGCATATATTCTACACATACTGTATTTTGCAAGCAAACAAGGTTCATATTTTACTGACAGCAGAAGCTTCAGAAGGCAAGTCTTGGGCTTTCCATCACAAAATTTATTTGTACAGTAAATTAAAAATGTTAAACTAAAGCCAAAGTAGCAATAGTAAAAAACAGACCTTCCCACAGCACAAATATTTCACACTGTTCTTGAAAAAGCATGAGAACAGCACAAAATGTCAGTCCTATGGGGAGGTCTGGCTTTTACTGTGTGTATTGTTACTTTTGGCTTTGGTTTTACATTTAGAAAAGTGCATTCAACATATATTTACAGAATGTAGCCTATATATATTTTAAATGTTTATGTTCTACTGTATATATATTCCAGTCATATTTATAAACTATAAAACATATTTATTTGCTATGTGAAACATATATTTAAAATGTATTATCACTATATATATATATATATATATATATATATATATAATGCATATATTACAGATACTTTCAAGATGTATATCAGGCTGAATTTATTTTGACATATATGAAATATATCTCAGAATATATATCTCTAATGTATTGAAAAAATATGTTTGCTAACATACACTTATTGTAGAAATTCCAGGGTAGAATTACGCTTGCATACAACTATAATGATTTTTCATTATAGAGTCCATAAAAACATTAAAAAGTAAAATGAAATATTTTATTTGACAGTATAACAAAACATATACATTTAGAATATCAATGCCAAGTATAAGACATCATTGAATTCTGCAAATATTTAAAGTATAACTGGAAAAATGCACAGATATCAGAAACATGTGATGTATTTAGGCATATTCAAATATAATCTAGATATTAACAAAATACAGTATAGTTTCTTTCCATGTGGGTATAATTTAAAACTGTTATTAACATATTTTTTTTGTGTGTGTATATATATATTTAGCGTCTTACAAGGGAAACCAAAAAAAGGAAATGTATAAGTAACTCAGAATATATATGTTGGATAGATTCAAAATATATGTTTACCTAACATACAAAACATGTAGAAACTGCAATAATATGTATGCACAAATAAGTATTTTTGATTTTATTCAAGGACATAACATTGAAAGAATAACAACTTTAATTTTGAAATAATACAGCAATAATGTATTTCAAATATATATATCAAAGATGTATCCCAAATACGATGCATCTTGGATCAATCCGCAAATATCTAGAACTAATCTTGAAATATATCTGAAAAGTGTTAATGAATCTGATATATATCTGAAACATATTTGGGGATACAAGGATATATTTCAGATTTAAAAAAAAATATATTATTTATTTTATTATTTTGTTTTTGTTAACCAGGTAGGCACACTAGACAACAAATGCCTATTTTCAGGTGTGACCCGGGAGGTTACAATACAGAAAACAAGGTACAGAGTCAAGGCAGCAAACTAACGCAATACAGAAAACATGGTACATAGACATGGTGGAAAACAAGCCCATTAAACAGGTGAGCCAGAGAAATATTACAATACAGAGAACATGGTACACTGTCAAGGTGGCATGCAAACCCCCACGCAGGGCGGGGCCGAGGTACAGAGTAAAGACTTGAGTACAACAACAACTTGACTGGAAAAAAGTAGAGAGTATATGGCAACTGGTGCGTCTGGTCCGTGCGAGTGGGAAGGTGGGAGTCCACAGATGGGAGCAGGGGGAGATTGACAGGTAGACAGGGAAGGGGGCAGGCAGAGCAGAGTCGAGGTGGTGGTCAGGAGAGTAGGCGAGGGGGGAGAGTGGGCAGGGGTAGGTCAGCAAGGGGAGCTGGTGAGTACAGGGAAGGGAAGGGGTGGCAGGAGGACCACCATGATATGATTGGTTAGGCCTGCAGGGAGAGAGCAGCCCAACAGTTGCGGACCCCAGAGGGCGGGGCTAGGGAGTAGAAGGTTCGTTAAGTGCCACAAGGGAGGGAGCTAATGGCTAAGTCAGGTGATGGGGCCCCTCGCAGAGGGTAGGGGTTGAGGGTTAGTCTAAGTGCTGCAGGGGAGAGAACAAAGGGGTAAATTGGGTGCAAGGCAGCGGAGGGGGCTAAAGGGCGAGTAGGGCAAGGGGCGCCTAGCGGAGGAGGGGAGGAGGTGATAAGGGGGAGGAGGTCGGAGGCCGAAGTTCAGTATGTGGGAGGAGTGTGTCCATATGGGCTGATATGAAACAATTGCTGGTGATCCACAAGAGACCAATGATAACATAGATTATGAAAAGAATGTGCATATTACTGGGCATGAGGCAGAGCCAATTGGGCCTTTGACAACATAAAAAGTATAAACTGCTTTACCCAAGTTCAAAACTGTTCTTTTTATTAATATAATTTTAGGGTTTCTACCATAATTGCCATAAATAAGAGCCTAAAAAAAGCGAATAGGCACAGGTAAATCATAATATACTGTATATCTTGGACATATTCAGACACTATATATATACATATATATACATATATAGTATATAGTTGGTTAAAATAGAACTGCAAGAACAGATTGTGCAAACTTCATTTAAAGAATTAGATTTCAAACATATATATTAAAGATGTTTCCAAATTATGATACATCTTGAATCATTCTGTGAATACCTTTAATATATCTGAAAATATATCTGAAAACTGTGACTAATATCTGACACTTCTATGAATATTTTGAATATATCTGAAAACTATGAATAATATCTGACGTGTTTGGATCATTCTGTGAATAACTTAAATATATCTGAAAACTATTACTAATATCTGACATATATTTGAACTATAATTAAGGACACTAGGTTATATTTAAGATATTAAAAAAATATAGATCTTTTCCATATGGGACCTGATTAGCGATTATAAAAAGACTGGCTGTAGCCTCTGTCTACTTGGCCATGGTGGCTGGGCTCATTGAGCAAAGCAGAGTAGTAGCCATATCGTGTGACTGCTGGTATCAATGTTGCTGCAACATGCTGTGCTGGAGGTGGTGGGGTGGTGTCAGGTCTATGGTCGCATCCCATTAGCAGTTCAATCATCTGCTGTTCATGTTCCACCTGTTGCTTTTCCATGTGCTCAGTATGGCACAGGTGGCATTCTTCTGATGCCATAACATTTTCATCCTCTTTGGCAAAATATTTAATGAACTGCTTGGTCACCGATGCCAATGCCTTCTCGGCACGTTTTGCAGGATCTGCATATGTTACTTCGTGTCTCAACGGCAGTTTGATTGGCTGTTGAGGTGCCTGGTCATTCGAAAACCTTATTCTGTGAGTTGCTGTTTTCACATGAAGGTGTGTTTGGCAACTCCTCCTCCAACGCCAATTCTTCCATGTCATCTTCCGATTCATCAGCATCAACTTGGGGTGCTACACTAGAGAGGAGCACCATTGGTTGTTTTGCAGCATGAGTGCCGAGAATTGCATTAAGCTCCGTATAGAACATGCAGTGTCTGCAAGCTTGCCCACTTTGGTTATTGTTATCCCTGCAGCTTATGTACTTTGCCTTCAGTGCCTTGATGCGAGTCCGGCATTGTGTCTCTGTTTGCTCAAAACCCTGCTCCCTCAATTTCAATGCAGTTTCTTTGAAAATGTTAATGTTTTTACACTGACCATTTGGTGCCATTTGGATGTTCTCCTCTCCCCATGCCGTGATCAGGCAATGCGTTCCTCCTCTCCCCAGTTGCATGTGCGAGTCTCAGTACTCATCCTGGAAAACATCTGAAAATTGTTATCTATGGTACTGTCATCAATTGCATGGGTCACAAACAGTCTGTGGTGGTTGTGATTTTTTGTTGATGGCGGGAACATTGGTGAAGGACACAATGGAAAGTGCACCATGCTTAGCGCAGAGAGACATGGGATCAGTAACGTCCACCTGAACAACCAGAATGCAATGAGAAACTGATGAACAGGAGAAGCTTGAAAAAATGGTCTGATGCATGGCTGATGTGGTGCAGTAGAAAGAGTGCAAAGAATACATCTGGGGAGAGGGTAACCTGGAGAGAGCCAAAAGATGGGAAGGGAGTTGCTGCCAATCACCAAGGAAGTAATGGACTTTCTGATTATCATTTACGATTATCTAAAGGTATTAAAATGGAGCACAAATGCTGCATAGAGGGTCATTGGCATGCTGCGGTGCCATTGGTTGAGGCATCACTAGCAGATTAAAACAAGCCAATGCACAGAATCCCACCACCACCACCACCACCACCACCACCCAAAAAGGGAAAAAATAACAAATATATGTGTGCAGCTGGGATTTGAAACTTACAAATTTTATTTCAAAAGGAGTGGGGTTCTCTTGGTATTCACCTCAAGGCCCTGCTGTGAAGTCACCCAGCTACCAACGTTGAGGTAGACCACCTGTCAGCTGGGTCCCTACTCTAAACAGTATCTACATCAAATGGCATTCTTTATATAGGGTGCAGCAGCTAAATTAATTATGGTGTGGTCCCCATCCAATGTGCAGGTAACTGATGTGGAGCTAGCTAAACAAGAAATCCATACTTCTCCCTTTACAAACCTAGTCTAATATTAGACGTGCACCCTTGCTCATAAACAAGGTGCGGACGGGATTCTTAATTCTTTGTATTTTTTTATTTATTTATTTGGTCTAGGATTACAATACCTTTGAGCCAGGGCTCTTTTACAAAGGTTCCATGTCAGGTTACAATTCAAAACATAAGACATGTAAGTCAGATTACAAATTTAATACATAGGACAAGGTTACAGAAGTATAAGCTAAACAGAGCTACAAAGCATCTGAGAAACAAAACAAGTTTTGGAGGCTAGGTTACAAGGAGATAGCAGATGAGGTGCAGAGAGTATAGAGGACAAGAGAGAAGAAGAGTAGAGGGGACAGAGATCAATACAGGAGGAGCACAGCCAGAGGCATTGTCATAGACATAACATGGGGAAGTGCGTGCTAAGGGGTAACCAAGTGCTAATAAGAGAGAGAACTGCATATGGTTAGGGAAATGCTCATGGGGTTAGCTAGTGGAGGCAGTAACAGGAGCTAGAGGCAGTGGGAGAGAGGCATAGCCTTGATTTAAATGCACCAAGGGTAGGAGTGGAGGAGATGTAGCTGTTTAGACCATTTAGCTAGCTGGGCACCCTGTAGGCAAAAGATCTTTGACCTTGTGAGGTACGACAATGTGGAACCTGCAGGAGCTGTGATTCAGACTCCCTGGTTGAGTGGGAGTTATTGCTAGGGTGCAGGAGTGCACACACACTCCAGGGGACGCAAGGCCCATAGTTATTTTGTTTGCCATGATGCAGGTTAGGTACTTTATCTGACTGGTGAGTTGCAGCCATCCAGTTTGTGCATAGAGGTCACACGTATGTGTGAGGTGGTGGGATCCAGTGAGAAGTCGGCAGGCCTTATTGAGGGAGGTGGATATGGCGTCTAAGAGTGGTAGCGGGGGCAGAGCCATAGATGATAAGCCCGTAGTCAATAATGGAGATAACAGAGCTCTGAAAGGTGACAGTCAGGGCTTCTGGGGTAAGATATTGCCTATGCCGGAAGAGAAGGCCAAGGCAAATATTTGCTGTGGGCACGGTAAGTTAGATGAGGGTTTAGAGTCATCCCAAGGTACTTAAAGGCTTGGACCTGTTCCAGGGTGACTCCATGACTGGTTTTGATGGATAGGGGATGCAGCTTATGCTTGTGATGAGAGCTGCTGAACATCATAGACTTTGTTTTCTTATTATTGAGGACCAAATTGTGATTTGAGAACCAATTTTCAACAGATGTGAAGCCAAGCTGAAGGTTGCCTTGTAGAGGCTTAGGATCCTTGTGTGGGAGGTAAGAATTACAGCACCATCTGCATAGAGGATGATTGTTTCAAAGCAAGAATTTGGAAGGGAGTGCTACTGCATATGGCATGCATCAACAACAAAAGTCAGCGCACACCATTGCCCCCCAAATAGGTATAAGTAATAAACGCATTTTATTTGCCTTGATTTGCAAATTTTCTAATTTTATTTCAAAAGGATTGGGGGTCTCTTGGTATTTAACTCAGGGCCTTGCTGTGTGCTAGCAGAAGGAGGGAGGTGGCTATTCCATTGTATGTGACACTAGTGAGGCCTCACCATGACTAGTGTATAGTTCTGGAGGCCACAATAGCACCAGGACATTGACAGGGTCGAGGCGGTTCATAGAAGGCCAACCAACATGGCACTGCTCTGGACTTGCACCACAAAATGTATGAGGAGAGATTAATGGCCATCAACATGTACTCACTGGAGGAAAGGAGGGAGTGTGGCACATAAACCTGCAAGTACCTCAAGGGCTTAAACAAGCTGCAGAGCAGAATGCATCTTCAAATGCAGAAGGAATACAAGAATGAGGGTACATCATTTGAAATCGGAGGGTGGCTGGTTAATAGGTAATGTGAGTAAGTTGTTTTTCATAAAGAGGGTTGTGGACACATGGAGTACTGTGCCACAGGAAGTGGTGGTGGTAACCACAGTGGTGGCATTTAAACATACCTAAGATAGGCACAAGGAAAGTGCCGTGAGGATGTGAGGTAGCGATGAAAAGCCACAGACCAGATGCAGTCAGAGAGAGCATAAATGTATCATTCTTATGGGCATACTGGATGGGAATAGCGATCTGTATCTGACAACATGTTCTATGTTTATATGTCTATGTGTATAAGAATCTAGGTACAGGAGCATAACATCCTAAAAACAACAGTGTTGCTGAAGAAGACATGAAAATACTGGGTGGTAGACCTAAGAGTAGCGTGCCACATTATTTATTTATATTTTTTTAACTTTCTTTTTATCCCTCCTAACCTGCTCTCATCGTTCCACTCCTTTGGACCTCTCATACCATCCTTGCCCCAGTCCTGGAGTCTTCCCCTAGAGTGCACCGGCTACTCCACTGGTCCTCTCAAACGCCCAGATAACCCCCCCAGGTGGGGCAAGGAAGGACCTACCTTCCTCCACCTCACTGAAGTGCCTACACAGCAGGGTCTGCCCATGGATCAGTGGCTAGATGGCCCAGAGTGGCCATCATCTAGGACCTCCGAGGGTGTTTTTCCACTTTTCTTGTAGTCCCCTTCCATCCCCTGAGGACACCGGCTTGGGCGAGCTACCTGCTGATGCACTACACCCACCAAGTGCCTAACAGCATCCTCCCTTCCCCGACTCCAATGCCATAGGAGCCATCAATGCCCCAAAAATTATGCTGCCACTGACCATCAAGGATGTCGGGTGCGTAATGCACCCCATGTAACCCACCCCGAAGGAGCAGAGCATCCATTGAGATGCTCGATCATCTTTCCCCCTGCCAACCCCCAACGACCCAGGCTCATTCCTGTACCCAGGTCACCTGTGTGGAGCAAGGTGTGACATCCAGTGCCTCAACCCTCAGCACCATGTGCCACATTATTTGTAACGCAGAAAGGGTGGGGGATCCAAGTTCCTGCAGCCTGGTAGAGGTCATTGTTGCCTTTTTAGTTTCTATAGCCTATCTCTATAAATGTAGATTTCTATAGTGTATAGTGAACCTTGTTACACACAGAAATACATCGGAGTCAAAATGTTGTTGTACCACAATTCAAAGTACATGGAATGCAGTACTACCATACTGTGGTACAACAACATACTGGCAGATTTTGAGAGCGCACATGCTAGCAGTTTAGCAGAACAAAACCACCACGAGCACATCTCAGAATTAAAACATTGAGTTTTCTGATGTGATGGCAGACGCTGTTTTTAACCGCATGCGTTACAGGTGTGCATTAAATTCAAAATAATTTCAGGTTTTCTGTTACTGTTTTTCTGGTATAACCTGTGTGGTAGCTATACACTATAAAAAATGCTTGCTGGGCAAAAGGGTGCACAACCAGCAAGAGTTACCTACACGTGGTTCTGATTCAGTGTGACCTCTCGAGCTTCGCTATTGAGGTCTAACAGAATCAGAACCCCTCGGTGGCAGCGCAGGCTGCTTGCACAAATTGCCTAGCCAGTATTCTCTATATGATACTCGGTCCACGTAATCACCAGACAGCAGTGTTGTGTCCTTCAGCCATGCCTATCTCTGTAAGCACTGGTTCTCTGAACTGCCTTTGGACATTGTACCGCTTCGCCAAATAGTGTAGTGACCAACCACTATACCCCATCCCTGTGGGACATTTTGAACATTTTCCATTGACCCTGGTACTCCAATGGCAATAACTGGGACACAATGGGAGCACTTCTGCTTGCAGTGGTAGTCCACTGGACACCACCCTTACACAGGCAATGTAGCACCTGTCATTAGCCAAGCACAAGTAGGTCGATGTTCAACAACCAGCACACATGGGGCTGAGAGATAAGCATTCCATTTGCACATTCCACTATATGCCCCTCACAACCCAGCAAAAGTACCCAGCAAATGTGTGATGACCACATGAATTCACAGGTGACCACTATTAGCCACTGAATGTGTCGTTTTGTGAACAATAGACTTGCAGGGCCATTACAATGGTGGATAAATGCTACAGGGCACAGTGTGATCATCACTTGACTACCACACCTAGCAATGCCATTTCACTGTGACACATACATGCAGTTGCCCATGTGTATTGACCCCCCTCCACAGCCAAAAAGCCAAACTGTGGTTTGCAGAGCACAGTACACTGGCATAGACTGGCATGGCTGCCGTTAATGTTTGGATAGTGACACACATGCAGCATGTAATGATAGCCATACTGGTCCACATCACCCCTGCAATATCAGCTTCAGTGGGGTGCAAATGAACAAGCCTGGGCAGCAGCAGTATTGAGAGAGTGTGTCACAGACAGTTTAGGCAACCATGGAACCTGCACTGGTGGTCCAGGTAGTCTAGTGTACTCCAACCCTTGCCAAAGCATAGTGTGCCCTGTTCTAGGCCCCCCCCACCCTGTGCAATTCACCACAGACCACGCACATTTCTCCACTTGCACAGCACTTACTTAGCAATGATCCCCCCTAAAAACACCACAAACACAATGCATGGCCTTGCACCACATGAATCACCCTGTACTTAGGTAGCAAGCACAACCAGTTAAAAGGGGATTTCCACCATCATTGGGGACAGTGGTAGCAAGACCTTGCAGTGGAACACCACTGATTCTACAGACACTGCAGATCTCTTGTTGTTGGGTCCTTTGTTCAGAGTTGCATGCCTTCCCTCCCAACCCCCTTCAGACTACAAAACTTGTCCAAGTTTACTTCACTTTTGTCTAGTTTTTCCCATTTATCATGTTATGGGTAGAAGCTCAGGTTTATGCAGTGATCACTGTGCTGCAGTTTTTTGTGCTTTTTTTTCAGCAGGGCTGTGAAGCTGAACTAGGAGGGACTTTGCATGCTACATTAGTTCCTTTACGCTCCCGGATGAGTGGACTTAACACTGCCAGGCATATTGTTTATTTTGCCTTTTGCCTTTCTGTCTCCCCACCCCAGTCACAGGCACCTGATGCCTTTAGTTTGTGGACTGAAATTTCAGAGTTACATGGTGCCCTCACGCCAACCCTCCCCAAAAAAATGCGACACTTACTTTCTTTGCACCTTGCAGTGATGCAGCAATGAAACAAGGAGGCGGAGTGCACGTCAGTAGAAGCCAATACTCGAGGTTCCAGAAACAAGTTCAAATAATTAAAATGTATTTGCAGTATTAATATTGGGGGATCGCCGTACAGTCCATGTTGCTGCTTCTCTCCATGCTGGTTGAACAATGGACCCCCATTGCACCAACTCTTTCTGTTTGATGGAAGCCATGGCAACCACTGAGCGTGATGCAGCCATGGAGCACATCACATGGCGTCAGAGCTAACGTCAACAAAGTAAACATGTCCCCTTCAAGGAACAGCCCCGTCACAGTGCACACTGCAGCGCTGCATGGATGACAGTGTGAACTGTTGATTATGGACTCAGCTGGCAGCACGCCAGAAAGAAGTGATCGAGATTCTGGAGCGACGCCATAGTGTAAACAGGGCTAGAAACTTCTGCCTAGCTGTAGCCCCCCCCGTGTTAATGTATGTTGGTGCCACCTATGAAAAACAGGTGGCCCCATACTTCCTTGATTCTTTTTTCCAACATCCACTGCTTATTGGATTCTGGGGAACACTTTTTCTTTTTTCATTTTTTGCGTGTTATTTCTTTATGCTCCTCAAGCCCTCGGCTGAGCAGTCCTTCGGATGGCCTAGGGCCTTGCACCAGTCCCCGTCATCATCCCGCCACCCTCATTACTGCCGAGGCCCACTTGATCCAACATATCCCTTCATTTGGGGGGCCCCCTTCTGAGGCAGGTGAACCAGGAGGGGAGACTCATCCAAAAGGCTTCCTTCTATGCTGGACACATGGCAAGTGGTCAACATGGACACTTCCAGGCTTCGTGGCAAGTGGGGACTGGCAACCATTATCCAATCAGCTGTGCAGCTGTTTTTTCCACTTTTCTTCACAACCCACCTGCCCTCCCATGTAATGGTCCAACCACAGTGGCATACCATGGAGGGTGGTGGTGATGTGTTGAGGTTCATGCTGCCATGAACACCAGCCACAAGTTGCCCCCAGGAGCCTCCTAACAAGTGATCTGGGACCATCCCAATCCCCCAGGAGGGAAGCGTCCACAGGAGGCTCATAACTCCCTCCCTTCTGGACTCCATTCCAGATGTCAGGGCTTGGGGCGCAAACTTGGGTTGCCAGTGTACCAAGCTAACACCCATCTCTCTGCACCACAGAGCCAGCATGGGAATGTTTTTTCAATTGCATTCAATTGAAGTTACAATTTTCTTTACCTTAAGTCTAAGGTCAGCGTTCGATGGGACAGTGGGCAACACTTGCCATGCCTTCTTCTGAGTGCTATATATTTTATTTATTTAGTTATGACTTTGTTAACTGGGTAAGTGCGCTGGTCCAAGGAACCGTTTACAGGCACGACCCAGGCCAAGAGGCACGTGTCAGACATATTTACAGAATAATGTACAAACAGAAAACATAGCATTGGTAAAAACAGCAGTGGTCAAAAGCAGGGGGGGACATCACAGTATAACAATGGCCTTTACAGTAGGTAAGATTACAAAGGAAGAAGCACACAATTTGTAGTTTTTGTATGGTTATAAAACAAGCAAGCAGGAGTGACATGATCCAGGTGCTAGCAACCCACTGACCCCAACCCCACCCTCCCAACACAATGATAAGCCCAACCAAGCAAAGTGATATATGCGCACATGCCCCAAGCATCCTTTTGATGCTCATTTCTTGCTGGCTGCAGCTGCACTGCTGTTGGTTCTCCTACCCTCCCTCACCATTCTACACTGGTTTACCATGGACTGCAGCTGGTGGTGTCCTGCTTCTGGCCTGTTTTTTTTTTCCATCCATTTTGTCCTTTGCTTTCCACCACTCCACAGCTCCTGCATTGTCTGCCTGGCTCCTAGTGGTCTGTACAGGAGTAAGCTTTTCCTGTGTCTGCTCTCTAACTTGGCTCTGCTCCTCCTGCCTCTGACCATTGTTGCCTCAGGGCTTAGCTCTCCTGCTCCACTGCACTCCTGGCTCTGATGCTTCCAGTCTGCCTCCAGTTATTACCTTTCTCTTTTGTTGCTGCTTTGCTGCATTCTTCCCCCCCCCGCCCCTGGCTCACTGGCTTTTGCTTCAGGGTGCACTGGGTGCTGTCCTCCTTCTCTTGCTGCTTGTTCCCTCTGGCTGCCCTGCTGTACCTTCTCCTGCTTGCTACAGGGGTCTGCAAGGGTAAGGTCTCATCCCTGCCAGGCTGTTTCAGCTACCCCTTCTGGGTTCTGTTCACACCTCTGCCCTGCTTAGCCCTGCTTGTCATTAGATTCCTGTTTCCCCTGGCTTTTGCTGTGGCTGTACTTTGTACCTGGTGTGCTTTGGGCCCCTGGTGTTAATTTCTTTGCTGACTGGAGCCACGCCGCTGTTGGTTGTCCCATCCACCTTTCTCAGTTGCAACCCATGGCATCCCGCTTCTGGCCTGTTTCTTTTTGTGCATTTCGTCCTTTGTTGTCTGCGACCCTGTGGCTCCTCTGTTGTCTTCCTGGCTTCCACTAGTCTGTGCAGGGCTCAGCTTATCCTGTGCCTGCTCCGCAGATTGATTCTGCTCCTCCTGCCTCTGGCTATTATTGCCTCAGAGCTTTGTTCTCTTGCTCCACTCCTTGTTCCAGTGCTTTCCATCTGCCTCTGGCCACTGGCTTCTCTTCTGTACACCAGGGTTCATGTGTAAGCCCCATAATGCCACACTTACTGACTGGGGGCCGTATGTGTCACAGAGGTGAGGTCCTCAGCTCCTGGTGAGGGACATGTGCTGCTGTAGTGGCTTCTACATTACGGGATCTGCACCAGTGCCGGTGGTGCAGATGAGCTACATCAGTGCAGATCCAGCAGTGCAAAGAGCTGCTGGAGCATTGCAAACCGGTCCGCTGCAGCACAGAGCATTCCCTGTTTTGTTGGGAACATGGAATGGGGTGCATCAGTGCAGTCATTTTTTACAAGCATGTAAAAATACTGCTTTGCCTACAATAGTGCCACTCCCATTCACTAACCCCTCTACCAGAAATGCCCCACAGCCACAGTGTGTAAAAGAAAAAGGTGGAGATGCGATCAGAGTGGAGCAAGCCAATTCCAGACTGCTACATTCCAGGTAAGGTGTAATGTAAAAGCAGCAACCTGTGGCTGCGTTTACATTACATCTGGCACCTGAACCAGAAAGGAAACATTAAATGTTTGTGGCGATGCTCCATCAAAGAGGCCTTTTTTGACGTTTCCTAGGAATTACATTTTTCCCATGAAGGTGACAGCATGGCAGCCTGATGAAGAGACTTGTAGGGTTTCTCAGCAGCAGAGACAGTAAAGCCAGCCAGGGATCCTGAGATAGACGTCAGTGTATTGTCTTGGTTATTTTCCATTTTCAGAAGGAAATATAAAGCCTTTTGGTGGTGTCTCCTCTTGGCCTAGTTGAACTCCCTTCTGCATATCAGTGGCCACTGACCTGAAGAAATGAGTTTAACTTTTGAAAGCTAATCTCAAAAACAATTTTGTTAGCCCTACACAAGGTATCACCATCAACATATTTGCTCTTTCTTTTCTTCTACATCATAGACTGGACTAACTCTGCTGCTTCATTTCTCCATCAGAATAGGCCAAACTGTTTTGTTCTGCTCCCATTAAGATATTAATGCTGAAGTCACACCTTAACTTGGATCCTTTTTGTTACGTACAACATTGTCTGCAGAAATCAGAGGTGGTGGTTGTGGGGGGAGGGGCGAAGAAAGGATAAAATGCGAATGCAATAGTTTTGCTGTTAATTGCACTTCAGCTTCTTTATAGAAGTAGAGTAAAACCCCATCTTAATCTTTCGCAAAATGCCATAATTCCTGCATCTCATGAACCTTGCTCTTACCCTTACAGCTACTGCAACTTGCTCAGGGTACCAGTGAGTAAGTGACTCTGATAGGATTTGAACCTGAACTTACTGGTTCCCAAGCCTGTGATCTAACTACTACACCACAATATCATCCCTCTATCACATTTGTAAGGCTGCTTAGCAATACTTAAAGATGACAAGAAATCATTCCTAACTGGCAGCTGTTTATAAAGTTCTTATTCTCAGAAATCATATGCATTTCTGTAAATTATCCATATATAACTGTCACTGAATAAAAAGTAATTTGAAAACCCATATTTTGCATTGTTTTACTTTCTTGGGCAATATTCTGTTACAGTTCTCTTCATGAAACCAAGAATTTGGAGTTTCAACAAGGTCATGGTTTGTGCTCAGAACTCTAAGCATAGTTCTGATAGGAGAACAGCTCATAGTTAGCATTCTGAGCACAAACCATGACATAGTGAAAACTCCAGATTATTGGTTTCATGAATAGAACTGTTGTAGAATGCAGCTCATAAAAACAAAACAATGCAATATACAGTTTTCATATCACTTTTTATTCGGGTAAAGTTAAATGCCGAAACTTTAGGGGAATGCATATCATTTTTGAGAGTAAGAACTTTGTAAACAGCTGCCAATTAGAAATGTTTTCCTGTCTCCTTTAAAGCAGACAGTAGTGAAAATGGGAGTGAACTCAGTTTGGGAGTGAAATTAAAAGTTTGACACAGTTCCAGGACCTTCAGCACGTTTTCGTATTGTTAAAAAAATATAAGTACTACTCTGACACATGGATTCCACGTTCTTTACTCTCCTTTACTGAGGCAACTTGTATTTCATGGCATACAGTTAACTTATATTGGTCACTGAGACCCAAATCAGTTGGCTTCTACACAGTTAATTATGGTGCCTTCACAGTTCCATCATGATGGGTTGGTCCCACTGCACCAACTGCGGTGTAACCTGTAACCTTTGTCCTAGACTCCCCAAGTCCTTCTCCTGATGGGCATCTAGGTGCCCCAGAAAGTGCCTTATTTATTTTATTTATTTATGCTTTGATTACCAGGTACTGTTGCCAAGCACCTCTTTCAGGCACAACCTGGGTACAACAAGTACATTGGATAACCAGCAGCAAGGTAATATCACAGTTAATAATGCAGTGGTTTGACATATAGGAAGTGGAATACATCAAATGGTACAAAACAGGTACATGGAAAAATTTACATTTTTACATTTGGCAAACATGAATAACAAACGTTAATTGTAGATGGATATATGGCAAGTTAAACAGTAAAGATTGCGATTACTATACAGTGATGCAGAAAGCATACCTTCAAGAAGCAGGAGCAACTACCTTTAGCTAATTTTGCTACTGGGAAGTCCCATTTACTATATTAATAAACATTTCACCTTTAAATGATACAACACCTTTTGCCTGGGCTCAAATTGGCACACCAGCTGGAACACCAAATGTTCAGGGCAAACTAACTCTTGCTTACAGGGCGCACTGGCCCTGCATCCCTTCTTCATGCCCTGGTACCTTGGATGCCCCACACACATGGCAGGGCCCACATAAGCAAGAGCTCCACTTGCTGTGGCACTTCATAGCCCACCCTTTTGGGAAAGCCCAGTATACTGGCCACAAGGGCCCAGCTTACCTTTTGGGGACCCTCCCCACATTCTCAGAGATGATCTCCTGCATGTCGCCAATATGCAGCTTCAGTCCTGGCTCCTTCCATCCTCTAGTTCTTTGAATTCCTGGTGTACCTACCGATGTTTCTCCCATAGTCCAAAGTACCCCAATTCATCTTTAGGCTCAAGGCCCATCAGGTGGCACTCCTTGAGGGGATACCTCCTGGAATTCCGTCAACCATCTCTGGGATCCATCTAACTGTCCCAATAAAATGGGGCACCACTATTCATCTCCCACTTTGATCTGGTTCAGAGAATTCCTCGAGTGCCTGAAGTCTGACCTGGCTCATGCCAGTCTCTCAGATGTATCATGTGACTCTCTCATGACACAAGATGTCTAGATCCTTGTGCCACCCTCAGATAGCAAGAGTGGCATGGCACTCACACACACAAGCAGAAACCTGCAACAGGAACTGTGTGCTCCAACCCGTGTCATGAGCCAGCAACATGGTAAATCATATTATGTCCCCTCCCACCCGGGAGTAAACCAGTATCTCTATAACACCCAGTCACAAAACTGGCCATGCCTGTGATGCTTTAATGGCCAGTACCCTGGCATAGGACATTGAACTAGCCCAGGTGCATGTGCAGTGACTGTGGCAAGGTCAGATAAGATGGGATGCCACCACCTGCTTTTTCAGTTCCTGGGATGTCTAGCCCTTGGATACATTCATCCTGATTTCCCATGACGAACTCCTTTTCCTGGGCTCCAAGGACTCCCCTTATATGGCTTATGCTCTTTCCATAAATTGCATCACTCAGATGGTTATGCACAGGCACCCTACTCCTCTGCCAAGAACTAACTAGTAACAACCCTGCTCCCCATCGCCCCATCCCCATCACCATGGGAGGGGGGTGTTACATGTTGTTGAAACTTGGTTGCTTCAGTCACACTGTTTAGATTTTTTGAGACAGAAGCCTTGTTGAGTGGAGTTGCATCAGACAAGAGAAACTTCTGACAGAATTAAACTAGAACAAGCAGAAGTTAGACAATGTTTGAATCCAGAGCATCATAAGTCATATTTATTTATTTATTGCAAAAGTTTCACCAGGAAAGACATTCTGAGCAAAGAGCCATTAAGAGGTTGAAGGATCTCAACATATACATCCTGAATGAGAGGAGGGAGAAGGGGGACATGATAGATAAGTACCTCACAGGGGTGAATAAGGTACACGAGCAGAGAATTTATTTATTTATTTATTTCAAATTTGGTAACTGGGAAAGGCACACTGAGCCGAAGCTCGTTTCCAGGTGTGACCTGGGGAACTTTTTCAGAAGACAAGGTGCACAAGAACAAGAGGGCATGCAATGAAGCTGGAAGGGGGAATTTAGGAGGGATGTGATTGAGGAGGTATTTCTTCACTGTGGATGCCTGGAACTGTCTTCCAGTGGAAGTGGTGGGGCAAAAACAGTGGTGGGCTTCAAGCATGCATGGAATAGGCACAAAGGAATCTGCAGTGACAGTATAGCAAGGACAAACTGGGCAGATTCGGTGGGTGACGTGGTCCTTATCTGCTGAAAAATTCCATGTTTCTACGAGTCTGGTGCTGCTACTGCTGCATGGGACAAGAACCTTGTGGAGCAAGGAGCTATGTGGGAAAGAACTGCACCAAAGACCAGGACAAGAATGGAGTTGTTAAAGAGACTACATACAACAGACAGACTTGGCCAAACACTGCTTGCTGCCACCCAGTCAAGCCCCTAGCAGCAAGCACCAGGCTACATGAAAGTTATCGACCTGCACTGAGCATGACATGGAGAATTACAGCATGTACTGTGGGGACTGCAAAACTCCCATGTGCTACCAGTACCTGCAGTTAGGGCAAGCTGAAAATTGGTAGC
This sequence comes from Neoceratodus forsteri, assembly GCA_016271365.2. NCBI lineage: Eukaryota > Metazoa > Chordata > Ceratodontiformes > Ceratodontidae > Neoceratodus > Neoceratodus forsteri. The sequence continues at coordinate 525,172,426 of JADMNL010000023.1, forward strand.
TGGGAAAGGCACACCGAGCCAATGCTCATTTTCAGGTGTGATTGGGGGGATATAGGGAAACAAATACACACAGTGGAAAAGTGTCGTCAGTATTAACAAAACAGTGCACTGGCAAAATGAATGATCAAAAGTAAAAATAAATGGTAGGCACATACAAAATCATAGTATAAAACAAGCATTTGCCAATGCCGAATGTTGACTTGCTGCCTTTGGCACTGGCAGTGCAGGAGTTAGACAAATGCTGAATAGGAATGGCAGTGAAGTATTGAACTGATGCCAACACCACCCCCATCCTGCAGAGACTGACAGGCATTGGAGGTGTGCCTTGGAGTCTTTGGGCCTTATACTCACCCCATTCCATAAGGAAATACACGGAGATGGGTGCAATATAGGAGAATGGGGTGAACATTGGGGCTGAAGACCCCAAGGCACACCTCAATGCCTGTCACTGGCTGCAGGGTCAGGGTGGAATGGTGTGAGCATTACGGCCAACAATCCCAAGTCACCCCCCCCCCGACGCCTGTGAGTCTCTACAGTTCAGAGAAGATCATGGCTCCTGACCTCCAGAGGGTAAGTATGGGTATGAGGGGTGCAGGGAGGTGGGTGCAGAGGGAGGGTGGGGATGGGGAGGGGATGAGGAGACAAGGGTGGACCATTTTCTTGTTTGCAGGGCAATAAAATGACCATGGGGGAAGGTTTTCTTCATTTCTAGGTTACACACACACACACACAAAATAATAGGCACACTAGGGTGGGCTCCCAGTGTGCCACAATCTGGGTGTTGACATGGGATTGGGCATCCCGATGTTGGCAAGGAGTATAGACAGGTTGGGGGGGAGGCGTGCATCTGACACCAGGAGTGGGCATCCCGGTGTTGGAAAGGAAAGGAAGAAACTGTTTAACCAGGAAAGGCACACTAAGAGGGGGAATGCTGACACGGGGTTTGGGCACCCCAATGTCGGCTTTTCAGGACTGTGCGGCAGGCAGCAGGAACCGTCGTGTTATGGGGTGCCACATAATGTGGGCGGGGACATGATGATTCTGGGATTGGGCACCCCAATGTCGGCTTTCTGGGGATTGTATGGTGGACAGCAGGGCCGCCATATTTGTTGAATTATTTCACCAGGAAGGGCATGTAATGGAAGCGTGTCATCTACCAATCCAATGATGAGCCTGTCTCTGATTGCAGCGGCAGATTTGTTTCAACTCTTTGGCTCTTTCCGAAACTGCTATCGTTGGCAGCATGCTCACTGGTTGGCAGCTGAGGGATGCACCCTCTAAAGCATCCCCTGCATTGGCCAACACTGACACATCTCTGAAATGTGCTACTACCACAAGATGTTGCTTGCTCGTGCACACAAGCCAACATAAACATGGAGGCTCAGGTTACAAAAGTACATTACAGTGCAATGCAATGAAAAAAACAAAGTGACAAGTGATATTAAAAACTGTCAAGTTAAAATAATATTATAAAACCAACATGTGAAAAACTTAGCAAAAATCTCTCTGGTTCAGCTCCCCCCACAGACTTCAGATTTTTTTGCAAGATCCAAATGTATCAGTGCATTCTGTACTTCAACATGAGTTCTGCACTGGAGCTTCCGGGTTCACCCGGGTAAAAACAGGAAAAAGTGTTATGGGGCTTATATTGTAAAATCCCTATATCCCACAGAAACAGCTAGCCTGGCTACTGTCTGATATCAACAAAACATTGACTATGAAATGTGCACAATTATCTGCTGCTGTCATTGATCGAAAAAGAAAACCCATGAACTGCTGTATAGTCTGATACCTTTCTCTTCATGAAAATGTGTTGTGTTTTTGTAAAATAATGTTTAATCTTGCTAATCTGACAGTCACGATGTCTAGAAAATATTTAAAGATTACCTTTTACTCCAAGGTAACTTCTTTGATTTAATTTTCTGTTGTTATTTGAAGTTGATTACGCTGATCAGTAAAATATTTTCTATTCTTAGCATAGTGTTCTCTCTGCCTGTATGAATAAGACAGCAGAAGAATATTGTAGGATTATTATGATATTGACACACTAGAGAGGGTACAGAGGTGAGCATACAGTATGTCTGCATGTATGTATGTTCAAGTTCAAGTTTATTGTAAGAAAACTCCGTTGAGCAAGCTCATTCACAAGTAGGTCCTTTGAGACAGACAGGTAGTTACAGATTACATAATTGAAAAAAACAGTACAAATTCAAGGGCAGAAATTATGGGCAAGCATTAACATGCTTTTTCGGAGTATCAAGGCAGCTAATTTCTAGGTAGGTAAGAGGAAGCAGTGGGCTAGGGTTAGAGCAGCGAGCTAGGATTTAGAAACAGCTGCACGTATCTTTTATTTTTGTTGCAGCCAACCTTTTTAATAGACTGACAGGGACAGTACCGGGAACCTTCAGTATGCCTTGGATGTATGTATGTATGTAAGGTATATATGTATGTATGTATGTATGTATGTGTTTATGAATAAGTACGGTATGTATGAATGCATGCATGTAAGAAAGGTATCCAGTCCTCTGTGTCAGTCAGTGCATGTTGCTTATAGATTAAACAAGCAGCAACCTGGTTCAAACAATTGTAATTGCCAAATGGTGTTATTGCAAAATGGGAAGAAACACTGCTCAGCTTCCATGTTATTACTCTCATTCACAGTAGTGTGCCAAAATATAAGCACTGTATTAAGAAGCTGATGACAATGAGCTACAGTATACAGTAATAAATACATTTATACAATGATTCTCAGAAAAACCCCATTGATTTCCATTGATATGAAGAGTGAAAGTATTAAAAATGATGTTCCTTAAGTGTAACTAAATCATTTATTCCCATTCCAGGTGCAAGCTAATGGATATTTCTGCGCCGAGAGTATCATCATCATCATCATCATCATCATCATCATTCTACTCCAACAGTATCATCAGATTGCATAGAACTCCTAAATCCCTCTGGATATTGTCCTGGTAAAACAATAAGTGTAGAAGCCCTTACTGGGACTTGGTGGAATGCTGGGTATGCTCTATTCATTTGAACGTGTTCATTTAAGTCTGCATAACATTAGAGGACTGATCCATCAGGAGAGGGGAAAAAATCCAGACTCAAGCTTTTAACAGTTTATTGCTTTAATAACATACTATAATTTGAGCACTAAGTCCAATCTTGCTAGGGTGGTGCAATCATTGAATGAATGACAGATGCCACAGACTGGCTAAAAATGTCACATTTATATTTATCTGAAGAGTTTAACTTCTTTAGATCTCACTTGTGGTTCTGCCACCCATGAGTTGGACAGAGGTCTAACCTGCAGATAAAATAAATGTCCTGTTTGTAGTCAGCCCATAGCAGATCTTACATTTACAGTACCTTCCAATTCTAACACACTTACGGATAGTCTGGAGAACACTGGATGCATTTTTTTTTTGGGGGGGGGTAAATGAATAAGCTGCTGCTGTGGCAACACCATCACATCTGACAGGCAGTTAAGCCTGAAGGTTTAAGCACTAAGCTGTGAACCTGGAGGAAAACCAGCAAACCTGGGTTTGAATCCCCCAACTGCCACGTGCATACTGTGTAACCCTGATTTCTGAACAAGTTACTTACCTTCCCTGTGCTCCTGGGGTGCACTTGGAAACAAATGTCAACTCAGTATGCATTTCCTGAGTTAAAATTAAATACATTTAAAAATATACCTACCAATTAAAAGCAAATCTAGGTAAATTTGTAAGAAAATATGGGTTTCTAAAATTCTTAGATTCCTTGGCTTTACATTACAAAAACAATACAAAGTTTGCAGTCTGCCAGACTAGTAGTATAATGGCATTCTGTGGTCAAACCAGGCACCTCTTTCCCTTGGTCAGCGGTTGAACTGTAGAGAGGGGGTATGCAGAGATACAGCATACCGGCAGTTTTAAAAATATTGCTTGTTTAAATCCCTATGTGCCCACAAAAACCTTCTAAATATGAGTGTAGCATACCCCCAGTTTTTTTCAACCACACAGTTTTTTCAACCACTTCAACCCCTGCCCTTGGTTTACATTTTTAAACTGAAAAATGTCCTGCATCATTATCATTTTGTGTGGTGCAGCTCCTGCAACTGGACAGAACCTCAGAGGATCAGCTTCCTAAATCAAGTGGCTTATTGCCTTAAGGCTGATTCTCTGTTACTGTAGTTGTTTTGTCGTTTGCACTGCACTGAATGTACAGTCCTGGGAGGGGACAGAGGTGTATAACATGCCACAGCCATGCACTTTCATGCTGGCAGTTTGGCCCTAATTACTGAATTTCACTGTAATGGCACTGCAGCAACTTCCACAATCTTTGCCCTCTTGGAGGTGGGCACTTGTATTACAATTTTATACTGATGAAACCAATAATTGACACACTCCTATAGTGAGGATCCGGGAACAACCTATCAATGTAATTGAAAATTAGCTTTCTTCTGTATTTACTTTATTATATTCTGCCCTAAATGGTGTTTTTGCAGTTTAAGAGGATAGTATTTTTGGGCAGCAAAACTATCAAGTGTGTTTGATGCTATAGGTAGGGAGGTAGTATAGCCTAGAAGTTAGAGCACCAAGCTTGGAACCTCAACCTGGAGACCTAGTCGACCAGGTCAGAGTTCCACAACTGCTGCTTGTATACTATGTGACCCTGAGTGAGTCACTTAACTTCACTGTGCTCCCAAGTCGTGCCTGAAAATGTGCTAGGCTCAGTGTTTCTTTCCCAATCACAAATTCTCAAATAAAAACACACACACAAATAAGGTTATGTTTTTTCTGTTCTAATATTGTGATGCAAGTGTGGGACCACACATCTCAGTTTCATACATGTAGCTGGCCCTCTGATGTAGTGGTAGCACCACCAATGACTCAGGTTCAGAAACAAACACAGAGTATTAGAGCATCAGCCGGGGACTTAGCATCCAGCAGACAGCTCTCCTTCTCCTCCTCCTGGTGGGGTGGGTCCAGGCTCCCAGCAACATCCTGACTCCTGGTAGTGGACAGAGGTCTGTGCACCAGGGAGTCCAGCAATGTGGGGATTGATGGCTGTGGTGCATGTTGGTATGCAGTGTGCGGGAGAGCACATTGCATGCCATGGACAACACTGCACATCCACATCACCAGGGGTAACCACAAAGAGTAAACCCCCCCTTGGCTGTACAGTGTGACTCTTGGCTCCTGGCTCTCCTCCTGACCATAGCCAAATATATAGCATACTCTACTCCCCCCCATCCCCCTTAGAGGGGGGCCCATAATGCATGTCAAAGCAGTCTCGGAGCAGAGGGGGCATGGGTCTGGGAGACCACATAAAGGGATGATATGGATTAAATCCCCACTAGCTCAGGCTCTGATCTGAGTTAATTACCTTTAGCATTTCCTGTGCCCCTCCTATGCTACAGCTGGGACAGACTGAAGTATAGAGCGGTCAAGAGAGACATGTTCATAGTCAGATGGTGAGCCAATGGCTGTGGTGGGATGTGAACCTGGAATATCTGGATTCATACAGCTCTGTGCTCTCACCACTGGTTCACACTGCCTGCCCTTTTTTGCTCTGTTTTTTTTTTTTTCCAAGCTCGAGGCTCAGTTACCAATTACTATGTCGGCATAGTAATGACACCATTAATGGTACTTAAGGTGTACTGTTTGATCGTCCGGCCCCTGACGAAGCTTTATAATACAGAGACAAAGCACTGGGGTGGTAGACTCCCTGCCTATTTTGACTAGCTTGAGTGCGAGCTGCTCCTGTGTCCTGCAGGGCATTTGTGGTTTTCAGCAGCTGGCACCACCCACAGTGAACGAGCACCCTGTATTTGCTATATGCTTGCTGCAACTACTTTTCCATTATATATCTCCTCGAAGCCTGTGGGTTTTTGACATGGCCTACTAGCTTGACTCTGTTACTTTGCTATTATCCTCACAGTGACTCCTTACTAATAGTCTCTGTATGTAGGCTGTAGGGGCATTTGCACTGTTTAGCTACTATTGGTCATCCTTAAGGTCACCATTTATATTTAAACTATCTACCTTGAAAACTATGCTTTGTATGACACCTGTCAATTGTTTGTACACCATACTACATTGTAACTCCCTTAACCCGCTCCCCCAGGTCATACCGGGAGATGAGCAACTTGTTGTTCAGTGTTCCTTACCTGGTGAAACTTTTCGATAAATAAATAAATAAAATATTTCTGTTGTTGCAGTTGTAGATTCTCAGGCTTCAGTGTCTCACACTTTCTATTGGCCTCATGCAAAGTGTGTCTGATGTCTCTGCAATTGAGTCCTGTAGCAGGACATGCCTCTAAACCCTTGACAAGACAAGACAAGCCAAACCAACCTGCTCTTCCTTTGTCTATAGCTGAGTGTGGTGCGGAAGCTGCTGCTGGTAGGGAAGGGGGCAGGTGGTACAATGGTATGTGAATGCACAGCACCCACTGAAGGGGGATATAGTCAATGAAGTTTAAACAAGGCCAACTCTCCATTCACATAGCATCTGTTCCTGCAGGGGTCACTTGCCTTGATGTTCACTTCCTGCTGTCCTTGCCTGTTAAGGTTGGTGGTCTCATCCCAGAAACCTCAGGATCTATGCCACCCTTCCCCCTCCTCATTATGAGATCTGACAGAGCCTCCTCCTTTCTCCTTCCCTGTTTTCACAGCCCTTGGCCTGTATTTTGGTTTTTTTCACACCACCTGTTCCTGTACATGCACTCAAATTACCCACAGTAACAACAGAGTGGCATTCAGGGTGCAGATATTTGGAAGGCACGGCCTCCTCCTGCTGAGTTCGCTATGTATCACTGTCAGATGCAAAAATTATCCCATGTACTGTGCTTGAGGGTTGTATTTTTATGATACCTATTTTTGGTCTTTTTCTCTCTGTCACTCTAGAATTAAACAGACCCCTGTTCTGTTTTTGCTCTTTATAGCCTCTTCCAGTAGCAAGGATGGGCAGAACCAGTTCTAAAAAAGAACTCAGAATGAACCTTCCCTACAAAAGAAACAGCTCTAGTAGTTTAACTGGTAAATAAGTAATTAGGGTGTTATTAATATGAAAATGCATGCGAAGTACTAGGTTAAAAACAGAGCCTTTTGGGTTCTAATTGGAACTGGAACAGGCTGGCCCATTCCTAATAAGGAATCCCCCCAAATCTTCATGGAACGTGAAGGGGGATTGTAAGTTCAAAATCAGTTTCTGTTTAATCATTCTTGCTATTTGTTTTATATGTCTCCCTGCCCTCATTATCCCTTGTAGCTTCATGTTGCTAGATCTATACACCAGTCATAAGAGCCATGTGGGTAAATAGTCTCACATGAAGCCTGACACTGACCCTTGCTCAGAAATCAATCACCAGTGGGCAGTGTGATTTAGTAACAGAGCCCTCCCCATGCCCCCCAGCCACCCCTTTGCTGTGTGTTGACTATCCGATGGCCCAGGGGAGCATTCCTGCCGTATCTAACTTTATGACTCTGCGAACAGAAGATGGGATGAAGATTTTGTGTGCTCAGCACAAAGTTCAAAACCCTTACATAGTCTCTCCTAATTGGCCCAGAAACAAATACAACTTATTAACAAGCATTTGTCAATGCCAAATGTTGTCTTGCTGGCATTTGCATTGGTAGTGCAGGAGTTAGAGAGATGCATAATAGGAATATCAGTGAAGTATTGAACTGACTCCAACCACACCCCCACCCTGCAGAGACTGACAGGCATTAGGGTGTGCCTTTGGGTCATTGGCCATAATGCTCACACCATTTCACCTCACCCTACCCTACAGACACAGACAACTGTCGCGTTGAGCATGGGGTTCTTCGGACATTACGCGCACCCAATTGCATTAGGAAATACGCTGAGATGGGCGCAGTATAGGAGAATAGGATGAACTTTGGCAATGAAGAGTCCAAGGCACACTTCGGTGCTTGTCACTGGCTGCAGGGTGTGAGTGGAGTGGCGTGAGCATTGTAGCCGACAATCCCAAGTCACACCCCTGACGCCTGTCAGTCCCTACAAGGTGCGGCATTACAGTTGGAAACCTTAACCCCCTGGGTGTTTGGTGGCATTTTCACTCCAAATTTTCAACATGGGCTTTCTGTGACCCCACCTCATAAACAGTGGCACTATCAGTTTGTTAGCGGAAAGGTGATTTTGCACAGCGATTGCGCCATTTGGTGCCACAGGCGCGAAAACACATTTTGAGCAGGATGTGAAAAATGACAGCTGTACTCTTCATGAGGAGGTGTAAAGAAATGGCAATGTTGAAAATCTGAAGTGAAAATATGAAAAATTGGTGAAGTCACAAGCATGTGTAGAACTGCACAACGCATACCCATAACGGAATTATTTTGGGGATTTTTGAACCAAATTTTCAACATAGGCATTTTGGGACCTCCGCTCATGAACAGTGTCACTGTGAGTTTGTAAATCTGTCCTGAATATTGATTTCCCACAGCGACTGCGCCATTGTGCGCCACATGTGCAAAAACACATTTTGGGCAGGATATCAAAAATGGCAGTTGTACTGTTCATAAGGAGGTGTGAAAAAATGGCAATGTTGAAAATCTGGAGTGAAAGTATTAAAAACTGTCGAAGTTATGAGCATGCATGGAAACTGCACAACACATGCTCGTAATACAGTAATTTTTTAAAATTTTTTCACCAAATTTGCAGGAAAGATCTTTTGGACCCTACCTCATGAACAATGGCACTGTCATTTTGTTAATCGGTCCTGAAAGGTGATTCCGTCCTGTGACCGCAAGGCGCAAAATGACCTGTTGGGACTGAATAATGAGATGACAGTGCATGTATTCATGAGGTGGGGTCCCAAGAACCGCATGTTGAAAATTTGGACCCAAAATTCAAAATAATGGCTGAGATATCCACCTAAGTTGAACTGACCCCCCCCCCCATTTATGCCATTATACAGCTTACTGGCATTTCTTCAGTCCATGGTTGGCTTTGAAGAGTCCAGACATGTTCCCGCTTTCACTGAAGATCACAATGCCCAACCTCCGGAGGTAAGCATGGGGTGAGGTGGGTGTGGGGAGGTGGACTGCGGAGTGGGTGGGTGTGGGTTGGGGAAGGGGGCGCTGCAGACAACTGACCATTTTCTTTTTTTCAGGTACAAAATAAATAAATAAAAAACTGCCACTGTGCCATGGGATGGTTTTCTTTCTTTACAGGTCAATTACAACAAATGGAGACACTGGGATGGGCTCCCAGTGTGCCCCATGACTTTTGGGGGGGTATGTTGACCACACTGAGGTGGGCTCCCAGTGTGACACACACAATGGGGGTGGGGTGGATGGAGGAACAGGGAACATGCTGACGTGGTCGGCTTTCTATGAGCAGATTCCCACTGGGGTGGGCTCCCAATGTGCCACACATAATGTGGATGGGGTGGACATGCCAAAATTGGGATTGCACCCCCAATGTCGTCTTTCTTTTGGGACCATGTGGCATATGGCAGGAGCCACCACCATGTTTATTGAAATGTTTCACCAGGAAAGGGACGTACAGGAAGCGTGTCATCTGTGCCGCTGCATGACGAGCATGTCCCCGATTGCAGCAGCACATTTCCTTCAAGTTGGTGGCACTTTGTATATACTTGTGTCAGCACTGGCATGCTGGCTCATTGGAAATGAAGGACGCACCTTCTAAAGCGTGCCCTGCATTTGCTACAACACTAACACACCTCTGAACGTGCTACTACCCCAATATGTTGTTTGCACGTGCTTGCAAGCCAACATAAAAAGGTCTAAAGCAATCCTACTTCAACTGTTTTAGGGCCTGTCAGTAGAGCCCTGGGTGATTTCATTTTATTTTTTTCCATTGTCAGATGCCCACGCTTCCCTCAGATCTCCAGTCTCTGATTGCTTCTGGAATACTCTGTTGCATCAAACTTCAAATGCAAGGAGACATGGGTGATGCTCTCTAGAAAGACTCTGACAAGGCTGGCTTGTTACTCTAGTGCATGGTGGGGCTGCTGCAGAGGTGGGGGGAGGGGTTGCTGCATGCAGGTGATTGCTCATACCTTCCTGCACTATGGAATGAACACATCACCTCTGCATCACATTCACCATCAACCAGCTCAATGAGCAACAGACAGTGATGTCATTTTGGTAGAATTCTAGGGATGCAAAGCTCTCCCACCCATCAAATGTTATAGAACCAAATTACAGGGACAATTTGTTTTAGGGGGTCCGAGGGGTTGCAATAGATTCAATTACAAGTGTCCCTGGTTTCTGAGATTTTATAGATTTTGCCTCTATAGCTAACATGCCTGGTGGTGTTGGTTGCTAGTGTAGCATGCTGCAGCATGGAGAGAGACACAGGTTCACAAGCCTCGGGAAGGTTGTTATATTTCACTGTGCAAAAACCTCCTGTGTTGAGATCATGGGTGACCACGCAACACTGGACCCTACCCAGTAGATCACGGCGAGCACTTTGGCATAAACTTAATGCGGGGGGGGGGACTGCTCAGATGAGTGTCTCCCACATCATACCCACAGTTTTGGCTTCACTTCATCTCCCCCTCACAGCACCACTGCTGCAGGTAAATGTTTCTGGGTCTCACAAGTCCATCCCATCGTCCCAAGGCCTGATTGAGGGGGCAAACTCAGGGCAAAATAAGGCAGTATGTGGAGGTCTGGGTAGGTCAGACCCGAGGATGGCCAGTGACAAGGGGAGCACAATGGGGGCAGGAGAGGCCAACTTGAACTGGCAGGACCAGCTGGAGCCTGGTAACAGGGTAGGACACAGAAAGTAAAAGAAAAAAGCCTTTTTCAAATTTGCAATGTCTGTCACTGATGAGTAGCAATTATAATGCTAGTTATTAGTGTCAGTAAAATTCTCCTTCTGAAAATCCTTTTCCCATTGAGCCACATATCGTGTTAGCCTTTTGAGTTACTATTATGATCACTAATTAAGTTTATTATTCCTTATATTTAAAGCTGCAGTATTTGTTAGTAGCAAAAAATGCTGGGGGTCACTTATGTTTTAGGGCATATGTTACATGTTAGTTATATGGTAACAACTGTATAATAACAGGACAACTTTTGATATTGCACAGTTATATAGTAAATAGAGAATAATGGCTGGGTAGGGGGTTATAATGAGAATTTTACACACCCTGAGGTGTGGGATGCCACATAAACCCCGAGAACAAAGCTCGAGGGGTTTATTAAGGCATCCCACACCAACGGGGTGTGTAAAATACGAGTTTTTCACATCTACCCAGCCTTTATTTAATATAATTGCTGGGTCACGTTTTTTTGCCACAACAATTATATAAAATAAAACTGCTTTCCTGTTCAGCCATGGTCCCGTCTGACTTACGTACAATCTGCAGCTGGTGAAGCTTTTTATTTATTTATTTATTTGTAAGGTACCTTTGCATACCTTAAATAACTGTGGGGATCCAGGGTTGCAGTAATTTTTCTTTATATTAAAAAACTTTACTTACTGCCAAGGGCAGTGGCATTGTGATGTTCAGGACAATGGCTGGTTGGCACATGCACAGATTGAGGGAAACCCGGCATGTGTTTGCTGTTATAACCAGCTGGATATAATGGCAAATTATAATCGCGTTTCCCCATGGGAAAAAAACATGACCCGGTAATAATACACCAATTGTTACCTGGTATTATACAGTTACCAACTAATAACTACAGCATAACTTGTGCCCTGAAACATAAAGTGATACCTAAAAATTCGGCTTGGCTGGTATTATCACATAATTATGGAAAGTGTTATTATGTAACTACATAGTAATAGTTACATTGAGACTACCTACTGTAGTTATTACATGCATGTTACATGGCAGTACCAATAGTCATTCTGTTATTATACAGTTACTATCATATACATTTACTATCATGTAGCCTATGCCCTGAAATATAAAGGGATACCAACATTTCATCATATAGATTTTTTTTTTAATAATAATGTATGTCTGACACCATTAGATCGTCATCTGTGTTGATAATTCTCTTAGATATTTTTAATGAGTACTGAATCCATATAAAACAAACACAGATTCTGGAAGTTTATGTATAATAAATAATGAGTTAGTGTAGTAAACAAAGATGTGTACCTATCGAGGGGCTGAGACTATAAAGGCTACAAGGCTGAAGACCAAGTGGCTTCATAGTCTCATTATCCCCCTGAATGGGTATACATCAAATTGTATACCATTCCTAACTATTATTTATTGAATATGATACTGTGGGATGATTACAAATTATTTTATACCTGCAGTTCAAGTCGGCTGTTTTGCTCTGTGGAACACTTCTTGGTTGTGTCCCCTGGTGTTTTCTGTAGTGTAGTGGTTTTTTCCTTTAATTTTTTTTTTGGGGGCCTTTTTGGGTTTCCATAGTAAAGTGGCTCCCCATATAAAGGTGTATGTTTTGGGGTGGGGGTGCTTCTTTCCTTAGTTTGGTGGTGGTGTGTGGATTCTGCTTTGGCAGTTGTAGTGTGTGTGATGGTTAGGAGTGGCATTTGTGGGGTTGCAGTGCATTATTTTTGTGGCAACTGGAGTGGCATAGTGAGGATTGTGTCAGGAGCGGTAGGAGTGGTGTGCAAGAATGGCATAGGTGAAGCAGGAGTGGCTTGTGGATATTCTGGTCTGGCGCATGGAAGAACAAGCTGTAGGATAATGGCCTCTGGTGAGTTGAGCTTCAAGAGACAGTGCTTTTTTGCAGGCTGTTCTTCTCTCTTGTTCTGTACTGTTTGTCATAGGTTTGGGGGGGAGGTTGCAGGTTGCTTTTCTCTCGAGGATGTTAGTGTTATTTTTCTTCTGCTATAGTCTTTTAGGGCTGGGTCCAATGCCGAACCACGACTGCCTGAAAAGAAGATAAATTCAGTTCATGGCTTTTCAGTGCAATTTTAGTTATCAGTCATAACTAGGTAATTTTTTAATATTTTTGTCAAAAGTTTCAACGTGTTTTTTTTTACTCCACCTCATCAACCAGATAGGTGACATTTTTCAAATCTCCCTGAAACATGTTTCTGTAGTCACTCTACTAAATCCCTTTTTTGGCAGGATTTAAAAAATGCCACCTGTCTTGAGTATAAGATGGGGTCATAAAAAGACTATGTAGAAAATTGAGATCAAAATGTCAAAAAACAATGAAGTTATGAAGAAATGTTGACTTTTCAACTTTTACTCACAACTTTGTGATTTTTGCAGATTTTGGTCCCTAATATACAACACAGCCCTTGTGTAACCCCACTTCATGAGTATGACAGGTGTCATTTTTATGTTAATTGCACGCATGTGCAAGAAACATATAGTATATGACAGCCCTCGATTGTACATGGAATTTAGAAGCTTCAAAATCCTTGTTGTAGGGCAGTGCAAAGGTCAAAGAAAGCTGTTGTACTATTGTTCTGATGTCAGATCGATAGTACAACTTCTCAGTTCCTTTTAAGCAGCGCGAGCTGTCACTGACTCTCATCGCATCTCCAACGACCTCTTTCCAAAAACCAGCACATTAACAATTGTAACCCCGTAATCAAACAAACAGCAATGGCAAACTCGCAATGCAATTCAGAACGGCAGCAGTTCATAGACAATCAGGAAAATGCCAGGACCCTTCAAAAAATGGCAGCAGATATAAAAATAGTAAAAACTTACCTGTGAAACGAAGGAGAAGCCAGAGAGCTGTACACTATCCCAGTAGATGAGCTTGATATCTTATTGGCCAACTTCGTGTTTGCTGTCAAGAGAGTAGACGGGACTGATTAAGAACCTAGCACAGTTAGAGGTATGTTGGGCAGCGTAGACAGGCATTTAATTAAAAATAACTATGGGCACTCTGTCTATCACGACAAAAACAGTCCCTTCACAGAAATGCTCCGAACCATGATCGCAAAGTTAAAATATTTAAAAAAACAAGGCAAGGGCAACAAGCCAAACACAGCAGAAGCCCTGTCAGAAACGGACATAAACCTGCTGTACAGCACAGGCACACTTGGTCTCACTAACCCCGCATCGTTGCCGAACATGATATTTTTCAACATAGGCTTATATTTTGCCTTAAGAACCATGGAGCAATATAAACTAAAATGGGGAGATCTGTCACTACTTACCGACACAAATGGACACAGGTACTTGGAATACAATGAGCGGCAGACCAAGACCCACACTGGGGTAAACCCAAGAAACATTTGAACTGTTAAACCCCCGCATGTATGAAAATACCTCGAGAAAAGACCGAGACCCGATCACAGCATACTGCAAATATGCATCCCAGAAGCCTGAATCAATGCATACCCCAGAATCCCAATTCTACCTTGCCCCAATCTAAATTATAAGCCAGGAGACTTGCTGTGGTACCGTAGCATGACCATCGGTGAAAACAAAATCAGAAATCTGATGCGCAACATGAAGATAGCAGCAGGCTTACCAGAAACGAAGAAAATAACAAACCACTCGACCCGAAAAACCTCAATACAAACACTAGTTGACCATAATGTGCCCCTCGCAGAAGTAGCGCAAATCTCAGGGCATTGCAACTTACAAAGCATAAATTCGTACAGCGTCCTGTCAGAAAACAAGCAGTTCAGAAATTCTTCCATCTTCTCTGGAATAGCAGCTGAAGGCCTGGCGACCTCTTCCCCTATAATTACTTCCTCTGCAAAAACAGTTCCCAATGGACCAGCCAGCCCCATTACATCAGTTCCTGTTCAACGGCAAAATACCTCCCTAGACGAAACACTGGCTGTTCAAATCTTTGGTCAGCACTGCATATTCCAGCAAGGTGTAACTGTCACCATAAATCATTATAAGCAACCTGACACGAAACTGGAGAAGCGCTGCCGAGTAGCAGTTATTTATGATACGAGTGACTCTGACTAGGTAAGTCACATCACAGAGATGAAAACCGCCTTCTATTTAAATAGTAAACTGCCCTTGTTGAGTTGGGGGGGTACCAAACTTGCGACTGCACAATAAACAGGACATTTTTTTCTCTGTGTTTCCTTTTCAGAAATAACGACAAGAAGTACTGGAAACACAGAAATCTCCTGTATCCTTTCAACTTATTTCATGATTTTCAACATTTGTTTACTTGTACTGCGTCAAATAAATACGTGCAGTCATTTTTTCATCTGGTTTGTTAGGGAAATTTGTGGACTGTAGCGTGTGTTGCAGCACCTCATTCTCTCTATGAAATGCCTCTCAATTTAAAATATTTTTGCCTTGTTAGTAAAATTAGTGGACTGTACCGAGTGTTGCCTAATGTGTGCCAACTCATTTTCTGTGCTGATCAGTTTTGTTTCTGCATACTTCATTCACTGATCAGTAAATACATATTGTTAATAGCAAACAGCATCTTTGTGTATTTCTTTCCTTTTGTTTTTATCGCAATCTAGGGCTGTCATATACTATATAAAACAGTATATGGACAACCATACACAACTCGGCCATGTTTCCATCTCGGGTTTGTGATGACATCTGAGAGTCTCTAAGATGTCATCACAAACCCTCGATGGGAACACAGCCTTGTTGTGTATGGTTGTCCATACACTACTCTATATGTAGCGGCAGCTTTCTCCACAAGCAGGTTGTGGAGGTGCGGCACTGTTGTGGCCAATGCCCACACAGTCTGCAAAGGTTTGTCCCGCTTCCCCCAGGGCCGTGGCATGCTGCTGCTGACACTAGTTCAGCCAGTGTGCCACAACCTTCTAAAAAAGTAGCCGCTGCAATCAGGGGCCACCTCGTCATTGCAGCGTCAGCCATCCACTGCAATGAGGGAGCAACCTGTCATTGCAGGGCGGGATGTAAAAACCCTGAATTTGTTTGTGAACATGGCAGTGGCTTGCCGCCATGTTCACAAACAATATAACCCCCCACCATGTTTAGTTGCCGATGGGGGCCCCCAATCCCCGTCAGCTTCAGTGGCCCAGTGTTGATTGTGCTTTGATGGGGAGCTCACTCCCCATCAGCATTATGTCCAACCACCCCACTGTTATTGTGTGCCAGCGAATTTGCCAATCCCCATCGAAATAATGTGAACCCCCTTTAGTTGTGTATGCCGACGGGGTGCCCAATCCCTGTCGGCTACTGGGCTCCCCCAAAAAGAAGAGTCGGTGGCACGCGTTGGGAGCCCATCCCAGCGTGCCTAATGCCCCTGTGAAGAAAAAAACTGTCCCGCAATGTTTTTTTATTTTTTTAAACCTGTGAAATCAGAAAACTGTCCCTCGCTGTCTCCCTGGCCCCCCCACCACCCGCACCCACGCACTGTGCATCCTGCCTCCCCACACCCCCCCATCACCACATACTTACCTCCTGAGTCCAGCACGATGATCTTCGGTGGACCAGGAACACGTCTGCACTCTTCAAAGCCGACCGCGAACTGAGGAAATGCCGGTAAGCTGTATAATGGTAGAAATAGTTTTTTTTCAACTTTAATGCATATCTCAGTCATTTTTTGGAATTTTGGTACCAAATTTAAACATGGGGATTTTGGTACCCCTCCTCATGAATTCTCAAACTCGAACTGTCATGGCGTTAATCGGCCCCGAAAAGTGATTTCGCGGTCACTGCGTGGAATCACCTTTCGGTGCCGATTAATGAAACGACAGTGCAAGTGTTCATGAGGTGGATTCTCAAAAAGTCTAGCGCAACACCCCAACAGCAAAACCCAAAAACAGATCTGTAATGGTCTGTTTTCACTGTTTTCACTGATGCGGCTTCTCCTGGTGGTCTGCCCACTCCTTGGAACTACTCCGACCTGGAGTTGATTATAATTAAATACGGGGGGGAGGGGCTGACAGAGACCCTGCATAGGGGGTGCATAGCTCCTCCTCATAAATAACACTGTCTTTTGTGATGGCACAATACCAGTGTCACTATTGTGCCATCGCTGTGCAGGACATCTGGGAATTTGATGTCGAGCACAAGTGGTGCTTCCCTCTCGACAGCCTCTACCCTGTCCCTGTCCTTCCTGCGATGTGGTCTCCAGAACTGGACACATCAGTCCAGGTGGGGGCTCACTAATGATCAATACAGTTTTCACACTTCATACTAGGCCTTGTCACTCTCCTGAGAGGGTCCATTTCATGGTTGTTGAAATCTCATTGTCCCTGAGAGCTGCATTAACATTTGAGAATGTGATGCGTAATCAACCTTTAAACTCCCCAGTATGTCTGTCTGCTTAAGTAGTTTTAAAAGAACCAAGCTGCAAGAAGGTGTGAAATATCACATTTACCTTCAGTGAGTTTTACAAGCTATCTGAATTGCAATGCAGTTTTTTTTCCCCCTTTAAACTCCATTCGGTTTATAAGTTTCCAGAGAGTTTTTGCAGGGTATTTGTTATTTTAGCATAGAGATATATGATATGAATGGTTGACCTGACATCATGTTCTCATATGCTAATGCAGCTCTCCGGGACAATGAGATTTCAACAACCAGAAAATGGAACCTCCCAGGAGAGTGACAGGGCCTAGTATGAAGTGTGAAAACTAACTGAAGCAGTTGCATACATCTTTAACAGCTACATGAAGAGTTGTCTGTTGACATGGAAACAAATAACATTTAGAAGATATGAGGGTGCAGTTTTCCCTTAATTGTAAGGTGAGGGTCATAAAGACTATGTAGATAATTTGGGGTTTAAAATATTAATAAACAAATGTTATATGAACACACTTTTGAATTTTTCCAATGTTTGCTCATAACTTTGTCTTTTGTGCAGGTTTTGGCCCCAGATGTTGATCATAGCCCTTGTGTTACCCCACATAATGATCATGACAGGTGTCATTTTTTTAAATCCTCTCTGAAACATGTTTTCACAGTCATTCTGCAAAATCACCTTTTGGACAGGATTTAAAAAAACATTCCACTGATCTTGGTCAGAACGTTGTTGGAAATGTGGGGCCAAAATGTTGAAGCTTACTGAAAATGACATACAGCCTCTGAAATGGCCCATCCATGGTGAATACACATTGTAAACAAGCATTTGTCAATGCCAAATGTTTACTCGCTGGTATTAGCATTGGAAATGCAGGAGTTAGACAGATGCAGAGTAGGAATGGCAGTGAAGTATTGAACTTCATGCCAACCCCACCTCCACCCTGCAGAGACGGACAGGCATTGGGGTATGCATTTGTGTTGTCATCCATAACGTTCATGCCATTTCACCTAGCCCTATCCTGCAGACACTGACAAGTGCTGAGGTGTGCCTTGGGGTGTTCGGCTTTACAGTCACCCCACTCCATAAGGACATATGTTGAAATGGGTGCAATATAGAATGGGGTGAACTGTGGGGCCAAAGAGTCAAAGGTACAGCTCAATGCCTGTCAGTGGCTTGGGGTGGGGTGTGCGGGATTGAAATGGCATGAGCATTACAGTCAGCAATCCAAAGGCACACCCCTGAGGTCTGTCAGTCTGTAAAGGGTGGGACGTTATGGTTAGAAACCATAATGCCCCTTGCGTTTGTTAGTATTTGCAGTACAAATGTTCAACATGGCCTTTTTGTGGCCCCAACCTCATGAAAGCATTTGGGACATCTTCTCATGAACAGTGACATTGTGATTTTGTCAATGTGTCCCGAAATTTGAGTTTCCACAGCGGCCATGCCATTGTGCTCCAGATGCACGAAAACACAGATCGGGCAGGATGTGAAGAATGACAGCTGTACCATTCATAGGGAGGTATGAAGAGATGGCAATGTTGAAAATCTGTAGTGAAAATATCAAAAAATGCTCAAACTTCCAAGTGTACATGGAAACTGCACAACTCATGCACATAACACAGTCATTTAGTGGAATTATTTCACCAAATTTTCAACATAGGCATTTTATCACTTCTGCTCGTGAACACTGCCACTATGATGTTCTTAATCTGTCCCGAACATTGATTTCCCACAGCAACGCCGGTATTCTGCACCCGATGTGTAAATGCATATTTCGGGCAGGATGTGAAAAATGACAGCTGTACTGTTCATTAGGAGGTGTGGAAAAATGGCAATGTTGAAACTCTGGAATGAAAATACTACGAATTTGCAAAGTTATGAGGGTGTGTAGAAACTGCAAAATGCACACTTGTAACACAGTCATTTTATGGACATTTGTCACCAAATTTTCAACATAGGCATTTTAGGACCTCTGCTCATGAACAGTGTCACTGTAATTTTACATACGAACCTATGAATCGGCCAGCAGAACACACCAATCGGTGTATGTAAGTGTGCCTGAGTGTGCAGCTAGCACCCTAGATTGTAGCTGTCCCAGCCTCCTCCCCCTCAGTTGCTCCCCGGCTTTTCCCAGCCCTTGCCCCCCCCGACTCTTTCTCTTACTTTATCCCACTCCTCCTTAAAGCTATTGACTGTTCTACATTTTACCATCTCCTCTGGCAGTGCATTCTAACTAGACACCACCCTCTCAGAGAAGTAGTTCCTCCTCATTTCCCTCTTGAAAGTCCCCTTCCAACCTTAGTCTGTGCCTCCTCGTCTCTCTTCAACTCCTCATTTTAAACACCCCCTTGGTGCTAGGTTTATTTACCCCCTCAGGTAGTTAAACACTTCAATCATATCCCCCCTTCCCTGCTCTCCTCCAGTGTGTACATGTTCAGCTCCAACAGCCTAACTTCATATTCCTTTTCTTCCATCCCCTTTAACATTTTTGTTGCCCTCCTTTGCACCCCATCCAGTAACTTTATATCTCTCCTCAGATATAGCCTCCAGTATTGCACACAGTACTCCAGGTGTGGTGTGACCAATGATCTGTAGACAGGTAGGATCACATTCCTGTGTCTGGATGAGAACCTCCTTGCGATGCATCCCAGCATCCTGTTTGCCTTCGCTGCTGCTTTCCTGCACTGGGCTGAGTTGTTCATGCTCCCAGTTACCAACACCACTAGGTCCTTCTCCTCCTCTGTGATCCCAAATCAATAGTCCCTCTTCTGGTTCTTAGCCCTGAAGTGCATCACCTTACACTTCTTTGCACTGAATCCTAGCTGCCACTCCACAGACCATGTCTGTAGTTTGGTTAGGTCCCACTGCAGTTTTTCCCATCCATCCTCTATGTCAACCACCACCCCCAATATGGTATAATGTGCGAACAGACAAAGCCTGCTCCCCAGTCCATGTGCTATATCAGTGATAAATAGCCCAAATAGCACCAGACCCAGCACTGATCCCTGCAGCACCCCGCTTGTCACTGCTCTGGGTGCCGCGAGCTCCTTTACCATCACCACCCTGTGCACTCTCTCCTGTAACCAGTTCTCTATCCATTTAGTCAGACCACCTTCCACCCATACCCCTCCTTCTCCTCACTCTTCTCCTCCTTGGCCTGTGTCCCTCCTTCTGGTAGTCCGCACCCTTTCTCCTCCTTATTCTTATTGGGTGGTGGTGCCTTCTCTATTACATTCAGACCACTCTGCCTACCCCCTCCCAGGGTTACTATGCCTTTACCTTTACCTATATCTAGGGGGGGTGAACTTTTTAGGCTCCCCTGTCCGGACCTTTCTACCAACCTCAGTCTTTTGGCCACCCCCCCCCACTAGTTTAAATCCACCTTAGTAGAGATATACCCCTCTAATCCTGCCTTTAATACTCCCCTCCCTTTCCTGCTCATGTGTACTGTCCCCCGTGTACAAGTCACTGTTCCCCCCAGACCATACCGCAGTTAGTCAGTAACCCATAATTTTTGGTGTGGCACCAATCCCTCAGTCACTCGTTGAACTCCTCAAGCCTACCCTTTCTCCCCATGCTTGCACATGGCACCGGCAGTATCTCCGAGAATGCCACCGACTCCCCAACCCCCTCACACTGCCTGCCCAACTACTCGAACCTCCCCATCACTACTTCCACAGCCCCCCCGCTAAGTCGTGTGTACCCACATGCAACACTAAATGAGGTTTCTTCCCACCCTGCACACACTTGAGCAGTGCCTGCCCTGCCCTCCAGTACTCAACCTGGGGATAGCGTCAACCCAAATACGGCTGTGCCTTTCCCCCTTGCCACCTCATCTCACCCTTTTCAGTATAGAACCCCAGGATAAGTACCTCTCCCATCCCTTACCTCTTCCTTCTAATGCCCTTCCACCACCAGTATTCATTCTTCCTGCCCTCACCCCGCCTCAGCTGCTCCCTCTGTGACATCTGTATCTGTACCCCCTACTTCCACCTCAACTCTTTTTTCTGCCTTATTCCTCCCATCCCCCTTGAACCCCTTCCCAGCCTGACTACTTCCTACTGGGCTTCCCATGTTGACCTCCCCTCCTCCACTGCTGATTTCCAACCCCTCTCCTATCCCCACTGTTGTCGATTTAGAGCCCCCATTCCCTTCTACCCTGATAGTGATGCCCCTCCTACCCTTCCACCTTCCCATAGCCTTCTTTCCTCCAGTCACCACCCCTCCTTCCTTACTAGCCCCCTTCTACTCTTTCGTCTTCGCTATCTCTTCCTCTAACTGTTGCCATCCCTCTCATGCCCCGCTTGTCCTCACCCTTTCAGTATGTTCCTGCTCCCCGGTCTCTCCAATAGCAGAGGTTTGAATCTATTCCTAGTTGATATCCCTCCTACATCTCTTCCCCTTATTGGTTCCCCCCTCCTACTTGTTCCCCTCTGTGCCACCCCTGGTCCCACCCCTGGTCCCTCCCTACCTGCAGCCATCTGCTCTCTCCCCTGGTACTCCTTGTGGTCTCTTCCTCCCTCATCAGGAGGCCCCCCCTCACCTCGGGCACCCCTTCCCTTCTCCTCTCTTTTCCGTTAGTGCCACCGATACTAGGATAGTGTTCACTCCCTAGTTGTTCTTCCTCCATCCCCCTTTGCCATCCCCTATACCCCCCCAAGGCCAGGATGCCTACCATACTCATCTGCCCTGCCACTTACACTCCTCCCTAACTTCCACAGTTCCTCCCTCAAATTAGCCAGTCGTCTACAGACCATACATCCACCCCTCATCCTCTAAGCCCAGTCCAGGATCATGGCTGACCCACACGCCGTACACCCCACCACCCTTCCAAAGATGCCTGCCCTATTGCACGTGGCACCTGCCTCATTTAGGCCCCCATCTTATGTTACAGGCTCTTACTCCCAGGTTCTGTACCCTACTACAACTGTTAGTCCCCTATTTACTCAAATTCCTCCCCCCCACATTAGTCCCCCTACTGCTCCCTTGCAGACTGTGTTAATTCAGTCTCAAATCTCATCCATTATATACTGTATTACTGTAGCAATCCTAAAGCCTCCTTGTCTGTTTTTCACCCCTCAGCTACCATACTTTTTGTTCTCAGCTTTCATATAGTTTCACTTAGCCCAGTTAGAAATCCTATTGCACTCCAAGTATTACTCAGCTCAGTTAGATAAATAAACAGAACAACTAAATCTGTATTATTACAGCAATCCTAAAAGTATCCAATCACTGCTTTGTCTTCATGCCAGAGATCCTGCTGTAATGTAGGACCACAGAGGATCCTAGGCGGGAGGGTGGGCAACTCTAAAGTCCCATCAGAGCTCCATTGAGCTCGCTCACTCCCCCTCTCTCACTTGCTTGTTCTGTTTCTCCTAGTGCTGCAGGCTGCCCTTTTCCACTGGGCTTCTGCTTGCATTGGCACCTTTTTCTGCCCACAAAGAAATCCACAGTAGTCCCAACAGAGCTCTGTTGAGCTCGCTTACTCTCCCTTTCTTACTCACTTGTTCTGTTTCTCCTGGCACTGCAGGCTGCCCATTTGTACTGGGCTCCTACCTGTGTTGGCACTTTTTTCTGCCCACAAAGAAGTTCACAGCTGTCCCGACAGAGCTCCATTGAGGTGGCTCACTCCCCCACTCTCACTCACTCATTCCATTTCTCCTGGAACTGCAGGCTGCCCATTTGTACTTGGCTCCTGCCTCCGTTGGCACCTTTTTCTGCCCAAAAAGAAATCTGCAGCAGTCCTGACAGAGCTCCGTTGAGCTCGCTCACTCCCCCTCTCTCACTCACTCATTCTGTTTCTCCTAGTGCTGCAGGCTGCCCTTTTGTACTGGGCCCCTGCCTGCGCTGATGCCGTTTTCTGCCCACAAAGAAATCAGCAGCAGTCCCGACAGAGCTCCATTGAGCTCACTCTCCTTCCCTCCCTCATTCACTCGCTCATTCTGTTTCTTCCGGCACTGCAGGCTGCCCTTTTGTACTGGGCTCCTGCCTCCGTTGGCACCTTTTTCTGCCCACAAAGAAATCTGCAGCAGTCCCGACAGAGCTCCGTTGAGCTTGCTCACTCCCCCTCTCTCACTCGCTCAATCCGTTTCTCCTGGCGCTGCAGGCTGCCCTTTTATACTGGGCTGCAGCCTGCATTGGTGCTTTTTTCTGCCCACAAAGAAATCCGTAGCAGTCCTGACAGAGCTCCACTGAGCTTGTTCACTCCCCCTCCCTCACTGGCTCATTCTGTTTCTCCTGGCACTGCAGGCTGCCCTTTTGTACTGGGCTCCTACCTGCATTGGTGCCTTTTTCTGCCCACAAAGAAATCTGCAGCAGTCCTGATAGAGCTCCGTTGAGGTCACTCACTCCCCCCTCCCTCACTGGCTCATTCTGTTTCTCCTGGCACTGCAGGCTGTCCTTTTCAACTGGGCTCCTGCCTGCATTGGCACCTTTTTCTGCCCACAAAAAAATCCACAGCAGTCCCGACAGAGCTCATTTGAACTTGGTCACTCCCCCCTCTCTGACTCGCTCAATCATAATCTGTCCCAAACACTGATTTCCCAGAGCGACTGCGCAATTCTGCACCAGAAGTGCGAAAACATATTTCAGCCAGGATGTGAAAAATGGCAGCTGTACTTTTCATAAGGAAGTGTGAAAAAATGCCAGTGTTGAAATCTGGCATGAAAATATTACTAATTTGCGAAGTTACAAGAGTGCGTGGAAACTGCGCAACGCACGCTCATAACACAGTCATTTTATGGATTTTCATTACAAAATTTTCAACATAGGCATTTTAGGACCTCTGCTCATGAACAGTGTCACTGTAATTTTCTTAATGTGTCCCGAACACTGATTTCCCACAGCGACCATGCTATTCTGCGCCAGAAGTGCGAAAACACGTTTTGGCCAGAATGTGAAAAATCACAGCTGTACTGTTCATAAGGAGGTGTGGAAACATGCCAATATTGAAAATCTGGAGTGAAAATATTGCAGATTCATGAAGTTACGATAGTACGTAGCAACTGCACAATGCACGCTCGTAAAACAGCCATTTTTTGTATTTTTTCCACCAAATTTGCAACATAGGCTTTTTGAGAGCCCACCTCATGAACACTGGTACTGTCATTTTGTTAACCAGTCCCAAAAGGTGATTCCGTGCAGTGACAGCAAAATCACCTTTCAGGGCCGATTAATGCCATGACAGTGGCTGAATTCATGAAGCAGAGTCCCAATAACCCCATGTTGAAAATTTGGTGCCAAAATTCCTCAAAAATGCCTGAGATATGCACCAAAGTTGAAAAAACCATATTTATGCCATTATACAGCTTACCGGCATTTCTTCAGTTCGCGGTCGGCTTTGAAGAGTGCAGACGTGTTCCCGGTCCACCAAAGATTGTCGCGCTGGCCTCTAGAGGTAGGTATAGGGAAAAGGGGTGTGTGGGGAGGTGGGGTACACAGTGGGTGGGTGCGGTTTGGGAGATTGGGGTGCACACAGTGAGGGACCGTTTTCTTCTTTACAGGGGTTTTTTAAACACAAGGGACATCGCGGGACAGTTTTTCCTTTTACAAGTACATTTGGCATGCTGTGGTGGGCTCCCAGCATGCAATCTGAGTGTTTTGGGGGGCTGTAGCCAACATGGGATTGGAGCCCCCCCTGTCGGCCCATACATGGGGGAAGAGCCGAGGGGGATTGGGCACCCCCCTTGGCACACAACAAATCAGGAGGGGGGCATTGTGCCAATGGGGAGTGGGCTCCCCCATCGGCAAATTTAATGGGGGGGAGAGTGAAGCCGATGGGGATTGGGCCCCCCGTCGGCAAAGAAAGACTGCAGGTGGGCGCATGAAGCCGAGGGGGATTGGGCACCCCCTCAGCAAACAACAAATGGGGAAGGGGGTTACAGTGTGCCAATGGGGAGTGGGCTTCCCTGTCATCAAACTACTGGGTCAGAAGGGCAAGGTACGCCCTGCAATGACAGGTCGCTCCCTCATTGCAGCGGAATGGCTGATGCTGCAATGACGAGGCGGACCCTGATTGCAGGGGCAAAAACCTTTTAAGGTGGTGGCATGCTGGCTGAACTAGTGTCAGCAGCGTGCCACCACATTGAGGAGAGTGGGCCAAGCCTCAAAAGGCACTGGGGGCATTGGCCACAACAGTGCTGCACCTCCACAACCTGCTTCTGCAGCAAGCTGCCGCAACATGTTTCTGCACATGCATGCAAGCAAACATAAAAATGGGTGAAAACAGGACCCCAACTGAAAATGAAACAGTGCATCTCTACTGTGCTCTCCTGGGTACATACAGTCAAAAAATGTATCAAAGGAGGACACCATTAAAAAGAAGACATCGCATCTCCACTGGGCTATCCTTGGTAAATATATTTGTAAGCCCCCCACCCCTGCCTTTTGCAAATGACAGGTGGTATGCTGTTTGAATCTGACAGCATTACCAGGTGGGGACTGGGTTCGGGGAGGAATAGGTTACTCGGCACAAGGGCTAGGTTTGTCTACTCTGCACAGGGGCACCCAAGTAACTCCGAACACAGGAAGCAATAACTGTAATGTCCAATACCAGAAATGGGATTCTAAAGTGTGGCTTTTATTCACATCCAAACAGAACAAACAAAGCATAGATGGACCCCCACGGGGCTACACTTTGGGTAATGCAGATTAAAAAGATCAAGAACACTTCTTCAACTCTTCAGCCTTCAGGCTCTGAACCCACCGGGCACACAGCCTGGACTTGCACACTGCTTTGGGTACACAGTCCAAACTTGTACACTATTCTGGGTTTTCCCTGGCTTAGCTCCCCTGCCAGCCACTCGGACACCTTACATTTGTAATGGAAACATTTTCTGGTGGCTCCCTAAACCACCTAAGAGCACCTCAGCTCTATCAGAGAATTCTTCCTTTTAATCCCACATCTAGGTACTTTCCTCAGGCACTGGTCAAGTACCTGAGAGAAAGTAAAGGTGCCACAGAGCAAATCCGTAGAGGTGAATTTGGTTACTACTGATGGGGGGGTCTCCCACCTCTCGCTCCCACAATTCATACTTGGCCATTTCTCTGGACAGTAAACATCTCATTCTGTAAAGCTGGCAATGTAGATTAAGGCTAAATGTCTGTCACATTTCCTCTACTTGTCTTGCTTTTCCACTGTCCTGGACTTGAACATACTTTTACTTGGCTTATCCCATTGCTCTAGGCCCTCCACTGATTAAGCAGTCCAATCCCCACTTTACTTCACTCTTTGTGCTGGACTTGAACCTATTTGAGTTAACAGGCAATGTCTATTACACTAGACCTCCTACAGATTAAGTAGTCCAATCTCCACTTTCCAACATTTCAGGTGAAAAACATTGGCCCTCTGTCAGAGCGAACTCACCCTTTGGTTGCAGTTGCGCCACAGGCGATTCCTCCACAGGAATTCCTCTCCCACAGCTTCTGGTGCCACAGCACAACTTGAAAAAGGCAGCTTCTTCCCTTAGCCGGAACCAGGAGGGTTGACCCTGGAAGACAGGCAAACCTTTCCCCCCCATCCCCTCAGGGATGGGGCACTTGGATCAGTAACAGCGGTCTCTACCACTTTAACAATCAGCTTCTGTGTTCCTCTTACGGTGGAAACACACACCTCCCTCACAGTAGCTCTGAAACAGAGCTTAAGGATCTGAGAGCCTGCACACAGACAGCTGTGCTACTTCCTCTCTCCAAGACTGCACACCGACTCTGTTCAAATTCCTCCAACATTCTACCCTAACTTCCAACTGCAGAATCCAGTGTGGCTCATGCAGCTGCGAGAGTTCTATGGTGATGTCATCCCTCAGTCTCAGCTGAGACTGAGAACAGAGTGAGACAGTGTGAAATCCATTTAACTGGAGTTTCACAAGCTGCCTTCCCTGCCTACCATTAGGTCTTACTGGGATGCTAGTAACCCCGGGTAACAGGGGAGTTACATATTTCAAAAATGTGTAAAAGCAGGACCCCGTTGAAAATGAGATTGCATCTTATCTGGTCCATTCTGGTATAGATAGCTAACATAAATGTGTAATAGCTGGTCCCAAGTACAGTTGAACCCCACTGTAATGTACATCTTTGTTGCTGTATCCTGTGAAAAATACTGGGCCCCACTGAAAATGAGAAATTGCCTTTCAGCTAGGCTAGCCTAGATACATTTTAAAAATGGATAAAAGCAGGGCCCCATCGGAAATGAGATATTGCATCTCTGCTGTGCTATGCTGGCAAAATACAGTGTAAAACTGGGTAAAAGCAGGACCCCCACTGAAAACGAGGTATTACATCTGAGCTGTACTGTCCTGGGTAACTACAGTATAAAAATTTGTCAAAGCAGGGCCCCATTGAAAATGATATATTGCATCTCAGCTAGTCTATCTTGTGTAAATGTATAGTAAACATTTCTACGAGCAGGACCGCAGTAAGGAACTACTGTATAAAGTACAACTCTAAAGCTGAGGATGACTGTGGTCCTTAAATAAATTAAATTGTAAAAGTGACATAATAACTGCTATACTAAGATATGTATATACTGTACAATACTAAAAGAAATAATAAAGTCACACAGATTAACAAACATAACAACATAAAACAAACAAGACCAGCCTTGTTGCAACTAGCCAAATCGTATTTATTTTACAGGTTTTTTTGAGGGGGGATATTTCTAGGTGTGTGGATAAGTGTGGTAATTGGTTAATACGTTTGTTAACTGACTAGTGATTAGTGTTACGCTAATACTCATCTCTTCCCCAGACTATAGCCTCCTGTCCAAAGCACGAGGTGCAGCTGCAAGCCACTGCCTTATAGTGATATACTCTTCAAAGAAAGGGAACTGTGTCTGATCACATGTTGTCAATACAATGCGTTGTAGCTTTCTTCATGCAATGCACTGCAGGCCCTGCTGAAGAAAGGAGATAACACCTGCATTGTTTATTCAGGAAACTGGGTAGGCATTAGGGACTGACAACTCCCAAAGAAGACCTCACCCCACCACTGATTCGCCAAGACTCTGGAGACACCAAATTCTAATTTTTTTCCCTTTTGCTGCTTGAGATTGGGAGTGGGGATGTTGGGTTGGAAATCCTAATGCTACATTTCACTACTTTTTTGGTATTAACGTGAGCCCAAAGAAGTTTTCTGCAAGGAATTTCCTTTCTTTTTGAGATAGTGGAATTATCCTCATTCAAGTGTAGAGCCCTTTGCCAAGGGAAGACTCTATCCACCTATGGAAGTGCAGGGTCCTTGTGGGCCCTGGAGTTCCATGCAGTGATGGATGTCAAGAATTCATGGGTCCGTCTGGTGGGCTGCGGAAACACAGGACCCTCTGGTCCTTGCACTTCCATGTGTCTGCAGATACAGAGGCACAATACAAACAGTCAGTCTGTCAGTCAATGCACAGGGCCTTCTGCCACCCACAGGGGCAGAGGTGCAGGTCTGTATGCCAAGAGAAGAGCTGTCTTCACTATATGGTACCCTAGCCAATGTGGGTAACCCTGCAGTTTTCATTGCCTGGCTTGGGGGAGTGTTGCATAACAGTGCAATCCCAGCACCCCCACCCCATGTAGCTGGGTCACTGAGCTCATCTCTGAACTCAGGTCACTGACACGGGATCAGAAATCATACTCGCTGGGGTGAATACTGGCACTACACACAAAGTTTTTTAATAATTATAATTTTTTTCTTATTTTGACCCAAATGTTTATGATTTCCCTTATAAACATGATAAGTGGCATTTATTTATAGTATATTGTCTGAAACGTCATTTCAAACCACAAGTGCGAAAACATGCCTCGCCTAGAATTTAAAAGATGGCATGGTCACATTTATGAGGTGGTGTGAAACAATGGCTGTGTTGAAAGCTTGGAGTTCAAATATTAAAAAATCAACAAATTTATGAGTGAACATTGAAATATTGCAACAGTCACTTATAACCTGGGTATTTTAACATATTTGTACACCAAATTTGTAGCATAGCCTTCTTACTACCCCACCTAATAAAGCCAGTGAAACCTTTCAAATCTGCAGTAAAATGTCATTTTGCTCCACACTTTGGCCAGGATTTGAAAAACGACAGCTTCCATGTTTATGAGGTAGTATGAAAAAATAGCTATGCTGAAAATTTGGGGTAAAAATAATGAAAATTGCCAAAGTTATGAACTTGCATGTATATATTTCTAAGCACGCTAATAGCTTTGTCATTTTTGCATATTTTGACCCCAGATTTTCAACATAGCCTTCTTATGACCACATCTCATGACAATGATATTGAACATTTTCAAATCCTGCCCGAAAGGTGATTTCGCAAAGTGATCTCAGAATTACCTTTCAGGCCAGATTTGTATAATTCCACTGCCATTAATCATAAGGTGGTGTCCCAAAAAGGCCATGTTGAAAATTTGGTGTAAAAATATGCAGAAATTACAAATTTATGAATAAACATTCAAAACCTATTGAAATGCATTAATCCACACTTACCTTATTTTCTGATAGAAATCACAGTCACCAGTGCCAGCAGCAAGATGTCTTCAATTGTAGAGTGGAGTTATGCCATGGGACATGTTCAGGTGAGGGAGAGTATGTAGGGGGTGTAGGTGATGTGGGGTGGTGGGTGCTGAGTGGGAGGTTGGGGTGAGGTGGGGGTGTATGTGGGGTCACATCAGCAAGGGACCATTTTGTTTGTTACAGGTTAAAAAAACACACAAAAAGGGACAGTTTTCTTTATTACAGGGAACACACCCACATTCAGACACCAGGGATTGGGCACCCTGGTGTCAGGCTATTGTTCGAAGAATGGGGTGGGTGACCTGGAGGGGAAGGGGTTCAAGAGAATCAGTACCAGAGTGAACACCCCAATCTGCTTATATTATAAACATAAACACTGGGAAATCGGGTGACCTGACGGGGAAAGGGGGGAGAAAAAAGTGGTGCTGGGGGTGAGCACGCCAATCCACTTAACAAATATTTAAATAGCAACAATGGATGGATGGATGGATAGACAGACTGACTGACTGACAGACAACCAGATGTATAGATCAATCAATAGACAGACAGAGACAGAGAGAACAAGGAATCACTGGCTCAAGTGTGGGTAATGTGGTGTGCTGTGGTGTGTGCTGAGTGGGAAGTCTGGGAGGTGTGTGTGTGTGTGTGTCTGTGTGTCTGTGTGAGATCAGTGAGGTTCTGTTTTCTTTGTTACACATTTAAAAAAATCAATGAGGGATGGTTTTCTTTATTACAAGGAACACATTCACACTCCAACAGTGGGGATTGGGCACCCCAGTGTCAGGCTATTTTTCAGGGGGGTGGATGACCTGGAGGGGAGGGGTTTCAAGAGAAGCAGCACCAGGGGTGGACATCCTAGTCTGCTTGTATTATTTTTTTAAAATCATAAACACTGGGAAGGGCAGGTGGGTGACCTGGAGAGGATGGGGAGAAAGAATTGGTACTGGAGATGGGAACCCTGGTTAGCTTAATAAATATTTTACATAGCTGGTATGGATAGCTAGATAGATAAATAGAGAGACAGCTAGATAGACAGACAGACAGATAGATAGACAGACAGACAGACAGCTAGAAAGAACAAGGGATCACCAGCTCACTGCTTGAACTGAAGTCAGTAGCATGACTCCAGCTGCGGCTTCAGCATTCAAGAATGTTCCACTGTTGTCATACAGAGAACACAGGTGAATGGCTCCTTTCACTAAGCTGGGTACCCTGAATTTTGGGGTGCCCAGGTATTTCTGGGCATTTTTTTAAACAAACACAAGAATCAACAAAATGGCTCCTGTTTAGCTAGGTTCAGGTCTTCTTTTTTGTTGTTGCCTTTTAATTGCACAATATTTACATATTTGCTCATGGTTTTTAGTTCAGGTGGGACAAGATGGCAGCCACCATGACGTGAAAAACTGTAATCATGCTGTGACAATCAAGTAATGAGAAAACAAAAATGGTGTGTGACATGGAATTTTTTGTGTTGTATCAGAACGTTATCCAAAAAACCCTACGGAGTAAACTCAGAACAGCAAAAAAACCAACCAACCCCCCAAAAATTGAACACCTTATAACTCTGGAAATGTTTAATATTTTTTCACAAAACCCTCCAAAGGCACTACCCTGGCATAGTACACTTATACCCTGAAATTTTCTGAACAAAATTCTATTCCGTGTAGGCTGTACATGAGAGCAAAACCAAAAAACCATGTAAGTATAGGGAAACAAATAGACATCTACAGGAAAGTGACATGTGCAGATCTCAGAAACCACATAGGTTACCACCACAAAACTTCACATGTTTAGACCTTGCCTAGTAGACAATGCATGCAAAATTTCAGCTAACTTTGTCAAAGGCTGCCAGAGATATTGTGGTGCAAAGTTAGAGGCTTAACATAGAACCTGTTGCTTATTCCTAACTATACTGTCAACTGTACCAGAATAATATATAGAGCTATATACATTATGCCTATATCATTGCAAGGGTTTAAAACCACTTTTATGCCTACGTTTGTAATAAAATACTCAGTAAATATAGTTGCCAGTATCAGTTTTTAAAAATCTTTTCCACCGAAGTTACATTTTAACTGTACATATTACATTCATACAAAGGATGTATTAGCTTAGGATGATGCTGGCACGTTTCTGATAGTAAACAGCACAGCACCACACCACACCAAAAGATTTAATGCTTTCATAATGGGTGTGGCAACAGAGCAGACATTCTTTTAAACTTCAAAACCACACAATGGGAACCAAAAATGGCCACACTGATATTTTTGCCAGGATACATCATTGCAAAAAAACAATACTGTATGATGACATTTTTTTGTTTGCTGACTAACAAAAACTGCTGCAGTAAGTGTCTGTAGAAGTACAAACATTCTGTTGTGTACCCTTAATACAAATGGCTGCCTCGGAGGTACTGTGTGAAAGCATTATCCCTGATTTGTTACAGTTTGGGATTGAGAAGTAGAGATATGATATGGGGTTGCAAGAAAATCATAGGGGTCTTAACAGCAACCCATGAGAATCCTTAAATGTGGGAGATCCCTGGTCACTCTGGAATCCAGGGCAGGTCCCTCTCAGTGATCACGGAGACAATATTCTTATGTTTTTTCCCTTTCATTCTATAATTGTTATACAAACATTGTTATTGTGAGAAATTCACTGATCCACACTCTCTGTAATGCTGACTGTTATAAAGTGTGCAAATCAATAGACTGTCTGCCTGTACAATGTGCAAATCTATGGAAAGTTTATCTGTAGTTAATTCCAGGGCGTCCCTGAAAAGGGGACTGCCATGACCTCAGTGGGTCTACCCAGTTACCAAAATTAAAATAAATAATATGTGCTCTAGTTATGCTTCCATATTTCTTACCAGTTAGGACACTCTCAGCTCACCACCATGCTTTCTACTAGGGCTGCACATGGAGCTGATGCTGTTCTATTTGTGTTCTTGATGTGCATTTGTTTGTATGTTTGTGTTACAGTTTGTTAAAAATATATATTCGGGGTGGAGGCTTGTTATTTGGCCTTATATTCTTCACACAAGTGAGGGGTTGCAATACTTGTAAATAAACAGCTTCCTAAGTGCACAGGATGGTAATAGACCCCGTCAAGGGCTGATATGTGTCTGTAGAGGGAGAACTGCATGGAGAACCAGTAACCTATGGCAGTATATATGCCCCCATAGTCTTTGATCTTTAGTCTTCTATCTAAAAATATTGGATCTTATTAATAGAGAACAATTCCAGAATCTTACTCTGGGGAGGGGACTTCAACTGTGTCATGGTGCCAGAGCTAGAGCACTTGGGGGGGGGGTGAAGAATGACATAAGAGCATCATGGCTATGTGGCAACTTAGTATAAGTGATTTGGATCTGATTGGACAGCTAATCCAGAGGTGAAAAGAATATACATTCTATTCAAACCAGCATAGTTGGTGGTCAAGGCTGGATTACTTGTTTATTCCAAGGGTGCAATATCATAAACTGGTGAAAGTAACGTCACATACATATTCCTGATCAGGAAATGGTCAACTTGACCATGACAACCAGGGGAGAGAAAGAAGGGGTTCCCACCTGAAAATTTCCAACATACATACTAGCGAGGGAGCAGCTCAAAACTGTTTAAAGACCAATAGGAGATATATAAAGCCATGCATCAGGCAAAGGCCACAACAAAGGTGGCATATTGGGAGGCAAGAAAAGCATATATGTGAGGGATTATCATCAGCTATGTTGTGCGGGTTAAAATGGAGAGGCACTACAAGCAGAATGGTCTGTTCTTTGTTAGGCAAAGAATATTCAAATGGGGAAACAGACCTGGCCCAATGTTAGTGAGGCTGGTGAGGGGAAGGAGAAGACCTACCTGTGTTCTGGTAATCAGAGATAGGCAAGGGAATTTGGTCCACAAGGGGTCCCAGGTTAGAGAGCTCTGGGAATTTTATAACTAGTTGTATAGGGCAATATATGAGGATGGGACAGCATGGGGAAAGGTTTTCTGGATGGCATTACACTCCCCACCATCTCGGAGGAGCAGAAGGAAATGTGTTGGGTGAAAGTATCTAAGGAGGAAAAGATTATGAGAGCCATTAGAGGACTGAAGAAGGGGAAAGCCAGGGGGCCTGATGGCTTTGTTATGGCATATAATAAAGAGATGAGAGAAACCCTGGTTGAACCATTACAAAACCTGGTAGAGGAAGCTAGGGAGGATGGGGGGGGGGGCTACCTGAGACTTGTTATGTGACCTCTATCTGTGTACTGCTGAAGCCAGGAAAAGACCCAGAAGAGTGTATATCATACAGCCCCATCTCCCTCCTAAATTGTGACCTTAAAATTATAGCTAAGACTATGGCCAGGCATCTCAAACAGGTGCTCCCCAGCAAAGTTCAGCCAGATCAAACCAGATATGTTTAAGGCCATCTATCTTACCATAATATGCATAAGCTATTGAATGTAGTTCACTGGGGTGCTTGGCATCCTGGGCATGCATGTGTACTGCCCATGGATACTGAGGAGGCCTTTGATCACATAGAATGGAGCTACCTGTTTGAAGCCCTGGAGAAGATTTGGGTTGGGAGATGAGTTTTTGGGAATGGTGTGGATGCTGTACAAAGCACCCATGGCATGGGTTTTGGTGAATGGGGTCCTATTGGAAGAGTTTTGACCCTATAGGGGTACGACACAGGGCTGCTCCCTCTCCCCCCTGCTCTGCACTTGCCACGGAGCACCTCACCATCAAAATAAAGGAAACCAGGGATTTTAACAGGGTGATGAGCAAATACAGAGTACAGCATAAAATCATGCTGTATGCTAATGATTTATTGCTGTACATCACCAAACCGCAGTGGTCGATGCAGGCCCTCCTACAGGTTCTCTCAGATTTTGCCTCCTTTTCTGGTTACAAACTTAATCTGCATAAATTAGAGATGCTTTGTATTGAGGCACCAGGAGATGCACAACCAGAAGAAGCATGGGAACTAAAGGTGGTCTGTGGCTCTCTTACAAATTTTGGGATAAGACTGGGTGGGGGCTTGGGCAACCTATACCAGTGAAATTATAAACCTTTGTTTATCACCATCCTTAATGAATTGGAGAGATGGAGGGCACTCCCTACTTCATGGATATGGTGTGTTAATTTGTTACAAATGAATATCCTTCCCAGGCTGTTATATGTGATGTAAATGTTGCCAATGGGACCTACTAGAGCAGATCTTAAACAACTGGAACAAGGATTCACTACTTTTATTTGGCAGGGAAAGCACCTTAGAATGAGTTTACAAAGATTAAAAAGCGAGGTGCATCTGGGGTCTCTCAACTTTTCAGATCTCAAGTGGTATTATCTGGCAAGTCAACATCAGTATATCTAAGATTGGATGAATCGGGAACCAGTAGCCAGTTGGTTAGACCTGGAGGAGGAGGGCTGCCCCAGGCACCTTTGTATGTATTTAGCAAATGGGGTAGGAGATCCTATGGGCACCTAGGCAACTCTAAACCATTAGTTGGAGGCATGGGAACAGGCCAAAAAGAGGAGAGGGTCTGAAGGAGGTCACACACTACTGGTGCCAGTGGCTTGCAATCTGGGATTTCTACCTGGACTGGAGGATGTTGGGTTTAGAGAATGGGAAGAAAGAAGGGTGAAATGCTTAGCAGATCTATATAGTAGTGGTGGGATACGTCCATTTTGTGGATCTGCAGGAGAAATGGGGGATTCCAAATTCCCAACACTTTAGATATCTACAGTTAAGGACATTTGGAAGAGGGCCACATAGAGACCCGGCGCAAGCATAGCCCTTAGTAGAAGTGGAGCAGGTAGTATATGCCAGTAGGAAAGATGGTAAAGGGTTGATATGGAAAATAACCAGACAAGATAGACTATATCTTCTTGACCCTACGGAAAAGGTGAAGGCCCTACTGGAGTGGTATTTGGGAATAATCATCATGGATGCAAACTGGAAAACAGTCCTATGATCACATATGAGATTACTGCTATGTAATAATCAAAAGGGATCCCAATATAAGTTTTTGCATCAGCTGCATTGTCCCCCCAGTGTGATACACACAGTTAACCTAGCAGTCTCTCTGATGTGAGGAAGATGCGGAAGAGCACTGGGTACATATATGCATTACTTTTGGAACTGCCACATGTTGAGGCAGTTTTTGAGCACAGTATCACAAGACATCACTGCAATGTGGGGCTACTCAGTGGACAATACACCAGTTTCCATGCTTCTGGTTATGCAGGACATGGAAGAGAAGGGATGGGAACAATACCCAAGATGGATCAGAATTTGTTAACTTTGGCAAGACTGTATTCAAAATACATTGGGTATCGTGTATCATACCCATTCTACAGTATCACAATAGAAAATACTGACCATTCAGACTTTAGCTTTGGAATGTTTAACATATGCCCTGAAAGGGAAGGAAGAGAGAGATTCATTAACAGCTGGGGGGGGGGGTGTTCTAGACTCCCTTTCGCCAGCTGAAGCCATGGGACCCGATTTTAGAAGGGACTTAAAGCAATGCACAGGTCTTGCAACTAGTAGTAGTAGTAGTAGTAACATTTTTATTCAACTGAAATACATATCAGTGAAAAGGTACAACTCGACTGAGACAAGCTCATTTCCAGCATGGCCCTAGATACATCTAATGTAAAAAATAAACACAATACACTTACAAAGTATCATAATAAATATTATATATATTGAACATCATAATAAGACATATATCCTACAAACACACAGCAAGTTTAAGTTTATTTGGTCAGCATTTGCCATTACAAAACAATACAACAACAGACAAACAATTATTTATTCACAAAATACCATATATAGTACACTCATTCTAAAACAAGTAAAATCATATTATTCGTGATCCTTCTAATCAATCTGGTACAATTCTTTTGTGATTTAAATAAAACATTGCACATAAATTTCTTATTGCACTATAAATCCTTGTATTCGTTTTTTCCTTATATTTTTGGTCTCAATGAGAAACATTGCCAGATCATTGAGAATTTCTGAGTTCTCTAAGTTGAAGAGTAGATCCAATATATATTTTATAGGCATATATAAAGTCCCTATGAACTTTCCTAACCTTTTAATACGTGAATGTTCATACCATGGGCATCTTAAGACCACATGATTGAGGTCTTCCAATTCATGAAGTTGACAGAAACAGTTCTTAGAGATACTTTCCTCTTTATTATATCTGGCCTCAGTGATATTACTGGGGAAAACTTCAAACCTTAATTGAGTAATAACACTTCTAAATTCAGGATTTTGAACAATGTCCAGGTATGGTTTTAGAGTATGTTCTCTTGTGTTGTTAGACAGCCATGTTGCTATTTTTAATGTTCTTATTGTTTCTAAGTCTGCTACTTGTGATCTCTCTTTTAAGGTTTTTGTTACAGTTTTTTTGTATGCCTCATTTTAAGAGATTCCCTCTTTAACCCAGTTCATCAGATATTCTAGTCTGGCATACTGTAAATTTGTTTTAACATTTCTTTGCCAACTGTTTTTATCACAGACCAGAAACTTTATGTTTTCCTTTAGACAATCACCCAGTAAAGAGCTCTTTCCTTCTCGAGTTAATTTAATCCAGCAATTAATTTGCTTAGTGCGTACCAGATCTATAAATCTTGTTTGTCCCAATTGGGCTCTAACAAGGGCACTAGGGGAGCTGTAGGGTATCTTTAACAATTGTTTATATGCTTTATTTAAAACATCCTCAATCTTGTCTAGCCTTTCACCCCCCAGATTTCTGCTGCATATAGAGCCTGGGTAATCATTTTTTGTTTATTACTTTGAGCATTGGTAACACCGTGTTACCTCCATAAAGACAGCTAAATCTATTCAGGACCTTCAGAGAATCTTGTAATTTTTTTACACATAGGTCTCTGTGTTTATTCCATTTAAGGTTCTTTGTAAATATAACTCCTAAATAGTTAAATTTGTTTACATATTCCAATTTATTACCCATTAATTTTGATGTTCTGTATTTTTTCCTAGTACCAAATACAATAACTTTTGTTTTATTTGCATTTGGTTTAAGATTATGTTCTATGCACAGTGTATCCATTTTATCCAATGCTCTCTGTAGTCCCAGCTGGCTTGTGGATAGCACAACAAGGTGATCAGCGTACGCTAAGACCGGGATTCTCCTATTACCAATTTTTGGTGGGTGAAAATCCGGATTATCTAAAGTTTCAATAATTTTATTTATGTATATATTAAATATTGTCGGTGCTAAAACACAACCTTGTTTGACTCCAACATTAGTTTGTATTTTTGTTGTTAGTAGCCCTGTTCCTGAGTATTTTATTTTTGCCCAAGTGTCTCTGTAGATTCTTTGTATTAATATAGTGAAGTTTTTGTCTATACCCATGTCCCTCATTTTTTCCCAGAGTAAATGTCTCAGTATCGTATTGAATGCTGATGAGAAATCTATAAATGCAGCAAATAATGGCTGCTTTTTTATATTGCAGTATTTTTCTATTACATGATATAATAGATCTGATTTATGGTGCCCATGTTCTTCAGAAAGCCGGCTTGTAGATCATGTATTATTTTATTATATTCTAACTCGGCCGTTAATCTATTTAAAATTACTTTAGCATAAATGTTTGCAATTGTATCCAGGAGAGCAACAGGTCTATAGTTTGCGGGATTGTCATGCAAACCTTTTTTGTAAATTGGTATAATGTGGCTCCCTACCCAGCTATCAGGCATATAATCTTACATGACCATTAAATGATATAGTTTAGTGAGGATCTTAGCCCACCAGTCCCTATTAAGTTTAATAAAATCTACAGTGATGTTCTTTTTCCCCTTTGTCATTGTGCCTTCCTCTAAAGCACTTTCTGATGTCTAAGTTTTGAGTGATATAGTATTCTGTTTTTGTTTGTCACAGACTGTTTCTATCTGTTCTGTCCTTAGTTTCTTGAGTCCCCTGTAGTAAGGGGATTCTCTACTATCATTTTCCTTTCCAAATGATGTGTTATCTAGATTCACAGCTTCTGTACACGTTAGCAGATTTTTGGAGAGTAATGTTTTTAAAGCTTACATTTCTTTTTCAGATTGCTCTAAATGATATTCCAGACCACAATTTTGTATATTATTCTGCCTTTTTAATTGTCCTTCCTGCTCTTTCAACAGATCCATTTCTTGATTTGTTTTATCAGTATTAGCCCCAGTTCTTAGGCTATTTTGTTTTCCTTGGGCTTGTGTTATACCATTCTTTCTTTTTTCCCTTTTGTCCATATTTTTTCCTGCCTTTTTATGAATATTGTGCATTAGTCTACCCCTCTTGTTCTTTCCCTTTCCCGATTTCTTATTTTTCTTCTTTTCCTGTGATACTTCCAAAGATTCTGGAAAATCAGTCACTGAGAAGTCAGGTCTCTGGTATACTTCTCATTGATTACTATCTCTACTTTCAGTTATATTGTCATCTAGGGAAGTGCTAGAGATGGAGTCCATATAATCTGATTTACTTCTAATTGCTTCAATCTTTGCATGGTTAACTGCTACATCATGCCTAAGATTATGTCATGTGTTTCTTAGGAATATCATTTGTTCCATAAGGATAAGATTTGCTGTATGTTGGTGCCTT
Source organism: Neoceratodus forsteri (assembly GCA_016271365.2). NCBI lineage: Eukaryota > Metazoa > Chordata > Ceratodontiformes > Ceratodontidae > Neoceratodus > Neoceratodus forsteri. Next base: position 525,211,654 of record JADMNL010000023.1, read on the forward strand.
AAGTTAGCTATTAGCTCTCCTTTAATCAGGTCTGGTATGTATAGTGGAATGCTCTGGTCTCTTGTCCTGATCTGCTCTATACTTTTATTTTTGCCTGTTTGAGTGATGCTATAACTATGTATGGCATCTTTGATCCCTCTGATTGTCTGCTGTAATTTGTCATTTACCTCTCTAAGTTCCACCTCTGATACCAATATTAAATAAACCTGTGTATTTTGTATCATTTGATTATTCTCAGCTTCTAACCCATTTTCTGTACTTTCCAAATTCCAGGCTTCTATAGAGTCCAAAGTAGTTATATCTGGTTCTTCTTCCTATATCTAAGGCATAACTTGCTTGTCCAGATATTTCTTGATCAAGGATTTGGACAAATTCCTGTTCGGGGGGGTAATCAAAGGGAAAATCAAAACCAAAATCCTTACTAGCTATTAAACTGCTAATTTCATTTTCCCTATCATCCTCCTGGAGAATTACAGATTCCATTTCTTCACTTTTAGACAATAGTGGTAGTGATAAAGCAGTACTAATAGGGTGTGAGGAAAGACTATTCAGTGTTGATGTTTTGTCACTGTCTATTACATTTCATTTCAAATGTTCTGTAACTTTGGGTTGTCTCTGCTTCCCTGACGAGACTTTGCTCATCCCGTTAACCCCGCAGGTTGTGGGAACGTTGCCTAACAAGGGGAGCATCCAGCTTTCTTCCTTCGTAATCCAGCGGTTACCGTCCTCGTTTTATTCCTTGACCCCAAATAGCAAGAGGTAAAGTACAATCAGATTATAATTATAATTAGCTTACAATTATAATTATGATTAAATTATAATTAGATTCGTATAATTAAATTTGTACCAAATAAACCTGTTACACCTATTACACTTCCCTTAGGTACCTTGTTTTGTTATTAAGGGACCACAGTAGTTATACAATGTTCAAGGAGGAAAATTAAGATTAATAGAGGATAAGAAAGAATTTAATAAAAGGAGTGTGATATGTATTCTTGTTATCCCTTGGCTCACATCAATATTTAGATACCACAGTTGGAATAGAGGAAGACACATCAATATTTAGATATCACAGTTGGAATAGAGGAAGACCAATAATATTGGGAATAATCAGCAATAACGTCACCAGTATTTCCAGTGCTCTGATATTCCTCTGATGTTCCGATACTCCTTGGACTTGTGACTTGTGTCAAACAGTCTTATAACTCTTAACTCCAAATTTGACTTGACCCAAGTTCAGCATAAAATTAAATGCATGTCTTCAACCTTCTCCATGGTCTGATCAGAATTGATCAGGGTAGCCCAGCATAGTTCACCAAATCTGTTCATGATCAGTTGATCAGGTGCAAGCCAGGACACATAAATGTAGTGTAAAGTATTGGCAGATTTCTAGGATTAACACACACTCCCCACATATAATAGATGAAATCTAAATCTGGATTTTCTGTTTCGTTAGATTGATTTGCCCAGCCAAACCAAGAAAGTAGATCTACTGGAACACTCAAGTCTGCCATCAAGCACTTCTTTTGATGTTTAGCATTTAGCTCTTTTCCTCTTTCGAGTAACGTCGGAGTCAGGGTCAGGGTCCTTACAAAAACAATAAGCTAGTGCAACATGATAGCAAGCAGACTCTCCTGCTCCTTGAACTATCAGAAAAAGATAAAAGAAGAACTGATAATGAGAAGACTCCTTTTTATGTTTGCTTGCACGCATGTGCAAGAAACATAGTGCCTTCATTGGAGACTTCGGAGGTGTGTCACCTTCTCCTCCAATTCAGTCAGTGGGCTGGCAAGCGCGGCCCCTGTAAGCCAATGCATTTTGGAGCTGTCTCTGACACGCTCCCAAGAATGCAGTAACTTTCTGATTGAAGGGGAGCCTACGCTTGGTAGGCACCAATAAGATATTGGCTGCTCACGCGCAGCTCCCCTGAACAGACATACGCGCCCCGTACTGCTATAGCCACAGGGTGCCCAATCCCCATCTGCTGAGCTCGTCCCCCAGTTGCTGAGCTGCGTCCCCACCCCCAGTTGTAGGTGCCACGCTGGGGCCCACCCCAGCGTGGCAAGCCTATGATCCTTTGGCCGTGGGGTGCCCAATCCCCGTTGGCTGAGCGCCCCCAAGTCCTTGTGCCATGCTGAGGCCCACCCCAGTGTGGCAAACATCCACGGCGTCTTTTTTTGTAAACCTGTAAAATAAAAACTGTCCGTGGGCATCTCCCACCCCCTCCACAACCCGCACCCACCACCGTGCCAGCCTCCCCACCCCCGCTCACCCCATACTTACCTCCAGACTCCGGTAGCGGCGATCTTGGTGGACCGGGAACCGTCTGCACTCTTCAAAGCCCGACCGCGAACTGAGAAATGCGGTAAGCTGTATAATGGGTTACATGGGGGTTTCAACTATTGCATATCTCAGGCATTTTGGGAATTTTGCCCAAATTTTCAACATGGGTTTTGGGACCCCTTCTCATGAATGATGTCACTGTCAAGGCGTTATTCCGGGCCCAAAGGGTGATTTCGTTCAGTGACTGTGCGGTGACTGCGAAATCACCCTTGGGCCTGGGCCGCCATGACAATGACATCATATGAAAGAGTTCTAAACATATTAAAGTGATAAATCAAAAAAAAAATGACTGTTTACGAGGTGCGTTCGCGGTTCCTCACAGGCTCGTAAGTTCGTGAAATTTCAATATTTTCACTCCAGATTTTCAACATTGCCATTTTACCACACCTTCTTATGAGTAGTACAGCTGTCATTTTCACATCTCACCCAAAATGTGTTTCTGCCCAGTATGGCGCAGAATGGTGCAGTCGGTGTGCGAAATTAACGTGCTGGAGACATTAAGAAATCACAGTGACACTGTTCATGAGCAGAGGTCTTAAAATGGCTATATTTGAAAATTTAGTGAAAAAATTCCTAGAAATGACTGTTTCACGAGGTGCATTGCGCAGTTCCTCGCTTTCGTAAGTTATTAATTTTCAATATTTTCACTCCAGATTTTTCAACATTGCCATTTTACCACACCTCCTTATGAGCGGTATAGCTGTCATTTTCCATATCTTGCCCAAAATGTGTTTCCGCCCATGTAGTGCACAATGGCGCAGTATGTGCAAAATCAATGTATGGGCCACATTAAGAAAATCACAGTGACATTGTTCATGAGCAGAGGTCTTAAAATGGCTATATTGAAAATTTGGTGAAAAAATTCCTAGAAATGACTGTTTTTCGTGCGTGCGTTGCGCAGTTCCTATGCATGCTCGTAAGTTTGCAAATTTAATATTTTCACTCCAGATTTTCAACATTGCCATTTTATTACACTTCCTTATGAACAGTACAGCTGCCATTTTTTCATATGTCGCGCCAAAATGTGTTTCGCACATGTAGCGCACAATAGGTGCTGTTGGTGTGCAAAAGCAATATTTAGGACAGATTAAGAAAATCACAGTTACACTGTTCATGAGCAGAGGTCTTAAAATGGCTATGTTGAAAATTTGGTGACAAAAGTCCATAAAATGACTATTGTTACGAGTGAGCAATAGCAGTTTCCACGCACCTTGTAAGTTCATGACTTTGTAATATTTTCAGTCCAGATTTTCACCAGTGGCATTTTTCACTTCCTTATGAACAGTACAGCTGTCATTTTTCACAACATGGCTGAAGTGTGTTTCACACTTTCAGCGCTGAGATCATAAGTAGCTGTAGGAAATCATTGTTCGGCACAGATAAAGAAAATCACAGTGACACTGTTCATGATCGGAGGCATCAAAATGCCTGAGTTGACAATCTGCTGTAAAATATCTCAACCTAATTATATTACGGTTGTCGTTGCACAGTTTCTATGACGCTCATGACTTCACCATTTTTAAATATTTTTACTGCAGATTTGCAACATTGCTATTTTACCCTCCCATGAACAGTACAGCTGTCATTTTACATCCTGTTCGGAATGTTTTTGCACCTGTGGTGCTAAATGCCGTAGTCGCTGTGCATAAGCAGCTTTCGGCTACAAACTGATATTCCCCTGTTCATGAGGTGGGGTCACAAAAAAAACATGTTGAAAATCTGGGGTGAAAATACCAGCGAATGCCTGAGGTATTAGGGTTTCCAACCATAGCGCCCAACCCTGTAGAGAATGACAGGCATCAGGGGTGTGACTTGGGATTCTTGCCTGTAATGCTCATACCATTCCACACCCTGCAGCCAGTGAGAGAGCATCGGGGTATGCCTTGGACTCTTCAGCCTCAAAGTTCACCCCATTCTTCTATATCGCACCCATCTCACGCATTTCCTAATGAAATGGGGAATGCGCATAAGAGCCAAAGACCCCAAGGAACACCGTGACACTTGTCAGTGTCTGCAGGGTGGGGTGTGTGAAATGGCGGAGCGTTATGCCTGATGACCCAAATGCACACCCCAATGCCTGTCACTCTCTGCAGGGTGGTGGTGAGGTTGGCTTCAGTTCAGTACTTACTGCCATTCCTATTCGCAGCTCTGTAACTTCTACATTACCACTGCCAATGCCAGCAAGCAAACATTGGCATTGACAAATGCTTCGTAAGGCAGCAATAAACAAGCATTTGTCAATGCCGAATGTTGCTTGCTTCTATGTGCTGTTTAGGTATTTGGAAGTCATTGGAGTGCAAATATTGGAAATTCACAAACCTACGAGCGTGCGTGGGAACTGTGCAACGCACACTTGTAAAACAGTCATTTTTAGGAATTCTTTCACCAAATTTTCAACATTGCCATTTTAAGATCTCTGCTCATGAACAGTGACACTGTGATTTTCTTAATGTGTCCCATACATTGATTTCACACACCGACTGCGCCATTGTGTGCTACATGGGTGAAAACATGTTTTGGGTGAGATGTGAAAAATGACAGCTGTACTTCTCATAAGAAGGTGTGGTAAAATGGCAATGTTGAAAATCTGGAGTGGAAATATTGAAAATTCGCTAACCTACGAGCGTGCGTAGGAACTGCATAGCATGCCTTCATCCATTTTAGTAATTTTTAACCAAATTTTCAACATAGCCATTTAAGACCTCTGCTAATGAATAGTGTCATGGTGATTTTCTTAATGTGTCCCATACATTGATTTCGCATACTGACTGCGCCATTGTGTGCTACGTGGGCAGAAACACGTTTTGGACAGGATGTGAAAAATGACAGCTATACTGCTCATAAGGAGGTGTGGTAAAATGGCAATGTTGAAAATCTGGAGTGAAAATATTGAAAATTTGCGAACCTACGAGCGTGCGTAGGAACTGCGCAACGCACGCTCGTAAAACAGTCATTTCTAGGAATTTTTTCACCAAATTTTCAACATAGCCATTTTAAGACCTCAGCTCATGAACAGTGTCACTGTGATTTTTTTAATTTGTCACGTACATTGATTTTGTACACTGACTGCGCCATTCTGCACTACATGAGTGGAAACACATTTTGGGTGAGATGTGAAAAATGACAGCTATACTGCTCATAAGAAGGTGTGGTAAAATGTCAATGTTGAAAATCTGGAGTGAAAATATTAAAATTGCGTAACTTACGGGCCTGCGTGGGAACTGCATAGCTGCGCTCGTAAAACAGTCATTTTGGAATTTTGGCACCAAATTTTCAACATGGGGTTTAGGACCCCTTCTCTTGAATGATGTCACTGTCATGGCGGTATTCAGGCCCAAAGGGTGATTTAGGAGTCACTGTGCAGTCACAATGAAATCACCCTTGAACCTGAACAATCCATGACAGTGTATAGATATAGAAGGTCCCAAAACTATGTTGGTGGTATAAAGTCAAAATCCTACAGAATGTCTGACAAAGTTGAACCCCCTCATCTAGCCCATTATACAGCTTACCGGCATTTCCTCAGTTCGCGATTCGACTTTGAAGAGTGCAGGCGTGTTCCGGTCCACGAGATCGTCGCGCCAGAGTCCGGAGGTAAGTATGGGGTGAGGGGGTGTGGGAGGCTGGGTGCGCGCAGTGGGTTGAGTGCAGGTTGTGGGGGGGGTGGGATCAGCGCCGCGGGACCGTTTGTTTTCAGGTTAAAAAAAGCGTCATGGACCGTTTGCCATGCTGGGGTGGGCTCAGCGTGGCACAAGGATGACAGAGGCGTTCAGCTGATGGGGATTGGGCACCCGTCGGCCATGGTATTTATTGCCAGCTGGGTGGGCTCCAGCGTGGCACAAGGAGGGCGTTCAGCCGATGGGGATTGGGCACCCCATCGGCCAAAGCCTACTACTGGGAGGAGGGACGAGCTCAGCTGATGGGGATTGGGCACCCTGTCGGCTATACAGTGCGTGCGGGGGCGCGCATGGCTGCATGTGTTGGGGGGGGCTCTGGCGTGAGCGGCGATATCTTATTGGTGCTCGCTCGTGAGCTCTCCCTTCAACTGTGCCACTGCATTTTGGAGCGTGTCATAGACAGCTCCAAAATGCATTGGCTTACAGGGGCCGCGCCTGCCAACACACTGACTGAATTGGAGGAGGAGGTGACACACCTCCAAAATCTCCGATGATGGCACTATGTTTCTTGCACATGCGTGCAAGCAACATAAAAAAGGCAGCAAAAGTAGCAACTTTTGATAGACTTCTAAATTCCGTTATCAGTGTCAGGGTAGAATAGAAATATTAACTTTTGCAGAGTAATGTAAAATGAAAATGACATAGTATTATATCATTTACTCAGCAGCTCGAATGAGGTGCAACTGTACATAACTGCAAGTGCTTTTGTCTCTTATGTAGCTGCAAACACGACTCAGATTGCGTTTCAGCTATGTATCTCAAACCTTAACTTAGAGCACAATGAGGCAAATAGATAGATTTTCTAATAAAATAAACAACAAAATCAGGACAGCAAAGCCGCAGTTCGTCTATCCCGCAGAGCGTCTTCTCTACAGCTCTGCTTGTAGTGTAAGGCGCATGCGCCTTTAAAGCTGAATGGGAGAAGGAAATCTTCTGTTGGGTGATGGTCAACATGTGACCAGTCAAAACCCGGGAACTTTAAAAATGTAGTTTATGAAAAAATAAAAGTATATAAAAGTATAAAAACATATAAATAGGTATAAATGGGTGTCTTCATATAACTTAATAAAAATAAAACCTACAATTAGAGTGAAAACTACATATCAAAAATGCAGAGTGGGACTATCCCCCTTTCAAATCTGAAAAACATGGTCAGTAGTATAATGAACACAAATACACACTAATGTAAAAACAGATGTAGCAATAAATTAAACCAATTTTGCTAGTATGCATTAAAAGCAACATATTCAAAACTCAGGCAGAGACCAGGATAACAAAATATGACCATCTTGTTCTGCTTTCTCTGATAGTTCCTCGGTCTTCTGTTCTCATAAAAACCTGCGTTAATATTTGTGTTTAGAGGCTCTTCATCTCCCTTTTTTCTCCCTGTTAGCATATCTCTCTCAAGTTCGGCAGAGTCGCGATTCTGAAGTCATAGCCTTCTCCGACCCCTTCTCTCGCTGGCCAAATGGCATGTTAGTGCTGTCTCTCTCTCTCTGCTGCCACTTGTCAGTGAGGAATTCAGAATCTCTCTAAACAGCAAAAACAAGAAGAGGTAGGGGAAAGGCAGGACCAAGTTTGCAATAAGATGTTCTGGAAAGACCATATACTTCACGACATAGGTGGCATACCTTTCATAAGAATAAAATTAGCTTAATGGTCCTGCTGTCTGCAGCTACTCCTCAGGTGCAGATGTGCGTAGCTCCCACTTAGTCCAATCATTCCACCTAAGATCAGATTCCAGTGCAAGCACACTTGCCGGATGGTGTTTTCTACAAAAACACATACTACATAACACATAACACAGAATCACAGCAAAACATTGTTGCACCATAGAGTTCAAGTATCCATTAAAGCAGCAAAAGATATACCTATGTCAATTTTTACACATCAAGTAATGCCCTCCCTAACATTAAGAGTTTGATGCAAGGGGTGACTTGTGTCAAACATTTTGGCATTTGTAATTTTGCAATGAAGCCTGCCACAAACAGTGATGCAAGTCCCTTGCACCAAATGTTGGAAGTTAGACCAGCTCCCCTGGTCTAATTTTGCACCATTTGGGGAGCCATGTTACGGGGCTTGCGCCAAAGCTTTGACGCAAGCTGCCGTAAAATTTAGGACATGTTGCAACTCCACCAACCCTTTTAAAATTGGGCTGCATTGCATCAAAGGGGTTTGGCACAGCTTCGCCAAACCCTGTGGTTGATGCAGGTCTTGATGCAAGCCCTGCCTCAACCTTCTAAAATCGGGTCCATGATGTTAAGGGACGGTCTATACTAGGGTCCAAAGAGGGGGAGTATGGTCTGGGCATGATCTTGTCGAAGGTGTTAAGAATGAATATTATTTAACCATTATGGTATATGTGCGGCAACTACAGGAAAGCTTTTATTATTTATGTTACAATATGAAAGTGGAACAGAATGTTTGTTTCTCATGTTTGTAATTCCAGTCCTTTTGTACTTTGGTGTACTGTTTTGTAATATTGAAAGAAATTTTACATTTAATAAAAATATTATAGAAAAAAATATATTCTTTACATTTCAGACTTATTTCTGTGCTAATGATGGAACAAGGCTAATAATGTAAGAGGTATCAATTAAATATGCAAAGTTATCAATAAAATATGCATTCATATTATGAGTACTGGTCATCATATGTGTGTCACACCCACTTCATCTAAGGTCTAATGATACTTTATATGGTCTAACACAACCATATATTTTTGTTGCAAACCCCTAGATTCCACATGTTCCTGGAACTCTTTCTGATGGCTACCAGGCCCTGCTGGGACACTGCTTTCCCAGTTTGTTGCTGCATTGTCCATCAGGCTTGCCTCCTGCGGGTTCCTGCTGCTAACTCCTTGGTAGGCTATTCCACTAGGATCCAGCCACCCTACAAATAGGAGAGGAGTTGCCCAACAGTGCAAACAAAAGAAGGAATGGGATAGAGCCCTTGTTAGGCAGGGGGTGGGCAATGGGCCATCAGTTGCCCAACAAGGACTGCCCTCTTCTGCACTATCCTCCTGTCCACCTCACAGAGATGCAAAAAAACTCAGTTGGAACAAGCCTGACACACCACATATACAGAAACCCCACCTGCTTCAGTCCCCTATACCATCACGTATGGTAACCCAGATAATGGTAGTACAAGCAAGGACTGGAAACCTTGCTTCTTCCTTGGAGGAGGAAAGCATCCTTCAGGATGCTCAATCCTTCTCCTACCAACCCTCAGAAAAGTTCCTATTTATTTATTTATTTGAAATTGGTAACCTAATAAGCCAAATGAGCCAACGCTCATTTCCAGGTATGACTCGAGTTCTAGGATCAGAGTGTGAACCAGCAGGAATGCTAGCATTGTAAACAGTCCCCCAAAACCCATTCACTATAAACATTCTGATTTTTCATGGGACATGAAAGGACATCTCTCAGTCCCTCTTATATTTGGATAACAACACACATTTTTGCTACTTAAATTAGTATGAATATATTGGACCAGTCTCTCAGCAGAAGTAGAGTTACCTTCGGGGACAGTTCTGGTATGGGTGGCTGTGTCCTATCACTATAAACATTCTGATTTTTCATGGGACATGAAAGGACATCTCTCAGTCCCTCTTATATTTGGATAACAACACACATTTTTGCTACTCAAATTAGTATCAATATATTGGACCAGTCTCTCAGCAGAAGTAGAGTTACCTTCGGGGACAGTTCTGGTATGGGTGGCTGTGTCCTATCACAAAACATGAAAAATGTTAAATGTCATGATCTTATGGTAAATAAAAAATGTTTCTTACTTTCCTCTAGAAGGTGCAGAAAACTCTGATACTATATAGAAACAGAGGAAATGTCAACAGAGAAAGAATATGGGTCCATTCAGTCTGCCCTGTTTTACACTATGCTACCCCAGGACCTATTGTCTAGTTGTGTTTATCTCCCTCGCTTCCCCCCTTGCCCTGTCCTATTGCGTCCCCAACAATAGTTGTGTAACTATTAAGCCTTTTGCTTGATACCAACTATGTTTGAAACAATTCATGGTTCTTGCACTAATCACCTCTGCTGGTAGTCTTTTCCATGGCTCATCCACTCTCTCTGTAAAATAAAACATTCTCATGTCACTCTTAAATCTCCTCCCTCCAGTTTCCACTCATGTCCCCAAGTTCTTAGTTCACCATTCCACTGAATAGTTCATCACAATCTACCCTGTTTATTGCTTTCGGGAACTTGAAGGTCTCTATCATATTGCCCCTCTCCCTTCTGGTCTCTAGCAAGTACATATTCAGACAGACCCTTAGTCAATCATCATAGGATCTGTCTGGCTGGATCTGAATGATTTTAGATAGCCTATGCTGCACCTTCTCTACCCTGTCTTTATCTTTTCTTATGTGGGGATTCCAGAATTGGGCACAATATTCCAAATGTGGCCTTACCAGTGATCTACATGTAACCCCCCAAAGGTGGGGCTTACCTGTCGAGCTCCCAGAGGCCCAAGGTGGATACACCTGTGATACCTGTGTTCTGCAGCTGGGATGAGAGCTCGAAGCCAGGAGAAGAGCTGTCGTTGTTGTCCGTTTGTTCAATAATTGCACGCCACTGATGAAAGAAGTGCATCTGCACCCAAAGATGAAAGGGAGGGTTTGCAGACATCTTTGTGGATAACCCAGACTATAATCCCATTGGAGTCAATGTTTGAAAAGTTAAAGTAGCAGCCAAGCCTTGAACTGACTGTAAATTTATTTTATTTATTTATGTATGTATGCATGTTTTGGAGATACACCTTTGAGCCAAACAAGCTCTTTTACAATAGATTGAAGTCGCCATCGTGTGACCCTTGACCCCTGTGATCGACCAACCAGAATACAAGGCACTTTGGAAAGGGCAAAGGCACTTGAGAGGAACAACAACAGGGTGCCTGGTGCCCATTTGTAGACACTGGCAGCTGGTTGTGGTGTACACGGGTATTCACTTTCCGCTGCTATCCTTGGAATACTTCTGTGAAATAAAGCACTTTTGAACTGCATAAGTGTTTCCTGGGGAGTATTTGAAACTCAGCACCATTATCACTGCATAGTGACTGATTTAGCAGTGGAATCTCAAGTCCAAGTGCAGCTGCTTTTTTGCTCGAAGCCAGAGATCCTGGTGTGAGTAAATCTGGTTGCTGGTAGTTCCATCTGAGCTGAGAGAAGAGGTGCTGTGAAGCCTGCACTGTTATGAGATACTGAATTTGCTGACGCCATCTGCAGACTGCTGATATCAGAGGTGAGAACAAGCCATTCTGCACAGTTTGGTCTGTTCAAGGAAGGAGGTGGCCAGGAGTTTGTCTCCAGGGTACTTGTGCCCTTGATTGAATGTTAGATTACAATTTGTTTTGGATTCTCTGTTGGATTACAATTTGTTTCACTAATACAAAAAGAAAGCTTGTGTATCTGTAAGTATACCAGTGCAAGACCCTAGGCAGCGTGACAGCAGGCCTGCAACAGTATTTAATTTATCTGGGTACCCAGTATCTAGGACTAAACTGCAGTTAAAAAAGTGATTGCTTTGAGAGTTATCTTGAAACTGTGGAAATCTACCACTGAGGGTAGTGGAAGGCCCTACAGTACCTTGGTTACAATCTTGTGTGTGGGTGTTTGGAGGCCTAATGCACTAGCTTTCTGGAGAGGCCTGGCCATCAAAGCAGCGCACTGATTGGGGTGACACACTTAAATTATCAAAAAGAATACTTGTGTTGCTACTACCTAAACTCATTGTTAGAATAATTTAGTATGACCCCTGTTTTCCTTTACAGGACCTGCATTGCTAATTAATAATATTGGTGTGTGAGCATATTATTAGCGATCTATCCTGATTGGTACAGAAGTGTTTTAAACTACAATTAAGGTGTGGGTGTTGATTATAATGTGTGTCAGGATGGTATCTGATAGCTATTGAGAAGGTGCGCTGGTACTGCATCCTGGGGGGCAATATACTATTTGTTATCAGATCCACTATTTCCTTCTCTGGGTGGATGCACCACACTATTTCCCTTATTTCCTATCAAAACCAAACCCACCATGTCAGGAGTTTAATGAACCCATGCCCCTCAACCTTTCTTGGTCCCAATGGGTGCAAGGCTGGAGTAATAACTGCGAAAGTAACACCTGTAACATCTGTATGACAGTGCTGTTGCATATTTGGAGGAACAACTGGGATCTTTTTTTTACCAGTTGGACAGATTTGGGATCACTGAAAGAGTGCCCACAGTCCCAGGTGAAAGCTGGAAAATTTTAGAAAGATTTGGGAAAATTGTGAACATTTAGAATAATTTGGGGAAAATTCAGAAATTCAAAATGACATTTAAGGAAGTTGGGAAATGGTGTTTGCAAACAGGTTAGGACCCAAAGAACATGTTGTTGGTCAGTAATATCCCAAGGGAGAGGACACCTCTGAATTGTTGTCTGTGTTGGAATGTGTATTAATTTGTCTTGGTAAGATGAAAATAGAGCATATGTTACATGCGCCTGATAAATTGATACTGACTTTATTTTGTTGAAACTGGAAAAGATCTTACTGTTGTTGAATTGCCTGCATTCTTGATGTCCAATAATTATGAGGTTTGGCACCTTTATATCAAGGGGAGCACTGCAGTTAGTTTGCCTGGATCACTCTCCTCAAGGAACTGGGGGGAGAAAGTGAAGAAACTTCTAGAACAAGAAGGTCATTTGAAGCAAGATTTGAAAGATTTGTTGAATGTTACTGGTAGGAAAATGTGTACACAACTGATTTGTTGGATGTCTTAGGAAGATTGATGGATGAGGTGTGACTGCTATCATGAAAGTATAAAGAGTATAGAAGGTTGCAACCATTTTCTGGTGCACAATCAACTCCCATTGAGGAAGATGACTTTGATAAGTGGCTTGAGCAAGGTACCCAAATCGTGCAAGTTCTGCAGTGTTCGGACATTGAGAAAAGAGCACCAGCTGGTGATGGAGAGCTGAGAACCTGTATGAGTAACTGCTGACCCTAGAGTGGCCCATTCTGCCGCAGCCATTCAAACACCTGACATGAGTCACTGGAGAGAGTTTTGGCCAAGAGAGTGTTCATGGATGCCAAGGTGTCAAGAGAACATCTTCTTTTAGACATTTGTGGAGAGATTGTCACAGTCCTGAAGATCTAAGAAGAGCGAATGAATTCTTATTAAAATATGTCAAGAGCAGGGAGATCTGTCTGTCTGGTTGCGCAACCAAATTTTCTCGTGAGACCTAGGACTTGATCACCCCAATCAGTCTTGCAATTTTCTGCCTCTCACTATCTCTCTACCCTCACTTGCTGTTCTGTCTTTTTCCCCCTTGCATATCTGCTAGTATAAAAATATATGCAAATCATTATGTAGAAATGTAACTTTGAGATCCCTTTGTTTAGAAATTATATAGTGCTACTGTTGAAATGTATATAATTATAGTTTGAGATGATTGCAAAAAGCTATTGTGAACTCAAGGGGTTAACTTGAGAGCAGTTTTTAAGCCCTTTTTCAGAAGCTGTGGAGAAGGGGCCTCAGTTCTGGGACATTGTGTTCTTGCTGCACCTGCCTGAAACATACAAGAACATTTTAGAAAAAAAAAGATGCTTGTTAAGAAGGGGGGTTGCAAAGACTTATAAGAGAGAGCTGCAATGTTTTAGGAGACACAGAGATTGAAGGAAAACTTAGATGGATCTTCTGTTTATTCTGCCTTTGTAAATAGTTATTCTAAACAAATGTTTTCATGTTATTGCTAGTACTAATAAATACTTTTTGTGAATCCTACAACTGCTCCTGGTTTTTCCTATGCTTCCTGACCTGTGTCTTGTCGACGGATGGTGTCAGATGTGGGATTTACATCGTGCATACTCTAAGCCAGGAGTTTTGTCCATGGGTGCTGGACCTAGTACCAGGGAAGCATAGAGAAAAGTATGAATTCTTCAGCAGCAAGACCAGGAGTGGTTACCAGGAGAATGGCAGCCAAACTAGCAGAGACAGAAGCCCAAGCTGAGATTGTACAGCCAGCACAACTTATGGAAAAAGACCAAACAGTTACAAAACCTGAAAGCCTAAAGGACTTTTTCAAATGGTGGACTATACAACAAAAAGAGACAGAGAAACAGAGAAGAGAAGAGAAGAGATGCAGCGACAGGAGCAGCTATCAAAGCAGAAAGATCTGGCACTGGTCCAGCTGAGCAACAAGGTACAAGCAACTTAAAAGACATTAAACTTACAAAGTTGTGTCCCTCAGATGATATCGAGGCATACCTGACAACTTTTGAAAGAGTTGCCACAGCCTGCCAATGGCCAAAGCAGCAATGGACAATCAGACTGGTACCCTACCTGACAGGTAAAGGCCAACTTGCCTACAGCAGTATGGACACTGCACAGTCAGAAAGCTATCACCTTGTGAGAAAAGAAATCCTGAAAAGATACGACATCTCAGCCGAGACTTACAGGCAAAGATTCCGGTCCCTGAAGTACAACGCATTCGACAATCCTCGAGAAGTCTTCACCCGACTCAGAGAACTCCTTATTAAATGGCTCCAACCAGAGGGCAAAACAGTCCCACAGATCACTGGTATGTTTCCAACAGAGCAATTCATCAACATCCTGCCTACAGATGTGCAGCTTTCAGTGAAGAAACATCGACCAGAAAGTGGGGAAAGGCTGTTTCTTTGGCCGAGGACTACCAAATGGCCAGACAGACTACGCATCGGCAAGATAACAGCCAAGCACTGGTTAAGACCCTCTTTTTTCCATTTAAACTCAAAGTCTGATAAGAACTCTGGTGGGGGTAACAAATCTGACCCCAAAGACTTCATTTGTTATGTTTGCTTGCACGCATGTGCAAGAAACATAGTGCCATCATTCGAGTTTTCGGAGGTGTGTCACCCCCTCTTCCAATTCAGTCAGTGTGTTGGCAGGCACGGCCCCAGTCTGCCAATGCATGCTGGAGCTGTCTATGACAGCTCCAAAATGCAGTGGCGTACAGTTGAAAGGGGGAGCTACGCTTCAGTGAGCAGCGATAAGATATTGCCTGCTCATGCGCTCCCCTACACCTACCACACACACACACACAGCACCACGCCGCATGCTGCGTGTTGCCCCACACATATATAGCCGATGGGGTGCCCAATCTCCCATCACGGCTGTGCTGCGCTCCCAAAGCCTTCCACATGCCACACTGGTGCCCACTCCAGCGTGGCAACTGATGATATGGCTGATGGGGTGCCCAATTCCATCGGCTCCACAGCCCCCAACCACCCGTCCTCGTGCCATGCTGAGAGCCCACCCCAGCGTGGCAAAGCATCCAACGTCGTCATTGAAAAAAAAAACTGTAAATAAAACATCACAAAAGGCGCTTCTCCTAGTCCCCTCACAACCGCACCCACCCACTCGCCTGCCTCCCCACCCCCCTCACCCCATACTTACCTCCGGAGTCCAGCGCGATGATCTTCGGTGGACCGGGAACACGTCTGCACTCTTCAAAGCCGACCGCGAACTGAGGAAATGCCGGTAAGCTGTATAATGGGATAGATAGGGGTTTTTCAACTTTGTTGCATATCTCAGGCATTTTTTGGAATTTTTGCACCAAATTTTCAACATGGGGTTTTTGGGACCCCTTCTCATGAATGCTGTCACTGTCATGGCGTTACTCGGGCCCGAAGGGTGATTTCGCAGCCACTGCGCAAAATCACCATTCCGGAATGATTAACAAAATGACACTGCCAGTGTTCATAAGGTGGGCTCTCAAGAAGCTGAAAATTTGGTGGAAAAATTCCAAAAAATGACTGTTTTACGAGCGTGCGTTGCACAGTTCCTATGCAGGCTCGTAAGTTCGTGAATTTTCAATATTTTCACTCCAGATTTTCAACATTGCCATTTTACCACACCTCCTTATGAGCAGTACAGCTGTCATTTGTCACATCTTGCCCAAAACATGTTTCCACCCATGTAAGCCACAATGGCACAGTCGATTGTGCAAAATCAATGTATGGGACACATTAAGAAAATCACAGTGACACTGTTCATGAGCAGAGGTCTTAAAATGGATCGTTGAAAATTTGGTGAAAAATTCCTAAAATGACTATTTTACGAGTGTCGTTGTGCAGTTCCTATGCGCGCTCGTAAGTTTAGTGAATTTTCAATATGTTCACTCCAGATTTTCAACATTGCCATTTTATTACATTTCCTTATGAACAGTACACAGCTGCCATTTTTCCGTCACCCAAAATGTGTTTTCGCATAGTAGCGCTCAATGGTGCAGTCGGTGTGCAAAAGCAATGTTTGGGACAGATTAAGAAAATCACAGTTACACTGTTCATGAGCAGAGGTCTTAAAATGGCTATGTTGAAATTTGGTGACAAAAGTCCATAAAATTATGTTCAAGTGAGCATTGCGCAGTTTCCATGCACCCTCGTAAGTTCATGACTTTGTAATATTTTCAGTCTAGATTTTCACCAGTGGCATTTTTCCACACTTCCTTATGAACAGTACAGCTGTCATTTTCCACAACATGACCGAAATGTGTTTCACACTTTCAGTGCAGAGATGCGTGGTCACTGTAGGAAATCATTGTTCGAACAGATAAAGAAAATCACAGTGACACTGTTCATGATCGGAGGTCCCAAAATGCCTGTGTTGACAATCTGTAAAAATCCTAAACTAATTACATTACAGGTGTGCATTGCACAGTTTCTATGCACACTCATGACTTCAGCAGTTTTTTAATATTTTTACTGCAGATTTGCAACATTGCCATTTTCACCTCCCCATGAACAGTACAGCTGTCATTTTACATCCTGTTTGGAATGTTTTTGCACCTGTGGTGCTAAATGCCGTAGTCGCTGTGCATAAGCAGCTTTCGGCTAACAAACTGATATTGCCACTGTTCGTGAGGTGGGGTCACAAAAAAAACATGTTGAAAATTTGGAGTGAAAATACCAACGAATGCCTGAGGTATTAGGGTTTCCAACCATAACGCCCAACCCTGTAGAGAATGACAGGCATCAGGGATGTGACTTGGGATTCTTGCTTGTAATGCTCATACCATTCCACACCCTGCAGCCAGTGCGAGGCATCGAGGTATGCCTTGGACTCTTCAGCCCCAAAGTTCACCCCATTCTCCTATACCGCACCCATCTCACTGTACTTCCTGATGGAATGGGGTGCACATAAGGGCCAAAGACCCCAAGGCACACCGTGACACTTGTCAGTGTCTGCAGGGTGGGGTGTGGTGAAATGGCGTGGCCGTTATCCCTGATGACCCAAATGCACACCCCAATGCCTGTCACTCTCTGCAGGGTGGTGGTGTGGTTGGCTTCAGTTCAATACTTCACTGCCATTCCTATTACTCAGCTCTGTAACTTCTACACTACCACTGCCAATGCCAGCAAGCAAACATTCGGCATTGACAAATGCTTGTTATAACTGTAACAAGCCAGACCATATTGCAAGAAACTGCTGTAGTAAGGAGAGTGACACTGGAGCAGATTTGTCCTTAGCAAATTGGGACAAGTACTTAACAGATGTGAAGGTGGGGGATAAGACTGTAAAGGGACTCATTGATTCGGAAAGCAGACAGACCCTAGTGCATGTTGAAGTGCTGGGAAAACACTGTGCAAAAGGACCAGGTACTGGTGTCATCTGCATCCACAGGGACACTCTATACTATTTTTATTTATTTATTTAGAAACATATCGGAATTACAATCCTTTGAGTCAGAGACTCCTTTACAAATGCCCCATGTCAGGTAACATACAGAGATAATAATACAGTGGGATTACACAACACAGAGGTAGGTTTAAACACTAGTTTTACAGACAGGAATCAGAAGAACAGGGTGGAAACTAATCAGTATGAGTGCAACTTTCTAGGGATAGGCGGTATAAGGATCCCTTGTCAGGAAGTCATGGGTTGAGGTCAAAGCATTAGCAGGATAGGAATCCATTGTCAGTAGGTTAGCAGGTCGGAGGGGGAGGAGGGGGAGAAGGGTAAGGACATTTATATTCCAAAAGTTGCCTTAAGAAGAAGGGGGGGAATGAAGGGTGCTCCCAATCCCACCACCCAAGTGACTCTGACCATTAAGATGTTTCGCACCAAATGAAAGTGGGGGTAGTACCTAAGTTACCTGTACCCGTGATTATTGGAAATGACTGTCCAGGATTTACTGAGTTAATCTCAGAGGAACTGAACCCTGCAGTTTCAGCAGCAGTGGTAACAAGAACTCAGGGAAAGAAAATCTCAAATGGTGGGGACACTTTTCCTTTCAGTGACTTTGATTCAGACTTGTTTGAGAACAGCTCCAAGATCCAGAAGTTCAGAAAAGAAAGAAGATGTCTGAAACAACAGTGGCAACAAAAGACTGATGGACATAAAGGGTTAAATGTGAAAATGCTGAAGCTAAACTGATAACTGACTGTTATTTTGTTTCAGATCAAGCTAACCATGTTTCTCTCCAGGGTTATTTTAAGCAGCTGGGGGTGAAATCAAAACAGGGTGAACCAATGTTTAAACAAGCATTTGTCAATGCCAAATGTTGTCGCGCTGGCATTGGCTTTGGTAGTGCAATGCGGGAAAACATTTTGGTTAGGATGTGAAAAATGACAGCTGTACAGTTCATAAGGAGGTGTAAAAAAATGCCAGTGTTGAAAACGTGGCATGTAAATATAGCAAATTTGCAAAGTTACAAGGGTGCGTGGGAAATGTGCAATGCATGCTTGTAACACAGTCATTTTATGGGTGTTCTGCACCAAATTTTCAGCATAGGCATTTTAGCACCTCTGCTCATATACAGTGTCACTGTTATTTCCTCAAACTGTCCCAAAAAGTAATTTTGCACAGCGACTGTGCTATTCTGTGCCAGAAGTGCGAAAGCATATTTTGGGCAGGATGTGTGAAATGACAGCTGCACTGTTCATCAAGAGGTGTGGAAAAATGCCAATGGTGAAAATCCAGAGTGGAAATATTACAAATGCACGACATTACGAGCGTACGTGCAATCTGCCAACGCATGCTCATAACACAGTCATTTTATGGAGTATCATCACCAAATTTTCAACATAGGCATTTTAGGACCTCTGCTCCTGAAATGTGTCACTGTCATCTTCATAATCTGGCCTGAACACTGATTTCCTACAGCGACTGTGCAATTGTGCGCTGGAAGTGCGGAAACATATTTTGGGCAGGATGTGGAAATGGCAGCTGTGCTGTTCACAAGGAGGTGTACAAAAATGACAATGTTGATAATCTGGCATGAAAATATTGTGAATTCGTGAAGTTACGAGCCTACATAGCAACTGCGCAACGCACACTCATAAAACAGTCATTTTTTTGAATTTTTTCCACCAAATTTGCAACATAGGCTTTTTGAGAGGCCACCTCATGAACATTGGCACTGTCGTTTCATTACTCAGTCCCAAAAGGTGATTCCGTGCAGTGACTGTGAAATCACCTTTTGAGGCTGATTAACACCATGACAGTGATATAATTCATAAGGAAGGGTCACAAAAACCCCATGTTGAAAATTTGGTGCCACAATTCCCAAAAATGCTCAAGATATGCATTAAAGTTGGAAAAATCCTATTCATTCCATTATACAGCTTACCGGCATTTCCTCAGTTCGCGGTCGGCTTTGAAGAGTACAGACATGTTCCTGGTCCACTGCAGATCGTCGCGCTGGACTCTGGAGGTAAGTATGGGGTGGGGTGTGTGGGGAGGCAGGGTGCGTAGCGGGTGGGTGCAGGTTGTGGGAGGGGGGCCAGGGAGACCGCCGAGGGACCGTTTCCTTCTTTACAGGAAAAAAGTAAAAGACATCGAGGGACCGTTTTCATTTTTAATAGGTGCTTTGGCATGCTGGGGTGGGCTCCCAGTGTGCCACCTGAGTGTGTGTGGGTGGGTGGGTGCTTTAGCTGATGGGGGTGGGCACCCCATCTGCAAGCAAGGAAGGGGGAGCCGAGGAGCCAAGAGGTTGGGCACCCCCTCAGCAATCAAAAAATGGAAGGGGGGACCACAGTATGCCAACTGGTAGTGGGCTTCCCCATCAGCAAAATTTAAGGGGAGGGAGGGATACATGCCAATGGGGATTGGGCAGCCCCGTCAGCAAAGAGAAACTGTTGGGGGGGTGCATGATGCCGAGGAGGATTGGGCACCCCTTCGGCAATCAAAAAAGGGGGGGTGTTACATGTCGATGCTGATGGGGATTGGGCACCCCCGTCAGCACACAATAAAGGAAGGGGGGTTGACAGGCAACAGCGGCAGTCAGTGCCGCCATGTTGCCTGTACATAGGGAGAGGTGTGCTGTAGTCACGCTGCATGAGAGCTTTGCTCTCATTGCAGCAGATCTTTTCTCAGAAGTCATCACTTCATTATCCAGGCAGGGTGTCGGCCCCTGCTGCTGGCTGATTGGGGAATGCGGGACGCTCCTACTGGTGCGTACCCTGCATTCGCCCAACAGTGACCGCGCCTCCAAATCTCCACTGCCGCAAGATGTTGGCTGCACAAGGGTGCCAACATAAAAATGTAATGGGTTACTGTACAGAATCTGGGTTAAACCTCAGGCACAGGAACAGACAGAACAATTGGTAATACCACAGAAGCAAAGAACAGAGTTATTACAGATAGCACATGATAGCCCTATGACTGGTCACTCAGGGTGGGATCACACCCTTGCCAGATTGCTGTATAGATTTTACTGGCCTGGAATTCATGAAGATGTTGCTACTTATAGTAATTCTTGTGCTGAGTGTCAGAAAGTTAGCCCCAGTCACTAGAAGAGACTAGGTGCACCTGGTGTCCCTACCCTTGATAAATGTGCCTTTTGAGACAATTGCAATGGATGTGGTTGATCCTTTAGACAATAGTAGAAAGGGTAATAGATTTCTCCTGGTAGTATGTGACTATGCTACTCGATAACAAGAAGCAGTTCCAGTGCGTACTGTCACAGTTTCAAAAGCAGCAGCAGAGCTTGCAAAAATCTTCAGCAGAGTGGGCATACTAAGAGAAATTATTACTGATCAGGGTAGTAATTTTGGTGCTGCATTACTTAAGGCGCTGTACAGACTACTAGGTATCACTGCCATAAGAACCTCCCCCTATCACCCTCAGACAGACAGTCTTGTTGAGCATTTTAAACAAACCTTAAAATGCATGTGTAAAAGGGGAAGGGAAAGATTGGGACCAATACTTTCCTTAACTACTTTTTGCTTACAGAGAAGTGCCACAGGCATCAACAGGTTTTCATCATTTGAAATGCTGTATGGTAGGCAGCCAAGAGGGCCACTGGATGTGATAAAAGAAACATGGGAAGATAACCCCACTCAGAAACAATCTATAACTTCTTAAATGTGCGCCCTAAGAAAGAAGCTGGCAAAATGTGTTGAAATTTCCCATAGTAATCAAGAAGAGGCTCAAAATCAGCAGAAGGTATATTACGACCATGAAGTAAAAGAAAGAGTTTTTGAGCCAGGTGAAAAGGTTTTGCTACTGTTACGCACAACAGAAAATAAACTGTCAATGAAGTGGCAAGGGCCTCATAGAGAGCTTAGATGTACTGACACCGTTGACTATTGAGATATCTGTTGGGAAAAATCCTATTAAGATATACCATGCTAACCTCCTCAAGAAATGAGTTGAAAAAACACCAAAAGCTGTTTTGCTAGTTTTACCAGACACTGATAAAGAAGATATTGATGTAGCTTATGATAGACTGGAACCAACTGTAACTGCTGATGCTGTAAAGGTGAACGTTTCCTTAGCCCCTGAACAAACTGCAGAAATTCATAACTTGCTAAAGGCATTTAACAGTCGTTTTACCATAGTACCAGGCCGAGTAAAAGGGGTTGAGCATGTAATAGTGACAAGGAATGCTCACCCTATTAGGCAAAAGACATACAGGTTACCAAAGCGGTTAAGAGCTGACATGGTTAAGGAAATACAAAAAGAACTGGGTATCATAGAAGAGTCAAGGAATGCTTGGTCATCTCCAGTGGTAACTGTAAACAAAAAAAAGGGGGTGTTAGAATCTGCCTTGATTTTAGGAAACTTAATCAAGTGTCATAATTTGACATTTATCCTGTACCCAGGATAGATGATTTGGTGGACAGACTGGGGAGTGCAAAGTATATCAGTACCCTCGATCTCGCCAAGGGTTACTGGCAAATCCCTTTAGCTAAAGAATCCAGAGACAAAACTGCGTTTGCCACTCCTGCTAGATTCTATCAGTTCACTGCCATGCCATTTGGTTACAGAACATGGTGCACCAGCTACATTTCAGCAGTACATGGATGTAATTTTATCACCTCACACTGGTTATTGTGCTGTGTACCTGGATGATGTCGTGGTATACAGTCCAGACTGGAAAAGCCACCTGGAACACCTACAAGCAGTTATCCAAGCTATCAAAAATGCAGGTCTGACTATTAATCCAACCAAATGTGCATTGGGCATGCAGAAAACCAGATATTTTGGCTATGTGTTGGGAAATGGAGAATTAAGCCAGAAATGTCTAAAATAGAAGCTGTAGCTAACAGCCCTGTCCCTAAAACAAAGAAACACATCAAGTCATTTTTAGGGCTGGCTGGTTATTATCAGAGATTTGTTCCCAACTTTGCTGAGTTAGCTACTCCCCTCATTGAACTTACAAAAAAATGGCACCCAAGTATTGTGAAATGGACCTCAGAGTGTGATGCAGCTTTTCAAGTCATTAAGGCTGCATTATGCTCAGCCCCTGTTTTAAGAAGCCCAGACTCTGAGCAACAGTTTTTGTTACAGACAGATGCATCAGAGGTAGGCCTTAGGTGCAGTCTTGAGTCAGCATATAGATGGGAAAGAACATTCTATTCTGTATGTAAATAGGAAGTTGCATGACAGAGAGAGAAAAGGTACTCTACCATTGAAAAGGAATGTTTAGCAGCAAAGTGGGCCATGGAGTCCCCTAAGTTTTATTTACCAGGAACTAACTTTGTACTTATAACAGATCACAATCCTCTCTGTTGGCTTAACCAAATGAAAGATAAAAATTCCAGAATCACAATGTGGTACCTGGCACTACAGCCATTTAAATTCAAGGTGATGCACAAATCTGGTAGAAAGAACTCTGCATTGGGGTAGAGAGTTGCTAGAACTTGGGGCAATTTCTTCAACCCGTGAGTTACAGTCTCTGAGTCCACAATACTTGGCTCATATGGAGTCTGACACTGACAGTGAATTATCAGGGCACTCAACACACTTTCTTCTTGTTTTGGTATGTCACCAGTCTGTTTCATGTCCATCATTTTCCTCCTCTGAAAGCTCAAACAGTTCAACTATACACAATGATTCCATATCATCTGACTTAATGCTTTGCACTTCACTTACTGGGCAGCATTGGCTCCAGGGACAAAGCTTTGGGGCTTAGACAGTCCAGAAGGCCCAGCTTCATCTCCAGGATTGACTAGGGGATTGCCCGAAACAATTGACTCAGTTCTTAAGAAGGGTAGTATTCAAAACCACTCTCCTTTCCTCTGACATGGACTGACAGTCATGTTCAACTGGGACTTGTGGAGGGGAACACTTTAACTCAGCTTCTGTAGGTGCAGACTTTCTTGATTTTTTCTTAGTACCAGCTCTAGTCCCTGGTCCAGAGGGGGCATTTTCTGGGGGCTCAGACTCAATAAAGATTTGTCCAATGGGCAGTAAATGATTTCTATGCATTGTTTTAACATCTTTATAATTATTCTCAGGCCTTACTTTGTACACTGGCAGATCATCTAGTTTGCCCACTACAATGTGAGGGAGATGGTGCCATCTGTCAGCAATCTTGTGTTTGCCATGCAGTCCCAGATTTCTTAGCAATACCCAATCTCCCTCCTGGAGTTCATGTGCTTTCATCTTTTTTTCATACCTTTCTATGTTGGCCAGATTTCTTTTGGCAGCCATGGTTTGAGCCAGTTGGTACGCATGATTAAGCTGGGCCTTTAACTTTTGCACATACAATAGCTGTCAGCTCGAACCCCATCAGGAGAGACCTCAAAACACACATCTACTGGCAATCAAGCTTCTCTTCCAAACATCAGGCAGTAGGGGGAGAACCCAGTGGTATCACTTTTGGTGCAGTTGTAGGCATGTACCAGGGTGCTAATTTGTTGGCTCCATCTAGGCTTGTCCTTTGGGTGGAGGGTGCCTAGCATATCTAGCAAAGTGCAGTTGAAGCGTTCAGGACTGTGGGTCCCCGGAAGTGGTGAGGTGGTTCTGGACTTTCGCACTCCCCACAGAAAGCATCTCTTTGATCAGGCGACTCTCAAAGTCTCTCCCTTGATCAGAATGGATTCTTTGTGAGGCCCATATAGTGAACAAAAAAGTTTTCTACAAGTACTTTGCCACAGTGGATGCCTTCTGGTGCTTGGTGGGAAAGCTTAGGCATATCTTGTAAAATGGTCAGTGACCACCAGCACATTACTAATATTTCTTTGATCTGACTCCAGACTTAGAAAATCAATGACAGACCAGCTCCATGGGTGCACTGGTGGTGAGTGTTAACAGGGGGGGCAGCCCTCTGGGGCAAAACTTCTCTAACAGTGACTACAAGTTGAATGTGTTGCTCCACATCAGCCCCATCTTAGGCCAATAGAATCTGGATCTCACCAAGTCAAGTGTTCTGTCTATACGAGTTGCCCCATGTGGTTGTGTAAGGACCACAGTACTGAAGTCTCAAAAGGCAGTGGGCAGCACTAGTTGTTTGTTTGTCTACTTGTCCCCCTCTGTCTACTGTTTCTCTGTATAACAGTCTATTGATCAGTTTCAACTTAGGACCTTCTTTGTATAATAATGCAGTTCTCAAATCAGTGTATGTCGTAATTTGGACACATCTTTTCCCTGCATAGAGGGCTTCTAAAAGCTGATTTGATCATGGGATCGTGGGATTGAGCCACTTGAATACTGTCATTGTCCAGCTGAGGCGGTGCCAATGTCTATTGCAGAAAGTTGGCAGTAAACAGCAGCAAGTATACGGTCTCAGAGGGTCCCAAACAATCCACCATACAGTCCACTCGTCCATGGACATTTGTTCCTCCCTGTCAAACTTCTGGCAGAGTGCTCAAATAACAGGTTCTGACAGTCTGACCCAGTCATTCTGGAGAACAGGCCTCCGGGAGACAGCATCAGCATCTATGTGGTTCAGGCCTGCTCTGTATTCAACAGCATAGTCATATGTAGATAATGTAGAAAGTCACCTATGGCCAGTGGCATCCAACTTAGCTGAAGTCTGCACATAGGTCAAAGGATTATTGTCAGTTTTACTAGTATCTTAGCCCCATACAAGTACTCATGGAATTGGTCAACAATAGCCCACTTCAAAGCCAGGAACTCTATCTTATGTACAGGATAGTTCTTTTCAGATGGGGTCGGACTTCTACTGGCAAAGACCACTGGTCTCAGGCCATTCTCGTGCTCTTGGTACAACAAAGCCCCCAACCCTTGCAAGCTAGCATCAGTGTGCAGGACATAAGGTTTTGTTGGATCAGCATAGGCCAACACTGGAGCATGGGTAAGTAGAGATATGATCTCATGAAAAGCAGTCTCACAATCAGAGTCCAGCTGGCCCCAAATACTTCACTCGGCTGAAAATACACTCTTTCAGTCTCGAGGGACGCTGACTTTTTGTATCTTTTGTGGGTTGGGGGAGACCCTTGAGTAAAGTTAAGTAAAGGGCAGATCACTCTTGAATAGTGCTTGATGAAACGCTGATAATAACCACAGAATCCTAGGAATCTTTGCAGTTCTTCTAGATTTTTGGGCTGTGGCCAGGTGGTCAAGGCCTCGACTTTACTTGGGTCAGTCTCTATTCCCTCGGTGGATACTATGTGTCCCACATACTTTACTGATGTTTGAAAGAATTGACACTTATCAAATGACAGTTTAAGGCCAAAGTCTTCCATTAGGTCCAACACCTTGAATAATCTGCTCTCATGTTCCTCCAGTGAGCTGCCAAATTCAATAACATCATCTAGGTATACCAGGCACTCTAGTAAGTTCATGTCCCCCACTGCATGCTCCATCAATCATTGAAAAGTGGCTGGGGCATCTGAAATCCTTAAGGGGCATCCTCATTGAATTCATAGAAATAGCCGGACAGATAAAGCTGTCTTCTCACGGTCCTCTGGGGCCATCGGATCTGGTAGTACCCACTGCAGAGATCCAGCACAGAGAACCACTTGCTCCCATTTAGGCAGTCCAAAGCATCCTGAATGCGCGGCATTGTGTACTGATCATGGATAGTCTGCCGGTTTAAAGTGCGATAATCCGCACATCCTTGCTGTCCATTCTTTTTCTCACTACCACAATGGGGAAGCATAGGGGCTTCTGGATTCTTGTATTACACCAGCAGCTAGCATCTCTTGCAGATGCACGTCTCACATCATCTATATCAGCAGGTGCCAGGTGTTGAGACCTCTCACGAAATGGCCTTTCATCATGCAGCTGGATATGGTGCTCAGCTCCTTCTGCGCATCCTACATCCCATTCCTTTAAAAAGAAAACACCTGGTCTCTCTGGCAAGCTTCTCACGGATCCTCACTTTCCATTCAGCTGGCAGCGAGTCACGAAATCACACTAGTCAGAGCGTTACTATGTCATTCTTCCCAAACTCTTGCTACTGGGTAGCACTACAGTGTCTGCACAATGCACATTAGCAAGGGTGTAACCTCTGTTTACTCGAATCTCTCTGTCAGACACATTATGAACTTGAACCATTACCCTTCTGGCATAAGCATGGGCTCAAGCAGGCAAAATACTAGGCTTGACCAGCAGTCCCTCCAGCAATTTTCCATCACTTGGTGCATCCAACATTAATATTGTATTCTTGACATCCTTTCTGATATGGACCTCTCCCTGTAAGGTACACTGGGCATTTGGTGCCAGGATCAGAGACTCAGGATCCTTTTTGCAGACAACTCCAACCGGTTCCTCTGGTTCTACTTTGTCAGCATCTCTCTGTGCCTCATAGGCCTTCTTGATCAAGGCCGGAATTCTTAAAGCTCTACTAGTCCTTGACCCCTGTTTTTCATAACACAACTGTTCCAGCCGTCCAAACATATGTGCATTAGTCCCAATTAGTAAAGGAACCCCATCATACAGTCCAGTAGGGGGACACACTATAGTCAGGGTCTCTACTTGCTCTGCCACCCCAGCCACGGAGGTGAGAAAAGACAGCCAAATTCGGATATATCCCGAGTAGGGGTAGGCCTTCTCATTTAACCCCCAGACATGCAGCCCCTCCAACGGTTGTAAAGGTACATCAGACAAATGCTTCTGATACCAGTCTTGGAACATAATTGTCACTTGGGAGCCACTGTCTAATACAGCTCTTGTAGACACTCATTCACCTTTACAGTGGTCTCCATGGAGGGACCCACTATCCTGGACCAGTCTGGAGAGTCGGTAGCGGGGCCCTGGGCAAATGACCTTGCCACAAAGGGATGTGAGTTAACATTTCTGGGACCTACACTGAGGTCATTTCGTGCACCTCTTAACCACTGTTTTGTGCTCCAAAGCTCTTCTTGTATCTGGCTCACCACTCTCTCCAAGTGTTTCCGAGACCGGCATTCCCTCTTCATGTGGCCATCCTTCCCACAATTATGGAAAAACATGTCAGCTGAAGTTTGGGGTGACCGAAGCATCACATTGGGGGCTGCGGCATTGGTACTGTCAATAGAAAACCTTGGTGCCACCTCAGCCGGCGGTGGGGTGAACGTTTGGAGACATCTCTTCAGTTCCCTCACTTCCATGGTTAAGGCATCAAGTTTTGAACTGCTGTCAACATGAGGTGCCTGGGTGGGCACCCCCACCCCCATAGCAGAAGCAGTCGGGCAAGTGTCAGTGCCCATACTGGTCGGAGCGGCCTTCATGATGAGACTGTATGTTGCTTTCTTAATCTCCCTCAGCAATTTACCCCATGGTGGAACACCCTTTTCCTTCTCAGAACACTCTTTAACTGCCAGCCCTTGCCCCTGAACTTCACTTGACGGGTCACCCTCAGTCATTCGGGTCATAGCAGCAGCTATTGGTGCAAGTCCCTCCCGGGGTCGCGTTTTCTCAACTCCTCAAATTTCTCTCATTAGCTCATCATAGGAGGGTGGGGATTCCAGTTGATTGGCCAGGCGTAACTGAAGCAACAGCAGTTCTGAGAAGAGGGAAGACTTAAGGATCCTGTCCAGCCTGGTTCGGTCCAATTCAATCGCTGGCAAACTACCCTTTCTGAGGCATTCTTGCAACAATTTTTCCAGCCGAGATACATACACAGACAACAACTCCCCTTGATACTGTTGTGCATTTCTTACTCTCCACCACAGGTCCTCATCGGAATCTGGGCTCTCATACACATTCTCCAAGGCCTCAAGATAGTCCTGTGCAGTTGATTCAGGGTTACTGACCTATTTGGCACAGATGGTAGCCAGGGCAGGACCTTGGAGGCTCTCACTTACCCTCTTTCACTTTTCTGCTTCTGGGCATTGCCATTCTAGCACTTGAGGAGCAACATAGTATATCCAGGTCTCCCAGTCATCCTCCCCTTGTGGGGTGGGGAGGGTGCCGCAGAAAATTTTCAACCTGCAGTAAGAGTCGTGACTATTGGCAGGTACAGACATAGGGGCTTGCACTGCCACAGAAGGAGGGGCAATAACGGGTGCTGGAGGGGGAGAGGGTGTTGGTGGAGGAATGTTCTCAGGTGGCAATAATAGTTTCTTTAAATCCTCCACAGTTTTCCCTTTCTCCAGCAACAATTTAGCAAATTTCTCCTCAAAAGTTTCAGATAGCGGGGGGCCTGTTCTCCACGGGGTCTTTACTGTCTTTAGTTATCACTTTCCAGGCAGTGAAGGCTTCTTCTGGGGTAATGGTCTGTGGCACTTTAGAACTGTCTATAGGGTCCTTACACTCTATTAGATCCATGAAAGTTTGGGCGAGCAGATACAGCCAGCTGCCCCACCACCACAGGGTTTCGTAAACATTCGGCCTTGGAAAGTATTCCCTCTACAGTGTCCGTACTGGTACCCAGCAGGATATCCAAGACAAGTACAGCATTTTGAGGGTCGATCTCTGCCCAGTACACCACTTCACCAACTGGTGTACAGCCGCTTCTGTTAGGGGTACCCATTTATTTTTAACAGTAATTCATAAATGTGCCAATAGAGGACACACAATCCCAGCGGTGAGTCTCCAAATGTAACCCCAGGTGGCACTATCCCAAGGGCTACTACCCCTGCCTGACTGACTACTGACAGGTTGAGGGGCCTGGGTCCAATGGCGAGTGCCTCCACCCAGAGGTCAGGGTTTGCAGTAGTTAAACTAACTTGGTCACAGCCCTCTGGGACACTGTAACCGCTCTTTCTTCCCACTAGTGGCTCACACAATGCATCAGGAATATCTTCACAATGTACACTTACCCCCAGGACTGGCTGTGTCGACTGGACGCTGGGGACCCCCTGTAAAACAAGATGATACAATGCAAAAGCCAGAGTACAATACTTTAACATAAACAAATACCTCAGACAGTGTAACTTTGCTGAAACAAACAGATTTGATTTATTTAAGGAGCTGTAACAAGGAAGGGGGAGATCAGGTTAATTAGGTTAAACACATTAATAATCACAGTACTGTGTGCATATTCAGAATCCCAAATTGCCACTTTCACTGGGTACCCAGGATGGGGAAGGGGGGGCTAGCCAGGATCGGTGCAGCTGGTTGGGGCCCTGTGATGGAAAAACACTGGCACAACACCCAAATTGTAATCCAGAGCCGGTTGGCTCCGTTCATGAAGAAAACAAAAAACAATTAGATGATACACTTGCAATTCGATAAACAGATGGCAGGGAGCTACCCTGCTTTGTACTCACAAACTCAATGCTGGCAACTGGATGAAGGGCAGATTGTCCTGGATTGCCAGGAGGAGCAGACCATGTGGAGAAGGTCCTTGTGACTGGACCCCACTGCAGTTTAGAGCAAATGGATGTAGTCTGGATTAAGCTGGGGTTTACTTCCAGCCTCATGCACTCAATTCACTGTACAGGGGATTTGAAACGCGATTCCCCACAAGCACTACACACATTTATATGTAAAAGGAAAGTACTATACCAGGCAGACTGCTTCTCTATCCCGATCACAATTACTGCACAATACCCGGGAGAACACACAGCAGATTCAGTTCCTGACAGACCGAGTGCGATTCAGCAATTTCTCCAGTCTTCTACAGGGTGAGTCTGGTTTCTACTCTTCAGATCTCTTTGATTCTCCTCACAGGTCAGATTCAGTCTGAACGGGCATTTGCAGAAGCTGCAGACCTAAACTTAGGGCCTTACACACATTTCCCACACTAGAGCTACACCCCAAAGAAGAACACAGCTCCTTGTCTCTTCACTGCCCAAACTGATCTCATCTTTCCAGTAGACAGAGCTGGGCATTTCCTTTGAGTTCCTTCCAGTTCAGTTGGCTGGCTTGGCGGTCACTCACAATCAGACTCCCCCTGTTGGTGCAAGAAGGCTCCAAAGTCCAAACTACAATTCCCAGAAGCATTGGCCATACAGTACATAGGTGGCTGGCTCCACAATGAGAGTCCAAGTTCTGATTTGCCAGCAGCAGGCTCCATTTCAAAGGTCCCCCCACACTGATTGGTCCAGTTCAGCAGTTCAGCCAGAATGGAGGGCTAGGCAAACACAGTTCTGACTGCAAAGAAAAGCAGGTTAGACAAACTGTATTTTCGCTATTACTCTTAATGATTTTTGGCAAACAGTTACATCATTGAAAAGTGCTCACTCTGCCCACTTAGTGATGGCAGAAATGGAGCGATTTGGCAGCAGCTCGAGTGGGACTCAAGCAGGGAAACACACAGTCCCCCCCATAGAAACTAATTATGTCTACAAGCAGACAGCTCTTAAAGAGACAGTACCAGAGGCTCTAAAAACACTCTCAGATAAACGGCTTAAACACCAAACACCATTCAGGCTTGGAGCATTCAAGCAAGCTCCTGGAAAACTTTTTGGGAACCCCCATTTGCAGGGGGGTTACACCAGAACATTTCAGAAGAAAAACAGGATGCTTGTTAAGAAGGGGGGTTGTAAAGACTTATAAGAGAGAGCTGCAATGTTTTGGGAGACACAGAGATCGAAGGAAAACTCAGATGGATCTTCCCTGTTTATTCTGTCTTTGTAAATAGTTATTCTGAACAATTTTTTATGTTACTGCTAGTACTAATAAACACTTTTTGTAAATTCTACAACTGCTCCTGTTTTTTCCTGTGCGTTCTGACCCGTGCCTTGATGACAGAGGGCTAAGGTGCCAGGCCTCACCTCCTGCCCCACTAGTGGCTTGGGTTTGGGAACAGACTTGGGTTGTCAAGAGTTGGCTGGAGCAAGGAGGGACTGAGTGTCTGAGAGACAGCTCTACTGTCATGGGGGGGGGGCATGTTTGCCCAGCCTTAGTCTTCCATCAGATGCAGGGCTGGTGCAGAGTAGAGCAGAGCAGGGGCTGCAACATGGGGAGGGCACTGTAGGGAACATTGGATGGGTGCACCTCCATGCATGAGCACGATGCTCCACATTTGTGTGGGGAGAATAGCAGGAAAAGGAATGTTGGGGGGGCTTAGTGAAGCCCAGTCCACCTGTCCCTGAGCTCACACTGGCACTGGACTCACAACCCCAGTCCACCTTGGATTATTCACTGGCAGGGGAAGGATGGCCTTCCCTCCTCTGGCCCCACCACAATGAGGAATTTGTGGGGAGACCCTGACTCAGTAGTGAGTATCGACGAAGGCAGAATCTAGCTCAGGGAGGTGGGGACTGGGTTGATAAGCTGCACCCCAGACACTGGAGGAAAAACTGTATAAAGGAAAAAAAAAAGTGTTACTAAACATAACATCACCATGTGTAAGGGGAGGCCTTTGGCACAGGTATACAGTGCTGACACTGTATTTCAACCAAATTCATCCTCAACCACCAGAGTGAATGGAATTGACCCAAACTTGTTTGACATTAAAGACTCACCAGTGCCTAAGGAGTGGAAAGACTGTGTAAGGCAACAGTTGGCCCAGAGAACCCAAGCATTTTCCCTGAATGAATGGGATGTGGGATGTGAAGGTAGAACAGAAACACAGAAACATGGAAGTTGTCAGCAGATAAGGACCTTTTGGCCCACCTAGTCTGCCCTATTTTCCCTACCTACTGTGCCACCTCAGCCCCTACTCAATCTCTGGTCTGTTCCACCCCTTGCCTTATTTCTAAGGTCTGCTTGTGTTCATCTCATGCATGTTTTAAACCTGTTACCATTTTAGCACCCACCACCTCCACTGGGAGGCTGTTTCAGGCATTGGAGAGTGGTGGTTAATGGCACTCACTCTAATGATGGGACAGTGACCAGTGGGGTGCCACATCGGCTCAGTACTGATACCTGTCCTCTTCAGAGTTTTCATAAGTGACATTGCAGAAGAACTGGAAGGAAAGGTATGTCTTCTTGCAGATGTACAAAAATCTGTAATAGGGTGGACCCACAGGAGGGAGTGGAGAGAATGTGCAGGGATCTTGGGAAACTCAAGGAATGGTCAAGATCTTGGCAGCTGGGGTCCAATGCCAAAAAAATGCAAACTCATGCACTCAGAGCATAGGAACCAGGAGCCAAGTATAGGATTGGAGGAGGTACTGACAGTCACTAAGCAGGAAAAGAATCGGGGGGTTATTATAACTGATAACCTCAAAGTGATAGGACAGTGTGACACAGCAGTGGGTAGGCTAGTGGGATGCTGTGGTGCATAGGGAGGGGTAACTGCAGCAGGAGGAGGGAGGAGGTGTTTCCATTGTTTTGCTCATGGTGAGACCCACACCTAGAGTATGGTGTCCAGTTCTGGAGGCCGCACCTCAGAAAGGACACAAAGTGAAGGTAGTCCAGAAAAGGGCAACTAAAATGGTGCAAGTGTTGCACCAAAAGCACTATGATGAGAGACTGAGGGATCTCAACATGTATACCCCGGCAGAGAGGAGGGCAAGAGGGGATATGATAGAGACCAACAAGTGCCTCCTAGGGGTGATTAGGGTGCAGGAGGAGATTCTCTTTCAAATGAAAAAGAGCACCAGGACCAGAGGGCATGTGATGAAGCTGGTGGGGAAGGGGGTTAAAAGGAATGTGAGGAAGTACTATTTCATGGGGAGGGTGGTAGATACCTGGAAGGAGACTGCCACCGAAAACAGAGGAGCCAAAAACAGTGGGGAGCTTCAAGCATGTGTGAGATAGACATAGAGGAATATCAGTGAATAGGCAGGGAGGGTTGCGGTTGCCAGAGACCAGTTGGCTCTGCAGAGAAGGACTAAGCAGGGAACTTCTGGGAAGACTGCATGGGCCAAGCATTTCTTTTCTGCTGACAAATTCTGTTTCTATATTTTTATGTTTTTAGGCAAACAGATCAAATTATCATGTCTTGCTTTTTCAGTGTGAGTTCTTAATTTCCCCCCTTCCTAGCACTAAAGGTCAAGAATCCTAATTAAAGGTCAGTGCAATCAAAAAAAGTGCATTTTCTAACTTGGTGTACAGAGGATCAATTTGGAAATGCAGCGTGGGCACTCTGAGAACAGCAGGGCAGCCTCAATGACTCATTTGATTGCTGTGACATTCACTGTTTAGGCACCCTGCAGAGTGCAAACTGAGCTCACAATAACCACACAGGCACAAGTACACACATGCACAAGTACACACACACACACACTGACCAAAAGGGCAAGACTACATTGTGGCATAAGACTAGTCTTGCTAGATGATCTTGGTAAAAAAAAAAGTAAGGTTTTATAACTTTTTTGCTCTCATTCTCCAGGTCATCATGAGCAATTGCCAATTTCTTGACCAAAGTACACAGTGACCCTCTGTCTCTATGGAGATGTAGGCGTGTGTTGTTACAGCTGAAGCTAGTGCACAGTTCGCTTCATCAATTCTTTCCTATTTCTGTTCCACACAAAAGACCAGGATGTCATTACAATTTTATATCCGGCTCCCTTCAGCCAGCAGAGGATGTGCACTAAGATTTCCTTGTTGAACAATTCAAACAATTATTTTTTTAATTCAATTGTTGGGTTATAGTAAATGTATCGGTGTATAAACTTGTGAGAAAATATAAAAAAAGCAATGACTGTTTTTTTTTCTACCCATCTATCTAGTTAACCTCCATGGGAAATCTGATTGACACAACAAAATACATGTTTGAAACACCATGACAGCAGAAAGCTATGATCATAACTATCCCTTCTTTCTTCTGAACAGTGCTTACTTTGTCTAGCTGAAGTGAATCAGTGTGTGACTGGGAGTCATTAATAGTAGGTCCCAGCCTCCAAAACCCACTACCATTAACCTTGAATATAAATCAGTCTAATAGCTTTGCAAGGCTTGAAAACTTAGCTCCTGATCCACACCAGGTCTGCTTGTGTAGAACAGCAGCACAGGGAAAGCGCAGAGGCAGTTAAGCACAATAGCCTTAAAAACTATGCAAGTGACACTATCGTCAAGGCATAGGTCAGGAAGCACATGATGACCAGAAGCAGTTGTAAAATTCGCAATGAGTGTTTCATTTTAGTCAATAACAGCAACAAAAAAAAAAAAAATTTGTTCAGTATAACTATTTACAAAGGCAGCACAGACAAAACAGTCCTCCTTCTGAGTGTTTCTTCTCAGTTTCAAATCTCAATCTCTCTCTCACTTGCAAAACATTGCTGCTCTTTTTACAAGTCTTTACAGGGAGCGCGTTAAGGAGACAGTGTGTTTTCACAGGCTATTCTTGTCAGTTTCCAATGTTCTTGCAGGTGCAGCAAAAAGAGCATGATGACCCAGAAATAACCTCTTGTTGACAGCTCTGTAAAGTTTGCACACCAGCATCTCAGTTTAACCCCTTGAGTTCCAAATAGTTTTTTGCAATCATTTCAACAGTATAACAATACATAGTTTTAAACAAAGGGATTCCAGTATCAGTGTAATTTCCACATAAAGATTTACATATATTTTTATACCCACAGACATGGAAGGGGGAAGAAAAGACAGAATAGCAAGGGAAGGCAGAGAGATAGCGAGAGGTGGAGAACTGCAAAATCGTCGGAGTGATGAGTTCCTAGGTCTCATAAGAAAATTTGGTTGTTCAACCAGACAGACAAGAGACAGAAAAGGAGAGGAAAGAACAGATCCATTTAAACTATTTCTGCATAACAGATGAGGCAGGTCGTTATTCAACCCTGTCACAGACACATGCACAGTTCTACACTGGATACGTGCTTAGTTCTGTCCAGTGGCATACCATGAAATACTCATAAGCAACACAGGAGAACACCATTCCGCAACATGAAACAACATTTTCACACGTGCAGGACCAAGACATAAAAGATATGTGAACCAGGAACAGCAGTAGCAACAATACATGCCCACATACAATGGATAACACAGAAACACCAATGATATGAAGACACAACCAACACAGCTACTGTGCAGCTGCTGAAAGTGAAACCCACAATGAATGCAACCTATGGCCCCCCCTTGTACAATTCATAGAGAGACAGTGACAACAGATGGCTCTCCACCAGCTACAAAGATATGATCCATGCACCCAAACACAGACACCAAAGCAAAAATTGAAAGAGACCCCGCCCTCACCCACTCCCAGAAGTTCAGCTGGAAATGAGAGTAGACACAGGATGTGCCCTGCACTACATCAGAAATGTTTATTACTCTAACAATATAGGCAAAGTGAAGTTGTTCATTATGTTATGGCCACAATGGCCAACACAGCTGAATGTCCTCCCCATTAGTGTCTTTAACAAGAACTCCAAAGCACCATCAGTGTGTGCCAAGCACACTCTACTCAGTCCCATCCTGATAAATTCTCAGTGGTGATGAAAACACAGCACAGTTCTTCCTATGGTCATGGGACGATCAGGTCCACCTCCACCATCTACAGGCACCTTCCAATGCATTATGGGGGATGTCATCTATATATGTCACACCTCTTTGTGTAGGTGCTTGAATCAGGTGATCGAAGCATTACTGCTGCATGAGTGAGGCTACATATAACTCCCTGTCACAGAGGCAGAAATAATGAACCCAATGGGGTATTCTGTGCATTGGCTGGCATGCTGATGATGTTGGAGCAACTGATTGTATCCCAATAACAATTGAGTCACCATCACGTAATGAGAAGGTATACCAAAACTGAAATATCTCCAAAGTGTGAACATGTAGGTGGTGAGCGATGCCACAAGACTCATCACACAGGCATGTGCCAAGCAACCCCCAACCTTATTATTCCTTAAAAAAAAAATGCCTACCCTTGGACAACTGAACTGCTCTATAGCAGTTCTTGCATTACTGTTCACCCTCCTCGCTTCTTCCTACCTCCCAATCTTGCTATCACTACCACTCTAATGCTCTACATTTTATGTCTGTGTCATTTAGTTTAGTCTTTTGTACAAATTGTTACTTGATGTGGAACCTCTGTAAATAAGCCTCTGGCTCAAAGGTATTTTCCGAAGAATAATAAATAAAAAAAAAATAAATAAAAAACCCTGGACCCACCCTTGATGCCTATATCCTGGAAGAATCACAGATGGCACCATGGCTCCATGACCAGGTTCCAAAACACAGGTGGCTGACCAGTAAGTATGCAGCCAGTGCTGACACTATGGGCTGGCATGTGTGTACCTTGCAATATATGCAGCGTGTTTAACTCCACACAGGTAATAGTCAAGACACACAATGGATGTACCTTTTGAAACCCTTTCTGAACCCCTCCACACCAGCTGAGGCAATGAGGTGCATCAGCTGATGAAGGGACATTGTTAAATGAGTGTTCGGCCTGCTAATAAAGCACAACACATACCTGGACAAGATAGGTGGTACACTGTTGCTGTCACCTGGGAAGGGTTGAGTCTTATTGACTGCATGCTGTACAGCCTTGAACAGTATAAAGTGTTAATGCGTGTGGATACCTGATGAGGGGGAAGATGCTGCAACTTCAGGTGTTCCTGGGTATGCTGATCCAGACCAGGTGCAATGTCCTCCTGCCTACCATGGGTCAGTGGATATGCAACTGGTATGGCACAAGGACTTTGACTGATGGAGCTGTAGGGACTAGGATGAGTTCTGGGGTGTTGGTGTGTTGCATATATGGGGGTCCCTCAGATGTCGTTATGACAGCAGTGCCCAAATACTGTATGTACAGTGCCATGGCAAATACAGTGCAATGTCTGTGATTCTATGGCCATGCATTGTTGTGTAGGTGAGTGCATGCATATCCAGGAATACCTAAAGTTGCATCATCTTCTCCCTCATCAGGTATCCACATGCATTAGGAGTTGAAGAGGTATGGAAAGAAATAGTTCTTCACAGAAAGGGCAATAGATGCCTGGAACTGCCTGCCAGAAGAGGTGGTAGTAGCAAAGACAGTGGGGAGCTTCAAACATGCACAGTATAAACACATGGGTATAATAGGTATAGTTAACGGGGGGATGGAGTGACAACAGTGACCATCTAGAGTCCAGAGTGTAGTGTTTTCGGCAGGGGAAAAAAGAAAAACAGATGGGCCTACTGGTCTTTTCTGCTAACACTTTCTATGTTTCTAAGTATGTTTTCTATCTAGCCAGCCAAAAGCCCCTTCAACCACTTGTCATATGAAACACCAATGCCTTTGCACACAGCCCCCAGGTCAGTTTGTTGTATATTATGAATCTCTGTAAGCATGTCACTCATCTTGGTGAACAGCTCACAAAACTCCTGTTAGGTTCTTCTTCTTGTCCATGGTGGTTCCATGTTGAAAGAGTGCCTGCAAAATGACACCAACCAAATACAGCTAACACAAAACAGTGAAATGCAAAATGATGACAAGCACTACAGTGCTCACCAAAAAAGTAAACAGCTGTAGTGACTTTCATGAGGGGTGATCTGCCCCACACACATCCTTATTTAAAATAACCATTTCCAGGGGGGATACAACTCAGGGATGAGGAGAAACTTGGGAGGGTGGGTGGAACCTTTTACAAAAAAAAAAAAATCACATGACCAGTCTCAAACCCAGGTCTGCCTAGCACACTGGCGGTGACTCTAACCTGTTGGCTATGTGGCTAGCATGGATCTGATCATCCAAACAATTGCCTACAGGCTTCAACAACTCTTTATCTACATCACCGACTCCTTGTTGATGTAAACATGTGCTGTGAAAACACTCTTACTCATTTGACACACGCTATTTTGGAGAGATCGAAACTGAGTCGCTCAAATGGACTTGTTGTTTTAACAGGATACCGTCCATTGCTGCTGCTGTTCAAGAAGCCATAATTCAGGGTACATGCCCTGTAGCCCCTGCCTCCTGGTGTCTCTGGGTGCAATACAGTAGCTGTAGCCTTTCTGAATTACCAACCCACTTGTACTGTGGGCACAACCCACTTCTCACTGGTAAGAGTTTAAACCCTTTTTAAACCTTATGGGATCTCCCTGTGTTTCACTTGGTACTCAGACAGAGAAATGGTGCAGGCCAATTGAAGTTGTAGCTGGTTGACCAGTGGTAGTGCACTTTAAACAGAATAAACACTTCTGTTAAATCCAAACCCCAAAGGCCATGCAATTGGGTAAATGGCAAACCTCATCTGAGATATTTGAAGAGCCTGGCCCAAATGCCAAAGCTGTGACTTTAGTGGCAAAGTTTATACAAAATCCCAGTTGCAGGGCAAGCCCTGAGAGTACTCGTGGTTCTGGATTTACCAGCTTCCCTGACAACTTGGGCTCCTTCTCCTTCTCCTCCTTTCTGCAGGTGTAGATTCTCTTGACTGTGGTGCAGTTGGGGGATGGTCAGCTCAATCATGCACAGCTCAGGTGCCTTAGGATGTGGATCAGACTTTCTGCTTCAGCAGTCATCTGGACCTCTCTGGCTCCTCTCTCCACCTCCACTGAAGGACAGACCTGTGCATGCATGCACACACACACACACACACACACACACACACACACACACACACACGCACACACGCACACACACGCGTGTCTAGGTTTCTGGATCCTTATGTGGTAGGTTAGCCATTGCCTAGCAGTAGCACTGACTGGCCTTGTCACTAATTGTCTGCAGTCTCGATGCAGACTTTAGCACAGTAGTACTCACTCATTCTCTGGCCAAACACAGGTTAGTAGCTGTGGCAAACTTACTGGAGCAGCACGCTTTCGCCTCCTTTCACAGGAACAGTCTCATTCACAAAAGATGTCATTCTGACACAATCAGCAAACACACAGTTCAGTCATTTAAGCAATAATGCATGACAGGATATGTGTCATGCTGGGATAACATCACGCCTCAGGTGGTTGAAGCATGTGGCAGCAGGCCGAGTGCATTCTATACCCAAGAAGTGACATTATCCCAGTATGACACGCACTCTGGAGTGCATTATTTCTATTATACAATGGCTTGATTTTTATGTAGAGAAACTAATTTAAAAAAGATAATTTCTTAAATAGTTTTTACTTTATTTTTCAGTGTGGAAGCATTCTTAGAGAAAAAAGTTCCTGTTCTGCATTTTTCCACTAGGTGGAGCTGTTATGTAATGCCATGCCCCCAATTCTGTTACTTTGAGTTCCCTTTATCTTCTTAGTTGTCCTCAACCCCCAGTCTCCTGTGTCTGTGTTCCCAGTCTGAATAAGCGCTTATACTTGGTTTTGCATTACATTTTGAGGATATGTTGTTGGCTGCTACTTTCGGTAGTTGGGTGGTGTCAGCCTTTACTTTCGGGAGTGGGGCAGTGTGTGGAACAGGCACCTTAAATAGATGATGGTGTGGAGTGGGGGAGATCAGAAGGAGGACTGTAAGTTTCAGGATTGAGGTTAGTGAAAGTGCACAACCTGAGGAAAGATTTTGTTTTAAATACTGCCAGTCTGCCACAATACTGCCACTTCATGTTTTAAATACCATCACTGCTTACGGCTTTTCAGTGAAGCAGACAGCTAAACAGATGCACATGCTGACAGTTGTTTAATACAATGCAGCAGTGGTCTGAAGAAAAAAAAATGTTTTCTTTTTCCTTTTTTTAAAGGTGGCTGTGTATTTACCTGATAGAGTGAGGGACTCGAGGCTGGGGGGGCAGTAGTGTTGAATTTATTGAAACTTGACTGTTCATTGTGGCAGGTGGCAGGTGGTGGGTGGGAAGCAGGGAGCAGGATGGAGTGATCTCTTTTTTTTTTGTGTGGTCAGGTGTGCCTAATCTTCATACAATGATGTTATACTGGGATAACATCACGGGTGAAGGTGAACACTGACCAAACA
Organism: Neoceratodus forsteri; assembly: GCA_016271365.2. Classification (NCBI taxonomy): domain Eukaryota; kingdom Metazoa; phylum Chordata; order Ceratodontiformes; family Ceratodontidae; genus Neoceratodus; species Neoceratodus forsteri. Next base: position 525,251,953 of record JADMNL010000023.1, read on the forward strand.
GAGCCCAGTATTCTTTCCTTGCTGTTGTATAATTTGCTTTAAGGGTCGTAGAAACCTTGAAGTCACCTCCTGAATGATGGCAGTAGAAGTCAAGGCAGGCTTCCCTCAGTTAGCTCCTGGAAGCAGCACAAGCCCTCCTCACAATATGAGAACTCACTGCTGACTGACTTCCTCTGGATCTGCCCTTAGCCTTTTTCAAGGTAAAAGCAGATTCTGATTGGTGCAAAGGGTTGTTAGTTACTTATTAGTATGCAAAACACTCATTTGATGCCTTGTTGATCAGCAGAAAGGACGCCAAGCAAGCAACACATTCACTGTCCCAGCATGATTCTGATGTCAGCTGTCAAGATCCATGACCTCTGATTGGCTGTTGACAGGGTCAGGGGTCAGCAAAATTGCAGCTCCCATTCCTATTGGGAGCATTGCTGCATTCAAAGTTAATTTTATAAGGCTCCTAATGTTCTGTTAATTTCAACTGATACCCCAGTTCTGAAGCACACACTGTGCTTTCTTATCTGGTTCAAACTTCATCGAAAATGGTAATCCCCACTCTGTTGGGAGCCACATTGTCTGTGCCACCCATCTGGAGAAGTCTTCCTTGAGAGTCCGGTTGAGACACAGGTACAATGGTACCAAATTTGTGGTGGTGTTGCCTCTCCTTCCAGTGTGTCTGTGGGCTCCCTGATGGTATAACTGGTGTCCCTGGGGCTGGAGCAAGCAGAGGAGACTGGTAAGGTCAGATGTGGTGTAGCAGTGGTGACCACAGGTGTGGCAGTCGAACATTCATGCAGGCATACAGAGCATTATGAAGGAATTGTCATGCTGGTGGCAGATCGCACATTCATGTGGGCAGCAGCTCACACTCCAGTAAACCACTGAGCAGGCAGCAGCATGCATTAGCTCCTCTGGATCCCACACAGGCTACAGTCTGTGAGCCAGAGTGAGCAAATTACAGATGGCAGGCAGGCATTCTTGGACAGGGCAAAGTAGCATGGGTAAGCCCCATTTGGGGAAGGGGTTACACTTTCCCCTGCCCAAATATGTTTTATGCTTTTATACCTGTGTAATTAATCCTGGGTCACCCCTGAAAAAGGGACTTCTAGTCTCAGTGTATCCACCTGGTCAGCAACTATAACAGCATTCAATCTCCTTTTTTACCCTTTACTGCATCACCCCCTCTGGGTGATGTGGTCTAGGCTTTGCAAAAAGCAATTTGAGGCAGAGTTATGCTTGTGATACTGATACCACTACTATACTACATACACTGATAAGTTAGAAGGGTCACAGTTTAACCTGAGCAAGGGTTTGAAAGTGCTCTCAGAGTGACAGATTAGAACAGTCATATCTTCCTCATATTCCTGGTGGATCTTTCCCATTTCAACAAGCAATGAAGCATCCTTAGTCAAAATAGATTCCACAACTTCTTCTGTTGGTTCCATGGGTTCCACTGGATCTCCACTTTCTTCCTCGGACACTTCCTCAGATACAAGCCTCCATGGGTACATCTGGTGTTGGTTCAGAGTCCAAGACTGTTGGTATGGGCTCTGCAAGAAGCACATTTGGCACATAACTTGTTCCATTCAAGCCCCTGAACAGTTTGGCAAGATACACTGTAGGATAGTGCACCCCTTTTTCTGATTCAGAGTTTGAGCTTTCCTCATCTACTTGAGTATCTGTTGTGGGTGGAACAATTTCAGATTGCCTTGTTATTTGTTTTGCTTGCTGTCTGTGCATAACAGATCAAGTTGTTAAGAGTTTTGGGAAGTTCTACAGATCCCACTAAATCACTGGGAACCAACTGTTCAATAGGCAACAAATGGTTTCAGTAGATGGTCCGATACCTACTTGACTCACCTTCAGGATGAATATTATATACTGGCATGTCTTGCACCTTTTCCATTGCAACATAATGGCTATTGTCCAAGTGGTCAGTAATTCTGTGCTTCCCTGGCAGTTCTAAAATTCTTACAGAACAAGATCTCCTGGTGGCAGTACATGTGCCTTTACCAATTTGTATTACTTACCTTTATTGGCTTTGTTACATTTTGCTGTGGTGTCCATGGCCAGCTTGTAGGTGGCATTTAACTGGTCTTTCAATCTTGAACATACTGAAAATAAGTCTCTGGCCTAGCCCCATTGACAGAGACACCAAAATACAAGTTCACAGGAAGTCAGGCTTCCTGACCAGACATGAAACAATATGAAAAAAAATCTGATGGCGTCAATTTAGGGGCAGTTTTATGCATAGATTAGTGCACTAACTTGCTGACTCCATTTGTTCTCTTCCTTTGGGTCCAATGTTACTGGCATGTTTATTATGGTTTGCTTGAACTGCTCAGGCTGAGGATTACCTTGAGGGTGACATGGGCAGTTCAGTATTTAGATATTCCCCAGAGGGACAGCAGTAGTTCTTTCACTATGCAGCTTTTGAAATATTGACCTTGGTCTGACTGGATCCGCTGTGGGGCACCATAGTGCACATAGAATTTTTCAACTAGGACATTTGCAACAGTTGTTGCCTTTTGGGCCTTTGTAGGATAAGCTTGAGCATATATTGAGTAGTGGTCAGTAACTACCAAGACATTAGCAATATTCTTATAGTATGGTTCCAGGTTGAGAAAGTTTATGCATACCAGCTCCATAGGTACACTTGTCACTATGTTTACCAGAAGGGCTGCCCTCTTTACAGGTTTTGCAATACTGGTCCACATCATTCTGAATAAGTGGCCAATAGAAGTCAAAAACCTTCGATACAGTGCACCATCAAGTACTGATAAGAAGACTCCAAAATGTAGAAGTGTCAGAAGAGGTTAGAAGATGGCGTCTGTAATATTTGGTGGAACAAACACAACAGACTGTGGTGGGTAAAGCTTTATCAACCAAGGCAGGGGTGAAATGTGAGGTGTCCCAGGGATCAATCCTGGGCCCCTTTTTGTTTATGGTTTATACAAATCCAGTTGTCCAAACTGTAAAAGCCTCAGATACTCACCTATACGCAGACAATACTGTTTTGAAAGTTAAAGGTAAAAATCCTTATAAAATACGATCGGAGTTACAAGTAGACCTTAATAGAATTCAGGACTGGTATGGGAGAACTAACTTAGTGTTAAACCGCAGTAAATCAAAAATAATGTTTTTCACTCAGATAACAAAGGCGATGGAGACCTTAAAAATTACATCTAAAGATGGTAGAGAGCTAGAACAAGTGAATGAATATAAGTATCTGGACTTCTGGATCGACCAGAGACTAACCTTTGAATACCAAATGAATGAAAAGGTAAACAAACAAAATGGTAGACTTGGGGCTTTGCGTAGAACAGGCTATTGCATAAATGAATCCATGTGGAAGTCGATAGTCAATCAAATGTTGATACCAGTTGGAATAAATATCTACTTATTTGCCAAAACTTCTGCACTAAAGAAGGTCAAAACTATGTACCATAGGTTGGCCAGATTTGCGCTGAGGGTAGAAAGGAGGACCCACCACCGTACATTGCATGAGAGGTTAAATTAAATCATGTGCGTCAGCATGACTAAACAACTTTTGGACACAGGAAGACCATTATATCTAAATTAAGTAGAGCACACTTGTGGCTTAAGATATAAAACAAAAATGAGGGAGTTTAAAATAGTAACACCAAGAAATAGGATAGGTGAGATGTTCTTTGCCTGTGCAGCAATAAAGTTCTGGAATGAGCTAAATAGCCAAGAAAAAATTATAAATATATGTCTAGAAGAACTTTGTACTGCCTTGAAATGAGAATTGGCAGTACTTGCTTTGATTAGAAATTGAATATTTTATAAAAGAGTATGACTTTATGTACCGTATTCTGGATTTTATTTAGATAGGTATGAAACTGATGACTTTTCTATTGTTAACATCTAAGACAGGAACGCCTTGTAAATAGGATTTCTATCCTAATGGTGTTTTAAAATGAGATGTCATTTTGTGTCCTGTATAAAAATAAAAGTTTTTACAACTACCACTATTAATGGAAGTGAGCATGAGCATGGTCCAAGGTTTTCTTACTTCCAAGATGTCCCATATCATTGTGCAGGGCACCCAGTAATTTAGTACCAATTGTAGTTTGGGGAAAAACTGTGATCCTTGGATTTCATGGTACAAGTTGTCTTTGATTTTTAACTTACGCCACTCTCGCAATAACAGCTTTGTGTTCGGATCAATGGCAGGCACTTGTGTGGTATCATCCCCCTTTCTTAGGGTGAAGACAATGGCAAGAGTTCGTTCTTTGTTACCTTTGCAAACCTCAGGAATTTAACTGTGGAATAGTGGTCAGATCTAGTGCAGCAAGGAGGCAGTAGTCATTTGGTAAACAGTTGCCAGAAGTGCCAAGACTGTCTAGGAGACAATAGGCATTTGTGGGTGACTGTGGTTCATCTGTATCAATTTTTTTTTTGCAAAGTGCTTTGACAGTCTGCTATGGGATTCATTCCCAAGATTGATTGTCTGTGGATGATGCAGTTGGTCCTCTGGACAAGGCATCAGCATCCACGTGATTCAAGCCAGAGCGGTATTCCACACAATAGTCATATGTTGACAAGGTTAATAGCCATATGTTTAGCAGCATCTTAGTCTGCAGTTGTTTTTATGTACTGTATGTCATAGGGTTATTATCTGTTTTGACAGTGATGTGTGCCCCATCCAGGTATTCATGAAACTGGTCCACAATTGCTGACTTGACAGCAAGAAACTCCAATTTGTGGATGGGGTACTTCCTTTATGCAGTGTTCATACTCCTACTGGTGAAGGCAATGGGCCTCAGTCCTTCAGGATAAAGGACAGCTACAAGTCTGCAGAGGTTTGTGTCTGTATGTAGAACATAGGGCTTGGCTGGATCAGCATATGCTAGCACTGACACATTTGTCAGATAGTAGATGATCCCTTGGAAGGACTTATCACACTGGGCATCCCATCTCTGACTGAAGGGGTCAGTTAGCTTGAAGTAGGTTTTGGTTGGATCTGCAACTGCAGGGTGCTTTCTGCCTTTGTTGGTTGATAGGTAACCTTAAGTTAGATTTAGCAGGGGTCTCACTACCTGGGTATAGTCTTTAAACAAAGCATCTGTAATACCCACAAAAGCCTAGTAACTGCTGTAGGTCTTTCAGGTTCTTTAGCTTGAGCCAGGTGGACAACGCATGAACTTCACTTGGATATGTCTGAATTGCATGGGCTGACATGATATGTCCCACATACTTAAAGAAACTCAGGAAAAATTGGCATTTATTGATCGAGAGCTTGAGCCCAAGCTCTTCTGGTTAATCTAATACTGTCATCAGATGAGCTTCATGATCCTCAAATGTTTTTCCAAACACAGTGACATTGTCATGGTAGACCAGGCACTTGAGGAGGTTAATGTCTCCAACTGCACATTCCATGAGCCACTGGAATATTGCAGGGGCACCAGATATGCTTTGCAGTATATGAAGGAATTCATGGCAGCCAAGGAAAATGGTCTTCCCTCTATCCTAGGTAACCATTAGGATCTGGTAGAACCTGCTCCTCAAAGTCAGAACTGAAAACCATTTGCTTCTGTTGAGACAGCCTAAAGTGTTCTGAATCCTTGGCATGGTAAATTGCTCTGGGGTGGTTCACTTATTCAAAGTTCTGTAATCAACACACATGTGAACTGTACCATTCTTCTTGTGCACAACTACAATAGGAGAGGCATAGAGGCTTTTCAATTCTTGAATTATTCCTGTCACAAGCAATTACTGAAGATGTATTTTTACTTTGTCAATGTCTGCTGGGGCCAGGCAATGGGATTGTTCTTAAAAAGGGCGAGCATCATGCAGTCTGATGTGATGTTCCTCTCTGCTGGTTCATCCAACATCCAATTCATGAAACAAAAAGACTTTAGTCCATTCTCACAGCTTCTGACCCATTCTGTGTTCCATTTTTCAGGCATCGAGGGCTCTCCAAAGTCAAAGAACTCAAGGCAAGTTCCAGTATCCACATCTTCCATGTTGGGTTGGGGCTGTACTGCTGTGTTGGCAAAGTACTCCCAGGCCAATGTTTGACCTTTTCTCACTGTAATGTTTAAGTTACTCACATTCTTCACCTGGATGGTAATTCTTTTCACATAGGCATGTACTCTCTCAGGCAGCATACTCGGTTTGACCAGCAGTCCTTTAGGCAATATGTGTTCTTCAGAGCATCTATCATCAGAATCTTGTTCTTCAAGTTTTGCTTCAGTCTCATCACTCCATTGATGGTACACTCTGCATTAGGGGTAGACAAGCTATTTGGTCTCTCAGCACTACACTATGCCAGTAGGAGCTTCTCAGTCCTCTGGTCTCTTCTGTGTCTGCTTCTGGTAAGCCTTCTTCACCAGTCCATGCACTCACAGTGCTCTTTCATTCTGTCACAACTCTCACTCCTGGCATAGTTGGGCTAGGTGTCCAAACATGTGGGAATTTGTTACAGTGAGGATGGGTATGTTATCAAACATCCTTGACTGTATACAGACCAATGCCAGGGTTTCAACTGCATTACCAACTCCAGCTACTTTTGATGCAAAAGCAATCCAGTCTTTCAAGTAACCAAGGTAAGCCTATGACTTGTCACTCATCCCCAAGTGTTCAGACCTTCCAGTGGTTGTAACTTACTGTTCTTGGAAAGGTGTTTGTCATACCAGTCCTTGAAAATGTTGACGACTTAGGAACCACTGTCAAGAACAGTTCGATTTGACACTCCATTTAGTGTTATAGTTGTTTCAGTGCAAGGACCAACTAACTTGTCAAGGTGTTCTGGTTAAGTTGCTTGTTGCTTTTTAACTGTGGACTTGCTACTGAGTGTCCCACATAGAGTTGGAGAAATCTGGTGGAGGGACTCCAGTACTCTGTCTTACTGGACCCCAGGGTAGTTTTCCTGCTTCTGAATTCATTTGAGCAGTTTTTTGGTGACCCTCCATAGATCTTCTTTTGACCGACACTCTTTCTTCATGTGTTTATCTTTTCCACATTTGTAGCAGAAAAGTCCCTCTCTGTACTGACTTGATCTGGGTGGCCCATAAGGTGGTGGCCTCCAGTCTCAGTTGCTTTTTCTTAGAGAATATGTGATTGGGGCTCTGACAGGAGCACTGGCTGCAGCTTGTCCTCAACACTGGGGTCTTTCCCCTTGCCAGGCCCATGAATTGTGTACTGCATCTCTTCAGTTCAGTAACCAGATTATGCAATTCATTAACTTGGGTTTGGAGATCACAATCTACATGTGCTGTCTATGCTTGAACTCATTCATCCATTATGGTTAGAGTCTTGTTAGTTGGAGCAGCATGTTGGCTTTGGTGGGCATTCTGTCCACTATGAGGTGATACTTTGGCATTAGCGATCACCTCTCTCTATTCTTTGAGCAACTCTTTCAATTTTTGAGTCTCTCTAGGAGGTATACTTTCAGGGTCTTGCTTGACAGCTGTCAAGGCATGATAAGGTCCCAGTTGTTCCTCTTCTTCTTCTTTACCTTCTCTGACTTCTCTCATCAGCACTCTGTGAGATGAGATGTTGTCCTTTTTATGTTGGCGTGCTTGCACAGCCAACATCTTGTGGTAGTGCAGATTTGTAGGAGCGGTCGCTGTTGGGCGAATGCAGGGCACGCACCAGTAGGTGCATCCTTCAATCCCCAATCAGCCTGCATGCTGGCACCACACCATGCATACTAATGTGGTAAGCACATCTAAGGAAAGGTCCCCTGCAATGTGAGCAAAGCCCGGCACACACAGCAGACCTTTCCTACGTGCTTCACCAGCTAGAAACACGGAGGCACAGTGGCCGCTAAACTGCCAACTTTGGAGGTGCCCAATCCCCCAGTCAGCTAACCGTGCCCCTCAAGTATGTGCTGATGTGGGAGCCCACTCCCCGTTGGCAGAATGTGTCCCCCCCACTTTCATTGTTTGCTGATGGAGGTGCCCAATCCCCGTCGGCATCCGTCCCCACTTTCCTGCTTTAATGTGCCGGCGGAGGCCCTCCCGTCGGCATGATATCCAGCTTCTTCTGTGCTGATGGGGGTCCCAGTCCCCTATCGGCTACTGTACCCCCAAAGAAACCACCTGTAAAAAGGAAAAACGCCCAAGATGTTTTTTTTTTACTACCTGTAAATAGAAAATAGTCCCTCATTGTCTCCCTACCCACTACCTGCACCCACCCACTGCTCACCCTGCCTCCCCATACCCCCCCTCACCCCATACTTACCTCCGGAGCTCGGCGCGATGATCTTCGGTGGACCGGGAACACGTCTTCACTCTTCAAAGCCGACCGCAAACTGAGGAAATGCCGGCAAGCTGTATAATGGAATAAATAGGGTTTTTTCAACTTTGATGCATATCTCAGCCATTTTTTGGAATTTTTGCACCAAATTTTCAACATGGAGTTTTTGGGACCCTTCCTCATGAATTCTGTCACTGTTATGACGTTACTCTGTTCTGAAAGGTGATTTCGCAATCACTGTTCGGAATCACCTTAGGGACCGATGCTACAAAGGGTAGTGACAGTGTTCATAGTTGAACTCTAAAAAAGCCTATGTTGCAAATTTGGTGGAAAATAATCCAAAAAGTGGCTGTTTTACGAGCATGCGTTGCGCAGTTGCTATGCACGCTTGTAACTTAGTGAATTCGCAATATTTTCATGCCAGATTTTCAACATTGTCATTTTTCTACACCTCCTTGTGAACAGTACAGCTGTCATTTTTCACACCCTGGCTGAAATGTGTTTCCGCACATCCGGGGCACAATACCGCGGTCGCTGTGGGAAATCAGTGTTTGGGGCAGATTATGAAAATGACAGTGACACTGTTCATGAGCAGAGGTCCTAAAATGCCTATGTTGAAAATTTGGTGACGATACTCCATAAAATGACTGTGTTATGAGTGTGCATTGCGCAGTTTGCACACATGCTCATAACGTTGTGCATTTGTAATATTTTCACTCTGGATTTTCACCATTGCCATTTTTCCACACCTCTTGATGAACAGTACAGCTGTCATTTTACATATCCTGCCTGAAATGTGTTTTCGCATGCCTGGCTCAGAATAACGCGGTTGCTGTGCAAAATCACATTTTGGAACAGTTTGAGGAAATGACAGTGACACTGTACACGAGCAGAGGTGCTAAAATCCTATGTTGAAAATCTGGTGCTGAAAACTCCATAAAATGACTGTGTTACAAGTGTGCGTTGTGCATTTCCCACGCACCTTGTACTGTAACCATAAATTTGCAATATTTACATGCCACATTTTCACCATTGCCATTTTTTACACCTCCTTATGAACAGTACAGCTGTCATTTTTCACATCCTGCCAAAAATGTGTTTCCGCACTGCACTACCAAAGCCAATGGCAGTGCGACAACATTCGGCGTTGACAAATGCTTGTTCTCAGCTTGGCGTAACTTAAGAAGTAACAAAGTGGAATGACAGGCAGCCTTGAGTACATGTTCCAGTACCTTCTGGTTCAGGTCCTGGATGCCACACCTCTCTTCTGAAATAGTGTTTGCAGTGGCCTCTCAATGTGATTCAGAAACGTGGACAATGGTGCTCCCTTCCATTGCTTTGTCATTTTGAAATTCCACAAGAGATCTTTACTGGATTCTGTGCTTCTAAAGACATTTTCCAAGGCAGTCAGATATTTTGGGCTGCAGCTTCTGAACCTGTGCCTCTCATAAAGTGGATAGTTTCTACTGCAAGACCTTGTAGGCTTAATCCCAAGATGTTTTCTTTTCCTGGCTTCTGGCCATTGCCAGTCTTGAATTAGTGTAGGAGCATAGTCCATCCACATTTCTAAGTCACCTTCTCAGGGATGGGTTCCATGCCTGAGAATATTTTCTGTACTCCGTATGAATCAGATCCAGGCAGTACATAGGTGGGTCCTTCCCCCATGATCTGAGGTGGCATACACCCTTGATCACATAGCAACATTTGAACTTCACTGGCTGACTTCCTTTCAGTCTGCAACCACTTAAGGAATCTTTCTTCAAAACTTTCAGTCACTAGTGGGACTTCAAGCTTTGGGGTGGTAACAATGGTATAAGACACTATTGTTTGGTTTGGTTTGTTTATTTATACTCTGGAAAAGTCCATAAGCCAAAGGCCATTTTCATGGGTGACCAGGACAGATAAACAATACAATTGTCTACTTGGCACTGTGTTTGTCTGGCATCAGTCTGTCCGGCATTTTAGTGGCATTCACAGTACTGCGGTACTCCACCAATACCATCAAACTCAGGGTGTTACTATCCAGGGAATGCCCTCATACAGCTACTTTACTGAGACATTTCACAATTCAGAAAAAGTTTAAATTTTTTTTATTAAAACATATTTTTTAAACCATCATGTAATTTTATGTATCAATACAATATTAATACAGTCTATCACTACAAAAACATTGTATAGACACTGTGTATTTGCCATTCGTATGTGATCATAGCCTTAAGACGGCTGCTCATGGCACCTTCCATTGGACTTTTGGAAGTATCCTTCCAAAAGTCCAATGGACCTTGTAACACTCTGCCCCAACTGGCCTCTACAGAGTAACAGCCACACTATTTTGGCTGTTACTTCCGTACTCCTGGACAAGAACTGTGCATGTGCGCCTCACACACATATGCAGTTCTGCTGGCCCTGCCATCTTGTGAATGGCAGAAGGCCACTCACCGCAACTAAGCATGTGCGAATGCTATGCATGTGCAGTTGCGTCGCCACCACCATCTTATGGATGGCATGCCTCCCACATCCTCCCACTGCTCCTGTCCTCCCCATACCCTCCATTCCTTCCCAGCACTGGCAGCAATATAAAACCTTCCCGCTCCCTTCCATTGCTGCTGTCATCCCTGCTCTCTCCGTTCCCCATCCCTGCGCCGACATCAGGGTGCCCAATCCCTGTATCAGCATGATGTACCCCCCCAACTCATGTGGCACACTGGGAGCCATGCTCCTCTGGTGGCGAAGGAAGCAAGCCATGCAGAAAATCTTCTGATGAAAATACCTCAGTAGTCTTCTTACCCCCCCTGCGTGGAGTATTTGTTTTACCCACCTGAGGGTAGGCAGTCCCAGAGGACCTGGATGATGGGGCCCTGTACAAGGAGGAATCCCTGGAGCAGCATCTCTCAGGAAAAGGGCCTAACCTTCCCTGCAGAAACAGAACTTAACCCCTTCTCTAAGCACCAAAATCGAGGGCTGGTACTAAGTTTCATGGCTCTGAATCTACTTTCTGAAAATCACAGGCTAGGATTTCTGGCAGTGACAAAATCTCAACCCAGAGTTTCAGTTGCAGAAAAACACATCTCTTTTCTCTGAAATAGGTAGATCTGAACTGGCAGGATGAGCTACTGGTCACTCTACAAACATCACACTTCTCAAACTTCAGATTCTATTGGGTAAGGCAATCACAAGGGGTAAAGAAGTTCTGTTGTGTGTTTAGTTTTAGCCAGTGGTTAAATTGGAAATGTTTAGGTGGGGGTAACTCTCACAGCTATATTTCTAGGTGGTGGAACTGTCATTTGTAGGTGGTGGAACTCTCCTATAGTATTCAATGGAGAAAGATGATAGAGGTGGTGGAACTGTCATACAATTTTTTTAAGAGGTGATGGAACTTGAGTTCCTGTGGGCTCCTGCCCAGTTTAACCCCTGGTTTTAGCACCTTTCCTTTACTGTAGTCACAGCACTTTTTTTGCAGGGCACTTGCTTCTCAAAGACTGCTGTATGATGCCAGCCTGTCAGCACAGAAGTTGTGCTACCACACACAATGCCGGTGACCTGAGATTGGGAACAAGTATGAGCCATCAGTGGCTGGCTGAGGGGAGGAAGATCAAGTGTCCCACATGATGCTCTCCTCTTCTGGGGAGGGAGGGAGGGTTGAAGCTGCCACCTCTTGACCACCACCTCAGTATCCACAGTTGGTGGTTAAGGCAGGGGGCTTAAGTCAGGAAGGGGAGACACAGAAAGAGCTGGATGCATTATGCACTTCTGGTGCATTCATGCACCACGCAGTTCACGACCAGTCGGCATCTCGAGGGCAGGGAAGAAACAAGAAAAGACCCTCCAGCCAGCAGAATGATGCCACTTCCCAGTCCACAGGCCCTGCACCACCAACCTAGGCACCTCGATTCCAGACCAAGCATGACCTTTGACAAGGGCAAGGTCCACCCTCATCAGCCCTGCCTGGGGGGGGGGTAAGCCAGGGAGGAAGAAGTAGTCAAGACGTAAGACGGGGGAAGCTGAGTGATGAGGCTGTGAGTGAGAAGTGGCCAAAGAGGCAGGCTGGGCAGTGAGGAGGAAATAAAAAAAAAAAGACTGCTGCCATGGAGAGATGTGTTCTGAGGTCTTGAGGGCCCCTTGACTGGCTACCCAAAGAAGCATCTTGCTGACTGATGCTGAGGCTGGCCATTAGGGGGTCAGTGGCATGGAGGAGCATGCCTAGAGGCCCTCATCCAGAACATACTGGACTGGCCAGTCTGTTTCATGGACTTCTTCTGCACCCTTTCTCCCCGCATGAGCGTGACACCCTGCAGCTCACCTGAGTGTGGTGCCCAATACCATTTAGGACACCTCTGCCATGCCACCACCAATAGCTGCTGCAAGGGTGAGACAACATTCTCTGTTCCATGTGGGAGGAGAGCATCTAGGGGGATGCTTAGAGATCTCGCTGCCAGTCTCTGCATCTGATGTCCCAGGCTTGCTTCATACACCTGGGTTGCCAGTGTGTGAGACCTGTCTCCCACTGCTCTGCACTGTGGAGTCCTAGGGTACAGCTTTGCTAAATAAACAAATGCATTTATTTAGTAGGGCATATGAGTAGATAAGATTGAAATTTGGATTGATTGCTTCACTAATGTTCAATGTAATATGGGTCGATATGTCCTTGCAATACCAATCACTTTTAATTGACAGTGTCAGTGGCTCAGCAGGTTGCACACTTGCCTCTGAGGCTGAAGATCGGATGGTTGTGGGTTTTAGCCCCACACCAGGAAGCTGGGTAAATTCAATACTATTAGAAAAATTAAGATTCAACTCCTATATAGTACCAATATCTATTTATTTTTTCTTCCACTGCATATACCAATGTTTAGTGGCTGTGCCACTTCTTTAGGAATAGCAGTTTCTCCAATGTTTACTTGAAAAATACTATGGAAGGAATTTTCTGGATTCTACTTATAAGGTAAACTAGCTTTGCAGGTCTCCAAGGAATCTATGTTATAATGGTTGCTGCCACAAAGTTTGCTGCATTCAAATGCTTAAAAGCCCTCCCAGGATCTGCTGACTTCCTGCTGAGAACACTGTACAGTCTATCACAGTCTAAGTAATGCTCTGGGAATCTTTGTTCAATTTCTTATTGTAAATTCCAGTGCTGACACTGTAGTGCAGCATGGTGGTGGTGGTGGTGGTGGGGGGGGGTTGATGTACTCCTGAAGTGTCGTCTTTCAGATGAGATGTTAAGCTGCAGTCCCATCTGCCTGTTCTGGTGGCTGTTCAGGTGGACATTAATGAGTGCTGCACAACGACTGAACTGTGGAAAAATACTATTAGAAAGGAAATACAGTTAAAATAGCTAGTATATCCACATAATACAGAGTGAGCGTTCATATTACAAAATGAAAATGATCACAGAAGAAGACAGAAAGTCCATCTAGTCTGCCCATGAGTTTCCTGGACTCTCTACTTGTACAGGGACCTAGCCCCCCTTGTTATGAAACAAATTAACAGGAAAACATATTAACAGTAGAAACAATTTGAAACTGATCATATTTCCATGCAAAGGTCCTTCTCCAAGTTGTTTTCCAGGACTTTTGGATTCCCGTCCACTAAACACACAGAAAAACAGTTTGGAACAGAATAGTAACAGTCTCTATAAGGCAAGCCACAAAATATAACTGAAAAACACAAAAGCATTGTAGGATCCGATACACATGCAAATGTCTATAAGTACATAATACGGCTGCAAAAAAAGATAGAGAAATGTTTTCCAAAAACTCACATTGTGAATACACTGTGGATACAAAGGCGGCTTATAAATGGTAACTTAATCTACACACACTCAGAGAAACATGATTGAACATAAGTCACATGGGAGACTGTATTGATAAGTCCCATTTCCTGTCATAACATGTTTTTTATTTATTTATTGAAACGTTTCACCAGGAAAGGCACACTGAACAACAAGTTGCTCATCTCATGGTGCATCATGGGCAAAAGGGTAAGGGGAGATACAAAAATGCAAAAATACACACACATCAAGCAAAAATTACAGCAGCAGAGAGAATGCACAAATACAAAGTTGACAATTAGCATTTTAACAAGAGCTCACATGTAGAAATAGAAACATCACTTGTTAAGTGCAACACGAGAACTGCTCATGGCAGTTAGCAAGCTTGAACACAAGAAATAAGGAGCCCTATATTCAGACACTTGAACTAGCACTGAAATTACACTGCACTTGCTCCAGTCCCCAACCAAGGTATATTCAAAGGCTGTGCACTGGCACTATTTCTTCTGAATATAGGGCTCACTACGTGCTGCACAAATGAATTGTGCTGACTCAGCGCAGTGCATTTGCACAGCTCAGAATGTAGCATTAAGGACAGCACTGAATGTAGGTGGCAATGTATTTCCATAGCACTGGATATAGCACTGAGGATACCGCTGAACACATGTGGCAGCAGTGGGCATGAGAAGGGCACCAATTAAAAACACACACACACAACACTGCAGCATAGATATCAAAAATAAACTTTAGTGTAAAAAAATGTCAACAGGTCATACAAAAAAGCTACAACAACAATAACAATAACTACTTCTACAACAACAACAACAAGTGGTGAGGGTGGTGAGAAAAAAATAACAAGGGCAACTGCCCATGGCGGGTGGAGAACAAAAGTAAAGCAGCAACTGCCCATGGTGGGGAGAAACAAAAGAAAAGGGCAACCACCCATGAGAGGGAGGAGAACAAAAGAAAAAGAGTAACCACCCATAGGGGATGGAGAACAAAAGAAGAAAGGGTAACTGCCCATGGGGGATGGAGAACAAAAGGAAAAGGGCAACCACCCATGGGGTGGTGGAGAACAAAAAAAAAGGACAATTACCCATGGGGGATGGAGAACAAAAGGAAAAGGGCAACTGCCCATGGGGTAGTAGAGAACAAAAGAAAAGGGGCAACTGTCCATGGGTGGGTGGAGAACAAAAAAAATGGGCAACTGCTCATGGGGAGAACAAAACATCATGGGCAACAACCCATCCACACTTATTGATTAATAAAGGGCACTCGCCCATTACAAAACTCAAATCAAATGTCTAATGGCCCATCAAGGAGCTGCAGGTGGTGGTGGTGGTGATGGCTGCTGCTGCATTTCATGTATAGTGCTGGTGCACTCTTGGACTGCACGTGTGCGCTTCCTCACACATCGCACTAACAGCCATAGCAGCTGGACCTGTCTTTGCAGGAAGTTGTCCAGGCCCTCTGTTTGGGCTGCATCCCACTTACCCCAACATGCTCCTGCATTCCTCTGGGCACCTGTGGAAAGGAAATACATTGAACTCAGCCAGCTGTGCATACAGGGTGAGGGACATGATGTGGCATAATGTGCATATCATAAGTACCACCAGCAGACCCATGGGATACCATGCCACACATAGGTGGAGACAGTCAAATAGCCACAAGGTAAAGTGCGTGGCATACCAGAGACAGCAATGTTGACTTGAACAATAAAGGACTGCTCACATGAGGAGTGTGCCATGCTGCAGTGGAACATGACCAAGATGTGCAAGGGAACACGATAATGGCAGCCATGCCAGATTTGGGAATACATCACAAGTAACAGAGCAGTAAGCCAGAGACTGATAGGCAGTGTGATGGGCCAAGTGGTTTGGATTCACACGTACACCCAGTGCCTGCAGACAAGCCATCCAGCACACAGTCTTATCCAAGAGCCATGAGCCATCATGGTGGGCTGCAGGGTCAGGCCCAGGCACAAATGTGTCTCACACAACACAGCTGTATATAGATGGGACTGTCATGCTACACTGTGTTCAGCAAGGGTAACTTGTGTGTAGCAGTGTTGTATGTGGGTGTGTGCAATGCACACTGTACCGTGGTCAACAAACAACAGCAGTGTGGCATGCAGAGTCACTTGGAGGACACACTATGCCAGCAGCTGCTAGCCATACCCTAGGTACAGGGTTCCCACCCATAGAGAGCTAGTGCACGACAATGGACCCTGTGAAGACACAGTTGGGTCCAAATGTATGCATAGCCCAGCCCATGTACAGTGGAATAATCAAACACCAGTTGTCACTGTGTTGGTCAGACACTACCAACCATACGTCACAATGTTGGTTACATATGGTAAAGAACTGTTCAATGGCCTAGGCGGCCAGTATAGTGTTATACTTGTGCAACTGTCAGTGACAGTGGCTCAGCAGGTAGCACACTCACCTCTGAGGCCAGAAAGATCAGAAGGCTGTGGGTTCTATCCCCACACCAGTCTCTTGGTTACTGTCCCAATGCTGGCACTGTAATGCAGCATGAGGGGGGTGATGCACTCCTGAGGTACCGTCTTTTGGATGAGACACTAAACCAAGGTCCCATCTGCTAGTTCAGGTGGATGTTAAAGATTCCATGGCACTTCTTGAACAGAGTAGGAGAATTTTCCTGGTGCTCTGCCAAATTTCTCCCATTCACTAAATAATATGACTAACAGCTTAATCTGGTTCAAGGTCAGCTGGCATTCATCTGTATCCCCTTCCCCGGGTCATGCCTGAAAATAGGCAGAATCTGCCTAGTGCACTTAACCGGTCAACAAAACCTAAATAAATAAACTGTGTTACTTAGGTTTTGGCTGTTCACACTCTCTGTTCCAGAGGAATTACCACCCTGTAGGGGTACCAAAGGCAAGGAACCCTCTAAAGGGTTCCACCCCTATAGGTGCCATGGGATGATTCCCTTGGCTAAAGGTGCCTTAGGAAGGATCCCCAAAAAGAAAGTAGTAGTATGAAGCATATAAGCAATCAATAGTTGTGAGTCATAGTACTAGATAAAGCATCAGGCAGCTTGATAACGTAATGGGTGTACAGGTTAGCAATGGCATGGGTTTGATGGGTTGCAAGAGAGAATGAGGGGACCTCCTAAGGAGAGACTGAACGGCAATAGGTACACCATCCCCCTCCATCCAACAGCGGATCCTGCCTGTGGAACTGGGGAACACTACATTAACTAACAGTTATGACCTGAGACATGGAGGAGAGAAAAAAAACATTTGAGGAGGAAATCTCTGGGGATCCAAGGCCTAGGTGGCCTTCCCTCCAGGCTTGGGCTATTTTATTTAGTGATGGTTCTGCTGCTGCAATTTGGAATCCCAATTATAGGAAGGTGAAAAATATTCAATTTGGAAGGAAACTCTCACTCTATCCTTCTAACAGGAACGCCGTGGAGGGTTGCGAGACAGCAATTCTGCAACCACTGCTCTAAGGTGGGAGGAGAAGAGTAACAAACACCGAGGCACTCACCTAGCCTACCAATCTAAAAAAAAAACTAGGTGAATTAGAGGTGGTCATAGGGAGAATGCAGTGAAGGTGCCTTGCTAGTGAACCACTAAAGTCATGGGACAACCATAATAGTGGAAACCACTAGTGCCAAAGGAAATCACTGTAACCTCCCTTCATGGCTTAGTCATAAATTCTACAACTTGCTACAACAATGAGCTTGCTCAATGGAGTTTTCCTGCAATAAACTTGAACTTGAACTTGAACAACTTGAGGTGCCATCAGTACGGTTGATGAGTGAAGGTTCATCTGGAGCGAGGACAGTCCCAGCTATGGGCCAGGTGAGAAGGACCTCGCCCCAAGCTTCACATGCTCAAGCTGCAGACTCAGGTGCAGAGCCAGACGTTTGGCTGCAGGGGAACCCTGCACCAGAATGGTATGGCTGGCATGCCCCAGGGACTGATGAGGAGCTGAATGAGCATTGAGTGCTGAGTCCCTGCAGAGGACAGATGGCAGGGAGCATTGAGCAATGATGACATAGGCAGGAGTGGATCTGAACATAGTTCAGTAAGGCAGGGTAGTTCAATAGGGCAGGGTAACAATAACTGGACCTGCACATAGGTCATTAAGCAGTAGGAATAGTCAGACCTGCATGTAGAGTCTGTAAAACATAGCAGCAATGCTGGGACATGAATGTAAGTGGGAGAGGCAGCACCATGATAGTGGGGAAAGTCAGCCAGGCATTCAAAAAAGCCAATGAAAGTGACAAATACTTTGAGGATTTTTGGCGGCGGAGGCAGGATTTAGAACATAAGATGTTAACCACATGGGGCCACAACTCCCCAAACACTTCCAAGTCCCCGCTGTAGGAAAAACAAGAAAGTGATGGAAGGGGTCGAGAACCAAATGCAGATATTAAAGATAGTTTACAGCATCAGCAGTAGCTTAGCTGACCTCATGAGTATAACAGCAGCATACAAACAGGGAATAGCATCAGCTATGAGTGGTAGTATTCTATAAGCATGGAATGAAGGGAAGCACAATACTCTGAAAGCAGCTATGACCATGTGGGAGGTAGATTAAACTGAGAAAGCATGATTGAGCTGCATAGCAAGGGTTCAGAGGGAGCCTGAATCAGGTGAAAACAATTAGGCGTGTAGCATGGGGAGCAACTTAGTTTGAGTAGAACACAAGTACTGATTGCAATGGCAGTGTGAGTAACTGAAAGCAAGTAGCTTGAACTCTAAATGAGCAAAATGGTAGGAGCTTAGAAACCAAGTTCCCCCAAAACAAAACAAAACTAAGACACACAAACACAGAAAAAAAACAGGAAAGGGACAAAAGGAAGCACACAGCCGGAGGTAAAATACAAACCAGAAGCAGAAGAACAAAACACAGAAGTCCAGCAGAAAGAAGCAACAAGGCGGGGGGGCAAGCCCCAGCCAACTGCAGAGGACAAACTGACAGAGCCTCTGGCTGGCAAAGAAAAAGTGCTTCAGAAGGAGGCTGAGGGGAACTGATTATATAGCTCAGGAAGTGGGAGTGGCTGGCTGCTTGTCCATTGAACCATAGGCGGAGCCTTCCAATTAATGCCACCAATGCACACCCTGTCACTAACCCCATGGCGCATATGCCCAACTCTGTTCAGATGCAATATTATGACATCCAGTGCCTATGGCATTGGAGATGGAACTGCTGCAGGGAGACTGCCATGGGTGCTGTATGATGCACACGGCATGGTACAGTGGTGTACCAGTACTACATTGGCTCATACCTACCTCTAGATGACATATACACCAATACACACATACATGGCCCTGAACATGTGGCACAACAGACCCGATGGACACTGACAGGTGTAACAGTGGCTGTGAGCATTACCACCAACTCCCTGGGGCACCAAGTTGGTGACACAGGAGACACCACTGCATGGAGTAAGGTATGCCACAGCACAGTATACACACACAGGGCAGCATGCCTCCCACAAGTAGGTGCACTGCAGTAGACTGCACAGATCATGACACACCACTGTGTCAGTAGTGAGACAATGCCCCAAGAGCAGAGTGAGTGTCCCAACCACAACTGTGTAGCTGAAGCCCCCACAAGCATACATGCAGCATGTCACACACAGAAATATGTCTCCAATAGTGGAAGTATGTAACATAGTGTAGACATGCAACCCCGAGTGTGAAGCACATAGTGCAGGGTACTTATGTAGATGCCTTGTCTTAAGAACAGCTCCGCAGAGCCCCATCACCACCTGGGTGATTTCTGGGGCCAGTCCTGCCTGCACTCTGGACTGGCTCTGCTGGCCTCTGAGGTCCGTGGAAAAGGAAAAGGGGAATGTGATCAATATCATGCAGTGGCACACAATGCACTCTACCATATGCACCACACAGCAAATGACAGCATATATGCCCATGTGCCAATGCTGTGCACCAGCTGCCAAATGTGCATGATGTGGATGGACAGGGCAGAGCAGGGCTGTGTTGTACCACTGTGAACAGCTGTGGCATCACACATAGGCATGCCATGACCCAGTCACAGCAGGAATGATACATCCCACTGTTGTAGGCATGGCCTAGCACAGTGCATGCTGGCCCCTGTAGTGTCCATATCCTCCCTTCCCCTGTACAACACACTCATACCTGTCAGCTACAGGCCCTGTGCAACTCATAGAATGCATTAGGATGCATAGAGCATGAGGTATCATACAGCAGGGGCACAAGAGGCATACCAGTGCAACTGTAAGGGAGGGCAGGGCACCGTAGCTGCAGCATAACACAGTGGCCGGTACAAGCCTGGCACAGCCTGTGCAATATAATAGTACCCCTTGCATTACCTGGCATATGTATATCAGCACCCATGTGGCATGACACGGACAGTGCACACAAAACAGATGGTGGCCACATTCACATGCTATTGGGTAGACTTACCAGCACAGCTACATGTACAACACATGTGACATCCTCCTGGGTCATACCTGACAATAGGCATGAACATGTCCAGTGCACTGGACCTGGTAAACAAAACCTGAATAACATTACATGAAACAACACACTTCCCTGTCATCCACCATGACACTGCAGCCATGTCACTGTGGTAGCACACAACCATGGCAGGTGCATGCCTCAGGAAACCACAGTGTGTCCTGTACTGTACAGGGCATCGGTGGACATCCATTGGGACAGTGTCCACACAGCAGCATTGGTAGAAGCAGGCCATACAGCTGAGAGGATCCCATAGGGCAAAAGGGGCACAATAGGGAGACACTAATCCAATGCAAGTCCCTTATGCACATGACCCAGGAGGTATATAACCCTGCAAACAGTACTACACAATGGTCACCACCAAAAGCATAGATATAGGTCTCTGTACTCATCTGGACTGAGTGGGCACCATGCCACTCTCCACCATTGCCCTGAGCTGCTGCAGGCAGCGATATTCCCTCCTTGACAGGTCATTGTACCTGTAATGGCACTGATCATCTGTGTGGGTGTGGATGTGACTGGTCCTTTGGGTGAGCTTCCTACTCACAGATGCCCATAATTCCCTTCTGGGCCCGTTGGTAACCCCCCTCACCCAGAAGCTGGTCCTCCCTGGCAGCCACCAGTTCCATCAGGTTGGCCAGCTCAGTTGTGCTGCACCTGGTATTCCTCTGTAGGACAGGTTTCTTCCTATCTGTCGCTGTTGGGCTTAGAGACTGGCGGCAGCACCACAGCGCTAACAGCAGTGTCCTGGATGTATGGGTGTGGCCTTCCTGTCTGCTTAACACATTTCACTATTAGCGCTGTGCTAACATCATTTAATGTAGCACATTGTGTACTTCCTGGGGGGGGGTCTTCGGCATGCAGCAGGCATGGGGTGGCACGTGTGCAGTGTGCATGTGCGTGGTCTGTCTTGTGCATCCCTGCACAATACCATTGCACAACAGCATGGTGTGTATGGCTGCACAGTATGATGACATCTTCCATGGCGCATTATGTCATGTTTGTACTGTATATGGACGTTACACTAGCAGAAGCTCAGCTCAAGTGCTAGCGCACGTACACTAGCGCTTGGGGCAAACTTGTAATATTCAACCAATGTATGCAAATGAGCTACTTTCATTATCAGAGGGCAAACACCCATTTTGGCATGTCATTACTGGAATGTATTCATTCATTAGCATGCCCAACTGTGCCTGGAGCATATCAAAGGAGCAAAGTGCACCACCAAGATTCCACAGCTGAACTGCAGGAGGCTAGAGGCAGATGTGTTGTGGAATGGCCTAGAAAGACAAGGATGATCATAGCACTGTGTGTATTCCATATGCAGTGGTTATACTGGAAATATTTAGCTAGAGGAACTCTCACATCAAGATTTACAGGTGGTGGAGGACCTCGTCTTCAGTAGTCAATGGAGAAAGATGACAAGAGGCTGTGGAACTCTCATTTCCATAAAAGGTGGTGGAACTGAGTTCCTGTGGGCTTCTGCACAATTTAACCCCTGTGTGTATGTACCTTTGACTATATCTGTATCTGCACATGAGCAGGCCTATATCAGGCAGGATGCTGGCTGTATTGGGACATGCAATGCCTGGACACCTGTGTATCCCTGCCAGCAGTGGAGAGGGCTTCATGCCAATGTACCTTTCATATGTGTCATACTGTGTGGATGCACGACTCACCTGTTTTTCGCCCAGCATGTCTGGTAGGTAACATGGATGACGCAGAGAGATTACAGGCCCACCGTGTCTCCGAGGATGAGTTTCAGGTGCTGGCACAAGCCTACATGGTAAGGAAGGAGGTGTTGTCCTGCAGGCAGAGCACAAATGCCCAGGTACAGCAATTCTGGGACAAAATAACTGATTTAGTCAATGCCATTGGTGGCCAGAACAGGCTCATGGAGGTGGTGCATAGCGCTTCAGGGACATGAGGAGGTGGACAAAGGAGGTCCGGTTGACTACATGCAAGGAGATGCATGCAACAGGCAGTGGTCCACAGGCATCAGCAGCTGAACGTACCCTAACCCCTGCACATCCACACTACAGCCTGTGGAGGTGATGAGAGTACTGGGAGGTGGCTATGAAAGCCAAGTGGGACCAGCTCAGCTATGAGAGTGATTGACTATGCACAGTCCAGTCTAAGGCATGTGTGGATATGTTTGTGTGTGTGTGTGTGTGTGTGTGTGTGTGTGTGTGTGTGTGTGTGTGTGTGTGTGTGTGTATGTCTATAGAGTATATATATATATATCTACATATGCATGGCCAGTGTTGTGTGACACATTGGGCATAGGCTGCACAACTGTTTCAATGTCTCCTGGTGTGTAGTCATCTGTGTGGCAGTCCACTACTGTGTTCTGTGTGTCATCTGTGTGCTTACTAGTGCTAGGGTGCGTACTCACTAGTGTAGGGGTGCGAGGTGTGTACAGCTTGGGGTGGGGATATGGGTAGTGCACTGCACAAACAGCATGTGTGTTGTCACTATACACCAGGCATGCATGCTGCCTTGGCCAGCACACAGGTATGTACAGTACATTGCTATATATCTCTCCTCTCCTCTTAACAGCTCACCTCATTATACCAGACATGATGGAGAATGCTCCAGGTCCATCTCGGCAGCAGCTATCCCTGTTGGACATCCAGTGAGGAAGGTAAAGAGGATGATGACAATGAGAACTTCATCGAGGGCTGGGGACAAGAGGGGTCTGCCCCAGACCAGAAGGGGTTGTCCACCTTTGCCAGCCCCAATAACAATGGGACTCAGTCGCTGACCCTACCCAGCACTGTGGGTCACAGTGGCACAGCAACTACTGTGCCACCCCATGATTCCACCTCTGGCATGGCCATTGCCTGCCTCCCCCCGGCAAATACCATAGGGTCAGCTACCACTGTGCCACCCCAAGACCCTTCCACCAGCACAACTACCACCCTGCCAGCCAGACCCATCCCACTGGCCCAGGCATAGCCATCCCACAACACACTCAATGTACCACATCACTGATTGTGGTGCAGCCCCAGGCTGTACAATGGCCAAGGGTGCAGCCTGACCCTGTCCCAATGAACTGTCCCCAGTGACAGCAGGAAGTGGCTGCCAACTGACAGCTGCTGCAGTCTGCCATGGAGGCACAGAGTGTCACACATCAGGAAATGGCTCCCATACGCCACATGCCGCACAACAACATGCAGTGTGCCGAGGAGCAGGTGGAAGCACGTCATGCACAGCACATTGTGGTCATCCATGAACTGCACCAGGATATCGTCACCAGCATGGATCGCCTGTGCCACTGTGCTGGAGGCTGCAGCCTAGGTGGCAGGCACCATGGGGGGTGGCCATAGCCCTGACCAGTCCAGGGGGAGTAGTGTCACCCCATGGGGGACACCACGGCATATGCTTATGCCACATAGTGCAGAAACATGAATGCCTGGCACATCTGGGACACCCAGGACACTGTGCACACCAGGACACGGCCTGCTCTTCACCAGAGTTAGTACCTTGTGGGGCCATGGCCAGTGGTGGCCAACACCATCTCCAAACAGTGGACGATGACCCCCCCCAACCTTACTGGGTTCAGCGTGCACATACTGTCTGCACACAGGGAGGCAGTAGGGGATGCACCTAGGATGCAACCTGCCCACCCTCTCCAACATGTGCCCCCTCAGACCCCACCATATTACCCATGTGTCACTGTCCCATGCCCCTGTGGCCCATCCCATACATTTACCCCCCCCTCGCCTGGATGACCTGACCTGTATTTCTGTTTATCTCCCTTTTGGACCCCGCCCACCCGGATGACATGTATATTTGTTTACTCCCTTTGGAACCAGCCTTGCCTAGATGGTCTTTATTTCTATTTACCCCCCATGGACCCCCATTGACTGGATGGCATGTATATTTGTTTCCACCCTTTGGAACTCCCTGCCTGGATGGTGTGTGTATTTGTTTACACCCCTTTTGATACCCTCACCTGGATGCCCTCTATTTATGTTCTGCGATTACTATGTGTTAATAGAGTGACTAAACACATGACAGTCTCCTGTGTGGTCTGTACTCACCCTCCATGTCCAAAGAGGTCTATTATGAGGTGGGTCTGTACTCTTTGGCCCTCTTGGCCATGAGGTCATGTTGGTCGAGTTGCTCCTGTATCCCACTGGTCCTCTGGCTCAGAATCTGCTGCAGGGTGTTCCTCTCGGTCCAACATGCATGTCCCATGGTTGAGTGCCATGTTGTATAATGTATAACAAGCAAGAATTATGGCACAGGCTTTCTGAGGGGTGGATTGTAGGGCAACACTGGCATAATCAAGGCACATGAACTGCATCTTGAGCATTCCAAAGGCATGCTCGATGATGTTGCGGATGGTGTTGTGTGCCGTATCGTGCCTTTCCTCTACAATGGATGTGGGTCATAGGACAGGTGTGAGGAACAAGAGACACAGGGAACATGCACTGTCCCCTTTGTAGGTAAAGGGTATGGGTTAGTGTCATCGTCTGCAACATGGTGGGGAAGGCCTTTGGGGTATACTTACCAATAAGGTGTCAACTAGGGTTGTCCCCACCTTCAAATCTCTGGCACAGGATGGAGTTGTGCCAGATGAAGTCATCGTGGGCAGTCCTAGGGTACCATGCCAGGACACTGATGATGCACCCTGTTGCATTACACACCACATGGCAATTGATAGAATGGTCCCCCTTCCTATTGACATAGGTGTTCACCCCTACACTGGTGGGTGCCTGGATAGCAACATGGGTGCAGTCAGTGACACCGACTACAGCTGGTAGGTGTACAGCTTGATAGAACTGCTGCATGATTGCTGTTCGCTCAGCTGGTGTGCTGGGGAATACTATGGACTCCCCACCATGGGCCAGCAGGGCACCTAGGAACTGTCCCAACATCCACTAGGTAGCTGACTGTGAGATAGTGGTGGTGTCCCCAGCTGGTGTCCTGCAGGTTTTGGTGGCCAGGAAGCACAGAGCAGCTATCACCTTGAGCTCTACAGACATCACATGGCTGTGTCAGGTGACTGTTCATGGATGATCATGCAGAAGCTAACACAGTGGCATGAGCATGGGCCTGTTGAGCCTGTACCAACCCACTGTCTGGTTGCCACTGAGGACTTCAAATGTGGCTCATGCATTTTACTGCCTGTTAGCAGCATAGCACCTCTGTGGCCTTCGCCTGGGCCCAGGGTGGGCATTGGCCCTGTTCTCATCCTCCATGACCTGCTGCATCAGGTATACAATGTGTGCTGCCCTGTGTGGCCTGCAGGGTCTCACCCTGCCTCTGGGGTTTGCCTCAGTTTTAGACCACCTTATTATATGTGGTAATTGTGCTGTACTATTGGAATGCGCAATCCTGTTTGCGTAGCGCTATCATGTTGAATATCACGCTGCACACATTATGCAGGTTACCACCCTATGGGTTGGATGCTGCATACATTACCTCTGCACTGGTGTGCTGGCACAAATAGCGGGCACAGCAGTGCCCTCTGAATATGGGATTCCAGCACTAAGCAGGTGTAGCACAGACACAAACACTTTGCACGGTGCGCAAAACTTTGACTTTGGAACCCAAGATATTTGCAAAGGCTTTCAAGTGCAAAAACTGATGACATTTTAAACAGGGGCCCATAAAACAGTACAATCATGAATATAGGGGCTTCCAAGTGTAGATTGATGGGTGGCAACTTAAACCAAGAATGGGGTTAGTTCTATCCGATCATTCAAACCTAGTTCCTGACATGCCCTCAAACTGTGAATCCACATTGATTCATGGCACAGTAGGAGATTCTCAAGATCTTCCCCTCCCTGCCTCAATCTCACCCTTTCAGTACCCAGGAAACTTAAGGTATGCTCCCTGCCATAACTGAACATGTTTTGCAAGTGCATTTTCCATAACACCTCTATTAATATTGTTGAGGAGTTCACCACTCTCACCTTAAACTTGCTGGCCGTCTTACTCACATAGAATGCCTAACAGCTACACTGTGCCAAATAAATGATACTGGGGTTTGAACACATAAAAACACTTTAGATATTCTTGGTACACTAAAGGCACTGGTATTTTGAAACAAAGGGCAGTGTACACAATCTTCGGATTTATTTGTGTCAAGGGAGGCAGGGAACTAAATTTCATCCCTCACAGCAGGCGGTATCTTATTGACTACTCTGTCTCCCAAATTCTTGTCTTTCCTGTACACAAATCTTGGTGACTAGTGCATTTGCTGACTGGGGGTCAGTCTGGAAGATGTGCCAGTTCTATTTAATGTTCTCAACAATTTTGTGCAGTTGAACAGCATAGGTCAGAACAAAACTGAGTTTCTCACCCTGTTGTCTGACTTGTCTATTGCTGGACCTTACAAAGCTGTCCTTGTCCCTCAATTCAGTTTTTTGCATAGCCTCATCAAAAAGTGGATTCAGAATAGCTCATAGTGAGGAACTGGTCCCTCCTTGTGAGGTATGTTTGCATATAGAGGGACTCCACTCTACATCCACTATCACCAATAAAGAATCCTTAGGCAGGACAGTACCCTTCAGCAAATTTAGATGGTCTGTTGTGTCCTTTACAAAAGACAGACATCCAGACACCAGACCCTTAATATGAGCATCTACAAATTTTGAAAGGGGCTCAGTCAGGCTGCCCACATGTGACACAATAGGTCCACCAGGGTTTTTACTTTTTTCCAGATGTTTGTGGATTTTGGGCAAGATGTATATTTGCTCTCATCAGAAAATCCACTTTGAAAAATGTATGGCTTGTCTGGGTAACAATTCCAGTGTGTAGGGCCTCACTCAGAACCTGGCCCACCATGGCTTTTAACTCATTAATAGGGTCTGCAGTGAGTGGCTGATAAAAGCCAAAATTCTCCAACTGTCTAAATGCCTCCATATTGTAATGATGTGTATTTGTGATTACAATAGAATCCCCCTTATTGGCTGCCTTAAAGTAATATGCTAATTATTGCACAGTTGTTATTCTATCGCTTCAAACTGCCCCCTCGTACAGTTATGAAAATGGACCTTTCAGATGCTGCAAAAAGATCTTTCAACTGCTGAGTGCGCAGTCTTTCAAATACCTGCACCAGTGGATTGGAGGTGTGGTGTGTGTGTGTGGTGTGGGGGGGGGGGAGATTGACTTCTTTTTAAACTGTTATAACATTATCTTGGAGATACTCCTTTCCATCCTCTGGGCATAGTGGGTTCCAATGACGTCTAATAAGTCCTGTTTGAATTGTTGTCAGAAAAGGCCCTGAGATTGAGCACTATTGTAAAGTTCTGCAGATCTATATAGATTTCAAAAGGGTTTACCTGTGCAGTGGGAATGAGGGTGAGACTCTTCTGGAGCACCTGTTGTTCTGCAGCAGTTAAATTATAATCTGAAATGTTCACAATGTTTAATGTCTCCTCTCCCATTAGTTCCGCCTGGTGTTCTGTGACTGCTGTGGGTTACTCTGTCTCCGGTGCTGGTTGTACAGTATCTGTTGCCTGATTATGGTCTCTATCTGTTGGAGCTGTTGCCCTGCTGTGCTCTCCTTCTGTTACCTCTTTCCCCATTGCCCCCTCCATGTTCTTTGCTTGCAGTGTGAAACCTGTGGTTTTATTGCTCCTCCCAAGGGTTCAAGTCCGACGTGGTGATGGCAGCTCTCCCTTAAAAACACACTATTGCCAGTAGTATCTGTATCACTGCCGCTGGTGGTGGCATTCGCCTCCCACTTGTATTTCTCAAAATGGAGCACAGCCTGCTGTTATTTTTCTTTTTGTTTCAGTTGAATACCTGATCCGTGAGATAGTCATTAGTAACTCTGTCGAATTTGCATTGCTCAGCTGTTTTTATTGTTTGATCACATCTTAAGATTATTTCTTTTAGTTCACCGTTGTACTGCACAAATTCTCTTGATGAGTAAAAGGTATTTAGCTGTTCCTCCTTTTTTTTTAAGCCCTCGTTTTCGTCACTGGTTACTTTGACCGAGTCAGAATTAGCCTAGTAAGTACAGCTGGAGCTAGATTTCCCCTTTAAGGTAGCACTTGAGGTGGGCGCCTGAATCACGGCACCGTCAGAAATGGTGACACGATATGGGGCGAAAGCCTGAAAGGTGAGGGGCAGGGAGGGTGACCGGATGTGGTGGGCGGCCCTAGCGACAGGATGTCGCTACGTGTACACGCGTGCAGGGGGGAATGAGCACAGCGAGTGTGGCCTGGGAGGGGGTGGAGGGCACACAGAAAGCAAGTATTTTTAGTCCCTGGTGCTGTTTTTCCATGCACCAAGGTTGTCAGGGTGGCAAAATTATTTTCGCCTCCCTGACATCGCTCTTCTGCGGGTTGCCGTTCCGCAGTCGCCCACATCATATAGAACCCCTTTAATAGTGTTTTTCCACAGTTCAGCCTGTTGTGCAATATTCATTCTATAGCACTGCACTTTATGGCACTTAACATTGTGCTTTGTATGTCATGCCTCATTAACTGATGGTGTATAAAACGTTTGTCCATAGGGTGCCTGTATCCCATGAATAATCACCCCTTTTGACATGAAACATCAAGTTACTAGGCTCTGCTGTGTCTGCTTGTTTGCTGCCATTGCAAGAAAGTGAATCTTTTGCCACTATTCTACATGGTCCGCTAATGGCTGTAAGTTCTGCTAAGGCTGTTGTCAGACCTTTTTGGTTTTCTGGATGTTAACATCCCATTGTACTTCTCGAAACAGTAGCGGAATTTCCCCAGTGTCATGGCCAAATTTCTCCTGTTCACTAAAAATACCATCAACAGCTTAACCTGATTCCATATATAAGTTTGCATTCATATCCAACACCACACCCCCTGGCATGGCAGAAACTGACAGAATTGCCTTGCCCTCCTTTCTTGGTCAGCAAAAACTAACTAAATAAATCTATAAATTGTTTATTACTGTCTTGTAAGGTGCTTTGAGCAGTTAGAAAGAGACTGTATAAACAACAGAGCAGAATCATTCATTTATGAAACTTGTAGCCTCAGTATACAGTGTAAAGTATAGCATGTTTATTCCTGCTCAGTCACCTGTTGCTGCGCACAGTGTACTTGATGGAGAAAATAACTGCACAGCAAATGTATTCCTTTATCAGCATTATAAAAATGAGCCACGAAAATCCTGTAACCTCACTGGTCGAAACACACCATGTGTCCGTTGAAATATTGAAGTTTGCATTATTACAGAGCACCCGCCACAGCTCAGGGTAGATGTGCACAGTACTTAGACCACCTTTTTGGTATCTATCATATTGGTGCAAGTGTTGGGGATGCAGTGCAATCATTCTGCGAGTTCCTGATGCAGGGCTGAAAATGCAGCCCCTGGTCTCCCAGATGGCAGCACAGTGCAGTGCTGCAGCACCTGTGTGCCAGCCAGATCTGTTCTTTTGTCAGTGATTTATTTCAGGGACACTTCAGCAAGAATTCTCAAAAGGGCCCTTTCTGTTTGGGACAGAACTGCATCCAAAGTTTGGATACTGCTTTATTACCTATTAGGTAGCCTAACAGTGTCCAAACTTCAGATGCAGTTGGGCCCAGACAAATGGAGCTCACATAAAAAAAAAAAAAAACAGTCACTAAAACCTGGTACCCTTTGAAAATAGGGTTCCCATGTTTGGGGGCAGCTGGGTACATGCAGACACAGGCAGAACATTTATTTATTTATTTAAATTTATTTTAATTTTGGTAACCGGGTAGGCCCACTGGAACCTTGCAGTCCCTTTTTCAGGGGGGACCCGGGATTAGTTACATGTACCTAGAGGGAGGGAAAAAACAGTGCTTTTGATATGTACAGTACAGCAAGGCTTACACTGAGTGAAAGAACATACATTACAGCACAGAAACTGATACAACAATAATCAAGACTTTTTGGTTAGGAACAGACCATTGACAGTTATAAACCTATATAAGTGCAAAAATTGGTTCTGGATTTTTCAAAGAATTGTGGCACATTTTAGCCGCAGTTGAGCTACTTGTGACATGACTGTTAGACCACAAAAAAGGTGGTCTGACCTCATGTCGTAGGCACTGCTGCTAGTTGCACAACAAAAGTGGTGCATGCATCAAAATAATGATGCATGGGTCAGTTTTTGCCATAACATGAGTAAAGTATGGCAAAGGCATCAAAATATTTAAAAATTGCCTGCAGACATTTTGGTCCTTTTGCAGTGATGTAGCTGTGGCAGAATAAGCTGCTTGTCCTCCATCCAAACCTTTGAAAATCTTCATGTCTGCCCCTACTCTTTTTCAGAATCTAGCCCTTCTATTGCAGTCTGAATTACATTCCGATAGGTGCTGAGGCAGTTGTCCAGCCCTGCACTCAGCTGAAACTTGTGGACTACAACCTGATGGGTCACAGCTGCCCTTCCCTCAATGCTCTTTTCCATACCTCTCGGAATGTTGTTGCAAGGAGATTTATTTTCCAGCCGTCTGGCACCCCTGGACCCTCACCGGCATGGTGCATATTTTGTCTGTAAATAACAAACCAAAACCATGAAAGAAGGGCTTTCAACAGCAACTCCCAAATAAATGACTGAGCTAAACGGTCCATAATGACCCTGTCCCCCCCCACTGCCTGCCACATCAAAGAATCATCCTCCAGCCCTCGCTTTCCCAGATGGACTGCTGACCTCCCCCTCTCATGGCATTATAAATGTCTCACAGGGTCAGAAGGTGACTGCAAATCTGCCAGAAAGAAATTAACAAGGGGCTAATGGTTTTTGAACCCTGCCCCCACACCCCCACCTGCCCCAGAGTTCAGGAAAATTTAGAAACAAACTGGACAGCAATTAATCTGCCAGCATCTAGGTCAATAATGTGAACGATGAACAACTTAAGGGGAATGGTCTAGCAGGGAATATACAGTTTGTCAGTCTTTGCTGTAAACCATACCTACTGAGGTGAAATCAGCCTGGGGGCTAAATGCTATAGACCCTGCAGTAAATTAGACATAGCATTTTGGCCAGAGGTGTTATCCACTGCATTGTTTTAATTATATCTCTGGCTAAATAAAATGTGTTTTGTTAATCCCTGACAGTTTCTATTAATTTGTATGGCACGGAAAAAAATGCAGAAAATACATATATTTTCAGTAGTGCAGAATGTTCCACATTTTATCACAAATAGGTTTTTATATGTTCGCTACGCAAGGAGCGTTTTGGGACAGTAGCACACTTTGGAGGTGTGCCTCTCCCATCCAATGCATTGCTCCCTTGAGCAGGCATGGTGGTCCTGCACCAATGGGTGCAGGAGCTCTGTATGACAGCAGTGTTCCTTTGCTTCAAGCCAAACACTGCTGCCATACTGAAGCACCACCCGCCGTCCCCAACCGTCCCCACAGCTTTGGTGCCACGCTGGGAGCCCACCTGTGTGGCAAACATTGTTTGCCAACAGGGGTGCCCAATCCCCCATCGGCTCCACGGCTCCCCCAAGCCATCCTGCGGCCACGCTGGGAGCCCACCCCAGTGTGGCAAACATAAGTGATTTTTTGCCGATGGGGGTGCCCAATAACCCGTCGGCTCCTTGCCCCCCGCCGCGTAGTTTGCTGATGGGGGTGCCCAATCCCTGTCGGCTCCTCGGCCCCCCCAGCCATCTTCTGCCATGCTGGGAGCCCACCCCAGCGTGGGCAAACGCCTCACGTGTCTTTTTTATTTAAACCTGTGAAATAAAAACGGTCCCACGGCGCGGCCTCCCAGCCCTCCCACAACCCGCACCCACCCACTGCGCACCCAGCCTCCCCACACCCCCCTCACCCCATACTTACCTCTGGACTCTGGTGCGATGATCTTCGATGGACCGGGAACACGTCTGCACTCTTCAAAGCTGACCGCGAACTGAGGAAATGCCGGTAAGCTGTATAATGGGCTAGATAGGGAGTTTCAACTTTATTGCATATCTCAGGCATTTTTTGGAATTTTTGCATCAAATTTTCAACATGGGGTTTTTGGGACCCCTTCTCATGAATGATGTCACTGTCATGGCATTATTCGGGCCTGAAGGGTGATTTCGCGCAGTCACTGCATGAAATCACCCTTCAGGCCTGAATAGCGCCATGACCGTGACATCATTCATGAGAAGGGGTCCCAAAAACCCATGTTGAAAATTTGCTGCAAAAATTCCAAAAAATGACTGTTTTATGAGCGTGCGTTGCGCAGTTCATACTCACACTTGTAGGTTTCTAATTTTCAATATTTCTACTCCAGATTTTCAACATTGCCATTTTATCACACCTTCTTATGAGTAGTACAGCTGTCATTTTTCACATCTCACCCAAAACATGTTTCCGCCCATGTAGTACACAATGGCGAGTTGGTGTGAAATCAATGTATGGGACACATTAAGAAAATCACAGTGACACTGTTCATGAGCAGAGGTCTTAAAATGGCTATGTTGAAAATTTGGTGAAAATTCTCAAAATGACTCTTTACGTCGTTGCACAGTTCCTATTTCCGTACATTTCGCAATTTTCAATATTTGCAGTCCAGATTTTCAACATTGCCATTTTACCACACCTCCTCATGAGTAGTACAGCTGTCATTTTTCACATCCTGCCCAAAATGTGTTTCTGCCCATGTAGCGCACAATGGCGCAGTCGGTGTGCGAACTCAATGTATGGGACACATTAAGAAAATCACAGTGACACTGATCATGAGCAGAGGTCTTAAAATGGCTGTGCTGAAAATTTGGTGAAAAAATTCCTAAAAACGACTGTTTTACGAGGTCTGCATTGCGCAGTTCCTCGACGCTGCGCTAAAAGTTCTGCGAATTTTCAATATTTTCATCTAGATTTTCAACATTGTTATTTTACCACACCTCCTTGTGAGCAGTACAGCTGTTATTTTTCACATCCTGCCCAAAACGTGTTTCCACCCATGTAGTGCACAATGGTGCAGTCGGTGTGCAAAATCAATGTATGGCACACAGTAAGACAATCACAGTGGCACCATTCATTAGCAGAGGTTTTAAAATGCCAGTGTTGACAATTTGGTGAAAAAATTCCTAACAATGACTGTTTTACGAGCGTGCATTGCACAGTTCCCACGCACGCTCCTAGCTTTGCGAATTTTCAATATTTCCACTCCAGATTTTCAACATTGCCATATTACCATACTTCCTTATGAGCAGTACAGCTGTCATTTTTCACATCCTGCCCAAAACGTGTTTCCACCTATGTAGTGCACAATGGGAGTAACAAAAAGGTCATGCTGACAATTTATTGTGCAAATCCCAGCAATCGCACAGGGCATTAGGGTAAGGCACTATACATGCCAGACACCACTGCAAATACCTGCAAGTGAACGTTCGGCATTGACAAATGCTTGTTAAGATTGCTACAGCAGAGTAAAAGATGGTAATGTTAGCTATCTGAGAAAAAAAGCACAGGAATGCAGCACAGTGAGGAGATCAGAAAGCTCTCATGTTGTTTAGAGCTACATCATACTATTTTACATCATTCATTCTATTACGTAATCATCTGACATTGCAACAAAACAGCTGATGCAAAACATGTCAAATTCAGCTGCAGACTAATGTCGCTGGATTTTGAGACATATTGTACATCTTTCTTTTTAATAGTGGCACAGAAACTGGCATGAGTGTCTGTTAACTCTGTGTTTGAAACAGAGGCCTCTCAAATGTCTCTTCCATGTATGTTAAGAACTGGAATCTATATCTTTTGATGAGACAAAAGTCAAGTTAGCTGGAGGAATCCTAAATGAATGTGACACAGACACAGCAGGCCCACCTCACTGGCTGTCAGTTAAGAGACTCCACTGCGTAACAGCTCTGTCAGTCAAACAGCCTAACAAGTAATTAGTTGCCTAAAGCCAAATGCCTTCCTGAAGAACCCAATCCTGACATAAACTAGTGGGGTGGGGTTGGGAAGCAGAATACATATAGTAGCTGATTTAATTGCTCCTAATACATAGAGGTTGATGCTCTTTAAAGAGCTAGCAGAATCACGAAAAAAAAAGCAGAGAGAACAAGCATTTGTCAATGCCGAATGTTTGCTTGCAGGCATTGGCATTGGTAGTGTAGAAGTTACAGAGCTCTATAATAGAAATGGCAGTGAATTACTGAGCTGAAGTCAACCCCACCACCACCCTGCAGAGAGTGACAGGCATTGGGGTGTGTCTTTGGGTCATCAGGCATAACGGCCACGCCATTTTACCACACCCTACCCTGCAGACACTGACAAGTGTCACGGTGTGCCTTGGGGTCTTTGGCCCTTATGCACCCCATTCCATCAGGAAATATGGTGAGATGGGTGCAGCATAGGAGAATGGGGTGAACTTTGGGGCCGAAGAGTCCAAGGCATACCTCGATGCCTCTCACTGGCTGCAGGATGTAGAATGGTATGAGCATTACAGGCAAGAATCCCAAGTCACACCCCTGATGCTTGTCATTCTCTACAGGGTTGGGCGTTATGGTTGGAAACCCTAACACCTCAGGCATTCGTTGGTATTTGCGCTCCAAATTTTCAACACGTTTTTTGTGACCCCCTCCTCATGAACAGTGGCATATCAGTTTGTTAGTCGAAAGCTGCTTATGCACTGTGACTCGGCATTTAGCACCACAGATGCAAAAACACATTCCGAACAGTGTGTGAAAAATGACAGCTATACTGTTCATGGGGAGGTGTAAAAAATGGCAATGTTGCAAATCTGCAGTAAAAATATAAAAACTGGTGAAGTCACGAGCATGCATAGAAACTGTGCAATGCACACCCGTAATGTAATTAGGTTGGGGATTTTTTACAGCAGATTGTCAACACAGGCATTTTGGGACCTCTGATCATGAACAGTGTCACTGTGATTTTCTTTATCTGTCCCAAACAATGATTTCCCACAGCGACCACGCATCTCTGCGCTGAAAGTGTGAAAACACTTTTCGGCCATTTTGTGAAAAATGACAGCTGTACTGTTCATAAGGAAGTGTAGAAAAATGCCAATGGTGAAAATCTGGACTGAAAATATTACGAAGTCATGAACTTATGAGGGTGCATGGAAACCGTGCAATGCTCATTCGTAACACAGTCTTTATGGACTTTTGTCACCAAATTTTCAACATAGCCATTTTAAGACCTCTGCTCATGAACAGTGTAACTGTGATTTTCTTAATCTTTCCCAAACATTGCTTTCGCGCACCGACTGCACCATTGTGCGCTACATGTGCGGAAACACATTTTGGGCAACATGTGAAAAATGGCAGCTGTACTGTTCATAAGGAAGTGTAATAAAATGGCAATGTGGAAAATCTGGAGTGAAAATATTGAAAATTCGCAAACTTATGAGAGTGCATAGGAACTGCGCAATGCATGCTCATAAAACAGTAATTTTTAGGAATTTTTTCACCAAATTTTCCACATAGGCTTTTTGAGAGCCCACCTTATGAACAGTGGCAGTGTCATTTCTTTACTCAATCCCAAAAGGTGATTTCGCGCAGTGACTGATTAACGCCATGACAGTGAGAGCATTCATGAGAAGGGTCCCAAAAACCCTATGTTGAAAATTTGGTGCAAAAATTCAAAAAAATGCCTGAGATATGCTGCAAAGCTGAAAAAACCCTGTCTATCCCATTATACAGCTAACCAGCATTTTCTCAGTTCGCGGTCGGCTTTGAAGAGTGCAGACGTGTTCCCGGACCAGCGAAGATCGTTGCGCTGGAGTCAGAGGTAAGTATGTGGTGAGGGAGGTGTGGGAGGCAGGGTGCACAGTGGGTGGGTGCGGGTGGGGGCAGAGACAGTGAGGGACGCTTTTGAGTTTCAGGTTTTTTTTAAATGAGGATGGCACGGGACGTTTGCCATACAGGGGTGTGCTCCCAGTGTGGCACAAGGACGTGCTGGTGGTGGAGCCGACGGGGATTGGGCACCCGGTCGGCGATAGCATGTTGTCATGCTGGGGTGGGCTCCAGCGTGGCACCCTGTACTAGGGGGACCAGTGGAGCCGATGTGGGGACTGGGCACCCTTGTCTATACCATGTAACACGCTGGTGGGCACCAGCATGGCATAAGGAAATATGTTTTGGGGGGGGCGCAGCACAGCCAATGGGGGATTGGGCACCCCCGTCAGCTACACAGTGTGTGCATTGGGGGAGCAAGCATGCAGTGTGTGTGTGTGTGTGTGTGTGTGTCTGTGTGTGTGTGTCGGGGGAGCGCGCATGAGCAGGCAATATCTTATCACTGCTCACTGAGGTGTAGCTCCCCCTTTCAACTGTACTCCACTGCATTTTGGACTGCTGTCATAGACAGCTCCAGTAGGCATTGGAGAACTGTGGCCGTGCCTGCAAACACACTGCCTGAATGGGAAGAGGGCTGCCACACCTCCAAAAACTCGGATGATGGCACTAAGTTTCTTGCACATGTGTGCAAGCAAACATAAAAATTTGACAAATTTTAGGAAACCAGTTATTGCTTTTTATTTCTGAAATATTTTTTACTTTTTCCTTTTGCTCATTAAGAAGTTTTCTATATGATAGTATTATGATGGATGTGTGGACTAGTACTCTGCCTGGCAGCTGACATAGGTAGTTCCCTTCCTCCCACTACATCACCACTACTGTGACCTCACTGGCAGTGATATCACAGGCAACTGACCTGGCAGCTACTGAGTGGCTCTTTCTAAGGAGCTGTGTTGTCACTGTCAGTGAGGTCACAGTGCTGATGAAGTAGTGGGAGAAACATCAGATGCAAGCCAGGGTGTTGTTCCACACAAAATACCTACTAACATTAAATTAAGAAAAATCTTCTAATTTAACCAAAGGGAAAAGAGAACAGTGCCTCAGATATAAAAGGAAATACTGTAGTTGGCCCACTGGTGCAGAGGCATAGCTGCCATCTGCGACGCTGACAACCTGGGTTTGGGAACAGATCCGGGAGTCAGAGGGCTGGCCAGGGGGGAGTAGGATAGAGTGTTCAGTGAACTCCTCTCCTACTCTAGGGTGAGGTGGGTTGAGTGTCTGACACAATGCGAACCTTTAACAGAGGCCAAGGCTACTGCAGTGATTGGCGCCAGCATGGGGAAGGGGCGGTTGTGAGCCATCATTGCACATCTCCATGCCAGAGGGAATCACAGCACCAAAAAAATGCTGGGCCCCTGCTAATGAGCCAGCTCTGGCACCATCCTCTGACCACTTAAGTCCACCACTGGCGACCCGACTGGGGCAAGCCTGAGTATGAGGGCAGGCTGCTGAGGCTGGCGAGCCTGTTCGGGAGAGGCTAGGGATGCCCGGCAACAAAAATATAAATATATAAAAAAAAGGAACTACTATAAAATTGTTTATTTTCACGCAAGTTATATTTAGCACATGGCACTAATCAGCTGCAATTGTGCAAATTTAATTTTTTGCTCTGCAATTAGCACCTAATTCATGCCCATTGAGAATATACAATTTTAGCCAGTTAGCATCATTTTATTTTTGTGCAGTTATCACCTGAGTGAATATAGCTATAATCATTTTACAGCAAATATAACCTGCTCTATAGTAGTTGTCAGCTTTTAAAATTAAAAATGTTATGTTGCATACAAGCTCTTCAAAAAAGTTTGTAAAAAAAATATGATTCTCAAATTCCAGTTTTGAATTTTACAAATTAGAGAATCCCTTAAGAATGCTGTATCCTGAATACTCTCTGCCTAATGAGACATGGTGGAAGCACATGGTATCTTTGAGGAAAGGGACACGCTTTGCTTATAAACTTCCGACTGACTGACTAACTGACTGCACCAGAAGTTACAATTAAAGCTAAGATACATGGGAGGGAAGATCTAGGGATATCGATATCACTAGACACGTGGGCATCCCCTTGGTACAATGTTCATAAAAGCAATAATTATGTGTAGGGCAAGCTTGCATAATTCTAACTATTACACTATTACTATTGTTCTCCAAGTGAATTAAAACAAATGTACTTTTTACACGGAAGCACAGCGTCAGAGTAACATCACAATCCCGACACCTGCACTGTGACAGCCAGAATCCCAATTGCCTGAGCGACCCGCCACTGCAGCCAATATACCCCCACACAGTGGCAGCACCACCATGGCCACTGTGCACCATGCACCAGTCCTCTGCCCATCGGTGGTGCTCCGAGTGAACTGTATGAATGCCCAGTCCCCATGTGCCTGCAGCCCTCGGGCATCCCCAATCCTGGTATTGCTGTCATGCAGCACACCCACTGCCCCTGTTATAGCTACCGGTGCAACCCGCCCATGATCTGCAGTGTTGCTCTGCTGTCATTCGGGTCTGTTGTGGCTCGAGTGGGGAGGGCGTGGTGACTGGTCAAGTGCTGTAGCATCAGTATCATGGGCTGTCTGTGCCAGTGCATTCAGTCTGTGCTGTGTCTTGCAGTCTGCCAGTGTGTCTGTTGTGGCTGCTGTGTCGGGTTCGTGGCGTTCGGTGTGGGGTGTGTCAGGTTCGACTGCGTCAGTTTCCAGGTGTTGCTGTTGCTGTGGGGACTGTCGGCATTATCGCTGTCAACATACAGTGATGCTTCCTTTTTACACAATGGTAGATAAGGAGAGTGGTGGGGGACATGATTGAGACCTATAAGTACCTCTCGGGGGTAAGCAAGGTGCAGGAGGTGAGTCTGTTTCAGAGGAGGAGCACCAGAACATGAGGACATGCCATGAAGATGGATGGGAGGAAGTTTAAGAGGGATGTGAGGAAATACTTCTTCACGGAAAAGGTGGTGGACACCTGGAACAGCCTACCAGAGGAGTTGGTGGGGGCGAGGACAGTAGGTAGCTTCAAACATGCATGGGATAGTCACATTGGCATAATAGGTAGAGGAAAGGGAAGAGGGAGGGTCACTTGTGACCAAATAGGGTCTGAGGTATAGTAATTGGCAGGGAAGAAAAGGGCAAACTAGATTGATCTACTGGTCCTTTTCTGCTGACACATTCTATATTTCTATGTTCCATGATGGAGATATCTTTACCATATGTCCTTAGGGCACGTGTTTTGATGTTGCACTTATGGTATTTGTGTCATATGGAAAGATGTTAATAATATTTGCTCTGTTGTAACCAATGATTAAATTGGAAACGTTTAGGTGGGGGAACTCTTATATCTACATTTATAGATGGTGGGATTATCATTTCCAGGTTGTGGTAGTGTCATGTAGTAGTCAATAAGGAAAGATGGCAGAGGTGGTGGAACTGACATACAGTTTTTTAAAAGGTGGTGAAACAGAGTTCCTGTGGGCTCCTGCTCAATTTAACCCCTGCTGGTAATAAGATAGAAGGTTAGACACATAGAATGTGATAGCAGATGAAGGCCTTCTGGACCCCATCCGGCCTGCCCAACCCTTTCTATTACTTACGCGATGACCCTATTGACCATCCACCTCCCATGTAGTCGCAACATTAATTGTAGTTTGAGTGAGAGTCAGTGGATATTTTCCATCATTATTTATTTATTTGAAAAAAAAAAGTTTCACCAGGAAATGCATACTGAGCTACAATAGCTCGTTTCTTGATGCGTCCTGCGGGACAGGGGAGAAAGGAATACAATTGCAAGCAATATCAATATATATATAATGATAAAAATAGGACAATCTTAAGATACAAGCTGAGACAGAAGGGTAGAACAATTTAAGTTTCAAAAGTAATAAAACAGAACACGGTCAAAACAAGTGAAAGTAATACAACCAAAACAATTATAACTATACCAAGCATACTTTGTGGGAACAGACAAGCAGTATGGACAGAATTTTACAGGACTATACTTGAGGAGAAATGAAAACGAGAGCAGAAAAGTAAGTTAAGAGTAAGTAGTATGAGAGGAGGATAAAACCAATTAAAGATAATAAGGTTAGATGCAGTTGCAGGATGGTGAAAAGTGGGTTAGAAAAAGACAGAATAATGAACGAGTGGATGGGGCAGAATGAATGTCTAAGGTTAGGGAGTTCCAGATATTTGGAAAGTGGTAGGAGAAGGCAGAACGTCCCGAAGTGGAAGAATGGGCATGGAGGGC
The DNA here is from genome assembly GCA_016271365.2 of Neoceratodus forsteri. Taxonomy (NCBI): domain Eukaryota; kingdom Metazoa; phylum Chordata; order Ceratodontiformes; family Ceratodontidae; genus Neoceratodus; species Neoceratodus forsteri. The sequence goes on from JADMNL010000023.1 coordinate 525,292,379, forward strand.
AAGGGTCCTGTAGGAGGAGTTGTAGAGAGCATATTTGGGAGTGGAAGGGGTTGAAAGGAGAGCATGGTGGAAGAGTGGCAAGCTAGAATTTACCAGCTAAAGGGGCACTGTGGGCAAGTTTTCTAGCCCCAAGAGAGGGAAAAGATACAGCAGTACAGAGGTCACAATGGTGAGAATGAGGCAGACAATCTGGAACAAAACAATAGAAGGATTTGAATAGAGTGTCCAGTCTGGTGAGGGTGGTCTTAGGGGCAACACCATAAACTATGTCTCCAAGTTCAAAAATTGGAGGATCATCTTTTGAATGATTTCGCAACTGGCCAGTAGGGGGATGCAGCTACGGTGTCTGTACAGTGCATCTAGTTTGGGATGCAACTTTTTATGTATAGCATCCACATGCCCAGCAAAGTTGAGGTTCCTGTCGAGTCAGAGGCTGAGGTATTTGAAGGAGGAGACAACCTCTAATACGGACCCCGTAAGAGTATCATACTAAGAATCATACTAAGAATGGAAAGAAGCCTGAGAGCACATGACCCATAAATGCTCCTTGAACCTAATAATAACTAAAAAGAGCTCCAGAAAGAATCAATTTGTCCAACCGAGATTTAAAAATAGATTTAGAGGTACTAGTAATCACCTCAATTGGTAAAGCATTCCAGGGCTTAGTAATACGCAGGGTGTAGAACAATTTCCGTTGCTCTAGGTTGAATTTCCTATATTGAAGCTGAAGGGGGTGACCTCTGAGATTGTGGTCAAAATCTTTAAAGACCAGCCCCAATTTAGTTAAAAGGTATGGGTCTTGAATAACATCGAACATAAAAATGAGATCATCTCTTAACCTTCGTGTAGTAAGGGGCATTAGTTTTAAAGAGTCCAGCCTTGATTCATATGACATCATTTGAATTCCCCTGATGAGTTTAGTATAGCGTCTCTGTACTTTCTCCAGATGTAGAATATCCTGTTTCAAAAAGGGGCACCATATTGGGGAAGAAAAATCCAAATGTGGACGAACATAAGCCATATATAGGGGCCTTAAAACATTACTATCTCTGGATTTTATGTTTCTCCTGATAGACCAAACAACTCTGTTAGCCTTTAGTACAGTGGAGTTAATTTGTGATACAGGCAAAAAATCAGCAAACATCAAAACGCCTAGATCTTTTTCCATGTTGGTACTAGTCAGTATTCTATTGTCTAATAGGTAATCATGGGATGGATTGTTTGGTCCAAGATGCATAATCCTGCAGTTATCATGATTTATTTATTGAGAGTATGGAAGGTAGGGGTGGCAGTTAGCCTTGTGAGTTTTGCCTAGTGCCAAAGGTCATAGAGACCATCTTCTTGGCATTGAGTGATAGCTGATTGGAGTGAAACCAGTGTTGGACATTATTGAAATCCAGTTGAAGGCTGGTTGCCACATCAGAGGGGGAGGAGCTAGAGGCAAACAAAACAATATCATCCACATACATGTGGATGTCAGCAGAGGAGCAGACAGTAAGTAAGTCATTTAGAAAAATTGAGAAGAGTATCGATCTGAGAACCGAACCTTGATGGACTCCGGTGTTAATGAGAGCCCCCAAGGGGGGGGGAGTTCCCTATCTTGACTGACTGGGATCCTCCCATAAGATAGGAATGGAACCAGCTAGTAGAGGTCTCGGAGAGACCTGCTAGAGCAAGATTGTTGAGGAAAAGGGAATGGGTTACATTGTCAAAGGCTTTGGCCACATCAACAAAGATGGCAGAGGTGATGCGGCCCTGATCCATGCCAGAAAGAAAGGAGTCAGTAAGCCAGAGAAGGGAGGTTGTGGTGGAGTGGGCTTTGTGAAAACCAGACTGGAATGTAATGACAAAGGATGAGGTGTCAAGAAAAAGAGAAAGCTGAGCCAGTACAACGTGATCCTGTAGTTTTGGGAAGGATTGGAAAAAGAGATGTCAGACAGAAGTTACCTGGATTTGAGGAATCACCACCCTTATGAAGGGGGATGACTGTGTCAAGCTTCCAGGTATCAGGGACAGTGGCCAGTGAGAAGAAGGGAATAAGTAGGGTGGTGAGTGGGATGACAATAGCATGAGCCGAGAGATGCAGAACCTTAGGATCAAGCCCATTTGGGCTTTTTCCCTAATGGAGATTAAGGACGAAGAGAGCTTTTAGGGTGTCAGTGAGGGAGACAGATAGGAAAGAGAAGCAGTGCATAGAAAAAGTGGATGCGCAAGGAACTTGCGGTTGAGATGCTGGAAGAGATAGAGATGCTAAAATAGTAGAAGCACAGGTGGTGAAGAAAATGTTGAATTCAGTAGCCACTGAAGGGAAGTCAGAAATAATGATGTCTCCTGCCTATAGGATTGGGGGGGATTTAGCCAAAGGGGAGAAAAGGGCAAAGACCACCTTTCAAAACTTAGATGGACTGGTAAGGTTCGCCTGGAAGATGGAAGAGAAATATTCAGTCTTATCAAAATGGATGGCCCTAGTGCAGGCATTGCAGAGGGTATGGTATTTAATCAACTCATCATGGGCTCCTGAGGCCTTGTATGTCTTCCAAGCTACTGGTGATCACATGCTCACTGACAGGCCAGCAGTTCAGCTGAGTGAGCCTTGAACCTTAGTTTTCCTGATTGAGACGTGCCAGTCCCAAGCTTTTAAGAACTTGGTTTTGAAGTAGTTCAGGGCTGAATCAACAGAAGAGTCAGTAGAAATAGGAGACCAGTGAGTACCAACAAGTTCCTCATGGAGGGAGGACAAGTCTAAGGACCTAAAGGAGCGGAGGAGAAGGATGTTTGGTGGGGCTATAGGGTGGTGGATTTTATGCACACAATAGACAATGTGGTGATCACTGAGTGCATCTGGCAGGATTCCAGATGTAACTACCCGCTTGGGGTGAGATGCAAGAATCCAGTCCAGTAGGGTATGTTTACCTGAATCCAGTTCGATTTCAGATTCTTTTAATTAGGGGTACTACCTGTACAGTATTCAACCCTTAAATAGGTCACAACAATTCTGGATTTTAGTGGCTTTCACAGATTTGAAAGAATCATATTGTCTAGGTGGAAGTCATCCAAGGTTCTAAGTGTTGAAGACTAAATGCAGTATAGGAGCTTCTCTGCATCTAACAAACGAGTAAGCTATTCTTTACTCAGTAAAATAGAGGAATTTAATGCCATCTAGTCTCCTTTTCTTACATTGCTGACTACTCATTGTACAAACAAATATATGAACATATGATTAAGCCAGCAGAAAAAGGTTCTGTGGTCTATCATGCCTGCTCGAGTTTGCAGACCCTTCAGTATCTACTGAGGGATCTGTCCCCATCACCATTATTCACTCCTCCTTCCCCATGGATATCTCCCTTCCCCTCTGTGCTCGCCATCCTACATGCAACTTTCCCCTTCATTCTGTCCCATCCTCTCTTGAAGCTGTCTACAGTCTTCAGGGAGACAGCTTCCTCTGGCAACTCATTCCATTTCACCACCACCTTCTCAGTGAAAAAGTGTCTCCTCAACTCCCTCTTGAATCTTTCCCCTACCAGCTTGAGGCAGTGCCCCATAGTGGTCCTCTTCCCACTAAGGTTGAAGAGACCCTCAGAGCTCACCCTGTTGAAACCTTGAAGATATTTGAAAGTTTTGATCATGTCACTGCTCTCTGTTTCATCCTCCAGGGAGTACATGTTGAGATCTCAGAGTTTCTCCTTGCATGGTCTGCCTTGTTTTCCCTGGATCATCTTGCTTGCCCCTCTCAGGACTATATCCAGTAGACTGATGTCTTTCTTTAGGTATGGGCACCAATACTGCACATTGTACTCAAGATGTGGCTGAACCAGTGATCTGTACAGTGGCAGAATTGCCTGCTTTTTTTGCTGGTTATACCCCTGACAATACAGCCCCGCATCTGACTCACTTTGGCTGCTGCTCTCCCGCAGTGTGCTGAGTGCTTTAAGTCTCTTCTGATGTGATGATCACACCCAAGTCCTTCTATTTTGACTTAAAAACTTGCACACTCCCCAGACAGTATTTGGTCTACAGATTCTTCAACCCCCAAGTGCATTACCTTACACTTCTTGGCATTGAATCCCAGTTGCCAAATATCTGACCACCTCTCCAGTTTGGCTAAGTCTTCCCTAATATCTTATCTCCCTTGTTCTGTGTCTACTCTTCCACAGAGCTTCATGTCATCCTCAAACAGGCATATCTTACATTTTATCCCATCTGCACTGTCACTGATGAAGATGTTAAATAACACCAGACTGAGCACCTAGTCCTGCAGCAGGCTTGGAAACATTTTTTAGATAATAGCTTGCCCATGGACAACCATAACCTGGAATTTGGTTGTTTGGCACAAATTTTCTGTTGTCCTGCAGTTTTTTATTTATTTATTTTTTTTACAGTTAAACTTTTTTTATTAATGTTTCATAAGATATACAGACAAACCTCTTACAGTACAGTACAATGTGAGGATTTCTTTTTTAAAGAAATTGAGGCAGCATATAATAAGAACATTGCTACAATAATACAGGAGCTTTTGGTTTAAAATATAGTAAACAATACAGGTCATGTAATTAGCATATACTTGACATTTGTAGTGAACGTAAAGCGGATAGTATGATTAGATACGGTTTATATTAGAATGTTACATAATTACATATGATGCTGCAAAAGGAAAAAAAGTACATTCGTAAAAGGATTGTGGAGTAATGAACGACTGAGAACAGAGTATAGGAAAGAAAAGATATATAAGAAAGTTAAGAAGAGACAGAGGGAAACTATAAAAAAGGGGAAAAAAAATGAGACTACAATGATGTATCAGTAAAAGGGGAAAATCCATATATATTAAGTCCATATATTGGTGCTGGATGATTTAGTTGATTCCAAAAAATTAAAAAAGCCCCACCAACAATTGTTATATAACATGAGTCGGTCAGACAAGATATATGTCCACGTCCAGAGAGGCATATTGCAATAGTTGGTTAATGATACCGAAGGGTAGGGATTATGTTGGATCTCCAATGCATGAGGATTGTGCATTTAACTTGAAGGAAGAGTATATTTAACCATCTGCTTCATGAATATGACATTTTATGAGAACGTGATTAAAAATACCAAGAATGCAATGTTTAGGGTCCAGTGTAAAGGTTGACCTACCACTTTCATTGCAAATCTGTGAGTACAGTGCCAAATCTTTTGTATGAGGACAGTGTCATAAGATATGCACAATCCCCATTGGGGAATTGCAGCACCAGCAAATTGTTATTGTTCAATAAACCCATTTTTTGTAATACAACAGGAGTTCTGTACCACAAATGAAGGATCTTGGTTTGAATGAGGGAACTGCATTTATCATTAAAAGATTTGTGACAGGAGAGCCAACATCTGGACCATTGTGCATTGGTGATATTATATTGTAACAAAGTACTCCATCTGTTTTTAGCATTTTGTCCTGCAGCTTTAAATAAAATTACTCTGCTGAGTTTTAATGCAGTTTACACTGACACACACACACACACACACACACACACACACACACACACACACACACAGTCTGACTGTGAGTTTTTCCAATACACCCTTCTCTTGTGTTTATCTTAAATCCACCCTGTCCTCAAATGTTTCTTTTTGTAAGTTTTTTAATGCGATGTGTATCCAAGTGTGATTCAATGGAGTCACACAGACCTTCTCATTGCTCTCCATCCTGTGTGAGTGACACCATTACTCCAAGTCTGCTTTCTGGACAGACAGACAGACAGACAGATAGAGAGATAGATAGATAGATAGAGAGATAGATAGATAGACAGACAGACAGACAGATAGATAGACAGACAGACAGACAGACAGATAGATAGATAGATAGATAGATAGATAGATAGATAGAGAGATAGATAGAGAGATAGATAGATAGAGAGACAGATAGAGAGAGAGATAGATAGAGAGATAGATAGATAGACAGATAGGTAGATAGATAACTAAATGAATATCTAACTAAATAAATAAATCAATATGTATCAGGTCTTAATTAATGGGGGTGGGGCTAACCAGATGCTGCCTTTCCACCTACCTAAATACATAGACGCGAGACATAAATTAATGCAGTGAAAACATGTCTTTTAAATAATTGTTATACCAGCTTTCAATAAATGCTTTTTAATTACAGCAAGATTGTCAGATATGCAGAGCTGGCATTCCAAGATAAAGCAGTAGTTGGTATGGAAGGATGTTTGCTCATAGATGTGTTCATTTTTATGTTGGCACACTTGTGCAGCCAACATCTTGCTATAGTGCAGCTTTGAAGGCACGGTCACTGTTGGTGAATGCAGGGCACACACCAGTAGGTGCGTCCCTCATTCCCCAATCAGCCTGCATGCCGGCACCACGCCATGCATACATAATGTGGTGAGCACATCTAAGAAAAGGTCCGCTGCAATCCAAGCAAAGCTCGTCAGATGAAGCGGACCTTCCCGGACATGCTCGTCGACATTATGAGCATGGGGGCACAGTGGCTGCCAAATTGCCGACTTCGGGGGTGCCCATTCCCCCTGTCAGTTAACCCTGCCCCTCTGTATGTGACGACAGGGGCGCCCACCCTGGCCGGCATAAATCACCCCCCATTGTTAATGTCGAGGGGGTGCCCAATCCCCATGGTGATTGCCCTCACTTTCTCTCAGTGCCGACAGGGGAGCCCACCCCATCTGCATACAGAACCCCCCCCCCACTGTTAAGAGGGGGTGCCCAATCCCCCTAGGCTTGGTCTCCCCGCTTTCTTTGTGTGCTGATGGGGGTGTCCAATCCCCATCGGCATAAAATCCTCCCCTGTGTTGTGTGCCAATGAGGGTGCCCAATATCCCATTGGCTGCAGACCCCCCAAACAGTTAGGTGGCATGCTGGGAGCCAACCCCACCATGCCAATTCCCCTAAAACAAAAAAAACTGTTCTGCAATTTTTTTTGTCAGCTGTAAAACAAAAACGGTCCCTCGCAGTCTCCCTGCCCCCACCTGCACCCACACTCTGTTCACCCTGCCTCCCTACACCCCCCTCACCCCATACTTACCTGTGGAGTCCAGTGTGATGATCTTCGGTGGACTGGGAACATGTCTGCACTCTTCAAAGCTGACCGTGAACTGAGGAAATGCCAGTAAGCTGTATAATGTAATAAATAGGGTTTTTTTCAACTTTGATGCATATCTCAGGCACTTTAGGGAATTTTGGCCCCAGATTTTCAACATGGGGTTTTTGGGACCCCTCCTCATGTATTCTTGCACTGTCATGGCGTTATTCTGTCCCAAAAGGTGATTTCGCTGTCACAGCACAGAATCACCTTTCGGGACCGAGTAACGAAATGATAGTGCCACTGTTCATGAAGGGCGCTCTCAAAAGCCTATGTTGCAAATTTGGTGGGAAAAATCCAAAAAAAGATTGTTTTATGAACTTGCATTGCACAGTTCCTACGCACGCTTGTAAGTTAGTGAATTCGCAATATTTTCACACCAGATTCTCAACATTGCCATTTTACCACACCTTCTTGTGAGCTATATAGCTGTCATTTATCCTGGCCGAAATTTGTTTTCGCACTTCCGGTGTAGAATAGCACAGTCGCTGTGGGAAATCAGTGTTTGAGACAGATTACGAAAATGACAGTGACACTGTTCATGAGCAGAGGTCCTAGAATGCCTATGTTGAAAGTTTGTTGCTGATACTCCATAAAATGACCGTGTTACGAGCGTGCATTGCGCAGTTTGCACTCACGCTCGTAAGTTCACGAATTATATTTGGAGTATACATATATATATATATATATATATGGGAGTATTTTCACTCCAGATTTTCAACATTGCCATTGTTCTGCACCTCCTTATGAATAGTACAGCTGTCAGTTTTCCCATCCTGGCCGAAATGTGTTTTGCACTTCTGGCACAGAATAGCGTGGTCACTGTAGAAAATCCACGTTTGGGGCACATTATGAAAATGACAGTGATGCTGTTCATTAGCAGAGGCCCTAAAATGGCTATGTTGAAAATTTGCTATGAGTATGCATTGTGCAGTTTCCACGCACGCTCGTACATTCGCAACTTTGCAACATTTTCACTCCAGATTTTCAACATTGGCCTTTTTACACACCTCCTTATGAACAGTGCAGATGTCATTTTTCACATCCTGGCCAAAATGTGTTTTCGCTCTTCCGGCGCACAACAGCGCGGTCACTGTGGGAAATCATGTTTGGAGCACATTAAGAAAATCACACTGACACTGTTAATGAGCAGAGGTTCTAAAATGCCTATGTTGAAAATTTTGTAATGAAACTCCATAAAGTGACTGTGTTATGAGCGTGTGTTTTGCAGTTTCCACGCACCCATGTAACTTCACAAATTAGTAATATTTTCACGCCACATTTTCAACAATGGCATTTTTCCACACCTCCTTGTGAAAAGTACAATTGTCATTTTTCACATCCTGGCCGAAATGTGTTTTCGCGCTTCCAGTGATTTTGAAAGCAGCACAAGGGAAGTCACAGAGTTTGGAACTCAGTGCTTTGGCTTCTCAGAAGGAACTAGAAGGGGGACAGAATCAGATCTACATAGAGAATAATGGATGGGGAAGGGTTTGATATGATAATTTAATGCACACCCGAGTTGTGGGATGCTACATAAACCCCGAGGGTGAAGCCCGAGGGGTTTATCAGAGCATCCCACAACGAGGGTGTGCATTAAATTCTCATATGAAAAACCCTCCCCATCTTTTATTTTTTATAATAACAGACCAGCAATTTTTCTCCAGCTGTTTGTGAGACTGTTTGGCCCTGCCCACATACAGAATGTTGGCCAATGAGGCAGCAGCATAGTTTGACTGGCATGGCTCATGAATGTCATAACAACCAGCTGGTTGTTATGGAAAATATCAACCTGGTCAGTACATTGAGAGAAATTGCTGACCAGTTATTATAGTACAATAGCTTATTGTTGTTTTACATTGTTTCTTGTGGATTCTACTTGGTAGAAGGTTATTTATTTTCTTTCTTACTATTAAGGGGCTAGCAGGGTATTGTTTGGGGCTGTTGGAATTTTGAAACCTGTTTTGGTAGCTATAAGTGGGCTCATTTGTTTGATTCACTGTGTGGCAGGCTGCATTTAGACTTGCTGATCCAAACAATCAGCAACTTAACTACTCCCCGATAGCCAACTACCAATATCTCTCTCATAATGGGGAGTTTACTTCTGATACTCCTTTCACTGTCAGCCATGGGGTTCCACAAAGAAGATGTCCCTGTCACACAAACTAGGGTGATCCATCTGCCCAGTCTCTCTGAACCATCCCCTTTGGCTGACGCTCAAACCCTCACATATGCTCTACCATTGCTGCATCGACTACAGTGGTGTGATCACCATAAAGAGACACATACCACCACATGTATTTCAACCAAGGCTCCACTGGATATACAGATCCTCTTAGCTCAACCACCAAACTGCTATTTGGTGTCTTGACACAATCTCTAAACCCACAGGAGCACCCAAAAGAGTGGCAACAGAATAAAAGAAGGAGGACCAAAGATGCCCCCTCTCCCTATCATTGGCAGCCCCTCACAAACTCCTGCTCTTTCTATTACTCTATTGGTAACGTGAAATCAACCCTGGACCCCTGAATGTATCACCTCTCCATCAGACCTAACCTCAATTAAAGGCCTCAGTTTCCTGCATATTAATGTATGCAGTCTGCTGAAAAACTCACACTGATAAAGCCTGGGTTGCCCATACCTTGCCAGACTTTCTTGTGGTATCTGAGACATGGCTCAAACCCACCACAGCAGACAGGGATGTTAACCTACCTAACTACCAGCTATTCAGAGCTGATCGCAAACAAGGGGAGGTGGAGTAGCCATATATGCAAAATCCGTATAGCTGTATCCTATATTGCTGCAACATCTATGCCCAGGAGTTTGAATGCCTATCCCTAAAAGTCTCTCTCCCTAATACAGCAGTTTTCAGCTAGTTGGTTGCTACAGACCCCTCTGCTGAACACAAGCTCTTATCCCATCTGGGGAACCTGCTCAAACCCAGCACTGAAGAAGTCATTATTCTAGGTGACCTGAATTTCAATTGGCTTACCAGGAAGCTGCACCTCTGGTATCATTCTGTGATACATGTGGGTTCACACAGCTAATTAATGAACCAACAAGAATTAATGCAAGGAATAGTAATAACAGCACACTACTTGATATCATGCTAGTGAATAAACCACATCTATTCACACATGCTGGAGTGCTTCTCTGTGATATAAGTGATCACTGCCCCATCGCAGGGGTAAGATCCACCAGCATAACAACAAGTCCTGCAAAATTCCTCATGAGGAGATCCAAGAAAAACATCAATATTGAAGGATATTTGCATGTTCTAGCTTACTGTCCACACTGGCAAGAGTTTTATCTTGCCCATTCTGTTGAAAAAGCTCAGCAGGTGCTAAATAACATTATAATAAATGCCCTTAACATCCATGCCCCAATCTCTAGTATCCGAATAAAAAAAAAATCCTGTTGCTGGTTTACAGCCGACCTCAAAGCTGCACTGCTGGAGAGAGACAAACTCTGGAAAATGGCAAGAAAAACCAAGAATGCAAATGACTGGATGATCTTTAGGAAAGCCAGGAATAGATGCACCAAGAAAGTTAGGGATGCAAAGGCTGCCTTCTACTTGGCCGAACTTGATTCTTCCTACCATAATCCTGCTAGGTTTTGGGGCACCATCAAGGGTATGGTGGGGCAGGATGCTAACACCCCCTTCCAACTCAATTACACAACAGTTATGGCCTATCACTGGCAAAATGGAAATTCTGGACGCTTCAATAACCACTTCACAACGGGCTGGTCTTGGCTTTTGACACCTCTCCAGTTAACCTGCTGAGGGAACAATTAAGCTCCCATTACACTGGTGATCAGAGAGTTGACTCTTCCTTCAGCTTCAAATCTATACTGTTGAAACAAGTAGAGGATCTATTATGGCAACTGGATACCAAAAAGCGAGGGGCAGACTCTCTGGACCCTACTTTCTAAAGATTGCATGCCATGTACTTGCAGTCCCTCCTAACACACCTCTTTAACCTATCCTAAACTCTGGCTCTATTCACACTGTGGAAGACAGCCCAATGGTTCCCCTTCTAAAATCAGGGAACCCTATGGATCTTAATAATTACAGGCCCATTTCCATTCTACCAGTGCTATCCAAGATGCTGGAGAAATTAGTGAGTAATCAGTTAAGGAGTATCTTGACAATGCTAACCTCCTAAACCCAGCTCAATCTGGATTCAGGGCCAAGCATAGCACTATCACTGCACTAGCCAAGGTCACAAATGACTGGCAATCCGAATTAGATAAAAAGAATAATGTCTATGCAGTATTCCTGGACCTGAGCAAAGCATTCGATACTGTGGACCACGAGCTACTACTTTCAGCTCTGTACTCCATTGGCCTAGATCCATCCTCCCTTAAGTGGTTCAGATGTTATCTCACCGGTAGGTCACAGTAGGTAAAAGCTGAAGGTGACCTATCCCCATTAAAACCACTGTCAAGAGGAGGCCCCCAAGGTTCTATTCTGGGTCCTATCCTTTTTGCCATTTATGTAAATAACATTGATTCAACCCTTACCAATTCCTCTGTACACCTCTTTGCTGATGACACTGTTCTGTATGTCAGCAACCCTTCGCCTGCAGCTGCTCGTGAAATCCTACAAACAGAATTCTCCTTGCTACAATATCAGTTACTCGAGAAAAAGCTTCTGTTAAATGCAAAGAAAACTAAAGCAATGATGTTCACAAATCAAAGCTCCACCAGCACATCCTCTCCAATCATTCTCCCCCAGCTATGCACTATACTTGGAGAAAATCTGGAGTATGTAGAAACTTCAAATACCTAGGTGTGTGGATTGACAACAGACTTGATTTCACTCATCATTTAGAAGAACTGTTAAAAGCTTCGCCAAGGTTTGGCCTTCTCTATAGATTAAAACCCTTCCTAAACAGAGACTCAAAGATGAGGTTAGTCCAGGCCATTTTTCTATCAGTTGTTGACTATGCAGACTTTCTTTATAGTCACTGCCCCATCTCCTACCATCACAAGTTGGATACCTTATATCATAGAGCAATAAGGTTCATTACAGATCTGCCATATAATACTCATCATTGCTCTCTTTATGCTGCAGTTGGGTGGGTTTCCCTTCACCTAAGAAGGAACAGAAATGCAGCACTATGGATTTACAGAGCGTTGTCCAAAAAACTTCCAAACTATATCCTGGACTGCTTCACCCAGACCTCTCCTAGCTCCTATGCCCTAAGAAGCAGCAACATCATCCTGGTCAAATTGCCCAAATTCAACACCAGGCTAGGGAGGGCAGCAATCAGCTATTCTCTAGCTATAGCATGGAACACCCTACTAAAATCCCTAAAACTGTCCAATATCATTCCATTTGCATCCTTTAAACAGCACTGTACAGTCTCCTTCAAAGAGAAATGTAATTGCTACCACTAGAGCTAGCATTGTCATCTCACAAATCTCCCTTCCAAACCATATATGGCATATTCCTTCCAGACAGACACCCCATCTTATGGCACCCAGTAATACCTTCACCATCCTAGTATTACATTATGTTGAGTGTCTGCCATGCCCCCACTGGGATATGTATATACTGTGCTATACTGTAAATATTAGCTTAACTTTCCTGTAACCGTTTTTAATCATGTGAATTTACTGTACATCACTGTGTTTATAAATGTTATTTTCCCCTGTATGTATAACTGTCTTATATAAGTGTATGATGTATCTGTTGTGTATCAACTATTGAACCTTGACCTTATCAGGTCCATCTTGTAAATGAGCCTTGCTCAATGATGTTCGCCTGAATAAATAAAGATTTGATGATGATAATGATGATACCTCAGTCGCTGTCAGAATCACTGTTTGGGACAATTTAGAATTTAGCGAGTGAGGGGAGAGAGTGACTGAGCTCAACTGAGCTCTATTGGGACTCCTGCAGATTTCTTTGTGGGCAGGAAAAGGTGCCAACGCAAGCAGGATCCCAGTACAAAAGGGCAGCCTGCAGCACCGGGAGACACAGAACGAGCGAGTGAGGGAAGGGGAGAGCGTGAGGTCAATGGAGCTCTGTTGGGACTGCTGTGGATTTCTTTGTGGGCAGAAAAAGGCAGCAATGCACGCAGGGGCCCAGTACAAAAGGGTAGCCTGCTGCGGCGGGAGAAACAGAACGAGTGACTGAGAGAGAGAGAGAGGGGGAGCGAGCGAGCTCAAGGGGGCTCTATCATGGTTGTTGCAGATTTCTTTGTGGGCAGAAATGAGCAGCAATGCAGGAAGGAGCCCCATACAAAAGGCAGGCTCCAGCGCCGGCAGAAAAGGAACGAGCGAGTGAGAGAGGGGGAATTAGTATGGTCAATGGAGCTCTGTTGGGACTGCTGCAGATTTCTTTGTGGCCAGAAAAAGCTGCCAACAGAGGCAGGAGCCCAGTTCAAAAGGGCAGCCTAGAGTGCCAGGACAAGCAGGATGAGTGCATAAGACAGGTGGAGTGAGCGACCTCAACAGAGCTCTGTCAGGACCAGAGCTGTAGGAAGATATTTTGGTGCCCTGGGCAAGAGACAAATTTTTCGCCCCCCACCAGAAAAGAGCCGGGGATCTGGGGGCCTCAAGCTGATCCCCAGAAGCTCTGGGGTGTTTACATGCTCTGTGGTGCATTTGGGGTCTTTTCTTGAAGAAAACACACATTTTTGCTACATGGTCCCTACCCCTCATTTAAGAGAAAATTTTGCTGCCATGGAATCTGAGGTGTGGGAAACTCTGGCTGGCTGGCATCAGAGTGTGCAGCTGCAATTGCCATTGACAACTGACTGACCAACAGTGCCATCATCAACCACCCACCTCATATGCTCTGTTGGCAACCATGAACATGGCTGGCATTTTTTTATGTCATTTGTAAGCCCTGCAGAAACTGGCAGATGTCAATATCCAGAAGCAGCCAACTAACATCCATGATTTGGGTGAGATGCTCGGTCTACACAGTGTTATAAAATATTAATAGAACTGCCATGTTCAAGAATGCAAGCCAGGCAGACCTAGTGAGATGGGAACACAGATAAAGGGAGGGAAGGGGAGCTTTCCTTGACTGCCAGAAGTTTTACTGTGGATCCTGCACACCACTGTAGCAGCAGTTCTCTGCTGTGGATCTTTTGTTTCCTGGCCCTCCTCTGACCGGTGGGGGGGCAGCTGCAGGTGGTAGCTTGTCTGGGGACGGGGCCTGCTGTGGGTGGGGATGGGATACATTATGTAGTAGTCTCCCCAAGTAGCAGTGTCTAGGCAGGGCCCTGCAAAAAAAAAAAATGCCCAAACAGGGCATGATAGGGTGCTTGAGTTTGAGAGCCCCCCCAAGGGACCATTTAGTTAGCCTTGGTAAGAAAGGAGAGTGTGTGAGCCCTGTGATCCATTGAGAAGTGTCATTAGAGAAAAACATTCTGCCTAGCCTATACAACTTTTCGGTATGCCTCAGTAGTGCAGCACCCCCAGTAAATAATAACCCCTGCATCCAGCACAGCACCCTCCCCCCCCCGAGCCAGCCCATCTACTCCAGAAGCATCCCTGTGGCCAGGATGAGCCCCACTGCAAATCCCCTGCAGAACAGATTCCCATCAGTTCCCCTCCACAACCCAAGCCAATGTAGATACATACATGTAACTGTTAATAAATGTTAGTGATCCAATCTGCCAGTTTGGATCACAAACATTTATTAACTGTGTACATTCCCTCACATGGCATCCAAGCCAAGGCAACTAGGCAAGGCTTCATTTGCAAGGCACTGGGTGTTGGTAGCCGGTGGGGTGAGAACGAGGACTGGGCTGGGCTGGGGAGAATAGAGAATGGAGAGGACACAAATAACCCCAAAAATGGCAATGGAGTGGGAGTAGTGCAGGAGGGACGTGGGTTAAGAGTAAAGAAAACAAAATATAACGACGTGGTGGACAGGAGGTATGGTGTGCCATGGCAGTCAGGCCAAGGCTGGGCAACTGCTTTAAAATATTAACTCCCACCCCAGTCCATGCTGCGTGATGTGAACTACAGTCGCCGCCTGGCGCCACCCACCAGCACTGCAGAGTTGACTCCTAAACAGGCCTGACCGGGTCCAATAATTCAAATTCAAAGCCAAGGCAAGAAAAGCAGATCTCTCAGACCTCCCGACCTCTTGAGAGATCACCTCTCTCGGATCTCCTGACCTCCTGAGTGACTATCACCCCCCCACACTGCCACCACATATATCCCATCAACTCATCAGACATCTCACAATAACATCACAATTCAGAAATTGGAGGAAGAATTATTATCATTCATTGCTTCACCGTGTGTCTCTTCTGCTTGGCTGCAGTGCCAGTAATTAATTTTTTTTACTACAGATTACTCTGGCGAGTGACAAGTCCAACGGACCACCAGTCTTGAATGTCTACACAACAACAGAGTACATGGTGTGCTTATACTTACATTACATGAAACGAAAAGAATATAAGACAAGGATGGATCGCTCCTGTCTTGTCTGTCTCTCTCATGACTCATCTCTCCTTTCAGACTCTCTCTGTATACTTGTCAGGTCTATCATTTTTTTTTAGTCTCCTACTACTATACGAGTATGCTCAACAAAATTACTCCACTACTCTCTCATATCCCCAACATAAACCACCTCTCACTCAGTGCCACACGCAGGGCTGTGCCCAGGACTTTAAGGGCCCCCCTCCCCCGCAACACATGCTGTGGGGCCCTACCTGACGACCAAAAATTCAGTGTATTATATATAAGAAACAATTAAACAGCTACATTAAATAATGCAGATATCAATGTTACATGGACTGTACAGTCATAAAGTAAAGAAAATGTGAACAGTACTCGTAGCTAGCAGAAACAAACTCAGACTCATCAATGTGGAAGTTTCAGATCCTTTTAATGTCAATAATAGAGCACAGGTTACACACGACTTAGGGTGCCAAGATCAAAATGCAGGTGGACAATGCCGCTGAAAGCCACTAACGTTTCTGATCACTCTGAAGAAGCACCGCAGTGACAATGTGAAATGTTACTGGCTTTCAGTGGTATTGTCCACCTGCATTTGGATTCTGGCACCCTGGGGTGTGTTTAATCTCAGCAGTAATGCCTATGTACATTAAAAGGCCTTGAAACTCAAACTTTCATATTGGGGATTGAGTCTGAGTTTGCTCCTGATAGCTATGGGTGCTGTTCACCTTTTTCCTTACTTCATGACTTGTCAGTTTAGCACCGTGGCACTGTACCTGGTGTTCAATTCACATTCCTAAGTCATGCACTGTACAGACTACAGTAGCAAATCAGAAAGCAAAATACTACATATCTGCTGTTTGTTACAAGTCCAAAAAGGGCAGGATCAATGTGTGTACATGATGAGACAACAGCAGCACAGCAGTGAACAGTTGTTTGAAGTGCCAGCAGTCAGCAGGACACAGCAGCAGCAGGGCTTCTTGAAGACAGTCCAGCAACAACAGAACAGTAGTGAGTACAAAGGAATACTCTGATGCTGGTTAATGATAAAGTTGTTTTTACTCCAAGCGCTCAATCACAGCACTTTTTCAATTCACTCAAAATACCTCCAACAGCTTAATCTGGTTCAAGGTCAGTTGGCATTCATCTGTATCCCCTTCCCCTGGGTCGTGCCTGAAAATAGGCAGGATTTGTCTAGTGCACTTACCCGGTCAACAAAAACCAAATAAATAAATAAATAAAAACACTGCAGAAGGCAGAATTGCACAAACATTAAAGTTTGCAGAGGAGAACTGTGAACTTGAAAGCCTGTGCAGTTCTGCATTGTGCTGTGATTGAGCACTTGGAGTAAAAACAACTTTATCATTAACCAGCGTTGGAGTATTCCTTTGTTCGCATTACTGTTCTGTTGTTGGACTTTAGCTTTTGGGGAGGTATGCCACCTCTTTGGTAGTGCAGTACGGACCTGATTCTGTTTGATTAGTGCTGTACCATTTCGGATTTCCCTTCTTGAAGACAAGCAGTCATTGTAACTCAGCCAGCCTCCGAATCAGCTGAACCTGAGCTAATTTAACACTGCAACAGGCTTACAAGCAAGCTCACAGACCTACAGTGATGCACTCTCACACAGGTAAAGCAAAAGCACTAAGTGTGGGGGGGGGGGCAGAAAGAGAGAGATCTAGTCCTGCCCACTGGCTGAGAAGCATAAGCACTGTAAAGCAAAAAAGCAGCTGTGTGACTGTGATAGAGGGAAATTATTAGTCAGTCAATGCAGTGCCAAAAAAAGATAAAGCAGGAGAAACAGCCACAGTACAGCTACCCTTCAGTGTGGTATTCACTGGTCACTCAGACAGACTCTCACTTACCTTAACTCCCCCACCACAACCACAACCGCCACCAGAACCACGGGCACGACGACAACCAGGCAGAGATGAACTGAAACAGAATCTGGTCTGTCTGAATGGGAGTTCAGGATATTTTAGGTTTGGTCTTCAATTGACAAGAGTTCGGCCCAGTTTCAACACAAAAGATGCCGCACTATGAGGGACAGGGATACAGTAAACAATTCTTATTTCATAGCAAAAGTCAGTTAAAAAGCAAGCATTTATGAGCCCTAATGGGGTCACCAATGTTTCATGCCCCCTTGATCCAGTCTACATATATTGACTGTGATTGTGGAAAAGGTTTCCAGATCCCAGAAATGATGGTAGCAGTTTTGAGCAGCAATTAAAACCACAGAAAAACCTGTGCTTGAATTTCTGACTGCACACTTCAGTGAGAGTGCTCCAGTTTGTGTACTGGTCGGTCTGATCATGATTGTGATGCCGGCAGTGCAAACAGTAGAATGAGCCAACAGCCAAGAAGTGGTACAAAAAATTAAAGGCAAAGTGCTTTTAATCCTGTGTTTGCAGGCAGTAACAATGCAATTTTAAATAATGGTGGCACACAGGCACAGAATCAGCAGGACCAGGAGATGAATCACTGAATTATTATTATTGTGAGATGTGTCACTCACCGTCCTCAGCTCACATCACCAACACTAGCAGACAAGTTACAAAAAGTGGTGGTTAGCAGTGGGAGGCAACGCAGCATGGCACACAGGCAGTCAGACCACCAGTCTCCACGAATGGACAGAGTCAGACAATGTTCGCCCCAATGGACCACCTGTGTGACCCAATGTGACCTATTACTCTGTCCGTCTGCAGTTCTGTCCCCATGGCACCATTTCCACTTCCCTTTCCCTGAAACACTCAGGTCCACCATGTTGTTACTTCCACCAGGATTGACAGGCTGCAGTGAGCCAGGTTGGTTCTGTTAACTTGTGCATGCATGGCAGGGAGGGACAGGGGCTCGTGCTCACTAGTGGGACGGGTTGGGTCAGGACCAATGACAAGGCGACTGCAGCAGTTAGTCTTTGATGTGGGGGGGTCAGCGGCTCACAAATGGCGGGGCAGGCAGGATCAGATGGTGCAGTGTGCTAGCCTCGCTGCCACCCTGGCGCCCTCAGCATACATATTTTGAGGAAATTTAAAGTGTATGCCAGCTGCGGTCCCCCTGCTAATCTGGGCCCTATTGTGACCTTCCCCCCCCTTGCTGGTCCTTGGTCCACAGATCTGCACACCTGCTGACAGCCAGTTGTAATTACAGTCAGTAAACAGAACCAAAATGGAAAAAAAAAATAATTAAAGCAGCAGCACAAGTGAAATAGAACGTGAGCTGGTGGAAAAATGTGTGCCCCTTGGAGGCTTGCGCCCGGGGTGGGAGCACCACCCGCCCTGCCCTTCCTACGGTACTGAAAAATAAAAAAAAACAGGAAGGGTCATTTTATGATTGTTCTCCTGTCTGACAGCAGTAATGAGGCATGATTTGTTATGGTGAAGAGCACTGAGTTTTGAGTGGAGTTCGGTGGAGATGGTGTTGATGTGGGTGAAAAAGTCTAGGGAGTGGTCCAACTAGGTTCTGAGGTATTTATAAAACAGGACATGTGCCAGCTGAGTACTATCACTATTCTTAAGGGTGGGGTGAGGGGTGGGACAGAGATGATTTTAGCCGGGCTTGGGGTGGAGCTAAAGGTCATGGCCACAATTCTTTGGCATCTAGGGAGTTGATTAGAAACATAGAAAGTGACGGCGGAAGGAGACCACTAGGTCCATCAAGTCTACCCTGTAGTAGTCTACTTTAGTTTACTTTTACTCCAGCCCCTTAATGCGTGTTGTGTGTTAGGACTGCCCTGTGCCTATCCCATGCATTTTTGAACTCCCCCACTGTCTTGGCCTCCACCAAACCTAGGGGCAGGCTATTCCACGTGTTTACCACCCTCTCTGTGAAGAAGAATTTCCTGATGTTGGTGGTTATAGAAGAACCAATGTTGAATGATGTTTCAATTAGACTGCAATTAGCTTTTGAGTTTGCCAGTGTCTGAGCCCTGGGAGAGGAACTCTGTACTATTTGCATACATGGGGACATACAAGGAGGTTCAGGCAGAGAAGAATGGAGAATAGTACAGGGCAGTGATTGAGTCTTGAGTGACAACCTTGTAAGGGTGAGTAAATGTGAAAATTAACAACTTTGGTTCAGCTTCGATTCAGACCACCCTGACTTAGGTTCAGCTTCAACACTTTGGCTAAAGGCACTTCGGGTTTGTGGTATGGGGGCCAGGCAGGCTAGGAACAAGAGTAAGAGGCACCTCTTCGGGGGAGGGAGGGGAAGGGTAGGAAGTGACTGGAGTGGGGAAAGGGGTGGTCATTACACTAGTCCTGGTCACCTGGGAAGGGATAGAGTGGTATGTGTAAGCAATAAGCCACAATGGGGTCTGCGTTAAATGATTAATGATGCATGCCCCAGGGGAACAGCAATGCACAAGACCAATGGTCAAGTATCCTTAAACCCTTAGAAACACATTGTTAATCCTTTAACGTACACCCTGGAGTGGCTCATTGCACTTATAAAATGGCTTCCTGTAGGTAATAAGGTTTTCCAGTCTTCGTAATGAGATCCGGTTTTTGATCGTGCATCGTTATTATTCTAATGCATGATCATGTAACGGCTGTCACCAAATGAGGTCTCTGGATTTATCTTTGCCATTTTATAATTTTAATTATTTAGCAGAAGGTCGAAGTGATCTGAAATGGTCCAAAAGTTCAAGTGGGTCCAATAGAAGGTATAAGTTCTGAATTTTGACACATTCATCAAATACAAATGTGGTATCAGCTCATCCTACTCCAGTTGCAATTGTGAAGTGGGGGAGGTGGACCCACCTATGTGATCAGATTCACTGAATTTTGTGTGACAAGACAAAACAGAAGAAAAGAAGAACTTGGGAAAGATTAGGCAGCAGTGGGAGAAAGCCCTTAAAACTTTGTGCTTGGAACAGTCTCCCAGCGAAAGTGGCAGGGGATAGAATGGTCAGAGGATTTAAGAATGCATGGGATTGACACAAGGGAATCTTAGAAGCAAGAGGGGAGTGTAAGCCAGAGTCCAAGTAGGGTTTCCAATGGTACTGCAGCTAGGGAATTTAGGGCAGACTAGGTGGGCCAAATGGTCCTTATCTGCAGACAACTTCTGTGTTTTTGGTTTCTATGTAACCTCCCCAACTCAATGGACATGCTTATGTCTACAGTTTAGTCTTATACATTAATCCAGACCCTTCTTAAATGAGGTGATGCTGCCTGTGGTAACTACTGCTTTGGGACGTGCATTCTATCTATCCACTATTCTTTCCATGAAAAAGATCTTCCTTCATTTAGTCCTAAACATGTTTCCCTGAAGATGTGTTGCATACCCCAAGGGTGATCTAATTTCCTCTTTTTATGGCTGTGGACAGACCCTACAGCTGTTTTGTGATCTGTTGCTTAAAACAGCTGATCATGGCACCTTTCTTTGGACTTTTGGAAGTATCCTTCAGAAAGTCCAACAGAGCTTGTAACACTCTGCCACAGTTGGCTGCTACAGAGTAACAGATGCATTATTTTGGCTGTTATTTCCACATTCCAGAATAAGAACTGCACATGTGCACCTCGTGCACACATGCAGTTCCACTGGCGATGCCATCTTACAAATGGCATAATTCCATTCACTGTAACTACACATGCACAAATGCTGTGCATGCGTAATTGTGTAGCCACCGCCATCTTGGAGATGGCACTTGGTGGCACTTGCTCTTCGGAGCTTTGCAAGCTCACCACAGCCATATCAGCTCTGGCGAGAGCTTGTTGTTTCAGGTATAATATGTCCATTTGATCTTTATTCTGAAATGCCCTAACATACGCTGGGATTATGTCTCTTCTAGCTCTTCTCTCCTACAGGGTAAACATATGCATTTCTTTAAGCCTTCCATCATGTGGCAAGTGACATATCATTTAATTTAGCTGCTTTACTTTGTATTTTCTCTAATCTTTCCACCTCCTTTCTCCTACACGGTGCTCAGAACTGCAGAGAATACTCAAAATGTGGGCACCATAGTGATCTATACAGTGACAGTCATCACCTGTTTCTTTTCACTTTTAGAAGTTCTCTTCCTCGTACATGCTAAGACTCCATCACATTCTTTAATCATGGTGTTGCAATGCTCTTTCCTATTTAACTTGTCACCCACTATCACTCCAAGGCCTCATTCCTTAGCAGTTAACTTTAATTTGCATATTTTTAATGAAATATGTTTGAGTTGTGTTATTTTTTTCCTCTAAAGCATAACCATGCACTGTTCTGTGTTGCATTACATATCTGTGTGCATTCTGTGTTAAATTTCTTTTCGTTGAGCAAAAAAGGTCTTGATTTTTCTGATTTTATAATGGTATAGTCAATTTCAGATCCAGTATTTTAAAAAGGGTCTTGCAGCAAAACTGAATAGGGTCTGACTAAAAGGGATTGGGCTGTCAGCAAGCAGGAATAAAGCTTCTGTATCTATCAGCTTGTACTGAACATGATAATGCTTGGTACTAGGACATTGGGGGAGGGAGGGGTGTGAGAGGGAGGGCCAGCTGGCATTCTCTATTCCCTTGCCAGCCACTCATGGATGACATCATGGTCCACTGTGTAGCCAGCTGTTTGCCCATCAACTCAGCTGGCAGGAGGAACAGTGCAGCTGTGGCAGACCCAGACGTCAGGGTGAGGGACATGGGGGACCAGAGAAAATGGGATGGATGCAAAGATTTTAAAAATATTTTTTCTGAATAGTTTAGTCACAGGTGGTTATGAAGTGTGGAGGAAGAAATAAGCAGCAACATAAGATTTGGATCTTATAGTCAGTAAAGTACGATAATTTAAAACAGAAAAGGCAAGCGACTGCAATTTCAGATCTGGGAACCCAGTTCAAAACAGAGCATTAAATCAACCAGATAAAGGAGAGAGAGTCCCCCCCCAAAGGTGCAGATAAAAAATGACAGATATAAAGGAAGCTTTCACCCCTGTCACCTAGTAAATTATGACGGTGTGATAGACTAAAACCCTGCACTAAATTACAGAATCCATGAATGGCCACTTAGCAGCCTGCTTGCCTTAAAGGGACAGAAAGGGATTTTAACACCCCCCAGAGTGATGGATGTACTTTGGCAAGATCCATAAATATTGAATGGGAGCACAGGGTCAGTACAGTATTTGATTATGAGGGGGATCTAGTTGTCTTACTATGCCTATGCTGCTAAGAAACCTTTTTTATGTTAGGAGAAAAAATGTTACTTAAAAAAGATTTCTTTGACTTTGGCATAATTGGAACATTATTATAAATTTTAAAATGGAAAAAAAAATCACTAATAGCAGATTCCTCTAGAGGCAGTTCCAGCCATTATGTTATCCCAGTACAACATACCGATCTTAAACTAATATAAAGAAAACTGACATAAGCACCTTTTCTTTAGTCTACAGGGCCCATTTTGTAATCCTAATAAGACACTAAATGGCATAGTATGCTGGCTAATGTCACTTCTCTTGTGGCTGTAGGCACTTGGCTCCATCTTATACCTCATTAGAACACACCTAAGGCATGATGTTATCCCAGCATAACACATGCCCTGTCATGCTTATTGCTAATTATTGGAACTATTTGAGTCACAGTATGAGCTTTGTTTTCCACAGACGATTGACCTCGATGCTGCTTGCACATGAATCTAGTAAGCAATAATACAGAGCAAGGCTGAATGTTATTAAGCCCCTGGGAAGTGCACCACAAATTCATTAACTCATTCACTGGTATGTTCTATTGCACTTGTAAATGGATTTGGTATGATAAACAAGTTTTACAGGCAAGAGAAAGGAGGCCAGACAGCTGGCCATGCATCAATAGTATTTTATAAAATGGGCTTAAGAAATCCAAGTCTCTGATTGGCTACTACATCATCTGAGCTGTGTCCTTATCAGATGATATAGTAGCCAACTGGGACTACTGCCCACCAAGATGCCCCATGACAGGAAGGAATCAGTGAGCTCTGCCAAGCGTAAACAGAAACATTAACTCGCAGAGCTCACTGAAGCGGCAATCCAGCACAACGGTTGGCACAGCTCACAGCAGGGAAACAGCAGCCTCTGTGAAAAAAATAAATCTCCTGTTATGCTGCTCTACTGCCCCGACCAAGCTCACAGTATACTGATCCACAACAAAAAATTAGCAAAACAAACTGCTTGTATTCTAACCTCTCCTCCCCAATGGTAAAAAAATATCTGGCTTGAAATCTTCACTATCCCAATAGCTGCCCGTGATCCACCGAGCATCCCGCGTGCTGATAAGAAACAGCTTTCATCGCTGAATCACAGTCTCAGTTGTAATCTAGCAGCTGTGCCTCCCGCAGCTTTCAAACCCACTTCAATAGCACAGTCCTTATGCTCAGCCCATATTTCTCTCCATTTCTTACTTAAACGAGCCCAGAATCTACAAGTTGAAATTCACAAACCAGGAAATAACTATCTATGGTGGCCACAAACAGACACGCTCGCTCCTGATTAGGCAGTCATCAGCTCTAAAAAGGAAACAAAAGAGTCAATAAAGAAATAACCCCCAAAAACAAAACCCATTCTTTCGTTATCTTACTGCCATGGGGCAACAAACATCACAGCAAGTGCTAAACATACCCGGTCCTGCTGTAAATAAAAAAAATAAATAAATAAGTAACTCCATATTAAACAAATGAAACAAACACTTCGTTGACTGTTTCTCTGGTGAGTAGGTGGGTTGCAGACACATGAACACCAGCCTTTTATACTGACTTTTCCATTAACAAGCTACATTCCAATACAAAAACAGGAACTACTTTTTCTTATTTTCTGCTAATGTAAAATCTTTCACTCTTTCTATGTACACTTTTTATAGTAATTTTTTTAAGATAACTTCTTTACACGGGAGCCCATTTTATACATGCAATAACACACTCCGAGGTGTGGTTTATCGCCTGATAAGAGCACGCCCAGTGGCATAAGGCACGAGACGCTTCCTCTGGGCGTGCTCTTAACAGACGATAAACCACACCTTGTCATGTGTTATTGCTTGCTTAATGCATGGTCAGGTGACATATCTCCATCAATATGGTTACTGCATTATTTAATCATACCATTTTATAATACACCATAATCCTGCATTTCCATGGAAATGAGTGTGCTATCCCCAGCACAGGACTGTGTCTCCACTGTGTGCTAGTGCAACGGGAGTGGGATGATTGTGAGGGGAAGCTGCTGTTTAAACACAAAATGCCAAATGTTCTGTTTCAATAATTATTGTGAAAAAATGCAGAAAAATACATTAAAGAGCAGAGAATACCTCTGGAAGGACTCTGAAAAATATATTTGGTCAGAAATCCGTGTATATTTAAGCAAAAGTACACAAGAGGTTGTAGCATGTCATGGGGTATTGTCCCGCCTCAGGTGACTGTGAGGCCGAGTGTCTAATGCAACTGAGCAGTGACAATATTCCATGAATGACATACTTAACAATGGAATGTTTTATTGTTGTTATGCAGTGGATTCATTTTAGTGTAACAAAATAGGCCAAAAATGTGACCCTACCTTTTTTTCACTATAAAAGATTCCAGACATTTTCCAGTTTCATTTGGTGGCTAAATGTTCTAGTTTCACCAATATTTGAGTGCTTTATATAGTTTTTTTCTCAAGAAACAAAGATGGCTACCATATTTGGCTTACAAATAGCATTGTGCACCTCAGAAGGGACAGAATCAAGAAAATACAAAAAATGCATGGTGCACAACACAGGCAGTATCTAGAAAAGTAGATTTACATAAGAACATACAAACATACAATAAGAAAAGTGTCAGCAGATGGGGACTGTGTGGTCCATCTAGTCTGCCCAAGGTGGCTACCCCACCAATTATATTTTTTTCCTAAGTTGCCCACATTGCCTGCCCCAAGCGAGTTTGGATTCCCTTACTATCTAATTAATGCTACCATTTCTGGTAGCAGGCTGTTTCATGGGTCTATCACTCTCTCAGTGAAAAAGTACTTTGTACAGTTGCTTTTAAACTTGCCTCCCACCAGACACAAGTTGTGCCCTTTTGTATGCACTGCCCTGTTTTCCTGGAAAGGTTTTCCTTCTAAGTTGTGTTAATTCCCTCGATGTACTTTAATGTTTCTATTATGTCCCCCCATTTCTTCTCTGTTCCAGAGAGAATAAATTGAACTATTGGAGTCTTGTTTCATATGGCTCATGATGCAGCCCCTGCACCATCTTTGTGGCCCTTCTCGGCACTGTCTCCAGACGGTCGGTGTCCTTTTTTAGGCAAGGTCTCCAGAACGAAGTACTTGACGTGTGGCCTCACCAAGTCTCTGTAGAGGGGTATGATAACTTCCTGCTTTCTGCTTTAATACCCCTTCCTATGTATCCAAGGATACCACTTGCCTTCGCACTGCTTTTCATGCATTGCTTTCCTACCTTTAAGTCATTAGTAATGATCACGCCCAGATCTCCGTTCCATCTTTGTCTCCTCTAATTGATGCCCTTCTAGTGTGTGATTTTTTCCTGGGTTCTGCTTCCCCAGGTGCATTACTTTTTGGTGTTAAATTTTAGCTGCCAATTTCTGGACCCTTCTTCCAGTTTCCTTAGGTCATCTTCCATACCTAATGCCCCCTCTATATCCACCCTGTTGCAGAGCTTTGTATCAGCTGAGAACAGGCAAACCTTCCCTTCCAGTTCATCAGTGATGTCACTGATGAATATGTTGAAGAGGACTGGACCCAGCACCGATTCCTGTGGAACGCCACTGGTCACACCTCCTTCCCTTGATAATGACCCATTGACTAAAACTCTCTTGGTCATATTCTGCAGACGGTTTCTAATCCAGTTTATTATTTTCTGTTGGACTTCTGTGTGTTCTGGTTTGTTAGCAAGTCTCCTGTGGGGAACAGTGTCAAGGTCTTGCTGAAGTCTTGGTACACCACTTCCACTGCCCCACCCTGGTCCACTGTTCTGGTAACCCAAGTGAAGAAATCAATCATGTTTGTCTGGCATGAGCGCCCTGTTGTGAAGTCATGCTGTTTGGGGTTAAGGTTTCCAGTTTCCTTTAAGTAGTCAAGTATTCTCTCCTTGGTTCTATGATGCTGGTTTGACAACACTTTCGTTAATCGGCATCACAATGACAGGATTTATGTCAACTGCAAGTTACAGTTGACATAAATCCCGATTGTCTACCCATCCATTTGTTTTTGGGGGGCTTCACCCCCAGAAATCCCAATGCGGGGGGCTCTGAGGTCTTTTTGGTCTCAAAAGAAGGATTCGCTTACCAAACTGATTCCAGTGACTCAGACTCTGGTCCAAGCTCTCCAGTGGTGGCTGGACCAGGACCACCTCAGACAAGGGGGTTCCATTTCTCCCTCAAGCCCCATCAGTAGTTCTAACTATGGATGCTTCTCTCCTAGGGTGGGAGCCCACCTGGGAGCCCTGACAGCTCAAGGGCTCTGGTCTCCACAGGAGTCTCTCCTTCATATCAATCTCCTGGAAGTCAGGGCAGTTTTCCTAGCCCTGCAGAGCTTCTCGGATTCAGTCAAGGGCAAGGTGGTCCAAGTCAGAACAGACAACACCACCACAATGTGGTACATCAACAAACAGGTAGGCACTCGGTCCTTGAGCTTGTGCACAGAAGCCATGAAGCTGTGGTCTCTGGCCTATTCTCTTCAGACTTCTCTGGTAGCAGTTCTCCTTCCAGGGAAGGGCAACGTACTAGCAAATGCTTTGAGCAGAATTTCATAGGGACATCACGAATGGTCCCTGGAGCCTCACATCCTGAAGGTCATCTTCTCCAGGTGGGGCACTCCAGAGATAGATCTCTTTGCAGCACCGGACAATCATCAACTTCCTCTTTTTTGTTGCAGATCTCCAGTTCTGGGGACGGTTCCCCAGGATGCTCTCTTTCTGGACTGGAAGGGCAGGCTTCTCTATGCCTTCCCTCCCTTCCCTCTGCTGTTCAGAGTTCTGATCAAGATCAGGACTCAACCCTGCACAGTGATACTGGTGGCTCCAGATTGGGCCAGACAGCCTTGGTATCCTCTACTGCAGTCCTTGTCAGTGTCACAACCACTGTTTCTGCCCAGGACATACAATCTTCTGGCCTCCTCCCAGGGGTGGATCTGGTACCCCAATCTCTAGTCTCTCAATCTCAAGGCCTGGCTCTTGAAGAGTTAGAATATGTAGCTCTACATCTTTCTCAGGGAGTTCTGGATATTCTGAAGGTCTCCAAGAAACCTTCCACTAGGAAAATTTACAACTACAAATGGAAAAGGTTCAGTATTTGGTGCTCTCAGAAAGGCATCCTGCCCGATTTTGCAGACATTTCCACAACCTTAGACTATCTAGTTCATCTCAATGGTTTAGGCCTTAGGCCTGCCACTCTGAAGGTTCATCTAGCAGCTGTCTCTGCATTCCTCTCAGCAGAGAAGGGCTCTTCCCTGGCATCTCATCCTGTTTTCAGAAAGTTTTTCAAAGGTCTGGTTCACATTAACCTTCCATTTAGGGAGCCCACTCAGCCTAGCTCAGCTAATGCAGCCACCCTTTGAACCTATGGCTTCAGCCGAATTGAAGTACTTGACATGGAATACTGTGTTCCTGGTAGCTATTACTTCTGCTAGGAGGATTAGTGAGTTACAGGTTCTGTCAGTGGAACCTGACTTCATCTCCTTCCATAGGGATGAAGTGGTCCTAAGAACCAATAGGAGGTTCTTGCCCAAAATGGTATCAGATTTTCATCTGAACCAGTCTATATCTCTCCCTGTGTTTTTCACTGACCATTCTTCTTCAGGTGAAAGAAGGTTACACAGTGTGGACGTTAAGAGGGCCCTTAGCTACTATATACAGAGCATACTAAGGCACATAGAAATGACTGTCTTCAATTGTTTCTCACTTATGGTGAAGTAGGGAAAGATAAGCCTGCCACTAAGAGAACTATTGCCAGGTGGATTGTTTCTTGTATACAATTTTATGACAAGTTGGGTAGGGCGCCCCTTCAGGCCTGAGGGCTCGCTCAACTAGGGGTACAGCTGCTTCTCTAGCTGTAGCCAGAGATATACCTTTGTTAGAGATCTGTAAAGCAGCCACCTGGAAAACAGTGCATACTTTCACCAAGCATTACTCCCTGGACATCCAGGCTAGGAGTGATGCTAGGTTTGGTTCAGCAGTACTGCAGAACCTCTTTCCAAAGAAGTTTCTCCATTCCCTCCTCCATAGGGAACAGCTTGGTAGTCTGCATTATGTCTGAATACAGCAAGACTTCATGTTGTTTGAAGAAAAAATTACTCACCATAGTAATGTTGTTTCTTCTAATGGAGTCTTGCTGTATTCAGACCTCCCCCCTCCGTGTCCCCTCTCAGAACCTGGTTTTGGGAAGTGGGCTGGCAGGTACAGTATTGAACCTCAGGGGTGTACCTTGTACCCTCCCTCTTGGGTGGGGTAGATGTTATTATTATTTTTCTGGTGTTTTACTTAAATCTTGTCACTACCTTTCCTTCTTGTGTTCTCGACTTGAGTCTTTTGGGACCCAAAAAGAAATATTTTGCCCTTTGGCTATATTTTGAACAATTTCCACACTATAGTTTATTAGTTAGTTAGCTCGTAAGAATCTGACAGTTACACTGGGAAGTACCACAGACAGAGGTTTGAAAACTGAGCTCAAGCTCAACGTTCCATGCTTCTACATGGAGTTAACTCTTTCCTCTCTGGGACAGTTTAAGTGCTGGGACTAACTGCATTATGTCTGAATACAGCAAGACTCCATTAGAAGAAACAACGTTACTATGGTGAGTAATTTTTCCTTTGTGAGCACCAGGTCCAGGGTTGCTTTGTCTCTGGTGGGTAAGTCTACCAGCTGATTTAGACCTGTCCCCTGCAGCGTGAACAGGAGTTCTCTGCTCCGCTCTGTGGATGCTGTGTATGAGGTCCAATCCACATCTCTCAGACTGAAGTCCCCGACAAGCAGCAGCAACTCACTCCTGTCCATCATCACTGAGATGGCTTCCAGGAGCTCTTTGTTGATTTCACTTTCCTGGTTTGGGGGTATGTAGATAACTCCCACCACCCAGAGGGGGACCTTTTCCCTTGCTCCCAGGGTGACCCATAGGGCTTCTTCTTTACTGTGCTTCCCCATGGATCTCTGTTGCGCAGATTCCCTTCCTTACATACAAAGCCACCCACCCCCTTTCTTTCCCACCCGGTCTTTTCTGAAGAGTGTGTAACCTGGGATAGTAGGATCCCAGGTGTGATTGGTGGTGAACCAACTTTCTGTAACCGCGACCCAGTCCACCAAGTTTCTGTAACCACAACCCAGGTATACTAATATGTTTATTAACTATAGCTGAAACCAGCTTTTTGGACAAACATGTTTCATTGCACTGCTGCTTTAACAAGTAAAACCACTAGTTTTATAAATATCTGTATTGTAGTTTTTTTATGCCAGTGTATACAGTTAACAAAAAGACCTGTTTTGTTCTGTTTTGACCAGTACAGTAGATGCAGTGCTGAAATTACAGAGGGGCTTGCCAGGGCTCGGCCCCCCAGCACTGAAGTGAGCTCTGGTAGCTCACACATCACTGCCATTGTCTTATAATGGGAAGGAGAGCTCAGTTTAAAGAGAGCACCATTATGGGCCCCCCCTAGCTCCCAAGGTTCGTATAGTGTAACTCCAACACTGAGTAGATGGTGCTTTTCTGGACAGTGTGCTTGACTGTGGGGTGTAAGGAGTCGAAGTAGGAAAAAAAAAACTGTTGGTTGGGATTTTTCTTTCCTGTGAGTATGTCCTGGGATTTAATCAAGGGTAAGAAGATGTATCATCCAATGAAGTTGCTGTATTCTTTCTATCCATTACATAATTCACATTTTGTATGTAGTCCCCCCACACGCTTATTAATTACTATTAAAGACATTTTAATGCTAAACCAGAATTTTTATCCCTCACAATTTATCTGCTCGTGCTGGTTACTCCCTACTGGAAATCACAATCCATGGTTTATGACATCACAATTATTTCACAGCAAACAAACTGTGATGCCACATACCGTACCATACCATAATATTTGAATTTATTTCTAAAACTCCTTTAATGCAAGCATCTCGAAGCACAAGCAGGGAATTATGACTTCAAGTGGAGACTATGCAGCAGAACTAGATAAACTCTCAGGGACAGAGGGCATGTGTCCCTGCAAATTTGCCTTGTAGTAAAGAATGGGGATAAGTATATTATAGAAATATGTTATGTTTTTCAAAGTTTCTCCAGTGCTTGCAGTTGGTCTTTAAACACAACTATATTTTAATATATGAGTAATTTATTAATTGGGAATTGGTGACTGGAAAAGGCACAATCAGCCATGGTTCATTTCCAGGTGTGACCCAGGGACTCCAGGGAGGGGACTATAAAAAGGAAAGAGGGACCAAACAGTAAGAATTATGTAAAAATTACTGAGATGAAATTGGGCAAAACAGCCTAATGAACATTGCAGACAAAAGTATTATACAGTCTGTAAGATACAAGCATGGAAAACCACTATACAGAATTTGCAATATGCCATATACAAAATATACACAAACTACAACCACAGTGATGGGTAACTTGGCCTGTCTGGGGACTGTAGTATGTTTGTCCCTGCCAGTCTGCAGCCCCAAGAAAGGAGGTAGACTGAAGGCCTTCATACTGTATGCGCCATACCATAAATGCTAGCACCCTAGTGTGGTACTAGGAGGACTCTGTACCGTTGGGATGTGGCATCCTTCAAATGAGAAGTTAAACTGAGGTGCCTGTTGTGGTGTTGTTAGGTGGATATTAAAGATCCCGTGGCACGTGTCAATCAGTAGTTTTTTTTTTTTTTAAAGAAGTCTTACATTACGATACAGGATTAATCAATCATACAATATTAATACAGTGCAGACAAATCAAATGCTTTCTCCACTCTCCCACTCAATTTCCTAAACAACCTTAGTGCAGTATACCTATAGTATGTAAGGAAAAAAGAAAAAATGGAATGAAACAACTTTAATTGCTACTTTCACTCAGGATTGTGTGCTGTCATCTTGGATCATGTACCCAGTGTCAGGAACACCATCAATCATCATCGAGGATATCTCCTCCATTGGGCCACACCTCTGGAACTATAAAACGACAGCACCAGGACCACTCGGAAACTTTGCCATCCATGGGCTGCCCACAACGATGTTCAGCAGCACTGCCTATATAACATTAGCAGCCCCAGCACTCCTCAGTTATTTCTCCCTGCTGTCGACCATCCTTATCGGATCTGCTGAGAAACAACGTTGGAATAGGCATTGCTGTTTGTTATTTTCTATTGTATGTATAATTTTTCATCCTCATCTTTGTATGCCACTGAAGAACAAATAATCTTTGGTCCAATATTGTTTGTGCAGCTACAAAATCTACAAGGAAGACACTCACACTATTTGTCTGTGTTGTTCAGGCCTATCTCAGGATGTGAGGGCCTGCAATATTTGCCAGAGTTTCAATCAGGTTACAAGATGATGCTGATGGAAGGCCTTTGATACCGTCCTCACTCAAAAAGCATTGAAAGCCATAGAAAAGGCTGTGAGTTGTGCTCCTGCTTATCCCACGTCATTGATCAGTAAATGTTAATCGAAGTCGAAAAACAAAGAGAAGTCATCATCAAGACCCTCTTCTTCCAGCCAGCCCAGAAGTACAAGCATAAAGAGAAATCTGCTTCACCAGTGAGGTCGTAGTCACCATTGAAATCAGGTATGTCCTCCAGCCATGCACCCCCCCCCTCCCGATAAAGAGGTAGTGCACCTTGAAGTGCTGGGGATTTTTGGCAGTCTCGCCAATGTGTCTGTTAATATTTGTTATTCAAAAATTTCTGTATGGTCTGTAGCTGTTAATAGTGTGTGCCTTTTTTTGTTTTCCTGTGTCCTCATTGGTGCCCACTTCAGCAGTGTTGACTACAGCCCCCTGGCCATCGATGAGATACCAAGCTTGGGGCATGGCTCAGGCACTGCTGTACCTACTATGAACGGTACATCATTGCTGTTGCTGGGCTCTGACCCTTCGACACAGGCACTCCCAAACTTTTTTTGGGGTGCCTTCGACTCCCAGGCTGTGTTGGCATAGTTTTTTAGACATGCTAAATCACCTTCTGTAGTTGCCACTACTGACGATAGGTCTGTCATCGACAAGGCTACCTAATCCAGGGCCTTTGTTGATGGATTCCAGAAGCATACCAATGACTCCTCCTTTTCAGCCACTGCCTATATTGCCGGCTCCTTCTATGGCTTCCATAATCATTCTTAATGATGTCGACAAGGTTAAAATATAATCCTGACCTCATGGACATTGAGGGGGATTTGGAGGAGGAATACAGGGGTGAGGAGCAATTTAAAGATGGTAACTTGTCTTATAGCTCCACCCTATCATCTTGCAGCAAAGTCTTTGTGATTTATATACACAGGTCTCCCCCTGAGGATCCATCTTCTCAGGCGATGCTTCAACAAATGCAGTCTGCACTGGGTTTTGCTGTTCAGGAGGAAGATTTCTCTAAGAGGAATCTCACTGAATTTTCGGAAATTCCTTCCATGCCTTCAATTATTATTCCTCCTGTATATCCCGGACCTGCATCAGAGGATGCTACCTTTGCTGCTGGGCATAGGCCCAGTACCCTGCCTGCATTTCCAAGGATGGCTAATAAGCAGTACCCTGCTCTGTCTGTTAAGCCTTATTATGCTGCACAGCCTAAATCTGACAGTGTAGTCATTATTGTTGCTCATGATCATTCTTGCGTGCCTAGAAACATGAGTACATTACCTCCAGATGAAGAATCTAGGAGGTTGGATTTAATGGGCAGTCAGCCATACTTATGCCTCAGTATCTTTAGGCCTGTGGATTGCTAAAATTACCAGGCTTGTATGATAACATATCTGAATAGCTTGTGGATGTCTGCATGTACTACAGCACAGGCATTACCTGATGGTCCTGCCAAGACTGACCTGCTTAAAATCATTTCATCTGGTTCTGAGGTTTGTAAACATCTGCTGCATTCAACATATAATGTGTCAGATGCCTCTGCCAAGACTGCAGCCTCTGGTATCTGCATTGGATGTCATACATTGCTCAGAATAGCTGGTTTACCTACTGATGTGCAACAGGCTTTTTTTTTTTATTTAAGTGTTACTCCTTCTTCATCCGGGGGTGGCTGCCTCTGCCTCATCCCCAGCCCCTACAGGGCGGATCTCCACCTCTCCCGGTGTACGCCTGGTCATTATCTCTTCCCATATGTTCCCATCCCCCCCAGTACATCAGATCTGAGGTGGGCCAGTTCGCTAACTGGGTGGCAGTGGGGGCTGTGGAGACCGATTGGTCAGGCTTCATGAAGCCCCCAATGTCCAATTTCCTCCTGGTTTGTCTCCTGTCAAATCCCTCCTGCAGAGAGTAGGAATAGTACATGGAGGTGTGTCCATCCTATGTGTCCCCGCAGATCACTCCTATACTTTGCCTCCCTGACCTGCACTACCCCCAGGTCTCCTCCTGGGGGTAGCCAATGCCAGTATGACAAGCTGCCCCTTCTCCAGGAGAGGACAGTAGTCCCTTGAATGCTCAATCTTTTCTCTCCTCGGCCAACTCCCAATGACTCAAGTCCATTCCCAAACCCAGCTCTCCGGTGTAACAGGCCGTAAGATGCTGTGCAGCGCCTCAGTCCTCCACACCACTGGGCCGGTATGCATCAGGCTGTTTTGAATGCTCCTTTCAGGGGCTCAAAACTACTGTATTTGGTAATGATATTGAAAATGCACTTCATGACCTTCAGTCCTCTAAAATGATTTTAAGGCCTGTGAAGTCCCTTTCTCCTACACAAGGTATGGTAATGGATCTTTTCATAGGGCTGCTGCCAGAGGTAACCTGGTGGTACTCTCCTGGGTCCAATGCTCCCTTGTGCCCATGTAAAACACCCAACGAAATCAGTCCTGGCAGCCCTGCCAGCCATAATTCTGCTGGACTCTCTTCCACACCCCTTCCCCCTCAGCTGTTGCATCTAAGGGTGGGTGGGGAAGGATCTCCCTGCATCTAAAACAGTGGAGGGGATACTGCAGATGAGTGGATCATGGAAGTAATAGAAAAAGGGCATGCTCTGGAATTAATAGAAACCCCTCCAGTTCATCCTCTGTCCCATTCCTCCTACCCTCCAGGCCACTTGTCCCTTCCAAAAGAGGAACTCCAGACCCTGTTTCAAAAATGTTATTGAACCTTTCCCCAAAAGACATGCATGAATGGTTCTATTCCAGATATTTCCTAGTTCCAAAGTGGACAGGAGACTTACAGCCTGTGCTGATCTCAGAGACCTCAGTCTGTACATCGAATACAAAAAGTTTTGAATGGTGTCTCTCCAAGCCCTGATTCTACTCTTGCAAACATGGGACTGGCTCTGTTCACTGGACATGAAGGATGCATACCTTCACATCAAGATCAGACAGTGCCATTGACAATACCTCCACTTCATGTGGATGGAAGGCACTATCACTTCCAAGTGTTGCCCTTTGGCTTATTCCCAGCGCTATGAGTATTTACCAGATGCTTCATTGTGTTTGTGGCAGCCCTTCACAGGGAAGAGCTTTATGTCTTCCCTTATCTGGATGATTGGCTCCTGAAGGCCAATTCCCGTTAAGTTCTTTTTCACATCCTTTTCCTGAACGATGCAACTGTTTGAGAGCGATAACAGTGAATGTTTCAAAGCCAGTGCTGACACTGTGCCAACAACTGTAATACATTGGGGCAGTACTGGACACGAGCAAGGTGTGTGCCTTCCTGACACAGGACAGGGCAGACACTTATCGCTAAAGTGCACTTGATACACAGGAGGCACTTTGTCTCTGCTATGACAATATTATGTCTCCTGGGCCTGATGGCTGCTGGCATAGTAACAGTGCCATTTGCTCAACTCCATATTCAAATCCCACAGTGGACACTCAGGGTATAATGGGATTAGCTGATAGGTGAGTTGGAACAAATGATTCTTGTTATGTTACCACTTCGTCGAGCACTACTACAGTGAATGGACTGCAACAACTTACTCAAGTGTTGCATTATTTGTACCATCTCCTGTACAGAGACTTACCATGGATGCCTCGGGCTCTGGTTGGGGTGCTCATCTCAGCTCCTTCCAGACACAAGGGTCCTGGAATAGGGTTGAGACCAAACTACACATAAATGATTTAAAATTAAAAAGCAGTCCTATACAGCTTCCAGGCATTTCAACACCATCTTTGCCTTGGTCCTCTGTTAATCCGGATGGACAATGTCAGTGTTATGTACCACATAAACAAACAAGGGGGCACTCACTCCTATACCCTATGCAGGGAAGCAATGAGAGTGTGGTACTGGGCAAAGTCTCATGACTTTCTGCTGTCGGCCAAGTTTTCTCCAGGTCTACAAAACATCTTGGCAGATAAGCTAAGCAGGTCTCAGTCCATGATTCATAAAATAGAACTACTGACCACCATGGAAAGCGACCTCTTCACAGGATTGGGTGATTCAGAGTTAGACCTTTTTGCATCCCCACACAATGCAAAATTGCTGTGTTTTTGCTTACTCACTCCAAGGCCTCAGGTTTTTTGGTGAGACGCATTGTCCCTCTTATGGAAAGGGAAATTCCTGTATGCATTTCCCCCCATTCCTCTCCTACAGAGGGTTCTGCTCAAGCTGAGAGTGGAGAGTGCCACTCATACTCATAGCCTCTGTGTGGCCTCACCAGAAATTATTTAGACTCCTAGAATGTCTGGCAATAGAGCATCCTCTTCCTCTGCCCCTGAGTCAGGGTCTGTTATTACAGGACTGAGGGCCTCTGGCCCATCTGGACCTAAAATCCCTACATTTGCATGCATGGCTCCTGAAAACATAGCCAGTGCATGTTTTGGGGTGCTACATAATGTTGCTGATGTCCTGCTTGTGACTAGAAAGTCTTCTACCAAACATACTTTATTCCTTGAAATGGAAGCGTTTCACTTTATGGGCTGCTTCTAGTAATATGGACCCTTTTATGTGTCCTGTGAATTCTGTTTTGGAATACTTGCTTTCACTATCTGATTCAGGCCTGCAGTATCCCTCTATGAAGGTGCATTTGGCAGTGATATCAGCATTTCATGGCCTTATTGATGGTTGTATGATTGCACAATTAGAGATGTTCTGTATTTTTCTAAGCGGTATCCTTCATATGAAACCTCCTATCCATAATCCAGTCCCTCCCTGGGACTTGAATTTCATACTTTGATTGACCTTGGCTCCTTTTTTGACTACATTTCCTTTCAAGGAAAGTGTTATTTTTAGTTGCTATGACCTCTGCTTATAGAATGTTTGAGCTTCAGGCTCTAAGGAATGAGCCTTCTTATTTGCTTTTTCACAAAGACAGTGTCTCTTTACATAGTGATCCTATGTTGTTACTAAAGGTGGTATCAGAATTCACACTTAACCAAATGAACCACTTTCCTGTATATTACCATGAGGCATTGCTTCATACTCTAGATATACACAGAACACTGAGATACGATGTAAGAAAAGAAACAAGGTGCTGTGTCAGTGTGTGGTCTGAACACAAAACAAACTGGTAATATTAAATGCATTGCTGAAAATACAAAATAGAGTTAGAATCAATGTTTTAACCACAGGGCTTCAGGAATTATTTAAAGAGAAAAAATTGGGTAATTGCACTCCGAGGTGCAGAAAGACTTCTCAGCTTTTTGTTTCATTCATCCCTGGGAAAGAGGATGCACCTGTATCCTAACTGTGCCTGTCCAATTAGCAGGCTAGTAGTATACTTGTTTGCAATATGAAGTACGGTAAGAAACTTCCTGCTGCTATTTGTGGTTACGCCATGAGGGTAAGGCCACTTCTGTTGCTTGTTTACAGAATGTTCCTGCTATTGACATATGCATTGCAGCCACATGGAGCACTGTACATACTTGCACCAGGCATTATGGTCTGGACATCGTCTCTTGTAGAAGTGTTAGTTTTGGACTTGTGATATTGCAAAGCCTTCTGTCCTGATCACATATCAGACTGTACCAGCTTCCCTGGGTGCTTTGTACTGCTTGGAAATCATTCCAAAGATGTATCCCAATGGAGGAGATATCCTCAAAGATAGAGCAGTTATATAAAGAGACGCTCCTCCAGTCAGCCATAGTGGACCCACCCTCCTTCCTCCATTTCTTCTGAGGAATAAATTGGAAGTCATGCCTAAGGTATTATTCCATGCATTCTACTTCCTGTCCCATGTCTCTCATTGTTTGCCTGCTGCTGGTTTTAGTTTCTTAGTACCTCACAGGGGTAAACAAGGTACAGGTGGGCTATCTCTTTCAGACAAAGAAAGTCACCAGGACATAGGGGTATGCAATGAAGCTGGGGCAGGGGATTAAAAGGGATGTGAGTAAATACTTCTACACAGAGTCATGGATGACAGGAACAGTCTACCAGCAGACATTATAGGGCTTAAGACTGTAGGAAGCTTCAAGCATGAATGGGATAAATACAAGGGAAAACTAGCTAGAGGAGGGACGGGGGTACCAGTGACCAAGAAGGGTCAGAGGTGTCAGAATAGGCAGGGACAATTGAGGCAGACTAGATAGGTCAACCTGCCCTTTTCTGCCGACAAAATCTGTGTTTTTCTGTTTCTGGTTCTTCACAGTAAAAGGCCCTCTGAGGCGTTTATCCCGGCAGGAAACTGAGAAGTATAGGGGCTTCTCACATTATATAGACAACAATGCTGCACATCATTGAGCACAGCCCCCACTTAACAAAATTTCTGAGAGGTCCTGACATTGACGCCTACAGTTCCAAAGGTGTGCTCCGATGGAGCAGATTCTCTCGAAGATCTGCTGTTACAATAAGTTCTTATGTACCTGTTCTTTTAGTAAACTGTATCACTGGCAACTTCCAATATTCAGAAACATATAGGCAGTGTAGGGACTGCGTAACCATGTACATGACAGAATAAGGTGGATTATGCTTTTGTTGAGTAGTGCAGTCACATTTTGTCTTCCACAAGAACTAGTTGCAGGCTGCAAAGCAGAAAAAAAGTAGGAATATTTTTATTAAAAAGAAAAATCATACAATACAGTCAGAAATCATTGTAGAAATATTAAGATCAAAATAAAAAAAAGCAAACAAGAAAGCAAAGAAAAAACAAAATAATATACATCTGTGTGTTGTTAATAAATTATGCTCAAATCACCACAATGAGCAAGCCCTAATCTTTTTTTAAACAATTAAAGATAGTTACTGCACTGTCAGTTGTGGAAGTGATAATTCATTCACAAAAAGAAAAATAGAAAATCAAATAATTATTTATAGTTTACATCATATGCAAGATTCCTTGGCAGTGTTTCCAAACCTCCTGAACTCTGGAATGTCACATTTTTGTAAGATCTTTTAAATATAATTTTCCCAAGGTATCTGAAACCATTCGTATTACCTCCTCCTGTGAGATATATTTTTGTTGCATAGTAAGTGTGCATCGTGCCTGCCAGAGATAATATTTACACGCAGCTAAACTTACTTCTAGAGTATTCAGGACAGAAAAAAGAGCCGCCCTAAAGTGTTCTGGGGTGCTCCATGGCACTTACCCAGAGCACACACTTGAAAAAACAGTCCAGCAACCTCTGTGCTAGTACTGCTTCAAAGTCCATTTATTATGCCAAATATAAGATAACCGTACAGATCCACACTGGATTGGAGAACCACACAACAAATGTCTAACGTTTCAACTCATCCGAGTCTTTGTCAAATTTAGTCCAGGCATTTGTATACATTTCTAAAACTATTACTGAGTATGTCATTTGCTGAAAAAGTGGATAGCTCCAGATGTCTCTTAACTAAGTTTACCCACAAAAGGTTACTGTATGGAAAATACAGCAAACAAGCATTTGTCAATGCCGAATGTTTGCTTGCTGGTATTAGCATTGGAAATGCAGGAGTTAGAGGGATGCAGAATAGGAATGGCAGTGAAGTATTGAACTTCACGCCAACCCCACCTCCACCCTGCAGAGATGGACAGGCATTGGGGTATGCGTTTGGGTCGTCTCCCATAACGTTCATACCATTTCACTTCACCCTATCCTGCAGACACCGACATGTGTTGAGGTGTGCCTTGGTGTGTTCGGCTGTACAGTCACCCCATTCCATAAGGACATACGCTGAAATGGGTGCAGTATAGGAGAACGAGGTGAACTGTGGGGCTGAAGCGTTCAAGGTACACCTCCATGCCTGTCACTGGCTGCAGGGTGGTGGGGTGGGGTGGAATGGCATGAGCATTATAGTCGGCAATCCAAAGGCACAGCTCTGATGCCTGTTGGTCCGTACAGGGTGGGATGTTATGGTTAGACACCCTAACACCCCGGGAGTTTGTTGGCATTTACACTACAAATTTTCAACATGGCCTTTTTGTGAACCCACCTCATGAAAGCATTTGGGACCGCTTCTCATGGACAGTGGCACTGTGATTTTGTCAATGTGTCCCGAACTTTGAGTTTCCACAGTGACCGTGCCATTCTGTGCCAGATATACGAAAACACAGATCAGGCAGGATGTGAAGAATGACAGCGGTACCATTCATAGGGAGCTGTAAAGAGATGGTAATGTTGAAAATCTGTAGTGAAACTATTAAAAATACTTCTGCCATTTCCTTGATTACCCTGGGATGGATATTATCAGGTCCCTGTGCCTTATTCTGATTTACTTTTTTAAGTCTTATAAAGACATAAGCTGGGTCTATCCTAAAACTGGGTCCCATTTATGTTTTTCCTCCAGAGTCCTGAATAACCTCTGGAACTATATTAAACGCTGAGGAAAAGTATGTATTATATTCCTTAGCTAATGCACTATTCTCCATTATGAGATCCCCGTTCTGTGCTTTTAGGGATTCAACAGTATTGTTTTTCCCCTTTTTGCTGTTAATATATGAATAAAAGGCGTGTAATTATCCTTGTAATTATCCTAGACTTCAGTAGCTAGAGTATGCTCATAATTTCTTCTGGCCAGAACAATACCCCTTTTCGCAAGTTTGAGACACTTTTAGTAGATCTCCCAGCCAGCTTCTGTATTGTTATGTCTTGCCTGGTGATATGCTTTTTTTTATTTTTAATTAGTCGTTTAACAGATGGGATCATCCATGGTGGAAGGCATTTTTAGTACCATCATATTTGTTTCTGGTTGGTACATACCTCTGGACCAAGTGATTTAAAATGCTTGTTAACCTATCCCACATTCCAGTGACTGTCTGGTTTTTAAAATCTGATTCCCAATCCCATGTAGCTAATTCATATCTCATTTGCTTGAAGTTTGCTAAGTTGTACCTATGGAGTACTGTACTACCTTTTTAACCCCCAAGGTACCAGCATACTGAAAGCCAATCATGGAGCAGTCACTGGAACCCAGTGAGGGATTTAAACTGCAGTTAACAATATTTTCACCAAGGGTGCTTAATACTAAGTCTAAAATATGATTGCCCCTGGCATTAAATGTAATGTATTGGTCCAACCCTGTAAGGCTAAAGGTTTCCAGATAT
The DNA here is from genome assembly GCA_016271365.2 of Neoceratodus forsteri. Classification (NCBI taxonomy): domain Eukaryota; kingdom Metazoa; phylum Chordata; order Ceratodontiformes; family Ceratodontidae; genus Neoceratodus; species Neoceratodus forsteri. The sequence continues at coordinate 525,333,381 of JADMNL010000023.1, forward strand.
TTGGATTCTATAGTTGTACTTGCTTTTAGTGTATCCCATCCAATACCGGGGAGGTTAAAATCCCCAACCAGTACTACATTTCCAGCCAGGGACAACTGGCTAATAAACTTTAATATAACCTCATCCTCTGATGCCCTAGTGGATGGGAGCTTGCATATCACACCCAGATTGATCTTAGCTGCTCAGGGTGGACTAATCTTAACCCATAGGGCTTCTAAATCTGTCCATCTAGATATATCTATACTTTCCGAAGAGACACCTTCTGCAACATACATATGATGTTTGTGCAACTTGATTTGCTTTGTGGCTTTTCACCTCCCTATCCATGGGCTATACCACCCTGTAGGGGTACGATGCAAGGAACACTAGAGGAGGGTCCCCCCCCTTACAGATGCTGCAGGAATGATTGTGTCAGCTAAAGGTAGGTTAGGAAGAAGCACACAGGTAAGAGAGATGAGCCGCTGGAGGAGGAGGGGTGAATGGTGGGCAATGAAAAATGAATCCCTGCGAGGCCCAGTATGTATGATCTTTTTAGCCCGATGGGGGAGTGATGATGTTGCTCCGCCCATCGATCCTCGGGCATAAAGCCCTCCCATTCAGTGTGCTTACGCAACTGGATAAGATGATGTTTGTGTAACTTGATTTGCTTTGTGGCTTTCCGCCTCTCTATCTGTGGGATATACCACCCTGTAGGGGTACAACACAAGGAACCCTAGAGGAGGGTCCCCCCTTACAGGTGCTGCGGGAATGATTACATCAGCTAAAGGTAGGTTAGGAAGAAGCCCACCCAAAAGTGTCGAGCTTCGAAGAGGCAAGGATGATGAATGAATTCTGAGAAGATGACAAGGGCTTACTTCTTAAGGAGAGAGGGGAAAGCCGGGGCCACCATCCACCTCCATCCAACAGTGGAACCTAACTAACTAACTGAAGAAAGCACTAACTCTAACTAATATTATGACCATTGGCACAGAGGAGAGGAAAAAACCCCTTTGGGGAGGAAACCTCTGGGGATCCAAGTCCTAGGTCGCCTTCCCTCCAGTCTGATGACATTTGATTTCAGGATGTATGTCAGTAAAGAGAACGGTTCATTAATGAGGGATATAAGTAGGGAGGAGGATGATGATGATGGGATAGGGAAAAAACCCCAAAGAAGCATGGATTAAAGAAGGAACATGAGGCAGCAGGGACCCGAGAAGGGTATGCTCGAGTAGTCGATGAGAGGGAGTAGATCCATGAAGAAGTCAGAGGAGTAAGGAGTATCCAGATATGCTCACGAGAAGACTGAGGATAATGCAGACTGACTTGATTGTGCGATGCGAGTGAGCAGACACTGAGTCCAATGAGGCATGCTTGAATATGCAATGTGAAATGATTATGCAATGTTATCGATTAGACCCTGAGGTTGGAGTTGATGAGGTAGCATAGGATTCAATGATTGGAATGGTCGAGGAAGCGGATAGGAATTCTCGAGTAAGTGCTCGTGAGAAGAGTGAGGATCATGTGAAGACTGAGGAAACACTGACGATGATGGAGAGAAGCCGTGAAGACTTGAAAGGGTGAAGAGGAGACATAAAATGAACTTGAAATTGAACTTGAACAATGGTGGAGAGAAGCCAGCCAGCCCTTAGTGAGGGGCAATGGACAGAAAGGCATGTCCTTGATTGGATATCAAGTCAATTTGAGGTAGCATGGGTAAGGAGGCTCCTCAAAAGGAGGCAGACTCGAGGTCAAGAAGGTATGTCTGGAATCAGAGGGTAGGTGAACCAGAGGGTGCACTCAGGACGAGCGATCGAGAGGCGTGAAATCAGATGATATACAATGAGGAGTGAAGTCGTGAGTGGAGAGAATCCATGACAGCTGGGATGAGAATAGGCGCTAGGCCAAGAAAGGTAAAAAAGGAACAGATGAGGTATGATGATGGATTGAAGCCATGGAGAATGGTATGGGAAAGCAAGGTATGAAAGGACGAAGGACGATAGGGAGGTCAGTGAGGTAGCGTAGGACCCAGCCTGTACAGGATGAGAACTGCAGTAGGGTGAGACAGATGAGGCCGGACGGAGTCAACCAGAGCATATGATTAAGGATAGGTATGCCCAAAAAGAAATATCGAATACAGGCCAGATGGAGCCCGCTGAGGTATACCGATTGGCAGAGGTATACTGAGTGGTCAGCCAAGGCAGATTGATTAAGCAATGGAATAGATGAGCAGGTTGGGGCAAGGAATCATGGAGCTGAGAGGGTGAAGTGAACTGGAATGAGTCAGCTAGAGACAGGGCAATAAGGTAGATGCCCAAAAGAAATATTGAGTGCAAACCAGAGGGAGGCGGCCAGAGACAGCCAAAGGAAGGCTAGCAGGACAAGCAACAGAAGATGCAATCAGATGGAAGCAGCACACAGGCCCACGTACACACCCCAGGGAAGGGGAAGACTCTTATAACAGGGTACATATGGAAAACATGAGAACTAGAACTGGTAGAACCTCACAAAGCAAGCAGCATTATTATGTTGATTGTACGCAGTGCAAGAAACATATTGGTACAACTTGTTGAGAAGCAGGCTGTGGAGGCACAGCACTGTTGTGGCCAATGCCCCCACAGCCTGCTAAAGCTTGTCCCACTTCCCCCAATGCCATTGCAGGCTGCTGGTGACACAAGTTTGTAATGTTCGCACCAACTTGTGACAAATCAGCTGCTGTAATCAGGGGCTGCCTCGTCATTGCAGCGTAAGCCATCCGCTGCAATGAGGGAGCGACCTGTCATTGCAGGGCAGATCTAGCAAGCCTGATATTGTTTAGAACATGGCGGTGGTTGCCGCTTTGTTCAACAACAATATAACCCCACTACAATGTTTATTCGTCAATGGGGAGCCCACTCCCCATCAACATAATGTGCCCCCTGCTTCAGTAGCTGATGATGGGGTGCCCAATCCCCATTGGCAAAAAGGAATTATCCCCCCCTTTGTTATTTGTCGACAGGGTGCCCAATGCCCATTGGCAGAAAGGATTCCTCCCTTTGTTATTTGCCGACGGGGTGCCCAGTCCCCATCGTCGGAAAGGATTCCCCCACTTTGTTATAAGCCGACGGGGTGCCTAATCCCTGTAGGCAGAAAGGAATCCCCCCTTTCGTTGTTTGCTGATGGGGGTGCCGAATCCCCCGTCAGCTACAGTGCCACCCCAAAAGCGAGACTCCAGTGGCACGCTGGGAGCCCACCTCAGTGTGCCAAATACCCCAGTGAAGGTAAAAACCGTCCCGTGTTGTCTTTTCGTTTTTTACCTATAAAGAAAAAAACGGTCTCTCGCAGTCTCCCAGACCCCCCTCCCGCAACCCGCGGCCCACCTACTGCGCACCCCGCGCCCCCGCACCCTCACACCCGATACTTACCTCCAGAGTCCAGCGATGATCTTCGTGGACCAGAACACGCCTGCACTCTTCAAAGCCGACTGCCGAACTGAGGAAATGCCGGTAAGCTGTATAATGGAGTAAATAGGGTTTTTTTCAACTTTGCTGCATATCTCAGGCATTTTTTGGAATTTTTTCAACAAATTTTCAACATGGGATTTTTGGGACCCCTCCTCATGAATGCTTCAACTGACATGGCATTAATTGGCCCTGAAAGGTGATTTCTCGGTCACTGCGTGGAATCACCTTTGAGGCAGATTTAACAAACATTAGTGCCAGTGTTATGAGGTGGTCTAAAGCCTATGTTACAAATTCCAGTGGAAAAATCCCACAAATTACTGTTTTACGAGCATGCGCTGCACAGTTGCTACGCACGCTCATAACTTTGTGAATTTGTAATATTTTCACGCCAGATTTTCAACATTGGCATTTTGTCACACCTCCTTGTGAACAGTACAGCTGTCATTGTTCACAATCCTGGTGGAAATGTGTTTTCACACTTCTGGCACAGAACAGCGTGGTCGCTGTTGGAAATCAGTGTTCAGGACAGCTTAAGAAACTGACAGTGACCCTGTTCATGAGTAGAGGTCCTGAAATGGCTATGTTGAAAATTTGGTAATGATACTCTATAAAATGACTGTGTTACAAGCGTGCATTGCACAGTTTGCACGCACGCTCGTAACTTTGCGAATGAATAATATTTTAATTCCAGATTTTCAACATTGATATTTTCCCACACCTACTTATGAACAGTGCAGCTGTCATATTTCTCATCCTGGCCGAAATGTGTTTTCGCAGTTCCAGCACAGAATAGAGCGGCCGCTGTGGGAAATCACTGTCCGGGACAGAGTAATAAAATGACAGTGATACTGTTCATGAGCAGAGGTCCTAAAATGCCTATATTGAAAATCTGGTGATGATAGCCCATCAAATGACTGTGTTACAAGTGTGTGTTGCACACTTTCCACACACCCTTGTAACTTTGCATTCGTAATATTGTCGCCACATTTTCAACAGTGGCAATTTTTCACACCTCCTTATGAGCAGTACAGCTGTCATTTTTCACATCCTGAGTGAAATGTGGTTTCACAGTTGCGGCACAGAATAATGCGGTCGCTGTGGGAAATCAGTGTTTGAGACAGATTAACCCTTAGAAGACTGTGGACGTATATATACGTACAGAATCTATATACGTTCACACACATTCAGTTCTCAAAGAAGCATTTGTCAATGACGAATGTTGTCTTGCTGGCATTGGCATTAGTAGTGCAGAAGTTAGAGAGATGCATAAATAGGAATGGCAGTGAAGTATTGAACTGATGCCAACCCCACCCCCACCCTGCAGAGACTGACAGGCACTGGGATGCACCTTTGGATCGTCGGCCATAGCGCTCACGCCATTTCACCTCACACTACCCTGCAGACACTGATAAGTGTTGTGGTGTGCCTTGGAGTCTTCTGGCCTTACTGTACAGGACCAGTGGGTGACACCAGGGGTGAAGGTCCACAGGATATGGCAGCCCATGCCAGTCCACCAGAGGCTGCCATTCCCCCTTCAAAATAAGCCAGAAATGTGCCATAATATCAGACCAGTGCCAGTGGCACCCCCAGCCCATACCTCTTCACCCAGGACAGGGGGCCAGTGGAGAATGGGCTGTCCTTGCCCTGGTATGAATTGGACAACCAGCCAGAGAGGGGCACATAGGTGGTACAACAGCCCCAAAGTAGATGCCCTCTGTGCCAGCTGCACTTGCTTCCCTGGCAATGTGCAGGATCATGCAATTGTCTTTCCCCTTTACCTGCCCCCATCCCGCTGCAGAGATGGGTCCTGTGACCATGATTGTGGCATGGAGTAAGCACACAACAATGGCTCTGGATGCTGTGGGGTGCCCCAAAGGTGAACATCCTTTGCATGGGGGGCCTCTGCAGCTGTCCACCCCCTTTGCAAGAGTGGAGCAGCTGCAAGCATTGTGTGGAGCATGCCCTTATTTCAAAGCATATTGCATATAGAATAATGCATGGGGTGGTGTGTGTAATGAGAATATTACACACACCTGAGGTGTGGGATGCTACATAAACCCCGAGGGCAAAGCCCGAGGAGTTTAGTAAAGCATCCCACACTGATTATAGCGAATGCGTTAGGTTACGAGCGTGCGTTACGCAGTTGCTATGCACCTCGCAAAACAGTCATTTTATGGAGCATTGTCACCAAATTTTCAACACAGGCATTTTAGGACCTCTGTGCATGAACAGTATCACTGTCATTTTTGTAATGTGTCCCAAACACTGATTTCGCACAGCAAGCGTTATTATTTTTCAGCAGAAAATGGCTCCAGAGCCTAATTTTAGTGATCCTGTTTATTGGATGAAATGGAAAGGTAAATATTTTAATGGAATGTGGGGAGGTTCAAACTTGGTAAGTCCATGCCTGGGGTAACTGTTGGGGAGGTGAGTTGGTATAACATCCCAGGGGGTTGTACTATAGATAATCAGACCCACTTAAAAATGTACTCTGGGTGGAGGCACCACCATTTTATTTCATCTTTTTGGGAACGGACCTCCGTAGGTCCGCATTTGGGAACACAGGCCCCTGGGCAACGTAACAGCTGGCAAGGCAGGGGCAGTGGCCCTTTCCAGGACAGTGCTGGACTGGGGCTACACCTGCGTTCTAACATTTCTCTTTCTAGCTACGCTTCTGCAGCTTCAATATCTCCGACAGCCGTTGCTGGTAAGTTATCACTTGGTTATATAATTTCAGTATCTGCTAATTCCACCTCCGGTCCTTCATCAACAGGAGTTTGAATGCATGTTCCACTTTCTTCCTGGCTTTATCTGGCTGGGAGGGAGGACATCTCCACAGCCTGCTACAGCTCACCTTCCTCCTCTGCAGTCTTGGGATCCTCCATCTTGGTTAGATGGCCAGCAGTGCCCTCTACTAAGAGTGGGGGAAGTTTCTCTAGTGTCCTGGCCAACATTCCCCTTCCCATGAGACCAGTTCATGCAGTTGTCCAAGGCTGTGGGTGGGTGCTGATGTGCAAAATGACTGCCACTACATGTTCAGTCACTTCACAATCAGTCTCTTGTTGCTTGTAAAGTGCTCTTGGGTACAATGTGTATAAAAAGCCCTGTACAGTATAACATGCTGATTCTTCTTCCTCTTTATTGCTGCCACATCAACTACAACAAGTGGTCCCTCCACTTGCATTCTCTGTTACATCACTGTCACTGCGTTGTCTTCACCTGTACTGCCACTGCCCAGTGCCAACTTTCCTTCACCGCTGGTGTAGTTTTACCATCTGTATTCTCCTGGCATTGTTGCTGCTTTATATTGTACCCTTATCCTGCTCATTTTTCCACTTTGTGTCTTTTACCATTGTCACTACACTTGTATAAAACAGTTACGTAAGAACTTACTGTAACAGTAGATCTTTGAGGGGATCTCAGTCATCAGGTCACACATATGGAACTTCATCGTTGGTGAAGTAGCATCCACACAGACGATTTCCAGCAGTACAACTGGGGCCATCCATGCTGATGTCATCTGTCGACGTCACCAAATCTATAAAGCTATGAGCAGCCCTGCTCCCTCAGTTATTTCCCCCGGAGACTAAGGAAACAAAGCTCATGTCATGGGGGACCAAGGAGAGAGAGAACAGAGAGAGAGACAGAGAGGTGCCCAGGCCTAAATAAAAGACTGGATACACCGGTTAGTCAGTTCTGAGGAGCCTCATTAATGGGGGAGTGTTGGGGAAGGCAGACCTGATGACTGAGATTCCCTCAAAGATCTACTGTTATGGTAAGTTTTTATGTAACTAGTCTATCTTCATCAGGGGTGTCTCAGTCATCAGGTCACATATATATAACGAGTCCCAAGCAGTTACAGATGCACATAAACAGCTTGGGAGGAAGGCCATCCTTAAACTTAGGGCAGGAGGCCCTGCAGCACAGCCCTGCCAAAACCTGCACAGGCTCTAGAGGCAATGTACAGACTGTAGTGCTTGGTGAAGGTATGGACAGTACTCCAGGTGGCAGCATGCAAATGTCAGTGGCTAAGACACCTTTGAAACAGACCATAGAAGTGGCTATGCCCCTTGTGGAATGGGCTTTCACCGCCCCCGACAACTCTTTGCCATGCTTATTGTAGCAGAACACAATACAATGTGCCAACCATTTGGACAAACATTGTTTAGAAACCTGAATACCCTCTCTACCTGGTGTGAAAGAAACAAAAAGCTGTTTCAATTTCCTGCATTCCTTAGTTCGGAGCAGATAATACTTCAAAATTCTGTGATCATCTAATGTATGGAGCAGTGCTTCCCCTGAACTGGCACGCTCAGGGAAATAAACAAGTAGCTGGATAGACTGGTTTAGGGTAAACTCAGACACCAACTTAGGAAGAAACTTAGGATTCATGCTCAAAGACACCCTGTCTTTGTGAAAAATCAAATAAGGCTCATCGTACCAGAGGGCCTGAAGCTTGGAAAACCTTTGAGCAGAAGAGATAGGAACCAAAAATAACATTTTCCAGGAAAGAAAGCATAGTTTGCAAGTCACAGCTGGCTCAGAAGGAGACAGGATCAATTTCTCCAAAACAAAATTCATGTCCCAAGCTGGGACAGGGAATGGATTGGAGGTTTTAGATTCGGGATGCCCCTAAGAAAGATATGGGAGACATCTAGTTGAGCCATGGTGTGACTGACCACAGGCTCATGAAAGGCCAAGATAGTACCTTGAGGGCAGAGTAATGGAGACCTGAGTCCAACAGAGATATTAGGTAGTCCAGGATCTTGCTCACCGGACACATGAATGGGTCCAGAGGATGCTTGTCAGCCCAGATGGTGAACCTCTTCCATTTCATGGCATATGTGGCTTGAATTGTGGGCTTCTGAGTGGCCATGAGGACACCCACTACCCTCGGGGATACCCCAAACTGGGTGATGGCTATGTCCTCAGGGGTCAGGCATGCAGATGAAGGGACTTGAGGTTAGGATGGACCAAGGTATACTGAACCTGCATCAACAGATCCCTGTAGGGGGGCAGATGGACCGAAGGCTCCTCCAGTAACTGTTGCAGTAACAGACACCATATCTGCATGGCTAGAATGGAGCTACCAGGATCATGCTGACTCCCTCCATCTGAAGCTTGATTAGCACCTACTGAATCAGAGGAAATGGAAGGAAGGCATAAAGGAACCTCCTGCTCCAGGAGAGGGACAATGCATCTTGCCAGAAAACTCCAGGCCCTGGATCTAGCAAGCAGAAACATGGCAGTTTCGCACTGAGTGAGGATGCAAAAATGTCCAACTCTGGATGACTTTATCTAGGAACAGATCTTCTGTAATGGATGAGAGAAGTTCTCATTTGTGCATGTTGAACTGAGTCCGACTGATGCTGTCCACCAGGGTGTTTAGCACACCTGGGACATGGACTGCCGACAGAACCAGACCGTGGTCTACCACCCAGTACCAAACTCTCATGGCCTCCCTGTAGAGGGGATATGAATGTGGCCCCCCATTTGTTAATATAGTAGACAACACTGAGATTGTCAGATTGGATCAACAGCTGACCAGGAAGGAGGTGGCTCTGAAAGACGTGCATGGCATACAGAATCACCTGCATCTCCAGAACATTGATATACAGGAAGGTTTCGATCTGGGACCAAAGGCCCTGAGTCTGACAGGACCCAGGTGTGCCCCCCCAGCCTGAATTGGAGGCATCCATGGTGAGGATCTGCTGGGGGGGAGGAGATCTGGAAAGGAACCCCTTGCAACAGGTTCAGTGGGTCCATCCACACTGGAGCACTTTGTGGACTGGGGAGGAGACCAGCACTAACTGCTCTAACTCATCCATGCATTGGTCCCATTGCACTGTGTGTGTCCACTGAAGGACATGCATGTACAGCCTGGCCAGTGGAACTGTTGAAATGGCCACAGTCATCAACCCCAACAGCCTCATGTATACCCTCGTAGGAACACAATGGCTCTGGGTGACTTCCTGAGCCTGGGCAATAAGGCACTCCACTCTGTTCTGAGGCAGAAAGGCCTTTCTTTTGCTGAGTCCAGAATTGGCCCTATATATTGCAGCCTTTGGGATGTGGTTAGGACTGACTTGTGCAAGTTGACAGTGATGCCAAGGGATAGAAAGAGTTGAAGGGTTCTCTCCAGAGTCCGAAGGAGCTGTTCTCGGGATGGGGCCTTTAGGAGCCAATCGACCAGATTGGGGAAATGTGTAGTCCCCTTCTGAGAGCTGCATCACCAAAGGGCAACACTTTGAATTGGTAGTGCTCACCCTGAAAAAGAAATTGGAAGAACTTCCTGTGTGGTGGAGACACTGATACATGCAGGTAAGAATCCTGCATATCCAGGGAGCACAGCTAGTCACCTTGCTTGAGAAAAGGCATATGGCCTAGCAGGGTTACCATGTGGAATTTTTTGTACTGGACATACAGATTGAGGTCCTCCAGCTCTAATATGGGCCTCAGATCTCTGGTTTTCCTGGGGACCAGGAAGAACCTGGAATAAAATCCCCTTTTCCTTTGGCTCCCCTGCACTGGTTCAATGGCCTTTTTGCATAGAAGGGACTGTACCTTCTCCAAGAGAACTGACAGATGGGCCGGGGGGTAGGTGGAGGGTACTAGAGGAGTCTCTGAGGGCATGTCGATGAGTTGCAGAGTGTAACCCTCTCTATGATCTGAAGAATCCAGGCCTCCGAAGTAATGGTTCTCCATTGATTGAGATGGAGGGGGAACAGACCTCCAATCACCACCTCTTGGCCGAGGACTGGAACAGGGAGAGCTGGCAAAGAGTCAAGCAGAGGTGGATCCAGCTGCTGGGGCTAATCTGTCACCCCCAGTGCATTTTGCTGCAGCACCAGAGGAGGAGACAGGTAAGGCAGAGAAGGCCTTCCTCATGCCCTGAAGACAGGAGGCTGCTGCAGACTTGTGAGACACCTTGTTAGAAGGAGGGTACTTTCTACTTCTAGGCTGTGTATGATAGAGTGAATGGACAGACTTGATAACCCTGCCAGATGCCTGTAGCTCATTTATAATGTCCTGCATATCTGGCTCAACTAGCATGGAGCCATTAAAAGGGGCATTGAGCACCTTTTGCCGGACATCGGCAGGGAAACCCGAGACCCTCAGCCAGGAGTGCCTACGAAGGCAAATGCCTATGGCAGCAGCCCTGGTAACGATATACAAAATATCGTAGAGGGCCCTCAGGAGGTGCTTGCTAATATCCTCAACACTCTGCAAGCATTTGAGAACCTCCTGTTTCTGGGAAGAATCAGGAAGGGCCTGGGCCACAGTCTTGCCCTTCTTCCAGATAGTCTTCTGGTACTTGACCATGTGGGAGAGGTAACTGATAATCCTCAGCCCAATGATGGAAGAGGCATAGCCCTAACTGCCTCAGAGGTCAATCTTATGGGATTCTTTGTCAGGAGGGAGAGAACCAAGGTCCCTGGGCACCTTTGACCTATAATGAGCTGCCTTTATAACCACGGAATTGGCTTCTGGCTGGGAAGCATAGTGTGGAAGACCCTGGTGGGCATGATACAATGTATCAGCCCTACAGGGCATGGTTGGCACCATGTTAGGCCTGTGCCAGGCAGTGGTAGTGGCATGTCTTAGGGCTGGAAGGATAGGAGGAATGACCGTGGGAGGAGACTCTGGTATCTTTAGGAAGTCCACCAGATCTCTTCTGGTGGCATCCTCCTCCTCCACCTCTTCCTAATGGAAGCCCATTGCTGAGGACATCTGCTTCATCACATTGAAAAAGGTAGGGTCCTCTGGAGGAGATCTGGGAGTATGTTTGATAGATTCCTCGTTCACTGAGGAGGCAGTGGACCTGTCAGAGGAAAGGGGCTCTTCCTTTCCTTCCTCAGGTAAGATGAAGTCAGGATGGTTCTCCTCCTTGATGTTAACCTGCTTCAGGTCAAGGTCAGATGAACAAGGGACCAACAATGGCCAGCAGGGAGCAGCCCATGGAGGCTGAAGTGGTGTCAAAGATGATGGTGCCATCAATGGCACAGGCAATGCATGCCGATATGTGTCCAACTGATGGACCAAGACTGAAGTGTACTTGGTCAGAATGTCATTAAGGCTGATGACAGTAGACTGCTGCATCAACGTTGGGGGGGGGTAGATGGCACAGGGCGTGACAACCCATCCAATGGACCCTGAGACCCCAAAGAGCCCAAAGTCTGAGGACCTGGAGAGGCATCAAGCCTCGATGGGAGGGCTGTCAACGTTGAATCTGGCATCGATGAAATGGGGACTGATGACCCGAGGGTCGATGACTGGCAGCCCTGTACAGCAGGTGGTGGCACTGTCGGTAGGGGTCTGTAAGTAACAGATATCTGAAAAACAGCAGGCATTGCGCAACCACAGCCAATGGGGTACCCCGACAAAGAAGCGGAGGCCATCATGGAGTGGGAACGCTGCTGGGAAAAAAGATCCTGATCATGGACTTTTTAATGAATTTTCCCTGAAGACTTGTGGGGGCCTGTGAGCTCAACAAACCTGCCAGTGACTGGAAAAGAGGGACACCTGAGGACCCCAGCCCAGATCTGGCAACCTGTTCATCCATTAGGAATTGTTTAAGAGCCTTTTTCATTACTTAAGGGTGGTTTGGTTAAACTTATGGCAGAGCTCTTAGTTTGAGATGTCATGGTCAGGCCCAGGACAGCAGACATAGAGGGAGTGTTTGTCTAAAGAGGCAATCTTCTTTCTGCAGCAGCAGTGACAGTGAGCAGTAGACGGATTCACTCTTGACATAAACGAGGTAAAGGAATCTCTTTGGAAAAGAGATTCTAAAAAGTTAAGTGAAATGAAGCTGTAAGCAAAAATTGCATTGGAGCTTCTGCAGAGACCCGTGCAGAGTCAACAGTGGGAAAGAACTGAGGAGGGAGCAGGGCTGCTCACACCTTTATAAGGTTGGTAATATGGGCAGATGACGTTGGAGTGGGTGGCCTCAGTTGTACTACTGAAAATCTTCCATGTGGATCTTGCTTCATTGATGGTAAACTTCCATATATGTGACCTATGACTGAGATTCCTCTGATGAAGATCTTGGCATTTTTACTCTGTATGCGCTTTATTTTGTAGTTTGACATTGATGCTGTACTCTTATTGTTGTGTTGTTGGGCTATTTAACCACCCCTTCTCCCTCCCCTCGGTCGCACCTGGAAACAAACCTCATCTCATTGTGTCTTTCCCAGTTGCCAATTTTCAACTAACTAACTAACTAAATATTTAGAAACAAGCAAATGGTCAACAGAGATGGCTGACAGTGATTTCAACTCATGTAATATATAACATGAAACATGACTAATTGTATTCAATAATAGATCTAGAACTTACCATTTATGAATTTATATTTAATGTATATTTTATACCTCCTGTGATAGTTTCTCAAGTGTGGTAATGATTCTTTTATATTCATGAATTTCTTGAATAAAAATATGAATACAAAAAAAAACAAGCACTTTTTGTTCAACAATAATTCAGCTGCCGCCCATGGAGGTGGAGGGGTTGTGCTGATCATCCACTGTGAGAGTTAAGATTACATTTAACAATATTGTGTGGATGCTGGTGGGGTGGGTTTGGGGGTGCAGACAGTAGGTGGAGAGATGGGGGGGTACATGTTTAATGTCCTGGGTGGGAAAGTAAGATTAGCAAGGCTTGGGGAAGGGTGTTTGTGTACCTTTTTATGTTGGCTTGCGCGTGCGTGCCAGCCAACATATTGCATTAGTAGCAGATTTGGAGGTGCAGTCACTGTGGGCGAATGCAGGGCACACATCAGTAGGTGTGTCCCTCATACCCTAATAAGCCAGCATGCAGGCACTGATACCAACAATATGTAAACTGGCCACCAGATCAAACAAAAGTGCTGCTGCAATGAGAGCCAAGCTCGTCACGCAGCGGCACAATAACACGCCTCCCGACGTGCCTTTCCTGGTGAAACACATAGATACATAGATACATAGACAGTGTCGGCAGATAAGGGCCTATGGCCCACCCAGTCTGCCCATTTGAGCTTGTAAGTTCAGTTTGTTTTCCTAGAAGTCTGTTTCCCCTTACCCCTGACCTCTAGAATTCCTTTATGTCTATCCCATGCATTCTTAAATCCCATGATTGTTTCTGCCCCCACCACTTCCTCTGGCAGGGTGTTCCACTTGTCCACCACCCGTTCTGTGAAGAAATTCTTTCTCATGTTTCCTCTGAATCGTCCTCCCTCCAACTTCATCCCATGCCCTCTAGTCCTGGAACATCTTTTTCGCTTAAAAATAGTGTTTTCCTGCACCCTGTTCCTCCCTGTAAGATACTTGTATGTCTCTATCATATCCCCTCTCTCCCTCCTCTCCTCCAGGGAGTACATGTTCAGTTCCTTCAACCTGTCTTCATAGGACTTGTGATGCAATCCATGCACCATCTTTGTTGCCCTCCTCTGAACCTTCTCTACCCTGTCTATGTCCCTTACGTAGGTATGGTCTCCAGAATTGTACACTGTACTCCAGGTGGGGCCTCACTAGTGTCTTGTATAGCGAATTATGACCTCCCTTTTCCTGCTGGTGTTGCCCCTGCCTATACATCCCAGCATCCTATTTGCTTTACCTGCTGCCTTGTCACACTGTTTCCCTACCCTGAGGTCATCAGAGATGACAACCCCAAGATCCCTTCCTGCTTGGCATGCTATATCCTCACCCCCAACTGATATGTTGTGCCAGGGTTTTTGTGCCCCATATGCATTGTCTTGCACTTCTTTGCATTGAATTTCAACTGCCAAACCCCTGACCATTCTTCAAGTTTCTGCAGGTCGCTTCTCATTCTGTCTACATCCTCTGGTGTGTCTACTCTGTTACAGAGCTTTGTATCATCAGCGAACAGTGAAATTCTGCCTTCTAGATCCTGCGCAATGTCACTGATGAAGATGTTGAATAGGACCGGTCCCAGCACTGATCCCTGTGGTACCCCACTGGTCACTCTTCCCTCTGTGGAGTGACAGCCATTTATCACCACCCTCTGTGTCCTGCCACCCAGCCAGTTACCTACCCACCACACTACTGTCCTGCCCACACCCATATTCCCCAGTTTGTGTAATAGTCTTCTATGTGGCACAGTGTCAAAGGCCTTGCTGAAGTCCAGATAGGCCATGTCCACTGCCCTCCTCTGATCCACCTCCCTAGTCACCCAGTCAAAAAATTCAACGAGGTTGGTCTGACATGACTTCCCCCTGGTGAAACCATGCTGCCTTGGGTCCTGTAGTCCATTGACAACCAGATGTTCCGCCAATCTCTCCTTCAGTAGTGCTTCCATGATCTTCCCCACTACCGAGGTGAGGCTGACTAGTCTGTAGTTCCCTGCTTCCTCTTTGTTCCCACTTTTGTATAAGGGGACTACATCTGCTGTCCTCCAGTCTTTGGGTACCTCCCCTGTTTCCAGTGATCGGCTAAACAGGATAGCCAGAGGTTCAGCCACCACCTCTCTTAGTTCTTTAAGGACCCTGGGGTGCACCCCATCTGGCCCCATTGCTTTATCAACTCTTATTACTTCCAGTTCCTTCAGGACCCTTTCTCGTGTAAAGGGACTTGTGTCCATTTCTGCACCATTCTCACCCCTTGTACTCCCTTCAGACCCATTATCCCCCTCTTCCTCAGTAAAGACTGAGCAGAAATACCTGTTCAATATGTCAGCTTTACTGTTGTCATCCTCCACGCTCCCATCCTCCCCCTTCAGTCTCACTATCCCTCCCTTTGTCTTTCTTTTTTCACTTATGTACCTGTAAAAGGTTTTGTCTCCTTTACCCACTGATTTTGCAATGTGTTCTTCTGTCTGAGCTTTGGCTTCCCTTACTGACCTCCCTGCCTCCCTTTGCTTCTCCTGGTACTTCTCCCTATCCCCTCCTGCCTGTGTCTTTTTGTATTGCCTGAATGCAATCTTTTTGGCTTTCACTTTCTTTGCTACCTCTTTGGAAAACCATAATGGTCTCCTCTTCCTTTCCTCTTGCTAACCTGCTTAATGCATAATTCTGTTGTTCTTGTAATCCCCATTTTAAATACTGCCCACTGTTCCTCAACCCCTGATTCCTGTCCCATTCCCCTTAATGCCTCTTTCAAGTATCTCCCCATTTTCCCAAAGTCTGCCCCTAAAATCCAGGATACGTGTTTTTGTGTGGTTTGGTTCTGCTCTTTCTGTGATTTCAAACCACAATGACTGGTGGTCACTGTTACCCAGGTGCTCCCCCACTGTTACCCCCATCACACTGTCCCTGTTTGTGAGCACAAGGTCCAGTATTGCCTTCTGCCGAGTTGGTTCCATGACCAGTTGCTTGAGGAAGGCACCCTGAAGGGAGTCCAGGATAAATCTGCTCCTAGTTGATGCTGCTGCTGGAATGCTCCAGCCCACGTCTGGAATATTGAAGTCTCCAACCAGTACTACCTCACCCTTGTCTGCCATCATTTGGATGGCTAGAATCAGCTCCCTATCTGTTTCTTCCTCCTGGGCTGGTGGTCTATAGACCACACCTGTGTGGATGGCTGGCCCCATTTTCCTTTCCAGCTTAACCCAAACACTTTACTAAACATGGCGGCACTGACTGCCACAGCCACTTCATTTGCCAATGAGGGAGCCCACTCCCTGTCGGCATGATGCTCTGCCTCCCATTCCAAGTGTGTGTCGAGGGGGTGCCCAATCCCCTTTGGCATCATGCGCCCCCCAACAGTTTTTCCTTGCTGATGGGGAGCCCAATCCCTATTGACTTCAGTCCTCCCTGCCTAGTTTAGTTTGCTGATGGGGGAGCCCACTCCCCATTGGCATAATGTCACCAGCTCCCGATGTGTGCTGTGTGCTGAGGGGGTGCCCAATCCCCCTCGGCATCATGCGTGGCCCCCACACCAGTTAGTGTGCTGATGGGGGCCCCAATCCCCATCGGCTGCAGTCCCCCTCCCCGTTATGCAGGTGGTACACCGGGAGCCCACCCCAGTATACCAAACAAACACCTGCAATAAAAGAAAACCAACCCTCGTGGTCTTTTTTTTTTTTTTACCTGTAAAGGAAAAAAATGATCCCTAACAGTCTCTCCTGCCCCCTCCTCCAACCCGTGCCCACCTTCTGCGTACCCTACCTCTCCACACACACACACCCTCCCGATACTTACCTCCTAAGTCTGGCGCGGTGATATTCGGTGGACCAGGAACACGTCTGCACTCTTCAAAGCCGACCTCGAACTGAAGAAATGACGGTAAGCTGTATAATGGCATAAATAGGGTTTTTTCAACTTTGGTGCATATCTCAGGAATTTTGGGGAGTTTTTGCACCAAATTTTCAACATGGGGTTATTGGGACCCCTTCTCATGAATTCAGTCACTATCATGGTGTTATTCAATCCTGAAAGGTGATGTTGCAGTCACTGCACAGAATCACCATTCAAGACTGATTAATGAAACTACAGTGCCATTGTTCATGAGGTGGGCTTTCAAAAACCCTATGTTGCAAATTTGGTGAAAAATTCCAAAACAAATGACTGTTTTATGAGCGTGCATTGCGCAGTTTCCACGTACGCTTGTAACTTCGTGAATTTGTAAAATTTACACTCCAGATTTTCAACATTGCCATTTTGTTACACCTCCTTATGAACAGTATAGCTGTCCTTTTACATATCCTGGCCAAAATGTGTTTTCACACATCCGGCGCAGAAAAGCACGGTCACTGTGGGAGATCACTTTTAAGGACAGATTAAGAAAATGACAGTGGCACGTTTCATGAGCAGAGTCCTAAAATGCCTATGTTGAAAATTTGGTGATGGAAGTCCATAAAATGACTCTGTTACAAGCATGTGTTGTGCAGTTTCCATGCAGCCTTGTAACTTCGCAAATTTGCAATATTTTCATGCCAGATTTTCAACACTGGCATTTATTCACACCTCCTTATGAACAGTACAACTGTCATTTTTCACAACTTGCCCAAAATGTGTTTTCTCACCTGTGGTGCACAGTGGCATGGTCACTGTGGGAAATCAACTTTTGGGACACATTAACAAAATCACAGTGCCACAGTTCATGAGGGGAGGTCCCAAAATGCCTATGTTGCAAATGTGGTTAAAAAAATCCCAAAAATAATTGGGTTACAGACATGTGTTGTGCAGTTTCTATGCCTGCTCATGACTTCACCAATGTTGCATATTTTCACTCCAGATTTTCAACGTTGCTATTTTTTCACACCTCATCATGAACAATACAATTGTCATTTTTCACACCCTGCCCAAAATGTGTTTTCATGCCTGTGTTGCCAAATGGCATAGTCGCTGTGCAAAACCACCTTTCGGCTAACAAACTGATAGTGCCGCTCTTCATGAGGTGGGGTCACAAAAAGCCCATGTTGAAAATTTGGAGTGAAAATACCAACAAACGCCTACATCATTAGGGTTTTCAACTGTAATACCCCACCCTGTAGAGACTGACAGGCGTCAGGGGTGTCACTTGGGATCATTGACTGTAATGCTCACGCCATTCACCCCACCCCACCCCCACCCCCACCCTGCAGCCAGTCACAGGCATTGAGGTGTGCCTTGGAGTCTTCAGTCCTAAAGTACACCCCATTCTCTTATACTGCACCCATCTCAGCATATTTCTTATGGAATGGGGTAAGTATAAGGCCCAAAGCACACCACGACACTTGTCAGTGTCTACAGGGTAGGGTGAGGTTAAATGGCATGAGCGTTATAGCTGATGACCCAAAGGCACACTCCAATGCCTGTCAGTCTCTGCAGGGTGGTGGTGGAGTTGGCATCAGTTCAATACTTTACTGCCATTCCTATTATGCATCTTTAACTCCTGCATTACCAATGCCAGCGAGACAACATTTGGCATTGACAAATGCTTGTTTTAAGAGGAAACAGTTCCTGAATATTGACTACTGGATACCCAAATATTTGGCTGCCTAAAATTTGGCTGAATATTCGGGAAAAGGCGTTTGACAGCCCTACCACTGTGCTTGAACTTTCCAAAAATACATCTCCTCATGGGTTTAGAGTGATAGGACTAATGTACTTAATTTTCTACCAGTTTTCCTTATTTAACTAATAAGCTTTAGAGTATAAATGCTCCAGCTTACAGAAGTAGAGTTATTGTTTCTCTAACACATTACAGAGATATTTTTTTTTATTTTTCACTGTTATCAGGATATTGCATGGAGTGATAAGAATACATTGTTCTTTTAAGGGTTTCACTCTAGGTAAGGAGCTCCTCTCTATGGTTATTTACTGCATCTGTGTAGTAGAGCAATGTTGTGTTCTGTTTTCCTGCATGGGTGGTGGGTTTGCCTCAACTACAATAACAGCAAATAATGTTTTGCTCCGCTATGCTAACACTGCACCCCTTTAGGTTATGCCCCCATTACAGCAGCAAGGGAAGACATACAAACAAAGTTTGGAATGCCTCAACTTGTGATGACTGGATGTCAGAAGGGAAAGGGGGACATGACTGAAACATTTAAATACATGCAGTTCATTAACAAAGTACACCTTGCAACTACTTCCATCAATGACACCCCTTAAACTCTGGCTCTATCCTACCTCTGTCTGTCTTTCATCCTTACCCTTATGCAACTGAATCATCTCCCCAAACCTGCATTACACTTAAGCCTGCCTGTCCGGTGTTAACCTATGTCACTGAATGTAGCTGTTCTTACTGCTTCTCTGCCCTCCCCTCTGAGTACCACGTCTACTTTAATAACTTTTGTTTTACTTTTTTCTACACATTGTGCACAATCTGTGTATATACTGTGCATATCTATATAAGTGCTATGTATTTCATTAGACTTGGCATCTTGGCTTACCAGTACAGTGTCCATATCATTGCTATATGTTTAACTGCCATGTATATAAATTGCATATAGGGTATCCCGTCGGCCAATGTACTTGTGTCTGTACCAGATGCCTGTCTTTATAGTGTTCATACTATCGCTTTATGCAAAACTGCCATATGAATTGTAAATACATATATACTGTCTGCCAATGTACTTGTGACTGTATCAGATTGTCGATGTGTATCTCCTCCAGGTCCATCTTGTAAATGAGTTTATGCTCAATGGTATTCTGCCTGGTAAAATAAAGATTTTGATTGATTGATTGATTAAAAGTGGACTCCAGGGGGCTGCTCGCAATCAGCGGCCACACCAGGAGTAATAGTAAGAAACTGGTGTGGGGGGGTTAGAAGGGAAGTGTGGAAGTACTGCTTCACAGAGAGGGTGCTGGAGGGGTAGAACAGGTGATATTAGGTGATAATAGTGAAATAAAATTAGCGAGTGCAATAACATTGAATGCAAAATAGCGCCGACTATGTCAGCCATGCAGCACAATGGCGACAAGTCAAAATGGCGAAAACCTCTCCCCAAAAATAATAAAATGGGAAGCACACCCCACACCCAGGAAAACATCAAGCAAGACACAAAACACCACAAAGTCCATTACCAATGTGAATTTTATTTAGAAACTAACTCTAGCACTACGCTCAATTCCAACTGCTTCTCACCAGATATTCCAAGGGACACCAATGAAATCGACCCAGAGCAGCCTGTTCACTTCAGTAATTTATGTGGGGGTCTTCGCACACTGCAACCCCCACATGAGGGGCTTTGCCCTCCACATCCCCCTACCGCTATATAACCATCCTCATTGCCGCACCAACCACCACACCTGTGGGGGTCATGCAGGCAGTGCTGAAATGCACCAGCACTCTGATACCCCAGTTGCTCATATCCATGTTGCCGTTTTGCAGTCACTGAAATTCATTCGCTCTTAATACCCCACTATTATCACCCGACACTGGAACAGGCTACCCAATGCATTGATCAGTGTGAAAACAGGAAAGAGTTTTAAGTGGGGGGTGGGATGGGCACAAAGGGCTAGTCAATGGATATAAGGTGTCAGGGAGTGGAGGGGCCAGTCGTGATCCCCTGTTGGGGGGGGGGGTGTATGTACAGCCTCACTGAACAGACTGGATAGACCACAAAGCTTTCTTTTGCAGACAGTTTTCTGTTTCTGTGTTTCTATAACAACTGCTTCAGGATAAAGTTATCAACTAAACTGATCCAGTATGAATTTATTAACCAAACTGGTCCAAATAAATCTGTGTCATGGATGTCTAATCACATGCTAACAAAATGGCAGCCAGCATTTCTTAGTGGTTAGCAAACAGGACTGTGAACTGCATAGATCTGAGTTTGAATCATGATTCCCCTAATTTTACTCTAATCTCGAGTGCTGTTCCAGGATGATGAGGTCTTAGAAAAGGAAACTTAGCAACATCTGGCCCAGTGGTGTGGAGGGCTGAAGCGCCTTACCTCCTGCCACACTGGCAATCCAAGTTTGGGAATGGAGTTGGGTCATTTGAGGATTGGCTGTGGGAGGGTGGATCAGGTGTCCCACTGGATGGCTCTCCTCCCTCAGGAAGGGGAGGGTAGTGTTACCCGCTGCTTGCCTGCCACCTGGAGGTATCCATGTGGTAGTAGTACAGTTTGGGCACACAAGACAACCAAACATGGGCATTTAAGGACATCTCCACAGAGGTGGAGCTTGTCTGTCATGCCATTGTTCATGGGCGGTTATGGGGGGGGGCAACCAAAATCAAGGAGGAAAAAACCCTCTGGCCATAGGATGACATCCAGGCCTTTGCAGGCTCGCACTGGGGACCAGGCACCCTGCAATGAGTCCTACAAGTGGAGGATGCCAAGCATGAAGATAAGTCCCAGGGAAGTCGGGTGATGGGACTGGGAGGACTGGACCAAAGGGGGCTGGCCAGAGGCAACACAGGAGGATAAAATACTGAGAGAAAGAAGGAAAAAAGAAAAGGAAACTTACGACCAAGAACTTAAAGTATTCTCACAGTAAATGGATTTAAGTTCAGTTTGACTGGTAAACTGATCTTGGGCAGTGATTATGGCTTATGGGAACAATCCGACTGGACTCCAAGCATAAAATTACCTGAACAGAAGTGCATTCTCTGGGATCTTGCTGTTATGAGTTAAGTAAGGCCTTTCATCCTTCTTGTTCTATGAAGTTAACCTCAGGCACAACTTTCTAGACTGCTGTTAAAAAATATGTATATCTTTACAAATATAAACCTGACCAGAATGCTGACTCTGCACGCATTTTGGATGTTGTGGCCTAAGTTCAGTCTATTTTTGGCACAGCTGGGCACAGCCGTGGTTTGGCCTCAACTTAAAATTAGCTGCCTTTTCTTCCTTGACTGCTACCAGCTGGGAACAATGGGGTGGGGTTGAACAAGGGTGGAGGGGCGGATTCTTCATTTTCTTTTTCCATTCGGTGAAATACAATAGCTTTAAAGGTTTACAATTGGAGGTCCTGGGATCCCACTAGTTTCAGGGGAAGAAAATGTAATTACATATTCCAAATTCAGGAAGCATTTTTTCTCTTCCTTTTTTGCAAACTAGTTGCTGTAGAAGGGTACATTTTCTAATTCAGATGCATGAGATTGCCAGCATTTGTCCTCATAATAAATTCAAGGCTTGGATAATTTGGTTGCACAAAAGGTGCAAGGAATATCAGTTCACAAATCCAATATAATTGAGAGATGGGAGAACCACAAATGGCTTTGAAAGTTTCTGATATGCCATAAAAAGTTCTAATAGTTGATCCAGCCCTTATCAGAACATTCAGAACCTTTCCATTTACAAAAATAGTTTTAACAATCCTTTTCCTATATAAGGCATTGTCAGTGAAGGGAAAGTAATCCAAAAACAAATTTGGGTGATACCACAGTAAATATAATTAGTGTCATTTATTTTATTTTGATGTAATTCCTTCTCCTAAAAAGGGGTTTGCCTTTGGTTCTCTCCGGAGCACTGATGCCACCTTTCCCTGCACCACTCCTTCACCTCAGTCCTGGTCCAAACTGCAGCTGCGGGACACAGAGCAGGACTGGACACTGTAATTTGTTCTGCAAGTTAGTTCAGTGCCCCTTGCATCATGACTGGCACGCTGCCACCTCTCTTTGCTCAACCGGACCCTAGACTGCCTTCAGGGTTGGGGAGCTCACACCAAGGAGGTTGCTCAGTTTCAAGCATCTCTCAAAGCTGCACAAAGTGCAAAACTACTAAATTAGTACATCCTGTCTCTGTGAGACTGATATCTATTTGGAGCTCAGTTCTTCAAAACAGCTCTGAATTGCAAGCTGTCCCAGGACTTGCATGCATACTTTTCCCCTGGAACTGACAGCCACTGAGAGCCAGGGGTTTAGCATAATGAATAATGAAGGAGATGCTAGCCACTGATATTTAATAATTGGATTCTGGCACAAGGGAAAGACTTGTGCAAACAGAGCAGATTTATGTGAAACAAAACTTCTGAGGAGAGGAGAGCATTTGTGAATAGCTCTCACTTGCTATTCCTGTCTGATTAAAATGTTTGCCCAACACAGACTTGAGACGCCTATAAAAGGGGACTGACACAACTAAGGTGCCAAGCCTGGGGTCTAGCACTGAAGTGAAGCAGGGATTGCCTTGAAAATTGCTCTGCATCTGGAAAGGTGATGAGCCATTGCCTTCTGCTGCAGTTAGGATTTTATCCTGACAGGAGATCGAACCAGTTGAGATCCCAAGTAACTGCCCACCTGTCAGGGTGGGTGAAGGCAGGTCCCATTGTGAGGTGAATAGGCTCATCATCGTCCAGAGCATCACAGCTGTCACCCCTCGGCACTGGACACACGATAGGTCTGTTGCAACCGTAAACAGCTCACAAAACAAAGCTCCCATCATACAAAGCCATTACGGCCCACACACTTTGCCACTTGGAGCGTATTAAGTCTGTCTCACCAGTATCCAGCCTACAGAAAAGACCATCCAACCATCATCTTCTTAAGCACAGGAGACATCCCCACAGAAGCAGCACAGCACCAGCCTTTCCTCTAAAGGTTCTGAGTACAGGTTTTTACCCACAGAACTTATCATTCCTATTGTTTGGCTAGCTAGATACTTTCTGGGAAATCTTACACAACCTTAGAATCAAGCCCACAGCTACAGCTACAGCCAAGAGCCACTGTTTTACTATCCATCCAGTTGTGTAGTTTGTCAGTCAGCAGCTTCAGCCAACAACCAAATTTACACAGTACTGCCTCTAGGTCCATGTATCACAGACCTGCAACTCTGCATCTGTGTGCACACTCAGGCTGTAATTGGGAGCTGCCAGAGGGACTCTGGGGTTAACTGGTACACCAGCGGGGGAGAGGTGCTGAGACAAGCCTTATAGTGGGGGTGAACGTAAACTGCTGTTTTGTTTATTTTTACCTTTGCTTTTCTTGTTCCCATACCTTGTTCTACAGCCCCCAGATAAACCCATTGGTTATTTATTTGCAACTGCTGATGTATTTCACCATTATTGCCTTGCTGTTTATTTGCATGCTTAGAGTGGTAAGTGGGGTGAGGACTGTGTTATTGTGCTCCCTGTCACAGAGGGTAGGGGTTGTGTTTATTTCCTGTGGGGAAACACTTAGGCAGCATTCTGTCAATAAGAATCCCCGTAGATGGAGGCACCACACCACTTTCCAAGCGCATTTCTAACTAAAACTCAAGCATCATTTTACTTTATTTTATTTATGTTTTTGATAACCGGGTGAGCAAACTGATCCAAAGGACCATTTTCAGTTGTGACCTGGGCCATACAGTGCCACAGACAATAGGTACAAGTTATAATAAAGTAGGTACATATAATACAGTGAGTACAGTGGTATCAGAAATAGTGATACATACACAACATATCTTAAAAATGGGGGTTAAGGTCATAAAAAACAAGTTCATGACAAGTAAAGCGACGCTTCACTGCTTGCAGAGAACTAGGACATACACTTGTAGCAAATCAAAACATTATTCAGCCAGTCCAAGGTTTACAATAAAGTGCATATGGGATTACTCTATAGCAATCAACATTTTCACAGTGGAGTCAAAAATGTGTCCGTTGTATATGTAATAGCCAGTACTTGGGAAGTAAGGCACATTTCATTCATCATAAGGTATAACAGACTTTGCCCTTTACCATCTCCATACTTCGTCAGCACACTTTGTGGGTGGAGAGTGGTTACATTTATTTATTGCAAATTGGTAACTGGGAAAGGCACACTAAGCCATAGTTCATTTCCAAGTGTGACCTGGAGCTAATATAGTTAGTACATCCTTGTGTAACACCACTCTATGACCACTTAATACAGATCTGCCTCACTGGGCACTTCCTCTGCCTCAAGCCTTCTTTCTGGGTCTCTGCATGATCACCAGCCTTCTTTATGGATAAAGATCTACTGGGGGAGTATATTAAGCTGTAAACTTAATATCTTTTTTAATTTAAATTTTACTCCCCGATCTCCCCACGGTGGCCCCCATCCTACCAGCCCCCCCAGCCCCTCCGGATCTCACCTTAGCCATCTGTGGCTTGGGACAGCTGCCCAGCCACCAGTGAGGAGCCTATGGGGGGTTGGTCACCATCCTACCACTCACTGCAAGGTGTTTTTCCCTCTGGTTTTCTCCCAGGACCTACACACGTGCAGTGGGCAGGGTGAGTGCCCATGCCTCCATGTAGACAGTCTTATGCCCTGTGCGTGGGTCCACCCCATTCTGAGCAGCGCACCCATGCCGACCCCAAGTCTCCCCTGGGTGTCAGTCTACAGCGTGCTATGTTGTCCCCCCCCTTCCCCGAGGAAGAAGAGCTGTTGTCGGACACTCAATCCTTCCTTGCCCCAGCTGACCCCTGAATGACCTGAGTCTGTTCCTGAATCCAGGTCACCGGCGTGGCGTGAGGTGTGGCATCCAGCACCTCAACACTCAGCAACACTGGGCTGGCTTCTAAACTTAATATTTAAAACATGATCAAAACTGCTTCAGAACCTGAAAAAGTTCTGATTAGGTTATTTTACATAAAATAGCACAGGTTCTGATTCTGAATGGTTCCAAACTTATCCAAACTGAATCTCCCATTGGTAATTTTAGATTTTCTTAAATCAAAAGAAACCAAAGCTTGTGAAGTAGATCTAAGCAAAATTTAAATTCTGCCAGTGGGATTCGAGCAGAATTACCAGTTCCATTACCAATTCTGCTATTGCACTAATTTGAGACATTTAAAAAAATCCTTGAAATTTTCCATGGATGTGCAGCACATTTGTAAACAGCTAACTTTTTTCCCTGGGGTTCACATAAATGGTATGTTTAGGCTGATGTTTCACACAGAAAAAAAACATTCCACAAAAGGCAGTGTCACAGACAAATGCATCCTCAACCTCGCCAGCACACCTCTCACGCCAACGTGTCACAGACTTCCATTCTAGTTCACCTCATTCTGTGTCCCGCACCCACACTTTTCCCTCTGTGTAGTTTGCAAGCCCCAGACACCTGGACCTGTGAGCTCATTCACCAGCCCCTTAGATCAGACCAAGGCCACTGATTTACGATAATTAAAGTAATGAAATTCTTTTTTTCAAGACTTGAAATTTTGGGAATGGCACTGGTGAATGTAGGTCTAGTTTTGGATCTAATTTCCAGATTTTACCATTCTTCTGTTGTTCTTTTAGCATTTAAACAAATACTCAGAACAAAAGAAGGCTTAATATACAGAGCATCGAATGAAGCAAAATGAAAATAGCGCAGGAAGCAATTCTAAGAAAAATACAAATTCTGTCGATTTACTGATTTGGTATAAATTGCGAAGTCCCATGAAATTCTTTGTTTTTACAAGAGGACAAGCAGTCCAAATAATGGAATTTTATCTGGGTTTCTGGTAAAAACCAAAAAAACAGTAGACTTGCAGATGACTAGAATTTCAGGTGGTGTGCTGTCTTGTTTACCACTCTTTACCTTATAGGTAACCAGTATTAACAAGCATTTGTTAATGCCGAATGTTTGTCGTGTGCACTGGTGTCATGGGGGGGGGGTGTTTGAAAATTGCTTCAGTGAAGTTGTTTGTGAGGTGGGGTCCCAAAAAACATATGTTGAAAGTTTGGGGCAAAAATATTTAAAAATGGCCAAGTTATGCCACTAAGTTGAAAACCCTATTGAAATACATTGATGCCGAAAACCCCATTGAAATACATTGAAGCACTTACCTCAGTTCACAGTTGGGTTTTGAAGAGCAAAGACGTGCCTGTAGTCCAAGATAGATTATGGCAATGGACCTCCAGTGGGTAAGTATGGGGTACGGGGTGTGTGAGGTGGTGGGTCCTGAGTGGGAGGGTAGGGGGTTGGGTAATGACGGAACGGACAACAATGGACAGTTTTCTATTTTACAGGGGAAACAACGAAGAGGGACAATTTTTTTTCAGGGAGTTTGCTGACTAGATGAGGACACTAGGGGATTGGGCACCCACAGTGTCTGTATACTGTTTGGGGGGGGGGTTACACAGCGGACAACAATGGATGGATAGATGACACTGGGGGATTGGGCATCTCCAATGTCTGCATACTGTTTGGGGACGGGGTTACACAGCGCACAACAATGGATGGACAGATGAAGACACTGGGGGATTGGGCACCCCCAGTGTCTGTATACTGTTTAGGGGAGGGGGGGTTACACAGTGGACAATGATGGATGGTTTTCTTTTTCTTTTTTTTTTTTTTTAGGATAAAAAAAAACAAGCATTTGTCAATGCCGAGCATTTGATGTGTTGAAAGATGTCCACCTCTGCACCTTGTTTATGCCCTTGAGGTACTTGAATATATCTATCATGTTCCCCCACTCCCTCTGTTCCTCCAATAAGTACATATTGAGGTCCTTTTAATCTCTCCTGATATGTTCTGTGTTGCAAGCCATGTACCATCTTGGTTGCCTTTCTGTGGACTGCCTCCACTCTGTCAATGTCCTTGCACATTTGTGGCCTCCAGAATTGTGCACAGTACTGTAGGTGAGGCCTCACTAGTGCATTGTACAATGGCATCACCACCTCGTGCCTTCTGCTACTATCTCTGCCTATGCACCCCAGCATGTCACTGGCCATCCTTGGAACATTTGTGCTCTGCTTTGACACCTTTTGGTCATCAGAACTGATAACTCCTAGGTCCCTTTCTTCCTTGGTGACCATCACCACCTCCACACCATCCTGTAACACTCCACAGGTTTCCCTCATCTCAGGTGCATTATTTGGGCTTCTTTGCATTGAACTTCAGTTGCCACTCCTCAGACCATTTTTCAAGGCTCTCCATGTCCCTGCTCATTTTCTCCACCCCTTCTGGAGTATTCACTCTATTACAGATGTTGGTGTCATCTGCAAACAGGCAGACAGACCTTTCCTTCTAGCCCTTCCACAATGCCTGCAATGAAGACATTGAACAGGACTGGTCCCAGGACTTATGTATGAGGTACCCCGCTGGTCACCTCCTCTCCCCAGATTGGATCCCATTACCACGACCCTCTGCCTCCTATCCTTCAGCCAGTTTCTAACCCAGTTCAGCAGCTTGTGCCCCATTGCCAGGCTATTCATCTTGTTAATCCACCACCAGTCACTCATATCTTAATAAATAATGCTGTTTGTTTCCCAATACACCAGCAGTCACTCATATCTAAATAAATAGTGCAGTTTATTTCACAGTACACCACCAGCCACTCAAGTCCCAAACAGTAGTGCTGTTTATTTCACAGTGCACCACCAGTCACTCATATCTAAATAAATAGTGCAGTTTATTTCACAGTACACCACCAGCCACTCAAGTCCCAAACAGTAGTGCTGTTTATTTCACAGTGCACCACCAGTCACTCATATCTAAATAAATAGTGCAGTTTATTTCACAGTATACCACCAGCCACTCAAGTCCCTAACAGTAGTGCTGTTTATTTCACAGTGCACCACCAGTCACTCATATCTAAATAAATATTGCTGTTTGTTTCCCAGTACACCACCAGTCACTCATATCTAAATAAATAGTGCTGTTTATTTCACAGTGCACCACCAGTCACTCATATCTTGATAAATAATGTTGTTTGTTTCCCAATACACCACCAGTCACTCATATCTAAATAAATAGTGCTGTTTGTTTCCCAATACACCAACAGCCACTCATGTCCCAAACAGTAGTGCTGTTTATTTCACAATGCACCACCAGTCACTCATATCTTGATAAATATTGCTGTTTGTTTCCCAATACACCACCAGTCACACATATCTAAATAAATAGTGCTGTTTATTTCACAGTGCACCAACAGTCACTCATGTTCCAAACAGTAGTGCTGTTTATTTTACAGTGCACCACCAGTCACTCATATCTTAATAAATATTGCTGTTTGTTTCCCAGTACACTGTCATTCACATCTAAATGACGTATTTTAATGTGTTGTATTTTATTGATTGAATGTTTTGTTTGTATTATGTTTGTTTGTTAATTTTTTGTGTGTTTTTTAGTTTTAAACGTGTCTCCAATGAAAACGGGCAGTTTGCTCATTTGGATTTACAAGTATAAAAAATTAAAATGAAAAAAATGAAATTAAATAAACAAATAGTGCTGTTTATTTCACAGTGCACCACCAGTCACTCATGTCCCAAAAAGTAGTGCTGTTTATTTCACAATGCACCACCAGCCTCTCATATCTTAATAAATATTGCAGTTTGTTTCCCAATACACCATCAGTCACTCATATCTAAATAAATAGTGCAGTTTATTTCACAGTACACCACCAGTCACTCAAGTCCCAAACAGTAGTGCTGTTTATTTCACAATGCACCACCAGTCACTCATATCTTAATAAATATTGCTGTTTGTTTCCCAATACACCACCAGTCACTCATATCTTAATAAATAGTGTTGTTTATTTCACAGTGCACCACCAGCCACTCACGTCGCAAACAGCAGTGCTGTTAATTTCAAATGCACCACCAGTCACTCATATCTTAATAAAATGGTGCTGTTTATTTCACAATACACCGCCAATTACTCATATCATGATAAAGCAATGAGGCCAGATGGGATGCACCCCAGGGTCCTTAAAGAACTAAGAGAGGTGGTATGGCTGAACCTCTGGGTATCCTGTTTAGCCGATCGCTGGAAACAGGGGAGGTACCCAAAGACTGGAGGCAGCAGATGTAGTTCCCTTATACAAAAGTGGGAACAAAGAGGAAGCAGGGAACTACAGACCAGTCAGCCTCACCTCGGTAGTGGGGAAGATCATGGAAGCACTACTGAAGGAGAGATTGGTGGAACATCTGGTCGGTCAATGGACTACAGGACCCAAGGCAGCATGGTTTCACCAGGGGAGGTCAGTGTCAAACCAACCTCGTTTAATTTTTGACTGGGTGACTAGGGAGGTGGATCAGGGAGGGCAGTGACATGGCCTATCTGGACTTCAGCAAGGCCTTTGACACTGTGCCACAGAGAAACTATTACACAAACTGGGAATATGGGTGTGGGCAGGACAGTAGTGTGGTGGGTAGGTAACTGGCTGGGTGGCAGAGCAGCGGGTGGTGTAAATCGCTGTCACTCCACAGAGGGAAGAGTGGCAGTGTAGTACCACAGGGATCAGTGCTGGGACGGTCCTATTCAACATCTTCATCAGTGACATTGCTGGACCTAGAAGCCCAGAATTTCACTGTTAGCTGATGACACAAAGCTCTGTAACAGAGTAGACACACCAGAGGGTGTAGACAGAATGAGAAGGACCTGCAGAAACTAGAAGAATGGTCAGGGGTTTGGCAGTTGAAATTCAATGCAAGGAAGTGCAAGATAATGCATATGGGACACAAAAACCCTAGCACAATATATCAGTTGGCGGGTGAGGATATAGCATGCACCAAGCAGGAAAGGGATCTTGGGGTTATCATCTTTGATAACCTCAAGGTAGGGAAACAGTATGACAAGGCAGCAGGTAAAGCAAATAGGATGCTGGGATGTATAGGCAGGGGCATCACCAGCAGGAAAAGGGAGGTCATAATTCCACTATACAAGACACTAGTGAGGCCCCACCTGGCGTACAGTGTACAGTTCTGGAGACCATACCTACGTAAGGACACAGACAGGGTAGAGAAGGTTCAGAGGAGGGCAATAAAGATGGTGCATGGATTGCATCATAAGTCCTATGAAGACAGGTTGAAGGAACTGAACATGTACTCCCTGGAGGAGAGGAAGGAGAGAGGGGATATGATAGAGACATACAATTATCTTACAGGGAGGAACAGGGTGCAGGAATACACTATTTTTAAGCGAAAAAGATGTTCCAGGACTAGAGGGCATGGGATGAAGTTGGAGGGAGGACGATTCAGAGGAAGCATTACGGAAGAATTTCTTCACAGAACGGGTGGTGGACAAGTGGAACATCCTGCCAGAGGAAGTGGTGGGGGCTGAAACAATCACAGGATTTAAGAATGCATGGGATAGACATAAAGGAATTCTGGAGGTCAGGGGTAAGGGGCAACAGACTTCTAGGAAAACATACACTGAACTTACAAGCTCAAATGGGCAGACTGGGTGGGCCATAGGCCCTTAACTGCCGACACTGTCTATGTATCTATGTATCTTAATAAATAGTGCTGTTTATTTCATAACGTACCACCAGTCACTGACGTCTTTATTAATAGTGCTGTTTTTTTCTCAATGCACCACCAGTCATTTACATCCTTATTTATTTATTTATTTATTTATTGAAATGTTTCATCAGGAAGGCACACTGAGCAACGTGTTGTTCTTCTCCAGGTGCGATCTGGGGGTAGGGGAACATGAGGATAGTATACAGAGATTTGGTACACAATATAGATACACAATTTGATTACATTCAATAAAGTGAGCAGACTATACAGAAGTACTGAAAAGGAGAAATGCTAACAGGTATGAACTAGATGGATATAATGCTAACAGTCTTGAACTAGATAGATACGATAGCATAAATATCTTTGGCAAACACTTGGTGGGACATAGCTTTGTAGTTAGAAAATGGCTGGATAGCATACAAGGAGGTTGAACTAGGGCAAGATTGTGAGGAGAGACACAGATAGAACAAAATTTGCAAGGTGTAGCAAAAGTGCAAGGTTAACTATAAGTGCATTAGAGATTGGGGTAGTCAATAACTATGACTAGGAAGGGGAAGGTGGGTGGGTGGGGGCATATAGGCAAAGAGCAGGGGGGGTGGAAAGGGGGGATTTGGAGGAGGGGAAGGCAAGGGGTGGAGGAGAAGGGTCTGCCAGGGACTGACCCCTCCAGAATGCTGGGGACCCTGCCTGCACCAGGTGGAGGTCAAGCATGAACAGGAGGGAAGCAGGTTGTAGGCAGTGGGAGTTAGAGCATGTCAGGAAGGAAGAGAGGGGAGAAGAGAAGGGTCTGCCAGGACCTGGCCCCTTCAGTACGCTGTGGACCCTGACTGCACAAGGCAGAGGTAGAGCACGACAGGAGGGAAGTAGGCAGTGATAGGGAGTAGGCTTCAGAAGGACCAAGAGAGAGGGAGGTGGGAGAGAAGAGGGGCCAAGGCCCAGCCCTTCCAGGAAAGAATGGGGTGGGAGTAGGAGGCGAGGAAGGTGTTTGCCTAGGTTCTGGACCCCTCCAGGATGCAGAGAACCCTGCCAGGGGCCTAGGCCAAGCAATAACGAGTGGATAGTGAGGGTAAGCTGGTGTACAGAGGAGGGAATGCGGTTGGGTGGGAATAAGGTGAAAAGGACTGGTCATAGTTTATCACCAGTCACTCATATCTTAATAAATAGTGTTGTTTATTTACAAGATATATTTCAAAGTAAACAAAGTTAAACAATTCAGTTATGAAAAGCATGTAAATCAAAGGTTTCAAACATTAAATTGTTTATTTGAATTTTGTTAATGGGGTTGGCCCACTGACACAGCAAATGTCCCTTTGTCAGGGGCAACCTGCAGTTAATTACATACAGCAATAATATTTCTCAAACATTCTGAGACTGGGAATGGAAACTGCACATACATAGTCAAATAAACATAGTACATAATTACATACAGAGACAAAATGGCATATACACAGATACATTTAGCTTTATCAACATTGTGTAATATTGCCAGGTGCACGTACAGGAGAATTTACTCCTCGTAACTGGAGGACATTTCTTAACAGGTAGTTATCCAACAGCCCTGGGAAGAGCCAGAGCAATACTGATGCTTGCACTAACTACCCTCTAATAAACACTGCAGAGGTGGAGCAGTTTGGGACCTTTTGTGGAAGCTTATTCCAGAGTGATAGGGCAGTGAAGGAGAATGGCCTCTTGCCCAACCTTGTTGTCACCCTTGGTAATAAATAGTGCTGTTTATTTCACAATGCACCACTAATCACTCATATCTTAATAAGCTGACCTGTTTATTTCACAGTGCACCACAGGTCACTCATATCATAGTAAACAGTGCTGTTTATTTATAAGATATATTTCAATACAAATAAGGTTAAAAAGTTCAGTTAGGAAAAGCGTATAATATAAACATTTCAAATAGTAAATGCACAAACATAAAGGACACCAGTTCTACTCCCTCTCTCACTCTCTGTCCCTAATAGATCCATTTTATCTTCTCAGATGAAATGGTGTCCCCCTCACAAGAATGATGTCTGTGTTAGCAGTTCCTGGCTGTGACTCATGGTGTCAGCTCATGTCCTGCCTCTGGTTTCACTCATAGTGCCCATCTGCATAGGCTGGTGGCCCTTTTTGTCAGGCGAGGTCTTTGAAGCCTGGGAACACTCTATCACTACTGAGATACACTTACTATAGGCCATTTGTCCTTATAATAATAATTCAGACTTTGGGACATTCCAGTGCTGAGCCAGTCCTTCAGCAGTTAAGTAAAGCATTCAAACAAAGGCTTATAACCGGAACTTATTTTTCCAAATAAAAATTATACTCAAGTATGTCACATGTGGTATGTTGCAAAATTCTTTGAAAATCACAGTATTTCACAACAATTCCACAGAAACAGAATCTGTGAGTTTTGCTCAACCCTAGTGTTAAGTGAAAATGCAAATAGAATAAAACAGACTAGAAGAGAATCTGCTTTTATAATGTTGGGTGCACTCATACTCAAAGTATCTCACAATATTTTTATTTTATTAATATGGTTTTCATCCTTTTCCCCGTAGCTCTTCGGACAATCAA
Source organism: Neoceratodus forsteri (assembly GCA_016271365.2). Taxonomy (NCBI): domain Eukaryota; kingdom Metazoa; phylum Chordata; order Ceratodontiformes; family Ceratodontidae; genus Neoceratodus; species Neoceratodus forsteri. The sequence goes on from JADMNL010000023.1 coordinate 525,366,841, forward strand.
CATTATTGTGGCCACATCTTACACATAGCTGGGGTGTGGGCAATTACATTAGAAGGCCTTGTTTTTGTAAAAAAAGTCACCTGAGATAGGCACTTGGGAAGAAAGCAAGAAAGAAAGAAAGAAAGAAAGGAAGAAAGGCAGTTTAGAAGGACAGCCCTCTAGTATTACACCAAAGTGCGAGCAGCAGATATGAGCCTAGGTCACTGGTGTGGGAACTGAACCCTCGCCTTCTAGTGCAGGAGGCAAGACCACTGTAGCTGAGGAATACCAACTCAATCAAAAAGTGCAATAACTCACAGAAGGTCCACAAGTTACATGTGGTTAACATCTCCCCAGCAAACTGTTCCGCCATGAGAGACTGTAGCAGTGACATACCGTTTAAGAAATAGATAAGATAAATAAAATCCCCATACCAAACGAAAAGGGCTTGCTTAACTCCATTTTGCCCTCCCTTCCTCTTTCCAACTCCAGCATAAATCTCCTCTTATCACAGCTCCAAAGAAACACAGCAGGCTTCTTTAAGAAATAAAGCAAACCAAAAAAAAGAGGATCTGGTTGATATTAGGCATGGAGGATTAGAGAGAAAGAAAGCCCAGCCGTCTGAGGACATAAATAAAACAGGATGTGAAGCGAGTGGGAGAGATATATGTTTAGTTGATCTCAGTTAAAGAGCTGCAAGTAAAATATTTTGGGAGGAGGATGTGCTGGTGCCATTATGACAAAACTCAAATAGATGCCAGAAGCCCACCTGGAACAAGTTTCACAACCTTTAAATCTGAAACAATGAGTTTATCAGGCCAACGTAGCTCTGCAATAGAACCTGGAAGACTGGGATTCACACGCACGCTCTGGAGCCTCACACTGCCGACCCAGGTATGAAGAAGTCCAAAGATCACAGTAGTGCTTTACTACAGTTCATTTGTTTGACCCCCCCCCACCTCATTAGAGAGCACAAAACAACATTTCTCTTCATCCTTCTTCTGAGTTATGGACACATGGGTCTTGCACATCCCAGGGGTGAACAACTCAGGGCTCCCCCATTACCAATGTCCCAAAATTCCAAAGTCTCTTGCAGGACAGTGCATGTCCTCTGAAATGTATTATGCAGTTTCAAATGGAATCCATCCCAAAATGAGAAAATATACTCCTCATGCTCCAGTTAGAAGCGAGTTAGTTCTAACTCTGGATAGAGGGAGCATCTCTTTTCCATAACAGATTCATAACCTCGAAGGCACAATTTGAGCACCATAAACAGGCCTCCAACAGTCCATGAAGCACCAACTTGTTCCCAAAAGGCAGGAATTCCCTGAGAGGATTAAGGCAATATCCTTGCCACTCCCAACACTGGGCAGCTCTTGAACAGTCGACAGTCTCTCACAGGTGGGGAATGTCCCCAGGATTAGCCATGGTTGCTGAAATCATGTCTTACAGGAATCATCGTCCCCTAGGGGCACAGCAGTAGAGAATGCCAGTACCATGACTCAACGCAGTATCTCATTTGGCCGACATCACAGCTGACAGGGTCAGGGGAGAGGAGTCACTTCTCTCTGAGGCACTCCTCAGTCAGCACCTCACTCCTCCGCTGTCTTCAGGCAGGGAACTACTCTCTTTTCTCACAGTCAGAAAACTCTCACCATATGCATTCTATTCCAACATTCCAATGTGGTTTATGCTGCTGCCAGAGAGACACTCTCACTTGGAGCCTCTGACAACTTGATTGACAAGGGCTGCCAAGGGAGTCCCAAAAGGTTAAAACTTGGGCTGCCCAGCAATCCTACCTATAGCAACCCACTAAACTACAAGGGTCCTAGTAACCCAAGGGGAACCTGGGCGTTACATAAAGGACTGGGAAGGGGGTGCTGTGTGGCAAGCACTCCTAGCCAGGGAGGGATGATGGCAGGTTATGGTGCCACAGCGACCTATGGAGAGTCAGGGTGGTTGCAGGCCCACTTTACATCATCTGAGTGTGTGCAAAGCTGATAGACAGACATAGCCTGTCACCATGGTGAGGCAGCAGGTAGAAAACCCACACTGCTGTCAGAATCACAGCCAGTGACACCCTCAGGCTCTGCATCGTGGACCCCCACCAGACAGAAGGTGGATTAGTAGTGGATGGGGCTGGGAATATGTCTCCAGGCCAGAAAATTAGGCAGATGGTGACATACAGTAGCTGCAGAGGGAAAACAGCCATATGAAAATAAAGATTGTTCCCCAGCATAGACACACAAGATACAACATTTCATTTTAAGAGGGTCTTGGCAGGGAGTAACAATAACAAGTCACTCAGACATGATGCATGCTCACACATGCAAGCTAAATACAGTAGTAACAGAGACATAATATAAAAATACGCAAGTCTAATTATTTTGGAAAGTTAATTATTTCTGCATAAACTTCTGCAGTTTTATTATTCATCAAGTCACTGCAGATGGCCAGGTAGCACTGGTTGGTAGTACTCTACATTGCCTCGCAGAAAAACCTGGGATCCAACCACAATCCTGATTTTCATGCTTCGGGCAACTTGCCCAAGCCCTGGGATGGGAGGGTTGCAGTTCATCACTTTTCAGCACCTCCTGTGGATTGTGGGAAGCCTTCTCATTCTGAGTGACAATACCGTGTTGGCTTCACCCCACAGGCTCGTGTGAGTGTAGCCGTGGATGTGTGGCATCATGGGATGGTAGGAGAGGACTAAAATGGGGAAAACAACTATTACTGAGACCATTGTATTTTTTTTCATTCTGTTTGTCCTTCTTCTAGAGCTCATGCCCCCTTTCTCCTGGCGTTCCCAGCCCCATCACCCTGCCATCCCCAGGACTCACCACACTCCGATGATCTCTGTGGTGTGCACCCCATGGCGAGGCCACTGGGATGGAGGCTAGTCCTGGACATGACTAAATCCATATGCTGGAGCAGTGCCTGGTTGGTGGGTGAGGGGTATGTGGGACACTGGAGTCATCCTGCATCTGGGACCAGGCATTTCCTTAGTTCCTTTTGTCCGGAGGACATGTTACAGAGCAAAGTCATGATGAGCTCCCCCTCCAACGCTGGAGACATTCTCTTCCCAGCTCTGCTTACCCCCACTGCACCTTCCCCTGTGCTCACCCAGAGGCAGTGTGGTAGCGGGGAACTGAAAACTTCCACTGCAGAGGAAGGGAACATTCACTCGGATGCTCAACTTTCCTCCCTGGCAAACCTTCCAATGCATTGAATTCACTCCTGAACGGAGGTTGTCTGCGCCACAAGCAGCATTGATACCACTGCACCAGCAGGCTGGCCTACTGATGCAATTAATGATAACCAGTATCAACCCCACATCAATGATCTTGGTTCCACCCACACACACACACCCCTCCCCAGTGCTTAATATTCCCCAGTGGCTGCCTCCAGCACAAGCCCTGCCAGAAGGGATAAGCTTTGGGGTTTCACAGGTAGTTTTGGTCAGGTCTGGCAGGGCAGCAGAATGAACAGAAAATCAGATTGCCAAAGTGGGGGTCAGAGCAGCCTGAATGAGCCAGCTGGTCAAGGTAATGGATAAAATGTAAACTAAAACACAATTCAAGTCACTGTGGTCACAATTATGTAAAAGTAGTGGAAATGCAAGTTAAAAAAAGGTTTTCTTCATAAATTTTTAGTTTATTAGTAGAAACAGTGTCTGAAAGAAATAAGCATTACATAAAAATGAAGCAAGTGAAAAAAAATAAAATATTTGGTCACACTACTTCCCATGTAAGATCCAAGAATGAGAGTTCTCAAAATGTTTATTGAGGATAATTATCAAAACGAATAGCAGCAGGACATGTAAATGAAAACTGGACATTTCATCGCTGAATCAGACAGGCTATTCTGTCTCTTCTGTTTACTAGGTGGTCTGTGAACTAAACATTTCTGGCTGCCAATTATGATGGTCCCTGAGGCATCCATGTCAATGAGGACTCTATATCGTTCAACCCTGGAGACATGATTTCAGCACATAAAATGCTAAAAGGCTTAGATGAGTTTGCTCAGGTGAAATTTTTGCATGCTTGCTCAAAGCAATAGAATTAGAAGACATATGCTATGCTTAAACAGCGGTATTACAAAAATGATGTTTGTTAGACAACATGCAGTAGTCCACAGTTAGCACACACAAAACATCAGTATACCCATTTTCTTTCCATCTTATTTTATTCCTGGAATGAGATCTGTGATTTTGAAGTTTTTAGTAGTTTATACTCTCTTGCTATGCCCCACTGTGACAAACCAAACATCTTGCTGGTCCATTAGCACAGTGGTAAATGCTACAGCTTGTGACGCAAGTGAGCCAGGTTTAAAAAGATAGCAGAACCAAAAGTAGCAGACAGGAAAATATTACAAATTTTAAGAAGTAGTCAGTTGTAACTTTTTATTTTTGAAGTATTTTTCTTCTCCCGTTTGCTCATTACAAAGTTTTTTATGTGATAGCATTATGCTGGAAGTGTAGAATAGCACCTGGCAGCTGACATATCTAGTTCTAGGACCCCCACTACATCATCAGCAATGTTACCTGGCTCACTGTGACATCACAGGTGACTGATCTGGAAGTTACTGAGTGGCTCTTCCTGAGAAGCTCTGTGATGTCACAGTCAGTGAGGTCACAAAGCTGATGATGTAATGTGGGGAAATAAACTAAGATATGTCAGCTGCCAGGCAGAGTGCTGTTCCCTAGATCATTCCTACTAACATCAGGTAAAAACATCTTTTAATTACCAAAGGGAAAGGAAAAAGCACCTTAGATATAAAAGGTAACAGTTGCTTGCTTTTACAAACTAATATTAATTTTAGGCAGTACCCTAGCTCTTTAAGAACAAGCCTGAGCCATTGAGGGCAGGCCAGAAGGGAGGAAGATTAAGGGTCCCAGAGGACACTCTTCCTCCAGGGAGGAAGAGTCACAGCTACCACTGCTTTACTGTCACCTGGGTGACCACACATGGTAGTGCAGTTAGTAGCGCATGTGAGAGGGAGGATGCCGGTCCAGGTCTGCGTGAATCATGATTGTGTGCCTCCGATTGGATACCCTTTGCGTGCCAGCATCCTAGGGAGCAGGACTGTAAAAGTGAGGAAAAAAGCTCATACCGGGCGCAATGATCCAGGTTTGCTTGGGCCACGACTTCTGCTTCCAGGTGCTCATGGGAACTCTGGGAACTCTCACCTGCTTTAGAAGGAAGGGCGGGAGGCTGGACCAAGCACTGCTGGCTCTGATAATGGGGGGGGGGGGTTAATCTGTGGGGCTGGAATCACAGAGGTAAGTGTCAGTGATGCTGTGGGGGAGGGTTATGCCCAGCTGGTAAAGCCAACTGCATGGCACCAAGTGGTAGCTCATCGACTCTACATGATGGCAACCAGCTTTCATTCCCTGAGCCAGACAGCAACAGGCATGGAGGTTGGGAGGGTGACAGAGCACGTGTGAGGATACTCTACTCCCAGGGGTTGGGAGATGTAAGGTACTCCTGGGACAGTGGTTTCTGGTGAGGGTGTCTTCTATTACCTCCTTTGTCCTTTACTGCTTCCCTTCCCAGCCACCCATAGCTGCTGAAATCCCACTCCACTACTACCTCCCTTCTCAGGATTACTGACTCCATCCTCACAGAGATGGATGCTGGCTACATCACTGCTGCCATCTTTATCGATCTGGCAAAGGCTTTTGATATGGTGACACACTCTCTTCTCCTGACCAAACTCATCAATCCTGGTCTATCCAACTGGGCCACATCTTGGTTCCACTCCTACCTCACAGGCATATCCCAAGCTGTCCGTATCAGTTCGCCCACGTCGGCTCCCCTCCCAATCACTTCAGGAGTGCTGCAAGGCTCTGTTCTAGGCCCCCTCCTGTTCTCTGTCTTCCTGAATGACCTGCCATCTGCCTGCCCACACACCGCCATCCACATGTACGCAGATGACACAGTGCTATACGCATCCGGCCCCTCATCCTCGGATGGTGCGACCAGACTACAGCAAGACTTTATCTCAGTCTAGCACTGGCTCCACTCAAATAACCTCCTCCTAAATGCCAACAAAACAGCCTCATTAACCTTTGGCATGAGGCAGAAAATTTCTAGGCTCCCTTCACCTTTATTATTCCACACCCTGGAAGGGTCCCCTCTGGAGTCCTGCACCACCTTCAGATACCTCGGTGTCTGACTTGACCAGCGCCTCAACTTTTCCACACATATTGACTCTTTACTCAAGAAGCTGCACCCTAGGCTTGGTGCACTTTACCAGAATCGTGACACCATCCCCCTTCCAGCCAGGAAGGACATTGTGAAAAAAATGATCCTCCCTGTCCTCGACTACGGGGACGTAGTCTATGGCGCCCTCCCCAAGACCACATTAGCCAGACTGGACCCTCTCTTCCACTCTTTCTGCCATTTTGCCCTGAACAGACCCTACTCCACACACCACTGAGCCCTATATCAAGCAATGAACCTCACCTCTCTTGACAACTGCAGGCTAACTCACTGCACAAAGATCCCAGCCAAGTATTGGTCACAGTGTCTCCCCTCCTACCTCTCCGATGTCTTAACAAACCCCAGCGCACAAGCATACACACTCAGAAACTCAGACTCTAGGTCCCTAGCTGTTCCTTACTGGTCTACTACCACTGGTCAGTCAGGTTTCAGCTACCGCATTCCCATGCTGTGGAACTCCCTCCCAGCTAACGTTCATCGCTTCACCTCCCTCTCACACCTAAACTCCATGCTTCAAGCTCATTTCGACCCTACCTGTGCTTGTGTCTAGGCGATTCCCAATCACTAGTAAAATCTCAGGGTATGTCTGCACTTAGCAAATTGCAATTAATCGGTGCCTAACTATTGTTCTCTCGCCTTATACTGTCTCTCATATGGTTCAAATTTTGCTAGTGGACTGCACCTTGCACTTTGAATTTATTGTACTCATGCTGTATTTAACTGTAGTTACCAACTGACTCTCTCAATCCACTACGTACGAGGAATCAGAACCAAATGTTAGTGATCTTCCACTATGTATTCACCTGTCTATACTGTCTTCAACTGTCTACCTCATGCTGTATTCCAGTGCTCCATTGAGCAGGCGTGGCGGTCCTGCACCAATGGGTGCGGGAGCTGTGTATGACAGCGGTGGTCTTTGCTTCAAAGAAAACCACCGCTGTCGTACCTGCGTTACTGCGTCATGCCGCCTCGCCTCACGTGCTCCCCCCCGTCCACACCCCCAAAAGCTTTGGTGCCACGCTGGGAGCCCACTCAGTGCAACGTTGTTTGCCGATGGGGTGCCCAATCCCCGTCGGCTCCATGGCCCCACCTGTTATCCTGCTGCCACGCCTGGGAGCCCACCCCAGCATGGCAAACGTGAAGCATAGTTTGCCGACGGGGTGCCCAACTCCGCCGGCTTCTCGGCCCCCCTGCGTAGTTTGCTGATGGGGTGCCCAATCCCCCGTCAGCTCCTCGGCCCCTCCTAGCCATCTTCTGCCACGCTGGAAGCCCATCCCAGTGTGGCAAGCGTCCCACATCATCTGTTTTTTTTCTGTAAATCGAAACGGTCCCATTCGCATTCCCAGTCCCCCTCCCACAACCCGCACCACCCACTGTGCACCCAGCCTCCCCACACCCTCACCCCATACTTACCTCCAGAGCTCGGCGCGATGATCTTTGGTGGACCGGGAACAGGTCTGCACTCTTCAAAGCCGACCACGAACTGAGGAAATGCTGGTAAGCTGCATAATGGGCTAGATAGGGGTGGGGGTTTCAACTTTACTCAGGCATTTTCTGAATTTTTGCACCAAATTTTCAACATGGGGTTTTGGGACCCCTTCTCGTGAATGATGTCACTGTCATGGTGTTGAGTCGGGCCCGAAGGGTGATTTGCAGTCACTGCACAAATCACCCTTCGGGCACAATAGCACCATGACAGACATCATTCATGAGAATGGGTCCCAAAACCCCATGTTGAAAATTTGTGCAGAAATTTCAAAATGACTGTTTTACGAAAGGCATGCTATGCAGTTCCCACGCACCAGTAGGTTTCATGTAATTTTTAATATTTCTACTCCAGATTTTCAACATTGCCATTTTACCACACCTCCTCATGAGCAGTACAGCTGTCATTTTTCATATCCTGCCCAAAACATGTTTCCGCCCATGTAGCGCACAATAGCGCAGTCGGTGTGTGAACTCAATGTATGGGACACATTAAGATAATCACAGTGACACTGTTCATGAGCAGAGGTTTTAAAATGGAAATGTTGAAAATTTGGTGAAAAAATTCCTAAAAATGACTGTTTTACGAGCGTGCGTTGCACAGTTCCCACGCATGCTCATAGGTTTGCGAATTTTCAATATTTCCACTCCAGATTTTCAACATTGGCATTTTACCACACCTCCTCATGAGCAGTACAGCTGTCATTTTTCACATCCTGCCCAAAACGTGTTTCCACCCATGTAGCGCACAATGGCACAGTCGCTGTGTGAACTCAGTGTGTGGGACACATTAAGAAAATCACAGTGACACTGATCATGAGCAGAGGTCTTAAAATGGCTGTGTTGAAAATTTGGTGAAAAAATTCCTAAAAATGACTGTTTTACGACTGTTCATTGCACAGTTCCTATGCACGCTCGTAAGTTTGCGAATTTTCAATATTTTCACTCCACATTTTCAACATTGCCATTTTACCACACCTCCTTATGAGCAGTGCAGCTGTCATTTTTCACATCTTATCCAAAACGTGTTTCCGCCCATGTAGCGCACAATGGCACAGTCGCTGTGTGAACTCAGTGTGTGGGACACATTAAGAAAATCACAGTGTCACTGTTCATGAGCAGAGATCTTAAAATGGCTATGTTGAAAATGTGGTGAACAAATTCCTAAAAATAACTGTTTTACAAGCGTGTGTGCAGTTCCTACGCACGCTCATAAGTTTGAGAATTTTCAATATTTTCACTCCACATTTTCAACATTGCCATTTTACCACACCTCCTTATGAGCAGTACAGCTGTCATTTTTCACATCCTGCCCAAAACGTGTTTCCGCCCATGTAGTGCACAATGGCGCAGTCGGTGTGCAAAATCAATGTATGGCACACAGTAAGACAATCACAGTGACACTGTTCATTAGCAGAGGTTTTAAAATGCCAATGTTGACAATTTGGTGAAAAAATTTCTAACAATGACTGTTTTACGAGCGTGCAGTTGCACAGTTCCCACGCACGCTCATAGGTTTGCGAATTTTCAATATTTCCACTCCAGATTTTCAACATTGCCATTTTACCACACTTCCTTATGAGCAGTACAGCTGTCATTTTTCACATCCTGCCCAAAACATGTTTCCACCTATGTAGCGCACAATGGGGGTAACAAAAAGGTCATGCTGATAATTTATTGTGCAAATACCAGCAATCGCACTGGGCAGTATGGTAAAGCACCATACGTGCCAAACACCACTGCAAATACCTGCAAGCGAGTGTTCGGCATTGACAAATGCTTGTTAATTCTGTAATATTCATTTACAATTTGTTTCTGTTTTTATTTGCAATGTGCCTATGTAGTGGGATGTAGTTAACTCCCATTAATACACTAGAAGGCATCAGGGCATACTTGATGGACTTATGTCCTTTTTCTGACATTATTATTGTATATTTAGAGTGCCAGCACCAGGCCCAGGAAGGACATATCTGGAAGTGAACTCTGACTGCCTTTCCAGATGATCTCCAACATTCACAGCGGAGCAGCACATTTTCTGCAAACCTGGCACAGAATTTTATCTTTAGTTATCTTTTATAAATGTATCTTTTCTGACAACTTCATGTCCCCTTTAAAATTTTAAAGTAAAAGGAACCCTCCCCATAAAAATGGCTTGAGAGGTTTGAAAGGCAAAGTAGCTATTTGCCAGTAATTAGTAAATAATATACAATTTCATGCAGATTATTGCACTTTTGCTAAGTTGGTATCATTGGGCATTGACTTAATGGCCATTTTGGTGTTGTTGTGGAGTGCTAAATTTGAAAAGAAATGTCTGTTTGCAAAATTTCGACAGCAAGAGTCTTGCCATTCAAAATATTATGAATCCAGTAAGTATTATTGTGTGGTCTGAGCTCCAGAAGCAGGACTGCGTTGTGTTAGTATAGACTTTTCACCTGGTATGCAACTTGTTTTGGGAGTCCTTCATAAAGTCTTCTGGCTGTCTGGACTTATACATTACAGTACAGATTGGCTAAAACGTTTTCTTTGTATGACAAAGTGCAACTGTCTTGGGGTCCTGTATTTACTAATATCTTATGTAGCAGTTCTGTGTTTCCTATTTTTTAAAAGGGGATGTAGATAAGGGAAACGGTGTTGCTCAATGTGCAGTAAGATACATATTTTTTTTTTAGATAAAAATATTTTTTCTTGCCGATATAGATAAGTAGATTTCTTTTTTTGGCTATAAGAGATTATATCACCTTTTTCGTTGCTGTATAAATGCTGTTACTGTATTATGCTATCTCATTTACTGCTGGCGCTGCATTTTTGACTGTATCCATATTTTGTCATATAAGTGGCATCTATATTTTGTTTTGTAATTTGTTCCTCCTACTTTCCCCAACCCTCGGGTTACACCTGGAAATGAGCCTCGGCTTAGTGAGCCTTTCCCAGTTACTAACATTTAAATTAATAAATATATACAAGTATTGGGTTTGAAAAGAGGTTCAAAAAACAAGGACCTTTTAAAACCTTTTGGGGTTCTGATTGGAACCTAAAAACTACTTGCTACTTTACTTGCTACTTTATCCCTCTCTAACCAAAGAGTAGTGTTTGTGGTAGCATCGCAGGCAGGGCATACAATGATGAAGGAAGTGGCAGTAGTGGGCTGCCCCCATCCCCCAAAGCCATGCAGAACCCATACAGATCCTGTCCTGTAGATAAGGCTAGAGCGCTAACTCCCATCAGTACAGTGTAGAGACCAGAATCATCTTGATTTAGGACAGTGAGTGGGAATTGCCAGAGGCATATTTTAGTTGGGGGGGGGGGGGGACAGATTATGCCTACTGGAATTCCCATTAAATTGTCCTACTCCAAGGTGGCCAAGGCTTCTACATCTGGTTCAGAGAAACAGTCATGTGTATAGCACTGTAGCCTTTCTGAAAGGATTTCTATGGCAGAACCCTTAGGCACATCAGTCCTGTCGCTAATGTAAAGGTGGCACTACAGGAAGTAGCCAAAGCATCGCTGGGGGGAAGGAGAAGGAGGTCAGACACAGCAGGGCTTAAGTAAGATTTAGCAGAAAAAACAGCAAGAGGCACAGTGTGATTCTTCAACTGAAAGTTAGGAAGGATCAACTCCTAGCAGATAAATAATTTTGCTACTTTATTTCGTCCACCACAAAACACTAACATTTTATGGCGCAGCGTCACTTCATCAGGGATACGATGGTTACTGAAGACAAAAGAAATTGTAATATACTATTAATAGTAGCCACATAGAATACATTTATAATGATAAGCATGCAAGTAGGAAAGCATATATGCTGTGGCCCGGTGGCACGGCGGTAATGCTACCGCCCACCATGCCGGTGACCTGTGCTCAGTCATGATCTCGCATTGCTTTTGGGTCGGGTGACCAGGGTGAGTGGATAGAGTGTCTGATGAACTGCTTTCCTCTCTCTCGTGACTGCCACCAGGTGGAGGCCTGGTGGTAGGACATTTAGGGAGCAGCATGAAGGAAGGAAACTGCAGGACTTCTGTGATACGTGCATGCCTCTACACACACAGCAGCAGGGAGGGAGAAAAAGAAGAAAAAATAGGGATGGCCTTCATGAAGCCGTGCCCTTGTAGTTGTGGCCCACTCTGCCACCCAGTCAGGGGCACTCTGAATATGTGCATTCCCTCTCTGGTCCTGCCACGTGAGTGGGAAGGGGGAATCCACTGAGGAAATAACCCCTGACAGGAGGAGGTCGGGGACAACTGTGATTTACGAGGACAGGGCCGATAGCCACCCATTCCGCAATGGAGAATATAAACCTTTATATCAAAAAAAAAAAAAAAAATGAAAGCATATATGTTACCTGATCACTGTGAGTTTCAATTAATGAAAAAACAACAGAAACTGTACATGCTCAGAACGTCATATCCACAATAGTCAAACACAAAAATGAGTGTTTTTTTTCCAAATTCAGTGCTGACCTGTAAACCCCTTAAGAGCAGTCATAATACATACCATAAAAGTATAAATTAAAATAAACCTACATTAAAATTCTTAATTCCACATACTTTTGTATATTCTGTTTCCATATCACATATTTTTATGTACAGTATTTCTAAAAGTACTACTGAAAGAAAAAACACCCCATAACTAAATGTAACTAAATACCTTAACTAAACTTCTTTCCAGCCCATACATAATCTTAGGCCTCATCTGAAATACCTCATTTGTTCACCAAATGCAAAATACTTTCACCAACTGAAGACAATGCATATTTCTTAACAAAATTTCAATTGCCACAACAATATTTGCAAGTGGTATGCCATACCTAGGTAACATAGCAGCTGACTTCCTTAGATTCTCTATTATACAATGGCAAGACATTTCCTGCACTCGTATTGGTCAGTGCCTACCTTCATCAGTGATGTTGGCTGAACACAACATCACTGTATGAAGATCCAGCACACATGATCACACCAAACCTAAAAAAAGAAAAAAACTACTGGGCCCCCCCTTGCATCAGCACTAAAGACAAGATAAACATGTGTTAATACAATAAACCCCACATAAAACCATACTTTTGGCAGACCGCAATTCCCTATGAAAAACTGCCACCAAGAGAAACCAAACCACAAATCTTTTCAAATGAGTTGCTTCACAGACGCAGCTCACAAAACATACCTGAGTGCATACACTCGTATCACACTCCACAGCTTGTTTATTTTTGTTTTGGTTTCCCAGTCCCTTGGGAGACATAAGTTTAGTAAGGTTTGTTAATAAGGTCAATTTAATTCAAAAATCAGTGGCTTATTGCCACCACAATCAAGCAACTGAGATGTTTCCACAGTGGAGAGGAGGAATGAAAAAGCAAACTTGCACTGCAAAACCTGCTTTCACTTTCAGCACGTCTGGCTTAAATTGGGCAGGACACTCCTTCTGTTCAAAACTCGAGTTCTCCATTAAGGTTTCACATTAAGGCATAATTTTGCATCATAAAAACAAACTTTCTAGTTGTGTGCAGGAAGGGGGGAGTGAAAGGGACACAGGCAACCGAATAAAACAACACTGCCTACTGAATGCAAAGAAAAAAGGAACTTATTTTTTAAATATGCTTCCACAGTCAAAATACAGCTTCATAACTGTTAACAAATTTTTATTTTTTTTTTGGTTTTTATTTTATTTAAAAACAAACCATTGTATAATAGCAATAATGCATTCCAGGGTGTGTGGTGGTGCTGAGATAATGTCACTTCTCAAGTGTTGAATACACTCGGCCTGCAGCCTCATACCCAATCACCTAAGGCATGACATTATCCCAGCACAACACACACCCTGCCCTGCATTATTGCTTAACTGAAACATGTTTTGTCCTTTCAACTATTTTTTTTTCCCAGGTACATTTTTTATTGATTTTTCATATAATAAAGAGATGTGCAACAGGCAAGGCAGGAGATACATAGTACAGACCAATTCTTATATTGTATGAACATTCATATGAAAATTAGTGAATAAAAGGAGTGAAGGACCTAATAGGAGGCAGCTTGTACGTCATCTCTAAGAGGTGACAATAATGCAGCTATGCATGTTGTCTCATAGGTATCTCATATTCTCCTACCTTGAAAAAAGAACATAGAAACACAAAGAACAACTAGACACCCGACAGTGTGATATAGAAATAAGTCATAGAAATCTGCATTCCAGAGTGTGGAGTTAACAGTTGAGAATGTCCCTTCTAGGTAGATTGGGGGCCCCATGAAGGGGAGAAGGGTAGAGGTATTAACCAATACCAGTTCTGGATTTAGTATACATCATAAAAGGGTTCCAACAACAATAATAGGTTAGAAGGGCGTTTGGTACTATACGGGAAAGATGGTCCATGGTGGCCACTTGCGTGAGGGAGTTGAATAGTTCTGGAAGAGTGGTTGTTTTTGTTGTGGCCCATTTACATAGGAGTAAGGTTTTAGCTTGCATCCCTAGTATAGCTAGCCACTGGCATTCCGGAGCTGATAGAAGAGGTGTGTGGGCTGGGAGCCCCAGCATCCAAAAGGCTGCTGAGAAAGGCATAGACTTGTGGATAATGTCAGAGGCTAGGGCACAAACTTGTTTCCAGAAGAGCTGAATGGCAGGGCAAGTCCACAATATATGGTGCAAGTCTCCTGTTCATGTCAGGCATCTTTGGCACAAATTGTTATTCACTGACCTACGCAGCCAGTACAGTGTTATGCTTTCTGCAACTATGTTAGTTTGGCTTTTGCCGTTCGCACTCTCTATTCCAGAGGAATTACCACCCTGTAGGGGTACGAAGGCAAGGAACCCTTGGAGAGGGTTCCACCTCTAGAGGTGCAATGGGACAGTTCCCGTGACTAAAGGTACCTTAGGAACCCCCCTAAGGAAAGATTGCTGCCACTCCAGGAGGAGGGGAGGATGGTGGGGCAAAGAAAAAATGCTTCACAGTGAGGTTTACAGGAACTGCTTATATAGCTCAGGAAGTGGTAGTGGCTGGCTGCTTGGTCACCGGAACTACAGGCAAGCCTTTCAATTCACTGACCTATGCAGCCAGCATAGTATTATGCTTTCTGCAACTGTGTTAGTTTGGTTTTGGCCATTCACACTATCTATTCCAGAGGAGTTACCACCCTGTTGGGGTACGAAGGCAAGGAACCCTCAGAGAGGGTTCCACCCCAGAGGTGCAACGGGACAGTTCCCGTGGCTAAAGGTACCTTAGAAATCCCCAAAAGAAATGTAGTATCATCCCCAAAAAGGAGAAAACATGAAGCATGAGCAAGCAGTAACTGTGACGTAGGAGCAGTAACTGTAACGTAGTAGTAGAGAAGCAGAGGCAGTTTGATAATGCAATGAGACGTTCAGTGGGATAAAGTAAGGACTGCCCAGGTTTGCGTGCATGATACTGATGTTTAGCTTTGAGATGAGGGGATCCCCTAAGGAGAGAGGGAACAGCAAGACATCCTCCACCTCCAGTCAACAATGGAACCCATCTAAAGAAACTAGGGGAAATAACTATGCTAACTAAATGTTATGACCTGAGGCAATGGAGGAGAGAATAAAAAACCCTATGAGGAGGAAATCTCTAGGGATCCAAGGCCTAGGTCGCCTTCCCTCCAGGCTTAGGATAGTTTATTTAGTGACAGCTCTGCAGCTGCAGTTTGGAAAACCCAATAAAAGGGAGGTGGAAAATATTCCAATTTGGAGGAAGGCTCTCACTCAAACCCTCTAGCAGGAACGTCGTGGAAGGTTGCGAGAAAACTCTGCAACAATACGTGTGTCCAAGGCGCAGGAGGAGAGCAACAACTGCTGAGGCACTCACCTGGCCTACTCACCCTAAATCAAACTAGGTGAACCAGAGGCAGTCGTAGGGAGAATGTGGTGAAGATGCCTTGCTAGGGAAACCACTAAAGGCAATGGCCAACCATTATAGTGGAACACTAGAGCCAAAGGAGGTAACTTTTTCCACCCTTCACCACTAGTCTTAAATTCTACACAAGGAGCTGCTGTCATGTAGCAGGCAGCTAAAGTCAAGCCCGGGGCAAGGATATTCCCAGCTATGGGCCAGGTGAGAAGGATCCTGCCCCAAGTTGAGATGCGGACTAAATGCAGAGCGAGACCATCAGCTGCAGGAACCCTGCGCCAAAATAGAATGGCTGGCATGCCCCAGAAATTGATTAAGAGCTGAAAAGCTGGTAAGCTGAATGAGCATGGCATGTTGATATCGTAATGAGCATTGAGTGCTGAGACCTTGCAAGGTCGAATGCAGATTGAGTGCAGCAGAATCCCAGGCTGAAGCTGAGAGGATGGCAGTAGGCATAAAAACAATGGTTTGTGTAAGCAAGGAGCAATGGTTGCATAAGCAAGTGTGGACCTGATAGGTCAGTAAGCAGTAGTAGGGATAGGTAAACCTGCATAACAGCTGTATAGCAATTAAACAGCACTGAATCGGGGGCAAGCCAGCCAGACATGAATAGCCAAATCAAGGTGATAAACTCTGAGGATTTTCAGTGGCAAAGACAGGATTTAGAACAGAATTAATTAACCACATAGGCCACGACCCCCCAAACACCTCCCAATCCCTGCCGTCGGACAAACAAGGAAGTGATGGAAAGCCGAGAACCACATGCAGATATAAAGCTAATTTAATAGCCTCAGTGGGAGCGTCACCTAACCTCAGAGTAAAACAAGGCACAAGAGTAATGGGAGTAAACAAAGCAGCAGCAGGAAGCAAGTAGGCCTGTACAGCAGTAGTGAAAACAAATAAGGCAATTAGAACAAGCATGAGTAAGCTGTACAGCTAGGTTCAAGTAAATCTGAGTCAGGTGAAAGCAAGTAAATTGACAGTTGTGAGTAACTGAAAACAAGCAGTATGAGCTCTGAAATAGTAATATTCTAGGAGCTTAGAAAAGCCCCCACCCAAAAAAAAGAAAGTAAGCACACTCAGCGGAAGGCAAATACAAACCAGAAGTAGTAAAATAAACACAGAAGCCCAGCAGAGACAAGCAGGAGCAGTGTGTGTGTGGGGGGGGGCAGGCCTCTGCCAGCTAGGGAAGACTAGGTTTACTGGCCAAACCTAGTCACCTGAGCTCTTTCCTTCTAGGTTGCTTGAAAGGACAGAGCAAAGAAACTACCAGAACAAGGGAAAGGATTAAGACTTCTTTTGTCTAGGCAGATTTACTGTGTGTTGTTGTTTTTATTTTGTACTCACAGGGATTTTTACTGTTTGTTGCTAACATTTTATTGCTTTAATTTTCTCTGATTCAAATTGTTGTTGCTGGAAATACCCTATGCTGCATTATTACAAGGTGTGCCTACAGGTGTGTGCGCTAACAGATTACTGCTGTAATCTTCTGATTCAAATTGTTTTTTGCAAGGTATATCTTCTGTTACTGCTTTATTTTTCTCTGTAGCAAAGTGTTTCTTACAGAGTATATCTTCTGTGAAATTATTACAGGTGGTGCTTAAAATTTTGTGACTTTTTATCATTAGGCTAAGCAAAATTACTGTTTGCCCCTAATTTATTTATTTATTTTTTGCTGAAAATGTTTTTTGTCTCACAGGTGTTGCAGTCTCCTTCTCACATTGAAGGAGCTAATTGGTTTCCTCCCACAGCTCTTCCAGGGGATTAGGTGTGTATCTGGGGGAAGGGAGGGGGTGGAGCTGGTAAATTGCCAGCAACTTCCAACAGAAAGAAGGGTTAAAAGGTCAGATTAGTTGATATCTTGGAGGTGGAAGACTAGGTTTGCTGACCAAGGCACCTACCTTCACCTGAACTCTTTCCTTCTAGGTTGCTTGAAAGGACAGAGCAAAGAACCTACCACAGCAAGGGAAAGGATTAAGACTTCTTTTGGCTAGGCAGAGTTACTGTGTGGTATATCTTCTGTGAAATTATTACAGGTGGTGCTTTACAGGTGTTACAGTTTTATCTATCATTAGGATACGCTTTCAGGGTTACTGCATTTGTTGCTGACTGATTGTTTCTGCTCTTACCTCCTTGTTTCTTTAGTCTGTGGTCTTCTTTTTGTGGCAGGGGAAGGGCCCAGCCACCCACCCCCATCCCCAACCATCCCACACTACACTCCTTTTATAGGGTAGCACATTTCCTGTGGCAAAGCAGGACGGGGCGGATCAGTGGGGTATCCGCATGGTGACCTCATTTCCAGGGGCACTAGAGGAATTTAACTTGTTATAGCAAGTTATACAAAAACAAACAAACAACACACAAAATCAAACTTTTGCTTGCATTTTCTTCCTTCTAATTACTCTGACCAGGTTATAAACCCAGCAAATTATCTGGAATGGATATCATTAACTGCAGGTACTGCAGAATGCTTTTCAGAAGAGCAGATTTACAGGATCTAGGACACTGTCGTACATGCTGGGCCATTGGAAATCTTAGGGCTCAGCTACAGGCAGCATGGACAGAGATTGTGGACCTCAAATTTTATATTCAAGAGAAAATATGTTATAAGAACCACCCGCCATTTCCCCAACATCCAACAGAAGCACCTCTACTGTAGAGGGGAGTTGGTCTGAGAGGTTGATACATGGTTAGGAGGGACAAATCGGGTGCCCCATCACTCGGTGCTCTCCAACATATTACCTCCACAAAACATATCAAAATTACAAACAGGTATCTGCCTCTATCTCTGAAATCAAACGAAGGTGCAGAGGACACTGCAGAGCAGGACACTGCAGCACAAGAGCTAGCACAACAAAACTCGCCCAAAACAGGAACCAAAAAAAAAAAAAAAGGCAAAAAGGAAATCCAAAAAACTTCTGATCATAGGAGACTCCATGATTCGGGGAGCTGATACCTATCTCCAGCCAGTGGTAATGGTAAGATGTCTCCCCGGTACATCAGCGTGGAGAGACACTGATCGCGTTGCTAAAATTGTTCAGGAAGCAGGGGAAAACATTGACATCCTGGTATTCATAGGGACTAATGATCTCACCAGCCAGTCAGTTGTGGAGACCAAGGAACACCTGACCAGGCTGGGTGACAAAATATCATCCATTTTGTCTGGGATCTCCTTCTCTGAGATTTTGCCAGTCTGGGAGAGGGGGGCAGATGGTCAGAAGGTCACAGAAGAGGAGATGGGGAGCTTAACATGTGACTGGTGCCAGGAAAAAGGACATAGATTTGTAGGGAACTGGCAAGAGTTTTGGGAGTGAAAGTTCTTTAAATTTGATGGACTGCATCTGACTAAGGAGGTAGTCAGTGCATTGGGGCAGAAGTTTGATGTCTTTGCAGAATATTTAAACTAGCAAATGGGGAGAGGGGTGCAGCACCCCATACGTCGAATAGGAAGAACACCCCATCACCCTCAGCTAGTGGTCAAACAGGGATTCAGCATGTTTGCAGTTCATTTGCATCACCAGGTAAGAAAAAAGGTTTGTCTCCTCATACGACCCACATGGATAATGCCAAACCTCACCCAACAACTAACACACTGAAATCTGCCCAATGGAAAATAATGAACACAAATGCTCACAGCCTGGGAAATAAGATCCCAGACCTGCAGGCAATAATGTCAGAGGCTAAACTGGACATAGTAGCAATTAGTGAGATGTGGTTTACCAGTAACCACACTTGGGAGACTTCAGTACCTGGCTATGTATTGTTCAAAAGAGACCGAGGTGCAAAAAGAGGGGGAGGAGTGGCCCTGTATGTCAATGAAAATATCAAAGCTACAGAAATTCAGAATACACATAAAGAGCCAGAAGAACTGTGGGTCACCCTGGAAACAGGAAATGGGACAGCCATAAGAACTGTGGTTGTCTACAGGCCCCAGACCAGGGGGAGGACATAGACACATTCCTGTTAGAGGATATACAAAACATGACAGCTAAAGGGGAGGTTCTGATAATGGGAGACTTCAACATGTTGGATACAGATTGGTCAATACCAGCAGGAACATCTGCCAGAACTAGACACATAGTGGATTCCCTGCAGGGGGAGGGCCTCAAACAACTGGTACAACAACCCACAAGAGACAGGGCTATCCTAGATCTAGTACTGACTAACAGGGAAGGATCACGGATCTCCAGGTAGAAGGTCACCTGGGGCCAGTGACCATCACATGGTATGGTTCAATTTGGCTCACTACATTTAAATCATCCCATTCCAAAGGCAAACATATGGGACTTCAGAGGACCTGACTTTGATAAGATGGCCAACAGAGTTAAGCTAGCCCTGGCAAAAAGAAACACAGGTGAGGGGTACAGGCAAAATGGGCAAGCATTAAGGATGCAATACATGAAGCAACATCCCATTGTGTTAGACAGAAAAGGAAGTGCAAAAGAAGAAGAAAACCACTTTGGTTCTCAAATACAGTAGCAGAAAAGGTCAGAGCCAAAAGGCTGGCCTTCAAGAAATATAAGGGAACACAGCGGGATGAAGATAGGGAGGCATACCAAACTGCCCTAAGGGAAGCAGGGAAGGCAGTAAGGCAGGCAAAGTCCCAAACTGAGGAAACACTAGCACAAACAGTAAAATAAGGTGACAAGACTTTCTATAGATGCATTAGTGAAAGGAGAAAGTCCAGAGGGGGTATTGCTAAGCTTAATGGAGAAAAGGGAGCATGTGAGGAGGAGGACCATGTAAAAGCATCTATCCTAAATAGATACTTTTGCTCAGTATTTACTGAAGAGAAGGTAGGGCAGGGCCCACTGCTCAGCACCATGGACACAGGGGGGACATGGGGGGAGGGAGGTGATCACTACTCCCTTCACAAAAGAAAGGGTCCTACAAGAGCTTGCTAAGCTCAGGGTGGATAAGGCAATGGGACCTGATGGCATACATCCAAGGGTACTTAAGGAGCTAAAGGTGGAACTAGCAGATCCATTAGCAGAACTGTTTAGTGAGTCTCTGAGCACAGGCGAGGTCCC
The DNA here is from genome assembly GCA_016271365.2 of Neoceratodus forsteri. Classification (NCBI taxonomy): domain Eukaryota; kingdom Metazoa; phylum Chordata; order Ceratodontiformes; family Ceratodontidae; genus Neoceratodus; species Neoceratodus forsteri. The sequence goes on from JADMNL010000023.1 coordinate 525,387,402, forward strand.
AGAAGATTGGAGAAGGGCTCATGTGATCCCGCTCCACAAGAGTGGTAGCAGGGAGGAGGAAGGGAACTACAGACCAGTCAGTCTTACCTCAGTAGTGGGCAAGAATAGTGCAGCACCTGGAATCCATAGGGGCACAGGATCCAAAACAGCATGGGTTTACAAAAGGAAGGTCCTGTCAAACTAATCTCATAGATTTCTTTGACTGGGTAACAAGAGTGGTGGACCAAGGGGGAGCAGTTGATGTCACCTACCTCGACTTCAGCAAAGCTTTTGACACTGTTCAACATAGAAGATTGATAAATAAGTTGGGTAGGCTCGGGTGGGTCAGAAGTTGGTCAACTGGGTGGCAAACTGGTTGACAGACAGAAAACAGAGAGTGGTGGTAAATGATATACAGTCAGAAGAGATGCAAGTCACAAGTGGGGTACCTCAGGGATCAGTCCTGGGGCCAGTCCTCTTCAACATCTTCATTAGTGACCTTGCAGATGGACTAGAGGGTAAGCTTTGTCTGTTTGCAGATGACACCAAGATCTGCAACAGAGTAGATGATCCAGATGGGGTGGGTAGAATGAGAAGAGATCTGGATAAACTAGCAAAATGGTCAGAAGAGTGGCAACTGGGATTTAATGCAAAGAAGTGCAAGATCATGCACATAGGGAAGAGAAACCCTGAAGCCACCTATAGGCTGAGAGGGGAGTTGCTAGCAGTCACAAAGGAAGAAAGAGACTTGGGCATCATCATCACTGATGACCTGAAATCATCCAAGCAGACCTCTAAAGCAGTAGGTAAGGCTAGGGGGGTGTTTGGTTGTATTAGTAGGGGTATCACAAGTCGTGAGAGGGAGGTAATATTCCCTCTTTACAAGACACTGGTTAGGCCCCATCTGGAGTACTGCGTGCAGTATTGGAGGCCACACCTTCACAAGGACATTAACCAAATTGAGTCAGTCCAGAGAAGGGCAACCAAAATGGTGCAGGGACTGCATCAGAAGACATACTAGGACAGATTAACAGAGCTCAATATGTATACCCTTGAGCAAAGGAGGGAGAGAGGTGATATGATCGAGGCATTCAAACACCTTAAGGGCATTAACAAGATGAAAGAGTCTAACATGTTTCAATATAAGAAAAATAGCAGGACAAGAGGACACAGCATGAGATTAGAGGGGGGCCGATTAAGGGGGAATGTGAGGAAATTCTTTTTCACAGAAAGGGTGGTGGATGCATGGAATGGCCTACCTCAAGAAGTGGTGGCTATGAATACAGTGCAGGGCTTCAAACAGGCATGGGACAGGCATAAGGGAGCAATACAAATGAGTATGACTAGATAGGCCACTGACAGAGCAAAGGCCGATGGCACATTTATAAGGTAGAAAAAGAAATGGGCAAACTGGATGGGCCATGCGGTCCTTATCTGCCGTCAACTTCTATGTTTCTATGCTCAAGGGCTGGTGCCAGGAAAAAGGACACAAACTTGTAGGGAACTGGCAGCAGTTTTGGGAGCGAAGGTTATTTAAATTTTATGGACTGAATCTGACTAAGGAGGGAGTCAGTGCACTGGGGCAGAAGTTTGACATCTTTGCAGAATATTTAAACTAGCAAATGGGGAGAGGGGTGCAGCACCCCATACATCGAATGGGAAGAACACCCCTCCCCCCTCAGCTAGTGGTCAAACAGGAGTTCAGCATGTTTGCAGTTCATTTGCATCACCAGGTAAGGAGAAAGGTCCAGCTCCCCATACGACGCACAGGGGAAACGCCAGGCCTCACCCAACAATTAACACACTGAAATCTGGCCAATGGAAAATCAGGTACTCAAATGCTCGCAGTCTGGGAAACAAGATCCCAGACCTGCAGGCAATAATGACAGAGGCTAAACTGGACATAGTAGCAATTAGCGTGATGTGGTTTACCAGTAACCACACGTGGGAGACTTTAGTACCTGGCTATATACTGTTCAGAAGAGACTGATGTGCAAAAAGGGGGGGGGGTGGAGTGGTCCTGTATGTCAATGAGAATATCAAAGCTACAGAAATTCAGAATACACATAAGGAGCCAGAAGAACTATGGGTCACCCTGGAAATAGGAAATGGGACAGCCATAAGAACTGGGGTTGTCTACAGGCCCCCAGACCGGGAGAGAACATAGACACATTACTGTTAGAAGATATGCAAAACATGACAGCTAAAGGGGAGGTTCTGATAATGGGAGACTTCAACATGCCAGATACAAATTGGTCAATACCAGCAGGAACATCTGCCAGAACTAGACACATGGTGGATTCCCTACAGGGGAGGGCCTCAAGCAACTGGTACAACAACCCTCAAGACAGGGCTATCCTAGATCTAGTACTGACTAACAGGGAAAGGATCACAGATCTCCAGATAGAAGGTCACCTGGGGGCCAGTGATCACCACATGGTATGGTTCAGTTTGGCCACTACAACTAAATCATCCCATTCCAAGGCAAACATATGGGACTTCAGAGGAGCTGACTTTGATAAGATGGCCAACAGAGTTAAGCTAGCCCTGGCAAAAAGAAATACAGGTGAGGGGGCACAGGCAAAGTGGGCAAGCATTAAGGATGCAATACTTGAAGCAATATCCCATTGTGTTAGAGAGAAAAGGAAGTGCAAAAGAAGAAGGAAACCACTTTGGTTCTCAAAAGCAGTAGCAGAAAAGGTCAGAGCCAAAAGGCTGGCCTTCAGGAAATATAAGGGAACGCAGCGGGATGATGATAGGGAGGCATACCAAACTTCCCTAAGGGAAGCAGGGAGGGTAGTACAGCAGGCAAAGGCCCAAACCAAGGAAACACTAGCATAGACAGTAAAAGAAGGTGACAAGACTTTCTATAGATACATTAGTGAAAAGAGAAAGTCCAGAGGGGGTATTGCTAAGATCAAAGGAGATAAGGGGGCGTGTGAGGAGGAGAACCATGTAAAAGCATTTATCCTAAATAGATACTTCTGCTCAGTATTTACTGAAGAGAAGGTAGGGTAGGGCCCAGAGCTCAGCACCATGGACACAGGGGAGGGAGGTGAGCACTAGTCCCTTCACAAAAGAAAGGGTCCTACAAGAGCTCAATAAGCTCAGGGTGGACAAGGCAATGGGACCTGATGGCATACCTCCCAGCGTTCTTAAGGAGCCAAGGGTGGAACTAGCAGAGCCACTATCAGAACTGTTTAGTGAGTCTCTGAGCACAGGAGAGGTCCCAGAAGACTGGAGAAGGGCGCATGTGATCGTGCTCCACAAGAGTGGTAGCAGGGAGGAGGCAGAGAACTACAGAGCAGTCAGTCTTACCTCAGTAGTGGGCAAGATTATGGAGGCACTCCTTAAGGAAAGGATAGTGCAACACCTGGAATCCATAGGAGCACAGGATCCAAGACAGCATGGGTTTACAAAAGGAAGGTCCTGTCACACTAATCTCATAGATTTCTTTGACTGGGTAACCAGAGTGGTGGACCAAGGGGGGAGCAGTAGATGTCGCCTACCTTGACTTCAGCAAAGCTTTTGATACTGTTCCACATAGAAGATTGATTAATAAGCTAAGTATGCTCAGGGCGGGTCAGAAGTTGGTCAACTGGGTGGCAAACTGGTTGACAGCCAGAAAACAGAGAGTGGTGGTAAACAGTATACAGTCAGAAGAGATGCAAGTCACAAGTGGGGTATCTCAGGGATCAGTCCTGGGGCCAGTCCTCTTCAATATCTTTATCAGTGACATTGCAGATCGACTGGAGGGTAAGGTTTGTCTGTTTGCAGATGACACCATGATCTGCAACAGAGTAGATGATCCAGATGGGGTGGGCAGAATGAGAAGAGATCTGGTAAACTAGCAAAATGGTTGGAAGAGTGGCAAATGGGGTTTAATGCAAAGAAGTGCAAAATCATGCACATAGGGAAGAGAAACCCTGATGCCACCTATAGGCTGGAAGGGGAGTTGCTGGCAGTCACAAGAGAAGAAAGAGACTTGGGCATCATCATCACTGATGACCTGAAATCATCCAAACAGACCACTAAAGCAGCAGGTAAGGCTAGGGGGATGTAAAGGTGTATTAGTAGGGGTATCACAAGTCAGAAGAGGGAAGTAATGATCCCTCTTTACAAGACACTGGTTAGGCCCCATCTGGAGTACTGCATGCAGTACTGGAGGCCATACCGTCATAAGGACATTAACCAAATTGAGGCATTCCAGAGAAGGGCAACCAAAATGGTGCAGGGACTGCATCAGAAAACATATGAGGACAGATTAACAGAGCTCAGTATGTATACTCTAAAGCAAAGGAGGGAGAGAGGTGATATGATCGAAACATTCAAACACCTTAAGGACATTAACAGGGTGAAAGAGTCTAACATGTTTCAATATAAGAAAAATAGTAGGACAAGAGGACACAGCATGAGATTGGAGGAAGACCGATTAAGGGGTAATGTGAGGAAGTTCTATTTCACAGAAAGGGTGGTGGATGCATGGAACGGCCTACCTCAGGAAGTGGTGGATATGAATACAGTGCAGGGCTTCAAACAGGCATGGGATAGGCATAAGGGAGCAATACAGATGAGTATGAATAGATAGGCCATTGACAGAGCAAAGGCCGATGGCACATTTATAAGGCAGAAAAAGAAATGGGCAGACTGGATGGACCTTGCTGTCCTTATCTGCCATCAACTTCTATGTTTCTATGTTTCTATGACCAACCTGCTCAGAGGACAAACCGACAGAGCCTTCGGCTGCAAAGAAAAAATGCTTCACAGTGAGGCTTAGAGGAACTGCTTATATAGCTCAGGAAATGGGAGTGGCTGGCTGCTTGATCACCGAACTACAGGCAAGCCTTTCAATTGTTGAGTTTGACTTTGTGTAGAACTGCTGGTTTCTGTACCAGGAGTGTAAAATTTTGTTTTGTGTAAGCCTGCTTCTGGCATCAGGATAGCTCTTGTGTACAGATGCCCAACAAGCTTGTCATTGTTTGTCCGAGATGGGGATTTGTGAAGATAGTCCCCATTTATTCTTAGAGTCCTTGGACTGGCTGTGTATAGTGTCTCTAAGGACTGAGCAGACCTTGCTGGCTAACCCTTTCTTGTGAGACATACATTTTTGATGGATATTGGGTTAGTGACAATAGGGGTATTTGCAGAGATTGTTTTGGACTGCACTACACAACTGGAAATATCTCCAGAAGTTGGACTGGAGGAGGCCGTGTTGTATCTTAAGGTCCTGAAATGAGGCCATTTGTGTACTAGACAGCTCTAATACATCTTGTAGCTGTGTTATGCCTCTTGCTATCCAGTGAGGATGAAAAGAGGCTTGTGTTGTATCTAGATGTTCTGGTTACCCCAAATGGGAGTTAAATTTATGGGGGTGGGATTTGTATTACATTTTTTGTGGGTCTTTGCCCAGTATTTAATAGAGGGACCTATCGTGGGATGGGAGCCAATTACTTTAGGTGGGGTATTGTATAATAGGGAGTGAAAGGCACTGTAAATTAGCTTGGGATTCTTCCATTTTTAGCCATCGTGGAGAGGACGGGGAGTGTGATCTAAACCAGTGTAAGGTTTACGTGGCCTGGAAGGTTAGCTTATACTCTCTATCCAGGGAAGATTCTAGCTTCCGTTTTTCCAGTGAAACGTAGATTGTTACTGCTGTATCTGAGTTTTCTTGCCTCCCATATGAAATTGCCAATGGCCACATCTATTTTAGTGTACCAATGGGGGAGATGCAAGGGTAAATGCGATATCACATAAAAGAGCTTAGGGGTGGTTACCATCTTAATTGAGGAAATTTTCTCGGCCATTGTAAGGTTTAGTCATTTCCATCTATTAAATTCCATGCAAATCTCAGCAAGTAGCGGTTTTACATTTAGTTCCTATAGCCTGGAGATGTTCATTGTAATGCAGATTCCTAGATAGGTAATGCCAGCTGGTGCCTATCTGAGATCATGTGGGTAACTATTTTGGCTCTGCATGTTTTGTTCAGGGGTAGGACTTCAGTTTTGCTTGGGTTTAGCTTAAATCCCGATAGCTGTGTGAAGTGCATAAGCTACATCAAGCAGGGGCTGAATAGATGTGCTGATGTCTTCTAGAAGGACCACATGATCGTCTGAGTATGTGAGCGTAGAGTAGTTGTGTGGACCAATAGATATGCCTATGATCTGAGGATACTGTCTGATGGCTGCAGCGATGGGTTCCACCGCAAGTACAAAAAGAACGGAGATAGGAGGCATCCCTGTCTAGTGCCTCTTTCCAGGGGGAAAGGGTCGGATAGCAGGGAATTAGTAGGGATTCTTGCCTTGGGTAGGGTATATAGGGAATGTATCCAATTTAAGAATTTCTTTCTGAACCCCATGTGGGCAAGAACTGCCTGCAAGTAATCCCACTCCAAAGAATCAAATGCTTTATCGAAATCTACGGTTAGTGCCGCTGCAGGAATAGGAAGGGACTGGGCTACATGGGAGATATTGAGTAGGGCTCTCATATGGTCTGCCCTGTATTGGCCTGGGATAAAACCTACTTGGGATGGGTGTTTTAATTGGGGGAGCAAGGGGCTGAGTGTGGCAGCTAGAATCTTAGCAAATATTTTGCTATCCACGTTAATAAGATACGGGTATATGGGCCTGTAGCTGGCTGGTAGGGTGGGTCTTTGCCTTTCTTATGGAGAACAGTTATCACTGCTTCCTGAAAGGTGGGGGGGGGACTGTCCACGGTAAGGGCTTCTGTGTATACTGAGCATAAAGCGGGGGTGATCATGGGAGACAGGGATTGCCACATTTCCATTGGGTATCCATCCCCTCCTGAGGCTTAACCTGGTTTAAGTGATCCTATTGCTTGTACAACCTCCACTTCTGTTATGGGGCATCAAGCTGTGCAACCTGGTGTACTGTTAAGTGGGGGAGGTCTAGGGGGGTTAAGAAAGTCTGCACCTCAGAGGGGTTTAGGCTACGTGAGGAGGAGTATAACTTGCTATAAAAACATTTCATTATCATGTTTATATCCCGTGTTTTGGTTTGGATGTGTCCACTGGCGTCTATGAGACTTGAGATAAATCGGATTGCTGTTTCCTCAATTTGTATGCCAGTACCTTCCCCCCTTTTCCCCTTCCTCCCAATATTTATGTCTCAACCTATGGATAGAGATCTCCGCTTTCCGAGTCAGAAGCTCATTGATTTCCATGTGCAGCCCTATGATGTTGCAGCCCAGAAGGGAGTGTCAGTTAGCATGGGGAGCAGCCTTGAAGGTAGCTTCGACCACGCAGAGTTTTGCCTCCAGATCTGCAGGGCATTTCTCTCTTTTCCATCTCCTGGTGGCAGCATATCTTAAAACCTTCCCTCTCAAGGTGGCCTTAAAGGCATCTCAGGTGTTCCCTGTGGTGGTGTCTTCTATGAGGTTTTCTTGGAAAAAGAAAGTGTTTTTTGTTTGAGCTCAGGTTATAAATTCTGGACCTCTGAGCAGAAGGGGGTCTAGTCTCCATGTGGGGGAAGTGGGCGGAGGGCCCCATAGGAAGAGTAGTTGTACAGGGGCATGGTTGGATATTATCATAGGGAGTATTGTGGACTCTAGGGATGCTTGGGCTATACAGGGGGTGATAAGCCAATAATCCAAATAACTGTAGTACCTATGTACTGGAGAATAATATGAATAATCCCATTCCCTAGGGTGAAGCACCCACCATATGGCTACCAATCCATCATCTTGTATCATTTGCGAGAGAGCCATAGCACCTCTGGGGTGGGGTTCTATGTGGGTAGTGCTTCTGTCTAGGAAGATTCCAGGGTGAGATTAAAGTCCCCTCCTGAGAGGACTGGAGTGGGCAACAGGGCCATTTGCCCTATTTTCTGGGCAGCTGCATGGAAGAATATAGGGTCATCAACATTAGGGGCATACATGTTGCCCAGCAGTAATGGTCATTGTGGTGTATCCATTAATACAAAAACCCATCTGCCCTGGGGCTCCTTCTCTGTTGTGATGTGGGTCCATCTCAGTTCTTTTTGGAGTAAAATGGCCACCCCTCTCTTACGGGTGGGGGCAGAGGAACTGTATACTCATCCTACCCAATCCCTTGCAAGCCTCGCGTGATCCGATGGACTCAGTTTAGTCTCCTGTAAAAAGGCTAGGTTTGACTTTAGTTTCTTGAGATGTGAGAGCACCTGCTTGTGCTTAACTAGTGTGTTAAGCCCTCTCATATTCCAAGTGTGGCAGATGATCTCACCCATATCCAAAAAAGGGGTGCACAATCATTAAGGATGTGTGGAGGGGGGGGGGAGAACCTAAAGTCAAACCATGCCCCATGCACAGTACCAGCGGAGCACAGAAAACCACTACACTTAAAAGGAACAATTGTTAGTTGTAAGTTTCCAGCATGCATATAGTATCAATTCTCATAAACCTTAATATCACACTTACATTAACTATAACATCAAGAGCATTGTTAAACCATAAACTATATACACAGGCAACAGCCAGATACGTTAAGGAGCAAAGGGGGTTTAGGGCCAGCAACCAAGATTGCCCAGGGCTCACCTCCTTGCTTCATGTCATAAGTGTTTCTTTCAGCGTCCCCTCCACTCGAAGGGCTTGTGGAAGTGTCTAGTACAGGCAGAATTGAGAAAGAAAGGAAGAAGGTGTGTGGAGAGGAGGATCAGGGACTAGGGTCCTCAGCCCACCAGGGTGACAACGTTAGAATGGGTAGCTTGGCTGAGAGGGTATGTGTCACCGAACAGGCTGTATTATACATACCGGGTAAGGGGTTGCTATGTATGTGGGGGGGGGGGTATAAAGTCTCCGCTTGTGTCACAGCTCCTGAGGATAATGTCCTGATGTTCAGTCCTCATGGGGCCTACATAGGAGTCAAGAGCATATTACAGTCAGAAATCAGCACCTCCTCTATGGGTTCTTGTTGGGTAAGGCTCCTTTTATGATCCACTTACAACAGCATAGGCAGTGTGGAGAATGGGGGCACAGAACTCCTGGAACTCCTGCTTACCTCATTATGCTGTGACTGGAGACCTATTACCCTCAGAATAATAATTGCCCCATGCTCTGAGGTTGGAAGTCCACTGTGAAAGAACGAAGAGGGGTGGGTAAACCATCAATCTGTCTCTGTCCATAGGTATATGTATTTAGATTTATATATATATATATATATATATATATATATATATACACACACACACACACACATATCTCTATTCCGGCCATGCCAAACTGTGATAGCCTTACATATGCTGGAGGAGAGAAGGGAGAGGGGGAATACCTGGGATTTGCTTACTATCAGCGTGAGGCATGACATCAACACATTAAGTGCCTCATATCTCAGACCCATTATTATAAGTGAGCTTGGTTAGGAAAGAAAGGGGAGCTTCAAGGTACACTCCTTTAGAACTTTAGATAAACTGTACATCTGCAACAGCATGTTCTGGTTTTCATCAATAAGAAATGTGTCACAGAGATTGCAGAAGGGATAATAAGTTAATAGTTCTACTCGAAGGCCCTGGGGGTCTTGGCCCAGCACAACCCCTTGTAACCTCAACAAAACCTGTCGCCTTGTTCTGGGCTGTGACCACCTGACACATACCTGCTCACTGTATAACTCCACTGGCTGGTTTAACCTAGACAATAGAATCAAATTCCACACCTGTCTCATGGCCAAAAAAATCACCCTAGGTCTCTCCCCTCCAGGTCTCACCTCCCTAATCTGTCCGTCTGCAGCCCAAAAAGTAACCAATAGCTCCAGCAAGCAACTTCTCCCAGGTCCCCGATGTCAATCCTCCCAATTTTAGAGGTCCTTCAGCTTCAAGGCCCCTTCCCGGATGAATGGCCTACCCAGCTTCATCACAACTCAAAACTCTATCGGCCTATTCAAAACCCACCTAAAGGATCATCTCCAGTCCTCAAACTACTGTGACTGTAACTGAACCAGTCTCTCTTCCATTACCCCCTCAATGACAACGGCCCTTGGCTGGTTCGACCCTCCCCCCTTTCTTTCCTTCCTCTTACTGAATGCTTACCTGCGCCACCATAGGGGTGTGAGGTCCAGACTGTTTGAGCCTTACTTGTTTTACCTACACCATTGTATCAAGATTGTTATGTTCCCTGCTCTGTACATTAACTAAGCTCTGTATTGTTCAATATATGTGACGTGAAACCTTTGTAAATGAGTCTTTGACTCAAAGGTACTTTCCGAACTCAGAATAAATAAATAAAAATAAATAAACAGATAGCTACTGGTGTATATTTATTCTCATCGCCCATGAAACAGGTCCCCTGGAGCTTATTCTACCCCCCTGTATCCCAAATACAGCTTAAAATGACACTTATTTGATCTGGGTATTCATCCTTGTTCTGCAGGCAAACTGGCAGTGACGACAAGAGATGGAACTTCCTTCAGGGCTGCGGTATCTAGAGACTTCCAATCGGGGCCGTTGGTTGAGAGGGCACCAGTCTTTTTGGATGAATCCATCACTACTCTCATGGCCCAGGATACTGTTGCACTGCTACTAGGTTCGGAGGGCTGAACCACATTGTCTGAGGCCTCCATGTTCAGTGGCTGTGGATCCGGGGAGATGGGTGGGAGTGCTGCATATCTATTTGGACTGTACATTGGCTCCTTTTCCCTGTGGATGTCTTGATTTATTTCTCCACCTGCAGGACTTCTGGGATGGGCTGTCTCTGTGGGATGTTCCTTACGGAGGTGTTTCTTCGACCTCTGGCATTTTTGAGTGCTTGGAGGAAGGGATCAAGTATCTCCGTTGTCAGCGTGGCTTCCTTCTCCTATCTTCTGGTCACCGGGAGTTTTGGCATCCATTTCCTCAGCCAGTGGGCATGGCAGGGCACTGAAAGAGGATCTTGGGGTCTTTCTTTCCTGTGGCCAGGTACATTGCAGAAAATACATAAGGTGTTCTGGGGTGTCAAAGTTCAGCGGGACCCCATTGTGAGGTACCCACATGTAGGCAGGGTACCGTAGAGAAAAGGAAACTCCAAATCGATGCATAATTTTGTGGGCCTCAGTATAGTCCCGTCTTCGATTGGAGAGGTCTCTTGAGTAGTTCTGGTAGACTGAAATCCTGTGGTCCTGCCAGTATAGTAATCCCAGGTCTCAAGCTGCAACCACAATTGCTTCTTTTTGGTAAAAGTAGAGGAAGTGGGCCAGTATAGGTCGGGGCTTCTCTCCTTCCCTGGGCCGTGGGATTAGAGATCAATGGGCCCTTTTGATCTGTACTGGCAGCTACCCATGAGATTTTAGCATTGTAGGTATGGTTTGTTGTAGGAAGCCAGTTACATCCCTCTGCTCTGCCCCTTCTGGAAAACCTAGGAACGTAAGGTTGTTGCGTCGGCTCCAATTCTCTAGTTTGTCAACTTTATCTTGAAGATTTTGGAGTGCTCAACTCTGCTCACGTACAACTGCCATGAGATCTTGTATGGCAGCCTCGTGGGACCCTACTTTGCATTAAGTTTGAAAAAGCCAGACCTCAATACCATGAATGACTTGTGTCGTCTGGTTTGAGGCCACTGTAACTTGGCCCAGCTGCTGCATCAATTGGGCTAACATAGATTCAATCACCTCAGGGTCCCAGATTACTGATGCTGCCACAGCCATGCTGTCAGAACTCTCAGTTGCAAGTTGAAAAGAGGAGGCAATGGTATAACACCATCCAAGTCCTGAAAAAGTAAAATGGTGAGCACAGGTTGTCCTTTGCAAGTGAAGCTACGTTGTGGTGGTTGTTTGAGTTAGGTAAAGGCTGCTAGTGCCAGATGTAGGTGGATTTGTCACCTGGTGGATTGTGGAGTCAAAGATCTATCCTGCCATCTTGTTAAGGGCCAAGTCATGCCCCCCTTTCAACTATTTTTAGGCGCCAACAAGCGTAGCTTATAGCAACTCCTGTAGCCATGAGTACTTGTTTCTGCATTTACTAAAGATAAGTGTTACATTCACTCTGAGTGATTCGGTTGCTGATGTCTGTGATAGGATTGTCATGGGGTGCAGACCATAGAACTATTAGTTCTAAGCTGCAGACAGTCAATCCATATGAGTTCCATCTGGGGCTTGTGGTTTGAATGCAACCTTGGCAAGAAGATCCCCAACTGTGTCTCCATGAGAAGACTTGTTAATTACCAAGCTCCATTCCATCTATGTAAGTATGGGTGGATCTGCTTTGAGATACTGTTCATATAAACCCTGTTTACACTTATCAAGCTGTTACACACTGGTGTGGCTCACACTGGTGTCAGTTTGCACCTGGTTGTTTATGAAGCTAGTGGTGTACACCAGTTAAGGATGTCAGCTTCCATTTCAGTGTCACATAGGTGTCTTGGGAACTGCATTGTGGGACCCAACCAGCATGGAGTTCTCTGTGTGTTATGAAGCTAAACTACCCTTGGGCAGTGAGGTGAAAAGAGTTCACCATTTACACAGCACTTGAAACCACCTGTAACAGTTTAGTTCCTGTGTCTGTGAGAGGAGCAGAAGAGCCACACCAGCTTGATAACTGCACAATTTAAACATGCAAGTGTGGTACACCGGTGTGGCTCTCTAAATCATCTGCACTGGTGTAGAAATGGCCAGTGTAAACAGGCTTCACAGAACTGGGGTTGTGAAATTACAATGTGAGGCTAATACGCAGCAAAGGCAAGCATTGGTGAATGACAATGTTTGTTTGCATGTTGTATAACAGAGATTGTTTGCTTAGTAAGTGGTGGAGGGTAAATTAAATAGGCTTTATTAATGAAATTGTTATGCATAGTAAGTGACAGTGACTGATTTAAACAAGCATTTGTCAATGCCGAATGTTGATTGCGTTGGTCTGTTGAGGTCGCTCACTGCCCCTCTGTCACTCGCTCAGTCTGTTTCTCCCGGTGTTACAGGCTGCTGTTTTGTACTGGCCCACTAAGAAATCCGCAGCTGTCCTGACAGAGCTCTGTTGAGATGGCTCACTCACCCTCTCTCACTCGCTCATTCTGTTTCTTCTGGCGCTGCAGGCTGCCCTTTTGTACTGAGCTCCTGCCTCTGCTGGTGGCTTTTTCTGCCCAGAAAGAAATATGCAGCAGTCCCGACATAGGTCTGTTGAGCCTGCTCACTCCCCCTCTCTCACTCACTCATTCCATTTCTGCTGACGCTGCAGGCTGGCCTTTTGTACTGGGCTTCTGCCTGCATTGCCGCCTTTTTCTGCCAACAAAGAAATCCGCAACAGACACGATAGAGCTCTGTTGAGCTTGCACACTCCCCCTGTCTCACTTGCTCATTGCGTTTCTCCTGGTGCTGCAGGCTGCCCTTTTGTACTGGGCTCCTGCCTGCGTTGGCACCTTTTTCTGTCCACAAAGAAATCTGCAGCTTTCCCAATAGAGCTCTGTTGAGGTCGCTCAGTCCCCCTGTCTCACTCACTCATTCTGTTTCTCGTGGCACTGCAGGCTGCCCTTTTGTACTGGGCTCCTGCCTTTGTTGATGCCTTTTTCTGCCCACAAAGAAATTTGCAGCAGTAACAATAGAGCTCCGTTGAACTCACTCACTCCCCGTCTCTCACTCAGTCATTCTGATTTTCCCACCACTGCAGGCTGCCCTTTTGTACTGGGCCCCTGCGTGCATTGCTGCCCTATTCTGCCCACAAACAAATCTGCAGCAGTGCCAACAGAGCTCCGTTGAGCTCACTCACTCCCCCTCCCTCACTCGCTCGTTCTGTGTGTCCCGCCGCTGAAGGCTGCCCCTTTGTACTGGGATCCTGCCTACATTGATGGCTTTTTCTGGCCACAAAGAAATCTGAAGCAGTCCTGACACAGCTCCATTGAGCTCGCTCACTCCCCCTCTGTCACTCACTCATTCCGTTCCTGCCGGCGCTGCAAGCTGGCCTTTTGTACTGGACTCCTGCCTGCGTTGCCACCTTTTTCTGCCCACAAAGAAATCCATAGCAGCCACAATAGAGCTTCGTTGAGCTTGCTCACTACCACTCTGTCACTCGCTCGTTCTGTTTCTCTTGGCGCTGCAGGCTGCGATTTTGTACGGGGCTCCTGGCTGCGTTGGCACCTTTTTCTGTCCACGAAGAAATCTGTAGCTGTCCCGACAGAGCTTCGTTGAGGTCACTCAGTCTCCCTCTCTCACGTGCTCATTCTGTTTGTCCTGGTGCTGCAAGCTGCCCTTTTGTACGGGGCTCCTGCCTGCATTGATACCTTTTTCTGCCCACAAAGAAATCCACAGCAGTCCTGATAGAGCTCCATTGAGCTCACTCAGTCCCCCTGTCTCACTTGCTCGTACTGTTTCTCCCACCGCTGCAGGATGGCCTTTTGTACTGGGCCCCTGCCTGCATTGATGCCTTTTCTGCGCTCACAAAGAAATCCGCAGCAGTCCTGACAGTGCTCCGGTGAGTTCGCTCACTCCCTCTCCCTCACTCACTCTCTCATTCTATTTCTCCCAGTGCTGCAGGCTGCCTTTTTGTACTGGGCTCTTGTGTTGGGCCCTTTTTCAGTCCACAAACAAATCTGCAACAGTCCCGACAGAGCTCAGTTGAGCTGGTTCACTCCCCCCTCTCACTCACTCAATCTTAATCTGTCGCAAACACTGATTTCCCACAGCGACTGTGCTATTCTCGGGCCGGAGTGCAAAAACATATTTTAGCCAGGATGTAAAAAATGACAGCTGTACTGTTCATAAGGAGGTGTGAAAAAATGCCACTGTTGAAAATGTGACGTGAAAATATTACAAATTTGCAAAGTAACAAGGGTGCGTGGAAACAGCTTGCAACACAGTCATATTATGAAGTTTCGTCACCAAATTTTCAACTTAGGGATTTTAGGACCTCTGCTCATGAACAGTGCCACTGTCATTTTCTTAATCTGTCCCGAACACTGATTTCCCACAGCGACCGTGTTATTCTGCGCCGGAACTGTGAAAACACATTTCGGTCAGGATGTGAAAAATGACAGCTGTACTGCTCATAAGGAGGTGTGAAAAAATGCCAGTGTTGAAAATCTGGCGTGACAATATTACAAATCTGCAAAGTTACAAGGGTGCATGGAAAGTGCACAATGCACACTTGTAACACAGTCACTTGATGGGCTATCATCACCAAATTTTCAGCATAGGCATTTTAGGACCTCTGCTCATGAACAGTATCACTGCTATTTTCTTAATCTGTCCTGAACAGTGATTTCCCACAGCGACCACTCTATTCTGCACTGGAAGTGCGAAAACACATTTCGATCAGGATGGGAAAAATGACAGCTGTACTGTTCATAAGTATGTGTGAGAAAATGGCAGTGCTGAAATTCTGGAGTGAAAATATTACAAATTCGTGAAGTTACGAGTGTGTGTGCAAACTGCTCAACGCACGCTCATAACACAGTCATTTATGGAGTATCATCACCAGATTTTCAATATAGGCATTTTAGGACCTCTACTCATGAACAGTGTCACTGTCATTTTCTTAATCTGTTCCAAACACTAATTTCCCACAGGGACCATGCTATTCTGCGCCGGAAGAGCAAAACCACATTTCAGCCAGGATGTGAACAATGACAGCTGTTCTGGTCACAAGGAGGTGTGAAAAAATATCAATGTTGAAAATCTGGCATGAAAATGGCAAATTCGCTAAGTTACAAGTGTGCATTGCAACTGCGCAACACACGCTCGTAATACAGTCATTTTTTGGATTTTTTCCACCAAATTTGCAACATAGGCTTTTTGAGAGCCCACCTCCTGAACACTGGCACTGTCGTTTCGTTAATCGGCCTCGAAAGGTGATTCCGTGCAGTGAATGCGAAATCACCTTTCAGGGCTGATTAACGCCATGACAGTTCCAGAATTCATGAAGAGGGGTCCCAAAAACCCATGTTGAAAATTTAGTGCCAAAATTCCCAAAAATAACTGAGATATGCATTACAGTTGGAAAAAAAACATTTATTCCATTATACAGCTTGCTGGCATTTCCTCAGTTTGCGGTCAGCTTTGAAGAGTGCAGACATGTTCCTGGTCCACCGAAGATCGTCGTGCTGACCTCCGAAGGTAAGTAGTATCGAGTGAGGGGGGTGTGGGGAGGTAGGTTGCACAGTGGGTGAAGGCCGGGTTGCGGGGAGGGGCAGGAGACCTCCATGGGACAGTTTCCTTTTTACAGGTTAAAAAAAAAACATCGTGGGACCGTTTTTATTTTACTGGGGCATGTGGCATGCTGGGGTGGGCTCCCAGAGTGCCACGAGTCTTTCTTTGCAGGGGCAAGCTGTAGCTGACGGGGGATTGGGCAGCCCTGTCAGCACACAACAAAAAGGGGGGGGGTGACATTATGCTGACGGGGATTGGGCACCCCATCGACAGACAATATAAGTGGGGGGGTTTACATAATGCCAATAGGGAGTGGGCTCCCCCGTGGGCAACATACACATCGGTGCACTGAAGTCGACGGGGATTGGGGCCCCCGTCGGCAAATAAACATGGTGGAGGGGTGTTAATATTGTTTGTGAACATGGCAGCAAACTGCTGCCGTGTTCACAAACAATATCAGTGTGTCAAGATCCCACCCTGCAATGACGGGTTGCTCCCTCATTGCAGTGAATGGCTTACGCGGCAATGACGAGGCGGCCCCTGATTGCAGTGGCTGATTTTCTTCAAGTTGGTGGCACACTGGCTGAACTAGTGTTAGCAGCAGTATGCCATGGCATTGGGGGATGCTGAACAAGCCTTTAAAGGCTCTGGTGGTATTGGCCACAGCAGTGCCGTGCCTCCACAACCTGCTGGCGGAAAAAGCTGCCGCAATATGTTTCTTGCGCATGCACGCAATCAACATAAAAAGGATTGTTGAAGGATCTTGTGCTAGGTTAGTAGGATCAGAAAAGTTGAGTACTCTCAGCAGTAATGCTATTTTTCCTTTATTTAATTTATATACCAAGGAAAGCCCAGTTAAACTGCAGCATCATGATTCCAGTGGGATCCAGCTTTTATTCATTTTTACAAGATACTTAGTCAGGCTGGTGCAGCTGAGGTGTGTGTGTGTGTGTGTGTGTTTAATTGCATACTGGTTTCAGGCTGTTTCTACTAATGATGATAATTAGATCAAGTTGTATAAATGTTTAATTGTGTCGCTCCAAGCCCCTGAAGAAGACTCATCCCGAGTCAAAGCACTAGGGCTCTTTGGAGTGCCTTCTTAGCTTGATTTGCAATGAAATTATTGCAAGTATAGCTTTTTGACTGGTGTTTTTATTATTTTGTATTCCTTAGTGCATGTACAGCCAGTCTCTTGCAGCTGAGATGTAACATCTCATTTCCAGTGGGGTCCTACTTCTACCCATTTTTGCAGCAGGGTGGAATGGAGCATTTAGAGGTGATCTGCCGAGGGCTACACCGTGACTATTTCTCACTAGCAGAGGCAGCACCTGTGATTTCCTGGTACCTAACAGTGTTCTAACCATTAGACCATACTACTTATGGGGGGGGGGGGCAGGAAAGGCAAGCAGTTGCTGACAATGTTTTTTAATTTTTCTTACACTGTGTTTTCCCTAGGATAGCTGCAGAAAACTATTCCTATTGGTACTCTAGGTCCTTTTATGATTCAGCATAAGTGGAGGAGGCTGATGTTTGTATGCAGCGGTGTTAGCCTCACCTCATATGATTAGTTCCAAAAACACCTTTCCAGGATAGCATATCTGAGATGCAGCATCTCATTTCCAGTGGTGCCCTCCTTCTATCTATTTCCATAGGTGGGTGGGTGGACTGAAGCTCTGGGAGGTTAAGTGAGTAGCTCAGGATCACGGAGTGTGTATTTAGTAATGAATGTCTAACCAGTGATATCTAACAGCTGCTGTGGAGGGACCTGTGCATCTTTAAATGATATGCTTTATATACACAATTTCACTCCGTTTTGTTCTTCTCTAGTACAAGAGACATTAAAATGTCTCTAGAAAAGGAAATTTTAAACATGATACATTATTATACATAATGCCAATAAAAACACAAGTACATAAGGGGCCCAGGGGTGTGGTGGGCTGAGGCACCTGGCACCTCATTTCCTACCAGAAAGGCAACACTGGTTCAGGGTATACCATTAGGATGGCAACTGATTTTCATTGCCGCAATCACAGCACTGCAACAAGGGAGAGAGTAAAAGGGGTGATCTTGATTTTAGATTACCCCTCACTCCTGTCACCCTTTGCTCCCGCACAGTTTCTATCCCCTCTGGGGCATGCCCGAATCCACCTGCAAAAACTGACTGTTTTTCCGGAGGGCCCTTTTGTGCTGTAACTCCCTGGAAATGTAATGCCTGGCACTGTAATGCATGGTGGCATGTTACTGATGCTGTAATTGGCATCTAGAACATGTTTTTCGCCACAACATGGGTGAACCCTGGTTCAGAAACAGATGCAGGTCACTTGGAGGACAGCTGGGGGAGGGATGGTTGAGCATCCGTAGCCCTGCTCTCCTCCCTCGGGGAAGGGGTTCATCACGGCTCGCTGTTTGCCCCCTGAAGGAATCTGAATGGCAGCTTCAGTGAATCACACCATATGAGAAAGGATCCCATGTTCAAAGTGCCAGGGTATCTTCGTAGAGATGGCGTATGCACATTTCACTCGTTGCAAGTCCATGGGTCCAGGCAGAAAAGAGGGAAAACATGGAGGACAGGCTCAGTGAAGCCTTGTCCACTATGCTGTAGCCTGCTCTGCTGCACTGGTCTAGGACAGATCTGGATATGTATCTTGTCAGGGGGGAAAACAGCCCTCCCTTCCTGGTGCCACCATGGTGTGGTGGGGGAGATCAGTGGGGATAGGACCCTTAAAGGAGATAACCGATGGTTGCAGTACACAGGAACAGGGCTGAGAAGCCACTCCTCCTGACAAGAAGAATAAAAACCTATATGAGACAAGCATTTGTCAATGTTTGCTTGCTGGTATTAGCATTGGAAATGCAGGAGTTAGACAGATGCAGAATAGGAATGGTAATGAAGTATTGAACTTCATGCCAACGCCACCTCCATCCCGTAGAGGCAGACAGGCATTGGGGTAAGTGTTTGGGTCGTCGCCCATGACGTTCATGCCATGTCACCTCACCCTATTCTGCAGACACCGACACGCGTTGAAGTGTGCCTTGGGGTGTTTGGCTTTGCAGTCACCCCATTCCATAAGGACATGCGCTGAAATGGGTGCAGTATAGGAGAATGGGGGTGAACTCTGGGGCCGAAGAGTCCAAGGTACACCTTGATGTCTGTCACTGACTTGGGGGTGGGGGTGGGATGGCATGAGCAGTACAGTCGGCAATCCAAAGGTACACCCCGATGCCTGTCAGTCTGTACAGGGTGGGACGTTCTGGTTAGAAATCCTAAAGCCCCGGGAGTTGTTGGTATTTGCACTACACATTTTCAACATGGCCTTTTTGTGACCCCACCTCATGAAAGCATTTGGGATCTCTTCTCAAGAAGAGTGGCAGTGTGATTTTGTCTATATATCCTGAACTTTGAGTTCCAACAGCGACCATGCTATTCTGCACCACATGTACGAAAACACAGATTGGGCATGATGTGAAGAATGACAGCTGTACCATCCATAGGGAGGTGTGAAGAGATGGCAATGTTGAAAATCTGTAGTGGGAATATTAAAAATGCTTTCACTTCCGAGCATACCTGGAAACTGCGCAATGCATGCACGTAACACAGTCCTTTTATGGACTTTCATGACCAAATTTTCAACATAGGCATTTTAGGACCTCTGCTCATGAACAGTGTCACTGTGATTTTCTTAATGTGTCCCAAACACTGATTTCCCACAGCGACCCCGCTATTCTGTGCCGGAAGTGCAAAAACACATTTCAGCTATGATGTGAAAAATGACAGTTTTACTGTTCATAAGGAGGTGTGAAAAAATGCAGATGTTGAAAATCTGGAGTGAAAACATTAAAAATTTGTGAAGTTACGAGCATGCGTGGAAACTGTGCAATGCACGTGCGTAACAGTCATTTTATGGACTTTTGTAACAAAATTTTCAACATAGGCATTTTAGGACCTCTGCTCATGAACAGTGTCACTATCATTTTCTTAATGTGTCCTGAACACTGATTTCCCGCAGCGACCGCGCTATTCTGCGCCAGAAGTGCGAAAACACATTTCGGCCATGATGTGAAAAATGACAGCCATACTATTCATAAGGAGGTGTGGAAAAATGCCAGTGTTGAAACTCTAGAGTGAAAATATTGCAAATTTGCAAAGTTACGAGTGTGCATAGCACCTGCACAACGTGTGCTCGTAAAACAATCATTTTTTAAATTTTTTCCACCAAATTTGCAACATAGACTTTTTGAGAGCCCACCTCATGAACACTGGCACTGTCATTTTGTTAATCGGTCCCGAAAGGTAATTCCGCTCAGTGACCGCGACATCACCTTTTGGGACCGACTAACACCATGACAGTGGTTGAATTCATGAGTAGGGGTCCAAATGACCCCATGTTGAAAATCTAGTGCCAAAATTCCCCAGAATAGCTGAGATATGCACCAAAGTTGAAAAAAAAAACTATTTATGCCATTATACAGCTTACCGGCATTTCTTAAGTTCGCAGTCGGCTTTGAAGAGTGAGAGACATGTTCCCGGTCCACCGAAGATTGTTGCGCTGTGCTCCGGAGGTAAGTATGGGGTGAGGGGGATGTGGGGAGGCAGGGTGCACAGAGGGTGGGTGCTGGTTGGGGAAGGGGCCACTGGACTCAACGAGGGACCATTTTCTGTTTTACAGGTCTTTAAAAAAAAAAAGCAAAACATTGTGGGATTTTTTTTTTATTTTACAGGAACATTAGGCACGCTGGGGTGGGCTCCCAGCATGCCACCTGAGTATTTTTTCTTTGGGGGGGGTTGTAGCTGACGGGGATTGGGCACCACTGTCGGCACATATGAAGCAAGAGCCGGGGATTGGACACCCCTCAGCTAAAAACAAATTTTGGGGGACAGTATGCCGATGGGGGTGGGCTCCCTCATCAGCAAATTAAACTGGGAAGAAATTGCTAGGCTGGCGGCTCCTGCTGGCAAACAAAGACTGTTTTGGGGGTGCATGATGCCGAGGGATTGGGCACCCCCTCGGCACTGGGCTGTGTAATACTGTTTGTAAACATGGCGCGGCTTGCCACTGTGTTCACAAACAGTATTACACAAACAGTACCGCCCTGCAATGACGGGTCGCTCCCTCATTGCAGTGGAATGGCTGACACTGCAATGGCGAGGTGGCCCTTGATTGCTGTGGTGAAAACGTTTTAACTTGGTGGCACTTTTGGAAACCAGCATCATCAGCACACTGTGTATCCATTGGTCCACCAGTGCCAAACCCCCAAATGCAGTGCCTCCGTTAGCTGCCACAGTGCCACATCTCCACAACCTGCTTCTCTCCTAAGCTGCCACATAATGTGCCTTGTGCATGCACGCAAGCAAACATAACAAGCATTTGTCAATGTCGAATGTTGATTGCGTTGGTCTGTTGAGCTCGCTCACTGGCTCTCTGTCACTCACTTGTTCTGTTTCTCCCAGTGCTGCTGGCTGCTGTTTTGTACTGGGATCCTGCCTGCATTGGCCCCCTTTTCTGTCGACAAAGAAATCTGCAGCAGTCCCAACACAGCTCCGTTGAGCTTGCTCGGTCCCCCTCTCTCACTCACTTGTTCTGTTTCTGCTGGCACTGCAGGCTGCCCTTTTGTACTGGGCTCCTGCCTGCATTGCCACCTTCTTCTGCCCACAAAGAAATCTGCAGCAGTCACGATAGAGCTCCATTGAGTTCACTCACTCCCCCCCCACTCGCTCGTTCTGTGTCTCACACTGCTGCAGGCTGCCCTTTTGTACTGGGATTCTGCCTGCATTGGCACCTTTTTTGGCCCACAAAGAAATCCACAGCTGTCCCAACAGAGTCCCATTGAGGTCGCTCACTCTGCCTGTCTCACTCGCTCATTCTGTTCCTCCTGGAGCTGCAGGCTGCCGTTTTGTAGTTGGCTCCGCCTCCCATCTCTTCTGTGTTATTCTCTGATTCCTGTGCTTTTCTTTTGATTCTCAGTGTCCCCTGTCCCTTTCTTTGCTGCTCTGCTGCCCACCTCCATTTCTGGTGGATTCCTGCCCATCTCCTTATCCCTTCTCTTACCCCCTTTTCCCTGTTCCCATCTCCACTGTAGCTCCTCCTCTTCCTAGCTGCCCACTCTCCTTGTCTTGTCAGGTGTCTGGCACTTCCTGTGTTCCTCTTTTCGCTTGTCCACGTGCTCTCCTGCCTCTGCTCTGCTGTTATGCCATTGTGTTGCCTGCCACCACTTCGGCTCTGGCTGTCCATTCATGGATGTCCAACTTTGGGTTTTTGACTGTTGGATTTTGCTGTGGTACCTGCCTTTACTGTTTCTCCTTCTCCTTTGGTTCTTTTGATGCTGCAGTTCTGATTCTGTCTTTTTGTTACCTCTCAGTTGTTTTCTGCCTCTGAACTTCCCATTACTTTTCTCCTCTGGCTGCAATCTGGTTGTCTTATCTTGCAGTTCTACAGCAGTAACTCCAGTGTGTTTTCCAGCATCGCTCACTACCAGGCCTTCTACGATACACTCTGGTAGTTGCTGGTTTGGAGCCCTCTCCTTTTTATATTAATTTCAGATTTCAGTCTCAGGGCTCCTGGAAAAGCATCATAAGGGTAGTGCAGCAGCCTCGGGAAGCACAATAGCGCTGCCATATGCCTAGCCAAATCCTATACTAGGAGCCAGGTCCATCCAGTGAGCGTCGCTTGGGATGCTGGGGTTCATCCACCCTTAGTGGTTACCTCCTTATGACAGGTTTTTCATGAGCTTTTCATATCTTTTGTCATCATGTCTAGCTGACATGTCTGTACATAAGAAAGGATCCACTGCTTCCTTCGGAGCAAGATTGGTCTTCAGTTTATTCCTATGAAGGCTGTGTCTAAATCTGGTAGAATATTAAGGATGGATTGTTTCCATACTTGTGGATGCTCTACATAATCTATGAGTTCCCCTTCTCTGTCACTAAAGCAGGAACTGTTGAACCTCATGTGGTTGCTATTTCAGCTAACCCTGTTCCTTTACTACTCCTGTTGAATATCGGACTCTTAAGCAACTCCTGCTTCTTCTCATTGTCGGACCTGCATGAATTGCTGCTGCATTTCAACTCATTTGATTTTTAGTCTTCAAGTTTCAAGTTTTATTTGTATTTAAACAGGATAAGGCATTAGGCAGACCCTATTTTCAGGGCCGTCCTGTGTAACTTACATATACAGAAAAGACAATTTCCATACAGTTACAATAAATAATATTGCAAAGTTAATGGCAATCACATACAAATGGATGCAATTCTGAGAAGGCAGCTTTAAAACTTTTATAACAAATGTGATCCCATATCCCACCATCATTTTACTACAAGACTGCCATCAGCCCTGCCATGGTACAGAAGTTTGAAACTTCACTATCAACTTACTACAGCCCTGCCGTGGTACAGAAGTACGAAACTTCACTATATCATCATCTCGCTCCTACTCCTGTCTGCTGGCAACATAAATCCTAACCCTGGGCCAATCCACACCGTTATTAGCAGCCCCATAATCTCAAACCCAGGTCTCCTCTCAACAAACCCCTCAGTTCTCCCTCATGAACTAAAACTTCTGCATCTCAACATTCGCAGTGTTTTTCCAAAAATAGACTTTCTGCAACTGCTTGCAGTCACCCTCTCCCCTAACATCCTCATCCTCACTGAATCCTGGCTGAATACAAAAATTACAAATGATGCCATCTCAATCCCTGGCTATGCCATTTCCCGCTAAGTTCATGCTAGCCAGGGCAGTGGTGTAGCTATGTATGTCTCTACCGCTGTTTAATTTACTACCATCCTAGCTATTTCTCTCCCTGCAGCCTATGACGTTTTGATCCTAGGCTGATTCTCCCTTTCTCTATACATATCTTTGTCACTGGGGTTTACTGCCCCCTGACCTCTCTACCTTCATAGCCACCGAACTCATAAATACCATAGTTTCACATACATCAGTCAGTGAACTGTACCTCTTGGAGGATTTTAACTTCAACTGATTGTCTACCTCCCCTTGCAAAGTTCGGATTGCCATTGAGGCTCACAGTCTAGCACAATTAATACATGAGTCAACCAGATTAAATACTAAATCAAACAATCATTCACTGATCAACTGGGCTCTCACGTCCCATCCCCACAGAGTCATCCAGTCTGGGTTGCTTCATGCCGCATTAAGCGATCACCACATGCTATATCTAGTGCGTAAAATTCACAGGCCCAGAGTTCCTCACAAGGTCATCCAATCATGCTCCTACAAATCCCTCGATTTATTCTCCCTCCTCCGTGATTTAACTCACATTAATTGGTCCCCAGTTACATCGACATGTAATATGGACATAGCTCTTGATCACTTTAAAGACAAGTTCCTAAATGTCTGGAACAAACACGCCCCCATAAGGCGAACTAGGATGAGGGGTAACCACCTATCTTGGGTCGCTACAGAAATGCTAGCCTGTTACAAGGTGAGAGACCAAGCGTGGAGGTTGCATAAAGCATCTAACCAGCCAACTGATTTTGCTGGTTACCGAGCCCTCTGGAATGCTTGCACTAAAGCTACCAGGTTGGCCAAAGCTGAGTATTTCAGGTCCATCTTTCAAGACAATATAAACAATCCTTCCAAGTTCTGGAAGGTTGTTTAGGCACTGTTCTCTCCCCCTACTAAACCCCCAACCCTAGTACTCAAAATAAACAGCTCCCCCTACTTCCGACTACCAAACAGTCGCAACTGAATTTAACTCATATTTTATATCTTGTGCCTCTGCCCTATTATCCGTGCTCCAGACATACACTCCACTGCCTCCTAGTAGAGCACATCCCCTGCTTGAGCATTTTTCATTCTCCAGAGTCTCTCCTACAGAGACCCAGAAAGCACTTCTAACACTAAATCCTTCAAAGGGCAGCTCTCCAGATGGTCTCGACCCCAAACTCCTTTACCTAGCAGCCTGGCCATTGCCTTCCCTCAGTCAGCTATTCTAAACCTCTCCTTCTCCTCTGTCTCAGTCCCTAAGGCCTGGAAGCATGCAACAGTTCTTCCACTCCCAACAGGTGGTGACACATTCTCTCCAGGTAACTATCACACCATTTCCCTTCTCCCTGTCCTAGCAAAACTACAAGAGTGTCTAGTGTTTGCTCAGCTTAACTCCTGTCTGTCTGCTTCCTGTTTTTTCATGCCTTTCCAATCTGGGTTTAGGAAACACCACTCCACTGCCACCTCCCTGCTTAGGCTCACTGATGCCATCCTCTCCAGGATGGACTGTGGCCAAGTCATGTCTGCCATTTTTATCGACTTAACAGAGGCTTTCAATATGGTCTCCCACACCCTTCTGGTTGAAAGTCTCATGACTGCTGGCCTCTTCATTATTGCCACAAACTGGTTCAGGTCCTATCTGGTGGGCCATCCTCAATCAGTAAAAATTGGCAACTCCACTCCCCCCTCCCCATATCTACAGGAGTCCCACAGGGTTCTATTCTTGGGCCTCTCCTTTTCTCAGTCTTCCTAAACTATCTCCCAGCAGTCTGCACATCTACCTCCATCCATATGTATGCAGACGATACTGTTCTGTTCACAACTGGACAGTCTACCCCTGATGTAGCAACCATACTCCAGCAGAACTTCAGCAAAGTTCAGCTATGGCTAAGCTCACATCAACTCTTTCTCAACGCCAAGAAGACAGTCTCCATGACCTTGAGCACTAGGCAGAGACACTCAAGGCTTCAGTCCTTGCCCTCTTTTCATACTCTTGACGGGACTATACTGGAGGACACCTCCTTCTTCAGATACCTCAGTGTCTGGCTAGACCAGCACCTAAATTTATCTGGTCACGTTGTTGCCATCTTGAAAAAACTGCACCCCAAACTAGGCACCCTATACAGGAACTGTAGTAGTCTACCACCACCAGTTAGGCATGAACTTGTCCAGAAGATGATTCTCTTTATCTTCGACTACTGTGATGCACCCAAGTCCTCCCTAACCAGATTGGACACCCTCTTTAACTCCTTCAGCCAGTTCGCTCTGGACTCTCCTCCCCTCACTCATCACTGTGAACGCTATCACTCTCTGGCCTTTCCATCACTTACAAACAGGCATAGTGTGCGCACTGCCAAATTCATCTCCAAATTCTGGTTTGGCTTTCTCCCCCACTACCTATCTTCCTCTCTCACCACCCCTCTATCCCCTTCCCACTCCATTAGATCCTCAGGCATTCTTATATTGTCTGTCCCCTGTCGAACAACAGTAGTAGGCCAGGCTGCATTTTCTCACCACTTTCCCAAGCTGCGGAATACTCTACCCTGCCAGATAAGACATTCCTCCTCTCCCTACTCTATCTTTTTAGCCCTTCAAAACTACTTCTCTCTAAACTGCAGTTTCATTTAGATACCCCAACCTTACCCCTCCCACTTGTTAAACTAATACTGACAACTATCTTATGGTACCTGTCACACTTGCATCCACTGTTTACAACCTAAAATGTTCCATAAGAAAGTTGTAACTCAATGCTTTGTTTGTTTATTGTAAACTTTTATGTATGGTACCACCTCAGTGGCATACCCAGTTGTATTATTCCATGTCTGCTATTTGCAACGATGTTACTGCAAACTGTACACATCATCCAACTTGTAATCTATGTATTGTACAATTTAATCTTTGTATGTTATATGTATTACTACTCCCTCTCCCCTAGGATGCATCATGAGATGAGCAATTTATTTGTTCAGTGTGCCCTTCCTGGTGAAACTTTTCAATAAATAAATAAAATAAAAAAGTAGGCATATTGCACAGTACTTGGGGGAAGGAAGGCCAGGTGGTTGTTGCAATATAGTTGAAGCACATATGTTCTATCTCGATTTTATTCTGGGGATTTTCAATCCCCTACCTTTGATTTCTTGCAATGAATAACCTGTCATACTTGGTAGTATTTTATCTGTCAAATATTCTGGAGCCAAACTCTTCATACACCTGTATTTTATTTCATTTTTGTTGACCAGGGAATGAGGACTAGACAATTCTGCCTATTTTCAGCCTAGTCCCAGGGAGGGGGATACAGATGGATGCCAATTGACATTGAACCAGATTAAGCCATTGGTGGTATTATTAGTGATTGTATAAAAAGTTATTCAGGAGTCTCTGTCTAATAAGTTCCAAAGATGCCCAATTTACTTGGAGAAGAATATTACAATGATAGTATAATATATGTGGTCCTGACAATCCTAGTATAAATCTTGTTAATCTGCACCGGAGTTTGTCGAGCTTCTGTACTGTATACTTATTTGCAGAGCGATAAATAATACTTGCATAATCTATTAATGGAGTTATAACTGTGTTTACCAATTTCTCCTTAGTTTCACACGTCATACAATTTTTTATGTCTGTGGAGGACTCCTAGCTTTACGAAACCTCAGTACAAACGTAATCCACGTGAGTATCAAAACTCAATTTGGAGTCGACCCACAGCCCCAGACATTTGTAAGAATGTAACCCCTCACCTCTGCCTTTTTAGCAAAATGACAGGTGGCATGCTGTTGAAGCTGACAGCAGTACCTGGTGGGGATTGGGTTCGGGGAGGATGAGGTTTCTCAGCACAGGGGGACCTAGGGTTGGCTACTCTGCACAGGGGCACCCAAGTAAATCCGAACACAGGAAGCAATAACTGTAATGTCCAGAACCAGGAATGGGATTCTTCAGTGTGGCTTTTACTCACATCCTAGCTGAACAAACAAAGCATAGACGGACCCCCATGGGGCTACATTTCCTGGTAATGCAGATTAGAGACAACAGAACACTTTATCACTATTTCCAGCCCTCAGGCTCTAAACCCACCAGGCACACAGCCCGGACTTGCACGCAGCTTTGGGTACACAGCCCGACTTGTACACTCTTGGGTTTTCCCCACTGGCCCGGCTCCCCCGCCGGCCACTTGATCCGCAGTCCATTTGAGGAGTGAACCAATTATCCTGTTGTGGCTCCCCAACCCACACTAGAGTCTTCGACTCCTAGAGAGAATTTTTCTTACAATCCCATGTCTGGGTACTTCCCCCATCACTGGCCAAGTGCCTGAGGCAAAGTAGAAATCCACAGAAGAAATCCGTAGAGGTGGACCTGGTCACTAAAGATGGGGGGCCACCCACCTCCAGCTCCCATAGCCCATACCCAGCCATTTCTCTGGAAACTGCACAATTCCTTTACTGAACTTTTATGTAGATTAAAGGTAGTCATCTGTCACATCACCTCTACATATTATTTGCATCCCAACAAACTCTGGAACTTGAAACTATTTTTACTTTGCTTAGCCCATTACTCTAGGCTTCCCAATATTTAGTAGTTCAATCCCCACATTGTCACACAAGTCCCAGGGTGAAAATCATAGGCCCTTTTAGCCAGAGCAGACACTCGCCCTCACGTTGCAGGTGCCCCACAGGCGACTCACAAATTTTCTTTTCTCCCAAATAAATACTGGAACAAACAGGCAGCTTTTCCTGCACAAGTAGAACTAGGGGATTACCCCAGGAATCCGCAGGGAAACCTTCTCATCCCCCCCCCAGAGTGAGGGGGCACTGAGACCCGAAAACAGTGGTCTCCACCACTTCAGTAATCTTCTGTGTCTCTCTTTAAGGTGGAGACACACACCCTACTACTTAAAAGTAGCCCTCTGTCAGGGCTGAGGCTCCTAGAGCCTTCACTGAGCTGCTTTAACAGCAAGCTCCCTACTTCTCACACCACTCACTGAAGACTGACTTAAGACACTGACTTTAAAACTCCCAACGTTCTAACTAACTCCCTTTGCTGCAGATTCCAATGTGGCTCATGCAACTGCGAAAGTTCTATTGGTGATGTCATCCCTCACTCTCAGCTGAGACTGAGAACAGAGTGAGACAGTGTGAAACCCATTTAACTGATGTTTCACAAGCTGCCTTCCCTGCCTACCACTAGGTCTTACTGGGATTCTAGTAACCCCGGGTAACAAGGGGGTTACAAGAAGTAACCTGTTCTAGGGCTGTTCCCCTAAGAGATTTAACCATTATATCAGTAGACCCGGTACCATCTCCTACTGCATTGGTTTTAAATAAGATCAGGGTAGTTTTCTTTATGTCTATCACCAATTTATTCTCTGCTAAAACCAGCTTTCAAGATCAATAAATTGTTGTTGGAGCACTTTTTCTATGGTTCTACAATTTTTCTCATGGTAGAGAAGGACCGTGTCGTCTGCATATAATTTAGCTCAACATTCTGTAAGGACTCTTGGTAGCTCATCAATAAATATGATGAACAGAAGTGGCCCCAATATAGAACCTTGAGGTATGCCTCTGTTCACTTTTCTTGCATCTGATAATGTTCCGTGGGTAGTTACTACTTGATTATGTCCATACAAATATGATTTAAACCAGTGTATTTCCTCTATGCTAAATTCCTTTAGATCTAGTTTACATAACATTAATGGGCAATCCATTGTATCAGAAGCCTTAGATAGATCCATGAACACTGCCCCCATGTGCTGTTTATTATGCCAGTGGGGATTGGGCTCCCTCATCGGCAAGTGAACTTGGGAGAGGGCATGCCAACAGTGGGATTGGGCACCCCTGACGACTTTCATGGGGCCTGTGAGAGGTGGATGGCTATAGCCACCACGTTTCTTTAAAACAAATAAGACATTATGCCAACAGAGATTGGGCTCCCTCATCTGCAAATGAACTTGGGAGGGGGCATGCTGACAGGGGGACTGGGCACCCCCGTCGGCTTCGTGGGGACTATGGGAGGCAGATGGCGGCAGCTGTCACCATGTTGATTGAAATGGGACACCAGACAAGGCAAACTGTGATTTACTGCTGGAATAGAGGACCACCCCAGCAGCAAAAACAGCTGATTGTTAATGACGGGGAGCTCCCTGATTACAGCAACAAGTTTCTTTCAAGTTGGTGGCAGGCTACATTACTGCTGTCATGGACAGTGTGCTCCTCTATTGGTGCCACAGAGACCAGCCCCAAATGGACAGCTGGCATTCGCCACAACACTGCCGCACCTCCACAACTCACCACTACACAAGCTGCCGCAATATGTTTCCTGCGCATGTGCACAAGCAAACATAAAAATGACATCTGTCACATTCATGAGGTGCTGTGAAGAAACTGCTATGTTGAAAATTTGGGGTCAAAATATTGAAAATTATCGAAGTTACGATCCTGCATTCATAAATGTCAATGTAGGCTCATAACTTTAAACTATCTGAATATGGCCCACATTTTGTCTAAAGTGAAGAAAATGAAAGAGCTAACGTGGGAAGGGGCTGAGTTGCGTATTTCGCAGGATCTTCTCAAGTCTATCAAACTGAAGTGGGCCGAGTACAGTCACACCATCTCCAAATGAATGGTAGCTGGAGTTCACTTTAGGATGTTGTATCTTGCCAGGCTTAAGATCACGTATCAAGGGGCACCCAAATCCTTTGACTCAGAGGACCAGGTCAAGAAAGAACTGCCACTGTTCAGGCTCCTAAATGATGCATTTAATTGAAGGCTTCGACTTCACTATTTCTTATTGGATTTAAGTTCAGTATGGACTTTTCACTGACTTTTCATTCTGTGTTAATCGGGAGCTCTGCCCTGACAAAACCCCCACAGCCTGCTTTGATTTTTTGGGGGATCTAACCTTATCCACCAAGAGGTTCAACACCCTGCTGACCCTGTTTTCTACTTTTGCTGTTGTTAAGCTTCATATCCTTATCAACGAACTAATTTGACCTGAGACAACCTGGCGATACCCAGTTCTTGATAAGACTCCCAACCTTGATTTGTTACACCAGAGGTTGAGGCTTGGATGGAGACGCATAGTGTCTGTGGCACTGGCTATGAGGCAGACCCAATGGTGAGGTGAGGGGATTGCAGGTTTTGAGAGTGGGAGCTTCTCCGCATGTCACTGTTAGGACTTTTACGGCTTGGCCCTGGAACCTTTAAAGGTTCAGCTTTGCATGTCTCAGGGGCAGTTTGTGCTTTGGCACTTCGCCCAGGCTTCCTTCTTGACTTGGGCACTTGCAGCATCTATTTTACTGATGTGGCTGGTCTTTGCATCACCCCTCCCCAGACATTAATATTTAACGATACTGTAATCCGATGGCAGGTGGGGGTTGAGAGGGTGGGATGCTCCTGCCCCCCAGATCTATTTACAGTGATGGAGGGCCGAATAAATGAGTGAGCTGGCTTGGGGACAGTATGCCAAAGGGGGGGTATAAACCTGTAGTTGGCCTAGGCAGCCCCGAAATACAGGTATTTTTGACTGGAGGGATGTGGGTACTAGCGGACACTCACCCCATGGTGAGCCCTGGGTGGACCCAAAGTGGTTTGTGGTTGCTTTGAAAGGAAGCTTGACTTGAGAGACGAGTGGAGGACCCTACCTATTTCATGTAGGCCTGGTCCCGCCTTTCGCATTGTGGAGGCCTCAGGTCTGGACCTATAATGACATGGTGGGTATCCCAGCTAAGCCTTCAGTCGGTGGTCACCAAAGAATGTTTAAGGGAACTTCAGTGCCAGGAGCAGGCGCCTAAGCAATCTTGAGCAGACGCTTGGTCAACTTAGAACTTTTTCTTTTGATATAATATCATTGAAGTGGGGCCGGCTAATGGCATTTTGTTTTTCTAAAAGAGTTTTGTGTTACACTGGGGCATGAATAATATTACTATTTTAGCGGGGTTTAGACAGTGTTTAGTGTACTGCATTAGGATTACTTCAAGGAGAGCGGGGGGGGCAGATCAGGCTCTGCTCTGATGATAATGCTCATCAAAGGCCGGGTTAAAGTGGCGAAACAGCCATTAGGGCTGGAGGTTTCTTCCTTCTATATAGTTTTTCGGAGGAAGGGAGTATGGGTGGGGAGTGGGTTTGGTTGGGGGAGTGGGAGAGTTAAAGATTGTTTGTCTTTTAGGGAGGATGTTCTGAGTCAAGATTTGCTGCTCTTTTTTGCTGGGACATGAGTGGGAGGGGGTGGGCGAGCCAGATGTGTCAGAGTTCTATGACAGAGTTTCCCTACATGCCTTGAATGGTTTTAAAAGGGTGAAGGGGTTCAATCTCAGCAATTTTTGTTTGATTATACTCCATGAGCAGGCAATATAATTTTGTGAGCTGGAATATTAAAGGGGCCCAGGACCGCTGTAAACATACTACGATCTTAAAGCATCTCCACCAGCTGAGGGCTCATTTTGTCCGTCTCCAAGAGATACACCTCAACATCAAGCGAGCAGATGTTTCACTTTTGCGGCGGCTTTGGGTGGGGCAAGTCTATGGAGCTGGATCTTCTTCTAGAAGGGGGGGCACGGCAATCTTGGTGGCCAAATCAGTACCATTTGTGTTGACACAGGAATGGTGGGACCTATTAGGACACTTTGTCATCCTTCAGGGCACCTTGGAATCTTTTTCTATACTTACTGTACTAGTTCTTTCTATGGCCCAAATGCAGAGAATCCGCAGTTTTTGATTGATTTGATTTCAATGCTAGCAGTCAACCCTCCTAGGCTTACCATACTTGGAGTGGACTGGAATGTTGTGCCTCAATTGGAAATGGACCGTTCAACTAGTAGAAGAGTAGGCCTTTCCCCTGCTCAAAGGGCATTTAAGGACCTCATGGCAGGTACCAGGACTCTGGACGTCTGGCGCATTTTGAATCCCACGAGTCAGCAGTATATGTATTTCTCTCCACCTCATAATACTTTTTCACATATAGATTACTTCTTTTTGAGTGATGTCTCTCTTCCTGGGGTACTCAGAGCAGACATTCATTCCAGGGTCCTGTCTGACCATTCCCCAGTTAGCGTTTCCCTTTTTCTCAGACCGGGACTCAAGAGGGATTCCCTCTGGTGCCTTAACACACAACTGTTATGGAAGCCCTCTCTGGTTGAACACATTACAAACTTCATATCCTCCTTTTTGGAGATGAATAAAGGCTCTATTGCTAAGATTGATCTTGTTTGGGCTGCACTTAAATGTGCGCTTCAGGGGGAGCTTATTCGTGTGGCATTTACACAGGCTTGGCAAGGCAAAGCTTAGCTAAATTCTATTCTGGGAGACATAAAGCACCTTGAGCATTCCTTGCACTGTGCCTCCCCTGACTCCGAGTGGACAGATCTTCACCACCTCCAGTCTTGATATACCGACATAATGGCCCAAAAGGCAGAACTGTCCTTGCACCACACGCGAATGAATTATCTAGAGTCGGGTGAGACAGCAGGGAAGCTCCTGGCTCTTAGGCAGGCCGAAGCTGCCGGATTTATTCCTAGCCTGCACCCATCCTCTGATGAGGAGCCTACTTCCAACCCGAAAGAGATCATGGCAATATTCGGTCGCTACTATGAATATCTTTACTCGATCAAAGATTAATTTCCCCCTGATGATGCCAGTATTTCTAGCTACTTGGATTCAGTTACTTTACCCAGTCTCTTGCCCCAGCAGGTAGCAGGCCTCAGATCCTTCATTACCATCACCGAAATAGAACACACCATTAATCTCTTACCTCTTGACAAGGCCCCAGGTCCGGACGGATTTACAAACCACCTGTATAAGGTCTGTTGTGCCCAGTTGGCCCCGTTCCTGGCTGACATGTATAACTTCTGGTTTAGCAGAGGAGTGAGTGACCACGTCTTTTTGGAGGCATTAATAACCCTCATTCCCAAACCTGGCAAGGACCCCCTACTTCCTGGTAACTACAGACCAATCTCTTTAATTAATACAGATGTTAAAATCCTGGTGAAAATTCTGGCTTCTTGCCTGGCCCCGCTCATGGATGAGGTCCTTGGGTTTGATCAGGTGAGTTTCATGTCGGGCTCCTCCTCGGGAGATCACCTGAAGAAATGTCTGCACTTGATTTCAGCGTCGAGGGGGTCTGAGGTCCCTTCGGCCCTGGTCTCCCTCGGCACTGAGAAAGCTTTTGATAGAATTTCCTGGAATTTCTTATTCTCCGCCCTTGCCAGGTTTGGGATTCCCGAGGACTGTATTAAATGGGTTCAGATGATATACTCCAGTCCTTCGGCCAGGGTGTGGTGCAGTGGTTTCCTCTCAGCCTCGTTTCCTCTTCAACGCGGGACCCATCAAGGGTGCCCACTGTCTCCTCTCTTATTTAATTTCTACCTTGAACCCCTTATCTGTAGGTTGATCAGCTCTCCCAGCTTGAAGGGCATACAACTAGAGGACAGAAGATACCTTCTCTCAGCCTGTGTGGACGACCTACTGCTTCATCTCAAAAATCCTGCTTCAACTGTGCCTGTGTTGTTTGATGAGCTGAATTAATTCTCCAAAGTTTCCTTTTATAAGCTTAATCTCTCAAAATCCCAGATTTTCCCCCTTAATCATGATGCCATGAAAGCGGAGCTCTCTTGCCTGGGTTTGATGTGGGTACCGCACACCCTGACCTATCTGGGAATTAGGATTGCTAGGGATATACCTTCAATGATGAGGGAGAATTTTACCAAGCTAATTTTAACACTTAAAGCTGACATGGACAGGTGGAGTGCTTTGCCAGTGTCCCTTTGGAGATGCTTAAATGTCCTTAAAATGAATGTTCTCCCATGAGTTTTATATCCAATGGGTATGCTGGGCCCCTTCCTTCCCAAAACTTGGTTTAACCAATTGAGGAGATTGAGCAATAATTTTTTATGGTAAAACAAAAGTGTCAGAAGGGGATATGCCAAGCTTACCACACCTAAGCCATGAGGGGGTCTCTCCCTTCCATCTTTTTTCACCTATTATTGTGCCCAACATATTCGTAAGTTAGCTTAATGGGCCGATGACACCGTCACACATCAGGGTCCCTCTTACGCTCTCACCTGGGTGGAGACTGAATGTGCATTAGTGAAAAACATTCAAGTCTCCCTCCCAGCACTTCTATACCAATCCCCCTCTTGTCTTCCTTGTCACCTCAAAAATTCTCCCATAGGTTGTTCTCTCTGTGCTTTACACTAGGCACAGACTCACCTCTCCCTTAGTTGGCAAAACTCATTGAGTCAGCCTCTTTTTCGCAATCTCCACTTCTTGGTAGGTAACCGCACAATTCCGTGCTTGTTTTGCCATAAACTACAATACTGTACACTTGGGGACCTTTGTAACGGGACTCTATATTACCCTTTTCTTCTTTACAAGGAAAGTTTCAACTCTCTAGCATTGAGGTCTTTAAATATTGACAAATTAGATAGGCTGTTCTCACCTTCTTGGGCCCTAAACCCTGGGTTTTACCCAATGAAGACCTTCCTGCAGTACTGAAGGTGGCAAAACAACCACATGTGGTCTCAGGAGTAAATGAGCTTTTGCAAGTTCTTGACCCTGCACTTCCTAAGGGCATCTGTTAATATTGGACACAAACATTCTCCCTTCCAGATGAACCAGAGTACTGGAGTAAAATATGGGAAACTAGCTATAAATTCATCAAACAGGACAGACTGAGGCTTATCCAATTCAATATTATGCATAACCTGTACTATACCCCCGTTAAACTACACACTATGGGAAGGCAGGCCTCCCCCCTCTGTCACAGATGTGGGGGGTGGGCAGGCTCCCTTTTTCATATGGTGTGGGAATGTCCGAAAGTTCAAATCTTCTGGAGAGCTATTCAGCATGTCCTGGACCCGATTCTCAGCCTAGACCCCTTATTTATCCCAGAATCCTGCTTATCTATTTTTCCACAGGGAACACCTAAAGCTAGAAAAGCTCACCCAGCTCTAGTCACTGCCACTGCTAAGCTTGTCATACTTAGGCATTAGAAAGATGAAGCTTTACCCTCACCCTTAGAATGGTACCGTGAGATTTTACTGGCCATTCAACTAGAGAGGCATATTGTGAACATTCGGCACAGGATGCCGGCTTATAACTTATTATGGGAGCTTCTTTTGACTTTACTATCCCTGTGGCAGCCCTGATTACCTGTCACCATAGTTATCAATTCCTAGTAACCCTGACACACTGGCTTGAGGGGAGGGACAGGAGTGGGGGTGGGGCGGGATTGGGGAAGGGTCCTGCTGTTGGTTGTAGGCATCCTAGTTGTGGTGTATTGTGTTTGTCTTATTGTTATATGTCTGTTGCAGCTGTACTAGTATTACTAGTCAGCCCATCTGTATATGCTACTGAAATTTAATAAAGTATACTGAATAATAAAATAAAAGAAATCATGGATCCTTCCTCAGCTCCTAGTGAGCTCATAACTATCAAACCAGCAAGTAAGCCTTCTTCCAAGGTCTAAAGACAAAGACTCCTCAAAAATCTCAACAAGGAAACCCTAAATAACAGTCTATATTCTCTGTCATTGCTACGTTTAAGTACTGTTTTTTTGGGCCTCTTGCTGAACTTACCGTACAAGCCACTAGATCTCTGGTCTCCTGTTTTGCAACCTGGAGAATCCACACAATTTTTCCCAGATTTTGATCAATCATTCATCTTACTAATAATGGATTACAGAAAGCATCTACAGACCATTTCTTTCTCACCTTTCTCAGATTAAAAATGGTTGAAATTAACAGAGGAGTCCAATTTAACTTGTTGCTCTAATCAATATCCAGTTGCTGCAATCTACAGACAGACAACCTAACTCATAATCTTCTTCTGTACTTTGAGACCCACTCTATCTTGTCTGCAACTTGGTTCATTTTCAGTGTCAGAACACTACAGCCTCACCTGGGTCCAGATTACCCTTCCGGTTCTGGCCATTCGGTTACAGAAAGAGCAGACACTTTAGCATTTCCAAAGAATATTCCTTTTCGAATAATCTAGTTATGGGTCATTGGATATCATCCAGCAAGAAACACGTACAGTATATTACAGAATAATAATAATAATACTTTATTTATTTAGCACAATTCTAGCAAAGTGCTGTACATACTTAAAAGCATCATGAAACAAACAGTTCAATTAAAACTTTTACAAAATAATTTAAATACTTCAATTAAAATATCCTAGAATCCATATAAAATACTAAGTGCTGAATGCCTACTTAAACAAATATGTTTTCAAGCCTGTTTTAAAGCTCTTCTTTCCGGAAAAGACAAAGTACTGAGACCGCTCGGGTTCGGGTACTCAATGATCTCCTGATGGTGAGGGATCAAAAGCGCCATTCCACCTTGGTGCTTCATGACTTCTATTAAGCATTTAACACTGTGGACCATGGGGTGCTGCTCAAGCGCCTGAGAGTTATCTGTGGCCTGGCTGGTCCTTTTCTCGGATGGTTTCAATTTTTCCTAGTTGGCAGATCTCAGAGGGTGGTGTTGGGGTATTTTTCCTCTGATTCATTCTCTCTGCCGTGCTTGGTCCCTCAGGGCTTGGTGCTGTCCCCTATGTTGTTCACAGTATACATGCTGCCCCTTGGATACATTGTAAGATGATATGGGCTAAGGTTTCACTGCTATGCTGATGATACACAGCTCTGTCTGTCTTTCGCAGCCATCCAGAATAGTGCGGTCTCGATGTTTAACAGCTGTCTGGCAGAAATCCATGACTGGATGAAGTCCAGCTGGTTGAAACTGAATTCTGGGAAGACTGAGATGTTGGTGGTGGATCTGGGTTGCTGGATAGAGAGGTCGGCAGTGGGTTTACCGTCTGGGCTTTGGCTTGAGAGTGTACAACTACCTACCTCTGAATGGGTGTGTGATCTGGGGGTGGTTCTTGATGATGGGCTGATACTGCGTGCGCAGGTGTTGGCAGTTGTCAAGTCTTCCTTTTATCATCTTAGGAACATCGCCAGAATCAAGCACCTTGTTCTGTCCTGTGATTTGCTTACGTTGATCCACACCTTTGTGACTTCACGCCTGGACTACTCAACTCCCTCTACCTGGGGCTTCCAGGGGTTGATATATGTTGCTTGCAGCTGGTGCAGAACGCTGCGGCATGATTGTTGACTGGGACCCCTATTCTAGTCATATTACTCCCATGCTGCGTGATCTGCACTGGCTGTCTATACAGTAATGGATCACCTTCAAGGTCAGTCTTCTAACCTGATCACCCAAATTAATGTGCTTAACTAACCCTTAGGCTGCCAGAAGATTTAGAACGTATAGGTTTTTAGGCCATGTATACATGTCAGCAGCACAGCAAGGATTAATACTTTCATATATTTTCCTGTAACCTGCCCCCCCCCCACGCACACATTTGAATGCCTGCCCTCAAGTTCTGCTTGATCACACCGGATCAAACAGCTGGTGAACAAAGTTGCAAGAGATGATCTGCTCAAAGAAAAACAAGCATTTGACAATGCTGAATGTTTGCTGCTGGTATTGCTGTTATACCAGGTCTTGCTTGCACACATTTCTACATATATTTACCCAGGATAAAGCAGATGAAATGCAACATCTCATTTTCAGTGGTTTGCTGCTTTGACACATTGTTAGATTGTAATTACCCAGGACAGGACAGCTGAGAGTCAATATTCTACTTTTAAATGGGCTCCCACATTTTGACCCCAAATGTCCAACAGTCTTTTTATGAACTAACATTATGATCAAGACAGGTGTAATTTTTAAAATCTTATGGGAAAGATGATTTTGTTATGTGACTGTGGAAACAAGCTTGGGGGGGGGGGGTGTTTGAAAAATGTCACTTCCCATGTTCAGGAGGTGGGGTAGTAAAAGGAATATGTTGAACATTAGGAGCCAAAATCTGCAAAAAATAAAGTCATGAGTAAATGTTGGAACATTTCTTTTCCTCATAACTTAGTTGGTTTTTCACATTTTAACCCCACATTTTCAACATAATCTTTTTATGACCCTTCCTTCTGAGCAAGACAGGAGTAGTTTATAAAACAATGGCTGAAACATCATTTTGCTCCACAAGTGTTAAAACACATTTTGGGCAGGATTTGAGAAAGGACAGCTGTCACATTCATGAGGTGGGGTGAAAAAATGGCTATGCTGAAAAGTTGGGGGTCAAAATATTGAAAATTACCACAGTTATAATCATGTGTTGAAAAATTGCAACGTAGACTCATAACTTTGTTGCTTTCTCGTATTTTTATCCCAGATTTTCAACATAGCCTTCTTATGACCCCACATAGCCTTCTTATGAGCCCACCTCATGAACAAGGGTGGAGTACATTTTCAAATCCAGCCGAAAAGGTGATTTCACACTACAAGTGTGAAAACACATTTTGGCCAGGCTATAAAACAAGCATTTGTCAATGCCAAATGTTTGCTTGCTGATATTAGCATTGGACGCCCGGGAATCAGACAAATGCAGAATGGGAATGGCAGTGAAGTATTGAACTCACACCAACCCCACCTCCACCCTACAGAAATGGACAGGCATTGGGGTGTGCCTTTGGGTCGTCGCCCATAATGCTCACGGCATTTCACCTCACCCTATCCTGCAGACACCGACAAGTGCTGAGGTGTGCCTTGTGGTGTTCGGCTTTACAGTCACCCCATTTCATAAGGACATACACTGAAATGGGTGCAGCATAGAAGAATGGGGTGAATTCTTGATCCGAAGAGTCCAAGGCACACACCTCAATGCCTGTCACTGGCTTCAGGGTGGGGTGGAATGGCATGAGCATTACAGCTGGCAGTCCAAAGGCACACCCCTGATGCCTGTCAGTCTGTACAGGGTGGGACGTTATGGTTACATGGAAACATAGAAACATAGAAGTTGATGGCAGATAAGGACCGCAAGGCCCATCCAGTCTGCCCATTTTTTCTACCTTATGAATGTGCCATAGGCCTTTACCCTGTTAATGGCCTATCTATTTACACTCATCTGTATTGCTCCCTTATGCCTATCCCATGCCTGTTTGAAGCCCTGAGCTGTATTCATACCCACCACTTCCTGAGGTAGGCCATTCCATGAATCCACCACCCTTCCTGTGAAAAAGAACTTTCTCACATTACCCCTTAATCAGTTTCCCTCTAATCTCGTGCTGGTTAGAAACCCTAACGCCCTGGGCATTTGTTGGTATTTGCACCACAAATTTTCAACATGGTATTTTTGTAACCCTCACCTCATGAAAGCATTTGGGACCTCTGCTCATGAACAGTGGCACTGTGATTTTGTTAATCTCTCTCAAACATTGATTTCTCACAGCGACTGTGCCATTCTGCACCAGATGTGTGAAAACACAGTTCAGGCAGGATGTGAAAAATGACACCTGTACCATTCATAGGGAGGTGAGAAAAGATGGCAGCATTGAAAATCTGGAGTGAAACCAAAAAATAATGCTCGAAGTTCTGAGTGTACGTGGAAACTGCGCAACACATGCTTGTACCGCAGTCATTTAGTGGAATTATTTAACCAAATTTTCAACTTATGCATTTTGTGACCTCTGCTCATGAACGCTGCCACTATGATTTTCTTAATCTGCCCCAAACATTGATTTCTCACAGTGATCGCGCCATTGTGCGCCAGATGTGCGAAAATACATTTTGGGCAGGATGTAAAAAATGACAGCTGTACTGTTCATAAGGGGGTGTGCAAAGTTGACAATGTGGAAAATCTTGAGTGTAAATATTACAAATTCTCAAAGTTACGAGTGTGCATGGAAACTGCGCAATGCACCCTTGTAGCATAGTCATTTTATGGACTTTTGGCACCAAATTTTCAACATAGGTATTTTGGGACATCTGCTCATGAGCAGTGTCACTGTGATTTTCTTACTCTGTCCGAACACTGATTTCCCACAGTGACCGCGCTATTCTGCACCAGAAGTACGAAAACACATTTCGGACAGGATGTGAAAAATGACAGCTGTACTGTTCATAAGAAGGCATAAAAAAATGCCAATGTTGAATATCTGGAGTGAAAATACTACAAATTTGTGAAGTTACGAGTGTGTGTGGAAATGGAGCAACGCACGCTATTAACACAGTCAAATTTATGTTGATTGCGCGTAGCGCAAGAAACATATTGGCACAGCTTGCTGAGAAGCAGGATGTGGAGGCACGGCACTGTTGTGGCCAATGCCCCACAGCCTGCAAAGGCTTGTCCCGCTCTCCAATGCCATTGCAGGCTGCTGGTGACAAGTTTGAATGTTCGCACCAACTTGTGACAAATCCCAGTCGCTGCTAACTAGGGCCGCCTTGTCATTCCAGTGTAAGCAACCTGCAATGAGGGAGCGACCCGTCATTGCAGGGCGGATCTAGCAAGCCTGATATTGTTTGTGAACATGGCGGTGTGTTGCTGCCCTGTTCACAAACAATATAACCCCCCCCTCAATGTTTATCTGCCGATGGGGGAGCCCACTCCCTGTCGGCATAATGTGCCCCCCCATTTCAGTGTCTGCCGACGGGTTGCCCAATCCCCGTTGGCAAAAAGGAATTATCCTCCCCTTTATTTTCCAATGGGGTGCCCAATCTCCGTTGGCAGAAAGGACCCCCCCCCTTATTTGCTGACGGGGTGCCCAATCCCCATTGGCAAAAAGGAATTATCCTCCCCTTTATTTGCCAATGGGGTGCCCAATCCCAGTTGGCAGAAAGGATCCCCCCCTTATTTGCTGATGGGGTGCCCAATCCCCATCGGCAGAAAGGATCCCCTTGTTATTTGCCAACAGGGTGCCCAATCCCTGTTGGCAGAAAGGAATCCCCTTTGTTATTTGCCAATGGGGTGGCCAATCCCCGTCGGCTACAGCCCCCCCATAAGCTAGACTCAGTGGCATGCTGGGAGCCCACCCCAGTGTGCCAAATGCCCCAGTGAAGGTAAAACTGTCCAGTGTTGTCTTTTTTTTTTCCTGCAAAGAAAAACAGTCCCTCGCGGTCTCCCAGACCCTCCTGCAACCCGCGCCCACCCACTGCGCACCCTGCCTTCCCACACCCCCACCCCATACTTACCTCCGGAGTCCAGCGTGATAATCTTCGTGGACCGGAACAGGTCTGCATTCTTCAAAGCCGACCGCAAACTGAGGAAATGCTGGTAAGCTGTGTAATGGAGTAAATAGGGTTTTTTCAACTTTGCTGCATATCTCAGGCATTTTTGGGAATTTTTTCACCAAATTTTCAACATGGGGTTTTTGGGACCCCTCCTCATGATTGCTTGAACTGTCATGGCATTAATCGGCCCTGAAAGGTGATTTTGCTGTCACTGTGCGGAATCACCTTTGGGGGTTGATTAATGAAATGACAGTGCCAGTGTTCATGAGGTGGGCTCTCAAAAACCCTATGTTGCAAATTTGGTGGGAAAAATCCCAAAAATGACTGTTTTACAAGCGTGCGCTGCACAGTTGCTACGTATGCTCATAACTTCATGAATTTGTAATATTCTGACGCCAGATTTTCAACACTGGCATTTTGTCACGCCTCCTTGTGAACAGTACAGCTGTCATTGTTCGCATCCTTGCGGAAATTTGTTTTCACGCTTCCGGCGCAGAATAGTGTGGTCGCTGTCAGAAATCAGTGTACGGGACAGATTAAGAAAATAACAGTGACACTGTTCATGAATACAGGTCCTGAAATGTCTATGTTGAAAATTTGGTAATGATACTCCATAAAATGACTGTGTTACGAGCGTGCGTTACGCAGTTGGCACACACGCTCATAACTTCCCGAATGTATATTTTCATTCCAGATTTTCAACATTGCCATTTTCTGACACCTACTTATGAACAGTGCAGCTGTCATTTTTCTCATCCTGGCCGAAATGTGTTTTTGCCGTTCCAGCGCAGAATAGCGCGGTCACTGTGGGAAATCACTGTCCGGGACAGAGTAATAAAATGACAGTGATACTGTTCATGAGCAGAGGTCCTAAAATGCCTATGTTGAAAATCTGGTGATGATGGCCCATCAAATGACTGTGTTACAAGTGTGTGTTGCACACTTTCCACACACTCTTGTAACTTTGCAGATTCGTAATATTGTCATGCCACATTTTCAACAATGGCAATTTTTCACACCTCCTTATGAGCAGTGCAGCTGTCATTTTTCACATCCTGAGAGAAATGTGGTTTCACAGTTGCGGCACAGAATAACGCGGTCACTGTGGGAAATTAGTGTTCGGGACAGACTAAGAAAATGACAGTGGCACTGTTCATGAGCAGAGGTCCTAAAATCAGTATGTTGGAAATTTGGTGTCAAAACTCCATAACATGACTGTGTTACAAGCATGCGTTCAACTGTTTCCACGCACCCTTGTAATTTCACAAATTTGTAATATTTTCACGCCACATTTTCAACAGTGGCATTCTTTCACACCTCCTTATGAACAGTACAGCTGTCATTTTTCACATCCTGGCAAAATATGTTTTTGCACTCCTGACGGAGAATAGCACAGTCGCTGTGGGACATCAGTGTTTGGGATAGATTAAGATGGAATGAGTGAGAGGGGGGAGTGACCGAGCTCAGCCGAGCTCTGTCAGGACTGCTCTGGATTTGTTTGTGGGCAGAAAAAAGCCCCAACGCAAGAGGCCAGTACAAAAGGGCAGCCTGCAGCTCTGGAAGAAACAGAACGAGAGAGTGAGTGAGGGAGGGGGAGTGAGCGAACTCACCGAAGCACTGTCAGGACTGCCATGGATTTCCTTTTGGCAGAAAAGGGCGTCAATGCAGGCAGGGGCCCAGTAGAAAAGGCCAGCCTGCAGCGGTGGGAGAAACAGTACGAGTGAGTGAGACAGGGGGACTGAGTCAGCTCAACTGAGCTTTATCAGGACTGCTGCGGATTTCTTTGTTGGCACAAAAAGGCATCAATGCAGGCAGGATCCCCGTACAAAAGGGCTGCTTGCAGCGCCACGACAGAATGAGCGGATGACAGAGGGAGACTGAGCAACCTCAATGGAGCTTTGTCGGTACAGCTGCGGATTTATTTGTGGACAGACAAAGGTGCCAATGCAGCCAGCAGCCCTGTACACAAGCTCAGCCTGCAACGCCAAGAGAAACAGAATGAGTGAGCGACAGAGCGGTAGTGAGCGAGCTCAACGGAGCTCTATTGTGATTGCTGTGGATTTCTTTGTGGGCAGAAAATGCGCCAAAACAGGCAGGAGCCCAGTACAAAAGGCCAGCTCACAGCGCGGGCAGAAACGGAACGAGTGAGTGAGACAGGGGGAGTGAGCGAGCTCAATGGAGCTGTGTTGGGACTGCTTCAGATTTCCTTCTGGCCAGAACAAGCCACCAATGCAGGCAGGAGCCCAGTACAAAAGGGCAGCCTGCAGCGGCAGGAGACACAGAATGAGCAAGTGAGGGAGGGTGACTGAGTGAGCTCAACAGAGTTCTGTTGGGACTGCTGCAGATTTGTTTGTGGGCAGAAAAAGGCAGCAATGCATGCAGGGGCCCAGTACAAAATGGCAGCCTGCAGTGGCAGGAAAACCAGAATGCGCGAGTGAGAGAGGGGGAGTGAGCGAGCTCAATGGAGCTGTATTGTAACTGCTGCAAATGGCAGCAATGCAGGCAGGAGCCCAATAGAAAAAGGCAGCCTGCAACGCCACCAGAAATGGAATGAGCGAGTGTGAGAAGGGGACTGAGCGAGCTCAACTGAACATTGTCGGGACTGCGGCAGATTTCTTTGTGGGTAGAAAAAGGCGCCAACAGATCCAGGAGCCCAGTACAAAAGGGCAGGCAGCAGCGCCAGGAGAAACAGAATGAGTGAGTGACACAGGGGGAGTGAGCGCCCTCAACGGAGCTCTGTCGGGACAGCTGTGGATTTCTTTGTGGGCAGAAAAAGGTGCCAACACAGGCAGGAGCCCAGTACAAAAGGGCAGCCTGCAGCGCAGCAGAAATGGAACAAGTGAGTGAGAGAGGGGGACTCAGCAGGCTCAACAGACCTGTGTTGGGACTGCTGCAGATTTCTTTGTGGGCAGAAAAAGCCACCAACAGCGGCAGGAGCCCAGTACAAAAGGACAACCTGCAGCGCCAGGAGAAACAAAATGAGTGAGTGAGAGAGGGTGAGTGAGCC
This sequence comes from Neoceratodus forsteri, assembly GCA_016271365.2. Lineage (NCBI taxonomy): Eukaryota > Metazoa > Chordata > Ceratodontiformes > Ceratodontidae > Neoceratodus > Neoceratodus forsteri. Next base: position 525,432,188 of record JADMNL010000023.1, read on the forward strand.
ATCTCAGCGCAGCTCTGTTGGGACAGCTGCGGATTTCTTAGTGGGCAGAACAAGGTGTCAATGCAGGCAGGAGCCTAGTACAAAGCAGCAGCCTGCAGCACTGGGAGAAACAGATTGAGAGAGTGACAGGGGGCAGTGAGCGAGCTCAACACACCAGTGCAATCACCATTTGGCATTGACAAATGCTTGTTTGGAACTGTTTCATCAAATTTGCAACATAGGCTTTTTGGGAGCCCATCTCATGAACAGTGACATTAATTGGTCCCAAAAGGTGATTCTGTGCAGTGACAGCAAAATCACCTTTCGGGACCGAATAACCAGATGACAGTCACTGAATTCATGAGATGGGGTCTCAAGAACCCCGTGTTGAAAATTTGATGCCAAAATTCAGAATATATTCACATAAATTGGAAAAAAAAATATTTATGCCATTATACAGCTTACCGACTTTTTTTCAGTTTGCAGTCGGCTTTGAAGAGTGCAGACGTGTTCCCGAAGCAACCAAGATTGTCGCTACGGTTCCAAAGGCAGTTGGGGTGAGATGTTATGGGAGGTAGGTGTGGGTTGGGGGATGGGGGAATCGCTGACGGGGGGGACCATTTTCTTATTTACAGGTTTAAAAAAATACAAACAACAAGGGAAGGTTTTCTTTATTTACAGCTGGTTTAGCATGCCGGGTTGGGCTCCCAGCATGCCACCTGAGTGTTTCTTGGGGAGGGTTCTGCAGCTGACGAGATTGGGCATCCCATTGACACATACAGAGTGTTTGGGGGGCGCATGAGCCGAGGGGGATTGGGCACCTCCCTCTGCACACAACACATGGGGGGGGGACATTATGCCGATGGGGATTGGACTCCTCCATCGGCAACTGAACTTGGGAGAGGACATGCCGACAGGGAGACTGGGCACCCAGTCAGCTTTCATGGGGCCTGTGAGAGGTGGATGGCGATAGCCACTGCCATGTTTGTTTAAACCAAATGGGACATTATGCCGACAGGGATTGGGCTCCCCCGTCGGCAAATGAACTTGGGAGGGGGCATGCTGACAGGGGGATTGGGCACCCCTATCAGCTTCATAGGAAATGTGAGAGGCAGATGGTGACAGCTGCTGCCATGTTTATTGAAATGGGATACCAGACAAGGCAAGCTGTGATTCACTGCTGGAATCAGGGACTGCCCCAGCAGCAAAAACAGCTGATTGTTAATGACGGGGTGCTCCCTGATTGCAGCAGCAAGTTTCTTTCGAGTTGGTGGCAGGCTACAATAGTGCTGTCATGGACAGCGTGCTCCTCTATTGATGCCACAGAGACCAGCCCCAAAATGGATAGCTGGCATTTGCCACAACACTGCCGCACCTCCACAACTCGCTACTACAGCAAGCTGCTGCAATATGTTTCTTGCACACGCACGCAAGCAAATATAATAATAAAACCTGTCACATTCATGAGGTGCTGTGAAGAAACTGCTATGTTGAAAACTTGGGGTCAAAATAATGAAAATTATCAAAGTTACGAGCCTGCATTCATATATGTCAATGTAGGCTCATAACTTTGTTGTTTTTTTAATATTTTTATCCCAAATTTTCAACATAGCCTTCTTATGACCCCACCTGATGAACAAGGGTGGAGAAAATTTTCAACTGCTGCCCAAAAGGTGATTTTGTGCTACAACTGTGAAATCCCCTTTCAGGACAGATCTGCCTAATTTCACTGCCATTGTTCACGAGGTGGGGTCCCAGAAAAGGCATGTTGAAAATGTGGGGCACAAATGTTCAAAAATGACCAAGTTATGCCATTAAGTTCAAAACCCCATTGAAATACATTGAATTACATGCCAGATTTTCTCAGTTTGTAGTCCAGCATTGAAGACTGAAGATGTGTCTGTGTTTCAGAGAGGATTATGGCGTTGGACCCCCACTGAGTAAGTAAGGGTTTGGGTGGGGTGGTGGGTGCTGAATAAGAGGGTCAGGTGGGGGGACAGTAATAGCAGCAAAGGACATCGATGGATGTTTTTTTTTACAGGGTTAAAAAAAAACTATGAGGGACAGTTTTCTTTATTTCAGGTGGTGACACTGGGGAAGTGGGCACCCCAGTGTCAGTGTTATGTTTGGCAGCACTGGGGGTGGGCTCACTGGTGCTGCATAACTAAAATGGGCAGGGTGGGAGTAGCAGCTGGCACAGGGGATTGGGCACCCCTGTGCCAGAATATTGACATGGTTTGGACTTGGGGGGGGGGGCAGTTATTGCAGCAGCTGCAAAAGACATTGATGAATGGTTTTCTGTTTTACAGGATGTGTGTTAAAACAATCATTTGTCAATGCCGAATGTTTGCTTGCCGGCATTGGCATTGTAGGAGTTAGAGAGCTGCATAATGGGAATGGTAGTGAAGTATTGAACTGAAGCCAATCCCGCCACCACCCTGCAGAGACTGACAGGCATAGGGATGTGCCTTTGGGTCGTCAGGCATAACGGCCATGCCATTTCACCACACCCTACCCTGCAGACACCGACAAGTGTCACGGTGTGCCTTGGGGTCTTTGGCCCTTATGCTCACCCCACTCCATCAGGAAATAAGGTGAGATGGGTGCTGTATAGGAGAATGGGGTGAACTTTGGGGCCGAAGAGTCCAAGGCACACCTCAATGCCTCTCGCTGGCTGCAGGGTATGGAATGGTATGAGCATTACAGGCGAGAATCCCAAGTCACACCCCTGATGCCTGTCAATCTCTGCAGGATGGGGCGTTATGATTGGAAACCCTAACATCTCAGGCGTTCACTGGCATTTTCACTCAAAATTTTCAACATGGGTTTTTTGTGACCCCCTCCTTATGAACAGTGGCAATATCAGTTCGTTAGCCAAAAGCTGATTTTGCACAGCGACTACGCCATTTGGCACCACAGGTGCAGAAACACATTTCGAACAGATGAGAAAAATGACAGCTGTACTGTTCATGGGGAGGTGGAAAAAATGGCAATATTTAAAATCTACAGTGAAAATATTAAAAAAACTGGTGAAGTCACGAGCGTGTGTAGAAACTGTGCAACGCACACCCCTAATGCAATTAATTTGGGGATGTTTTACAACAGATTGTCAACACAGGCATTTTGGAACCTCCGCTCATGAACAGTGTCACTGTGATTTTCTTAATCTGTCCCGAACAGTGATTTCCCACAGTGACCACGCATTTCTGCGCTGGAAGTGTGAAAACACATTTTGGCCATGGTGTGAAAAATGGCAGCTGTACTGTTCATAAGGAAGTGTGGAAAAATGGCAGTGGTGAAAATCTGGACTGAAAATTTTAGAAATCAATGAACTTACGAGGTGCGTGGAAACTGCGCAATGGTCGCTCGTAACACAGTCATTTTATGGACTTTTTTCACCAAATTTTTAACATAGCCATTGTAACACCTCTGCTCATGAACACTGTCACTGTGATTTTCTTAATCTGTCCTGAACATTGATTTTGCACACCGACTGTGCCATTGTGCGATACATGTGTGGAAACACATTTTGTGCCAGATGTGAAAAATGACAGCTGTATTGCTCATAAGGAGGTATGGTAAGATGGCAATGTTGAAAATCTAGAGTGAAAATAGTGAATATTCACGAACTTACGAGCATGCGTAGGAAGAGCGCAACGCATGCTCGTAAAACAGTCATTTTGGGGAATTTTTTCACCAAATTTTTAGCATAGCCATTTTAACACTTCTGCTCATGAACAGTGTCACTGTGATTTTCTTAATCTGTCCCAAACATTGATTTCACACACCGACTGCGCCATTGAGCGCTACATGCACGGAAACACATTTTGGGCAAAATGTGAAAAATGACAGCTGTACTGCTCATAAGGAGGTGTGGTAAAATGGCAATGTTGAAAATCTGGAGTGAAAATATTGAAAATTTGCGAACTTACGAGCGTGCGTAGGAACAGCACAATGCATGCTCGTAAAACAGTCATTTTGGGGAATTTTTTCACCAAATTTTCAACATAGGGTTTTTGAGGGCCTACCTCATGAACAGTGACACTGCCATTTTGTAAATCAGTCCCAAAATGTGGTTCCACGCAGTGACCGTGAAATCACCTTTCAGGGCCGATTAACAAAATGACAGTGACAGAATTCATGAGGTGGGGTCCCAAAAACCCCATGTTGAAAAGTTGGTGAAAAAATTCTAAAAAATGCCTGAGATATGCAGCAAAGTTGAAAAACCCCTATTTATTGCTTTATACAGCTTACCGGCATTTCCTCGGTTCGTCGTCGGCTTTGAAGAGTGCAGACGCGTTCCCGGACACTGAAGATCGTGCGGCAGACTCCGGAGGTAAGTATTGGGTGAGGGGTGTGGGAGGCAGAGTGCGCAGAGGGTGGGTGCGGGGAGCGGGGTCAGGACAATCAGTGAGGGAAGGTTTCTCTTTAGGTTTCTTTGTTTTCTTGGATGCGCGGACTTTTGCCACGCTGGGTGGGCTCCCAGCATGGCAAATATGAAGCTGTTTGAGGAGGGGTACAGTAGAGGCCGACCGAGGATGGGCACCCCGTCGGCCATACAGACTGTTGCCACACTGGGTGGGCTCCCAGCGTGGCACCCGCTTCTTTTGGGGAACATTGGAGCTGACGGGGATTGGGCACCCCCTGCGGGCCATACAGTGTGTGGGGAGGACTACATTAGCACACAATATGCGTGTGTGTGCATGTGTGGGGGGGAGCGCATCCAGGTGGCTATTTTCTTTTAAGTTGGTGGCAACGTCCGAAACTACCGTCACTGGCTGTGTCCCCCATTATTGGTGGACGTCACACATGCCCCAAGATGCCGTGCTGGTATTGGCCACAACAGTGCTGTGCCTCCAGAACCTGCTTCGGCACCAAGCTGCTGCAATATGTTTCTTGCGCTGCATGCAAGCAAACATAAAAACTACATGGGAAAGTTTTCTTTATCACAGTTGGTGACACTGGAGGATTGGGCACCCTTAGTGTCAGTGTTATGTTTGTGGGGGTAGGTGTGGGGTGGTGGGTTCTGAGTGGAGGGTCGGGTGGGGACAGTAAGAACAAATTACTCACCATAGTAATGTTGTTTCTTCTAATGGAGTCTTTGTATTCAGACATAATGCAGTTAACCCCAGCACTTGAACTGCCCCAGACAGGAAAGAGTTAACTCTATGCAGAAGCATAGAATGTTGAGCTCGAGCTCGGTTTTCAGATCTCTGTCTGTGGTACTTCCCAGTGTAACCATCAGATTCTTACGAGCAAACTAACTAATATACTATAGTATGGAAATTGTTCAAAATATAGCCAGAGGGCAAAAAATTTCTTTTTGGGCCCCAAAAGACTAAAGTCGAGAACCCAAGAAGGAAAGGTAGTGACAATATTTAAGTAAAACACCAGAAAATATCTACCCCACCCAAGAGGGAGGGTACAAGGTACACCCCTGAGGTGCAACACTGTACCTGCCAGCCCACTTCCCAAAACTAGGTTCTGAGAGGGGAGGCAGAGGGGAAGGTATGAATACAGCAAGACTCCATTAGAAGAAACAACATTACTATGGTGAGTAATTTTTTCTTCAAACAACATGAAGTCTTGCTGTATTCAGACATAATGCAGGCTACCAAGCTGTTCCCTATGGAGGAGGGAATGCAGAACCTACTTTGGGAAGAGGCTCTGCAGTACTGCTGTACCAAACCTAGCATCACTCCTAGCCTGGCTGTCCAGGGAGTAATGCTTGGTGAAAGTATGTATTGTTTTCCAGGTGGCTGCTTTACAGATCTCTAACAAAGGTATATCTCTGGCTGCAGCTAGAGAAGCAGCTGTACCCCCTAGTCGAGTGAGCCCTCAGGCCTGAAGGGGACGTCCTACCCAACTTGTCATAACAAAACTGTATACAAGAAACAATCCACCTGGCAATAGTTCTCTTAGTGGCAGGCTTACCTTCTCCACTTCACCATAAGTGAGAAACAATTGAAGACAGTCATTTCTATGTGCCTTAGTATGCTCATTGTAGTAGCTAAGGGCCCTCTTAACATCCAGACTGTGTAACCTTCTTTCACCTGAAGAAGAATGGTCAGTGAAAAACACAGGGAGAGATATAGACTGGTTCAGATGAAAATCTGATACCACTTTGGGCAAGAACCTCCAATTGGTTCTTAGGAACACTTTGTCCCTATGGAAGAAGATGAAGTCAGGTTCCACTGACAGAGCCTGTAACTCACTAATCCACCTGGCAGAAGTAATAACAACCAGGAACACAGTTTTCCAGGTCAAGTACTTCAATTTGGCTGAAGCCAGAGGTTCAAAGGGTGGTTGCATAAGCTGAGCTATGCAGACATTAAGATCCCAAGGCAGAGTGGGCTCCCTAAAGGGAGGGTTAATGTGAACCAGACCCTTGAAAAACTTTCTGAAAACAGGATGAGATGCCAGGGAAGAGTCCTTCCCTGCTGAGAAGAATGCAGAGACAGCTGCTAGATGAACCTTCAGGGTGGCAGGCCTAGGGCCTAAATCATTGAGATGAACTAGATAGTCTAAGGTTGTGGAAATGTCTGCAGAATTGGGCAGGATGCCTTTCTGAGAGCACCAAATACTGAACCTTTTCCATTTGGAGTTGTAAGTTTTTCTAGTGGGAGGTTTCCTGGAGACCTTCAGAATATCCAGAACTCCCTGAGAAAGATGTAGAGCTGCATATTCTAACTCTTTAAGAGCCAGGCCTTGAGATTGAGAGACTAGAGATTGGGGTACCAGATCCACCCCTGGGAGGAGGACAGAAGATTGTATGTCCTGGGCAGAGACAGGGGACATGACACTGACAAGGACAGCAGTAGAGGATACCAAGTCTGTCTGGCCCAATCTGGAGCCACCAGTATCACTGTGCAGGGTTGAGTCTGATCTTGATCAGAACTCTGAACAGCAGAGGGAAGGGAGGGAATGCATAGAGAAACCTGCCCTTCCAGTCCAAAAAGAGAGCATCCTGGGGAACCGTCCCCAGAACTGGAGGTCTGCAACAAAACAAAGGAAGTTGATGATTGTCCAGTGCTGCAAAGAGATCTATCTCTGGAGTGTCCCACCTGGAGAAGATGACCTTCAGGATGTGAGGATCCAGGGACCATTCATGGTGTCCCTGTGAAATTCTGCTCAGAGCATCTGCTAGTACATTGTCCTTCCCTGGAAGGTGAACTGCTACCAGAGAAGTCTGAAGAGAATAGGCCAGAGACCACAGCTTCATGGCTTCTGTGCACAAGGCCAAGGACTGAGTGCCTCCCTGCTTGTTGAAGTACCACATTGTGCTGGTGTTGTCCGTTCTGACTTGGACCACCTTGCCCTTGACTGAATCCGAGAAGCTCTGCAGGGCTAGGAAAACTGTCCTGAGTTCCAGGAGATTGATATGAAGGAGAGACTCCTGTGGAGACCAGAGCCCCTGAGCTGTCAGGGCTCCCAGGTGGGCTCCCCACACTGGGAGAGAAGCATCCGTAGTTAGAATTACTGATGGGACTTGAGGGAGAAATGGAACCCCTTGTCTGAGGTTGTCCTGGTCCAGCCACCACTGGAGAGCTTGGACAAGAGTCTGAGTCACTGGAATCAGTTTGGTAAGTGAATCCTTCTTTTGAGACCAAAAAGACCTCAGGTGAAACTGAATGTCCCTCATCTGGAACCTTGCTCCCTGTACCACTGCCATGGAAGCTGTCATGTGGCCCAGGAGCTGGAGGGACTGTCTTGCCGGACGGAAGACCTGAGGTCGAAAGGAGGAAGCGAGATCCACTAGGGCCTTTACTTAGTAAAACAGGAGAACTGAGCAGGCAATAGGAAACAGGATGTGGAAGTGAGATTGGAAGAGGGAAGGATCATTTTTGAGACAGAGAGAGGAGGGAAGAGAGACTGTACCAAATGGTAGGGGAAGAAGAGAGGAAGGCTGTCCTGCTGATGGTGTAGAGGGAGATAGACGGTAAGGAGTTGTAGGAGCCAAACGTACTGTATATGCAGGGAAGTAAGTATCTAAGAAGTTAGAAAGGTGGTGCTGGTACTGCTCTTTGCATAAGCTGCTATATTAATAAAAATTGAGCACATTGAGGAGATGCACAATTTTCAGCAGTGTTGCAGTCTATGCAAGTAGTGATATGAGCGTCAGAAGACATGGACAGAATGATATCACTGGTTGGTGTACCTGTAAGCGGGTCGCTGTGGATGTTGACAGTTGCTACCCTTGCCCTGTGGCCTCAAGGAAAGGTTCCAGGTCTGGGGTCAATAAACTCTTGACTGAAGTTTTGCATCTAAGGTTTTAAGTAAATTGTGTGGTGCCTCCACCCAAAGAAAAGGTTGAAGTGGCTCTTGTGTAAGTATAGTAAACCTCCCTTGGGATGCAGTACCTGCACACCTCCCCCACAGGATCATTCCACCCATGAACCACCACAGTGCAACAACAGTTCACCACAAAGCATGCAACTTAATGCTCTTAATATGCAGCCAGACAGTGATTAGAAACAAATCAATGGGGTTTCTTTGGGACCGGTGTCGGGAACAAGCATTGGTCAATGCCTCAACGTTTGCATGCAGGTTTTGTAGTGAACTTATTATGCTTAGTTAGTAAAGGAGGATAAATTAATTTAAAGATGGACTTCTACTTTTACATTTTTGCAATGTATATACCCAGTATAGTCCAGCTGAGATGTAACGTTACATTTCTAGTGGGGTTCTGCCTTTACACATTTTTACAGCTGGATGGACTGACACATTGGGAGGTAAAGTGATGTGCTCAAGGTCACACAGAGAGTATTTGGCTCTAGCAGAGTTTGAACCAGCGATTTCCCAGTTTTAAACAGTGTTGTAAGTATTAGGCAACATTGCCTGCGGGGGCAGGAAAAGTCAGTAGCTGCCAGCAAGGTTTTGTTTTTATACAGTTTTTTTTTCACAGGCTAGGGCAGATGTGAGGAATTTTGGCAGCTATCATTCGGGTGTATCATCAACATTATCAGAGTGTATTGTGGTATCAACGTGTTTGTTGCATTAGTATGTAGTGAGATACTTACTTTCATCCCAGACCAAGTAATCAGCAATTCTATCGCATCCTGCTTCATGAGAATCAGCAGCATAGGAAATCCTGGCAGACAGTAAAGATTTAGAGTTTACCAGGTGATGGAGCAAACTCCCCACAAAGTACTAGTGAATGACTTGGCTAAGAATACATTAAAAAAGTAAAGCATTTAACTTACTTTTTTTGGAATCCGCAATTTGTTGATGGCAGGAAGGCGTCTTTTCATGCCTTAACACTACAGAGATCTGAGGTAATCCCACTAGGGAGCTGAAGACATCTAGGGTTCCGTCCTCTCATTTGTTATTTTCTGCATCTTGTCTGCTGATATGGCGCAGGGGGCTCAGTGGAAGAAAGAAGCAGTGCCGCAGAAGCAGCCACACAGCAGCATTTCAAATGACTGGCAGTGCTGTTGTTGTGGGGGGGGGTGATAGCATTAGGTGGATGATGTGCCATACAGTAGATCGGCAATGATAAAAAGACAAGTGGTGGCAGTACTGCAGGAAGGAGCACAACAGGAGGCAGAAGATGGGGGGGGGAGGGGTTGGCAGCAGAAGCTGAAAGATGTACTACAGAGCTAAGAGTCTTTCAGTTCACTTTAGCTGTAATTGACTGGGACCATGCTTGATTTAACACAAGATAAAAAGGCATGGATGCAATGAGCATGCATGTTTAGAGCGCATCTGACACTGGTTCTCTGTGGGCCAACTTTATTTAGCAGTTCTGTCAGGATGTGCCTACAGTCCCTTGATATACTGTACCATACACCCCTGATTTTATTTAAAACCCCATCTTGTTCCAAGATTTGCCTGAATTTAACTTACCATTGAATGTGCGTACCACCATATGAATCACAAGCCAATGAGAAGCTGATCTGAAACAGACTCCATTTTTATGTGAAGTTGTTCTCATGTGAGTGTTAAAATAACAAGAATGTGGTGTCACGTCACATAGGTGACTGCCAGTAGTGCAGGTGGGGCGGGGGGGGTGGAGGGGAGGTAGAAGATGTGATGTGGAGCAACAAAGATAAAAGAACTGGCGATGCTGGTATTAGTAGGGAGCACAGTGGGAGATCGGAGCTGTGCTGCATAGCACCAGTGCTAAAAGAACCAATGTTGCTGGTATTGCAGGGTGGGAGCACAGTAGGAAGTGGAAGGCAGAAGATTTTCTACAGAGCAGTAGTGATAAAAAAAACTGGAACTGCCATATTAATTTGGGAAGCCTGTTTGGCATCCGGTGGCTGAAGTCTTGATCAGGGCTCCTGCCTCTCAGGAGACCCTGGTACAGCTGGGACTGGCAACTAAAGTCTTGGTCAGGGCTCCTGCTCTTTGGGAGCCCAAGTACAGCCGTGACCAAGTGACCGAAGTCTTGTTAGGGGCTCCTGTTCCTTGGAGCCTGTGATACAGCCATGACCAGAAGCAAAAGTCTTGGTTGGGATTTCCACTCCTTGGAAGCCCCCAGTACAATGGTACAGGTTAGGGAGAGTGTGATGCGGGCACAGGGAATTGGTTGGGTGGTAGTAAGACCTTGCAGCAGCAGTGGGAAGAAGTGTGGTGTTGGAATGGGAAATTATATGTAAGCCCCCCAGTTCAGGGGCTTACTAAAAGTTACTTTTCTTGCCCCTGTAGGTGGTGCTAAGTAGCTAAGTAGGCCCAGGGTGATGCCCGCCTCTTGGGTGTGGTGATCCTGCTCCATAGGGTATAAAGGGTGAGGTAGAGCGTGATAGGGAGGCCGATGGGACTACAGAACACAAGTGTGGGCTGGGGTTCGAACCCAAGCCTGGGAGTTGCTGCCTATCTCAGCGGCGCTGGTTCTGCGCTCAGGTTTGGGGGGGTGGCATTCAGGGAAGTGGTCAGTGGGATGAGACCTGCATAGGAGTAGGAGCCATGGCCTGCAGTGAATTGTGTTCAGACCCGCCATGTGCTCTGTGGCACTGGGGTGGGTTGAGGCCCTGTCCGGAATGAAGCTGTGAGGCAGTGAGGGCACCACAGTGGTGGCAGGGCTATGACATGACCTATCCAGTGGTGGCAGCACCGGGTAGGTGGTACCTGTGTGGCACGCTGCCTTCAATGTTTTGGCAGCCTGCCGGGAGTGAGAGAAGCTGGGCCTACATTTTCCAGTGGTGAGTTTGGTCCAGGACCAGGGTGGGCCTCAGCATTACGCCTGTATGCTGCAGGACATATGGATGTATGAGGTAGATGGCTGTTGAGAGAACTCCCTGCCTGTGAGGTGGCTGAGTGTATGCAGGGTGTACAGCAGATTGGTACCAGGCTGAGTTGGAATTCGGGGCATGTTTGGGGGCCCTGGCATGTGGTTATGCCTTGGTGTGTTTTGCTGCCCATTTTCTGAGCATCTGGGCTCAGCCAGCTAAGTGGAGCTCATTTTTCCGGCCTGCCTAGGCCTAAGTTTTGTGCCGCAGCCCTGTGCTGTAGAAATTGCTTCTGTCATCCTTGTACCTGTCTCCATTGTGCCTATCTCCATTGTTCCTCCAGCCCCATGAAGCTGACTTTTTTATGTTCCACTATTTTAATTAATAACATTTTTAGTCTTTTAAATTTGGTACTCCTGTCTTGTCTGTGCTGCCTGTCTGCTAACTAGTTTGCCCATAGTTACAGCTCCATTGCCTTACCCGCCTGGTGTATCCAGTTGATTCCTTCATCTCGACATGCTGTGAAGTTTGTCTGCCCTTTACTCTATGGCCCAGATATTCAAAAGGGTTGCACATGGCGCAACAGTGTTGTGCCATGCACAACGCACTGATGCGCCCCGCCGCGATATTCAAAAGGGAAAAGTGCACCGCACAAATCCCTATGTGCTGGAGCGCATCAGTAATGTATGCAGGCACAGGTAGGGGGAGCATGCCCATGCATAACCTGCACAGCCCGATATTCAGCCCGGGATGTGCAGAGTCATGCATGCGCAACCCCTACCTGCGCCTGCACAAACTTAAGCCAAAAAAAAAGGAACAAATGATGGCCACCCACAGGTGAGCTGCCGCATTGCAGGGCACAACACGGCAGCTGCCACCTGTGGGTGGCCACCCGAGTTCCTGCCGCACCTGGCGGTGCCACTCCCATGCCTTATCGCGGGCATCTGTGTAACTAAATCCTACCTCCAATATCCCTGGTGGTCCAGTGGACCGCTATGTGCCCGATCGCAGGCATCTGTTGAAATCACACTGGTCCCCTGTAGCCCGATCGCGGGCATTTGTCTAAATGAAACCCCCCTCTAATATCCCTTGTGGTCCAGTGGACCGCTATGTGCCCAGTCACGGGCATCGGTATAGTAACCCCCCCGTCCAATATCCCTGGTGGTCCAGTGGACCGATCGCTGCCCGATCGCGGGCATCTGTAAATCATAAAATAGTCCTATTATCCTGGTGGTCTAGTGTACCCCTCCCCACCCGCCCACTGAGCCCCACCACTCCGCCTCCCCACCTGGTCAACCGTGGTCGGCAGCACCACCGCCTGCCACCCGCCGCCCGCCGACATGACAGCTCGTAGTTGCATGCCCATTGGTTCACAGCGTGAGCTATCGGTAGTCTATAATATATTGACATATCTCCAGATATGTGAATGATTCATTCACATATCTGGAATGTGTAGTATGGTATGGGCTGAGGAAGCCTGGCAGCCCGCCAGGTGAAACGTTAGTCCTTTGTATTGCTGTGTACAGTGCTGGTCTGCATTAAAATTTGGATTTTTACTTCCGCTTATAAGTCGTTTTTATTGTGCTGTGCGGGTGCTCATACTCATGCTTCCTTTCAATCATTATTTACAATATTTATTTATTTATTGAAATGTTTCACCAGGAAGGCACACTGAACAACAAGTTGCTCGTCTCCTGGTATGACCTGGGGGAGGGGTACAATTGGATGAATTTATATATTTTTTATATTTATATATTTCTGTTATGTATTGTTTTATTGGATTTCTGTGTATGCCCATGCCAGTGTTAATTCGGTAACACCTGATATGTGCGAGTATTATTGAGCGGTTCAATTTGAGCTACTCAATAATACCGCCTGCATTGACAGCGAGTGTGTAAAAACACAGAGGAGTGAAATACAGTGAGTGTAGCAGTGAGCTGCACTCACAGTAAAATAATGTTAGCATTTGTTTGGCCAAGCCCTGCCGAGCTAGCTGTTTGGCGTAGTTACTAGAGCGACTGCCACTGGAGCTGGTAGACCTGGGTTTGGGTCTACCTAGAGGAAAGATATTTTTTAAATTTTATTTTTTTGTCTTGCTTCTAAGTTCGCTCCCCCTGGAGTTTAGAACAGATAGATTGGAGGGTGCAGGGCCCCCCGCATAAACCTCTCCATGTGCAAGGGAATAAATGACCGTCGCTGTTTGCGGCAGTCGCTGGAATATTGCTCGCTCTCTTTGTTCAGGGCGGATATGTGTTTGCCCTTACTATTTGAAAAGATATCGGGCTTGCCTTTATTGCATAAAACCGTTAATTCAAGGCATAGGGAAAGACTAGATTTTTTAAAGGGGTGACCTTTTGACTCGAAGGTCATCTGTTTACCAGGAAGGGGAGATCTTAATTCTCAGGTTCTACAGTGATGTGCCAAAAGCCATTTACCTGCCATAAACATGCACTACAGAAGCAGATTGCTTGTGATCTCAGGAACTAAGATAGAACATCACATTGTATGCGGCCCAGGAATGTTTTTGCCAAGAAAATACCTTCCTAACAGGCCTGTGTGAGGTAATATAAAAAAAAAGGCACACATCCTTCTAACAGTGCTATGTAAACATTTATTTCCAGTATGTTACTGTGGAAATCTAGACGTCAAAGCTTAATTCTGAAGTTTCATAAGCCTTGCTGTGGGTTACTATTAGGGGAAATAAAATTAACTGTTTTTCTTATATTTATTTATTTATTGAAACGTTTCAACAGGAAGGGCCCGCTGAACAACAATTTGCTCGTTTCACAGTGCGTCCTGGGGGAAGGGTAACATGGGTAAAAATTGTAGCATACATAAACTACAAAATACAATCAACCAACAGACGTCAGTACAGTTTAAACAGTGATGTGAGACATGCAGCATCACAGCTGGTTCCATAGTGAACCATAATACGGCAACATATAATTCATCACAAAATGCAATACAACCAATTACATATGAATCATTTAAGCAGAAAAACAAGGCAAAGTAACAAAACAATAGGCTACAAGGGGACTGAACAAAAGCAATGTACAATAACTGCAATTTAGAAGTACATCCCTTGAGCAATCAGCTAGTCAATCAGCAGGACAGTTGGTGCACTCAGGAGAGAGTCAGCTTATAAAAGGTGGCTTATGTAGAATGAGTTGAGGGTAGTGCAGGGCATATGAACTGAGTGGATAAGGGAAGGTGGTGAAGGTTATATTTGGAAAACTGATGACACTGCAAATTTCAGAAGAATGGGTGACATCACAGGGTAGCTAGGATTGATAAGCTCATCCTTGCTGAGCACAAATGCCATTCTGGTTTTGGACCGTCTCCTGACACAACAGACTGTAGCTGCTAGAATGAGACTGAAACATTTACAAACCAGTGATTTTTCTGAACTGTTGAAAGTCTTCATAACAGGTAAGGGTGTAGCTACAAGGGTGCAGGGGGGTGCAATGGCACCCAGGCCCATGAGGTTTGAGGGGCCCAAATCATAATTTTGATGTTTATTCAAAACTGGGGAGGGTCCCTGTAACATTGCCTTACACCCAGGCCCTCTGGGAATTTGCTACGCTACTGATAACAGGTAGAGATGTAGGTAACCAGTTTTAGGGCGTTTATATATACTTACCAAATTTGTTTCCATACTGTAACCTAAATTTGTATATGTTCTCTTTTACTGCATTCATTTAATTATGTTAGTAAAGACTTTTGTTTTTCTAAAGAATTCTGCCCGTGTGAGAGTCCTTATATTGTATGTGTGACTGTAGAAGCTTTAGTACAAATTTGTGACAACTGTTTATGTTTAGAAGGGTCACCAAATAGCAACCAAATTGAAAACGGTCAGTGGGGACATCTGGACGGATTTTGGGGAGAATACCAGAGTCTCATGTGAGTCTGCTGGGGGGGTGTGAACTGGGCTATTGCATGTCCTGTAGGGTAAAGACCAAATCAGGTGCTGCACTGCTACCCGAAGAGGGTGTAACACTTGGGTCTTCCTCCTGTGTGCAATAGCCATGAAAAAGGGTCCATATTTGGCCACAAGACTCGAGACTGGTATTGTGCCCTGATCCAAAGTAAAGAGGGACACTCTGAGACCTGGTAGCGAGTGTTCAGTTGTAAGTCCAGTGAGCACTCTGGATGCACATGAAGAGGGTATCTCTGCTTTCCTCCTCCCTGTCACAGATTGCACTTAGGGGTAGGCACTGTGAGCTGAGTGATCTGACCCTCACGAGTGGCTTTGTGACATCCCCCACCAGCATTTTGGCTTCAGGACCCCTAGACACCAATGGAAGGTGGGTTACATATTTGTCCCAGTGGCGTGGAGGCTGGGGTGCTTGGCACCTCACCTCCTACCATGTCGGTAACCTGTGTTAGGAATCCAACAAGGGTCACTTGGGGGTGCCGGCCAGGGGAGGGAGGACTGAGCATTCCCAGGACAGCTGTGCTCCCTTGGGAAGGGGGCTGATAGCATCTTGCTGCTCATCTACCACCTGGAGGAATTCTGGTGCATCACAGTGGGGTTACATATGGGAGAGGAACCCCAGATGCAGGATGCTGGGAGAGTCTCCTTGAAGATGGAATATGCATAGTGCATGCATTACACACACTGTGAACCCTGGGGAGAAATCAGTGGAAAAATACCCCAGCCCAAGATGATTCCTGATGCCCTGTAGGCTCCCCATTAGTACTGGGTATCTCTGAGGAGGCCCTCTGATAGAGGTCAAGCAGAAGTGAGGCAAGCCCTGGAGAAGCTGGGTGATGGGGCTGGGGGGTGGGTCCAGTCAGATGGGGGCAGCCAGGCAATGCAAGTTGGACAAATGAATAATTGAAAAAAAGGAGTGGGGAATTATTAGCCCCATATTAGCCACATATTTGCCTCATAAGCAGATTGACACCTCAACCAATAAATCACATCCAAGTGGACAGGGAAACGTTGGCAGGTGGCAACCTCAATGATTCTGCCATGTGATGAGCTATAGCTTCCTGCACTACTAGTCATATGTTGGTATTTAAATGAACCCAGAGTCCCACTGTACCACTGGCTAACAAGAGGGTTTGACTGCTTTCTGCAGCCCTCACTGGCTAACAACCTGACACATCTACAGATTCCAATACTATCCCAATATGTTTCCTTACAATTTCAAGCAAACATAAAAAGAAGTTATGAAACACAAGGTAGCAAGATATAGGCCTGGCTGTTTCTCTGGTTCCCATCCAGACCCAGCCTAAAATTTTATGCAAGAGCTGCCTTTCTCTAACCCTCCTAGGCACAGCCAAATATATTTGCAACAGGGATGTGCAACCAGTGCCCTTAGAGGCTAAGCCCAAAATATGGTAGCCTGCCCCAAAACCACAGAATGCACAGTTCTTAAGCTTACCCAGCTCTTCTGGTGGGCACACCATTCTTCCCACTGATACCAGGGTATAGAACTTTAGATATTACTAGGAAGTTCCCGATGCTTCACTAGGTACTTGGCAATGGAAATAGTGCACACCCAATGGCACTGCATGCAGCTGGCCAGTAGTGGTGTATTTAAATTACACAGGCCTTTGTTGCAACTCAGACCTAAAACCCAAATGCTCTTACACCCCAATGAGTATCTGTAATCCTCGCCGGATGGCCTAGTCCATAGGGGTTCCCAACAACTTATATACAGAGTGACGCAGGACAAGCCCAGGTTTACTCATGGTTCTCCTTGACCAGGGGATCATCCTCATTTCACAGGATGCTGTAATGCAGCAGCCGAGAGTCCCTCTCTGGCTGGTCTGTCTCTGTCTGTCTGTCTCTCTCTCTCTCTCTCTCTCTCTCTGTCTCTCTTTCTCTCCCTCTCCCCTGCCAGCTGACAAAGAGGCTGTTCTTTCAGGCCAAGTCAGGCATCACCTGATCTCACATTCAGCAGACAATCTTCTTACGCAGGACAACAAAACCTGTGAAGCCCAAAACATGTTTGACTATCCCATCACCTTTTTAGCATCCCTAGGGGGTTGTGATGACTAGCATCAAGCAGCAGTATTGACTGGGCGGCTTCTCAGACTCAGAGCTACAGTCACAGACAGTCTTCATCTGCAGTGCACCAACATCTTGCTGTTCACAGATACAGCTTTTCAGGTTCAGATTGCACTGAGCTAGCATCCAATTCCCTTCCTTTTCTGTAGCAGAAAATCTGATTGGTCTCTTTCTCTCTCTCTCTCTCTCTCTCTCAGGAAGACCTGTGGTCTGTCTCCTCCAGCTTTCAGCAGCACTTCACTCCAGTCTGTTCCTCACTGCAGTCACATACAGACTGATTCAGCTCTGGCACAGCCCATTCTGTTCACTGGGAAATGCCAACTTTGCATTTGTCCATGGAGCTGTCAATCACTCTTAGGAAAGGCTGGGTGTCTGTTACTTGGTAGATTGACCAAAAACTTGTGTTGGGATTAATTAAGTCCTCAAGTGTCCCAGGAGCACCTCTATTCCCTCTGCATGTTTTTGCAGTCTAACTAGTTGCAATGCGTTGCGTTAGGGGGAACACAGATAGTGGTGCCCTTTCTGTAATAAAGCGCTCAGCCCATAGTATTTAATTTCACCGGTGCTTCTGGTCATACACATTATTCTGTGCCACAGTCTGGCTGTGCACAGTCACACTTAGCAGTCCAATTGGGGCAAGGTATTGGTTAATCGCTACCTACTACCTGTTTTCTTCCTGATGCGCTTTACCTCTACCTAGTGCAGACAAGTATTTAGCATCTGGGAGGGGTCAGACCCTAGCAGATTTCTCCCCTCTTTCATCTTTTTCAGCTCTTCCATCTCCTTTCCCCTTCTCCTCCATTTTGACTGTCCTGTCCCCTGACAGGGTTCCCGGCCCCCCAAAGAATGCTGTGCAAGTCATGTCTTTTCCTCTTTCCCCCCACTTCTCTATAACCCCCTACCTCCCGCTCCACCTCTCTCCTATGTCTCTCCACTATTGGTTCTAAGGGGTTCCATGTCATAAGGGCGATCGCAAAACAGCGATCACTATTATGGCGAGCGTATATCGTCGAAAAGCAAATCAGTGATATACACTTTAAGGTGACCCGACTTCCGGATGTAAATAAAAGTGTTTTTCGGGAGGGGGGCTGCAGCCCCGCACCTCTCCTCATGGGGGGGGTTGCCCCCTGCATCCCCCGATTAGGATTCTCAACTCTAGGGGGGGCGCATGTCAGGAAGGGGGCAAAATCCAGATCTCGGCAAAGATTAAGTGCCGCAGCTGTGGAAAAATGTAACCCGCTCCCGATCTCAAACCCAGTACCTGCTCTGCCAGTGCTAGCCTCCCACACCACCATGCCACATGGCTAGCTCAGTGACAGCAGGTATACCAGTGCCTGAAAAACCCTTCCCTGTCCCTCCCCTTTCCTTTGTTATTTCTCCCTTCCGTTCGCCCTGCCCCCTGGTCGCTATCCCATACTCTCGCTATTCTGCAGGGTAGCCCACAATAATAGCACCCAAAATGAGTCGCTATATTTCTAGTCGCTCATTTTGGGTCACTCTTATGACGTGATCCCACTCTAAGGTCACCTTTCTCACACCTGATTCATCCTCTGGCAGGGTTCTCAGCATCTTGAAGGGGTTTGAACTGATTATTCTCCCAACCCCCAATTCTACCCCTCTTTCTCACCCCTCACTGCCTCCCTCCTCCCACATCACCCTTCTGTGCACACATCCCCTCCTATTCCTAGCCCTATTCGACCCCTGGATGGATACTCGTAACCTGCTAGGGTGAACCTTGCTTTGTCTCCATTCCCCGACTTCTACCTCTTCTTCTTATTTCCCCCTTTCCTCTCCCCCCCTTCATTACTCAGCCCTATTTTTCGGTTGCCCAAATCTCTTTTGCACTTAGACTATTTGCATTTCTGGTTTACCTAGAAAATTGTACTGTCTGAGATAACTACCCAGTACTTGATCTAGTTCAAATAACTAGTTAGTCCATTCAGTCATTCCTCTACAGTTAGGAGTTTCTTAGTAATTGCATTCTTTTGCAAAGGTTGTATTACTGTAATTATTTTCTGTTGTTTTATCATCCAGCTCCTTAGACCAAAACTGTTAGCATTCCTCTATTTTATTACTCTCTGTACAGTCTACTCACTTGTATTGTATATAGTCTTATGTAATTTTATGCTATATTATGTTATTGTACCGTATCTCTGTACTCACTCCCCATGTTCCCCTACCCTCAGGTCGCACCGGGAGATGAGAAACTTGTTGTTCAATGTGCCTTCCTGGTGAAACATTTCAATATATAAATGAAATAATCAGTTGTGAAGGTTATAGATTGGTTATAGATGACAACGGGGTGGTAGATGTGGTCTGCTTAGACCTTAGCAAGGCCTTCGACTCGGTTCCACACAGAAGGCTGGTAAAGAAGCTAGACCACACAGAAGTTGGATCAGAAGTAGTTAGATAGGTTAAAAACTGGTTACAGGGCAGAACCCAGAAAGCACAGGTAAATGGAGCACTGTCATCAGAAGGTAGAGTAACCAGCGGTGTGCCCCAGGGTTCAGTACTGGGGCCCCTGCTCTTCAATATTTTCATGTCAGACATAGCTAACAGACTACAGGGAAAGGTCTGTCTGTTCGCAGATGACACCAAAATATGCAACAGGGTCGACACCCAGGAGGGAGTGTAAACTGGAAGAACGGTCTGGAGCATGGTAGTTGAGATTCAATGTCAAAAAGTGCAAAGTCCTGCACGTAGGAAAAAGAAATCCAAATAAGGAATATTACCTTGGAGGGGAAAGACTAGCTGCCTCCACCCAAGAGCATGATTTGGGAAACATTATCTCAGACAACTTGAAAGTAGGTAAACAGTGCAAGAAGGCAGCATTAAAGGCCAGCAGTATGCTGGAATGCATTGGGAGGAGAATCACAAGCAGGAAGAAGGAAGTGATCCTGCCGCTGTACAGATCACAGGTTAGGCCTCATCTGGAGTACAGCATCCAGTTCTGGAGGCCCCACCTCAAAAAGGACATTGACTGAGTGGAAACAGTGCAGAGAAGGGCAACAAAAATGATTCGGGGACTGCACGAGATGTCCTACGGGGATGGACTGAAAGAACTGAACATGTATTCCCTGGAACAGAGAAGAGAGAGAGGTGACATGATCAAAACATTCAGGTACATAAAAGGTATAAACCAGATGCAGATAGATGATCTCTTCCAATTTAAGAAGGGCAGCAGAACCAAGGGACATGATCCAAGGCTGCAAGGAGGGCAGTTCTCCACCAACACCAGGATGTTTTTCTTCACAGAAAGAGTGGTTGATTCCTGGAACAACCTGCCTGCAGAATTGGTGGGGGCAAGCACAGTGGTAGGTTTCAAGAATGCTTGGGACAGTTACAAGGGAGCCCTCAAACCCAAGGGCAGTTAGAAGGTTTGGCTAAAAAAACAATGGGCAGATTAGATGGACCTAGTGGTCTCCTTCTGCCATCAACTTCTATGTTTCTATGCGAGTGCAATTACTTGCTCTGTCAGTGGCAGCAGGTGGCCACCTTTGATATGCTTCAGGAACTGCTTTTGCATGGTGCCGGATGCTCTCAAGATTCAGTCAGGCTCCCTTCCCACTCCAGGTCTGGTTTCTGCTATAGCAGAAGATAGATCAGATGACCAGAGGGAGCAAGACAAGTAGTAGTGGCTGGGGACACAGGGTGGCTCCATGGCATCATCAGGTTAGCCCCACAAGGGGGGAGGGGGTTACATACCTATAATGGTAAAAGAAGAACAACACAACTTCTGCATCAATAAAATAGTTCCTTTATTACTGAAATACAGAGCCACCTTTTACTGTGAGGGCCGACAACTTGTGGTCTGAATGCCACTTACTGTATATAAAAGGATGGTATTGCTCACTATACTGTTTTTGATAAACTTGTTCCAAGGCATCAATAAACCCAATTGGAAGGATTTTCAAAGCCCTCCAAAGGCCAATTACATCATGACTCTGACACATCTCCGCAATTGGGTGAAAGTAAGACCACCTAGAAGGCGAAACAACTTCTGGACGCAATTGACGCAGTTTGTGCACAGAAAATGATGTATGCATCAAACTGACACATGTCTTTTTATGTTGGCATGCTTGCGCAGCCAACATCTTGTGGCAGTGGGGATTTGGAGGCACAGCCACTGTTGGGTGAATGCAGGGCATGCCTCAGTAGGTGCGTCCCGCTTTCCCCAATTAGTCTGCATGATGGCGCCACACCATGCATACATGATGTGGTGAGCACATCTAAGAAAAGGTCCGCTGCAATGCGAGCAAAGTTCGTCAGATGCAGCGGGCCTTCCCTTGATGTGCTCACCACATTATGAACATGGTGGCACAGTGGCCGCCAAACAGCCGACTTCGGGGGTGCCCAATCCCCCTGTCAGTTACCCCTGCCCCTCTGTATGTGCCGACAGGGAGCCCACTTCCCATTTCATAAATCCCCCTTGTTAAATGCCGAGGGGGTGCCCAATCCCTCTGCTTGGCTGCCTCGCCACTTCTCTTTAGTGCCAACAGGGGAGCCCACTCCCCGTCGGCATAAAGAACCCCCATTGTTAAATGCCAAGTGGGTGCCCAGTCCCTCTCAGCTCGGCCCCTGCTTGCGCATGTGGCCGACGGGTGCCCAATTCCTTCTCGCATAACATCCCCATGTTGTGTGCCAACAGGTTGCCCAATCCCTATCAGCTACAGACTCCCTCAAAAGTTAGGTGGCGCTGCGGAGCCCACCCCAGTGTACCAAATCCCTAAAAAAAAAACTTTATCCCGCGATGTCTAATTTTTTTTTACATGTAAAAACAACGTTCCTCGTACTCTCCATTCCCCCACCCGCACCCACCCTCTGCGCACCCTGCCTCCCCACCCCCCTACCCCATACTTACCTCGGAGTCTGGCACGACGATCTTCGTGGACCAGGAACACGCCTGTACTCTTCAAAGCCGACCGCGAACTGAAGAAATGCCAGTAAGCTGTATAATGGAATAAATAGGGTATTTTAAACTTTGCTGCATATCTCAGGCATTTTTGGGAATTTTGGCCCCAAATTTTCAACATGGGGTTTTTGGGACCCCTCCTCATGAATTCTTGCACTGTCATTGTGTTATTCAGTCCCGAAAGGTGGTTTCGCAGTCACTGCGTGGAATCACCTTTCAGGGCTGAGTAACAAAATGACAATGCCACTGTTCATGAGGGGGGCTCTCAAAAAGTCTATGTTGCAAATTTGGTAGGAAATCAACAAGCATTTGTCAGTGCCAAATGTTGGCTTGCTGGCATTGGTAGTGCAGGAGTTAGAGAGATGCATCATAGGAATGGCAGTGAAGTATTGAACTGATGCCAACCCACCCCCACCCTGCAGACAGTGACAGGCATTAGGGTGTCCCTTTGAGTGTTTGGTAGTGCAGTGCGGGAAAACATGTTGGGCAGAAATGTGAAAAATGACAGCTGCACAGTTCATAAGGAGGTGTAAAAAAATGCCAGTTTTGAAAATGTGGCATACAAACATACCAAATTTGCGGAGTTACAAGGGTGCGTGGGAAATATGCAACACACGCTTGCAACACTGACATTTTATGGGCGTTCAGCACCAAATTTTCAACATAGGCATTTGAGCACCTCTGCGCATGTACAGTGTCACTGTTATTTCCTGAAAGTGTCCCAAGAAGTGATTTCGCACAGTGACCACGCTATTCTGCGCCGGAAGTGCGAAAACGCATTTTGCGCAGGATATGTGAAATGACAGCTGTACTGTTCATCAAGAGGTGTGGAAAAATAGCAATGGTGAAAATCAAGAGTGAAAATATCACAAATGCACGATGGTACGAGCGTGCGTGCAATCTGCCAACGCACGCTCGTAACACAGTCATTTTATGGAGTATCATCACCAAATTTTCAACATAGGCATTTTAGGACCTCTGCTCATGAACTGTGCACTGTCATTTTCTAATCTGGCTCAAACACTGATTTCTCACAGCAAACTGCGCTATTATGCGCCGGAAGTGAGGAAACACATTTCGGGCAGGATGTGGAAAATGACAGCTATACTGTTCACAAGGAGGTGTACAAAAATGACAATGTTGAAAATCCAGCGTTAAAATATTGTGAATGAGAGAAGTTACGAGCCTGCGTATCAACTGCGCAACGCATGCTTGTAAAACAGGCATTTGTTAGATTTTTTCCACCAAATTTGGAACATAGGTTTTCTTTAGAGGCCACTTCATGAACACTGGCACTGTCATTTCGTTAATCGGTCCCGAAAGGTGATTTCGCACAGTGACTGCGAAATCACCTTTTGAGGCCGATTAACGCCATGACAGTGATAGAATTCATGAGGAGGGGCCCCAAAAAACCCATGTTGAAAATATGGTACCAAAATTCCAAGAAATGCCCAAGATATGCAGCAAAGTTGAAAAAACTCTGTTCATTCCATTATACAGCTTACCGGCATTTCCTCAGTTCGCAGTCAGCTTTGAAGAGTGCAGACGTGTTCCCGGTCCACAGAAGATCGTCACGCCAGACTCGGAGGTAATTATGGGTGAGGGGAGGCAGGTGCGAGTGGGTGGTGTGGGTGGGGAGATGGGCATCGAGACTACGAGGGACGGTTTTCATTTTACAGGGTAAAAACAGAAAACCATCACGGACAGTTTTCATTTTGCAGGGCATTTGGCACGCTGGGGTGGGCTCACAGCATGCCACATAGCTAGTTTTTTGGGGGGTCGGTAGCCGATGGGGATTGGGCACCCCTTCGCACACAACACGGGAGGGAGAAAGTAATGCCGAGGGGATTGGGCACCCCCGGCATTGAACAATTAAGGGATGCCGACGGGAGTGGCCCCCGCCGGCACACAAAGACAGCAGGGCGGGCCGCGAGCCAAGGGGATGGGCACCCCTCGGCATCTGGCCATTGTGGGGGTTTATGCTGGCTGGGGAGTGGGGCTCCCCATCGGCACACAAAGGACAGCGGGGGTTAACGACAGGGGATTGGGCACCTCGATGTCAGCACATGTGAGGCGGCCGCCAGCTCGATGACTGATTCATAATGGCGGCGAGCACGGCAAGCAAAGGACTGGCTATGGCGATGAGCTTTTGCTCAGATTGCAGTGGACCTTGCTTAGATGTGCTTCGCCCATTATGTATGCATGGTGTGGCGCCGGGCATGCAGGCTGATTGGGGAATGAGGGACACACCTACTGATGCATGCCCTGCATTCGCCCAACAGCAGCCGCACCCCCCCAACTCCGCACTACCACAAGATATTGACTTGCGCGCAAGCGCGGCAAGCCAACATAAAAAAATGATTGTTTTATGAGTGTGCGTTGCGCAGTTGCTATGCATGCTCATAAGTTAGCGAATTCACAATATTGTCATGCCACATTCTCAACACTGACATTTTACCACACCTTCTTGTGAACCATACAGCTGTCATTTTTCACATCCTGGCCGAAATGTGTTTTCGCACTTCCGGCACAGAATAGTGCGGTCATTGTAAGAAATCAGTGTTCAGGACACATTACAAAAATGACTGTGACACTCTACATGAGCAGAGACCCTAAGATGCCTGTGTGGAAAATTTGGTGACAATACTCCATAAAATGACCGTGTTACGAGCGTGCGTTGCACAGTTTGCACATGCGCTTGTAAAGTCCCTGACTTATATTTTCACTCCAGCTTTTCAACAGTGCCATTGTTTTGCACCTCCTAATGAACAGTACAGCTGTCATTTTCCACATCTTGACCAAAATCTGTTTTCACAGTTCCGGCGCAGAATAGCGCGGTCGCTGTGGAAAGCCAGTGTTCAAAGACACATTATGAAAATGGCAGTGACACTGTTCATTAGCAGATGTCCTAAAATGCCTATGTTGAAAATATGGGGACGAAAGTCAATAAAATGAGTGTTTTACAACAGTGTGTTGCGCAGTTTGCACGTATGCTCGTGACTTTGTGAATTTGTAATAGTTTCACTCCAGCCGTTCATCATTGGCATTTTTGCATGCCTCCTTATGAACAGTGCAGCTGGCTGAAATGTGTTTTTGCACGTCTGGCGCAGAATTCCGTGGTCGCTGTGCAAAATCAGTTTTTGGGACAGTTTGAGGAAGTGACGGTGATACTATTCATGAGCAGAGGTCCTAAAATGCCTGTGTTGAAAAGTTGGTGCCGAAAGTCCATACAATGACTGTGTTGCAAGCGTGAATTGCGCAGTTTCCACGCACCCTTGTAACTTCGTCAATCTGCAATATTTTCATGCCACATTTCCACCACTGGCATTTGTGCATACCTCCTTATCAACAGTCCAGCTGCCATTTTTCACAGCCTGCCCAAAATGCGTTTCAGCAGCTGTGGCACACAATGGTGTGCTCGCTGTGCAAAATCACCTTTTGGGACACATTAACAAAATCAAAGCGCTATGCGTCTCTAGCTCCGCCACTGCCAATACCAGCGCAACAACATTTGGCGTTGACAAATGCTTATTTTTTTTTGCTGTAAATTTAAGAAAGTACCACAAATCTTTCAAAACATTTGCAAATAGAATTCACAGGTTTTACGCAGTTAGCGTAATGTGGGCTGCATCTGAAACCGAGAAATGTGCCTGTGTAATGCCATATGAAAATCTTTTCACTAGCATTTTAAAGGGCTTTGTAGGTCACCTGCATTTTCCATCCCATTCAGACAGTTTTCTGCACTGATCGACCATTGCAGTTTGAGTGAGAGTGTTTGTATTGGCAGCTGGCTCCTGTTGCCACCATTTCAAAAATGCAAGGGGTTAAATAATGCACTGGGACAAGTCTTTTAACTTGTTGGCCCTCACAATAGGGGGCTCTGTATTCTAATAATAAAGGAATTGCTTGATTGATGCAAAGGTTGGCCAGTCCTTTTTTTTTTAATACTACTTGGGTCACCCAGATGAACTCCTTCAAAGCTGCTCTCTAGTCAGAGGCACGGGAAGACACTGTGCTTGCACCTATAAAGGTGAAATGAGAGTGAGGGGAGGAGTTACATACAGAATTGGTTTTAAAGAAATGGAGACAGAAAACAAAAAAGAGACACATTACTGAGTGAACGAACATGGTGGGAGTGGGGGGGGGGGTTTGAAGTAAATATGAAGGGCATGCTGCAGCATTTTCCTTCCACTTTAATGTGATCTATGACTTCAGCATCTCCAATGGCCACTCCATAAAAGCTGTTCTGGTGAAGGGCAAACCCTTCTCTGGCATGTGGGTCTGTGAAAAGGGGGGGATCACTGACAGACAAAGCAACAGCCTGACACCAAGCTTCACATTTGCTACAAACCTTGCCATGCATTTTTCTTTATTTGCACAGAACAATGTGCCCAACTTTTTACTGATGCATATCCTGGTGGTGGCCAGCTTGTTAACGCAATGAGACCTTTAAAGGGAAAAAAAGCCAGTGTTGCTTTTCAAAGGTTTGCCTCTCTGCGGGAGACAGGCTAGAAACCCTCATCCCTGATGGGAAAAGCCGCCGTCGCTGCTTAGTCATTTTTCAAGAACGAAACTCTGAGGGTCACATAGCAGTAACCCCCCCCCCACACACAGTTAGTGGGCTTTGAAAGAGGAAATGAGACAGACTGATTAGACCACCGCAGAACTTCTTTAAGTACTATATTTGCCATTTTTATTTTATCTATGATTTAATGTAAGCAGACACAGTAAGAGTTATTTCAAAGGAGGCTCTTCCTGGCAAGTCCCCCCCACACCACCAAAACATCTTCAAAGGATGAAGATGCTAGGGACACCCTGTGCTCCTGATGTGCATGGGGAACCAAGGCTCTTCTCTTTTTAATCCTCCCCCTCCCAGGTGTTTGCTCATATATCATTCAATTCCTTTTTACTGGTATGGGGGGTCTCTCAGCACACTAGTGCAGGAACACCTGCTGGTATGAACAGGAATTTGATGCCCTAGCTCTCAGCTACTCAAAAATCTATTAGGGGCATTAATGAGGAGACACCAGACTTTCTGGGGTCCATAGTCAGAGCCACCTTTATTCCATGCAGAATGATGTAACTAAATTGTAACTGTAACCTATTTAGGGTCCCAATCCACACTCAAGCTGATGTACAGCAGTGGTATAGCCAGGAAAACACAGTCTGTAAGCTAGAAGCCTTTGGTGTCACTTTTTCCATCCCTCATTGTTGACATGCCCATTTTTTTACCCAGACCGCTTGTACACCCATTGTGTACTTCAGTAGCTGCCTAATAAGAGCAAAAAAATAAAGCAGTACTTAGATTTATGCATTTAACATTATGTTTGATTCAAACAGAGCACCACACTCATATTATAGCATCAGTAGGGGTGGATATTAAACAGTAGGAGTAACTAAAATCAGTGGTCAGGACCCAGAATGTTACCCCCTCTCCATACAACATGTAAGCCGTGGCTTACTTGATGTATGCATTCCTACACCCATGACATACAGTATGCGCAATTTGCGGGTTGCTGCCCCACAACTCTTTGCTCAATGATGTCAATCTTTCAGAGCAGTTCACAGGTGGTATACACAACCTCACGCTGCTTGGCCCTGTTTGTGAGTAAAGATCACCACTGACTGGGGGCAGTCACAGGGGTAGAGCAGGACCAATCACCGGGCACCCAATCAGAAATGTGGGCTACCTAGCAACTGGATTCGCTGCTCCAATCAAGCAGGGGTACAGTGGCCAACACTTATTATTTTTCTAAAAAAGTATAAGCTGTCACTGCATCTTCTCAGCCCTCTGTGCCATTTCATGGGCTGGGGGAAAAGGATCAAGGACTTGTTTAGAGTACTGAGGCACATTGGTACCTGCTGTGGGGGCAAGGGGGCATGGAAGGATTACAGTACATGTTTCACCTGTTTAGTCTCTGTGCCCTCTCTGCATTCAGAATAGGTGCACTCCCCCGACGTTGGTCAAGCAGTGGTCGAAGCATGGGGGCTCAGTTCATCCTCATGCAGTGTATGTGCACAAATAGAAACACAGAAACATAGCAATTGATCGCAGATATGGACCACTAGGCCCATCTAGTCTGCCCATTTTCCATGCCTACTGTAAAAGTCGCAGACCGTACTTTAAAATAAATCAGTACCTATACGGAATCCTGTTTGGTTCCTAAGTGCAAACTTTGTGTTGTTTGGTACCTGACTTTGAGGATGCTACTGAACTTAGTTCGGCATGCTGTGCGCCAGCCATGAAACTGGGAAGTGGACATCTCCATGTGGGGTGGATGTTCTGGGATTCCACGGAGTTCTCAATGACATTTCATTTTTTTATTTTAGTCTTTGGTAACTGGTTAAGGCCCACTAGGCACAAGTGCCTGTTTTCAGGGGCAACCTGGGAGCACTGGGCGGTTAAGTGACTTGCTTAGAGTCACACAGTATGCAAGTGGAGGTTGTGAGAATCAAACCAAGGTCTGTTTTGCTGGATGTACCAGGCTCGTTCACAGCTCATTACTCTAACCTCTAGGCTATACTGCAGCCTCACTTCATTTCAAAAGATACCAGAGAGAATATGCTCCAGAACAATTCATCATTACAGGCACATCTGCACACAGAATTTTCTGTATTCTCTTTGGGCCCCTTGACCCCACTACTGGAACATGAAATTACCACGCCCATTCTACCTAAGGACCTGGGTACTAGCCCACACTATCCAGGGCCTAGCCTTACCCCACTCTTGGACACTATAATCAGGTACCTGGCAACTGTACCTGTAACTTTCAGAGACTATATATGTGTATTATCATGCTGCTCTTTAACTTGAGATGTCAGATCATATGGACTGTTACCAGTGTCAGATTTGGGGTCTCTATCATCTTCTGTGGGCATCTGGTTCTTCAGAGAATTCCCCCAGGCCCCAAAAACATTGATGCACATTCCTTGAGGTAGTGCCTGCCTGAGAATCCCACTTGTTCTGTCCTATGTCCATTTTGTTCCCAACTCTTACCGTCCAGTCTGCCTGGGAGTGTACCCAATACCCATCTACAAGGGACTGACTGGTCCACAGCAAGGGTGTGGACCGAGTATGCGAGGAACCTATGAAACAATCCCCTAGTACCACCAGCTCAAACCTGTGTTGGGGTCCTGCTGCTCCTCCACAAGGCCATGAACCAGCCTGGCTCAGCACAGGTCATGGCAACCAAGTCCCACTCTATCAACACTGACTGGGCTCCTCACAGTGAGATTAGGGTCCCCCATCCCTCCCAATGTTGTGGACAGATTGGAGGCTGGAGAGTGGGCCACCCTCACAGACCACGTTGTGGTTCCAGTAATTTCTTTCAAGACAGTTCCCTGCTGAGAACAGAACTCTTCCCATCTAAAACCTTTTATTTTTTGCCCCATCCCTAATCTCCTCCCCTCCCACTAAGCCAGCAATAAGACACGACGAGGTGTGGATTACGGCCTGATAAGAGCACGTCCCAGGTGCATTATGAGGCACGAGGCGCTTGTGCTGACTGCCTTTAGCACCTGGGATGTGCTCTTCTCTTATCAGGCCATAACCCACACCTTGGAGTGTCTTATTGCACTTATAAAATGGGCCCCCCTGCAAAAAAGTAAATTTAAAAATATGCATAGAAAGTATACATAAAACTGTAAAATAAATATGCTTATATTAGTAGAAAAAAAGAAAAAGTAGTCCTTGCCGTTGGCTTAACAGTCACTATACGGGTTGATGTCTGTCTGTGTCTCCACTCCCCACAGCCCAGGAAACACAGTAACACACATAGTGTTGAAGAATATGCTTATTTAAATTTTTTTTCCCCTTAGATTTCTGTACAACTGCCCATGTAGTCTCACTTACAGGGAACGGGTGTGTCTTGTGCACCCCAACATCCAGAAATTATTTTTTTCACCTTTTTTTTTTTAATATTTCCTCTTTTATATTATTTATATGCTTTTATTTACTTTAAGAGCCCTGCTTGACTCTGGGCGAGCGTGTCTGTTTTGGGCCGCCATAGATAAGCATTTCCTCATTTGCGGTTTTGAAGTCAGTGCCGTTGGAGCCAGGCTTTTGACAGCACAGGATGGGAGGAACACTGCAGATCAAAGATAGCAAGTGACAACCTGATCGGACAACAGAGATGGTTAGTGTTTTCCTTATATGTTAAAGCAGGCCTGTGATATGAAAGCTGCGTCCTGGAGGCAAGGGAATCAGTTGTTTGCTCATGGTCCAGTTTCTGCAATGGATTTACTGGAGAATCTGAGGTTGGAATTAAGTGTAAAATAGTCTGCAGTTCCACTTTTTTCTGTGCGTTTGTGTGACAGAGATGAGGGAGAGACTGACATCGCAGTACCACTTTTATTTCTGTGTGTGTGTGGGGGGGGGGTCACTGAGATTGCAGGGGGCTTCGGAGATCGCAGTTGGCTGGCAGGGTGGCACGAGTACTGTTTCCTTTGTGTTATGTGGCTTTGCCTGCCAAAGTTAGTGCCGGTTGTAACATTATGGCTTGATAAGGACACGAGTAAACAGGGCTATTAGCCAATCAGGTTTCTAGATTTTTTTGCCCATTTTATAAGGATAGTGATCTTGGTACCAAGGCACCAAGTACTCTGATGGGCACAGCTAGAAACAACCAAGCACCATACCTGGGGTGGGAGTTGTTGTTATACATCTAATACACTCCAATATCCAAGGCTGCAGCTCTGCATTTGACACTGTATTCATCTAACATACCCCAATATCCAGGGTTGCGGCTCTGCATTTAACACTGCACCCACCTAATACATCCTGACATTTGCAGAGTGCTAAGTGCCCTCACATAGTACTTGCGAGAATACCACAATAGCATAGTGACTGTGCATAAATACACTTGCACTGCGCTCAGTTCCCTCTCCTCTGTCATGCTGCATTCACTTTCTTCTATTCTCTGTGTCTTCAAAAGGATTACCAAAAAGAACAGGGGAGATGGAGACACCCATTCAAAACATTACAATTCTTACCAAAAACATAAAACAGCTGGTTCTTTAAGATGGGGGTCTCTGCTCCACCGATTTGTTCCTTTTTTTTTTGTAATCGAAGTTTATTGAAAACTTTTTCTTTCATACATAACATGAAACACTTAATAACATCGTAGATAAAAATTTTGACAGTTGCACATCATGGACATATCTGAAAACAGTGCAGTGCATGACAAATACAAAAGGAAACAAGCATTTGTCAATGCCGAATGCTGTCTTATTGGCATTGGCATTGGTAGTGCCGGAGTTAGAGACGCATAATAGGAATGACAGTGAAGTACTGAAGTGACACCAACCTCACCCCCACCCTGTAGAGACTGACAGGCATTGGGTGTGTCTTTGGGTCGTCAGCTATAACGCTCATGCCATTGTACCTCACCCTACCCTGTAGACACTGACAAGTGTTATGGTGTGCTCTGGGGTCTTTGGGCGTTATACTTACCCCATTCCATAAGGAAATACGCTGAGGTGGGCACAGTATAGGGGAATGGGGTGAACTTTGTGGCCGAACACTGCAAGGCACACCAAGGTGCCAGTCACTGGCTGCAGGGTTGGGGTGGGGGTGGAATGGCGTGAGCATTACAGCCGATGATCTCAAGTTACACCCCTGATGCCTGTCAGTCTGTACAGGGTGGGGTGCCACAGTTGGAAACCGTAGCACCATAGTCATGTGTTGGTGTTTTCACTCCAAATTTTCAACATGGGTTTTTTGTGACCCCACCTCATGAAGAGCGGCACAATCAGTTTGCAAGCTGAGGGGTGGTTTTGCACAGCGACTATGCCATTTGGTGACACGGGGATGAGAACACATTTTGGGCAGGAATGTGGAACATGACAACTGTATTGTTCATGAGGAGGTGTAAAAAAATGGCAATGCTGAAAATCTGAGTGAAAAAAATGAGCATGCATAGAAACTGCACATGTCCATAACCCAATTATTTGTGGGAGTTTTTTAGCCACATTTTCAACATAGATATTTTGGGACCTCCCCTCATGAACAGTAGCACTGTGATTTTGTTAATGTGTCCCAAAAGGTGATTTCCCACAGCAACCATGCTATTGTGTGCCACAGCTGTGGAAACACATTTTGGGCAGGCTTTGAAAAATGACAGCAGTACTGTTGATAAGGAGGTGTGGAAAAATGCCACTGTTGAAAATCTGGCATGAAAATATTGCAAATTTGTGAAGTTACAATGGTGTGTGGAAACTGCGAAACGCACGCTTGCAACACAGTCATTTTATGGACTTTCGGCACCAGATTTTCAACATAGGCATTTTAGGACCTCTGCTCATGAACAGTGTCACCGTCATTTCCTCAAACTGTCCCAAAAACTGATTTTGTACAGCGACCGTGCAATTCTGCGCTGGATGTGCAAATAACACATTTCAGCCATGATATGTAAAATGACAGCTGTACTGTTCATAAGGAGGTGTGGAAAAATGCCAATTTTGAAAATCTGAAGTGAAAATATTACAAATTCACAAAGTTACGAGCGTGTGTGGAAGCTGCGCAATGCACGCTGATAAAACACTCATTTTATGGACTTTCTTCACCAAATTTTCAACATAGGCATTTTAGGACCTCTGCTAATGAACAGTGTCACTGTCATTTTCATAATGTGGCTTGAACATGGATTTCCCACAAAGACCGCACTGTTCTGCGCTGGAAGAGCGAAAACATATTTTGGCAAGGATATAAAAAATGACAGCTATACTGCTCATAAGAAGGTATAGAACAATGGCAATGTGGAAAATCTGGAGTGAAAATATTATAAATTCGCGAACTTACGAGCATGCATGCAAACTGCTCAATGCACGCTTGTAACACAGTCATTTGATGGAGTATCATCATCAAATTTTCAAAATAGGCATTTTAGGACCTCTGCTCATGAATGGTGTCACTGTCATTTTCATAATCTGTCCCAAACACTGATTTCCCACAGCAACCGCGCTATTCTGCGCCGGAAGGGCGAAAACACATTTCGGCTAGGATGTTAAAAATGACTGCTATACTGTTCACAAGGAGGTGCAGAAAAATGCCAATGTTGAAAATCTGAGGTGAAAATATTGCAAATTCGTGAAGTTACGAGCGTGCGTAGAAACTGCACAACGTACGCTGGTAAAACAGTCATTTTTTGGATTTTTTCCGCCAAATTTGCAACATAGGCTTTTTGAGAGCCCACCTCATGAACACTGGCACTGTTGTTTCATTAATCAATCCTGAAAGGTCATTCCATGCAGTGACCGCGAAATCACCTTTTGGGGTCGATTAATGCCGTAACAGTGGCAGAATTCATAAGGAGGGGTCCCAAAAACTCCATGCTGAAAATTTGGTGCCAAAATTCCCCAAAATGCCTGATATATGCATCAAAGTTGAAAAAATCCTATTTATTCCATTATACAGCTTACTGGCATTTTCCTCAGTTTGCGGTCAGCTTTGAAGAGTGCAGACGTGTTCCCGGTTCACCGAAGATCGTCTCGCCGGACTCCGCAGGTAAGTATGGGGTGAGGGGTTGTGGGGAGGCAGGGTGCACAGTGGGTGGGCACAGGTTGTGGGAGGGGCAGGGAGATCGCCAAGGGACTGTTTTCTTTTCCCACAGGTAAAAAAAAAAACATTGCGGGACCGTTTTTTCTTTGACGGGGCATGTGACACGCTGGGGTGGGCTCCCAGCGTGCAACCGGAGTCACCGGAGTCTCTTTTTGGGGGGGGAAGCTGTAGCCGATGGGGGATTGGGCACCCCCGTCAGCACACAACAAAAGAGGGAGCCACATTATGCCGATGGGGATTGGGCACCCCCGTCGTCGAACAATAGAAGTGGGGGTGACATGATGCCGACGGGATTGGGCACCCCGCCGGCAACAATAGAAGCGGGGGGGGTGACATGATGCCGACGGGGATTGGGCACCCCCGTCGGCACACAGCAAAAGCAGAAGGGTGTTACATAATGCCGATGGGGAGTGGGCTCCCTCGTCTGCATTGTGACAGGTGCCTGCACGTCGGGAGGCGTGATGTGGTCACGCTGCATGAGAGCTTCGCTCTCATTGCAGTGGACCTTTTCTCAGATCTGGTGGCCTCATTAGGTATGCTGGGTGTCAGCCCCTGCTTCTGGCTGATTGGGGAATGAGGGACGCACCTACTGATGCATGCCCTGTATTCACCCAACAGTGGCCGCGCCTCCAAATCTGCTAGTACCGCAGTATGTTGGCTGCGCATGCGCGCGAGCCAACATAAAAAGGGAGGAAAAAAGAAGCCAACAATAACAAAATAAATACCTCATGAAAACAACTTACATCACTTGGGAAATTTGAAAACCTACATTTCATTAACACCAGTGGAGTCAAATTCAGCATTTCATCCCTCTGATCCATTTCTTCTGTCTGGGGCACTAATCTTCAGGTAAATCTTATAACTTTGGGAGAGAATGTACGGCTGGACCATGAGTGCTAAAGCCCCAGCCTGTGAATCATTCAGCAATACCAGCTGTTCCAGGACCAAGTGGTCGGTGATTTATTCTGAATAATGCATGAAAAGTAACCACCATGCAGTGTGTTTGTCCTGCTGTAGGTGTAGCTGCACTGTGGTACCCTCCATCCATTTTGTACTCTTTTACAAATGGAGAGCATTGCCTCCAGGTCTGGGGTGGGCTCCTGAAGCCATCTTTGTGTTATGGCCTTAACTGCACCACTAATTAGAAACTGGAACAAATATATCATATTTTCCCCTCCCAGGCCTGGTGGCATGACCCCCAGGAGTAGGTTTTTTGGCTTTTTCGGAATATTTCTCTCAAATAGTTGTGAGAAAGACTTCTGTATAGTCTCCCAGAAATGCATCAGTTTTGGGCATTCTCAAAATATGAGACTGTGGTGGGCATGGCTTTACCCACACCAACACAGGTCAGTATAAGTAGCTCCAAAATGTTTTGTAATCAAAGAAGTTCTAAAAAATGTGTCTTCTTTTTTTCAAATTCTTTTTATCTCCCTACTCCCCCGAACTCTCTCAGGCTACCCTGGCTCACTGGTCTGCTCTACTGCCCACCGTGGTCCTCTCCTCCTCAACTATATTACTGCTCCTTGAGACACCAGGCAAGCCCCCTGACTCTGAACCCCTCAGGGTAGGGCTGCCGAACCACTCCTGGTGCTCTATCTACAAATCCAGATTGCCCAGCAACCTTCGAGAGACCAAAGGGGCGGAGGGAGAAGACCCGATGTTGGGCGTGTGGCAGCCAGTCTTGCAGGGAGCCGTCGCCTATCAAGAGAGGAGGGAGGTTTTCTGCTTTGAGTAGTTAATCTCTCTTCTCCTCCCACCCAACGGAGCCCAGACATGCAATGACGCCTGAACATCTGCCACGGCTCCACAACCCGCTAAGTGAGCCCTGTGTGTTGTAATGCCTCCAGTCTCCACCGGGGGCCGCTGCAATGCCAGGCTTGACCCTGAACCCCCCTCCTCAAGAGAGGAGAGCAGTCCACCAGACACTCAATCCTCTCTATCCCCTGTCGACCCCCGGCAGCCAAGGCTCGTTCCTGAACCCAGGTTGCTGGCGTGGCGTCCAGTGCCTCAACCCTCAGCACCACCGGGCCGGATCTCTAAAAAACATGTTACCACTTTCCAGTTGTGCTATCTCCAAACATAGGAGGCTGACTCTTTAGCTGCACTTTCCCATACCTCTTTCCATTCCTGCTTGAAGAGCTGGGTGTTTTTTTGGCCTCCCATTTGGATTGGATAGCTGTCCCGGGGGTCTTATTTAAGCTGAATATGGTTTAGTACAGGAGTGAATCCCCCTGTTCCAACCCTGGCGTATTGTGCTGCAATGAGTCACCTTATTTGTTTTATAGTGTCACCAAGCATGCAAGTCGGTGATCAGCGTAGCACGGCATGGCACAGCACAGAGTAGCACTATGCATAAA
This sequence comes from Neoceratodus forsteri, assembly GCA_016271365.2. Classification (NCBI taxonomy): domain Eukaryota; kingdom Metazoa; phylum Chordata; order Ceratodontiformes; family Ceratodontidae; genus Neoceratodus; species Neoceratodus forsteri. Next base: position 525,468,183 of record JADMNL010000023.1, read on the forward strand.
GACCAAGAGGGTCCCAAGTTCTCCAGTTACACCTACACCCCAGTATCCAGGTTTAATGCTCTACCATTCACCACTGCATTCATCTAAAACACCCCAACATCCAGGTTTAATACTCAGGCATCTACTAATGTGTTCATCGAATATAACCCAATATCCAAGTTTAATGCCCTTCTGTTTGCCACTGCATTCATGTAATACACCCCAATATCTAGGTTTAATGCTTGTCTCTTTACCGCTGCATTCATCTAATACACCCCATGCTCCAGGTTTAATGTTCAGTCGTTTACAGCTGTATTCATCTAATACACCTCAATATCCAGATTTAATTCTCAGCCATTTACTGCTGTATTCAATGAATACACCCCAATATCCAAGTGTAATGCTCTTCTGTTTACCACTGCATTCATCTAATACACCTCAATATCCCGGTTCAATGCTCAGCAGTTAACTGCTGCTTTCATATAATATACTCCAATATCCAGGTTTAATGCTCTGCTGTTTACCTCTGTATTCATCTAATACACCCCGATATCAAGGTGTATGCCCTGTTGTTCACACCTGCATTTATCTAATGCACTCCAGTATCCATGTTTGAGGCTCTGTGTGCCTACTGTATAGTATGTATATATTCCAGGCTCCATGTCCCCTGTGTTCAAACATTGATAGTCTAGATGCCCGCAATAATAAAGTGTAAAGCATAAATTGTGGTCTTACCAATAAAACCACAGAAAGCTTACCTATCATAAGAGTAAATCTTTCAAAATGTATGGAGCACCGGGTGTGTCCACGGTGTTGCACCTCTCCACCCTGACATAGGTGCCCAGGAAGCCGACTATGGGGGTGACAAAATGCTGGGGGTGCACAGCATGCAGATGGCGGAGCTGACCCAAGCAGGGTTCAGCAGCTTCTGCAGATTGGGCCCCCAGACTACATATCTTAAATCTTTTTTCTCTGGAACTGTATTGTGTCTTTATCTATTTGATTTGCACTGTATTCAAGATTTGTTTTTTATTGTAGAACTGCTTGTATACTCATGTCTACCTACCTTACTATAACCTCCCATGTCGTGCCTGAAAATAAGCAATTCCTTTGTCTAAAGCACTTACCTGACAAACAGAAATTAAATGAAATAAATAAATAAAAATAAAATAAATGTCTACTGATGTTTTTTCAAAGCTCATCATTGATCTGCTTATCTGTTCCATAGTATGAGGAGTACCCCTCATTCTACCTCTCACAATTCCTCCCTTCCACATGGAAACAGCGCTGCCTACATAGAGAAGGTGCTGTTATTTCATATCATTAACTTAGACTTTAAAGCAAAAATTCCCTAATGCATCACAATACTTAATCAAAATGAAACATTTCTTAAATAAAGGTATTTGTTCCTGTACCATGGTGTATGGTTTGCAGCCGCTGATTTGATGAGACATTTCATACTATGAGGGCCAGTGTGTGTGTGTGTCCCACATCGATCTCTGTGACTAAAAAGTTGAGTGGTATGACTACAGGAAAGAAACACATTTTAATAAGATTTTAACCTTTGATTCGGTAACATGGTCTGTTGCTGCCACCTGTTGGGCAGCATTGAAAATAAGACTAGAAAACATCCAGGGTCAATCTCCAAACAATTTGTGAGACTGAATTATAAATTTAGAGCATACCATAGCATGCACTAGCTTGTTCTGTGCTGTGTCAGTTTGGGGCACGCACAATGAAGAAAGCAATACTGTGTCACAGTCCCGCTCGACTGCTTGTTTATAGAACTTGTCTTTAACTTTGTAAAGCCTTCCCCATCTCTCTCTCTTCCTTCCTGCACTCTCTCAAATCATTCTTGCAGTCACACTTCTATAAAGAATGCAATGCACCCACAGCTAGGCTTTTTCAACTTCTCTGTCCATTACAAGAACCCATGCCCTATCCTCACCCTCCTCTATTTTACCTATTTTGCATCTTACTCTGTTGTATTGCTTACAACTCAGTGCACTCTGTAATTTGATCTTACACCATAGTGATTCTGTACAAATATCTTGCCGTACACTGGTGGCATGCTCCCTCAGCTCTCATCCTGGCTACCCCACGCCCAATGTATTTGTACATGTTTTACATGGTTTCTTTTCTTTCTCTGAAATTCATTACTTGTATTGTGATTTTATTGTTCATGTTCATCCGGTTGCTGTTGTCAAATGTTTCACTCCCTGCTGTGTCCCCTCCCAGGGTTCAAACATGGAAATGAGTCCTGGCTCAGTGTGCCAATCCTGGTCACTAAATGTTAAGTAAATAAATACATGCATACATAATCAATGCTGCTGTACACAAGGTGCATTTATCTACGATGTCCTTGGTAGCGAACTTAATTATTTTATGCCACTGGAGAGACACTTCCATCCTTTTTTATGTTCACTTGAGCGCATGCGCAAGGAACGTCTTGGGAGAATGGGACACTATGGAGGTGTGCCCCTCTCCTGCAATGCCCTGCTCCATAGAGCAGGCATGGCAGTCCTGCACCAATCCGGACGCGATGCTGTGTATAACAGCGGTGGTCTTCTCGAAAGAAACCACCGCTGTCATCACACAGCACAGCGCCACGCCGCCCCACCAAAATCTTGCTGCCACGCATGGGAGCCCACCCAGTGTGGCCAGCGTCCGTGTCATCTGCCGATGGGGTGCCCAATCCCCATCAGCTCCAAACCCCAGCCATCCTTCTGCCACGTGGAGCCCACCCCAGCGTGGCAAACATCAATCCCACATCCTCTGCCGGCCAGGTGCCCAATCCCCATCCGGCTCCCAAGGCCCCAGCCATCCTTGGGCTACACTGGGAACCCACCCCAGCGTGGCAAACGTCCCAAGTCATTGTTTTTTAAACCTGTAAAGCAAAAGGTCCCACGGCGCCTCTCCCAGGCCCCCTCCCACAACCCGCACCTACCCACTCGCACCCTGCCTCCCCACCCCCCACCCATACCTCCGGAGCTCGGCAGGGCGATCTTGGTGGAACTGGAACATGTCTGCACTCTTCAAAGCCGACCCAGAACTGAGGAAATGCGGTAAGCTGTATAATGGGCTAGATAGGGGGTTTCAACTTTATTGCATATCTCAGGCATTTTTTGGAATTTTGCACCAAATTTTCAACATGGGGTTTTGGGACCCTTCTCATGAATGATGTCACTGTCCGCGTTATTTGGGCCGAAGGGTGATTTGCTGATCACTGCATTGAAATCACCCTTCGGGCCCTGAATGCCATGATAGTGACATCATTCATGAGAAGAATCCAAAAACCCATGTTGACATTAGTCAAAAATCCAAAAATGACTGTTCTGGCGTCGTTACGCCGGTTCCTCGCGAGGCTCGTGAGTTATAAATTTTCAATATTTTCACTCCAGATTTTCCAGCATTGCCATTTTACCACACCTCCTTATGAGTAGTACAGCTGTCATTTCACATCCTGCCCAAAGCGTGTTTCCCATGTATAGCGCACAATGGCGCGGTCGGTGTCTGCGAACTCAATGTATATGGGACACATTAGGAAAATCACAGTGACACTGTTCATGAGCAGTGGTCTTAAAATGGCTGTGTTGAAAATGTGGTGAAAAAATCCTAAAATGATTGATTTACATACATGAGTTCTCTGACGCTCGATTCGCAGAATTTTCAATATTTTCACTCCAGATTTTCAACATTCGCCATTTTACCACACCTTCTTATGAGTAGTACAGCTGCCATTTTTCACATCTCACCAAAACATGTTTCCACCCATGTAGCGCATAATGGCGCAGTGTGTAAGCGTAAATCAATGTAAGGAACACATTAAGAAAATCACAGTGACACTGTTCATGAGCAGAGGTCTTAAAATGGCTATGTTGGAAAATTTGTGAAAAATTCCTAAAAATGACTGCTTTACGAACGTGCATTGTGCAGTTCCTACGCATGCTCGTACATTTGCGAATTTTCAGTATTTTCACTCCAGATTTTCAACATTGCCATTTTACCACACCTCCTCATGAGCAGTACAGCTGTCAGTTTTCACATCCTGCCCAAAACGTGTTTCCGCCCATGTAGTGCACAATGGCGCAGTTGGTGTGCGAACTCAATGTATGGGACACATTAAGAAAATCACAGTGACACTGTTCATTAGCAGAGGTCTTAAAATGGCTATGTTGAAGATTTGGTGAAAAATCTCTAAAAATAACTGTTTTACAAGCGTGCGTTTCGCAGTTCCTACGCACGCTCGTAAGTTTGCGAATTTTCAATATTTCCACTCCAGATTTTCAACATTGCCATTTTACCACACCTTCTTATGAGTAGTACAGCTGTCATTTTTCACATCTCACCCAAAACATGTTTCCGCCCATGTAGTGCACAATGGCGCAGTCGGTGTGCGAAATCAATGTATGGGACACATTAAGAAAATCACAGTGACTCTGTTCATGAGCAGAAGTCTTAAAATGGCTATGTTGAAAATTTGGTGTAAAATTCTAAAATGACTGTTTTACGAGCGTGAGTTAAGCTTCTCACGCATGCTTGTACGCTTGCGAATTTCAGTATTTTCACCCAGATTTTCAACATTGCCATTTTACCACACCTCCTCATGAGCAGTACAGCTGCCGGTTTCACATCCTGCTCAAAGCGTGTTTCTGGCCTCCATGTAGCGCACAATGGGCGCAGTCGGTGCGAACTCAATGTATGGGACACATTAAAAAAATCACAGTTAAACTGTTCATGAGCAGTGGTCTTAAAATGGCTGTGTTGAAAATGTGGTGAAAACATCCACAAATGACTGTTTTTAGGCATTCTGTTACGCAGTTTCTCGCGACGCGATTTCATGACGCTTGCGAATTTTCAGTATTTCACTCCAGATTTTAACATTGCCATTTTACCACCTCCTCATGAGCAGTACAGCTGTCATTTTTTCATCCTACCAAAACATGTTTCCGCCCATGAAGCAGCATAATGGCGCAGTCGGTGAGCGAACTCATGTATGGGACACATTAAGAAAATCATAGGGACACTGTTCATGAGCAGAGGTCTTAAAATGGCTGTGTTGAAAACGTGGTGAAAAAATTCCTAACAAGCATTTGTCAATGCCGAATGTTTGCTTGCTGGCATTGGGATTGGTAGTGTAGGAGTTAGACAGCTGCATAATAGGAATGGCAGTGAAGTATTGAACTGAAGCCAACCCCGCCACCACCCTGCAGATACGGACTGGCATTGGGGTGTGCCTTTGGGTCATCAGGCATAATGGCCACACCATTTCACCACACCCCACCCTGCAGACACTGACAACTGTCACGGTGTGCCTTGGGATCTTTGGCCCTTATGCACACCCCATTCCATTAGGAAGTACGGTGAGATGGGTGCGGTATAGGAGAATGGGGTGAACTTTGGGGCCGAAGAGTCCAAGGCATACCTCGATGCCTCTCAGTGACTGCAGGGTGTGGAATGGTATGAGCATCACAGGCAAGAATCCCAAGTCACACCCCTGATGCCTGTCATTCTCTATAGGGTCGGGCGTTATAGTTGAAAAGCCTAATACCTCAGGCATTCGTTGGTATTTTCACTCCAAAATTTCAACATGTTTGTTTTGTGACTCCACCTCATGAACAGGGGGAATATCAGTTTGTTAGCCGAAAGCTGCTTATGCACAGTGACTACGGCATTTAGCACCACAGGTGCAAAAATATTCCGAACAGGATGTAAAAAATGACAGCTGTACTCTTTCATGGGGAGGTGAAAAATGGCTATGTTGCAAATGTGTAGTAAAAATATTTAAAAAGTGGTGAAGTCACGAGCGTACATAGAAACTGTGCAACGCACACCCGTAATATAATTAGGTTGGGGATTTCTTACAGCAGGTTGTCAACTCAGGCATTTTGGTGCCTCCGATCATGAACAGTGTCACTGTGATTTTCTTTATCTGTGCTGAACAATGATTTCCACAGCGACCACGCATCTCTGCACTGAAAGTGTGAAAACACTTCAGCCATGTTGTGAAAATGGCAGCTGTACTGCTCATAAGGAAGTGTGGAAAAATGCCAGTGGTGAAAATCTGGACTGAAAATATTACAAAGTCATGAACTAATGAGGTGCGTGAAATTGTGCAATGCTCACCATAACACAGTCATTTTATGGACTTTGTCACCAAATTTTCAACATAGCCATTTTAAGACCTCTGCTCATGAACAGTGTAACTGTGATTTTCTTAATCTGTCTAAACATTGCCTTTCAGACACCAACAGCAATTATTGTCGCTACATGTCGAAAACACATTTTGGGCAACATATGAAAATTGCAGCTGTACTGTTCATAAGGAAGTTAATAAAATGGACATGTTGAAAATCTAGATAGAAAATATTAAATTTGCAAACTTACGAGCATGCATAGGAACTGTGCAACGCACGCTTGTAAAAGTCATTTTTAGGAATTTTTTCACCAAATTCTCAACATAGCCATTTTAAGACCTCTGCTCATGAACAGTGTCACTGTGATTTTCTTAATTTGTCCTGTACATTGATTTCGCACACCGACTGCGCCATTGTGCGCTACATGGGCGGAAACACATTTTGGGTGAGATGTGAAAATGACAGCTGTACTACTCATAAGAAGGTGTGAGTACGATGGCAATGTTAAAATCTGGAGGAAAATATTGAAAATTTGCGAACTAACGAAAGGCAGGAACTGTACAATGCACGCCAAAAACAGTCATTTTTGAAATTTTTCACCAAATTCTCAACATAGCCATTTTAGACCTCTGCTCATGAACAGTGTCACCGTGATTTTCTTAATTTGTCCTGACATTGACCTCGCAAGACAATCAACTGGCGCATATCAGCGCCATATGGGCGGAAACACATTTTGGTGAGATGTGAAAATGTCAGCTGTACTACTCATAAGAAGGGTGGTAAAATGGCAATGTTGAAAATCTGGAGTGAAAATATTGAAAATTCACGCCCTACGAAAGTGCAGATAGGAACTGCGTAACGCTCTTAAAACAGTCATTTGTGGACTTTTCACAAATTTTCAACATAGCCATTTAAGATTTCTACCCATGAACAGTGTCACTGTGATTTTCTTAATTTGTCCCGTGACATTGATTTCGCTTTATCGACTAGCCATTGTATAGCTACATGGGCGAAACACATTTTTGAGTAAGTATGAAAATAACAGCTGTACTACTCACTAAGAAGGTGTGGTAAAATGGCAATGTTGAAAATCTGGAGTGAAAATATTGAAAATTCGCGAACTTACGAGCCTGTGTAGGAACTGCGCAATGCACGCTTGTAAAACAGTCATTTTTGGGAATTTTGGCACCAAATTTTCAACAGGGGGTTTTTGTGACCCCTTCTCATGATTGATGTCACTATCATGGCGTTATTCGGGTCGAAGGGTGATTTCACAGTCACTCGCGCGAAATCACCGCCCGGTGGCTCTTAACCACATTTACACTGTTCATCAATCGAGAAAAGGTCACGCAACCATGTTGAATTGGTGCAAAATTCAAAAAAATGCAAATATACAATAAAGTTGAAACCCCTATATCTGGCCATTATACAGCTTACGGCATTTTCCTCGATTCGCGGTCGCCTTTGAAGGTACCCAGACATGTTCCGGTCCACAAGATCGTCGCGCCGAGGTCCGGAGGTAAGTATGGGGGGGGGTGAGGAGGCAGCGCGGAGGGGTGCGGGTTGTGGGTGGGGCGGGAGATTCACCGTGGGACCATTTTTTTCTACTGAAAAAAAAAAGCGACGATGTGGGATGTTTGCCACGCGGGGTGGGCTCCCAGCATGGCACAAGGACATTGGAGGCCGCCCTCAGCCGACGGGGATTGGGCACCCCGCCGACCTCGCGATTTCTTGCCACGCTGGGGTGGGCTCCCAGCATAGGCTCTCACTACGGGGAGGACAGTGCAAACCGATGGGGATTGCACCCCGTCGGCTATGATTAGTTGCCCGCTGGGTGGGCACCAGCGTGGCATTTCTCAAGCATTTGGGGGAGGCAGAGAGCGCGAGCACAGCCGACGGGATGGGGCAATTCCGTCGACTATCTGTGCGTGGCGCAGGGCACATACCTGCAGGCATTCTGTGGTGGGGAGCTATGCGTGAGCAGCCTTATCTTATCGCTGCTCACTCAAGCGTAGTCCCTTTCAATCTGTGTGCCACTGCATTTTGGAGCGTGTCATGACAGCTCCAAAATGCATTAGCTTACAGGGCCGCGCACTGCCAGCATACTGACTGAATTGGAGAAGGAGGTGACACCTCGAAATCTCCGATGATGGCACTATCTTTCTTGCACATGCGTGCAAGCAAACATAAAATGACTGTTTTACGAGTGTGCGTTGCACAGTTCCTATGCATGCTCGTAAGTTCGCGAATTTTCAGTATTTTCACTCCAGATTTTCAACATTGCCATTTTACCACACCTCCTTATGAGCAGTACAGCTGTCATTTTTCACATCCTGCCCAAAACGTGTTTCCGCCCATGTAGCTCACAATGGCGCAGTCGGTGTGCGAAATCAATGTATGGGACATATTAAGAAAATCACAGTGACACTGTTCATTAGCAGAGGTCTTAAAATGGCTGTTTTGAAAAGTTGGTGAAAAAATTCCTAAAAATGACTGTTTTACAAGCGTGCGTTTCACAGTTCCTACGCACGCTCGTAAGTTTGCGAATTTTCAATATTTTCATCCAGATTTTCAACATTGCCATTTTACCACACCTCCTTATGAGCAGTACAGCTGTCATTTTCACATCCTGCCCAAACGTGTTTCCACCATGTAGCGTAACTATAGGGCAGTCAGTGTGCTTGAAATCAATGTATGGGACACATTAAGAAAATCACAGTGACACTGTTCATGAGCAGAGGTCTTAAAATGGCTATGTTGAAAATTTGGTGAAAAAATTCCTAAAAATGACTGTTTTACAAGCGTGCGTTGCGCAGTTCCTACGTACGCTCGTAAGTTCGCGAATTTTCAATATTTGCACTCCAATGACCTCCAAATACCTAAACAGCACATAGAAGCAAGCAGCATTCGGCACTGACAAATGCTTGTACTTCTTTGTCACTGATTTTTTTAAGCCATGTCCAAGTGCCAAATACCACTGCAAATACCTGCAAGCGAACGTTCGGCATTGACAAATGCTTGTTTTAGAGAGTGGCATCAAGAGATTTTGTCCACTCTAATGGTGGAGAAGCATATTGCTTCCATTCGTAGATGCCCAGATCAATTCCAGAAGAGATGGGGGTTGTTATATACATCACTGACATTTTTATCCACAAGGCCATGCGCTGCATAGTAAATTGTATGATTTATATATTATTGTGTTGTCCTCCCCCCCTCCTTCACTAGATACCTTAATTTGTATTTTGGCTCTTTGTTGAATCCACCTGCATCATGTTGTTTGATTTACTGAGCTCCAGGGAGTCGGTGGGGGTGAGAGGGGGTGGTGGGATAGGGTTATATGTTTTTTTTTTTTTTGTTCTGGTTGTTAATCATCTCTTGATGCTTTTTGTTGCTGTTCTGCTTTTGTTATGATGTACTGTTTGTGTTTTTTGTTGCAGTTGTTTTTCTTAAAACCAATAAACTATACTTAATTAAAACAAGCATTTGTCAATGCCCAATGTTTGCTTGCTGGAATTGGCATTGGTAGTGTAGGAGTTAGAGAGACGCATAATAGGAATGGCAGTGAAGTATTGAACTTAAGCCAACCCCACCACCACCCTGCTGAGACTGACAGGCACTGGGGTGTGCCTTTGGGTCATCAGGCATAACGGCCATGCCATTTCACCACACCCTACCCTACAGACACCGACAAGTACCACAGTGTACCTTGGAGTCTTTGGGCCTTATGCTCACCCAATTCCATAAGAAATACGGTGAGATGGGTGCAGTATAGGAGAATGGGGTGAAATTTGGGGCCAAATAGTCCAAGGCACACCTTGATGCCTGTCACTGGCTGCAGGGTGTGGGTGGGGGTGGAATGGCAGGAGTATTGCAGGCGACAATCCCAAGTCACACCCCTCATGCCTGTCAGTCTCTACAGGGTGGGGCGTTATGGTCAGAAATCCTAACGTCCCAGGCGTCCGTTGGTATTTTCATTCCAAATTTTAAACATGGGTTTTTTGTGACCCCCACCTCATGACCAGTGGCAATATCAGTTCGTTAGCGGAAAGCTGATTTTGCACAGCGACTACGCCATTTGGCACCACTGGTGCGAAAACACATTTCAAACAGGATGTGAAAAATGACAGCTGTACTGTTCATGGGGAGGTGTAAAAAATGGCAATGTTGAAAATCTGGAGTGAAAATATAAAAAAACTGGTGAAGTCACGAGCGTGTGTAGAAACCGCGCAACACACACCCGTAATGTAATTAGTTTGGGGATTTTTTACAGCAGATTGTCAACACAGGCATTTTGGGACTTCCGCTCATGAACAGTGTCACTGTGATTTTCTTAATCTGTCCTGAACACTTATTTCCCACAGCGATCACGCATTTCCGTGCGGGAAGTGCGAAAACACATTTCGATCAGGGTGTGAAAAATGACAGCTGTACTGTTCATAAGGAGGTGTTGAAAAATGCCAGTGTTGACAATCTGGACTGAAAATATTACAAATTCATGAACTTACAGGGATGCGTGGAAACTGCGCAATGCACTCTCATAACACAGTCATTTTATGGACTTTTGTCACCAAATTTTCAACATAGCCATTTTAAGACCTCTGCTCATGAACAGTATCACTGTGATTTTCTTAATCTGTCCCAAACATTGATTTCGCACACCAACTGCGCCATTGTGCGCTACATGCATGAAAACACATTTTGGGCAAGATATGAAAAATGACAGCTGTACTGCTCATAAGGAGGTGTGATAAAATGGCAATGTTGAAAATCTGAAGTGAAAATATTACAAATTTGCAATGTTACGAGCGTGCATAGGAACAGCGCAACGCACGCTCATAAAACAGTCATTTTTGGGAATTTTTTTCACCAAATTTTCAGCATAGGGTTTTGGGGGGCCTACCTCATGAACTGTGGCACTGTCGTTTCGTTACTCGGTCCCGAAAGATGGTTCACAAAAATGGACCACAAAATCACCTTTTGGGACTGAATAACAAACTGACAGTGACTGAGTTCATGAGGTGGGGCCACAAGAACCCCATGTTGAAAATTTGGTGAAAAAATTCCCCATGATGGCCGAGATATGCACCAAAGTTGAAAAAAAAACTATTTATGCCATTATACAGCTTACCGGCATTTCTTCAGTTCGCGGTCGGCTTTGAAGAGTGCAGACATGTTCCCGGTCCACCGAAGATTGTCGCGCCAGCCTCTGGAGGTAAGTATGGTGTCGGGGGGTATGGGGAGGTGGATGCGCAGAGGGTGGGCACAGGTTGCGGGAGGCGGCAAGACAATCAACGAGGGACCGTTTTTGGTTTTTAGGTCTTTTTTTCTTTTAGGAAGATGACACAGGACGTTTGCCACACTAGGGTGGAGCTCCCAGCGTGGCAGCTTCTGAAAAGATTTTGGGGGGCCAGTGGAGCCGGCGTGGGATTAGGCACCCCATTGGCCACAGAGGTTTGTCATGCTTGGGTGGGCTCCTAGCGTGGCACCTGGAAGTGTGTTGGGGGCAGCAGATGGACATTTGCCCGCTGGGGAGGCTTCCAGTATAGCACCTGGAAGTGTGTTGAGGCGGGAGCCGATGGGGATTGGGCATCCCGCCATCCTATCGCTGTGCGGGGAAGTGCATGAGCACGCTGGGATGAGCTCCCAGACTGCACCTATGTGTTCATGGGGGAGAACTGTCTATGACAGACGAGTTCAGATGCAGTGCTCGGCTGGAAGCATTGCATACCACCGACAGCAGTATGCAAATTGTCTGTGGTGTTTCCCTTTCAACTGTACGCCACTGCATCTGAACGGCTGTCATAGACAGCTCGGACATTCATTGGCGCGGTGCAGCCGGGCCTGCAAAAGGGAGCAGGGCACTGGAAGTGGGGGAGGCACACCTACGAAAACTCGTATGGTAGCACTATGTTTCTTGCACATGCATGCAAGCAAACATAAAAAGCATAATCAATGCTGAGCTTGCTGTTACATGTTTTTCCCAGTGAGATCACTGAAGCAAGACATATGCCTTATGAATCTTTACCCCCCCCCCCAGTTAAATGATATTCTCTCTACCCCATTTTTATGCTGATTGCATGCAAGCGCAAGAAACATTTTGCGGCAGCTTTTGCAAGAAGCAGGTTGTGGAGGTGAGGCACTGTTGTGGCCAATGCCCCCACAGCCTATAAAGGCTTGGCCCGCTGTCCCCAATGGTGTGGCATGCTGCTGCTGACACTAGTTCAGCCAGCGTGCCACAACCTTCTAAAGTTTTAGCCGCTGCAATCAGGGGCCGCCTTGTCATTGCAGCATCATCCACTGCAATCAGGAAGCGACCCCTCATTGCAGGGCTGTCCTTGAATTCCTCATCCAGCTTGCCGACGGGGAGCCCAATCCCCGTCGGCATGTCCCCCCCATTTCTTTCTGTGCTGAGGGGGGCACCCAATCCCCCTCAGCATTATGTCCCCCCCAAAAAAATTTCATATGCCGATGGGGGAGCCTACTCCATGTTGGCATTGTGCCTCAGTCAAAGTATTTGCTGATGGGGGAGCCCACTCCCTGTCGACATAATCCCCCTCAAACACCCAGTAGACTTGTGCCGAGGGGGTGCCCAATCCTCCCTCAGCTCTTGCTCCCCTCCTTTGTGCCAACGGGGGTGCCCAATCCGCATTGGCTACAGCTGCCCCCCCAAAAAAATACTGTGTTGGCACGCTGGGAGCCCACCCCTGTGTGCCAAATGGTCCTGAAAGAAAAAAAAGTCCTGCAATGGTTTTTATTCTTGTACCCTCTTAAAAAAAAGGTCCCTCGCCGTCTCCCTGCCCCCCCTCCCACAACCCGCACCCACCCACTGCGCACTCTGCCTCCCCACACCCCCTCACCCCATACTTACCCTCTGAGTCCGCGCGACATCTTCGTGGACCGGAACACGCTTGACTCTTCAAAGCTGACCGCTGAACTGAGGAAATGCCGTAAGCTGTATAATGGAATAAATAGGGGGCTTCAACTTTGATGCATATCTCAGTCATTTTTTTTGAATTTTGGCACCAAATTTTCAACATGGGGTTTTTGGGACCCCTCCTCATGAATTCTGCCATTGTCATGGCGTTAATCGGCCCAGAAAGGTGATATCGCGGTCACTGCACAGAATCCCCTTTCGGGACTGATTAATGAAATGACAGTGCCAGTGTTCATGAGGTGTGCTGTCAAAAAGCCTATGTTGCAAATTTGGTGGAAAAAACCCCAAATTACTGTTTTATGAGTGTGTTGCGCAGTTGCTACGCACGCTCGTAACTTCGCGAATTTGCAATATTTTCACTCCAGATTTTCAACATTGACATTTTTCCACACCTTCTTGTGAACAGTACAGCTGTCATTTTTCACATCCTGACCGAAATGTGTTTTCGCACTTCTGGCACAGAATAGCGTGGTCGCTGTGGGAAATCAATGTTCGAGACAGATTATGAAAATGACAGTGACACTGTTCATGAGGAGAGGTCCTAAAATGCTTATGGTGAGAATTTGGTGCCGATACTCCATAAAATGACTGTGTTACGAGCGTGCGTTGCGCAGTTTGCACGCATGCTCGTAAATTCACGAATTTATAATATTTTCACTCCAGATTTTTGACATTGTCATTGTTTTGCACCTCCTTATGAACAGTATAGCAGTCATTTTTCAGATCCTGGCTGAAATGTGTTTTCGCACTTCCAGCACAGAATAGCGTGGTCGCTGTGGGGAAATCCGTGTTCGGGACACATTATGAAAATGATAGTGACACTGTTCATTAGCAGAGGTCCTAAAATGCTTATGTTAAAAATTTGGTGACGAAAGTCCAAAAAATGAGTGTGCTACGAGCGTGCGTTGCACAGTTTCCACGCACGCTTGTACCTTCACAACTTTGCAATATTTTCACTCCAGATGTTCAACATTGCCATTTTTCCACACCTCCTTATGAGCAGTGCAGCTCTCATTTTTCACATCCTGGCTGAAATGTGTTTTCGCTCTTCCAACGCACAATAGCACGGTTGCTGTGGGAAATCAGTGTTCAGGACACATTAAGAAAATCACACTGACACTGTTCATGAGCAGAGGCCCCAAAATGACTATGCTGAAAATTTTGTGATAAAATTCCATAACATGAATGTGTTGCGAGTGTGCGTTGTGCAGTTTCCACGCACCCTTGTAACTTCGCAAATTAGTAATATTTTCACGCCACATTTTCAACACTGGCATTTTTCCACACCTCCTTATGAACAGTACAGCTGTCATTTTTCACATCCTGGCTGAAATGTGTTTTCATGCTTCTGGCACAGAATACCGCAGTCGCTGTTGGAAATCAGTGTTTGGGACAGATTAGGATCAAGCGAGTGGGGGAGAGTGACCGAGCTCAACTAAGCTCTGTCAGGACTGCTGCGGATTTCTTTGTGGGCAGGAGAAGGTTCCAACGCAGGCAGGAGCCCAGTGCAAAAGGGCAGCCTGCAGCGCTGGGAGACATAGAACGAGCGAGTGAGGGAGGGGGGAGTGAGCTCAACGGAGCTCTGTTGGGACTGCTGTGGATTTCTTTGTGGGAAGAAAAAGGCAGCAATGCACGCAGGGGCCCAGTACAAAAGGGCAGCCTGCAGCGGCAGAAGAAACAGAACGAATGATTGAGAGAGGGGGAGTGAGTGAGCTCAACGGAGCTCTGTCGGGACTGCTGCAGATTTCTTTGTGGGCAGAAAAAGGTGCCAACAGAGGCAGGAGCCCAGTACAAAAGGGCAGCCTGCAGCGCCAGGAGAAACAGAATGAACGCATAAGAAAGGGGGAGTGAGCGACCTCAACGGAGCTCTCTTGGGGCAGCAGTGGATTTATTTGTGGGCAGAAAAAGGTGCCAATACAGGCAGGAGTCCAGTACAAAAGGGCAGCCTGCAGCACTGGGAGAAACACAATGAGGGAGTGAGAGAGGGGGAGTGAGAGAGCTCAACGGAGCTCTATCATGACTACTGCAGATTTGTTTGTGGGCAGGAAAAGGCGGCAATGCAAGCAGGAGCCCAGTACAAAAGGTCAGCCTGCAGCACCGGCAAAAACGGAATGAGCGAGTGAGAGAGGGGGAGTGAGCGTGCTCAACAGAGCTGTGTTGGGACTGCTGCAGATTTCTCTGTGGGCAGAAAAAGGCAGCAATGCACGCAGGGGCCCAGTACAAAAGGGCAGCCTGCAGCAGCAGGAGAAACAGAATAAGCGAGTGAGAGAGGGGGAGTGAGCGAGCTCAACGGAGCTCTATCGTGACTGCTGCAAATTTCTTTGTGGGCAGAAGAAGGCGGCAATGCAGGCAGGAGCCCAGTACAAAAGGGCAGCCTGGAGCGGCGGCAGAAACAAGACAGGCGTGTGAGAGCGGGGAATGAGCGAGCTCAATGGATCTCTGTCAGGACTGCTGCAGATTTGTTTGTGGGCTGAAAAACGCACCAACAGAGGCAGGAGCCGAGTACAAAAGGGCAGCCTTCAGCGCCAGGAGAAACAGAATGAGTGAGTGAGACAGGGGGAGTGAGCGACCTCAACGGAGCTCTATTATAACTGCTGTGGATTTCTTTGTGGGCAGAAAAAAAGCGGCAACGCAGGCAGGAGCCCAGTACAAAAGGCCAGCCTGCAGCGCCGGCAGAAACAGAATGAGCAAGTGACAGAGGGGGAGTGAGTGGCCTCAACGAAGCCGTATCAGGACTGCTGCAGATCTCTTTGTGGGCAGAAAAAGCCACCAACACAGACAGGAACACAGTACAAAAGGGCAGCCTGCAGCAGCGGGATACACATAACAAGTGAGTGAGGGAGGGGGAGGGGGAGGGAGTGAGTGAGCTCACCAGAGCTCTGTTGGGACTGCTGCAGATTTCTTTGTGGGCAGAAAAAGGCAGCAATGCGTGCAGGGTTCTAGTACAAATGGGCAGCCTACAGCAGTGCGAGAAACAGAACGAACGAGTGAGAGAGGGGGAGTGAGTGAGCAAACTCAACGGAGCTCTATCGCGACTGCTGCAGATTTCTTTGTGGGCAGAAGAAGGCGGCAACGCAGGCAGGAGCCCAGTACAAAAAGGCAGCATGCAGCGCCGGCAGAAACAGAACAAGCGAGTGAGAGAGGGGGATTAAGCAAGCTCAATGGAGCTCTGTCGGGACTGCTGCAGATTTCTTTGTGGGCAGAAAAAGGCGCCAACAGAGGCAGGAGCCAAGTACAAAACGGCAGCCTGCAGTGCCAGGAGAAACAGAATGAGCGACTGAGACAGGCGGAGTGAGCGACCTCAATGGAGCTCTGTCGGGACTGCTGCGGATTTCTTTGTGGGCAAAAAAAGGTGCCAATGCAGGCAGAAGTCCAGTACAAAAGGGCAGACTGCAGCAGCAGGAAAAACAGAATGAACTAGTGAGAGAGGGGGAGTGAGTGAGCGAACTCAGCGGTGCTCTATTGTGACTGCTGCAGATTTCTTTGTGGGCAGAAGGCGGTGGCAACACAGGCAGAAGCCCAGTACAAAAGGCAGCCAGCAGCGCTGGCAGAAACAGAATGAGCGAGTGAGAGAGGGGGAGTGAGCGAACTCAACAGAGCTGTCTCGGGACTGCTGCAGATTTCTTTGTGGCAGAAAAAGGCAGTAATGCACCCAGGGGCCCAGTACAAAAGGGTGACCTGCAGCGGTGGGAGAAACAGAATGAGCGAGAGTGAGAGAGGGGGAGTGAGTGAGCTCAATGGAGCTCTATCGTGACTGCTGCGGATTTCTTTGTGGGCAGAAAAAGACGCCAACGCAGGCAGGAGCCCAGTACAAAAGGCCAGTCTGCAGCGCTGGCAGACACGGAACCAGCGAGTGACAGAGGGGGGGTGAGCAAGCGCAGCGGATCTGTGTCGGGACTACTGCAGATTTCTCTGTGGGCAGAAAAAGCCACCAACAGAGGCAGGAGCCCAGTACAAAAGGCCATCCTGCAACGCCAGGAGAAACAGAATGAGCGAGTCAGAGAGGGGCAGTGACCCACCTCAACGGAGCTCTGTCGGGACAGCTGCGAATTTCTTTGTGGACAGAAAAGGGTGCCAAGGCAGGCAGGATCCCAGTACAAAACAGCCTGCAGCACCGGGAGAAACACAACGAGCGACTGACAGAGGGCCACTAAGCGAGCTCAACGGACCAACGCAATCAACATTCAGCATTTACTTGTTTACTTGTCCATGCTGCTGTGATAATCAAGGCCACTGTAATTAATGGTGAGTGTGCTGTCACTCTGTACAAACAGTATTACACTTTTTTATATTTTGTTTATTCCCCAGCACTATTACCTCCTTCCTCCTCCTGTACATCTTTGTCAGTACCTGCCAGCTCCTGCCTATCAGCGCACATTGCCTCAGCCCTTGGACTACTCTTCAGCCTTGCCACCTTGTCCAGACTGACCACTCCACAAAGTGACACATAGGAACATAGAATATGACGGCAGAAAAGGCTCATTGGTCATCCATCCTAGCCAACACTGCCTAATATGTGTGTGAAGGCCCTATTGACCATTCCTCTCCTTGTTACCCTCCCATGTTCTAATATCCCTTGATCTTATCAGGCCCCTGTACCTGTCCCACCTATGCTTGAATTCCCCCACTGTTTTAGTACAGACCATCTCACTCAGCAGTCTGCTCCACCTGTTTACCACTCTTTCCTTGAAAAAGGACTTTCAGATGTCCCTTCTTAACTTCTCCCAAGCCAACTTCAGTAGGTTACCCCTTGTGTTTGTAATTTTAACTTAGGGTGAACAACTCATTCCAGTGTACTCTGTTTATCTAATGGAGATATTTAAATGTTTCCATCATGTCTCCTTCTCTCTCCTTGTTTTCAGGACAGTGTCCTTGTGGTGAGTCCCTGGTGTGCTGGGACGTACTACTCTTGTTATGTTTGGTTGGAGGAGACAAGGTGAGCTGAGGTGAGTCATAGGGTAAGATGACAAGGGAAACTAGCGTGGATGCCAACCTCACAACAGGCCGGTCTCTGTTTACCCTTCTAAGTCCCACACACATCCTTATAGTAACCTGCTGATGCTAGTGCCTGACATCTGAGAGGAGGGCCAGCATTGAGTGGTCACGTCACCCATGATGTCAGAGCCTTCTGCCAAACCACCAGAGGAGACAATAGCATAGTGGGGGGGATGCACCCCAAGTCTGGGTATGCTGCTTCTGCAGTGCCTCTGCAACACAATGCACTCAACCAGTGCCACAGAACCATATCACACATTTGGTGTTGTCTCTTGGTTTTAATGTTTGGGCATTTACCAATGGAGTTGCTTTTAGTCATCTGTTTTTTTTCCAGTGAGATCATTGAAGCAAGACATATGCCTTATAAATCATAAGCCCCACCTCTCCAGTTATGTGACGTCCCCTCATTTTCTTTTTGTCCCTCCTGCTGTAGAAATCAGGGCCACTATGAAGGTACTCTTCCTCTCGTGTGTTAGATGAACTAGTGGTTACCATCACAGTCAATGTCAGTGTCCTCCTTGGTCAACCTATGGGGGGGTGGAGGTAGTTGCCTTTCTCTCTGGGAGCCTGTGTGATGCATGTGACACCCTAGTTGGCCTAAGAGTAAGATCTGGGGGCTTGCATGTAAACCCTTGTCTCCCTGATTAACAAGGGGAGGGATGGGCAAGGAACCTGCATCTGGATATAGACAGAAGATGATCTATCACAGGTAGGGATGGACAGAGAACAGATTCTTAGAGATAACTATGGGGGTAGTGAACGAAGGCAGATAGTGGATGTGAGCAGTTAGGCAGTGGTTTGGAGTTCAGAGCAAAGGATGGTGAAAGTTGTATATGAAAAAAGGCATTCTGTGCAATGGCAGTGCCACCTAGTAGTGAAACTGTGAATAACAGCCAAATCAGTGCTGAGTAATGGTTTTGTTCTTCAGCCCTGAGTTTATTCACACTGCTGCTGGGCAACCTCTTCTGTAAAAATCCAGTCTGCAAGGTGGGTTCCTGGCCAATGTGTGAGGCTTGCAGGAGGTTGGTCATTAGGCTGTCATCTAGGGTTTTCCCTCCATTTTTCTCCACTCTGGTCTGTGCCTCCCTCCACCCTGTAATGTGGGCCAGCCAATCATGGTCCCATATAATGTAGTACAGACTGTGTGTAGGCACCACCCCTTCACCCCTTGCATGGGAGAAAGCTCCCCAGCCCACTGCAAGGTGCTGCTGAGTGACCAGGTGCCTGACATCCAACCCCAAGCTGGCTCAAACTGCTGTTGACAGCACTCCCCACCCTGGATGCTCTGATCCTGGCTGTCTGAATCCACTCCCAAACCCAGGCTGTTGGCACAAAAGCACATAAAGCTTCCACTTAGCCACAGGATAGTCCAATGTTAAGTAACTGTAATTGTGACAGAGATCTCTAATGGCGAGCCATGAGACTGCACATCTAGGAAACTCAAAAGAGCTCTTTAACCTCGCATCTAGTGGGAATTTCCCTTTGACTGTTACAGCTGCTACCTTTTGGACTAAGGGTCCCAGCTTTGATTCCCAGCAAAGGCTGGAGGTGCGTCTGCGCATTTAGAGGGGACGGACATAACAATGAGTGTCAAAAGCTTGGAGGGCAAGGGGCAAAATAAGTGTCAACCTCCAAGTGAATTCCGGGCTTTGTGAGAGGGCAGAGTATATGAAGCCCCTGAATGCAGGCAGCTACAACTTAGAGATTCCCACAGACATGGTAATTAACACACTCCATGAGTGTGTGTGTGTTTTAATGGGAGGGCACTGAAGCCCGATCCCCTATTTGGAAAAACTTTTCATCTCTCAGGGGAACTGTGGAACATCTGGTATTATATCATAGATTAATGCATAAAGTGGTAATTATAGTATTACTGCATGTGACGTACCTGCTTACTGTGACATTAGACTGCAGTTTTCTGCAACATGACAGTAATTCTACTGAACTCAGTGCTGGAGTTGCTGCTATTTTAGCTGTTCTATGTCACAGAAACATAGCAACATAGAAGTTGACGGAAGAAAAAGATCGCTAGGTCCATCTAGTCTGCCCATTTGTTATAGACCTATTTTGACACTGTAGTTGCCTTTCGTAGTCAGGGCTCCCTTGTGTCTATCCCATGCTTTCTTGAATCTCCCCACAGTGCTTGACCCCCACAACCTCTTGGGGTAGGCTGTTTTAGGCGTCCACTACTCTTTCTGTGAAGAAAAACTTCCTGGTGTTGGCAGAGAACCTTTCTCCTTGCAGTCTGAGGTCATGTCCCCTGTCATGGAGCCCTTCTTGAAGTAAAAAAGTTCCTGTACCTTGTTATGGGAGGGCTTTAATCCCGAGGTTCGATGGGTGGGGCAACAACGTCACTCCCCCATCAGGCTTAAAAGGTCACACATTCTGGGCCTCTCCAGGATTAATTTTTCATTGCAGCTGGAGGCACCGCTCCTCCTGCCTATGGTTCTCTCACCTCTTCCCCATTTGTGTGCTTGCATTGCAGCGCCTCCAGCTGCCAGCTCGCTCATTTCTCCTGCTGCTTTTCCTGCGGCTCCTTTCTCATGCAGACGCTGGGTCTGTGGCTCTACTCTACCTGCAGTGGTGTGTCCCACCATTTCTTCCTTTCCCCTCACTTCACCCACTGCGGTCCCAATTCTGCCTCCCCTCTGTGTGCAACGCTTTGTTCAGCCGCCCTGCCCTCTTGGCTCTTTTGCGTTTGCTCCCCCTTCCAGCACCGCCTCTGCCTCACTGTTCTTGCTCTGGGGTGTACCTTGCTCTCCTCCTTCAGCAGCCTTCTTTGTCCTGGCTTCCCTCCTTTCCCGTATCTCCTCCCCTTCCCTATCCCGTACCTCCGGTTGTCTCTCACAGCTGTGTGACCCATTCCCTATCTCTGTCTGTTGTCTGCATTCCGTATGCTCATCTGGTTTCTCCTTGCCATTCTTGCACTCCGGATCATCTCTTTGTCCTTAGAGTCACTCGCTTCCTCGACTGTTTCTCCATTGCTCATTCCCCAACCCCCTGCAATCAGCTGCAGTCGCTCTACGCGTTCTCCGATGATAGCACCATTGGACTCCTGTCGGGAGTGAAAACAGGTGTATGCCCATCGGAATGATTGCCTTTCTTTATTTGCCTGGCAATTCTCCCGTGAGCCTAATTGCACTCAACTCCTGCCTTGGTTACATGATGCTGTGTCTTCTCTACTAGGCTTTGAGATTTCGATTTTCCACCTGGGTAGCTCAAAGCCGTATGGGGTTCTCTTTCTAGACTTGAAGCTCCTGCTCTCTTGTATCATGCCTGCTGACATTGCCACATTTCCTTTGGCTCTTAACCGCACCTTATTTGGATGCTTTGTACATACCTCTCGATCTCTTGCCTCATGACTCAGGGGGACAAGGCTTAAAATAATCAGGGACAAAGACCCCAAAATCGGGGACACATCTTAAAAAATTGTACTATTCCCTCAGAATGCTGACAGAGTAAGGGGATTTATGTTAAGATGCATTTTCTGAAGATCAAGTCTGCAACTTACCTGTTTGACATTAATTCACGATTTTATTCCTCACTGTTCTGTTACAAAAACACAAAATGTTTGAGGGACAGAGGACAATTTTGTGGTGAAATTAGGAAGTCCCTGACAATCAGGGACAGTTGAGGGGTCTGACGATGTATGTCTACATTGCTTCTTTGCATTGTGCCAGGGACACATTGTGCTTCCACGCTGTTGGTCCATCAGTATTTCCTAAGGAGACTTCCTGCTCTCTCTCTCTCTCAGGCAAGTTCTCCTACTGCCCAGGAGGTGACACCGTAAGCCATTTCTGATCAGCTATAGTCACTTCATGCCCTGCATTCTCATCATCAGTCTTCGCCCTCTTCAGTCCTACAGTTTTGTCTATGTCGTGCTGTCGGCCTTGGCTGACTTCATCTGGCATGCAATCGATATTTTGTTTTGGGCATACCTATCATTGCTCATATGCCCACCTCATCGATCCGCGGCCCTCGTGCTGCATGTGTCGTGTTCCTGATTCCATCCATCATCAGCCATCGGGGATTCACTCCAGTCATGGCTTTTGTCTCTCATCATGCCACAGTTTGTCTGTTCACTTGCTCTGCCATTCACATCATTAGGCTGTCTATGGCTGACTCCATCTGGCCTTCCATTGAATCTGGCTTGCATGCCACCTCATCCAGCTTGCCCTACTGCAGTTCTCATCCCGTGTCGGTTGGGTCATATGCTACCCCATTGACCTCCCTACCATCCTTTGTCCTTTCATACTTCACTTTCCTGTACCAGTCTCCATGCCTTCAATCCATCATCATACCTCATCCATTTCCTAATTTTACCTTCCTTGTCCTAGCGCCTTTTCTAGTACCAGCCATCATGGCTTCATTCCACTCTTAGCTTCACTCCTCATCATACATCGTCCAATTTTGCTCCTCGATTGCTCAACCTGAGTTGCTCCTCTGATGCTCCTCCTGAGCGTATCCTCTGGTTCGCATACCCTCTGGTTCCAGACGTGCCTTCTTGGCCTCGGAGTCTACCTCCTTTCGAGGAGCCTACTTATTCCTACTACCTTCGTACAAGTTCATTTTCAAGTTCATTCCTGTTTCCTTCTCTTCGCGTTCCATACCAGCTATCAAGGATTCACTCCAATCGAGGCCTGCAATCGATG
The DNA here is from genome assembly GCA_016271365.2 of Neoceratodus forsteri. Lineage (NCBI taxonomy): Eukaryota > Metazoa > Chordata > Ceratodontiformes > Ceratodontidae > Neoceratodus > Neoceratodus forsteri. Next base: position 525,490,880 of record JADMNL010000023.1, read on the forward strand.
TTTTTTTATGGGCATACCTAGCATGACTCCTCATGCCAACTCACTGACTTGTGGCCATCCTACTGTGTGTATCGGGTTCATAACTCCAGTCATCATTCACTCAACCTTACCTCAAGATTTATCTATTTACATCGCCTACTCGAGCATTCCTATCATTGAATACTATGCTACCTCATCGACTACAACCTCTCAGGGACTAATCATTCAGGGTCTAATCGTTCACATCACATAATCATCAACCTTAGTGTCTGCTCACTCACATCACTCAATCAAGCTAGTCTGCATCATCCTCGGTCTCCTCGTGAGCACATCTGGAATCTTCTCATAAGCACATCTGGATACCTCTTGCTCCTCTGACTTCTACATGGATCTACTCCCCTCCCATCGACTACTTGAGCATACCCTTCTTGGGTCCCTGCTGCCTCATTTTCCTTCTTTAATCTGTGCTTCTGTGGAGTTGTTTCCCTATCCTGTCGTCATCCTCCCTACTTATACCCCTCGCTAATGAACCATTCTCTTTACCGACATATGTCCTCAAATCAAATGTCATCAGCCTGGAGGGAAGACGACCTAGGCCTTGGATCCCCAGAGGTTTCCTCCTCAAAGGGTTTTTTTCCTCTCCTCCATGCCAATGGTCATAATATTAGAGTTAGTGCTTTCTTCAGGTTAGTTAATTACGTTCCGCTGTTGGATGGAGGTGGATGGTCGCTCCGGCTTTCCCCACTCTCCTTAGGAAATCAGCCCTTATCTTCTCAGAATTTATTCATCATCCTCGACTCTTCGAAGCTTGACATCTTTGGGTATTCTTTTGGGGCTTCTGCCAAACCTACCTTTAGCCAACGCATTCATTCCCATAGCACCTGTAGGTTGGAACCCTCCTCTTGGGTTCCTTGCATCGTACCCCTACAGGGTGGCATATCCCACGAATAGGGAGGCGGAAGCCATGAAGCAAATCAAGTTACACAAGAATCATCTCATATCATCTCACCCGGTTGCATAAGCACATTGAATGGGAGGGCTTTAAGCCCGAGATTCGATGGGCAGAGCAACAACGTCACTCCTCCATCGGGCTTAAAAGGTCACACATCCTGGGCCTCGCCAGGATTCATTTTTCGTTGCCCACCATCCACCCCTCCTCCTCCAGCAGCTCGTCTCTCTTACCCATGGGCTTCTTTCTAACCTACCTTTAGCTGACGCATTTGTTTCTGCGGCACCTGTAAGGAGGGAACCCTCCTCTAGGGTTCCTTGTGTCGTACTCCTACAGGGTGGTATGTCCCACGGATAGAGAGGTGGAAAGCCACAAAGCAAATCAAGTTACACAAGCATTATCTCATATCATCTCATCCGGTTGTGTAAGCACATTGAAATGACTTTTATGTACTTGAATGTTTCAATCATGTCCCCTCTCTCTCTTCTCTGCTCCAGGGAGTACATATTCAGTTCCCTAAGTCTTTCCTCAAAGGACATGTACTGCAGACTCTGAATCATTCTTGTTGCCTTTCTCTGTACCGTTTCCACCCAGTCAGTGTCCTTCCTGAGGTGAGATCTCCAGAATTGGACTCCGTATTCCAGGTAAGGCCTGACCAGCGAGCTAGACAATAGTAGTAGTACCACCTCTCTCCTCCTGCTTGTGATTCCCCTCCCAATGCAGCCCAGCATTTTGTTGACCTTCAATGTTGCCTTCTCCCACTGCTTACTAACCTTTACGTCATCTGAGATTATGATTCCCAGATCTCGTTCCTGGTTTGAGGCTGCCAGTCTTTCACCTACTAGGTAATACTCGTTTCTTGAATTTTCTTTCCTGTGTGCATGACCTTACACTTTTTGGCATTAAATCTCATCTGCAACACTACAGACCATTCTTCTAGTTTCGTGAGGTCAGCTTTCATCTTGCTCACTCCTTCTGAGGTGTCCACCCTGTTACATATCTTAGTGTCATCTGCGAACAGACACACCTTCCCTTTCAGTCTGTCAGCGATGTCTCCTATAAAAACATTGAAGGAGCAGAGGCTCCATCACTGAGTCCTGGGGCACCTTGCTGGTCACCCTGTCTTCCGTTGACTGTGTTCCGTTAACCTGTACCCTCTGAGTTCTGCCTTTTTGTACCCATCTGACTACTTCTGGATCAACCCCTGTGTGGTCAAGCTTCTTTACCAGCCTTCTGTGTGGAACCGAGTCAAAGGCCTTACTAAAGGCTAGGTAGACCACATCTACTGCCCCACCGTCGTCCACTATTTTTGTAGCATAGTCAAAAAACTCAAGCAGATTTGTCTGGCATGACCTCCCTGTTGTGAAACTGTACTGCTTAGGGTCTTGTTGACTGTTAGTTTCAAGGAATGCTATGATCTTCTGTTTGAGTAGTGTCTCCATTAATTTCCCTACTATAGATGTGAGGCTCACCGGTCTGTAATTACTAGCTTCTTCGCAACTGCCTGATTTGTGAAGTGGAACCACTATTGCCTTTTTCCAGTCTTCGGGTACCACACCGCTCTTCAAGGATTTCATGAATAGAAGTGCCAGAGGGGTGGTTAATTCTGCCCCCAGTTCCTTAAGGATTCTAGGGTGCATCTCTTCTGGTCCCATGGCTTTGTCTGCTTTTAGTTTATTTAGTACCTCCCGTACTTCGGCTTCTGTAAAAGGACTCGTGTCTATCCCTGGTCCTGGGGTGTTGTGTTTTTTTCAGGGCTGGGCCATCCCCATAGTCCTCTTTGGCAAACACCGAGCGAAGTATTTGTTAAGGATTTTGGCTTTCCCTGGGTCATGTTTGGTGTATTTCCCTTTTTCAGTAGCAGTCTTTACTATCCCCCCTTTTGCCTTCCTACGTTCCCTAATGTATCCAAAAATCAATTTGTCTCCTCTCTTTGCCCCTTCTGCTATTTTTTCCACTGTCTGGGCTTTTGCCTTTCTAATTTGTTTGTTAGATTCTCTCATTTTTTCCTTGTACGAATCCCAGTCTTTCCCAGATTTGGTTTCCTGGTACATGCTGTACACCTTCTTTTTTATTGACTGTGGTAGCCACTTTCTTAGAAAACCATAGAGGATTTCTTTTTCTTTTTGCTTTGCTGACCCATCTGGCACATTGATGTGTGTCAGTCTTTATTGCTGTCTTGAGACTTCCTCACATGACCTCCACCTCCTCAACCTCTATTTCCTTTAACTGGCAACTTGTGTTGTTCCTCATGTTTTGGAAATCAGCCTTTCTGAAATCTAGCACCTTTATCTTGAGTGACTGGTGTCCTGTGTTATGTTTACCTTAAAGCTTACCATGCGATGATTGCTGTTGCCCATATGGCATCCCGCTTTGAAGTCCTTGATCCTTTCCGAGTTTGTGAGGACAAGATCTAGAATGGCATCTCCCCTTGTTGGGGTTTTAACAAGTTGGCACAGTCCCGCGCCTTGTAGTGACAATAAGAAGTCCCAGCTTTTTGTTGTTGCTGCCATTAGTGTGCTCCAGTTAATATCTGGTAGGTTGAAATCCCCCACCAGTATTACTTCGCCTTTATCAGACATTTTGTAGATTTCCTGCATTAGGTCTTTGTCTCCTTTATCTCCTTGATTTGGGAGTCTGTACATGACGCCAATTAAGAAGGGGTTTTCCCTTGCCCATGTCTACTGTTAGCCACAGTGACTCGAAGTCCCCAAGTTGCCTTTTTACTTCTGTGGCTTTTATTTCCTCCTGAATATAAATGGCTATGCCCCCCCCCCATCTTTTTTTGCCCTGCCTATCTTTCCTGAACAGATTGTAACCGAGAATGGCTGTATCCCATCCATGGTTTTCCGTGAACCACGTTTCTGTTATAGCCACCCAGTCCAACCTTTCTGTTTCCAAGATGGCTGTGAGTTCAGGAAGTTTGTTGGTTAGGATCCTAGTATTTGCAACCATTGCCTTCCAGGAATGTACACCCTCTTTGCTGTGCGGTTGTACCCTCTTTCTGGGTTGCTCCAGTTTGTTCTTTCTGGCCAAGAGATTATGGAGGTTGCTGGTTTGGGCAGATGTTGGCTCTGATTTGTTTTCTGAGGATGTATGTGCGCATTTGGCAGTTGGGGGAGTGATGACCAGCCCACTGACGGCAGGGCTGTGAGCTGCATCATACTCCCCTTCATGACAATAAACACCTGTGCCAATGAAATCAGCAAAAACAAGAGGAAAACTAGATTGCTGTGGTTCTCAAAGGAAGTGGCTAAAAATGTTTATTTATTTATTTATTGAAAACTTTGACAATTACCTTTGTGCACAAGTGCTCATTTACAAAGGTTCTACATCAAATACATGGTCACCAAAAAAAAAGCAACAAAATATTGCAAGTACAATAAGCAGTTCCAGAGGAACATGAAATGGGGCGATCACGTGCAACTACCCAGATTCTGTGTTTTAGCCTTGGTTCTTACTTTTGGAACAAAGATTTTTGTAGTATATTAGCAATTTGCTATGTAGATAGTTAAGTACTTGATACATGAATTCATTCCCGATTCTGGGCATTTAGGGCATTTTGTGCAATGTAACTTATTTTCATGGGGATCCTGCAGTGAACTGTCACTTTAAAAAAGAAATGTATTTTAAATTATTATGCGACTATCTGATTATTGTGACACTGTCTTTTAAGTGAGATGTGCTTAGTGTGAATTCTATAATATGCATTTATAAGACAGTAGTTTGCTGTTAGTATGGACCGTTTGGCTACTCATTATTGTACTTTTTGTAAAAGAGATGTTTTACAATATAAGTACCAAGAACAATATTAGAAATGCCTCAAAGTTTTTTATAGATTTTTTTATGGATGTAACCTCCCCTTTGGGGGCTTACCTTAAATGCCTTCCATCTGCCAATTCCTCCTCATGGTGTCACCCCTAGTTCCACCACCAGCCTGAGTCCATTCTGTGTCCCCCAGGGTTCCCGAACAATCCATGTCTTTATTTAGTCCAGCTGGGCTCACAGAGCAGGATTGCAAGCCACTAGTGTTCCCAGAGCTGGCTGGCACTCATGTAGGCGCTAGGAAAGCGCATTTATTTTCTGACCACCGTTGCGGTCTTTTGGAGGCTGATTCAGTGGTCCCGGTGCCTATATTTACTTAAGCAGGGACTGAGACCAGTGCAAGGCCATGGACAGGCCTTTTAAAATATAAATAAGAGAGGGCCGAGAAGCGCTAGTAGCGGAGCACAAGCGGGGCTAATAAATAATTCATAAGCCCTTCATGAATATTAATGAGGGAGCTGCCTGCTTCTAGGGGCATGGTGTTACAAGATCAGTGACCAGAAAAGTAGACAATCTAAATGTAAATAAATGTAGTCACTTATCAGGGCACAGAAGGAGCTATGTGACAGTGGGGATTAAAAGTAAATAAAGTATTTTATCTGGCTGCACCAGGACATTGATTTGGAACAATGCATAAACTGTTTGGGGACTGTACATTCCACAGTCACCGTTGCAGCTTATCAGCCAATTGCAAGCCAGTATTTGCCAAAGAGACTCTTGGGATTTACCAGAGACTTTTGGGGGGAAAAAGGAGGAACAATTTCTGGTACTTAAAATCAAGCCAGTTAAGGGACTTGGCTTTAGACCGTTTAGTCAGCCAGTGATATTGCTGGAACTTTGCTCCTTATAAAAGGGGGACAATTGGGGAACAAGGTTTGGTTCTGGCAGCAGTTCTGAGAGTCTGTGTCAGAGTAGGAAGGCTCTCTGCAACTTGAGGAATTTAGGGAGAGACCTGCTTTTCCTTTTCCTCAGCCAGAGCCACTTGCCTTAAATCTGGGACAGCCAAGTCTGAAGACTGAGCTGCAATTCTCCAGAAAAGGGGAAAAAAAAGCAATTTCCCTGGAGCCAAACGTCCGGACTGAAAGTGGGATCAGAGCTGAAATGGTCCCCAACTTGCGCCTCAGTGCATTTTGAATTCTGCTCTGCTCATTGTCTTGCCTCAGAAACTGTAGTCAAATTCACAAGCCAGTGGTCACTGGAATTTTACCCAGCCAATTTGCCAGAGGGAGACCTGAACTTCTACCTTGTCAGCTTACACTTCCAGGACTACAGATTGCAAGCGGGTAAGCTGTGCAGCCTAAACCAGAACTGTATCCAAGCTGAACCTATGATGCCAAGTAATGTGCTTAAGAGACTGTTGCTGCCTGTAAAAACCAAGCTGCCAGATGACCAGAGAAGGGAATCAGCTCCTGCAGAGAAGATCCTTGTGGGTTGTGGCCACCCTTGGGAGGGATGCCAAGACATGGGGGTGAGTTGTTCCAGCCCAGTCCCTGTGTCCTGGTCCTTGCCAAGGAGGACGAAGTCCTGCAGCCTGCAGCTACCAGCCAGAAAGCTGAACCCTGCCTTGGGGAGAGTCACCCTGGAAATCAACCAGATCCTGAGGTCTACGGTTCAGTGAGTAAAATCAGGGTAGGTCCCTGCAACAAAGCTTCAGTTGTTAATGGTACCATCTGATCTTGTTTGACAGTTAAAGTGTTGGTGACTGGGCCAACTGACCACGGATGCACATGGTTTTGGTTGTTTGCTCAAGTGTTTTGCTTCTGCTTAATCACTCTTCTTTCCCTTAAGGGCTCCAACCAGCTGTAACGCCGGCCACCCCACAGTAACACATTAGGCCAGCACCTAATTAGACTCTGGGTGCCCAGCAGCTAACAGAACTATTTTATACATGGTCAAATGTTATTTTATTGCAGCATATGCAAAAGGAATGCTTTAATCATTTATCTAAAATCACGCCCCCTCCCTTGTGCAACTCCCCTAAATAAATCAGATTTACTGTTTTGAAGGTTAACCTGGCTAATGAGTATATTATTATTCCATCTCAAGTCATTGTGTCAGTCCAAAGGTTTACTGTCATTGCTGGTAAACTGCTTTATTGCAGGGGTACAGGGTACATGCAAGAGTTCCAGACCCTGTTGATAAGTGAGGTCACTGTAACCATATTGTTAGCACTCTCCCTTAATTGTAAACTGAATGCAAAGTAAAGAGAATTGGGGAAATTTATTTGTGAGGTCTCTAGGTGGGGCTGTGGGTGAGTACAACTTCTCAGAGGGTTGTGCTAGCTTAACACCTAACTCAAGTAAAGAATTCTCTGGGTGGAGGCACATGTCAAAGTATTATGGTTAGGACCCAGGCCCCTCAACCCACGCTTAGCTAGGCAGGCAGGGGTAGTAACCTATGGGGGGGGGGTACCCGGGTTACATAGATATTTTTATAGTATATTTGATGCATAGAGGCATGTGTTTATGTGATGTTTGAATTTTGCACTTTATTTCTTGCACCTTGAGAATTATCCGAAATCAAAGGGGCAGAGGACACTGCAGAGCAGGACACTGCAGCACACGAGCTAGCACAACAAAACTTGCCCAAAACAGGAACCAAAACAAAAAAAGCAAAAAGGAAATCCAAAAAACTTCTGATCGTAGGAGACTCCATGATTCAGGGAGTCAGTACCTATCTCCAGCCAGGGTTAATGGTCAGATGTCTCCCAGGTACATCAGCGTGGAGAGACACTGACCGTATTACTAAAATTGTTCAGGAAGCAGGAGAAAACATTGACGTCCTGGTACACATAGGGACTAATGATCTCACCAGCCAGTCAGTTGTGGAGACCAAAGAACACCTGACCAGGCTGGTTGACAAACTATCATCCATTTCATCTGGCTTCTCCTTCTCTGAGATCCTGCCAGTCTGGGAAAGGGGGGCAGGGAGAGAGGGGAGCTTAACATGTGGCTCAAGGGCTAGTGCCAGGAAAAAGGACACAAATTTGTAGGGAACTGGCAACAGTTTTGGGAGTGAAGGTTCTTTAATTTGATGGACTGCATCTGACTAAGGAGGAGTCAGTGCATTGGGGCAGAAGTTTGACGTCTTTGCAGAATATTTAAACTAGCAAATGGGGAGAGGGTGCAGCACCCCATATGATGAATGGGAAGAACACCCCCCTCTCAGCTAGTGGTCAAAGAGGAGTTCAGCATGTTTGCAGTTCATTTGCATCACCAGGTAAGGGAAAAGGTCCAGCTCCCCATACGACACACAGGGGAAACACCAGACCTCACCCAACAACTAACACACTGAAATCTGGCCAATGGAAAATCATGTACAGAAATGCTCGCAGTCTGGGAAACAAGATCCCAGACCTGCAGGCAATAATGACAGAGGCTAAACTGGACATAGAAGCAATTAGCGAGACGTGATTTACCAGTAACCATACTTGGGAGACTTCAGTACCTGGCTATGTATTGTTTGGAAGAGACAGAGGTGAAGGCCGGGGGGTGGAGTGGCCCTGTATGTCAATGAAAATATCAAAGCTACAGAAATTCAGAATACACATAAGGAGCCAGAAGAACTGTGGGTCACCCTGGAAACAGGAAATGGGACAGGCATAAAAACTGGGATTGTCTACAGGCCCCCAGACCAGGGGGAGAACATAGACACATTACTGTTAGAAGATATACAAAACATGACAGCTAAAGGGGAGGTTCTGATATTGGGAGACTTCAACATGCCAGATACAGATTGGTCAATACCAGCAGGAACATCTGCCAGAACTAGACACATGGTGGATTCCCTGCAGACGGAAGGCCTCAAACAACTGGTACAACAACCTACAAGAGACAGGGCTATCCTAGATCTAGTACTGACTAACAGAGACAGAATCACAGATCTCCAGGTAGAAGGTCACCTGGGGGCCAGTGACCATCACATGGTATAGTTCAGTTTGGCCACTACAACTAAATCATCCCATTCCAAGGCAAAAATATGAGACTTCAGAGGAGCTGACTTTGATAAGATGGCCAACAGAGTTAAGCTAGCCCTGGCAAAAAGAAATACAGGTGAGGGGGTACTGGCAAAGTGGGCAAGCATTAGGATGCAATACTTGAAGCAACACCCTCATTGTGTTAGAGAGAAAAGGAAGTGCAAAAGAAGAAGGAAACCACTTTGATTCTCAAAACAGTAGCAGAAAAGGTCAGAGCCAAAAGGCTGGCCTTCAGGAAATATAAGGGAACACAGCAGAATGAAGATAGGGAGGCATATCAAACTTCCCTAAGGGAAGCAGGGAAGGCAGTAAGGCAGGCAAAGCCCCAAACTGAGGAAACACTAGCATAAACAGTAAAAGAAGGTGACAAGACTTTCTATAGATACATTAGTGAAAGGAGAACGTCCAGAGGGGGTCCTGCTAAGATCAAAGGAGATAAAGAGGCATGTGAGGAGGAGGATCATGTAAAAGCATCTATCCTAAATAGACACTACTGCTCAGTATTTACTGAAGAGACGGTAGGGCAGGGCCCACAGCTCAGCAACATGGACACGGGGGGAGGGAGGTGAGCACTAGTCCCTTCACAAAAGAAAGGGTCCTACAAGAGCTCGATAAGCTCTGGGTGAACAAGGCAATGGAACCTGATGGCATACATCCCAGGGTACTAAAAGAGCTAAGGGTGGAACTAGCAGAGCCATTATCAGAACTGTTTAGTGAGTCTCTGAGCACAGGAGAGGTCCCAGAAGACTGGAGAAGGGCTCATGTGATCCTGCTCCACAAGAGTGGTAGCAGGGAGGAGGCAGGGAACTACAGATCAGTCAGTCTTACCTCAGTGGTGGGCAAAATTATGGAGGCACTCCTTAAGGAAAGGATAGTGCAACACCTGGAATCCATAGAAGCACAGGATCCAAGACAGCATGGGCTTACAAAAGGAAGGTCCTGTCAAACTAATCTCATAGATTTCTTTGACTGGGTAACCAGAGTGGTGGACCAAGGGGGAGCAGTTGATGTCACCTACCTTGACTTAAGCAAAGTGTTTGCTACTGTTCCACATAGAAGATTGATTAATGAGCTGGGTAGGCTCGGGGTGGGTCAGAAGTTGGTCAACTGGGTGGCAAATTGGTTGATGGGCAGAAAACAGAGAGTGGTGGTAAATGGTATACAGTCAGAAGAGATGCAAGTCACAAGTGGGGTACCTCAGGGATCAGTCCTGGGGCAGTCCTCTTCAATATCTTCATCAGTGACATTGCAGATGGACTGGAGGGTAAGGTTTGTCTGTTTGCAGATGACACCAAGATCTGCAACTGAGTAGATGATCCAGATGGGGTGGGCAGAATGAGAAGAGATCTGGATAAACTAACAAAATGGTCAAAAGAGTGGCAACTGGGGTTTAATGCAAAGAAGTGCAAGATCACGCACATAGGGAAGAGAAACCGTGAAGCCACCTATAGGCTGAGAGGGGAGTTGCTGGCAGTCACAAGGGAAGAAAGAGACTTGGGCATTGTCATCACCGATGACCTGAAATCATCCAAGCAGACCACTAAAGCAGTAGGTAAGGCTAGAGGGATGTTAGGGTGTATTAGAAGGGGTATCACAAGTCAGAAGAGGGAGGTAACAATCCCTTTTTACAAGACACTGGTTAGGCCCCATCTGGAATACTGCATGCAGTACTGGAGGTCACCCCTTCACAAGGACATTAACCAAATTGAGGCAGTCCAGAGAAGGGCAACCAAAATGGTGCAGTGACTGCATCAGAAAACATATGAGGACAGATTAATGGAGCTCAATTTGTATACCCTAGAGCAAAGGAGGGAGAGAGGTGTTTTGATCGAAACATTCAAACACCTTAAGGGCATTAACAAGGTGAAAGAGTCTAACATGTTTCAATATAAGAAAAATAGCAGGACAAGAGGACACAGCATTTGATTAGAGGGAGGCCAATTAATGGGTAATGTGAGGAAGTTCTTTTTCACAGAAAGGGTGGTGGATGCATGGAACGGCCTACCTCAGGAAGTCGTGGGTATGAATACTGTGCAGGGCTTCAAACAAGCATGGGATAAGCATAAGAAAGCAATACAGATGAGTATGTGTAGACAGGCCATTGACAGAGCAAAGGCCGATGGCACATTTATAAGGTAGAAAAAGAAATGGGCAGACTGGATGGGCCTTGCAGTCCTTATCTGCCGTCAACTTCTATGTTTCTATGTTTCTATCAAAGATGGAGCCCTGGGGGACACCAATAGATACTCACCTAATGTACGATAATGATTTATCAGTCTTCACATGCTGGGAGTGATTGGTGAGATAGCTGTGGAACCAGTCAACTGTGTTTTGTGACAAACCCAGGCGAAGGAGTTTGCTAAGTAGGACCTTACAGTTGACCACATGGAAGGTTTTATTAAGGTCAATATCTATAGCTCTGATGAGGTCACCACTGTCAGGGACCTCGTGAACGTAGTTGGTGTATTCCAACAGCCAGGGCTCCAGATAAGATTTTTTTTGGGCCGAGTACTGTACTCCTCATTTTGAAAGTGAGGTAAATAAAACCAAATTCAGATGTGTACAGATGTCTGAATAGAGTGGAGCGAGGAGTATATTTTTTTTAAACAATTTAGTTTTTTTCTAGATAAAAACTGATCAGGTGCCAAGGATGCTTCAAATAATGTCGGTAAGTAGGAGTAATTTACTCACCAGTTTTATGATAAAGTGAGTAAAACAAAATTGGGATGTGTATGAGCGCTGTAAATATGGAAAACAAAATGCTCCTTTTGAATCACCAGCTATGTTATGAAGCACTATTCTTTGGAGTATGGAGTATTTACAAATGTTGGGTGAGTATTGTTACTCATTAAAAAAAAATTCTGAAGAGTATTTCCTAAAATGAGGTGAGTAAAAGAGTTCGGTACTCCCCTTATCTGGAGCCCTTCCAACAGCACCATGTTGGTGCTGTGGAGCTTCCAGAAGCCATGCTGCTAAACATACTGGACACTGTATTGTTCAAAGTATGTGACAAGTTGGTAAGAAACTATTCTCTTGAGGGCCTTGGATGGGGGGAGGGGATAGAAACATCAATGGAATCAAGAGAGGAATTGGGCCCATATACACGCCTGCAATGCAAATAAATTAAAGAACTTAAATCAAAAATCTTTTGACTCGAACTTGAAATAAAAGGCTTAAAGCAGCTTGTGGATGTGAACATGGGGTAGAAAAGGATGTTGCACTAGCAGATGATGAAGGAGAAAGCATAATGCAGAAGAGAGGGAGATGATGCAGAGGACTGGTGCTTTGTGTGTAACAACAAGGTATAACAAGCATTTGTCAATGCCGAATGTTTGCTTGCTGGCATTGGCATTGGTAGTGTAGAAGTTACAGAGCTGCATAATAGGAATGGCAGCGAAGTATTGAACCGAAGCCAACCCCACCACCACCCTGCAGAGAGTGACAGGCATTGGGGTGTGACTTTGGGTCGTCAGGCATAATGACCACGCCATTTCACCACACCCTACCCTGCAGACACTGACAAGTATCACGGTGTGCCTTGGGGTCTTTGGCCCTTATGCGCACCCCATTCCATCAGGAAATATGGTGAGATGGGTGCGGTATAGGAGAATGGGGTGAAGTTTGGGCCCGAAGAGTCCGAGGCACACCTTGATGCCTCTCACTGGCTGCAGGGTGTGGTTGGGGGTGGAATGGTATGAGCATTACAGGCAAGAATCACAAGTCACACCCCTGATGCCTGTCATTCTCTACAGGGTGGCGCGTTATGGTCGTAAACCCTAATTCCTCAGGCATTCGTTGATATTTTCAGTCCAAATTTTCAACATGTTTTTTTTGTGACCCCCCACCTCATGAACAGTGGCAATATCAGTTTGTTAGCCAAAAACTGCTTTTGCACAGCAGCTACGGCATTTGGCACCACAGGTGCAAAAACACATTCCGAACAGGATATGAAAAATGACAGCGGTACTGTTCATGGGGAGGTGTAAAAATGGCAATGTTGAAAATCTGCTGTGAAAATCTTAAAAAAACTGGTGAAGTCACGAGCGTGCATAGAAACTGTGCAACGCACACCCGTAATGTAACTAGTTTGGGGATTTTTTTTACAGCAGATAGTTAACGAAGGCATTTTGGGACTTCAATCATGAACAGTGTCAGTGTGATTTTCTTTATCTGTCCCGAACAATGATTTCCCACAGCGACCACGCATTTCTGCGCTGAAAGTGTGAAAACACATTTCGGCCATGTTGTGGAAAATGACAGCTGTACTGTTCCTAAGGAGGTGTGGAAAAATGCCACTGGTGAAAATCTGGACTGAAAATATTACAAATTCATGAACTTACGAGGGTGCGTGGAAACTGCGCAATGTTCACTCGTAACAAAGTCATTTTATGGAGTTTTGTCACCAAATTTTCAACATAGCCATTTTAAGACCTCTGCTCATGACCAGTGTCACTGTGATTTTCTTAATCTGTCCCAAACATTGTTTTTGCACACCGACTGTACCATTGTGCGCTACATGTGTGGAAACACATTTTGGACGAGATGTGAAAAATGGTAGCTGTACTGCTCATAAGGAAGTGCTGTAAAATGGCACTGTTGAAAATCTGGTGTGAAATATTACAATCGCAAACTTGCCAGCTGCAGTGAGGGAACTGCGCAGAACGGCGCCTTAAAACAGTCATTTGGGGAATTTTCTCACCAAATTTTCAACATAGCTATTTTAACACCTCTGCTCATGACCAGTGTCACTGTGATTTTCTTAATGTGTCCCATACATTGATTTAGCACACCGACTCTCTGCCATTGTATGCTACATGGGCGGAAACACGTTGTGGTTGGTGTGGAAAAATGACAGCTGTACTGCTCATAAGGAGGTGTGGTAAAATGGCAATGTTGAAAATCTGAGGAAAATATTGACAATTCATGAACTTATGAGCGTGCGTAGGAACTGCGCAACGCACGCTCGTAAAACAGTCCTTTTGAGGAATTTTTTCACCAAATTTTCAACATAGCCATTTTAAGACCTCTGCTCATGAACAGTGTCACTGTGATTTTCTTAATGTGTCCCGTACATTGATTTTGCACACCGACTGCGCCATTGTGTGCTACATGGGCAGAAACACGTTTTGGGTGAGATGTGAAAAATGACAGCTGTACTGCTCAGAAGGAGGTGTGGTAAAATGGCAATGTTGAAAATCTGGAGTGAAAATATTGAAAATTTGCGAACTTACGAGTGTCTGTAGGAACTCTGCAATGCACGCTCATAAAACAGTAATTTTTAAGAATTTTTTCACCAAATTTTCAACATAGTCATTTTAAGACCTCTGCTCATGAACAGTGCCACTGTGATTTTCTTAATGTGTCCCGTACATTGATTTTGCACACCGACTGCGCCATTGTGTGCTACATGGGCAGAAACACGTTTTGGGTGAGATGTGAAAAATGACAGCTGTACTGCTCAGAAGGAGGTGTGGTAAAATGGCAATGTTGAAAATCTGGAGTGAAAATATTGACAATTCATGAACTTATGAGCGTGCGTAGGAACTGCACAACGCACGCTCGTAAAACAGTCCTTTTGAGGAATTTTTTCACCAAATTTTCAACATAGCCATTTTAAGACCTCTGCTCATGAACAGTGTCACTGTGATTTTCTTAATGTGTCCCGTACATTGATTTTGCACACCGACTGCGCCATTGTGTGCTACATGGGCAGAAACACGTTTTGGGTGAGATGTGAAAAATGACAGCTGTACTGCTCATAAGGAGGTGTGGTAAAATGGCAATGTTGAAAATCTGGAGTGAAAATATTGAAAATTCACGAACTTATGAGCGTGCGTAGGAACTGCGCAATGCACGCTCGTAAAACAGTCCTTTTTAGGAATTTTTTCACCAAATTTTCAACATAGACTTTTTGAGAGCCCACCTTATGAACACTGGCAGTGTCGTTTCGTTAATGGGTCCCGAAAGGTGATTTCATGCAGTGACTGAGAAATCACCCTTCAGGCCCGATTAACGCCATGACAGTGCAAGAATTCATGAGGAGGGGTCCCAAAAAACCCATGTTGAAAATTTGGGCCCAAAATTCCCAAAAATGCCTGAGACATGCAACAAAGTTGAAAAAACCCTATTTATTCCATTATACAGCTTACCGGCATTTCCTCAGTCAGCGGTCGTCTTTGAAGAGTGCAGGCGTGTTACCGATCCACGATGATCGTTGCGCGAGCTCGGAGGTAAGTATGGGGTGAGGGGGTGTGGGGAGGCAGGGTGTGCAGTGGGTGGGTGTGGGTTGTGGGGGGGGCGGGGAGACTGCGAGGGAAGGTTTTCTTCTTTACAGGTTTTTAGATGATGCGGGACATTTGCCACGCTGGGGTGGGCTCCTAGCGAGGCAGCTGGAAAGGCTGTTTGGGGGGCTGGAGCCGATGGGGTATTGGGCACCCCGTCGTATAACAAGCTTTGCCACGCTGGGGTGAGCTCCAGCGTGGCACCTGGACCAACTGTTGTTGGAGGGGATGGGTACGGCGAAGGTTGAGCACCCCGTCGGCTACACAGTGTGTGCGTGGGGGGGGAGCGCATCAGCACGCAATATGCGTGCTTGCGTGTGTGTGTGTGTGTGTGGGAGGGAGAGCTCTGGTCAGTGAAGCGGAGCTCTCCCTTTCAACTGTATGTCACTGCATTTTCCTGCTGTCATAGACAGCTGCAGCAGTGATTGGCGCACTGCGACGTGCCTGCAAACACACTGACTGAATTGGAAGAGGCTGACACACCTCTAGAAAACTCGTATGATGGCACTATGTTTCTTGCACATGCGTGCAAGCAAACATAAAAAGCATTTGTCAATGCCGAATGTTGATTGCGTTGGTCTGTTGAGCTCGCTCACTGCCCCTGTGTCACTTGCTCAGTCTGTTTCTCCCGGTGCTGCAGGCTACTCTTTTGTACTGGGCTCCTGCCTCTGTTGGTGGCTTTTTCTGCCCACAAAGAAATCTGAAGCTGTCTCGACAGAGCTCCGTTGAGGTGGCTCACTGCCCCTCTCTCACTCGCTCATTCTGTTTCTCCTGGCGCTGCAGACTGCCCTTTTTTTACTGGGCTCCTGCCTGCGTTGCCGCCTTTTTCTGCCAACAAAGAAATCCGCACAGTCACACTAGAGCTCCATTGAGCTCGCTTCCTCCCCCTTTCTCACTCACTCATTGTGTTTCTCCCAGTGCCGCAGGCTGCCCTTTTGTACTGGGCTCCTGCCTACGTTGGCACCTTTTTCTGCACACAAAGAAATCTGCATCAGTCCCGACAAAGCTCCATTGAGCTCGCTCACTCCCCTTCTCTCAGTCGCTCATTCCGTTTCTGCTGGTGCTACAGGTTGCCCTTTTCTACTGGGCTCTTGCCTGCATTGCCACCTTCTTCTGGCCACAAATAAATCTGCAGCAGTTACAGTAGAGCTTCATTGAGCTCACTCACTCCCCCTCTCTCATGTGTTCGCTCATTCTGGTTTTCCCACCACTGCAGGCTGCCCTTTTGAACTGGGTCCATGCGTGCATTGCTCCCTTTTTCTGCCCACAAACAAATCTGCAGCAGTCCCAACAGAGCTCCATTGAGCTTACTCACTCCCCCTCCCTTGCTCACTACTGCTCTGTCACTCACTCGTTCTGTTTCTCTTGGCGCTGCAGGCTGCGCTTTTGTACAGGGCTCCTGGCTGCATTGGCACCTTTGTCTGTCCACAGAGAAATCCGCAACTGTCCTGACAGAGCTTCATTGAGGTCACTCAGTCTCCCTCTCTCACATGCTCATTCTGTTTGTCCTGGTGCTGCAAGCTGCCCTTTTGTACGGGGCTCCTGCCTGCATTGGTGCCTTTTTATGCCCACAAAGAAATCCACAGCAGTCCTGATAGAGCTCCGTTGAGCTCACTCAGTCCCCCTGTCTCACTCGCTCATACTGTTTCTCCCACCACTGCAGGCTGGCCTTTTGTACTGGGCCCCTGCCTGTATTGATGCCTTTTTCTGCCCACAAAGAAATCCGCAGCAGTCCTGATAGCGCTACGGTGAGTTCACTCACTCCCCTTCCCTCACTCGCTCTCTCATTCTGTTTCTCCCAGTGCCTCAGGCTGCCCTTTTGTACTAGGCTCTTATGTTGGGGCCTTTTTCTGCCCATAAACAAATCCGCAGCAGTCCCAACAGAGCTCAGTTGAGCTCATTCACTCCCCTGTCTCACTCACTCGATCTTAATCTGTCCCAAACACTGATTTCCCACAGTGACCATGCTATTCTCTGGCAGGAGTGCAACAACATATTTTAGCCAGGATGTGAAAAATGACAGCTGTACTGTTCATAAGGAGGTGTGAAAAAATGCCAGTGTTGAAAATGTGGCGTGAAAATATTACAAATTTGCAAAGTTACAAGGGTGTGTGGAAACAGTTCAATGCATGCTTGTAACACAGTCATGTTATGGAGTTCTGTCACCAAATTTTCAACATAGGGATTTTAGGACCTCTGCTCATGAACAGTGCCACTGTCATTTTCCTAAACTGTTCCGAATACTGATTTCCCACAACGACCGCGTTATCCTGTGCCAGAACTGTTTAAAACACATTTCGGTCAGGATGTGAAAAATGACAGCTGTACTGCTCATAAGGAGGTGCGAAAAAATGCCACTGTTGAAAATCTGGCGTGACAATATTACAAATCTGTGAAGTTACAAGGGTGCGTGGAAAGTGCGCAACACACATTTGTAACACAGTCATTTGATGGGCTATCATCACCAAATTCTCAACACAGGCATTTTAGGACCTCTGGTCATGAACAGTATCACTGTCATTTTCTTAATCTGTCCTGAACAGTGACTCCCCACAGCAACCGCTCTATTCTGCACCGGAAGTGCGAAAACACATTTCGGCCAGAATGGGGAAAATGACAGCTGTACTGTTCATAGGTAGCTGTGAAAAAATGGCAATGTTGAAAATCTGGCATACAAATATTGCAAATTCGCGAAGTTACGAGCGTTCGTAGCAACTGCGCAACGCATGCTCATAAAACAGTCATTTTTTTGATTTTTTCCACCAAATTTGCAACACAGGCTTTTTAAAGAGCCCACCTCATGAACACTGGCACTGTTGTTTTGTTAATCAGCCCCAAAAGCTGATTCCGTGCAGTGACTGCGAAATCACCTTTCAGGGCCGCTTAACGCCATGACAGTGCTAGAATTCATGAGAAGGGGTCCCAAAAACCTCATGTTGAAAATTTGGTGCCAAAATTCCAAAAAAATGACTGAGATATGCATTAAAGTTGGAAAAACCTCATTTATCCCATTATACAGCTTACCGGCATTCCTCAGTTGGCCGTCGGCTTTAAAGAGTGCAGATGTGTTCCCGGTCCACTGAAGATTGTCACACCGAGCTCTGGAGGTACATATGGGGTTGAGTGGGGTTGTGGGGAGGCAGGGTGCGCCGTGAGTGGACGCGGGTTGCGGGAGGGGGGCAGGGAGACTGCCGAGGGACAGTTTCCTTTTTTACAGGAAAAAAAAGACATCGCGGGACCATTTTTTATTTTACAGAGGCATGTGGCACACTGGGGTGAGCTCCCAGCATGCCACCAGAGTCTTTCTTTTGGGGGCAGCTGTAGCAGGCGGGATTGGGCACCCCGTCGGCACACAACAAAGAGAGGCATTACATTATGCCGGCTGGGATTGGGCACCCCATCGGCACACAACAAATGGGGGGTGACATTATGCTGATGGGGATTGGGCACCCCAGTGGCAGAAAAAAGCGGGGGTTACATAATGCCGACGGGAAGTGGGCTCCCCGTCGGCAACATAAACATTGGGGCACTGAAGCTGACGGGGATTGGGGCCCCCATCGGCAAATAAATGTGGGGGGGGGTTAATATTGTTTGTGAACATGGTGGCAAGCCACCACCATGTTCACATACAATATCAGGGTTTCAAGATCCCGCCCTGCAATGACGGGTCGTTCCCTCATTGCAGCGAGTGGCTGACGCCGCAATGACGAGGCAGCCCCTGATTGCAGCGGCTGATTTTTTACAAGGTTGTGGCATGCTGGCTGAACTAGTGTCAGCAACAGTGTGCCATGGCATTGGGGGAAGCGGGCCAAGCCTTTACGGGCTGTGGGGGCATTGGCCACAACAGTGCCATGCCTCCACAACCTGCTTGTGGAGAAAGTTGCTGCAATATGTTTCTTGCACATGCGCACAATCAACATAAAAAAGAGGAGAGAATTTGAAATTGCTACTGAGCTGCATAACAGGTACACACCTCTAATCAACCTAATGGACAATATTGAAGGGCAGGCTGATGAGCTATTAAATCTAATAACAGAACAAGAAAATATACCAAATGCAGAAGGGCATACAGAAAACATACTAAATCTAGTATCAGAACAAAGCATGTCATGTGGAGTTAATGCAGGAAATATAAAAGAGGAAAAAGGGGATGATATCAACTCTGGCAGACAAACATTTGTACTAGGTGACTCCATGATTAAATATGTGGATCATTATACAACATGAGGAAACAAGGAACTCGTAGCTAATTGTAGTTTCTCAGGGGCTACAATAAAAGATATAGAGAGCATGTTACCTGATATATTAAAACCAGCTGGGGTAAAACCACCTGTGGTGTTACATGCAGGGACAAACAATACAAAAAGGCAGACTGTGGAAGATGTTTTGGAGGAATACAAAGAATTTAAGAAAAAGATTGATGATTTGCAGGCTGAATTAATTATTTCAGAGATTTTACCAGCACCCAAGGCAGGACATAAACGGACAAAGAAAATAAAACATATCAACAATAAGTTAAGGCAATGGTGCTTACAAGAAAATATACCTTGTATTAAGACATGGGAACTATTTGATAGATGCTTTGACTTATTTGCTTATGATGGCCTGCACTTAAACAGAAAAGGGAGCAGGTTTTTGGGCAAGATTTTCAATGACATAATTTTAGGAAAGAATTTAAATTAATAGAACTGGAAGGGGACAGGATCAGTTGTGTTCCAGGACAGTAGCTGCTGCTGGTGTTTTCACAGGGTTCTTGTGGATTTTACTTTGTAGGTTAGTTCTTTTCTTTCTTACTTCTAAGGGGTTAGCAGGGTATTGTTTTGGGGGATGCTGGATGTTTGTAAACTGATTTGGTGGCTGTAAGTGGGGCTCTTTTTGTGGATGTTTCACTGTGTAACAGGCTGCGCTGGTAGAGGCCTATTTCTTCTGATTTAAAACCTATTTGGTGGGATTTGCTTGGAGATGGTTATTTGAATTGGAGACCTATATCTGTTAATTTCAAGCCTATTTTGATGTGGTGTTAGTGAAGCTGATTAAATTGGAGACCTGTTTCCTTTGGCAGCAAACATATTTTGGGGGCTTTGACTTGAATTTTGATTCCTTGTGCTGACTCCATTAGCTGTAAAGGTTAGTTCATAGTGGTGGAGGGGTGTTAATGGTCTGGCCAGGTCTCACTCAGCCAATTGACTGGAGGCAGGGCTGAATCAGGTTGAGGTGCTAGCTGCTTTGTCTTCTCAGAAAGAACTGGAAGGGGGCAGGATCAGTTGTGTTCCAGGACAGTAGCTGCTGCTGGTGTTTTCACAGGGTTCTTGTGGATTTTACTTGGTAGGTTAGTTCTTTTCTTTCTTACTTCTAAGGGGTTAGCAGGGTATTGTTTGGGGATGCTGGATGTTTGTAAACTGATTTGGTGGCTGTAAGTGGGGCTCTTTTTGTGGATGTTTCACTGTGTAACAGGCTGCGCTGGTAGAGGCCTATTTCTTCTGATTTAAAGCCTATTTGGTGGGATTTGCTTGGGCCTGGTTCTTTAGCTGCAGGGCTTGGAGGGGAGACACAGGGCTGATACACTCTCTTGTCAGGTGTCTGCCCAAAACCCGCCCTCGCTCCCCAGAAGTCTGCAAATTTATAGGGGAACACCTGCCCTGCAATTGGAGGAAAAGGCTGCTGGTGCAGCTCATGTAGTTCTAGCCACTGGGGGTTGGATTTAAAGGCTGGGAGAGAGGAGCTTAGGGAGTTGTTCATTTCCCTTATAAGTTTAATGTGTTGTACTGCACCTAGTAACAGAGTTACTGGTGTACAGTGGGACTGTCTCTAAGATTAGTGGGTGACCTGATTAGGCAGTAGGGGTATCTTGGACTAGGGGGAACCTGGTGGCTACACCAAGAAACCTATTTGGAAGGGGATGGAACCACACATCATTAGGGCCGCATCTTTGGGAGGGTGGTGGGGTGCACAGGGTGTGGAGCAGCCATGATACTGGACTGGGCTTGGAAGTTTGGTGGTTGCCCAGTGTGCTACCAGCTAGCACAGCTTAGGGAGGAGGTTGCGGGGATGAGGAGAAAGCTGGGGGAAGGGGGGTGGTATGGTTGGGGAAGGGGGCTGGAAATCTCCCACAGGGTTGCACCAAGCACTGGGGGTGGGGGTATAGGGAAAGGAGTGCAGGAGAATACTCAGGGGTCACATAGGGACCCTGGCAGAGGGGGTCCAAAAGGACACTACCAAGGATGCAGGCAGGTAACTGGGGACCCTCACAAAGGGGGGACGGAGGGACAACATTCTCAGGGAAGTAGGCAGATGGCCAGTGCTGGACAGAAGGAAGCAAGGCGGGGAGGTGGATCAGACCTTATACTCAGTAACTGCTTCAATTCTCTTCTTCTGCTCAAGGATGAGGGGTGTGATGTAACCACGACAGAGGTGGTTAGAGATGGAAAGGGTGGGGAGTGGGAGGCAGGAGGCAGGGGCCAGATAGCAGGAAGAACGGGGGACCTGGAATGCAGGAGAATGGGGAGCAGTGAATCAGAGCAGGAGGGGCAGGGGAAGAGGGAGGAAAGGCAAGGAGAAGGACCAGTTGGGAGAAAGGTAAAGGAGAAGGACCAGAAGTACAAGGAGGATTCAGTAAAGGAGCTGAGGGTTTAGGGCCAGGGGAGCACTGACGAGCAAGGAGGAACTAAATGGAGACAGGAAGGAAGGGAGGATGAGTCAGGCTAGTTTAGCAGATGGGGAGAAGGACCAGTTGCGAGCAGTGAGGGGGAATTAGCAAGGTACAGAAGGATACTCAGAGAGGAGAGGCACAGGATTGAGGGAGGAGTGGCCATGGTAAATAAGGAACGGGTGGCATGTGGCACCCAGAGAGGGGAGGAACAAGAGCCAGCTGGGTGGGGGCCGGTAGAAAGGATGAGGGACATGGAAGGGGGAATGGAGGAAAAGGAGTGGTCAGAGTGCTCCTGCTGGGGTTCTATGATCAGGGTATCAAATGGGATAGGGAGAGAAGCCTGGCCAGTTAGAACAAGATGCTTCCCTGGACTAACGTGCACAGGGCTAAGCACGAGGTATATCAGCTGGCAAAGGACTGTGGGGGTTCCCCAGACATACTGGTCCACCTGGGTACAAATGACATTGAGGGAAATAGCGAGCTAGAGATACAGGCAAGATTCAGGGAGGTCGCCAGGGTCTGTCATGACATAGGATGCACAGTTTCCTTCTCAGAAATCCTGCCAGTGCCAAGGGCTAGTGGGGAACACAAAAGGAAAATTAGGGAGATAAACCAGTGGCTCAGGGAGTGGTGTGAGGCCAGAGGGATTGGGGGGGAGACCTGGGAGGATAAGGAGCTGTATGCTAGAGATAGACTACATCTCAATTTGGAGGGGAGGGGAATCCTTAAGTTGAAAATAGAGGAGTTCATTGGTGAAAAGTGGGGTTTAAACTTGTGAAGGGGGTTGGGATGGGAGAAAAGGCTGTCAAGGGGGGTGCCGATAAAGGATGGACTCTGTTTCCACCCCCCTGGGGACCAGGAGGATTGCAGGAAAAGGCCAACTGGCAAAGTGCAGACCAAGGAGAAAACAGAATCCCCATGGGAACACGAGCAGGGGAAATGGAACTATAGGGAAAGGGTGGAAGGTAGTCCTGCTAAATGCCAGGTGCTTGGGCAATAAAATGCCTGAGCTCCAGGCGATGTTAACTGAGGGAGCAGTGGATGTGGCAGCGGTCACTGAGACTTGGGCCACTGCAAGACATGACTGGGACCTGAACCTGGAGGGTTACACTATGTTCAGGAAGGACAGGGGGGAGGAAAGGGGAGGAGGGGTAGCAATGATAGTCAAAAACTGCATTGGCATAGGGGAGTAGAGGAGGTGGAGGGAACCGTGGAGGCGATTGGGTCACCTTGATAACAAGGGCAAGAGAGTAAAAATAGGTATAGACCCTCTGCCCTGGCAGAGGAGCTGAGGAAAGTCTGGTGGCAGATGTTAGGAGACACTGCAGACTGGGCAGAGGAAAGGTGGTGGTGTTAGGGGACTTAAACATGCCAGGAACAGACTGGGAGACTATGACATCCTCTGTGACCAGGGAACAGAGGTTGTTGGATGTCTTTCAAGATGCGTCCTAACTCAGCAGGTGAGGGAACCGACCAGGAGGCACGGTACTGGATGTGGTCCTGGCAGACAGTGACCAGATTGGGGCCTGAGGTAAGGGACCCATTGGCGGGAGTGACCATGCCACGGTCTGGTTCTGCCTGGACCTAGGAGGGGTAGAAGGCTGCACAAAGACGGAAGTAACCGACTTTGGGGGCGGATTTTAAGAAATGGGAAGGATCCTTAAGGAGCATTTGATGGGATTGGGTCAGACATGGACACTGATATTAGGTGGAAATCATCAGGAGAGGGGTGCAGGATGCTACCAGCACCTGTGCAAGAGTAAGACGAAAATGCGGTAGGGCCCAAAAACCTTGTTGGTGGACCAGGGAGGTCCAGGAGGTGGTGCGGGGAAAGAAAGCAGCCTATAAGAAATTCAAGTGCTCAAGGAGTGAAAGGGATCAAGGGGAGAATGAGCTGATGGCTAGAAGGGCCACTAGAGTGGTGAGGGCGGCTAAGGCAAGGAAGGAGCAGAACCTGGCCAGGGAAATTAGGAGAGGGAAAAAGGGGTTCTTTAGATACATTGGGGAAAGACGAAGGGTGAAGGGGCAGATTAGCAGGATTAAATCGGGGAGAGATGGGCACAAGACCCGGGGGAGCAGGCTGAGGTACTAAATGAGTACTTCACCTCAGTTTTCACCAGGGAAAATGGGGATGCTGCATCATACATGGGAGGAGACAGAGATAATGAGGAGGGGGGGACCCTTACCGATCGGCAGGTCTGGGGAGAGGGGGCATCACTGGCAGGTGGGGGGGGCTAAGCAGGAGAAGAGGTACCAGAAGCGGAAATCACAGCAGAGAGAGTGAGGGAAGCCCTCAGCTCCCTTAAGACGCAGAAAGCACCGGGGCCGGATAAATTACATCCTAGAGTGCTGAAGGAACTTGCAGATGTCCTGGCGAAACCCCTGGCAGAGCTTTTCACCATATCTCTGAGGACAGGGTGGGTGCCCCAAGACTGGAAGGTGGCGCATGTAGTGCCTATCCACAAGGGGGGATCAAGGGAGCTGGCAGGGAACTACAGGCCTGTCAGCCTGACATCGGTGGTGGGCAAGGTGATGGAGGGCATTGTCAAGGAGAGGCTGGGGGGGACCTGGATAAGTCAGGGTGCCTGGACGATAGACAGCATGGATTCATCCCGGGGAAATCATGTCAGACAAACCTGGTGGAGTTCTATGACTGGGTGACAAGTGCCTTGGACCTGGGTAGACTAGTGGATGTCCTCTTTCTAGACTTCAGCAAGGCATTTGACTCTGTTCCTCACGTGGGCCTGTTGGATAAGCTAGGTGAAATGGGGGTGGGAAACCAGATGATCAGATGGATAGGCAATTGGCTCCAGGACCGGACCCAGAGGGTCGTAGTTGGTGGGATAGTCTCATCCCCAAGGAGGGTCATTAGTGGGGTCCCACAGGGATCAGTCCTTGGGCCTCTTCTGTTCAACGCCTACGTATCTGACATAAGGACAGGAATCAGGAGTGAGATGAGTCTCTTTGCAGATGACTCAAACTGGGGCGGTGGTGGATGGGGAGGAGGAGGTGGCCCTGCAGGGGACCTGGAGGCTCTGGAAAGATGGTCTAGAAAGTGGAAGCTGAGGTTCAATGCAGGGAAATGCAAGGTACTCCACCTGGGGCTGGAAACCCAGGCCAAGTGTACACCCTGGCATACTACAAGTCTCAATGGCTGAGAGAGACCTGGGGGTGGTGGTGGATGTCAAGATGAACAACTCTGAGACTTGTAGGAGGGCAGCAGCCAAGGCCAACAGGATGCTGGGATGCATCGCTAGGGGGATCACCTCCAGAAGGAGGGAAGTGATACTCCCTCTGTATAACTGCTTGGTGAGGCCGCACGTGGAGTACTGCGTGCAGTTTTGGAGGCCACATTTAAAGAGGGACATTAACCTCCTGGAGAGGGTCCAGAGGAGGGCAACCAAAATGATTTGGGGCTTGGGGGACAGTACCTATGAGGAGAGGCTCGAAGAGCTAAATATGTACACATTGGAAGAGAGAAGGGACCGGGGGGACATGATAGAGGTCTTCAGGTACATGAAGAGGGTAAATAGGGGAGGAACAGTCAGGGTGCTTCAAAGGAAGGAAGGAGGAAGGGGCCACTAGAGGGCATGGGTGGAAGCTGGAGCGGGGAAGATTCAGGGGAGAAAGGAGGAGGTGCTACTTCACTGAGAGGGTGGTGGAGTCATGGAATGCACTACCTAGGGGGCTGGTGGAGGCAGAGACAGTGGAGGGGTTCAAGAGGGGGTGGGACAGGTACAGTGGAAGGGTTCAGGAAGCAAAATCCAATGCAGCAAGAATATCCGGAACTGGGAAGGGAGAAGCCAGAGAAGGCGAGGGGGACAGCAAGGTCAGCACCCAGGGTGGGGGCTGACCAAACGAGCAGACACGAAAGACCGTTAGGCCTATTCTGCTGGCATTTTAGTATGTTAGTATGTTAGAACAGGGGAGAGGGGACAGGTAAAACCCTAAATCAGTGCAGTATGACCTGAAAGGAATATATGTATGTAACAGAAATAGGAGTGGAGCAGAAATAAAGGCATTGTTAATCAATGCAAGAAGCCTTATTAATGAAACAGAAGAATTAAATCTTCTTTTACAACAGTAGAATATACAGTTATGTGCAGTGACAGAGACATGGTGGCAGGAGAATTACTGGGGCAAGAACATCCCAAGTTATAAGCTATTCTGTACAAACAGAATAGGGAAAAGAAGAGGCGGTGTCACTTTTTACATCAGTGATACATATGGTGCATATGAAGTAAGGCCTAAATTTGAGAACAATCCAATAATAGAACAGATCTGGATAAATCTCATACGGCAGGTGTATGTTATAGAGCACCAGGTCTGAATGCTGAGGACAATGCCCAGTTCATAGAAGCTATCAAAAGTATTGAACTAAGCGGTAGAGCACTTATAATGGGAAACTTCAATCTACCAAATATTAATTGAAAGATCTAGTAGGGTATACCAAACAAGAAATGAAATTAATTGATATATTAATTAGTAATGATGTGCAATTACATGTCAGTCAAAGTACAAGGGGACAAAATATCTAAGACCCTGTTCTAAGTAACATGAATAATGATATAAAAGACTGTGTAGTCAGAAAACCATTGGGTCAAAGTGACCACAATATGGTCGAGTTTAAAATACTGGAGAGGAAAACCATAGAAAAAGGGAATACTAGAAAAAAATGCTAGAGCAAAGCCAATTACAATGAGATGAGAAACTACCTGGATAGCTGGGATTGGGAAAATGAACTCAAAGGACATAGTGTCCAAGAGATATGGGAAAATATAAAGAATAAAATTGAATTTTGCTCAAACCAGTATATCCCAGAAAAAGTTAAATATAATTAACATGGTAAAATCCCCACATGGCTGAACTCCAGAATCAAACATTATACAGTATAAGGAAAAAGAAAGGCGCATACAACAAATATAGGAAAAATCCATCAACCAGCAGATTGATAACATTCAAAGAAATAGCTAAGCAATGTAAAAAAGCCATTAAGAATGCTAAGACAAGTGAAGACGTACGAATAGCAAACAAAACAACAGATAAAAAAAATTTGTCAATTACACCAATAGCCAAAGAATGGAAACCTGTGGATGTGGCTCTACAAGCTGAAGGAGAATTGATTTCTGACAAAAAATTAATGTCCAGTACATTTAATAAGTATTTTCTCAGTATTTTTCAGGAGAAAATTAGCAGTGTTAATGCACCAGGCATAGAACATGAACCCAGGGTTGTTATAGACTTCAACAAAAATACTGTCTTAGCCAAATTACATAAATTAAAAATCAGTAAATCCCCAGGACCTGATGGACTACATCCCCACGTACTCACAGAGCTAGCCAATGAACTGGCAGGCCCATTGACTGTTTTGTTTAGTGAATCATTAAGGAATGGGGTGATTCCAGATGATGAGCTTGACCAATGTAATGCCCATACACAAAAAGGGAGCTAGATCAGATGTCCAAAATTACAGACCCATTAGTCTGACCTGTGTTCTGTGTAAAATCATGGAGGAATACATAAAAGACTATTTGGAAAACTTTATTCAAGTCATGGACCGTACAGATATTTCCCAGCATGGTTTCATGCCCAAGAGATCATGTCAGACTAACCTTTTATGTTTCTTCAAGCAGGTCAGAAAGGCCTTAGAAAATGGTTTTCCAGTTGATGCAATATATCTAGTTTTCTCTAAGGCTTTTGACTTAGTGCCACATGTTGAATTGATTGGTAGCTTGCAAGACCTGAAAGTTGAACCATTAGTGATCAGATGGATAGAAGCCTAGCTAAATAATAGGATGCAGAGAGTTAGCATCAGGGGTTTTGTATCTGACTGGGGTAAAGTGACTAGCGGGGTGCCCCAAGGCTCCGCTCTAGGCCCAACATTATTAAATATCTTTGTGTCTTCATTACAAATATCTAACAACATATGGATTTCTAAGTTTGCTAATGATAATAATTTGGGAGCCATAGTAAGAACTCAGAACGATATAATTAACTTACAAAATGATTTAGATTCAACAGGTATTTGGGCCGTACAGCACAGAATGAAATTTAACATTCAGAAATGCAGTGAATGCACTTTGGTAGGAATCATTTAATTGCAACATATAAACTATATGACAAAATACTAAGTAGTGTCGAGTGTGAGAACGATTTGGGAATTCTAGTGACAAATGACCTGACATTTAGACTGCACACTACCAAAGTGGTTAAAAAGGCCAACAGAATGTTAAATTGCATATTACAGCATATTAGAAGTAGAGACAGTACTGTGATATTACCTCTTTATACTGTATGGTGGAATGCTATTATGCATTTCTTGCCCTCTGACAGACGCTATGTTTTGTGTCCGATCATTCTTCACTTGTGGTTGAGTAAAAATTTTTTTTGAAAATGAAAAAAAAACTATTCTCAGTTGTCTTCTCTAGCTGGTTTTTGTGTCATTTTCTTTACTGTGACTGCCATACACTATAAAAGACTGTGTATGAGCAGTCATACACAAACAAGGATATTCTTGTATCTTGAGGTTTCCATAGTAACCGAGCACATCTCGAGCTGCGCTCTCAAGGTCATCTGTTACCAAAGAAATCTCTCGATACAAGAATATCCTTGTTGTGTATGACTTCTCATACACAATCCTCTATATAATACACTGGTTAGACCACTTATGGAGTACTGTGTACAATTTTGGAATCCATGCCATAAGATGGATGTAAAACAGTTCGAAAAGGTACAAAGGAAAGTGACAAAAAAAGATCAAGAATCTCCACGACCTTTCATATAAAGAAAGACTGAAGGAGCTGAATTTATATACATTGGAATATCATAGGCTCAGGGGTGACATTTGTCTAGCGTATTCTGCATTTAGGAATGAAGATATTTGGGTATGTATAGGGTTGAAAAGGAAAGCAATAACCATTACTACCAGAACTCATGGTTATCAACAAAAAGGTGAACTTTATAAGTCCATTAAGAGGGTTTCTCGATTAACCAGAGAGTGGTGACTCCATGGAATGGGCTCCCTTCAGATATAGCTAACAGTGACACGATCACCAAATTTAAAAAAAGTTAGATATACATTATGGAGTCACATTATACCCCATTTAATATTTTCCATTTTTATAATGGGGAGACTAATTGGCGAAAGTTATTGTCTTGTATTCCTACTTATGAAGCTTGTGAAATGGGTCCACTTTTGAAAACTGGTTAAAGTTAAGGCTAAAAGAGTGGCCTTCAGGAGGTATAAAGAGATGCAGGGGGAAGAAGACAGGGAGGTGCATCAAGAGAAATAGAGGGAGGTAGGGAAAGTGATGAGGAGTGCAAAGGCAAACTGAAGAAAGGATAACCCAAGGGGTAACTAAAGGGGACAAGACATTTTTAGGTACATAAGTGAAAAGAAGACTAGGGGAGGGATTGAAAGAAGTGCAGATGGGGACTGAAGAGGATTAGAAAAAACAGGTAATATTCTGAACAAATACTTTTGTTCAGTCTTCACAGTGGAAGGGAGGATGGGCCATATAAAAGCAATATGGACACTGGAGGGGGAGGTGAATATAAGCCTCTTTACAGAGGAGAATCCTAATGGGACTAGCAAATCTGAAAATGGACAAATCTATGGGGCCAGATGGGTTACACCCAAGAGTACTGAGGGAGCTCAGGGAGGTACTGATTGCACCTCTGGTGGTTCTTTTTAACAACTCACTAGAAACGGGTGGTACCAGAGAACTGGAGGAGGGCTGGCATAGTCCTGTTTCAGAAAAGTGGAGGTAGGAAAGAGGCAGGCAACTACAGGCAAGTCAGCCTGACATCAGCGGTGAGGAAGCTAATGGAGTCACTGCTAAAAGAAAGGACTGTGGAGTATCTTGAGGTCTACAGGTTACAAGCAGTGGCAGATCCAGGAATTGGCAGAAGGGGGGGCGCACATTGCTCTGACAACCAAACCTCTCTGGGGGGGTCTGGGAGCATGCCCCCCAGAAAATTTTGAAAATATAGGTGTGAAATGTTGCATTTTGTGCATTTTAGGTCCAGTTTCAGGAGCAAACACACTGCTGCAGGTAAGCAGTCAGAACTCAAAAGCTGCAGTTATTTCCAGGGCAGGACAGTCACATGCTCTCCCCACAAGTTAGCATGCATTTTGTGGTAGGTGTTTAAAAGGATGCACCACAGCTGGAAAAACAGAGGGATTGTTAAAAACTGGACTTTCTATATTACAGCTATGAAAAGGCAGACAAAACTGATAGAACAAGAGTCAGGGATCAACATGAATATTCTTCAGCTAAGAAGGGCCAACACTAGATGGATCCAGATAGTGCAGAAGCAAAAGGCAAACAGGCAAGGTGCAAAGTACTGAACTTGACAGATTTTGCATCATGCAATAGTCAGCAGTCTGGGACTGCTGCTTAATCCATGCTCTTAGTACTTTTCCATCTAACTCTTTTTAGTAGCCATCACTATTCTCAACATTATATATATTTTTATGTCTTATTATAGGACACAGCAGTATCTACACTGTTGGGAATAGTGGTGGCTAATAAATAGAGTTAGATGGAAGTATTTCGCTTGTACTTCCGTCCCACATACATCTTTCCGAATCTGGTGCTCAGCAACCGTTCAGAGCTATTCTCAGAACTCAGACAAAGGCAAGAAGGACTCAATTATTAAGACCCTTTGCTCAGAGAATTAGAGATGGACACAGCCCAGTGGAAAGCCGTGAGGTTATCACTATGGGGCATAATCGGTGCACTGAAAATGATGAGTCTGCTCAAGATACCACACATCATGGCAGACTCCCCCTTGAGAATCCCTCAAAGTGTATTTCAATAGATAGACAAACTATGTAAACCATACGTATGGGACAGCAAGCAAACATGGTTGCATGTATCCATGCTGAGGGTGCATTGGTTGGAGGGGGATTCGGCCTCCCCTGGATTAAAGGATATGCATTGGATGCAGTGTTATATCAGTCCAAAGGGTGGGAAGCTGCCTTTGTGTGTGAAGTAAAGTATAGAGCATGGCAAGCCTATAAAAGCTGCAGGGTGGCATAAGTGCAATATATTCAATACAAGATACCGCACAATGAAAAAACACACCCATGACACTGCACTGTGTGGGTCTGCTCTGACACTCTCACTGCCGGAGATGTAATGAAGTAGGAGCAGACTTAGGTTATGTACTGCAGTAAGCTGGCAGGATTTTGGGAAAGGGTAAAACAAACATGTGAAGAGGTAATACAAAAGCCTCCACCCTGGGACCTGCAACTAGATGTACTGTGGGATAATAAAGTTAAAGGGCCACACCCCAAGATGCTAAAACCCCCAAGGGGGCATTATTCTGTGCTAAGAGGCTGATACTCTCCAAGTCGAGGCAAGCACATCCCCTCCAATAAATGAATGGGTGTGAAATATGGCAAATTAGCTGCCAACGAAAGACTATCATATTTTTGCATTTAGCAAACTTGAAGTATTTCACCAGGTGTGGGAACCCTTTCTAACAGCACCCACAACATAAATTCCAGGTCTGAGAAAGCTCATCCCTAAATTGGAAACCTACAATTTAACACATACCCTTGAATCTCTTACAGTCAGTACATACATCTCTGAGCTGTTACTGTTCCCCACTCATGTAATTCCACATTTTTGTCCCTTATGTTCCTCCAGGAAATTAAATAATAGTTATAAACACAAATTGTATACCGTCAAAAATATTTTTATTCTGTGCAAACTGATAACATAATAAGAGCAATAACATTACTACATGGAACAAACTCACATTGCATCATGCAGTGGGAGCTCCATGTCGGTTGTTAGTTGAAGTAATAACCACAGTAAGTTGCGGTGTGAATTAGTTATACCTTAATTTAAGATGAACAACAACAAATACAGACTGTGCAGTCTGCACTCGGTACACTCCACTGCCAGCCACTGATTACAATAAGAATACAAAAGTAAAATAAATAATTAAATGCAAATACCTGCTTACCTCTCTCAAGCACTTTGCTCTGTCTCTTGTTCTGCTGCACCGACCGAACCGCCAAGGTACCAATCTTTCACCGAGTCCGCAGTCCCGAAATCGCACTAGGACAAGTATGCAGTTAAAATGAATGTCTCTTGAGCAGCACCAGAGATGCACTCATAAAAGGGCAGATGACTAAACTGCGGACAATGCAGGGCTCTGGTCCTACAGGCAGAATTTCGGGGATGAAGCAGCAGCAGTAGGATCGAGCAGTCCTGAGGCAAAATATACATCTCAGGACTGCTAATCACATTGGTGGGATTTGTAAGAAAAAACATTCCTCAATCAACAATCTATACGGATTGGTCCAGTCTCCAGTGTCCATGCTGTGTGCATGTAAAACACACAGGACTGGAGTACTGGACCAATCCAAGAGAACTACCAGCTGTAAATGTATGGCTCTTATCAAAGCGAGCCCAGAATTGACACCAGCGTCAACCCCTGCTTTTTTTACAACTCCTGCAGCTGGTATGTGTCTTCCCCCGTGTAAGTGTCTGTTGCTTCTCTTTTAACTACGTGGGGGAAGATTAAGACACATAACAGGCAGCCAGCATTTGGCATTCTGCATTCTTGACTTTTTAAAAAGATCGCCTAGGAGGGTGGTGCACGCCCCGCTCATGAAAGGTGGTGGTGTGCGCGTGTGCGCCACTGTCTGAATCCGCCACTGACAAGAACCAAGGCAACACGAAAAGGGGGTCATGTCAGACAAATCTGATGGATTTCTTTGAGGGAGTGACTGTGGAAATACATAAGGGTGGGGCAGTGTAGTAGTAATTACTTGTATTTGATCAATCATAAAAAAGATTATTACAAACACAAAATACAACATGTGAAACAGACAAGATAATACATGTACAACTCTTTATGGAATAAAAAGGCGCCGTATGCTAAAAAAGTTATTACACTACAGGAAGTGCTTAATTTTGAATAGAAGTAAACATCCTTCTTATTTTTGTGTACATTAAGGAGAAACATAGCTGTCTTTTTATGTTGATTGCACGCATGCGCAAGAAACATGTTGCATCAGCTTTCTCCACAAGTAGGTTGTGGAGGCGTGGCACTGTTGTGCCCAATGCCCCCACAGCCTGCAAAGGCTTGTCCCCCATCCCCCAATGCTGTGGCATGCTGCTGCTGACACTAGTTCAGCCAGCGTGCCACAACTTTCTAAAAAATCAACCGCTGCAATCAGGGGCCGCCGCCATTGCAGCGGCCAGCCATCCGCTGCAATGAGGGAGTGACCCGTCATTGCAGGGGCGGGATGTAGGATCTGTGATATTGTTTGTGAACATGGCGCGGTTGTCACCGTATTCACAAACAATGTGTACCTCCTCATGTTTATTTGCTGACGGGGAGCCCACCCCTGTCGGCACAATGTAACCCCCCTGTTTTTATTGCCTGCCGACGGGTGCCCAATCCCCGCCGGCAGACAAGGAATTCCCCACCTCCCTTTTGTTGTTTGCTGGACGGGGTGCCCAATCCCATTGGCTACAGCTGCCCCTCCAAAATACTTGGTGGCACGCCAGAGCCCACCCCAGCGTGCTACATGCCCTTTATTGTTTGCAGACAGGGGTGCCCATCCCATCGGCTACAGCTGCCCCCAAAACAGAAGTCTGGTGGCACGCTGGGAGCCCACCCAGCATGCCACATGCCCTGTAAATGAAAAATGGTCCGCGAAGTCTTTTTGGGTTTTGTACCTGAAAAAAAAGGCAGGTCCTCGTAATCTCCTGCCCCCACAACCGCACCCACCCACTGCGCACCTGCCTCCCCCACCCCCATACCACATACTTACTCCGACTCGGGCGATGATCTTTCGCTGGACTGGAACACGCCTGCGCTCTTCAAAGCCGACCGCAAACTGAGGAAATGCTGGTAAGCTGTATAATGTAATAAACAGGGTTTTTTTCAACTTTAGTGCATATCTCGGGCATTTTTGGGAATGTTTTCACTAAATTTTCAACATGGGGTTTTTGGGACCCCTCCTCATGAATTCTTGAACTGTCATGGTGTTAATCGGCCCTGAAAGGTGGTTTCGCAGTCACTGCGCGGAATCACCCTTTGGGGCTGATTAACGAAACAACAGTGCCAGTGTTCATGAGGTGGGCTCTCAAAAGGCCTATGTTGCAAATTGTAGAAAAACCAAAATTACTGTTTCTGACGTGCATTGCGCAGTTGCTACATACGCCGTAACCGGCAGTTACAATATTTTCACCAGATTTTCAACATTGGCATTTTGTCACACCTTGTGAGCAGTACAGCTGTCATTGTTCACATCCTGACCGAATGTGTTTTCGCACTTCCAGCGCAGAATAGTGCAGTCACTGTGGGAAATCAGTGTTCAGGACAGATTAAGAAAATGACAGTGACCCTGTTCATGAGTAGAGGTCCTAAAATGCCTATGTTGAAAATTTGGTAACGACACTCCATAAAATGACTGTGTTACGAGCGTGCGTTGCGCAGTTGGCACGCACGCTCGTAACTTCGTGAATTTCTAATATTTTCACTCCAGATTTTCAACATTGCCATTTTCCCAGACCTACTGATGAACAGTACAGCTGTCATTTTTCCCATCCTGGCCAAAATGTGTTTTCGCAATTCTGGAGCAGAATAGAGCAGTCGCTGTGGGAAATCACTGTTCTGGACAGATTAAGAAAATGACAATGGTACTGTTCATGAGCAGAGGTCCTAAAATGCCTATGTTGAAAATTTGGTGATGATAGCCCATCAGTTGACTGTGTTACTTTCCACGCACCCATGTAACTTCGCAGATTTGTAATATCGTCACACCAGATTTTCAACAGTGCCATTTTTTCACACCTCCTTATGAGCAGTACAGCTGTCATTTTCACATCCTGACTGAAATGTGTTTTCACAGTTCTGGCGCAGAATAACATGGTCACTGTGGGAAATCAGTGTTCGGGACAGATTAAGAAAATGACAGTGGCACTGTTCATGAGCAGAGGTCCAAAAATCCCTATGCTGAAAATTTAGTGACGAAACTCCATAACATGACTGTGTTACAAGTGTGCGTTGAGCTGTTTCCATGCACCCTTGTAACTTCACAAATTTGTAATACTGTCACTCCACATTTTCAACAGTGGCATTTTTTCACAACTCCTTATGAACACTACAGCTGTCATTTTTCACATCCTGGCTACAATATGTTTTTGCACTCCTGCGGACAATAGCATGGTCACTGTGGGAAATCAGAGTTTGGGACAGATTAAGATTGACCGAGTGAGGGGGGGAGTGACCGAGCTCAACTGAGCTTTGTCGGGACTGCTGCGGATTTGTTTGTGGCAGACAAAGGCCTCAACACAAGAGCCCAGTACAAAAGGGCAGCCTGCAGCACTTGGAGAAACAGAACGAGAGAACGTGTGAGGGAGGGGGAGTGAGCGAACTCACTGAAGCGTTGTCAGGACTGCTGCGGATTTCTTTGTGGGCAGAAAAAGGGGTCAATACAGGCAGGGGCCCAGTACAAAAGGCCAGCCTGCAGCGGTGGGAGAAACAGTACGAGCGAGAGAGACAAGGGGACTTAGTGAGCTCAACAGAGCTCTGTCAGGACTGCTGGGATTTCTTTGTGGGCAGAAAAAGGCACCAATGCAGGCAGGAGCCCTGTACAAAATGGTAGCTTGCAGCGCCAGGACAAACAGAATGAGCGATGAGAGAGGGAGACTGAGTGACCTCAACGGAGCTCTGTCGGGACAGCTGAATAGCCGGTCGCTGTGGGAAATCAGTGTTCAGGACAGATTAAGAAAATGACAGTGACACTGTTCATGAGTAGAGGTCCTAAAATGCCTATGTTGAAAATTTGGTAACGATACTCCATAAAATGACTGTGTTACGAGCGTGCTTTGCGCAGTTGGCACGCATGCTCGTAAGTTCATGAATTTCTAATATTTTCACTCCAGATGTTCAACATTGTCATTTTCCCACACCTACTTATGAACAGTACAGCTGCCATTTTTCCCATCCTGGCCGAAATGTGTTTTCACACTTCCGGCGCAGAACAGAACAGTCGCTGTGAGAAATCACTGTTCGGGACAGATTAAGAAAATGACAATGATACTTGATACTGTTCATGAGCAGAGGTCCTAAAATGCCTATGTTGAAAATTTGGTGATGATAGCCCATCAATTGACTGTGTTACAAGTGTGCATTGCGCACTTTCCACGCACCCTTGTAACTTCGCAGATTTGTAATATTGTCACACCAGATTTTCAACAGTGCCATTTTTTCACACCTCCTTATAAGCAGTACAGCTGTCATTTTTCACATCTTGACCAAAATGTGTTTTCACAGTTCTGGCGCAGAATAACGTGGTCACTGTAGGAAATCAGTGTTCGGGATAGATTAAGAAAATGACAGTGGCACTGTTCCTGAGCAGAGGTCCTAAAATCCCTATGTTGAAAATTTGGTGATGAAACTCCATAACATGACTGTGTTACAAGAGTGCATTGAACTGTTTCCATGCACCCTTGTAACTTCGCAAATTTGTAATACTGTCACGCCACATTTTCAACAGTGGCATTTTTTCACAACTCCTTATGAACACTACAGCTGTCATTTTTCATATCCTGGCTAAAATATGTTTTTGCTCTCCTGCCGGACAATAGCACGGTCACTCTGGGAAATCAGTATTTGGGACAGATTAAGATCAACCGAGTGAGAGAGGGGGGAGTGACCGAGCTCAACTGAGCTCTGTCGGGACTGCTGCGGATTTGTTTGTGGCAGACAAAGGCCCCAACACAAGAGCCCAGTACAAAAGGGCAGCCTGCAGCACTGGGAGAAACAGAACGAGAGAGCGAGTGAGGGAGGGAGAGTGAGCGAACTCACTGAAGCGCTGTCAGGACTGCTGCGGATTTCTTTGTGGGCAGAAAAAGGCCTCAATACAGGCATAGGGGCCCAGTACAAAAGGCCAGCCTGCAGCAGTGGGAGAAACAGTACGAGCAAGTGAGACAAGGGGCCTTAGTGAGCTCAATGGAGCTCTGTCTGGACTGCTGGGATTTCTTTGTGGGCAGAAAAAGGCGCCAATGCAGGCAGGAGCCCCGTACAAAAAGGCAACTTGCAGCACCAGAACAAACAGAATGAGCGATGAGAGAGGGAGACTGAGCTACCTCAACGGAGCTCTGTCAGGACAGCTGCGGATTTCTTTGTGGACAGACAAAGTTGCCAACACAGCCAGGAGCTCCATGCAAAAGCGTTGTCTGCGGCGCCAAGAGAAACAGAATGAGCGAGTGACAGAGCGGTAGTGAGTGAGCTCAACGGAGCTCTAGTGTGACTGCTGCAGATTTCTTTGTGGGCAGAAAATGTGGCAACGCAGGCAGAAGCCCAGTACAAAAGGCCAGCTTGCAGCTGGCAGAAACGGAATGTGAGAGTGACAGAGGGGAGAGTTAGCCCAGTGAGCTGTGTCGACCGCTTCAGATTTCCTTCTGGCCAGAAAAAGCCGCCAATGCAGGCAGGAGCCCAGGAACCCAGTACAAAAGGGCAGCCTGCAGTGCCAGGAGACACAGAATGACTGAGTGAGGGAGGGGGAGTCAGTGAGCTCAACGAGGCTTTGTTGGGACTGCTGCAGATTTCTTTGTGAGCAGAAAAAGGCAGCAATGCATGTAGGGGCCCAGTACAAAAGGGCAGCCTGCAGTGGCAGGAAAAACAGAATGAGCGAGTGAGTGAGCTCAACAGAACTGTATTGTAACTGCTGCAAATTTCTTTGTGGGCATAAGAAGGCAGCAACGCAGGCAGGAGCCCAGTAGAAAAGGGCAGCCTGCAGTGCCGGCACAACAGAATGAGCGAGTGAGAGAAGGGGAGTGAGCGAGCTCAACGGAGCTTTGTTGGGACTGCCATAACATGACTGTGTTACAAGCGTGCGTTGAACTGTTTCCACGCACTCTTGTAATTTCACAAATTTGTAATACTGTCATGCAGTCGCGGTGCCAAGACAAACAGAACGAGCAAGTGACAGAGCGGTAGTGAGTGAGCTCAACGGAGCTCTAGTGTGACTGCTGCAGATTTCTTTGTGGGCAGAAAATGCGCCAACGCAGGCAGGAGCCCAGTGCAAAAAGCCAGCTTGCAGCGCCGGCAGAAACGGAATGCAGGAGTGACAGATGGGAAGTGAGTGACCTCAACGGAGTTCTGTCTGGACAGCTGTGGATTTCTTTGTGGGTAGAAAAAGCCACCAACACAGGCAGGAGCCCAGTACAAAAGGGCAGCCTGCAGTGCCAGGAGAAACAGAATGAGCGAGTGAGACAGGGGAAGTGAGCCACATCAATGGAGCTCTGTCGGGACAGCTGCGTATTTCTTCCTCGGCAGAACAAGGTGCCAACGCATGCAGCAGCCCAGTACAAAACAGCAGCCTGCAGCACCGGGACAAACAGACTGACCCAGTGACAGAGGTCCACTGCGCGAGTTCAACAGACCAACGTAATCAACATTCGGCATTGACAAATGCTTGTGTATAATTTGTTCATCTTTGGTAGACAACAAAATCGTCAATAATTCAGAATTAGGGCAACCTGGTAGGGAATTTGTAATGGACCCCAGCCATTTACTTCTAGCTGCCTTGTACCAGTGGCATCTCAAGATAACATGTTCAACATCCTCCTTCTCATTTCCACCACAATAACAATTTGCAAATACAGGGTTAATATTTTTAGTAAATTTATAGATCAAGACATTTGAATCAAAAAAGCCAGTTTTAAATTTTGCATAAGTTCTTCGTAAGTTTTTGCATGTCAAAAGTTGTAGATAATACCAAACATAATGAAAACAGTAATTTTCAGATACCATACAGCGAATCTGGAAGACATTATGTATTGTAGGGTGGGGCAGTGGACATGGCCTACTTGGATTTCAGTAAGGCTTTCAACACTGTTCCACATAGGAGGTTCATAAAGAACATATGCAGCATAGGGGGTGGCTCAAAAGGTGGTAAACTTGGTAACAAATTGGTTAAGGGATAGACAACAGAGGGTGTTGGCAACTAGAGTTCACTCCTGGAAAGGGATGGTGATCAGTAGGGTGCCACAGGACTCAGTACTGGGACCAGTTGTCTTGAATGTATTTATAAGTGACATTGCAGATTATCTGGAAGGGAAGGTCTGTCTCTTCGCAGATTACCCCCAAATCTGTAATAGGATGGACAGATGGGGTGGAAAGAATGTGCAGAGACCTGAGGAAAGCTGAAGAGTGGTAAGGGCATGTCAGCTGGGTTTCAATGCAAAAAAAAATACAAAATCATGCACTTGGGGCACATAAACCTAGAGACAGAACATTTCTTGATTACAGACTCAAAATGCTTGTGCTTCATAAAGCATGGGAGAAGTGAGAGGTGGTGTTTGGAGACAAACACATTTTCCTGGGCCTTGATCTTACCCCACACCAAATGGATCAGAAGCACAAGATCCCAGAAGTAATCAAGCAGCTGAAAGGCAAGGGGGTGAAGATGCAACTGTTTTCCCCAGCCCAACTTAAACTGTTTGAGGAATCAAGCACAAAGTTCTTTAAATGCCTGGAAGATGCAGCTGACACTCTTCGAAACATCAGTCGCTTTACCACTGCCCTCACCTTATCTGTCTATCTTAGTGCTCAAGCAGGAGCTCAGAAAGCACATGTGATCAACCTAGCAAGAATCGAGAGGCCGGAGACAGAAAAGACAAGTCAACTCATCTGAAGTTGCTGCTTGAAAAGCTATCTGGCAAACAGGGAAACGTGCCAGCCAACCATTGTCAGAGAGAATTGATTCCAAGGACTGACTTTTCCCACGGGTGAGCTATCCTTTAATACTGTAGGGCTTGGACTGTAGTTTGTTTAAAGACAGTGGGGATGCTTAGACTGGCCATAGAGGTAGGAATTGGTACCATTTCTGTGCCAGGCCTCAGGGATGACTAAAGAGCTAACGACTCACCCTATCGATTTCTCTGGGTTTTATTTCTGAATGTGTAATGTAACAACAATAGGGTAATAGGGTTACAGTAAAGTTTGTAATGCTGTTATGAAATGTAATGCTGACTAATAGCTCAGATCTCCATGAGGTTTAACAGAGACATTATTTGTTTAATCAAGGTTGGGATTTCTGAGGGGACGGATCTGTGGGGCTGCACCAGTGGTACACCTGTCTGCTCCTAATATGAGTTACTTTTATGTTTGCTTGCACGCATGTGCAAGAAACATAGTGCCATCATCCGAGTTTTCGGAAGTGTGGCAGCCCTCTTCCAATTCAGGCAGTGTGTTTGCAGGCGCAGCCGCAGTTCTCCGATGCCTGCTTGAGCTGTCTATGACAGCCCCAAAATAAAGTGGCATACAGTTGAAAGGGGGAGCTACGCTTCAGTGAGCAGCGATAAGATATCACCTGCTCATGCGCGCCCCCTATACACACACACACACACACACACACATGCACGCACGCATACTGCATGCTCGCCCCCCCCACACACTGTGTAGCTGATGGAGTGCCCAATCCCGTCGGCTGTGCTGTGCCCCCAAAATGAGTTCTGTATGCCACGCTGGGTGCCCACCCAGTGTGGCTACACATCGTATAGCCGATGAGGTGCCCAATCCCTGGTTGGCTCCACTGCCCCAAGAGTAGGTAGCCATGGGGAGCCCACCCCTGGCAACACATGTTATCGCCAATGGGGTGCCCAACTCCGCCAGCTCTGACGCCCCGCCAGCCATCTTGTGTCACGCTGGGAGCCCACCCCAGCGTGGCAAATCTCCCGCTGGGCCGTCATCATTTTAAAGAAAACACCTGAAACTCATAAACGGTCCTCGCTGTCTCTGCCCCCACCCGCCCACCCACCGCGCACCCTGCCTCCCCATACCCCCATCCCATGCTTACCTTCTGACTCCGCGACAATCCTCGTGGACCGGGAACACACCTGCACTCTTCAAAGCTGACCGCAAACTGAGGAAATGCCGGTAAGCTGTATAATGGGAAAGATAGGGTTTTTTCAACTTTGCTGCATATCTCAGCCATTTTTTGGAATTTTTGCACCAAATTTTCAACATGGGGTTTTTGGGACCCCTTCTCATGAATGATTTCACTGTCATGGCGTTAATCGACCTCGAAGAGTGATTTCGTAGTCACTGCGCAAAATCACCTTTCGGGACTGAGTAATGAAACGACACTGCCACTGTTCATAAGGTGGGCTCTCAAAAAGTCTATGTTAAAAATTTGGTGGAAAAATTCTTAAAATGACTGTTTTAGATGAAAGCGCGGCGCAGTTCCTACTGCATGCTGTAAGTTCTAAATTTTCAATATTTTCACTCCAGATTTTCAACATTGCCATTTTACCACACTCTTATGAGCAGTACAGCTGTCATTTTTACATCTTGCCCAAAACATGTTTTCACTCCATGCAGCGCATAATGGCGAGTCGGTAAAGCGTAAATCAATGTATGGGACACATTAAGAAAATCACAGTGACACTGTTCATGAGCAGAGATCTTAAATGGCTATGTTGAAAATGTCGAAATGAAAAATTCCTAAAAATGACTGTTCTGGTAGCGTTGCGCGAGTTCCTACGCACGTTCATGAAGTTTGCGAATTTTCAATATTTTCACTCAGATTTTAACATTGCCATTTATTACACTTCCTTATGAACAGTACAGCTGCCATTTTCACATGTCGCCTAAAATGCGCTTCCACACATGTAGTGCACAATGGTGCAGTCGGTGTGCAAAAGCAATGTTTGGGACAGATTAAGAAAATCTCAGTTACACTGTTCATGAGCAGAGGTCTTAAAATGGCTATGTTGAAATTTGGTGACAAAAGTCCATAAAATGACTGTGTTACGAGTGAGCATTGCGGAGTTTCCACACACCCTTGTAAGTTCATGACTTTGTAATATTTTCAGTCCAGATTTTCACCAGTGGCATTTTTTCACACTTCCTTATGAAAGGTACAGCTGTCATTTTTCACAACATGGCCGAAATGTGTTTTCACACTTTCAGCGCAGAGATGCGTGGTCGCTGTGGGAAATCATTGTTCGGGACAGATAAAGAAAATCACAGTGACACTGTTCATGATTGGAGGTCCCAGAATGCTTGTGTTGACAATCTGCTGTAAAAAATCCTCAAACTAATTACATTACGGGTGTGCATTGCACAGTTTCTATGAACGCTCGTGACTTCACCAGTTTTTTAAATATTTTTACTGCAGATTTGCAACATTGCCATTTTTTACACCTCCCCATGAACAGTACAGCTGTCATTTTTCACATCCTGTTCGGAATGTGTTTTTGCACCTGTGGTGCTAAATGCCGTAGTCACTGTGCATAAACAGCTTTCGGCTAACAAACTAATATTGCCACTGTTCATGAGGTGGGGGTCACAAAAAACATGTTCAAAATTTGGAGTGAAAATACCAACGAATGCCTGAGGTGTTAGGGTTTCCAACCATAACACCCACCCTGTAGAGAATGACAGGCATCAGGGGTGTGACTTGGGATTCTTGCCTGTAATGCTCATACCATTCCACACCCTGCAGCCAGTGAGAGGCATCGAGGTATGCCTTGGACTCTTCGGCCCCAAAGTTCACCCCATTCTCCTATACCACACCCATCTCACCATATTTCCTGATGGAATGGGGTGCGCATAAGGGCCAAAGACCCCAAGGCACACCGTGACACTTGTCAGTGTCTGCAGGGTAGGGTGTGGTGAAATGGCGTGGCCGTTATGCCTGACAACCCAAAGGCACACCCCAATGCCTGTCACTCTCTGCAGGGTGGTGGTGGGGGGGGTTGGCTTCAGTTCAATACTTCACTGCCATTTCTGTTATGCAGCTCTGTAACTTCTACACTACCAATGCCAATGCCAGCAAGCAAACATTCGGCATTGACAAATGCTTGTTAGTACTGCTACCCACTCAGGCCTCATTTCCCAGGGCGGCAGCAGCCTGCTCCTTGTGGTCATGGCTGTTTGCCATTTTCCACCCATGGCATGGTGGTGCAGCGACATTGACTTTTCATGGCCAGGGATGCACCTGAACTAGACTTAAGGGTCTGGATCTTTTATTAACAGTCCATCACATATAGGTGTCAGTTGCACTGTCTGGCACAGGACATTTTGATAGGTCAACGGTGGGTGGCAGGTAGGGAGGAGTTGAATCCCCCAGCCTCTGGTCTCCCGCCTGACCTTCTGAGGATATTTAGCCACTGAGAGCACAAACACCTTTTAACAGAACCACCTCAGCTCATCAAGGTTGATAAAATACTGTCTGTGTTCCACAGGTGGCTAAGGTCAGAATCACTGGTGCTCAAGCAAACAATGGAAGCTGTTACTCACAAAAGCTCAGCTCACAGTCCTGGATATCATATGAAACACACTGTTGTGCTGTAGGATACTTTCAAATCTTTTTATTATTCACTCTTTAAAGCAGCAAACATTATAAAGCTCCCCCAACCAATAACGGTCACACGTTTTCATGTAATAACCAGATGCTTCCTCGAGGCCCACGTCACCGGCTAACATTCCCATTTTAAACTTCACAGTTAAAGGGACATAGAAAAAAGACATGGATAGGCGTTCCACTACAAAGGGATGTAAGGTGGTATACCAAAACAATGAAAAACATGAAAAAAAAACCAAATCAAACAGTGCACACACCTGCCTTTGCTCAGATCCAAAAATGTTGGGATTAGAGAATTGGAACTGAATGAAACACTTAAGTTCATTACCATATTCTTCCACAGGCATATGGCATCCTGCCTATTTTGTATAAAAACTGGCATATCCTGGATACGGACTGGAGATTAGAGGGGGTGTCAAAAGAGATGCCAAGGATGGTATACAGAAGAGGTGAGAATTCACATGATCAGTTGATCAGTAGCTTGCACTGGGAGGATCCCAAAGTGGGAAAATGTAAGGAGGACCTCATGGGAGATAACCGTACCTGCAGGAACTGTAATTGGTGTAGGTATTTGAAACAGTGGGCCACCTTTACACAAGCAGCTAAAGGATGAGAATTTGTGATTACTGACTTCATCACATGTAGTACTGCAAATGTAATGTATTTTTCTATTTGTAGAAAATGTCCAGCATTTTACATTGGAAAAAGCAAAACAGATTAAAGGATCATATAAGTAAATATATTCAAAGGATCAATAAATATGATGGAGTCAGTGCTTTAACTGTCCATGCTGAGAAATCAGGAAAGGACCATACTTTTACCTTTCAGGGGATCAAAAGAGTATGGAACAATGTTATGGGTGGGAATATGGACATATAGCTTTTAAAGCATGAATCTTTTTGGCAGTACAAATTGAAGTTGGATAACCCACCCGAACTTAACAAGCATTTTCAGTTAGCCTCATTCTTGTAAATCAAGCAGTGATCTTTTGATCTTGCACTCTCCTACATAGATACATAGAAATTGACAGCAGATAAGGGCAACTTGGCCCATCCAGTCTGATCTTTTTTATTGTGCTGCTTTCGCTGCAGACCCTTTCAGGCCTATGGCACTTTCTCTTCCACCCCTTTCCTATCCCTTATGATTCCTTGGTGCCTATCCCAGGCTTTTCTGAATCCCACCACTGTTTTCGCCCCCACTGCCTCCACTGGAAGACTCTTCCAGGCACCCACCACCCTTTCTGTGAATAAGTATTTCCTCACATCTCTCCTGAACCGACCCCCCTCCAGCTTTATATCATGACCTTTTGTTCTAGAGCACCCTTTCCTCTGAAAACTATCTCCCATCTGTACCTTATTCACTCCTGTGAGGTATTTAAAGATTTCGATCATATCCCCCTCTCTCTCTTCTCCAGGTTGTACATGTTTAGATCCTTTAGCCGCTCCTCATAGGGCTTTCGATGCAGACCCTGTACCATCTTTGTAGCCTCTTATGGACAACCTCTATGTAACCCCCTTGCTACCCGAGGTTACTAGAATCCCACTTAGATCTAGTGGCAGGCAGGGAAAAGGCAGCTTGTGAGACACTAGTTAAATGGGTTTCATACTATCTCACTCTGTCCTCAGTCTCAGCTGAGCTGGAGGGATGACCTCACTTAGAATTCTCGCAGAAGCATAAGCCACAGTGGAATGTAGCAGCAGGGAGTTAGGTTAGAATGTTGGGGTTTTCAAAGTCAGTCTAGAGGGAGACTCAAGAGAAGCAGGAGGTGTGCTGCAGTTGGCAGCCCCTAAGAGCCTA
This sequence comes from Neoceratodus forsteri, assembly GCA_016271365.2. Lineage (NCBI taxonomy): Eukaryota > Metazoa > Chordata > Ceratodontiformes > Ceratodontidae > Neoceratodus > Neoceratodus forsteri. The sequence goes on from JADMNL010000023.1 coordinate 525,535,688, forward strand.
GCTCTGTCATAGAGCTACACCAGAAACAGGGTAGTGTGTTCTCATCCTAGAGAAGAACACTGAAGACACCAGTAAAAGTGGTAGAGACCACTCCCTCAAGTTGTTCCAGTGCCCCATCCCTGGAGGGATGGGGGGGAAAGAATCCAGCATTTCAGGGGCAATCCCCTGGCCCTGCTGGGAATGGGAAAGCTGCCGGATAAGAGTTTGTTTTGCGTTTCCAGAGAATTTTGTGTTTCCTCTGAGAGAAGCCCTGGGGCACCCGCGAACCATGGTGAGTCTGCTTAGACATAGAGCCCATGTTTTCACCAAGTACAGTTGTGTAAAAGTATCTGCCTACTGTGGGGTCAGGAAAGGACTAGCCAAGGACAGTACTTTTGAGATATGTGTATGGCTTGAAATGCATCTAACCAGTGGGGTCTACAAGGATGGACATTGCCACTTACAGTACGTTGCAAGTCAGGACACCAGTTACTTACAGAGTAGACCGCTAAATGTGATATACATTTCATGATTGCAATCTACAACCAGAGAGTCCAAAGAAAGGTGTTGTTCCAAATGAATGACCAGGTACTGATTTGGGAACAAGAAGTGGGAGACCCCCAATCTGGAGTAACCAGGTTTACCTCTACAGATTCACTTTGGGCACCTATAGCTTTCTCCCAGGCACTTGGCCAGTGTCTGCAGAAAGTACCCAGACATGGGATTAAAGATGAGATTTCCCCTTTAGAGTTAGAAGCACTCAAGGGTGGTTGAGAGAGCCACCACCAAAAATCCATGACATATGGAAATGTGTACTAATGCTGGCCGAGATGCCATGCCAGGGAATCCAAGAGTGAGAGTACCAGTTCAGGAGTGTGAGCTCAGATGTGTTCAGAACCTGAGGGTTGTTGTGTGATGAAGAAAATGTGTTCTGACCTCTATAGATCTGCATATCCAGGAGTGTAGCCCCGTGGGGGTCCATCTTGCTTTATATTCTTGTGTTGAAGTGAATAAAAGCCACACTTTAGAATTCCACTCCTGGTTTGGACATTTTCAGGTCTTGCTTCCTGTGTCCAGAATTACTTGGGTGCCCCTGACCAGAAGTGCAAACCTAGCCCTGATGCTGAGCGAATGTTTTCTCCCTGAACCTAGGCTAGCCAGGTAGTGGTCATAAAATGGAAGCACTGCGACCAAGGTATTACATCTACATCTGTATCTTTCCTGAGATGTGGTCTCCAAAACTGGATACAGTACTCCAGGTGGGGTCTTACCAATGACCTATATGGGGCAACACCACTTCCCTCTTCCTGCAGGTAATACACTTACCTATATACCCCAGCATCCCACCAGCTCTCCCAATCGCTTTTTCACATTGTCTGGCCACCTTCAGGTCATCTGATATGATTACTCCCAGGTCCCTTTCCTGCTTGGTCGTTGCAAGTATCTCTCCCCCCATTTTGTACTGCAACCCCTGGGTTTCTGTGACCCAAGTGCATTATTTTGTACTTTTTTGCATTAAACCTTGGCTGCCAAACTTTAGACCACTCCTCCAGTTGTTTTAAATCTTTTCCATCCTTTGCACCCCACCCCGGGAGTGTCTACTGTGTTGCAGATCTTGGTGTCATCCGCAAAGAGGCATCCACCCTCAGATTAGTGAATGCTTTCCTGACCCTCTCCTTAGTAAAAGGACTGGTGTCCACTTCCCTCCCCTCCAAGCTCTTGGTGCTTATTTATGGTTCCTCCCATTCCCCTTCTACTTCGAACAGTTGATTTATGAATTTGAACGTACATAAAAGAGATGATCTTTGATTGTTAATAGTGATTCTAGCCTTAGTAATTTACTGTAAGATATATATATATAAACAATGGATTTAGATAAGTTGGGTGCCATATATATTAATATTAATATTCTATGGGCGCAGTTGTGCCCCTATAGTTAGGGTTGAGTAATCCCAATTTTTGCACTTAAATAACTTTGTAACTGTTCAATGGATTTGCATGAGATTTTGCATGCACAGTCTCATGTGGAAGGTCTGTGGATGTGCCAAGTTTTGTTTTGGATGGATGTGTGGATTCTGAGTACTGGATAGTGCAAAAAGTGAATTTTCAGGTAATTGGTTCTGCTGTTTTTTTCCTTTGAACTTGCCTACAGCCCAGATGGTTTGCCTTTTGCATGTTTGGTGAAAAAATATTAATCTGTTCCAAAGTTATTTAATTTTGAAATTGTGAAAAATTTGGTTCTGAGCATTTGGTTCTCAGTAAGCACTTCAAGATAGCTGTATGAAACGAAAAAAGAATCCTTTTTTGTATTGACGTCATCCTTTCTCGAGAGGGCAAAAATCCTTTTTCATTTGTAGCCATCTTGTTTCCTTTTTTTTCTAAAAAAAAAAAAAAAAAAACAGAGTTCAAAGGCCACAAAAATTACGTCCTGGAGTGAGACCAACATATCTATCTGGCTCCTCAGGACCCCATTAGGCGGATTCTGCACTTGACTATTGGAAACATGACCCCCAAATGTGCTTTTGGTTACATTTACAATCCTTTCTCATGCCTCGCTTTCTCAGTCTCTTTTGTGACTCACTTTCTCTGGAATCAGTTTGAAACAAAAAAGGAATACCTTTTCATTTGTAACCAATCCTTTTTTATAAGGGGAAAAAATGCTATTTCCCTTGTGTCTATTGCTGCCCCCACCCCTCTGATCACTGCCCTTGCATTATTCATTAAAGTCTTTCCCTGGTGTCTAGTGGAGCCCCCCGCCCCACCACTCCAATCATCGTCCCTGTAATTATTTATTTTTTCCCTGGTGTCTAGTGGCACCCCCACCCACAAATCACCATCCCCTATTGGTTATTATTTCCCTGGTGTCTAGAGGCACCCACCACCTCCAATCACTGACCCTGTCATGATATTAATTTCTCTGGTGTCTAGTGGTGCCCCCCACCCTCTGATGCTGCCCCTGTAATGATATTATTTTCCCTGGTGTCTAGTGGGGCCCCAACCCTGTGAATGCTGTCCCCATAAGCATAATGTGTTGTCCCTGGTGTGTAGTAGGATTCCACTCCCTCTGATTGCCACCAGGACTGAAATAAAGAAAAAGGTCCCTTGATGTATTTTTTTTTTTACCCGTAAAACAAAATGGTCCATCGCTGATCCAACCACCCTCCACCCTGACCTCCCACTGAGCACCCACCACCTCACAACCCCCACACACACCCTCACTCGTCTGAACAGTTCCCAGTGTGAAGATCCACATGTCTTGCTGCTGGAACCGGCGACTGCTATATGAGAAAGTAACATAAGTGTGGTTCAAAGTATTTCAATGGGGCTTTCAACTTTGATGCATAACTTTGTCATTTTTGCATATTTTGACACCAAATTTTCAACAAGGCCTTTTTGAGTTCCCACCTCTTGTACAGTGTTGGTGGACTTATGCAAATCTAGCCCAAAAGGTGATTTTTCGGTCACTTGGTGAAATCACCATTCGGGTGGGATCTGAACACTTTCACTGCCATTGTTCATGATGTGGGGTCATAAGAAGGTTATGTTAAAATTTGGGGCAAAATATGTAAAAATGTCATAGTTATGCACATCTGTTGCAAGTTTGCTACACTTGCTCGTAACTTTTCCTATTTTAAATATTGTGACCCCAAATTTTCAACATAGCCTTTTTTACACCACCTTATGAATGTGAAAGTTGTCATTTTTCAAATCATGCCCAAACTGTCTTTTCATGCCTGTGGTGTTGAATGATGTCGTGGTGGTGCTGAATCATGTTTTGGCAGGGATTTGACATTTTCAGTATCGGATTCATGAGGTGGGGTCATAAGAAATATATGCTGAAAATCTGGGGTCAAAATATGTTACAATGGCAAAGTTATTTGCATCTGTTGAAATTTAGCTACACTCACTCGTAACTTCCATAATTTTTAAATATTTTCACCACAAATTTTTAACATAGCTATTTCTTTACACCGCTTTATGAACATGACAGCTGTCATTTTTCAAATCTTAGCCAAAATGTCTTTTTGCACTTCTGGCACAGAATGACGTTGCGGTGGTATGAAATGACATTTTGGCAGAGATTTGAAAATTTTCAGTACCGGGTTTGTGAGGTGGAGTAATAAGAAGGCTGTGCTGACACTCTGGTTACTGTTATGCTACAAATGGAAGCACAGGGCCTGGAGGGCCCTGCACTTCCACTGGAACATACATATATACATATATATGCACATCCATGGGTGGATGTGAGCTCAGGGCCCAGAGGGCCCTGCACTCCCACAGGCAAATAAAGATACAATTACACTATCACAAAAAATATGGATGGATGGGAACACAGGGCCCAGAGGGCCATATGCTCCCACAGGTAAATAAGGATACCACTATACTATCTCAAAAAGTCAGGAAATTCATTGCAAAAAATGTCAGTAATGCAGTAGTCTGGATTAAAGTGACAAAAGCAGAGAAATTTGGCATTAGGGTTTCCAACCTTAACACCTCACCCCCAGCTTGCAGGTAGCAAATTATGCATGGGGTGTGCTATGGGGTTGTCAAGCCTAACGCTTACTCCATTCTCATTCACTGTACACATCTGAGCTTATTTAGTGAAGGAATGGGGTTAGTGTTAGGCTTGACAACCCCAAGGCACACCCCATGCCTGATTTGCTGCCTGCAGGCTGGGGTTGGGTTGGAAACCCTAAATGCACATTTCCCTACTTTTGTCACTTTAACCCTAACTACTGCATTAATGAAGTTATATATATTTATAAAATGGATAAGAATAAAGGAATCCTCTGATTGGTTAAAACACATCAGATGACCGTGCGTATATCAGAGCACGACCGCACACCTGCACTTTTACCCTCCTCCAAAACAATTTTGCAATTTTATAAGCTTGATAACCCACTCTACGGTGTGCTGTCATGCTCTGATATATGCATGCCTTGGGTGGTTGATGCACTCATCCTGCTGCCTCGTGCGCACAACGCACACCAAGGCGTGTGTATGTCAGAGTGCGACCACACACCTAAGAGTGGGTTATCTATTACATACATATATTTTTTATATATATATATATATATATATATATATATATATATAGGAGAGAAAGCGAGAGATACTGTTTTAATACCCAGATTTTAATTCTGTGCACATTATGCATATTCTTCACCTTTGCAGCCCCCCACAGTCCCCCTACTTTTCTCCCCTTTTTCTTTTCCTGTTTCCTCCCTTATTGCTATTGGATCATATTTATGTAATAATATGTACGGTATGTAATTTTTTATTATGAACTTGGGCATTTATAGTGAATTAGTACTTGTCACCTTTTTTCATGGTGTATTTTTACTGTGTTGCACACATTGTAGAGTACTTCAAACTATAAGCATTTGAACATTTTGTCTGCTGTTCCTTTAACTGTGAAGTTTAAAATGGGACTGTTAGAAGGTGATGTGGGTCTTCAGGAAGCGCACGGTTATTGGCTCAAAAACATTTGACTGTTAGTAGTTGGGTGAGCTGTGTAAGGTCTGCTGCTTTGAAGAGTGAATAATAAAAAGATCTGAACATTATCCTACAGCACAACGATGTGTTTCTTATGATATCCAGGACTGCGAGCCAAGCTTTTGTAAGTAACTGTTGATAAAAATACTGCCTGGGTTTCACCAGGACAAAGTATGTGGAGTCCAGCAGTGCAGTCAGGTCACTAGTTCCAATAGCTAGTAGCCATGTCGCTGTGCTGCGGGTCTCAGGAGGCAGCTGGCTGCAGTTGGGGGGGGCAGGATGTTATGGCATCTGAAAAGGGCGGCTGAGGGGGTTGTTTTCAGGGCCCTCGACATGTACAGTATTTTCCATGCTGCACAGTTTAAACTGAAATACCTTGCTTGTTGAGGGTGTATGACATGATGACAAGACAGTCCATCAGTGGGGTCTGTCACCGCAGCACCTCAACAGAAGGTGCAAGAGGTGAAACACCTCCACAGGGGAATCAACATCTGACAAAAACCTCTGTGCAGAACGCTTGGAATAATGTTTATTTCATGTTCAAGTATGCATCCTGTTGATGCAACTTAGTTATAATTTGATACTGTCTGTACTTTCATATTGTTCAACTGTGTGGTGGACATGCGGGGGGCAGGGGGAGGAGTAGAATGGTGCAAAATTATGATAGCCCATGGCAGGGTATTTGAACATATTATCTTATAATGTGAAGGGTATCAACAACCCTGTTAATAGAACATGTCTCCTGAAGGAGCTCAACAGACAGGGGGGTGGGGGTAGCACTCCTCCAGGAGATGCACCTTACTCAGGAGGAGCATAGTAAATTGGTGCACTGTTGGTGGGCAGCTGCTATTCATCCTCCTATGACCGCCACCCCCACAAAAGGCGTGTGGCCATTTTAATTTAAAGGGATGCCCCAATAGATATCACTGCAGTAAGGGCAGACCCTAACGACAGTTAGATATCACTGCAGTGAGGGCAGACCCTAACGACAGTTAGCTATCACTGCAGTAAGGGCAGACCCTAACGACAGTTAGATATCACTGCAGTAAGGGCAGACCCTAACGACAGTTAGATATCACTGCAGTAAGGGCAGATGATAATGACAGATATCACTGCAGTAAGGGCAGACCTTAACGACAGTTAGATATCACTGCAGTAAGGGCAGACCCTAATGACAGTTAGATATCACTGCAGTAAGAGCAGACCCTAATGACAGTTTCATCAGCACAGAGTGGAAGTGTAGGGACACCCCTATTCACATTTAAACTTATATGCACTGAACACTGAAGCAGAATGGGATGTTTTCTTTAAATCTAGCTTCACTTCCATCCCCCCATCCACCCAGATGTTTACCATTATTGGTGAGGAGTTTAATTCAATCCTCCATGAGGACCTAGATAGGAGGAGTGTGGAGCAGGAAGGTAGGGGACACAACCAAGGGGAACTGGGCTCAGAAAATGCACAAGAGACCTGGGTTTACAGGACACCTGGATGTTTACACATTCACATGACTCTGACTTTACATTATTCAGCCCTGCAGAAGTCCTATTCCTGTATTGATAGGATTTTGGTAAACAGCAAATTGGCGCACTCTGTTTCTCCAGCCCAAACTGGCAACTTCACACTGTCAGATCATGCTCCAGTAGAGGCCATTTTGTGTATAGTGCCCACCAAAAGAACCACCTTATGGTGAAGTGAATGAATAACTCTCTTTTAAATAAAGCAGAGTTTAAGGAATTAATGCAGGCTCATATTAAAGAATACTGTGAACATAACACACCAGGGTATACCTCCCTGGCACACAGGTGGGATGGCATGAAAGCCTCTATCACTGGGGTCATTATTAAGTATGCGTCTCAAAAGAAGAAGCAAGACATAGCCCACCAAATAGAAATAGAGTAGGAATTGTTTGATCTTGAGGCCACACATAAGTTAACCCTGGATGAGGCGCTGTTCCCTCAAATTCAGCAGTGTAAGGACACTTTACAGTGGTGTGTGGAACAAAGAATTGAGAGGCAGCTCTGTTATGCACAGCAGGGTTTTATTGGGGGGGGGAGTGCATGCTGGAAATGTTTTGGCCCGGCAAATAAGAAAACAAGCAGCCATCAGAGCAGTCCTTAAAATGCAAGCTGCTCATCACAATAATCACATAACTGTTTTAAACAATATATAGAGAATAATAGATAGGCAACTATGTGTTATGGATTTTTTTTACACAGCTGAGGTGTGTGATGACCCATAAACCTCGAGGGTGAAGCTCGAGAGGTTTATAAGTTCATCACACACCGAGGGTGTGTAAAAAATATCCATAAAACACACAGTTGCTTATTTTTAATTTTTTATAATTTCTGGTGCAGTTTGCTCAGTGTGTTTGCCCCCCCCACACACACACAAACAAAATCTCACAGACTCTGTCACACACACAAACACACACGCACGCATACACACACACACACACTCACTTTCCCTTTCTCCCGCTCTGCTCTGACTTACTTTATTTTTTTTCTTTTAGGTGTCAGCCATGGCTCATGCTAGGTAGGGTCTGTCCTGGATTTCAGTTGGAGTCAGCGTGTCTATGGATTCGGGGGCACAGCAGGATCAACCAGATATTTATTTTCTGTTTGAAAGGCAGGATCAACCAGATAAAGATAAAAAAATGAATAGAGAAATGGAGAGGCAACAAGTAAATAAAAGCGGCTCCTCTGTAAACAGAAAACAGAGCCACCATTTTTGAAATACTGCTCAGCCCCTCCCACAAACAGAGCCCGAGCCAATGAAGTGGCTCGATATGCTTGCATGAAAGACAAAGTACGCTAGCAGTGAAAAAAAAGTTTAGTGAACACTGTAATAACTCGATTTCGGGTTGTTATGGCATTTTTAGTGTGCCTAAATTCAGGTTATTAAAGGGGGTCACCAGTAATTATAATAAATATATTCGTAAAGTACTAAAAACCTTTATACTCTGCAGAATGTACCCCCCCCCATGAACAGGACACAGTTTCTTACCTGAGAAAACTAACGCTACCACGTCTATCAGTGCACCAGCAGCAAAAACTGGAAGCCTTAAAAGGGATTTTAGGAATTCATAAGGCCACAAAACGATTAAAAACTGGGACCACCCCAGGGACAGATGGTCTCAAGTAAGAATACTGTGAGGCCTTCCAGGAGCTATTGTTCCCTGAACTCCAGCCATTATAAGAGGGAGTGTGCGTGGAGGGGGGAGTGGGCACCCATCACTTGGAAGAGGGCTCAGATCTGAAAATGATCACTTGAGTGTCTGCCCAATATTAATACTGCTTGCTCTGGGCCAATAAGCTCTTTCCAGACCTTGCCCAGCCAAGTAACCAAGATTTTAGCATAAATCTTAACATCAACATTTAGGAAGGAAACAGGGCGATAATTTTCAGGTCTAGATGAATCCTTACCTGGTTTGGGGAGAAGAACAATGCAAGCTTCAAATAGGGAGTGTTCCTGTATAGAATTATCATATAAGTAGTTAAACAGGTTGACTAATAAGGGAGTTAATTCTGTCTGAAAAGTTTTATAAAAAAGTGGAGAGAAACCATCCAGGCCTAGAGCTTTTTCTGGCATGAGTGAGGATATTGCCGCAACAGCTTCTGCCTCTGTAATAGGACTGGTCAGCAAGCTTTGTTGTTCTTTTGTAAGACTCAGTAAAGCAATATTATCAAAACATAAACTCTAAACAGGCTGAGGTCATTGGTGTAGGGTCTGGAGTGGAGTATAGTTGTTGATAAAAATTTTGAAAGATGGATGTTATCTTTTTAGATTCATATGTTGAGGTTTGAGAGTGTGGGTTAACAAGAGTAGAAATCCAGTTGGAAGCACCTTGGTGTTTAAGATGGAGGACTAATAGTTTATCTTCTTTATCTCCTTGCCCTATGTAAGTTGCTTTAATACATGCCATTGCTCGGCCTACTTTCTCTAAAAGGAAGTGGAATATTTTGCTTGCAGCTTAGTCAATTCTTCCCTAATATCTTCAGAGAAGTGTGGGGAGAGAGACTTTTCTAGCTTCTTAATGCCGTGTAGCCATTCCTTACCCTGAGCATATGTATTTTTTCTTTCGAGTTGTGGCTATACGAATTAGCTTCCCACTCCATGCCACTTTAATGGCCCCTTAAAAAATATCTTGAGCCTGGAGTGAGTCCCTATTGTCCTCGGTGGATTGTAATAGAAGTTTTTTAAAGTGAGTCAGCAAATGAAGGTCTTTCAAAAGCTGATTATTCAAGGACCATGTGTGAGGTCTGAGTTGCACATGAGGGGCCCCCATGATCAGCAGCACTGGGAAATGATCTGCTAATACCCAAACTAGTATCTGACAGTCATGAATGAGAGACAAGAGATGCTGACTAATAAAAACATAATCTAAGCATGAATGAACTCCATGCAGTGTTGAGTAAAAAGTATAATCTTTATCATTGGGGTGTAACACCCTCCAGGGGTCTACAAGCCAAGAGAGTCCGAGAACTCTCTGAGGGCCCTCTGAGCCACAGATAAACTGGCAGACATCTTGTATGTTCTATCTAGATCATTGGCAAAAACTAAGTTCCAGTCACCTCCTTTGAGAAAAGGGAGATGAGTATAAGGTGTCAGAACTGAAGCTAAAGCAGGGAAAAAAGAGGGGGAATCTTGATTAGAACTGTATACTGCACCCAACACTAGTTCGACATGACCTAGCCTACCATGTACAAAAATGTATCTACCACTCGGGTCATGTATCTCAAAAATGTAAAAGGGTTTGATTTTCACAGTCAGGATGGCAACACCTCCGTGGCGAGAGCTGTTACCGGCTCCAAATGTTTGCCCAACCCAGGTCTTGCATAAGTTGTTCACCTGGGCATCTGGTAAATGGGCCTCTTGTAATAATACAATATGGGGATGATACATATTTAAATGTCTAAGAATAGCAAATTTTTTGGAATTGTCCTTCCCTCATTTAATGTTCCAAGTAAGGATATTAATGTTGTTGGTCATAAGAAAAATAAAAGGAACATATGAAGGTCCATACATCCCCAGTCACCACTAGCAGGCATGGGAGAAACCCTCCTCCCTTATATCCCCAACCCACAACAAAACTACCCCTATATAACTAACTACAAGTATGTGGTAACCCTACTAAACATTGCTAAAAACAGAACTCCCCGGGCCCAAAGCCCGCTCCTCACCATGCGGTCCATGAAAGCTGGACTGAAGACAGCTCTCGTCGAGGACCTCCATTAAAAATCACATCTGTAAGAAACATTTGTCCCCCCAATATCACATTCCCTTATGCTGATGAGATCTAATGTACATAGCCCCTCGGCCTCAGAGGTTACAACTAGATTGCAGCTAGACTTTATTACAGTCCAGTGCTAGCTTCACACCAATCAACTTCTCCTCAATGCCAAGAAAACAGTCTCAGTAACCTTTGGCACAAGACAGAGACTTTCGAGGCTCCCCTACCCAATCACATTCAACACCCTCGATGGGATGCCCTTGGAGGCCTGTACCTCTTTCAGATACCTTGGGGTCCGGCTGGATCAGCACCTCAACTTTTCAGCCCATGTTGATTCTATAATTAGAAGTTGCACCCCAGGCTTGGGGCACTTTACCGCAACTGGGATAGCATCCTAGTTCCTGCCCGCTGGGCCATTGTGCAGAAAATGATCCTCCCCATCTTCGACTACGGGGATGTAGTCTACAGTGCAGGTTCCAAGTCCACCCTAGCCAGACTGGACCCTCTTTTCCATTCTTTCTGTTGCTTTGTCCTGAATTTTCCATACTCCACACACCACTGTACCCTATACCAATCAACGAACCTCCCCTCTCTAGACAATTCAAGACTGTCCCACTGTGCTATGCTCACAGCCAGGTACTGGTCCCAGTTCCTCCCCTCTTACCTCGCCACTGCCTTTGTCAACTCCAGCACCCCTGCATACTCCCTTGGAAGCACTGACTCTCGGTCCCTAGCTGTCCCACATAGGGCCACTGCTGCTGGCCAGGCAGCTTTTAGCTACCGCCTACCGATGCTTTGGAATTCCCTCCCAGCAAACATTCGTCACTTCTCTCCCCCCCCACCGCTCCTCAACTGCATGCTCCAATCTCATTTCTCCTCTACCTGCTCATGTGTCTAGACAGTTTACGTATCACAGAATAGCAGGGCTGTGCATCCAAGCTGTAAATACAACACTGTATGTTCTAACTATCCGACTATATTATATGGTAATGCATCTAAGCTATGCCTGTCTCTGCTGTTATCTCAATCCTTCTGTATTTTAAACCAGGACCTATTGTGCTAGTGGATATTCCCATTATGTAACCACATTTGTATTGTGTCTGTTTCAACTATGTATTTGTACCCCTTCCCCCTAGGACGCATCTGGAAATGAGCAGTAGCCTGCTTAGCATGCCTTCCTGGTTAAACGCTTAAATAAATAAATAAAATAGTAATTGACTCAACACTCAGTTGTTAGCATCAGCCTTTCAAGGCAACAAAACAGCAGCATAGTATAATATAAACATTAAGGTCACCTAAGAGAAAGAAAACCAGTATATTTTTTTAAGAACTCAGCTGTTAATTCACAACTGGCAGCTTGTTGATATTTGCACCATAAATTACAAACAAAACGTCCTTAAACATTTTCCCACATTGACCAATAGATGGATTTCCAAAACCAAGTCATTTTCAGCAAACGGTCAGAATGTGTCACTAATTCCAACTGACTTATTTTAATATTATATGGTATAAATTAGGCGAACTCAGTGTGGTTCTCAAGGAAATGTCTCTAGGAACTTGCGCTCATGCTTATACATAAACTGAACAAAAAAAAGGAAAACTGAACATAAACAATCAGAGTTCTGATCCACCCTTCTTAATGAAAATACTTACATCTCGAAGGGTTAATTCCAATACGTCCAGCTGCACGATATGTCCAAACAGACAGCTAAGCAAGACGTCTTAGATGAGAAATCAAGTAACTCTTAGGCAGTCTGCACTGCAAGATAACTTTGACTAATTGAAACTAGGAGGCAAGGTACTGGAGCCATCTTACCAGTTAAAACATTGTGTGTGCATAGCTCTCAAGGTGTTACTGGCAAGATTTTCACCCATATTTGTCCCTCAAGTTAAAGAAAAAGCAGTACAACTCGGGAAGTGCTTGGCTAGTTGATGGACGAGATAAGAATCCGCTGCAGTGTATACCTCTAACAGACTGGATAACCCGCTAATAGCTGTACCATAAGGTACTGTATACAGTAAGTAAAGAAGGTTTTACGTGATTGCCCATGATAACTAATAAAGGGCATTCTGTACCCGTGAAATTCCAGCTAAAGAACACAATTTGTCCCGAATTCAGAATGGCAATGCAGTGGGCTAAAGAATAATCCTCGTTACCTTTTCCTTTTCAAGTTCCTCCTGTAACTGTAGTCCATCAGTGTGTAAGTCGGAAAGTACCAAAGAAGACTGGCGTTAGATTAACAGTGTTCAATCCACCATCAAGTGGCAAGACTTTTTTTTATCACAAAACTCCAAGTCCAGCACTCTCCAAACTCACACTGTAGCCAGCTGGGTACAAAGCAAAACTTCTTCAGTGAAAGGTACACTGAAGTTTAAACAGTTTATATTACAAGATTAACATAGCCGATCGGAGCCAGCAAATAATAAACAGAAGCAAACTGCCCTCATCAGGTTTTCCATATACTAAAATCATGTTGTGTTGTTGTTGAAATCCTTACCCTTTCTTTCCAAACAAGTCTGGGAGTAATTTGGGTAATTCAGTGGCAGCCTAGCTAGATGAGTTGAATCATTGTAGACCTGCTGTAGTGTGCACCTCCAAATGAGCCAGGTATACTATAGCATCCAATGTCGGTTGTGAGCTGCCCATAACTTGGTCTGGATAGGGCAATAGGCAGCCTAAGCCTGACGGATTTTATATGTAAGATCTGGCACAAGCCATAGATGGGAGCCGGACCACTGTAAAGAATCCAACTCGCAAACTTCCCTGAGAACATGGTCCCAGTCCAAATAATTTAATATCCTGAAGATAAGTGGTTGTGGAGTATTGCCTGGAGCTGGTTCAGCGTGAAGCACTCTGTGAGCCCTTTTGATTACATATACCCGGCCATATGAGGAAGGACTGATCACTTTGGCACAAAATTTTTTGTAAAAAGTCAATTGCATGGGCTCCTTCCTCCCTTTCTGGTAATCCTAGAAGGACAAGGTTATTCCTTCTAGAGCATCCTTCCAAATCATCGACCTTATTTTCTAATTTAGCCATATTCCTTTTTAAAGCCACCAACTCTGGTTCTGTGCAGGTTTGACTGTCCTTGATTGAAGAGATTCGGGCTTCTGTGTCAGAGACCTGGCAAGTAAGCTCTTGGAATTCTGTCTTAAGCTCTTTGAGGTCTGCTATAATAGCAAATACCGCCTCTTCAATTGTATTTAATTCCATATACACTTGCTCTGGAGTTAACTCAGATATAGGGTGTACTGTTGATGAAGTAGGTGAAGTACTATGGTGTGGCTGCTTGGGTTCCAATGCCAGGGCCTGCACCATTGTGTCATTGGAAGATTGAGTCAAAGCAGAAGCATCTTGAACCTGGTAATCCATCTGCTTAATTCTATTGTAGTTCTAGGTACCTTGTAAAAGTATGATGCGTCCAAAATAAGAAGTTTAGATGCTTGTGGGAGGACAAAAAACAACAATTAGCGAAGGTCCTGATGGAGCTCTAGCTTATTGCTGCTACTCCAGCCCTGTCATCACATGACTCCTCTCAATTGGCCATATCAATGGATGCTGAAAAGGCTTGTGATGGGGTCAACTGGGTCTTCTTCCACTGCCCCCTGGAGGTGGTGGGTTTGGACCAAAGTTCCTCTCCAGCATAACTGCATTACACACCTCCCTGGAAGCACTAGTGAAGGTAATGGGGTGTTATTCAGATTCCCCTTTAGTAGAGGGACTAGGCAGGGATGCCCACTCCCCCCCACCACTATTTGCATTGTGTATAGAGCCCCTGGCACTGACAATCAGATCAAATGCAGCTATCAAGGACATTCTGATGGGAGAAGCAGAACAGAAAATCTCCTTATATACTGATGACTCCTTGTTTTTAGTTAGAGACCCAGACATCTCTGTCCTAGCATTGGTGTCAGAGTTGCAGGCATTTGGCCACTCATCTGGCTACAAATTGAACAACTCAAAATCGGAGGCAATGCTGGTATTTGGGGTGTGCCCTCCGGAATTTAAGCCCGCTATTCCCTTCAAGTGGGCCCCCATAATACTTTCCGATATTTGGGCACCAAGGTAACACCAATGTTGGCAAAACTACACAAATTAAACCATCAGCAACTCTTGGGGAAAATGTATTTACTTTATTTAAAAGTTGGTAACCGGGAAAGGCACACTGAGTCACGCTCGTTTCCAGGTGCGACCCAGGGCAGGGGGTAGGGGTGCAGTATAGCATACATAACATACAAGCAAAAATAATAAACACAGCAGAGATAAGTAAAACATAATAAGCATAGGTAATATCTCATATAACTTAGGCA
Organism: Neoceratodus forsteri; assembly: GCA_016271365.2. Lineage (NCBI taxonomy): Eukaryota > Metazoa > Chordata > Ceratodontiformes > Ceratodontidae > Neoceratodus > Neoceratodus forsteri. Next base: position 525,550,707 of record JADMNL010000023.1, read on the forward strand.
TAGGTTACATCCGGATGGTAACATAATAAGCATAAGTTACATCTTATACAACTTAGGCATAGGTTACATCTTATATAAAGGTACAGCCTTAACTGTGTACAGAACAGCAGACTCTACCATCCAGAGTGATGGAAATGCACCAACATAAGAGCTAGGAGATTTAGTACCAGATACTGTGCTACCAGGGTTGTGTGCAGAGGGCTAGAGGTAGCAGGTAGGCATGTATTGCCAGGGGCGACTAGAAGATTAGGGAGGTTGGAGGCAATGGCAAGAAGGAGAAGGGAGGTGCTGAAATGCATTTTAATGGCCAAGGCTGTAGGTGAGTATCGCACAGTGAGGGGAAGGGAGTTCCAGAGAGCAGGGAGGCAATGGGAGGAGGCTATTTTTCCTGCATGTGTATGAGGTGTGGCCAGGGCAAATGAGCGGTGGTCTCTTGAATGCAGGGAGTAGACAGTGCTTGGAGCTGAGGCTACCAATGAGTAGAGGTAAGAGGGAAGGGTGCTAAACCAAAATTTAGAGATAAAGATTGTGCAATGAGCAAAACGTCGGTCATAGAGTGAGGGCAACAAGATAGATTGGTAGAGGAGGCAGTGATGGGTGCAGTAAGGGAGATTTGTGGCAAAATGACAGAAAGCATGGTACAGAGGGTCCAATTATCAAGAGAGGATTGTGGTACTGAGCTATAGACCACATCCGCGAAGTCAAACGAGGGAAGGTTAAGCTTAGTAATTGATTCCCACCTAATGGGTAGAGAGAGACTATCCTTGTGCCTATGGAGTATACTCAGTTTGGGACACAGTTTGTTGTGGATAGAGTCCAAGTGCAGGGAGAAATCCAGTTTAGGGTCTAACTATACCCACAGGTATTTGCATGAATTAACTGCTTCAATTTTGGAGCCATCGAGTGCATAGAAGGAGGGTAGAGACTACAATTTGGCTAGTTTCTGGGTCATACCAAAAGCCATAGCTACTGTTTTTTTGGTATTGCATTTAAGAGATTTAACATCAAGCCATCTTAAAGTGTTAGCAAAATCAGTTTGAAGGGTAGATTTGACCTGAGCAAGAGAGGGACCGGAAGCGTAGATGTCAGTATCGTTGGCATACATTTGAATTTGTGAGTTAGAGTAGGCAGAGGGGAGGTTATTCACAAAGATGGACAACAGGGTAGGTCCCAGTATTGACCCTTTCGGAACACCGGCACAAATGGGGAGGGGATCAGATTTGGTCTTCCTGTGCTGGACGACTTGGAACCTATCTGTTAGGTAGGCCTTGAACCAGTTGGTAGAGGATGGAGATAGCACAATAGCAGGTCATCAAGGAGTAGTCTATGAGTAACAGAGTCAAAGGCCTAAGCTAGGTCTATAAAAATAGGCAGTGTCAAATGATCCTTATCATGGCAGAATGGATGTGATCAGTGAGACGGAGAAGGGAAGAAGAAGTGGAATGAAGACGGCGGAAACCCGATTGGTATGGGATCAAAATGTTGTTGGAAGCTAGTGTAACCCCCACCCAGGTACACCGTTTCCATCTTGACAGCACTACCTGGTGGGCTGGGTTCGGGGAGAAATATGTCACTCGGCATATTGGCTAGGTTTGGCTACTCTGCAACAGGGGCACCCAAGTAACTCCGGACACAGGAAGCAATAACTGTAATGTCCAATACCAGAAGCTGGGATTCTAAAGTGTGGCTTTTATTCACATCCAACAGAATAACAAAGCATAGATGGACCCCCACGGGGCTACACTCCTGGTAATGCAGATTTATGGAGATCAGAACACATCCTCATTCACTTTAGCCCTCAGGCTCTTAAACACACTAGGCACACAGCCTGAACTTGTACTCTGCTCTGGGTTTCCCTGGCTCGGTTCCCTTGCCAGCCACTTGGACTACCTTCCTTCCATGGCTCGGCTATCATGCCAGCCCTTTGGACACTTTCCATATAGCATGGAAACATTTACTGGTGGCTCCCTAAACCACCTATGAGCACTTCTGGCTCCATCAAGGAATCTTCCTCATCAATCCCATGTCTGGGTACTTTCCTCAGGCACTGGCCAAATACCTGAGAGAAAGCAACAGGTGTTCCAAAGCAAACCCATAGAGGTGAATTTGGTTACTACTGATGGGTGGTCTCCCACCTCTCGCTCCCATAATTCATACCTGGCCATTCCTCTGGACTGTAACACCTCATCCTTGAAAACACTTTGCTGTGTAGATTCTCTTTAAATGTATTCACATTCAGTCTACTGTCTTTACATCCCATTTGTGCTGAACTTGAACATGCTTAATAAGAGACTGTGTCCATTACGCTAGACCCCCCACAGAGTTAAGCAGTCCAATCCCCACATCTTCCAAACTGCACTTGGCTGTCTTTCCTGACCCCACAGTAACAGTCACTTTAGTTTCATCTTGTTTCAGGTGAAAACACATTGGCCCTTTAGCAGAGCGAACTCAACCCTTGGTTGCAGGTGCCCCACAGGCATTTTCTCTTCAAAGAAATCTCATCCAGAACATCTGGTGCCTCAGCATGAACTTAAGTCAGGCAGCTTCTTTTTCCCTAGCCAGACCAGGGGAGTTTCCTCTGGAAGCAGGCTGATTCCTTCCCCCCATCCCCACAGGAATGGGGCCCTGAACCACTAAAAGTGGTCTCTACCACTTCACTTGGTTCTTCTTGTGTTCCTTTTCAGGTGAGAACACACACCTATACAAAAAATAGCTCTGTGACAAGAGCTTAGGACTCTGAGGGCCTGCTTACAGCAGAGCACCTCCTTCCTCTACTATAGACTGCAACAGACTGACTTCAAATTCCCCAGCGTTCTGCTCTAACCTCCAACTGCAACATTCCAGTGTGGCTTATGCAGCTGCGACAGTTCTAAAATGATGTCATCCCTCAGTCTCAGCTGAGACTGAGAACAGAGTGAGACAGTGTGAAATCCATTTAACTGGAGTTTCACAAGCTGCCTTCCCTGCCTATCACTAGGTCTAACTGGGATTCTTGTAACCCCGGGTAACAGGGGGGTTACACTAGGAAAGCGTTTAGCCTTTTTGAGATAAGGGACTGCAGGATTTTGGAGAGGGCAGGGAGGAAGGAGATGGGCTGGTAGTTACCAGTGATGAATGGGTCACCCACTTTGTGTAAGCGGATAACTTTAGCTAACTTCCAGGCCTTGGGCAGGGAGCATGATCGGAGAGAGAGAGATTGAATATATGGGTAATGGGGGGACAATGGCAAAATAGCCACTGACTTGCAATCTTGGGCAAATTTGCCCTTATTCCTGGGGGAGAGTAGAAGTCTTGAAGATGAAAATACTCCCACATCTTATGCTCCTTTTGCAGGCCTTGTCCATTAAAATCCTTAGACAATTCTGGGGGAAATTGAAGAAACTCACTCTGAGATTTCTATGGCAAGGACACAAGGTACATGTTGGCCTCTGCCCTCTCACCCTTCCAAAGGAGCAAGGGGGTTGGGGTATGCTGGACATTGAGCTGTACAATCTGGCAGCCCAGGCTTCACATATAGTTATAATGCTTTGCCAACAGTTGGACTCAGACTGGTACATGTTGGAGAACAGGAGCATTCTCCTTGACCTCCTGTTCACTCTTCCAACAACCAAATTTTCCCCCTCCCTCTTCCAGTCAATTAGGAACCCTTGGACTAGCTATTCCCTGGAGATAGCCCAGAAAATCACAAGGTTGACAAACACTCCAAACAAAATAGGGCCTTTAACCACAATAATAGGGGACCCACCATTTACCCCAGTTTTGCTAAGTGGAATAGACTCCCTTACAAGATGCATACAGCTGTTGGTAAGTGGTTCCTGGGAATGCTTTGAACAGCTGAAAACCTTTTATAGCATCTCAAACAGGGACTTGTCTAGATACCTATAGGTGAGGCATTACCAGCAGATGGCTCAGTGAACAGCACAAGTAGCAAGGCCCTTAACTAAATAGGAAGATTTCCTCTTTTGGTCTGCTAGGCTTAATGTTAGGGGTAGATACATCTCCATGACATAAATCCTGTTAGTCTCCACACACCCAGAGCCATGGAAAGTAAAGGAAAAGTGGGAAGAAAAATTTGGGGAGCTTATACAGGAGCAGGGGTGGGAGAAGGTACTCCAGGAGGGGTGAAGAGTGACCACCTCCTCCACCTGGCAGGAGTATCTGTGGAAAATACTCATCCGATTCTTCATACCCCACAAGATTGCAGTGCACTTTTGTACTGGCCACACAGATATGTGTAACCCCCTGCAAATGGGGGTTCCCAAAAGTCTCCAGGAGCTTGCTTGAATGCTCCAAGCCTGGATGGTGTTCGGCATCTAAGCCGTTTATCTGTGAGTGCTTTTAGAGCCTCTGGTACTGTCTCTTTAAGAGCTGTCTGCCTGCAGACATAATTAATTTGGATGGGGGTCTGTGTGTTTCTCTGCTGTCCCGCTCGAGCTACTATAGATGCTCGTTTCTGCCATCGTTAAGTGGGCAGAAGGAGCACTCTTCAAAGATGTAATTGTTTGCTTGTAACCTGTTAGAGTAATAATGAAAATGCAGTTTGTTTTAACCTGCTTTCTTGTAGCAAGGACAGTGCAGAGTAGCTCCCTCATGTTGATTCTGAACTGCCGAATTGGATCAATCATTGTGGGGATCTTTTAAAATGAAGCCTGCTCTGGGTGAATCAGAACTGGGACTCTCCTCTGGAGCCAGCCACAATGGGACTGTATGGCAGATGCCTCTGGGAATTGTAGTTTGGACTTCGGCGCCTTTTTGCACCAACAGGGGGAGTCTGATTGTGAGTGACAGCCAAACCAGCCAACTGAACTGGGAAGAACACAAAGGAAATGCCCGGCTCTGTCTACTGGAAAGTGAGATAAGTTGAGACAGTGAAGAGAGAAGGAGCTATGTGCTTCTGCAGTGTATAGTTTTAGCACGGTAAGCACGTGTAAGGCCCTGAGTTTCGGTCTGCAGCCTGTGCAAGCGCCTGTTCGGACTGAATCTGACTTGTGAAGAGAATCAAGGAGATCTGAAGAGCAGCAACCAGGCTCACCCTGTAGAAGACTGGAGAAATTGCTGAATCACGCTCGTTCTGTCAGGAACTGAATCTGCTGTGTGTTCTCCCGGGTATTAACATAGAAACATAGAAACATAGACTTTGATGGCAGATAAGGACTGCTAGGCCCATCTAGTCTGCCCATTTCCCTACCTACAGGATAGGCCGCAGATCCTATTTAACCAACAGCCTATATCTTCCTGCCCCCCACAAGAATTGCCTTATGTCTGTCCCATGCATTCTTGAATTCTCCCACAGTTTTAGACTCCACAACTTCCTCAGGAAGGCTGTTCCATGCATCCACTACCCTCTCTGTGAAATAATACTTCCTCATTGCCCCTGAACCGCTTCCTTCTATCTTTAAATTGTGTCCCTTGTTCTTGCAAGTCTCTTTTGTGCAGCAATTACATCGGATCGAGAAGCAGCCTGCCTGGTATAGTACTTTCCTTTTACATATAAATGTGTGTAGTGCTTGTGGGGAATCACATTTCAAATCCCCTGTACAGTGAATTGAGTGCATGAAGCTGGAAGTAAACCCCAGCTTAATCCAGACTACATCCATTTGCTCTAAACTGCAGTGGGGTCCAGTCACAAGGACCTTGTCCACATGATCTGCTCCTCCTGGCAATCCAGGACAATCTGCCTTCCATCCGGTTCCCAGCATTGAGTTTGTGAGTACAAAGCAGGGTAGCTCCCTGCTATCTGTTTATCGAATTGCAAGTGTGTCATCTAATTGCTGCTTTTTTCATTTCTTCACGAACTGAGCCCTCCGGCTCCGGATTACAGTTGGGTATTGTGCAAGTGTTTTTTCCATCACAGGGCCCCAACCAGCTGCACTGATCCTGGCTAGCCCCCTCCCCCCATCCTGGGTACCCAGTGAAAGTGACAATTTGGGACTCTGAATATGCGCACAGTACTGTGATTATTAATGTGTTTAACCTAATTAACCTGATTTCCCCCTTCCTTGCTACAGCCCCTTAAATAAATCAGATCTGTTGGTTTTCAGCAAAGTTACACTGACTGAGGTATTCGTTATGTGAAAGTTTTGTACTATGTTTTTTGCATTGTATCATCTTGTTTTACAGGGGGTCCCCAGAGTCCAGTCGACAGAGCCAGTCCTGGGGGTAAGTGTACATTGTGAAGATATTCCTAATGCACTGTGTGGGCCACTAGTGGGAAGAAAGGGGGGTTACAGTGTCCCAGAGGGCTGTGACCAAGTTAGTTTAACTACTGCAAACCGTGACCTCTGGATGGAGGCTCCCGCCATTGGACCTAGGCCCTTCAACCTGTTAGTAGTCAAGCAGGCAGGGGTAGTAGCCCTTGGGATAGCGCCACCGAGGGGTTACATATGTATTGGAAGGGGTTTACTGAGAAAGATGACCACTACCACATTTTGTGGGGGTGTCCATGTATCCAGCAATATTGGATCCAGATCACAAATGAGCCAAGCAAGATCTGGGGTCCAGAGATCCCATGGAACTTTCAGTGTCATAGGCCTACTCTTTCGAAATCTGCACCCAAGAGGCACAAGGAAGGTATTTCACACAAGGTGCCACTGAAAAATGGTCTAAATGGGAACAGTATCAGATTTCCACCTAAGTATATGCACTTGGGTATAGTATTAGAGGCATAAGCAGGGAACTCAACTCACCAGACAGTTTAAAATTGTTTTATTATGATGTTGTGGGTCAGTTTAGAGACCTATTTGTGTGTGATTTTTAACCTTGTACAGTTTTGAATGAACCAAAGGCAAAGACCATCAACAGCAAGTGACAAGTCTACAGCATAGAAGAGACCTTACCAACCTTCTGAGGGCAGCAATATCCACGGACTTATACTCTCTGCACAATGTTTGTCAGCAATATATTGATTATTAGGCATGCCTGCTTCTTTATGTAATACATAATTGAAATGTTTTTCGAATTGTGGATGTGTATATGCCTCCAATAAAGCCTATAGTTACAAAACAGATAGACAGACAGGCAGGTGGACAGATATTATTTATTTTTAATTTATTTGAATTTTTGTAACTGGGTAAGCCCTCTGAGACTAGAAGCCCCTTTTTCTGGGGCAACCCGGAATTAGTTATATAGATGTACAGTACAGTAAAAGACACAGATGTACAGTTTCATACAAAATCAAATATACGAAATAGACATAAGAACATAAGACAGCGCTGGCAGAAGGGGACCTTGCGATCCATCTAGTCTGCCCATGAAAGCTACCCCCCTCCTAGCTTCTTTACTGCCTTAGGTTTTCACGGTGCCTATCCCATGCTAGCTGGAACTCCCCCACTGTCTTCACTGCCACAACCTCCAGGGGCAGACTGTTCCAGGGTTCCACCACCCTTTCCACAAAGAGAAAGACTTCCTGCTGTTTGTTCTGAAACTACCTCCCTTCAGACGCATGTTGTGCTCCCTTGTCTGTGTATTTGTGTTTTCCTTGAAGAGATCCTGTGTTTGATATTTAAATGTCTCTCATATCTTTTCTGTCCCTTCTTCTCTCCAGTGAGTACATCCTAATATGGTTTAATCTCGATTCTTACGGTTTTTCATGTAGTCCGTATATCATCTTCATAGCTCTCCTCTGCACAGTTTCCAGGTGATCCTTGTCCTTCTTGAGGTGCGGTCTCCAGAACTGGACGCAATACTCCAGGTGAGGCCTCACCAAGGACCTGTACAGCGGGACTATCACTTTGCTTTTCCTACTTGTGATACCCTTTCCTGTGCATCCGAGAATGCTGCTAGCTTTTTTTGTGCCGCCTTTTCACACTGCCTGGTTGTCCTTAAATTTTCAGATATGAGTACCCCCAGATCCCTCTCTACCTTAGTTTCAGTCAGCTGTCTCCCCCGGTATATTTTCAGCCTAGATTCTTCCTCCCCAGGTGCATAACTTTGGACTTCTTGGTACTGAATTTCAACTGCCACTGTTTTGACCATTCTTTCAGTTTTTATGTTGACTGCGCGCAGCCAATGCTCCCACAGCCTGCAAAGGTTTTCCGCTTCCCCCAATGCCATTGCAAGCTGCTGGTGACAGCAGTTTGGAACATTGGCACCAAGTTCTGAGAATTTCACCGCTGCAATCAGGGGCCGCCTCGTCATTGCAGCATCAGCCATCCGGCTGCAATGAGGAAGTGACCCGTCATTGCAGGTGGGATGTAAAACCCTGATATTGTTTGTGAACACGGCGGCTTGCCGCGTGTTTCCTAATATCTCTTCCAATCGTGTTTACTTGCCCGGCGGAGGCCCCTAATCCATCGGCTTTGGTGGTCCCATGTTTCTGTTGTTGCCGATAGAGGCCCACTCCCCATTGGCATTCTGTACCACTTTTGTTCCTGCCAGCGGGGTGCCCAATCCCGTTGGCATAATCTATACCCTCCTCGTTTGCCAATAAGTGCCCAATCCCCGCCGGCTACTACTGGCCTCAAACAAAAGCCTCTGCTGGCACACTGGGAGCCCACCCAGCATGCCAGATGCCCCGTGAAGAAAAAACGGTCCCGCAACATCTTTTTTTTTTTTTTCCTGAAAAAGGAACTGTCCCTTGGTGCTTGCCTGCCCCACCCGCAACCCGCACTCCACTCCACTGTGCACCCTGCCTCCCCACACACCCCCACCCCATACTTACCCTCTGTAGCTTGGCGCAATGATCTTCGGTGGACCAGGAACACGTCTGCACTCTTCAAAGCCGACCGCGAACTGAGGAAATGCCAGTAAGCTGTATAATGTAATAAATAGGGTTCTTTCAACTTTAGTGCATATCTGGGGCATTTTTGGGAATTTTTTCACCAAATTTTCAACATGGGGTTTTTGAGACCCCTCCTCACGAATGCTTGAACTTTCATGGCGTTAATCGGCCCCAAAAGGTGATTTCGCGGTCACTGTGCGGAATCACCTTTGAGGGCTGATTAATGAAATGATAGTGCCAGCATTCATGAGGTGGGCTCTCAAAAATCCTATGTTGCAAATTTGGTGGAAAAAATCCAAAAAATGACTGTTTTACGAGCGTGCGCTGCCCAGTTGCTACGCAAGCTCGTAACTTCGTGAATTTGCAATATTTTCAAGCTAAATTTTCAAAATTGGCATTTTGTCACACCTCCTTGTGAACAGTACAGTATCATTGTTCACATCCTGGCGGAAATGTGTTTTCGCACTTCCGGCGCAGAATAGCGCGGTCGCTGTAGGAAATCAGTGTTCGGAACAGATTAAGAAAATGACGGTGACACTGTTCATGAATAGAGGTCCTGAAATGGCTATGTTAAAAATTTGGTAATGATACTTATAAAATGACTGTAAGATGAAAGCGTATGCTAGCAGTTTGCACACACGCCTGTGAATTTCCGCAAATTTATAATATTTTCACTCCAGATTTCCAACATTGCCATTTTCCCACACCTACTTATGAACAGTACACCTGTCATTTTCCTATCCTAGCTGAAATGTGTTTCTACTCCGCCGCAGAATAGAGCGGTCCGCTGTGGGAAATCACTGTCCGGGACAGATTAAGAAAATGACAGTGATACTATTCATGAGCAGAGGTCCTAAAATGCCTATGTTGAAAATTTGGTGATGATAGCCCATCGAATGACTGTGTTACAAGTGTGCATTGCACACTTTCCACACACCCTTGTAACTTCGCAGATTTGTAATATTGTCACGCCAGATTTTCACCAGTAGAATTTTTTCACACCTCCTTGTGAACAGTACAGCTGTCATTTTTCACATCCTGACCAAAATGTGTTGTCACAGTTCCAGCGCACAATAACGCGGTTGCTGTGGGAAATCACTGTTCGCGACAGATTAAGAAAATGACAGTGGCACTGTTCATGAGCAGAGGTCCTAAAATGCCTATGTTGAAAATTTGGTGACGAAACTCCATAACATGACTCTGTTACAATTGTGGGTTGAACTGCTTCCACACACCCTAGTAACTTCGCAATTTTGTAATATTTTCACGCCACATTTTCAACAGTGGCATTTTTCCACACCTCCTTATGAACAGTACAGCTGGCATTTTTCACATCCTGGCTAAAATATGTTTTTGCACTCCTGCCTCAGAATAGCACGGTTGCTGTGGGAAATAACTGTTTGGGACACATTAAGATCAAACAAGTGAGAGAGGGGAGTGACCGAGCTCAACTGAGCTCTGTTGGGACTGCTGTGGATTTGTTTGTGGGCAGAAAAAGGGCCCAACGCAAGAGCCCAGTACAAAAAGGCAGCCTGCAGCACTGAGAGAAACAGAACGAGAGAGCGAGTGACGGAGGAGGAGTGAGCAAACTCACCAGAGTGCTGTCAGGACTGCTGTGGATTTCTTTGTGGGCAGAAAATGGCGTCAGTGCAGGCAGGGCCCAGTACAAAAGGCCAAACTGCAGCGGTGGGAGAAACAGTACGAGCAAGTGAGACAGGGAACTGAGTGAGCTCAGCGGAGCTCTATCAGGACTACTGCGGATTTCTTTGTGGGCAGAAAAAAGGCCAATGCAGGCAGAGTCCCATACAAAGGGCGCTTGCAGTGCCAGGACAAACAGAATGAGCGTGTGACAGAGGGAGACTGAGCGATCTCAACGGAGCTCTGTCGGGATAGCTGCAGATTTGTTTGTGGACAGACAAAGGTGCCAACGCAGCCAGGAGCCCCGTACACAAGTGCAGCCTGCAGCATCAAGAGAAATGGAATGAGTGAGTGACAGAGCAGTAGTGAGCAAGCTCAATGGAGCTCTACTGTGACAGCTGCTGATTTCTTTGTGGGCAGAAAATGTGGCAACACAGGCAGGAGGCCAGTACAACAGGCCAGCTTGCAGCACGGGCTGAAACGGCATGAGTGAGTGAGGGAGCTGTGTTGGGACTGAAACAAATTTCTTTCTGGCCAAAAATAAGCCACCAATGCAGGCAGGAGCCCAGTACAAAAGGGCAGCCTGCAGTGGCAGGAGACACAGACCGAGCGAGTGAGGGAGGGGGAGGGAGTGAGTGAGCTCAATGGAGCTCTGTTGGGACTGCTGCAGATTTGTTTGTGGGCAGAAAAAGGCAGCAATGCACGCAGGTGCCCAGTACAAAAGGGCAGCCTGCAGTGGTGGGGAAACCAGAATGAGCGAGTGAGAGAGGGGGACTGAGCGAGCTCAACGGAGCTCTATTATTACTGCAGCAAATTTCTTTGTGGGCAGAAGAAGGCGGCAACGCAGGCAGGAGCCCAACAGAAAAGGGCAGTCTGCAGCGCCGGCAGAAACGGACTGAGCGAGTGACAGAAGGGGAGTGAGCGAGCTCAACGGAGCTTTGTCTTGACTGTTGCAGATTTCTTTGTGGGCAGAAAAAGGCACCAACAGATCCAGGAGCCCAGTACAAAAGGGCAGCCTGTAGCGCCACGAGAAACAGAATGAGTGAGTGACATGGGGAGTGAGCAACCTCAACGGAGCTCTGTCGGGACAGCTGTGGATTTCTTTGTGGGCAGAAAAAGGTGCAAACGCAGGCAGGAGCCCAGTACAAAAGGGCAGCCTGCAGTGCCGGGAGAAACACAACGAGCAAGTAAGAGAGGGGGAGTGAGCAAGCTCAATAGAGCTCTATTGTGACTGCTGCAGATTTCTTTGTTGGCAGAAAAAGGCAGCAACGCAGGCAGGAGCCCAGTACAAAAGGCCAGCCTGCAGCGCTGGCAGAAACAGAATGAGTGAGTGAGAGAGGGGGAGTCATCAGGCTCAACAGACCTGTGTTGGGACTGCTGCAGATTTCTTTGTGGGCAGAAAAAGCCACTAACAGAGGCAGGAACCCAGTACAAAAGGGCAGCCTGCAGCGCCAGGAGAAACAGAATGAGCGAGTGAGAGAGGTGGAGTGAGCCACCTCAACGGAGCTCTGTCAGGACAACTGCAGATTTCTTAGTGGCCAGTACAAGGTGCCAACGCAGGCAGGAGCCCAGTACAAAAGAGCAGCCTGCAGCACTGGGAGAAACAGACTGAGCAAGTGACACAGGGGCAGTGAGCGAGCTCAACAGACCAACACAATCAACATTCGGCATTGACAAATGCTTGTTTTAGATTAGCGATCATATCTGTGACCCCCTTTTGTGTGTCCACTCTGTTGCAGAGTTTGGTGTCATCTGTGAACAGGCATACCTTTCCTTGAAAATCCTCTGCAATGTTACTGATGAATATGTTAAATAGAACTGGCCTCAGCACCGATCCCTGGGGGATTCTGCTGGTCACCACTCCTTCCTCCGACAGAGTGCCGTTTACTAACACTCTCTGGGTTCTCCCTTGGTGCCAGTTTCTAATCCAGCCTACTATTTTATGTCCCACTCCTGTGTGTTCCAACTTATTTATCAGTCTCCTATGTGGAACGGAGTCTAACACCTTACTGAAGTCCAGATACACTATGTCTACTGCTCTTCCATGGTCCACCGTTCTGGTCACCCAATCGAAGAAATAAATCATGTTTGTCAGTCATGTCCTCCCCGCTGTGAAGCCATGCTGCTTTAGGTCTATTTGGGTAGTTGCTTCTAGATGCTGTACAATTCTTTCTTTCAGTAATGTTTCCATGATTCTCCCCACCACTGGGGTGAGGCTAACTGGATGGTAGTTTCCAGCGTCTTCCTTGCTGCCACTTTTGTGCAGCTGTACCACCGTGGCTTTTTTCCTGTTGTCCAGTACTGTGCCACTCTCCAGTGACTTGTTGAAGAGGTCTGCTAATGGGGTGGCAAGTTCTTCTCTGAGTTCCTTTAATCTTCTCTGGTGGATATCGTCAGGTCCCGTAGCTTTGTCATTTTTTAATTTTGCTAGTTCTTTTAGGACCCTTTCAGCTGTGAAGGAGTTTGTGTCAGCTTCACTGGTGTGGTGTTCTTCATTCTTTGGTACTGGTCCACTTCCCTGATCATCCTTGGTGAAAACTGAGCAGAAGTATTAATTTAGAACCTCTGTCTTTTGTCCATCAGTTTAAACATTCTGGTCCTCCCTAGTTCTCAACCTTACAATACCTCCCTTACTTTTTCTTTTCTCCTTTATATATCTGTAAAAGGTCTTATCCCCCTTTTTAACCCCTTTTGCTATTCTCTCTTCTGCGTGAGCTTTGGCTAACCTAATTGCCCTCCCTGCTTCCTTGAGTCTTGCTCTATATTCCTCCATGTCGCTTTCTTTCTTAGTTTCTTTGTATTTCTTGAAAGCTCTTTTTTTCCTTTATACTGGAAGCTACTTCTTTAGTAAACCAAAGAGGATTTTTCCTCATTTTAAATTTACTTATCTGTTTTCTGCATGCTGCTGTAGCCAGATTGATTGCTCTCTTCATGGCTTTCAAGGTTTCCTTCATGTCTCCTCCACCTACAACTTTGAGATTGTTGCTAATGCATGTTTTTGTTGTGTTAATGTCAACCTTCCTGAAGTCTAAGATCTTCAGTTTTGTGTGACTTGTGTCCTCGGATCTTTTGGCTGTGAGCCAGACTGACCTATGGCCACTTGACCCTAAACTGAGTCCTACCTTGATGTCTGTGATCCTGGTAGTGTTTGATAGTACAAGTTCCAGGATTGCGTTTTCTCTGTTGGGTAACAGCACCAGCTGTTTAAGTTCTGCCTATTTAAGAGCCATGAGGAATTCATTGCTCCTGTCTGATAATGCTGTGAAGGAGGACCAATCTATGCCAGGCAGATTGAAGTCTCCGACGAGCAACCAGTCACCTTTATTGGCCATCATTAGGATGGTTTCCAGCATCTCCTTGTCTTTATTTGCTGAAGCAGGAGTCTGTAGATCACCCCCACTCAGATGGGGGTATTTTCCCCAGCTTCAGGGGTTACCCATAGGGCTGTAGATTCAGACGTGTGTTATCTGTACCTCTACGGCCTTGATTTCTTCCTTCACGTAGATGGGCAGGTAATCCCTGAAGCATTCACCCATCTTTATAAAATTTGTTGTTCTGAAGTACATAACCCTCACCCCTGTGTGGGTCATTCCACAGCAGTCCTTATAGTAAACAACACTGTATCATAATCACTGGTCCCCAGGTGGCTTACCACCTTGATGTCCACAACACTGTCTCTGTTAGTGAGAACCAGTTCCAGTATTGCCCCGTCATGAGTGGGCTCACTGACTAGTTGCCTGAGGAATGCCTCCTACAGGAAGTCCAGGATGTCCCTGCTTCTAGCTGAGGCCTCAGCTGGGAGGCTCTGATCCACATCATGCAGATTGAAGTCCCCCACCAGCAGCACCTTCCCCTTTTCTGTCATTTTGCCAGTGACTTCCAGCAGTACCATATCTAACTCCTCCCCTTGTGCCAGAGGTCTGTACTGTACATCATGCCAGTGGAAATAGTGGCTCTGTTCCCTGACTACAGGGTGATCCATAGGGTTCTGTGTCATAACAATGATGCGAAACAGCGATCACCGTTACCGCAAGTGTACATCGCTAAAAATCAAAATGGCAATGTGCACTCCCCAGTGAACCCGACAGCAGTGACAGGAAAACAATAATGTATCTATGTAGGAGATGTGCCCCCCATAAACCCCTAAATTAGGATTCTCAGCTCCAGGGGGGTGCATGTCGGGGAGGAGGAGAAACTCAGATGGAAAAAAGAAATTACATGCTGCACACACTAAAAAGAAAATAGAATCCCTACCCAGCCCCAAACACTGGACCTCCCTTACTACAGCCCGCCACCCTCACCACCACACCAGAACAGCAGCTCTGCAGCACACTGGCAAACTACAGCCCACATACTTGCTCCTTCCTGAACCCTCCCCTTCAGTTCCTTCGCCCTCCTGTCATTTTTGCTGTTTTTTTCCATCACTCGGTGCTATAACTGCACCTCGCTACCCTTTCAGGGTAGTTCACATCACAGGCGCTGAAACTGGGTCACTCAAAACTAAGTTGCTCAATTTCAGTTGCCATTATAACGTGTTTCTGACCCATAGTACCTCTAATTCCCTCCATATCTCTATTGCTTTTATGCTTTCATTCACATAAACCATCACACACCTTCCTTTTCTACCCATCCTGTCCTTCCTGAATAAAGTGAAGCCTGGAATGACCATGCCCCACTCGTGATTTTCAGCACACCATGACTCAGTAATGGCCACTATATCCAGGTCGACTGCTGCCATTATGGCTTCTAGGTCTAGAATCTGATTTTCTAGACTTCTAGCATTCACACATATGACCTTCCAGATTTTGTGAGAACTCTGCTTGTTACCCCCCTTTTTCCTTTTTGCTACCCCCTTCCCCCGCTCTCTTTTTAATGTTTCTTTTCCCTTCCCTTCCCTCTCCATAACTATGACCCTGCTTCCTGTATTACTTCACCCTGAAGGTTTCCTTTCCCCTTGGAATCTCCCTACTTTCTACATCAGCCTGTGGAGGGCAGTTTCTGCCTCCCTGATTCCTTCCATCACCCCCTGAACTAGTTTAGATGTTTATCGAAGTAACATTTAAACCATCCATCATGGACTGCGAGTCCTCTCCCGGATGGATGCATGCCATCACCCTTGTATTAACCCTCATCCTGCCAGGTGGATCCCCAGTCCCCCTCCTTTTTGCACCATTCCTTCAGCCATGGATTAAAGGTTGTGGTGTGGCGAACCCTCTCCTGTCTCCTGTTGTAGACAGGTAGTACCACACTGAAAGTTACTGAGCATCCCATCTGTCTAAGTCCACACCCTAGTTCCCTAAACTCCCCCTGCACTGCAATTATACAAGGAGTATAGATGAATTAACATTAAATTAGAGGCTGCTGCTACAAAAGCTATAGAAAATTCCTACCAACTGTAAAGTACATGTATTTTATTTAGTCTGTCGTCATTTGTGAATGACTAGTGAAACAATGGAGTTAGGAATCGTATATCGTTACACTATGAATTCAGTAGCAAGTTCTCACACAGATCTGTCAGTGCACATGCTACGAACTGTAATAGCAGTTTGAGCTATGCCCCACCTCCATATACACAACAGCAGAACAATGAAGAAGGCACCATCCACAACAAAAAAGACAGTGCAGTAATATTATTTGTACAAAAGCCTGTGTGAAATTCACATGCGCGTGTGTTTTAGCCCCAAATGGAGATGCCCACTCAAGGTCAGTGAGGCCTGAGTCAGCATCTCCATATGGGGCTAAAACGTACGTCATACATAGAAACATAGAAATTGCCAGTAGATGGGGATCATGTGATCCATCTAGTCTGCATGTGGTTTCCTACACCCCCCAACTTAGCTTTCTCTGTACTGCTTGAGTATCCCTTAGTGTCTGTTCCATGCTCGCTTGAATTCCCCTACCATTTTTGCCCCCACTATCCCATATGGCAGACTAGTACAATGTTCGACCACCCGCTCCGTGAAGAAGAACTTCCTCATGTTGGTCCTGAACCTCCCTCCTTTAAGCTGGAAGTTGTGCTCTCTTGTGCTGTGATAATCATTCACCTGAAAGTGGCTTTGCACCTGCACCTTGTTTTGTCTCTTGAGGTATTTAAATGTCTCTATCATATCCCCCTGATTCTTGCGCTGCTCTAGGGAGCATAAGTTGAGTTCACATAGTCTTGCTTCATACGTTTTTTGGTGCAAGCCCTGCACCATTTTTGTTGCTCTTCTCTGTACTGTCTCCAGCCTTTCTATATCCCTCTTGAGGTGTGGCCTCCAGAATTTGATGCAGTATTCCATTTAAGGTCTCACCAGGGACTGGTACAGAGGCATGATCACTTCTTGCCTCCTGCTCATGATGCCCCTTCCTATGCATCCCAGGATGCCACTAGCCTTAAGTGCTGCCTTCTTGCATTGTTTTCCAACCTTCAGGTCATCTGAGATTATAACCTCCAGGTTGTGCTCATGCCTAGTAGCTGCCAGCTACTCCCCTACCATTTAGTACATTTTCCCTGGGTTATGTTTTCCTAGGTGCATGACCTTGCATTTTTTTTTTGCATTAAATCTCAATAACCAGTTTTTTGACTAGTCTTCCAGCTTTCAGAGATCGGATTTCATGCGTTGATGGCCCTCTGGTGTGTCAACTCTGTTGCTGATTTTGGTGTCATCTGCAAACAGGCACACCTTCCCCTCCAGCCCATCAGCAATGTCACTGATGAATATGTTGAAAAGGATCGGCCCTAGAACCGAGCCCTGCGGCACCCCGCTAGTAACCCTACCTTCTTCAGACAGTGTGCCCTTAACTAAAACCCACTGTGTTATCCATTTCAACCAGTTTCTAGCCCAACATGTTACTTTATGCCCAACTCCCATGTTCTCCAGTTTGTTAACCAGTCTCCTGTGTGGAACGGAGTCAAAGGGCTTACTGAAGTCCAGGTATACCACATCCACGGCCCCCTGATCAACTGCTTTCGTCACCTAATCAAAGAAATCTACCAGGTTAGACTGGCAGGACCTCTCTGCCGTGAAACTGTTCTGTTTTGTGTCGAGCTGAGCATTCTCCTTTAAGAAAGCTACTATCCTTTCCTTCAACAGGGACTCCATCAGTTTTCGCATGACTGAGGTGAGACTAACTGGTCCTTAGTTACCAAGTCCTTTCTTGCTCCCGCTCTTATGGAGCAGTACCACTGTTGCCCTTTTCCAGTCCTCAGGAACCTCTCTGCTCATCAACAACTTGTTGAAGAGCCTTGCCGAGGGGGCTGCTAGTTCCCTCTCAAGTTCTTTCAATATTCTTGGGTGTATTCCATCTTGTCCCATCACTTTCTCCACAATCAACTTGTTAAGTTCTTCCAGGACCCTTTCCTCTGTGAAGGGACTTGTGTCTCTTCCCCCAACTGGATGGTCCTTATTACTAAGTGTCAGTCTGTCGCTGTCTGCTTCATGTGTGAAGGCTGAGCAGAAGTACTCATTGAGTGCCTCTGTGTTTTCTCTATCATTCTTCATTTGCTGGCCATCCTTTTTTATGTTGTTTGTGCTTGTGCAAGCAATGTCTTGCTACAGATGGCATTTCAGAGGTGAGTCACTGACTAGCCCAATGCAGAGCAATCTACATTGGGCTCATCCCTGACAGACCAATGACCACGCAAGCTAAGTATGACAGTGGTTCACAGTTTATGGGCAGAAACTATGTATCGTTGAAATGAATGAACCACTCCAATGAGAGAGCACATCGCCCTTTCATATGTGGCTTTATGAATGAAAGGGCCAAGTGCTCTGTCATTGGAGCACTTCATTCATTTGAATGGGGTTAATGCATCTTTCACAACAACTAAGTACTGTTCAACATGCTCTGTGTTTGTCTGCCATGACAAGTTACTATGAGCTGCTTAGGTGGCTGCTGTTCTGTACCTCCTACCTTGGGCTTATCTCCCCCCAAAGCTTCTCCTTGTTCCTGTCCTTGTTGTCTTTCCCTTTCTTTCTCTTGCCATCTCTTTTCTTCTCCAACATGCTGCCGCTGGCTGGGAGCTGGACACTAATTCAGTTGGTCCGGAGGGACTCCTCTCAGGTGTCCTTAGTTGATTTCTATTAGCATAATCCTCCTGTGTGGGTGCTCCTTCCCACACACACACACACCATCCATCTGCGGCCACTTACACTCAACTAGTGTGCATATAAATGCACTGATTCAGAAGCACTGTCCCCTGCACCACGAGAGAATGAGTAAGAGATGGGGGGGGGGAGTGAGTGATAGGGACAGTGGAAGAGAGAGAGAGAGAGAGAGAGCAAGGCAAAAAGAGTGACAGGCAGCATGGGTGGGAGATGTGGCGAGAAATGAAGAATGGCTCAACCAGGGACACACATAGCACTGCTAGTGCCCATCCACCAACCCCAAGGCTGTCCAAAGTCAGATGCACACCTGCACCTGGCCACCCCAACCCACAGGGAAAACCTCCACTCCCCCTTGCAATGGTGCCTCCTCCTTGTCCCCAGGAGTATTAATGTATGACACTCTCCTGTGGCTGTTAGGGATGTGAAGTACAGCCACTGATCAGGTATGCGGTGTTCCACTGCACATCTCTGAGAGAGAGAGAGAGAGAGAGAGAGTGTCAGGGAACAGTGCGAGTGCTGTGGTATGCACGCTGTCCGGGGAGCATGACAGTGACAGACTGTCAATGTTTCTATGGCAGGCAACCCCCCCAAACTCCCCAACCCCGCAGCACCTGAGACACGTCGGCAGCAACTGTCACTGTGGAAAAATGTGCACTCTTTCTCCTCTCCCCCGGTCGTGTGCTCACCTGGGTAGGTCAGGAGAGGTGGCAGCCACATGTCCCGTTCCCTGTTGGCTCCATGGTCTGCTTCTGTGGTGAAGTCAGAGTTCTCTTGCTCATCTGATCTTGCATGACACCAGCACCCAGATGTCCTAAAACTATGTCCTTTCAATACAAGCAAGCAATGTTCGGCATTGACAAATGCTTGTTGTAATTCTGACAATTCCTCCCTTGGTCTTCCTTTTTTCTCGTATGCACCTATAGAAGGTTTTGTTACCCTTCTTTACTCCCTGAGCTATTCTTAACTCTGTTTCGGCCTTTGCACTTCTTATTACTTTTACTGCCCTCTTTAGATTTTCTTCATACTCTCTTTTGTCTCCCTCATTCATTGTCTCTTTGTACTTTCAGAACACTTGATGCTTTTCCTTCACCTTGGTTGCCTCCTTCTTGGAGAACCAAAGTGGGTTATTCCTCTTTTTATTCTTACTAACCTGATGGGCACACTGTGATGAGACCAAGGTTGCTGCGTCTTTCAATCTAGTCCAACACTCTTCTACGCCCTCTCCTGACACTTGGCTAAGGTTGGCCTTCAGGCAGGTCTTCATTTTTGAGAAGTCCGCCCTCCTGAAATCAAGAACTTTCAGCTTTGAGTGACCGAAGTCCTCAACCCTGTTTACCCTGAACCATACAGTGCGATAGTCACTAGTTACCAATTGGTTCTCCACTTTGACGCCTAGGACCCTTTCATTATTTGTAAATACCAGGTCTAAGATTGCATCTCCTCGTGTTGGTGTCCTCACTAGCTGACTCAGACCGCCCCGCTGGAGTGCAACTAGGAAGTCCCTACTGCTTCTGTGTTGGAACTCCAATCAATGTCTGGTAGATTGAAGTCCTGATTTGGGGGTCTGTAGATTACTCCTATCTGGATGGGTGCCCTGTTTCCAGCCCCGATCGTTATCCACAGGGCCTCTCCTTCCCCTTGTGTCCCTTGAATTCCCGTCATTTTGATGGTGTCCTTGACATACATGGCTACCCTTCCCCCCCTTTTTTCCTGCCCGATCCCTCACGAACAAGCAGGATAACTACTAGGAAGCTGATTTACTTAGAAGACAATAGCCCTTTATTAGCTTCTTATATCATTTACTGTCATTTACTGTCATTACTCTTATTGCTTCCCGTCAAATATCTGTCTAGTCTGTTCTTAAATTTGGTTTTAGTTTTGCTTATGATTACGGATTCTGACAGATTATTCCACGGGGCAACAGCTCATGTGAAAAAGCTTACCTTCATAGCAGTCCTAAATTGAATGCAAGTAATTTGTGAAGGGTTACCCATTGTATTTATTTTTGTTTGTTTAAAAGTTACATTCATTTCGGTCACTAAACAAGGATCTTGAATGATGTCATAAAGTAACATGAGGTCACCCCTCATCCGTCTTATTTTAAGTGACATTAATTTAAATGGTGTGCGTGTGTATTTTACATGGCTTTTGTACAACTAAAATTACTAGCATTTTTGTGGTGGATGGTGCCTTCGCTAGTGTCCTGATGGCTGTGCATGTGCCTGGTGTAGAAATAGTAATGCATTTCTGAAACTCACAAGACTATATATCGATTTGGACCATGGAGGTGTAACCCCCCAACAAATTGGAGTTCTTAAAATGTCTTCCTGGGCTTGCCCAATGCCCGCTGTCAGGTTGGTGTTCTGTGTCTTAAACAGTTTGAATATGCCTGCATGAGAGTGCCCTGTTAGCCTCCGTGCCTGTCTCTTTAAGAGCTATCTATTTTGTAGGATATAGTTAATCTGGGTGGGGGTCGAGTGGTTTCAGGCTCGAGTCCCACTTGGGCTGTGGTACAGCTGCTTCATTCTGCCATCGCTAAGTGTGCAAAGGGAGCCCTTTTAGGATCTGTAATTGTTTGTTGTTTATCTGCTTTAATAATTATATTATAGAAGTTTGTCTAACCTGCCTTCTTTTGCAGCATGGACTTTCTACTTAGAGCCACCATTTAGGTTCTGGACTGCCAGTTTGGACCAATCAGTACCTCGGGGGACCTTAAAATAGAGACTGTCCCCAGTGGTCTTGTGAGAGTGAATTTCTGTAGGAATTGTAGTTTTCACTGTTTGGCACCTAAGTGGACCTGGAGGAGGAGCCCTTTCTGTGACAGACAGATGGATCAACCAATCAAACCTTTTGGATCACTGGGAAGTCCCCGAGCTGCCTGCAGCAGTGTGTGAGTTGAGAGTTGGAGTTTGGAGAGTGAACAGCTTGAGCAATTCGAGCAGTTGCTCCTGCATGGGAGAGCGGGGATTTGGCGGGAAGGCTGTGTCTGGCTTGCCTGCTACCATCTTCCAGTGTGAAGAAGCTTGCAAATTGAATCGGACTATATTCGCACTTGAGACCCGAATTCTGAATTGAGAGAGAGAGAGAGAAAGTGAATTTCGCCTGAGTGTGGACCGAAGACTTGCTCCAGAAGCAGTCAACCTGTCAGGTGCCAAATAGAGTCACAAAACTAAAGGTTTGCGCAGAGATTCTGTAATATTGCAAATGAACTTCATTCGTCGTGCTGTGGCTGAATATGTGTTTACTTATAAATGTGCTGGATGTGTTGTGTGGGTCGCGATTGGTTCCCCATGTTCAAGTGTTATGCTAGCTGGAAGCTGCTCCAGCATTGTTACGGACTTAAATCCGCACTTTCCACCAGGTCTAGGCCTCACCATCTTGGCCTAGACTGCTGCTCCCACCACAGAGACTTGTGACTAAAGAGCCGACTGGGGATTTGGCTCCCTGCTCAACACCATGGAACAGGATCGACCTCTACAGTGTGTCGTGTGGACCCTGCTTCTCCAGCCAGCCAGAACAACATACAGGCACTTGTGCCTAGTGGGCCTTACCCAGTTACCAAAGTCTAAAATAAAAAAAAGAAAAAATCCTGAGGTCTTCATCTCATCAGCCCTGCCTCCTGGTCTAGGTAGCATGAGTAACCAACAGGGTACTGTAGCACCCTGCAACAAAGCTGTAAACATTGTGTGCCATCTGATTTTATTGTTTGGGTTGATCACAATAGACTGAGCCAATCCGACTCCGGAATACAAGTTTGGGTTGAAGTGCATGTTGCTTGTTTTCTTTCCTAAGGGCCCCAACAACAGCTGCAACACTGGCCTACCCCTGGCAACGCTCCAGGCTAGCCTGAATGACAACTGGGTACCCAGAATGTGTGTGACTGTGACAGAGGGACTCTTAGTGCATGCATGCTTAACCTGACTACACCAGATCTGAAATCAAACACTAGATTGCTCACCCACCTTTGTTCATGTCCCCTGAAAAAAATCAGATTCTATTCTTTCTGCATTTAACTTGGCTAGTGTGTACCTTTGTGGAGGGGATACTGTATTGCCATTGAACTGTTCTATTGCAGGTCTTGTTTGACAGAGGGGCTCCTAGGCCACTGCAGCTGATCCAGCCCTGGTGGCAAGTGTACCAAGCGTGGGTTCAATATTGTATTCCTATGTCATATGTGATTGTTTATCTGCTGACCTGTGTAAGCCACTAGAGGGGTTGGGGGGAGGGTATTAGTGTCCCGGAGGGCTATACCCATAGCAGCTACGCTACTCTTAAACCAACCCTCCAGGTGGAGGCCCCCGTTCACCGAGCTCAGGTCCCTCAACCTGCACCTAGTGACACAGGCAGGGGGTAGTATCCCTTGGGATAGCACCACCTAGGGGTTACATCAGCATCTTCTCATAAATACTCAGTGAGTACTCATATTCGAGGACCACAAATGTTTAGCATTTGTTATTCATACTGGAGCAGTAATAGGCTAAATAGCCTTCACGTCAGGTGGGGGGAGGGAACCACTGGTTTGCAAGCCTGTATATGGAGAACATATGGAGCACAGCAGGAGAAAGTGAAGGCATGGAAATGTCCTGCATCCTTCATGATACAAGGCAGGCTGATTGGTCAGTCTGCCTAACATCATCAGTGATGTTGCGGGACAGCTCCTCTCCTCTCTCCCTGGCACATGCACTGCTATGCCTGTCACTCAGATCACAGTGAAAGACACAATGTGGGAAATAAGGAATAAGGATTGACTGGCTAGCCAGGATTTGACCTCTACTGGCTCCCCAAAATCCTAAATCAGCAGTGAGGAGAGAATCTCACTTGTGAGAATGACCCCATGGGGTCTGAGTGTGTTGTGCTGGAGGGGGGTACATCTAACTTCAGACTATCCACTCCTGACACAGTGCCAGGAAATTGGCAGATTTTATACAAGAACATGAAGGGTACAGCATGACTGTGGTGGGTGAGTGGATGACCTTGGGACTAGCCCTGGCCACCAGTGGAAGGCTAGGAGTATTTTTTCTACCTCAGTTTTTGGACCAAACAACTGTAAGCCTCCTTTGGGAGCTTACTAGTTAAATAGTGTAGCCGCTAACTCTGAAGCTGGGGCCCTGCCTACTGGCAGGGGGTTGACTCAGGCCAGAAGGCTTAAAAAGGGGAGTTTTTGGTGGGAGAAAGGAGAGAGGTTGAGAGGGAGGGAGGAAGAGAGAGTAGTGAGGCCCGTTGTGTTTTTTGCCATGAGGGGCCGAGGTGGGCCATTTGCCACCCCAGCCCACCACCCTTGAAGACTGGCTGAGTTTGTGTGTGGTCATGTAGCCATGAGAGTTCTGGAGCCAGAGCATGGAACCACCTGTGTCATCTTGGGGAGCTGGAGCCCAGGGAGTTAATTTGGTGCCCACCTTGTGCTGTCTGGCACTGAGATGGGGAGGCACATGTATGGTCCTGGGCAGTCTTGTCTGTTTGGCGAGGGCAAGTGGAGTCCTTGTTATGGCCAGGCTATTGGGGCAGTGTGGAGGTGGCAGCCCACACTGTTGGGAAGGCAGTGGTGGCAGCCTGTCTCCCTTTCTGTGTGGCACTGCAGTCTTGCTGGGAGGCGTCAGGAAAGTTATACAGCCAAAGAGGGGAAAGTGCTCTGGTTCTCCGGGATCACCAGAACCCTGCTGCATCTACGATGCCCTGGGATGTTCAGAGCTTGGCACTGGCATCAGCAAGAGGGGACTTGGCTATTTCTATGAGGGGTCTCTGGTTGTAGGCAGGCCATCCAACTTTGGGAGAGTTCCAGGATTGAACTGCAACTGTAAGGATTTGGGACTGCCTGTATGCAGCTTCAGTAAATCCGAGCTGCAATTGGGATGCCAGTAAGTAGGAAGTGATGCCAAGTAAGTTTGTGCAAGAGTGAAGCCAAGGAAAACTACTGTGGCCTTTCTGGCCATGCCAAAGTGCTGCTGCCATAATTCGTAGACCCTCCATGGCTCAAAGAGAAGCACTGCAGAAACAGCTTTTGGGAAACGAAGGTTGCTGCAGACTGTGTCAGGCTGTGTGCCTAGAGAAGTTACCCACCAGTTGATTCTGTAACCCACACTCCATGGAGCGGACTGATCAATTTTGCACATGAAATCATTTTGTTGCACTTCTGCCTCTGAGTGGACAATGTGTTCACTTGAAGCACCTTGTGATTTGACTAAATACATGTTTGCCCGCGCAGTTGCTGCACCCATCGTCTATGAACTGCCTGCACCCGAGACCACTTATCAGAACCCAGGTAATGAGTTCTAATTTTTGAACTGTGTTTTCTGGCTGCAAGTGCCCTCCTAGCCCATGTTTACCATCTGGAAAACCCCTAGACCCTGGGAAAGGGGGAGGTACATAACTAATACCAGGTATCTGGGGTGCCAAGTACAAATACTTACCAGGTATTTGAAAAAAGTACTCACAACTCCCAAATATACACATGTATGTATACACATTCACTGTCTCTCACACACACACACACACACACACACAGGCCTCAACATAATCTGCTGATGGAGTCACGTACACCCACCTTCCTTTCCAATTCAGCTGCTGTTCTGTATTTTCAGCTGACAGCTGACACCACATGATAACCCTCTCTTGGTATCAGGCAGAAACTCAGGGTGTGAGTCATATCCCCAGAGGTACCCATGTGTCTAGGGGTGGATGATAATTACTTGCCAGAGGCACCCCTGTACAAAAACAGTGCCACTGTCCCTTTCAGCTTTTACCATGCACTTCTTGGTGAGCTTTCACCCAGTGCCCATTCTGTTAGAACAGAAATAAATCAATTTGACAGATGCAGGGTTGTTGTCATAACATATTTACACTCAGGAACATGGTCCCCAAGATGCTGTCCTGGTCAGCATACAAAGGCAGTCTAGATCCTGACTCCAGACATAAGTTCAAACCTCAGGGTCCCTTAAGATGGGTTTTACCCTTTACATATCTTTCCATGGAGCCTATGACTCTAGTTATTCCTTACTATTGATTAGTCGATGAAATTATATGTCGGGAGAGAGCGTTCCTACTCTGTATTCTGAATTTACCAGATCTACTTCTTACTACACACTTTTCGTTCACTCTTTCTCACACTACATTAACACCATGGCATCAGTTCAGCTGGTGCAAAGAGGGAGCACCTCTGTAGGGACTTTCTGGCTAATGGCAACCCTGGCTCTGTGCGCCTCTCATTAACCAGATCTTCCTTACTCTCAGCAGACAGTGTGCTGGACACTACAGCAGCCACTTCAGTCTGCCCTTCGGCAACAGCAGGCAATCACCCTAGGCCGTCTGCTAAAGACAGCATCTCTAAAATACATGCCGGCTAGGGATTCCTCATACAAATAGTAGGCCCATCTCTGACCTGTTTCAGCTGCTGAGCATCTGTCACTTGAGTTCTCACCACTGTCAGCATAACTGGCAGCATCTCTCAGGTGCAGGACTAAAAATGCCCCCCAAAGGGTGAACACCTGCTTTGATGAGAATCATGGGATCCTATATGCACAGCAAGGTGAAGCAGGGACATCCCTTGAGAGGCAGCCCCTTAGGAGATACACCCCCTCGTGGTGATTCTCTTACACTCCCACCTGAATTAATTGCAGTTTACGCAAAATAGCCTTCAGGCTCCAAATTCTCAGGGTCATCACTGCTGTTCTGGTGCCTGTCCCTAGAAGTTACCAGACAACCAGACAATGAGTTCTGCCATTCTCACACACTGGATCTACAGACAGTGACTTCAAGTGATGGGCCCCTGCCTCCTCAGGTGGCCTGGCAAGTGGCCTGAGGCAATGGTACCTCAAAGGCACAATTGCCCACCTGCCACCCATCTTGGCACACATCTGGCAGCACCTAACAACTTGCACTCTAGCTCCACCCACTTGCTGACAGAGGCTCTACCAATTAGTATGCTTTATGGTGTGGCAATTTTAGTAAAGAAGCTTTCTTCCCCAGCTGGCAAGAAAGGGCTGTACACACACACACACACACACACACACACACACACACACACACACACACTCTAACACACTGTAACATGCCTCCCTCGAATGCACACATTAGAGACACACACACACACACACACACACACACACACGTGCATGCACACACACATTAGTCTCCAGGAAAACATATTGTCAATGTCCTCAAAAGACCCTGTTCTCCGGATCTGTCTCATGTGGTCCAGAATAGTGCAGCTGTACCATCATTCCCAGCAGAAGTCAGTGCTAGGTATATCCAACCCCATTCAGCTGAGCCTTTGAGTGTGGTTCTCTAACAAGAGGCTCTTTATCTAAACAGGAGACAGATGTTGAAGTCTGTACATTTTGTTTATAGGTTCAGGACAATCCCAAATTCTTTTCCTGCTGAATTGTTTATATTGTTCTGGGCTTGCCCACTGTTAGCACACTGAGAAGTGAAGCCTTCATAAGGGCCTCTGGATAAACAGAACTAGATCAGCTAGAATAGCTGTGGCCAATTCCTGAGCTTTTTTTTAAAACAAAGAATAGAGAGCATTTTAAGGTTATTTCCTTACTTTGAAGACTGCAGTATCCCCATTATAACCGTCCACCACTAAAGCCTATTAATACCATATGTGTCCCACAGGACTTCCTTCCGTGGGGATGGACTACTTTCCATGGGGATGAACAGTTTGGCAAAAGGTTTTGTTGTCATTAAATTCATTAGTGAGCAGTTACTAAAAATAATAGAATTATACAGTGGATTAAATCAAATGCTGATAGGTGATTGTGGGAGAGCCAGTTTCATTCATGATGTTATCTCAGTACAACCTCAAAGATGAAACTAGTGCCCACAAAACAGCCTACTTAGGACCATAAACTCATGCATGGATCAATGTCATAATCACAGTTAAGCACTTCTGTGGGTGTTTCACTGGGATAACGTCATTTCTTGGATGGTTGAAGACAATCATCCTGTGGCCTCGTGCCTGACAACACACCCAAAACATGAAGTTATACCAGCACGACACATGCCCTGGGGTTCCTTATTGCTTAATTATAAGAATGGCCCAGTGGCCCCCCCAATGCTTTTTCTGCCTGAAGCTGGCCAGCCATCAGCCCCAACCCACCCCAGGTCAGCATACATCTCCCCCAGGACTTACCAGCACGAGTACCCCATGGATTGTCCCCCAAGGTGGGGCCAGGAAGGAGAGATCTGTCCTTCCCCCACCTGGTACATACATCCAAATTGCTGGGCCTGGGTGGCAGTGCAGACTGCAGACCATTGACCATGGAATGGACCAGGTTTCATATGCCAGCTCCATTTTCTGTTTTGCCTCACCCACGGGTACAGCCCCAGTGATGGCCTCACACATTACTTACATGCCCCTGAAGACCACACACATTACTGACATGCTCTTGCAGAGGAGAAATACAATTACCAACATCAATAAAATCATTTTCTATGTATTTTGTTGCACTTCAGTGGATGGACTGACAGAAGTCACATTATGGGTACATCTGATCTGAAACTTCCAGTAGAGTACAATTGCATAGCATCTTTCCAGTAAGGGCCTCCTGTTTCTGGACCGCACACTGCCAATTGGGATTGGAATTGGCTCCAGCCCCCCAATCCAATGCTATTAGATTTTGTATCTGGCCAGTAAAATGTTCCTTCGGCTAGCCCAGCTGGCTCATGTTGAGGAAGGTGACACAGAAGTACACCAGTTGAAATGGTAAAAAACACAGTAGGGCCAGAAAAGTTTCCCAGTAACTTACTCTGCTAGCTACTGACCACAAAACTTAATTGAGACCCTTGACCACTTATGCGTCTTTCAGCCTCTGGGTGGGCATTACCTTTGTGAGTGTCCTTTTAGCACTATAAGGCTAATTTAGAGGTTTCTGCCTAGCCCAGTCATGCCCCTTATATGCTGTTTCTACAGGAGGATACTCTGACCAGGATCCACATGAGCAGGGGACACACTGTGTTCACTGGGATTGAGAATGCATATGGCTACCTCTCTGCCCATGATACCGCGATGTAATTGGACAGTGTTACATTGACACTAGAGCTGGCATTTGCAAACATCCAACACCTAAAATTAGAACAGTTAAACTGCAATTTGATATGAACAACCAGGTAAAGAAATCTTAAACGGAAAATAACATATATACAACTGAGTGTTATATAACCCATACCCTCCGAAAATGAGGTGTCCTGAGAGCAGATACATTTGAACACCTCTTTTTAATGTAGTGAGTGAGTGAAAGCAGTGAGTTCCATGTGATATGGGTGATCGCAATAATAGCGATCACAACATGCACGAGTACATATTCCCGGAAAAAAACAATGCCAATGACCACTATAGCAGAACCATAAACAACAATGGTCTGCAACATTCTAAATAGGCGGAAAAAGGTACACTTTTATTTATGTGGGGGGCTATGCCCCAACCCCACCTATGTGAAGAGCTTTTCCCCCCACACCCCACGTCATAATTATAATCAACTCCGGGGGGGGGGCTGACACCGGGGTACAGAGGAATCTTCGGGTCGGGGCTATTCAGGGGGGGAGCAACCTGCGAATGGAAGACCCCAGCTAGGAAGGTGAGGGAGCAGGAAATGTGACATAAAAGAATTAAAGTCCCAACAAAGACAATCTCCTACCCAACTTCAAACCCAGGTTCTCCCACACCAGAGGCATACACTGTCTCCTCAAGACCAAACAGCCAGCTTAAATTGCTTGTCCAAACTATCTCCTATATCCTCGTTCCATTCACATCACTCCCACCATCGCTCTATCCCTGCGTCATGATTATTGTCCTCATACCCTTGCTCTTCTGACCTGCACTATTCTTTACCGCTTGCTCTTTTCACAGGCGGTCAAACTGAGTTTGATCAATTTGACTCACCCATATCACAGGATATCAAAGCAGTGACATAAGTTAAATGCTGATAAGAAAGAAGAAGAATATGTACTATAGGATGCATAAATGACACAAGAAGACAGATATTTTCTAATTTGTGTGGTTTCTATAAACACACAGACAGTGCAATCAGAAGCTTCAAACCAGCACAGAGCATCATGGGTATGTAAATCTGTGTGTGTTGGGGATAAACTGAGTAGAAAAAGATTTATCGTATGCTTCATTCTGTTTGACATACTCAGGCCTCACTATTCCAAATATTCACAAAACAGTATGTATGGCGACAATAAGCAGGAGCTACCATTTGCTGCCTACTAATGAATGGTGCTGAAATTCAAATTTTTAAGGAATTTTGTGTAACTGGGTTCTGCTGATGCCAACTGGAAAATCTCTTTAATGCAACAAACGTTGATGCAGGAAGACTAACATTGTCAAAATCATGAAGTTGACAGTGCTACTGTCAATAAAACAGAGTAGAACTTTAGGGAACTATCTGACTGCAGAATCATTTGCATTGGTTTAGGGAAGCAATTTACAATGGTTCTCTGGAGACCTCAGACCTGTGAGGTATTTCACTCCTGGCCATGTGATACTTTTTTATGTTTCTGTGCTCACATGCGCAGTCAACATTTTGTTGGGAAAGTGGGTTTTGAGAGGTGTGACGCTGTCATTCCAATGCAGTGATCTACAAGGGGCTTGTCAGTGTCACACCAATCATCCACCCGGCTGGTCAAGACACTGTTCTGGCTTGCTGGGCAGAAACTTGACGTAGTTCAAAGGAGAGAGCCGACCATGGGTGGCTCTTTCCTTTGATCTACATAACACCGCCCAGGAAGCACAGCTGATCTGTCATGATAAGCCTGCTGAAAACCGTCCCTCATAGTTTTTTTTCAATACACCCTATAAAAAGGAAAACCATCCATCGGTGGCTATTACTGCCACCATCGTTCTTGTCCCCCCCACCTGACCCACTCAGCAGCCACCACCCCACAAACCCCCAACCCAACCCATGCATGTTAATATTCCAGCACAGGGATGCCCAATCCCCCATGCTGGCTGGTTCCTCCCACCCTTCCTGTTTTGCTTCTGCAACACTGAGGAGCCCACTCCCGGTGCTGCCAAACATAATACCAATACTGAGGGTGCCCAATCCCCAGTGTTACCACTTGAAATAAAGAAAACTGTCCCTCACAGTGTTTTTCTTTTACTACACCCTGTAAAACAGAAAATGTTCATCGATGTCTGTTACTGCCACTGCCGTTACTGTCCCCCCTACCCAACCGTCCCACACGGCACCCACCACCCCTCATCCCCCCCAAGCCCTTGCTTACCTATCAGGGTTCCAATGCCATAATCCTCTCTGGACTACAGACACATCTTCACTCTTCAACGCTGGACTGCAAACTGAGGAAATCGGGTATGCAGTTCAATGTTTTTCAAAGGGGTTTTGAACTTGTCATAACTTGGTCATTTTTGAATATTTTTGCTCCAAATGTTTGACATGCCTTTTTTAGGACCCTACCTCATGAACAAAGGCATTGCAATTAGGCAAATCTGTCCTGAAATGTGATTTCATGGTCACTGCTCAAAATCACCTGTCAGGCAGGTGTTAAACATTTTCTCCACCCTTATTCATTAGGTGGGGTCATAAGAAGGCTATGGTGAACATTGAGGGTAAAAATATTAAAAAACAACAAAGTTTTGAGCCTCTGTTGAAATTTATGAATGCAGACTCGTAACTTTGGTAATTTTCAATATTTTGACCCC
Organism: Neoceratodus forsteri; assembly: GCA_016271365.2. Lineage (NCBI taxonomy): Eukaryota > Metazoa > Chordata > Ceratodontiformes > Ceratodontidae > Neoceratodus > Neoceratodus forsteri. The sequence goes on from JADMNL010000023.1 coordinate 525,581,815, forward strand.
AAATTTTTAACATAGCCATTTCATCACAGCACCTCATGAATATGACAATTGCCATTTTTCAAATCCTGGCCAAAATGAATTTTCGCACTTGTGGGACGAAGTCACCTTTTGGTCAAGATTTGAAAATTTTCTTCACCCTTGTTCATAAGATGGGCTCATAAGAAGGCTATATTGAAAATCTGGGGTAAAAATATAAGAAAACAAAGTTATGAGTTTACGTTGCAATTTTTCAATGCATGCTCGTAACTGTGGTAAGTGTCAATATTTTGACCTCAAATTTTCAATATGGCCATTTTTTCACACCACCTCATGAATGTGACAGCTTTCATTTCTCAAACTCGACTCAAAATGTGTTTTAACACTTGTGACACAAAATGACGTTTCAGCCATTGTTTTATAAATTACACCTGTCATGCTCAGAAGGAGTGGTCATATAGAGGATTGTGTATGATCGCTCATACACAGGGGTATTGTTCACTTGAGAGGTTTCCATGGTAACTGGAGACCTCGAGAGTGCAGCTTGAAAGGTCTCGTTACCATGGAAACCTTGAGAGTTGAGAAATACCCTTGTTGTGTATGAGCGATCATACACAGTCTTTTATAGTGTATGGTCACCCATACAAAGACTGCCCTTACTTTCTTGCTGGTTTATGTGGTAATTTTCACCTCCTCTGGCCTATTTCACCGCTGTGGCCATTCTCAGAGGATCGCCGGTTGTCCAATCATGCCTGCGCACCCACCTTCTAAGTGTTATGCTGCACTAGCTACGTAGCTAGTGCAGCACAACAGCTATGATGATGTAGCTACTGCAGCATAACAATGTTGTTGAAGGGATGGATTTCCATCCACAACAATGTTCCACCATACACTATAAAAAGATTATGCTGAAAAGTTAGTGGAAAAATGTAAAAAAAACAATTAAGTTATGAGGAAACAAATTGTTCCAATATTTACTCATAACTTACTTTTTGCAGATTTTGGCCCCTAATGTTCAACATATCCCTTGTGTTACCCCACCTCCTGAACATGGCAGGTATCATTTTTCAAATCCCCTCCGAAACTTGTCTCCACAGTCACCTTTTGGATGTGATTTTAAACCTTCCACTGGTCTTGATCATAAGGTCAGGTCATAAAAGACTGTTGGACGTTTGAGGTCAAAATGTGGGAGCCCACTTAAAAGTAAATATCGTCTCTCAGCTGCCACATCCTGAGTGATTATAGTCTAATAACGTGTAAAAGTAGGACAACACTGAAAATGAGACATTGCATCTCATGTGCTCTATCCTGGGTAATTATATAGTAAAAATGTGTATAAGCAAGTGAGCAAGACCCAGTACAACAACAGTACCACCGGTGAACATTTGGCATTGACAAATGCTTGGCTTTTTTTTCAGTGAAATGTATCGAGTATCCGGTAATAATAATAAGAGAAACACATTCAACACAGGGATACATAAAATATATACTGCAGTGTTATTTACAGAAAATCATCAATGTGTTAGCTTGTAAAGGACAGTAAAAGTAACTTAGTACAGTTTGACTAATTCATAAAAATAGTATGGGCTCTACACGTTTAACTTAGTCATATGACACACAGTATAAACATTCTACCTCACATTTAACTATTTAAAAAAAAAGACTCAGTGCCATCAAATGTTTGTTTTTTTTGGTTGGGTTTTTTTACACGTATTTTTCCCTCCAGTCACGGTCAGCAGGGGCCTCTCTTGGGCATCCTGCCAGGTTCCTGCCCAGCCTGAAATCCTCCTTGCCTGTACCTTCTCTCTCTTCCTCCTTGATGCTACACTCGGCACCCCCAGCTTAACCTCTCTGGGGTGGGGCCGCCCCTCCCTTGGGCACTCTTCTTAGTCAGTCTCCAGTGTGGGCGAGGACCCGGGTGGATGAACCTGGTAGGTCAGGCAGGCCGGACCCAGTTGCAGGCACGGGGGTAGGTGCCGTTGCCTACCCCTGCCGACCGTGCTTTTCCCTGTTCTGTGCTTGTGTCTCCCCCCATGTGGGCACACCCCCGACGCAACGGCACACGGCAACCCTGCCTTGCATCAGGCCATGCTACAAGTGTGCTGCAGTGCTCCCAGTCTCCACCAGGAGCCGCTGGCACACCGGGACTCCCCCAATCTCCTCCCCCCCGGGGCAGGAGAGCAGCCCAGCAGGCTGTCAATCCTCACCTGCCCTCTGCTAACCCCCAGCACCCAAGCTCGCTCCCAAACTCGGGTCGCCGGTGTAGCGTGAGGTGTGGTGTCCAGTGCCTCAACCCCTCAGTGCCTCCAGGCTGGCCACGCCTTCAAATGTTTGATATGAGTTGTTGATAATATGGCTCATACATTCATTAAGAACAATCTTGGTCATATATTTTGACCATTCTTTTAAACCAGGCACATCAGTGTCTTTCCATTTGGATAACAGGATTCTTTTATGTCAGGCAGCTGCTAGAAGAATGCACGTTTGTTCATTTCTACTTGAATAAAACAGTAATGAGGTATCTAAGATGAATATCTTAAGGTCAAAAGGAAAATTATGCTGAATAACTTGAGAGCACAGAGAACAGATGGTTTGCCAAATATTTTAAATTATTGGGCACGCCCATAAAACGAACATACGAATCTGCCAGCAGAAACAGACCACCCGGTCTATCAATGTCTGCCCGAGTGTGCAGTTAGCCCCCTAGATTGCAGTTGCCCCAACCCCCTCCCCATCTGTCATTCTCATGATGGCCTCAGTCCCCTTCACCCAGACCATCCCTCATGCTCTGTCCCATGCCCTCTTAAAACTTCCTACTGTGTTACATGATACCACCCCCTCAAGTAGAGCGTTCCATTTAGACACCACCCTCTCCGTGATGTAGTACCTGCTCATCTCCCTCTTAAATCTTCTGCCCTCCAATCTTAGTCCGTGGCCCCTTGTGTCCCTACCCTTCCTCAGTTTAAACACCCTTTCAATGCTAGCTTTGTTTATCCCCTTCAAATACTTTCATGTTTTGATCATATCCCCCATCCCTCCTCTCCTCCAGCGTGTACATATTCAGTTCATTCAGCCTGTCCTTGTAGGCCTTGCCCTCCATCCTCTGTAACATTTTTGTTGCCCTCCATTGCACACCTTTCAGTAAATTAATATCCCGCTTCAGATACAGCCACCAATACTGCACACAGTACTCCAAATGCAGCCTGACCAAAGATCTGTAGAGGGGCAGGATCACCTCCCTATGCCTGGACAAGAAACCCCTTGTGATACAGTCCAGCATCCTGCTCACCTTAGCTGCTGCTTTCTTGCATTGGGCAGAGTTGTTTAGGCTCCCTGTTACCAACACCCCTAGGTCCTTCTCTTCCTCAATGATCCCCAGCCTCACCCCTCCCAACCAATAGTCCCTCCTTGGGTTCTTTGCCCTGAAGTGAATAACCTTGCACTTTTTTTCATTGAATCCCAGCAGCCACTCCTCCGACTATACCTCCAGTTTGGTTAGGTCCCCTTGTAATTGTTTCTATCCATCCTCTTTGTCTATCACTGTCCCCATTTTGATATCATCTGCGAACAGACTAATCCTGTTCCTAACTCCGTGTGCAATATCTGAGATAAAGAGCCCAAATAGCACTGGGCCCAGCACTGAGCCCTGCCACCGCTCATCATAGGTCTAGGTAAAAAAAAAACAAGAAGGAACTACCAGCTTGGGGGGGTGGGTTCAGCTAGCCATGACAGAGGAGGAGAAGGGTCTCGGAGTGATTATAATGGGCTCAATGAACAACTCAGCACAATGCAGGAAGGCAGCTGCAAAGGCCAACAAAATGATGGGTTGTACTGCCAGGGGTATATCTTCAAGAAGAGGGGAGGTGATCCTGCCATTATAAAGGTTACTAGTTAGGCCACACCTGGAGTACTGCATGCAGTACTGGCATCCATACCTGAAGAGGGACATTAAGTTACTGGAGGGGGTGCAGTGCAGGGCAACAAAGATGATCCAGGAACTAGGGGACATACCCTACGTGAGCAGGCTGAAGTAGTTGAACATGTACTCACTGGAGGAGAGATGAATAAGGAGTGATATCATTGAAACCTTCAAGTACATCAAGGGAATAAACGAGACAGGCATGGAGGGACTATTCAAGTTAAGGGGGTAGGGACACTCAAGGTCACGATCTCAGAGTGGAGGGGGGAAGTTTCAGAAGGGAAATGAGAAGACACTTTTTTACAGAGAGAGTGGTGTCTGGGTGGAACGCGTTGCCTGTGGAAGTGATATCCTGTAGAACAGTGGACTGCTTCAAAAGGGGATGGGACAGGGTAAGAGGGAGGGGAGGGAGGGGCAGCTGCAGTATAAGGGTTGCTAGCTGCAAACTCAATAGACCATAAGGTCTTTATCTGCTGGCAAATTCGTATGTTCATGAGAGCTGAACCCCCCACTACCACCCGTTGCAGCCTCCCCTGCAGCCAGTTCTTTATCCAGTTTGTCAGCTTTGTCCCCACTCCCACAGCAGTCAGCTTCTCCCCAGCCTCCCATGAGGCACTGAATCGAAGGCCTTGCTGAAGTCCAAGTACAGGACATCCACAGCATCACCCATATCCAGCTGTCTTGTTATCCAGTTGTAATATTCTATTAGATTGGTCTGACAAGACCTCCCCAAGATGAACCCATACTGCCGCTCATCCTGGAGGTCATTAGCCTCGAGGAACGACACCAGCCGCTCCTTCTGTACCATCTCCATAAGTTTACCCACTATGGAAGTGAGAATGACAGGCCGATAATTTCCTGGCTTGTCCTTAGGGCCACTCTTGTGTATGGGCACCACATGGGCCATCCTCCAGTCCTGAGGCACCCATCCTGTGTCCAGGGAGGTGTTGAACAGGTCCACCAGTGGTTCAGCCAACACTGCCACCATTTCCCTCAGCACCCTGGGGTGGATGCCGTCAGGACCTGGTACCTTGTCCACCCTTAATGCCCTCAGACCCTCTAGTATTCTACTCCCCTCAATCATTCCATCCATCATCTCCTCCCCTCCCACCCTCACTCTCCAAGTCCATGGTGGTAGTGGACCATCCTTCTCCTTTGTGAAAATGAAGCAAAAGTATTCATTTAGTACTTCCATTGGTTCCTCTCCCTTTTCCACCCACTCCCCTCCCATCCCCACTTTATCTTCAGTTCATTATATGGTCTCTGCACTTCCTCTTTTCCCTGACATATCTAAACAAGCATTTGTCAATGCCGAATGTTGATTGCGTTGGTCTGTTGAGCTCGCTTACTGGCCCTCTGTCAGTTGCTCAGTCTGTTTCTTCCGGTGCTGCAGGCCGCTCTTTTGTACTGGGCTCCTGCCTGCGTTGGTACCTTGTTCTGCCCAATAAGAAATCTACAGCTGTCCCGACAGAGCTCCGTTGAGGTGGCTCACTCCACCTCTCTCATTCACTCATTCTGTTTTTCCTGGCACTGCAGGCTGCCCTTTTGTACTGGGCTCCTGCCTCTGTTGGTGGCTTTTTCTGCCCACAAAGAAATCTGCAGCAGTCCCGACACAGGTCTGTTGAGCCTGCTGACTCCCTCTCTCACTCACTCATTCCGTTTCTGCCGGCGCTGCAGGCTAGCCTTTTGTGCTGGGCTCCTACCTGTGTTGCCGCCTTTTTCTGCCAACAAAGAAATCCACAGCAGTCACGATAGAGCTCCATTAAGCTCGCTCACTCCCCCTCTGTTACTCACTCGTTGTGTTTCTCCCGGCGCTGCAGACTGCTGTGTTGTACTGGGCTCCTGCCTGCGTTGGCATCTTTTCTGCCCACAAAGAAATCCACAGCTGTCCTGACAGAGCTCCGTTGAGGTCGTTCACTCCCCCTGTGTCAGTCACTCATTCTGTTTCTCATGGCGCTGCAGGCTGCTCTTTTGTACTGGGCCTCTGTTGGCGCCTTTGTCTGGCCACAAAGAAACCTGCAGCAGTCCCAACAAAGCTCCGTTGAGCTCGCTCACTCCCTTTCTCTCACTCGCTCATTCCGTTTCTGCCGACGCTGCAGGCTGCCATTTTCTATTGGGCTCCTGCCAGCGTTGCCGCCTTCTTCTGCCCACAAACAAATTTGCAGCAGTTACAATAGAGCTCCATTGAGCTCACTCACTCCCCCTCTCTCACTCGCTCATTCTGGTTTCCCCGCCACTGCAGGCTGTCCATTTGTACTGGGCCCCTGCCTGCATTGCTGGCTTTTTCTGCCCACAAACAAATCTGCAGCAGTCCCAACAGAGCTCCGTTGAGCTCACTCACTCCTCCTCCCTCACTCACTTGTTCTGTGTCTCCTGCCACTGCAGGCTGCCCTTGTGTACTGGGCTCCTGCTTGCAGTGGCGGCTTGTTCTGGCCAGAAAGAAATCTGAAGCAGTCCCGACACAGCTCCATTGAGCTCTCGCACTCATTCAGTTTCGGCCGGTGCTGCAAGCTGGCCTTTTGCACTGGGCTCCTGCATGTGTTGCTGCATTTTCTGCCCACAAAGAAATCCACAGCAGTCACAATAGAGCTTCGTTGAGCTCGCTCAATACCGTGCTCTCACTCACTCATTCTGTTTCTCTTGGCGCTGCAGGCTGCGCTTGTGTACGGGGCTCCTGGCTGTGTTGGCACCTTTGTCTGTCCACAAAGAAATCCGCAGCTGTCCCGACAGAGCTCCATTGAGGTCGCTCAGTCTCCCTCTCTCACACACGCTCATTCTGTTTGTCCTGGCGCTGCAAGCAGCCCTTTTGTATGGGGCTTCTGCCTGCATTGGTGCCTTTTTCTGCCCACAACGAAATCCACAGCAGTCCTGATAAAGCTCTGTTGAGCTCACTCAGCCCCCCTGTCTCACTCGCTCGTACTGTTTCTCCCACCGCTGCAGGCTGGCCTTTTGTACTGGGCCCCTGCCTGCCTGCATTGACGCCTTTTTCTGCCCACAGAGAAATCCGCAGCAGTCCTGACAGCACTCCGGTGAGTTCGCTCACTCCCCCTCCGTCACTTGCTCTCTCGTTCTGTTTCCCCCAGTGCTGCAGGCTGCCCTTTTGTACTGGGCTCTTACGTTGGGCCCTTTTTCTGCCCACAAACAAATCTGCAGCAGTCCCGACAGAGCTCAGCTATGCTCAGTCACTCCCCCCTCTCAGTTGTTTGATCTTAATCTGTCCCAGACAGTGATTTCCCACAGCAACCATGCTATTCTGCGGCAGGAGTGCGAAAACATATTTTAGCCAGGATGTGAAAAATGGCAGCTGTACTGTTCATAAGGAGGTGTGGAAAAATGCCACTGTTGAAAATGTGGCGTGAAAATATTACAAAATTGCGAAGTTACAAGGGTGTGTAGAAACAGTTCAACGCATGCTTGTAACACAGTCATGTTATGGAATTTCGACGCCAGATTTTCAACATAGGCATTTTAGGACCTCTGCTCATGAACAGTGCCACTGTCATTTTCTTAATCTGTCTCGAACAGTGATTTCCCACAGTGACGGCGTTATTCTGCGCCGGAACTGTGAAAACACATTTCAGTCAGGATGTGAAAAATGACAGCTGTACTGCTCATAAGGAGGTGTGAAAAAATGCCACTGTTGAAAATCTGGCGTGACAATATTACAAATTTGCGAAGTTACAAGGGTGCGTGGAAAGTGTGCAGCGCACACGTGTAACACAGTCATTTGATGGGCTATCATCATCAAATTGTCAACATAGGCATTTTAGGACCTCTGCTCATGAACAGTATCACTCTCATTTTCTTAATCTGTCCCGGACAGTGATTTCCCACAGCGATCTTTCTATTCTGCGCCCAAAGTGCGAAAACACGTTTTGGTCAGGATGGGAAAAATGACAGCTGTACTGTTCATAAGTAGGTGTGGGAAAATGGCAATGTTGAAAATCTGGAGTGAAAATGTTATAAATTTGCAAACTTACGAGCGTGCGTGCAAACTGCGTAACGCACGCTCGTACCACAGTCATTTTATTGAGTATCGTTACCAAATTTTCAACATAGGCATTTTAGGACCTCTACTCATGAACAGTGTCACTGTCATTTTCTTAATCTGTCCTGAACACTGATTTTGCACAGCGACCGCACTATTCTGAGCCGGAAGCGCAGAAACACATTTCCGCCAGGATGTGAACAATGACAGCTGCACTGATCACAAGGAGGTGTGACAAAATGTCAATGTTGAAAATCTGGTGTAAAAATATTGTAAATTCACAAAGTTACGAGCGTACGTAGCAACTGCGCAATGCACGCTCGTAAAACAATCATCTTTTTTCCCACCAAATTTGCAACATAAGCTTTTTGAGAGCCCGCCTCATGAACACTGCCACTGTCGTTTCGTTAATCGGCCCCCAAGGGTGATTCCGCACAGTGACCACAAAACCACCTTTTGGGGCTGATTAACGCCATGACAGTTCAAGAATTCATGAGGAGGGGTCCCAAAAACCCCACGTTGAAAATTTGGTGAAAAAATTCCAAAAAATGACTGAGATATGCATTAAAGTTGAAAAAACCCTATTTCTACCATTATACAGCTTACCGGCATTTCCTCAGTTCGCGGTCAGCTTTGAAGAGTGCAGACGCGTTCCCGGTCCACAGAAGATCATTGCGCCGGACTCCGGAGGTAAGTATGGGGTGAGGGGTGTGTGGGGAGGCAGGGTCCGCAGTGGGTGGGTGCAGGTGGTAGGAGGGGGGCCGGGGAGACCGCGAGGGACAGTTATCTTATTTCACAGTTTTAAAAACAAAAAAAACATCACGAGATAGTTTTTTTCTTCACAGGGGCATTAGGCACGCTGGGGTGGGCTCCCAGCGTGTCACCCGACTGCTTTTTTGGGGGGGACCAGTAGCCGATGTGGGCACACAAGTAAAGGGGGGTTCACATTATGCCGACGGGGATTGGGCACCCCGTTGGCACACAATATCAGCGGGGGTTGGTGTTTGACATAATGCCGACGGGGAGTGGGCTCCCCTGTCGGTACACAACTAAAGGGGGCCTTCACGCCACCTGACTGCTTTTTTGGGGGTGCCAGAAGCCGACGGGGAATTGGGCACCCCTGTCAGCACACAAGTAAAGGGGGGATTCACATTATGCCGACGGGGACTGGGTACCCTGTCAGCACACAATATCAGTGGGGAGGTGTTTGACATAATACCAATGGAGAGTGGGCTCCCCCGTTGGCACAATCAACATAGGGCCAGTGAAGCCGATGGGGATTGTGGCCCCCGTAAGCAACTAAGCATGGTAGGGGGTTTATATTGTTTGTGAACACGATGGCAAGCCGCAGCCATGTTCATGAACAATATCAGGGTTTTTACAGCCCGCCCTGCAATGATGGGTCGCTCCCTCATTGCAGCGGATGGCTGACGCTGCAATGATGAGGTGGCCCCTGATTGCAGTGGCTGATTTTTTAGAAAATCGTGGCACACTGGCTGAACAAGTGTCAGCAGCAGTGTGCCACGGCATTGGGGGACAGGGGACAAGCCTTTGCAGGCTGTGGGGGCATTGGGCACAACAGTGCTACGCCTCCAGAACCTGCTTGTGGAGAAAGCTGCCATAACATGTTTCTTGCGCATGCGCATAATCAACATAAAAAGCCCTTCTCCCCTCCCTTGATGCCCTACGTTAACCTTAGCTCCCTGGAGGCCTTGGCTACTCTCACTCACTCACTTGGTCACCTCCTTGGACCAACTCACATAAGTCTCCCTGTCCTGTTCCTTCTTCGTTCTCCTGAACTTCTGGTACACAGCTCTCTTTGCCCTCACCCCCTCCAACACTTCTCTGTTCAGCCAGCGTGGTTTTCTTGCTCAGCACTTCTTGCTCTTAGTCCTGGTGCAAGTGTCTGTAGCCCCTATTAGTCCAGTTTTAATAATTTCCCACTTTTGCTGTGCATCCATCTCTGGCCTAATACCCTGAAGTCTTCCTTACAGTATTTCCCTCATACTCCCGAAGTCCGCCCTCCTAAAATCCACCATGTTTGTTAGTGTGCCTCCAGACTCCCTGCCCAACTTGAGAATGAACCACACTGTTTGGGGGTCACTACCAGCTAGTGGGTCTTCCACCCTTATTTTCCTCACTGCCTCCTCATTTGACAGCACCAAGTCCAGCGTGTTACCTAGTCATGTTGGCACACTGACCAGCTGAGTCAGGAGACCATCCTGGATCATGTCCAGGAGCACCTGCTCCCTGGCACTGGAGGTGGCGGGGTGCTCCAATCTACCCCCAGCAGATTGAAATCCCCCACAATCACAACACTCCCCTTTCTACACACCCTCCTTATTTGCTCTGCTAACTCCTGGTCCAATTCCCCTGATTGGGCTGGTGGTCTGAACACCACCCGAGCCTCAACTTTCTACCTTTGGAGTCCAGAAGCTGCATCCACAGTGCCTCTGTCCTCCCTTCCTCCCTTCCTCCCCCTCGTCCCTCGTAGATCTGATCCCTTCTCTCACACAGAGTGCTACTCCACCCCCTCTCCCACCCCCCCGGTCTTTTCTGTAAATTTTATACCCTGGGATTGCCAGACCCCAATCAAGGTACTCGGTGGCCCAAGTCTCAGTCACTGCAGCTGTGTAATAGAGAAGCTTGAAGGTTGTTACATCTCCAGCATAAGCCATTACTAAAAAGTCTCATTTTATGAAATCTTTCTAGGGTATAGTTGTAGTTATATAAAATTTAAAATTGCACTAACTGTCCTTGTACATCTTTATTACTTTTATATGCATTCTTCCATAACATTCCCCAAGGCTATTGCAATAAAGGTACACCTAAGTCCTTTTACCATTTTCAAAGTCTTTTTTTATTTATTTACGTCAAGGTTAGTCTCAGCAGCATGTCAAGTCCATGGCATACAATCTAGCATGGTCAGAAGCAGTGTGGACAAAACCGCGAAAGTCACAACTGTGTCTAGGAATACCGCTGAAAAGAAAAAATAAAATTAAGTTCACACATTTCACTGGAGTGGCAGTCCATGGTGACGTGGTATTGTAATAGTAAATGACACTTAAAACAAAGATTCATGGCCATATTATTCTGGTGCGGTTTCAACTTGCGCGGTTTTGTCCATGCTGTTCATACCGTGCTGTATTGGTTTTGCAGGATTTATGTGAAGCCATTAGTCTCCATGCTAAGCTTATACACATAGTTTACTATGCCCTCCTTTCCCAACTGCTAGGAAAATCCATTCCCCAATTCTTTATTTAATGGAATGGAAAAGTTTAGGTCTAGGACAGGAAATAGTGCAACTCTTAGCTGCAGATAATTTTTGAACTGCATAAATGGCATTGAGAATTTAGTCTTGATTTCCATAAAAGAATATAGGATGCTTGTGCTTGAGTCAATTATATCTCCTAGAAGCTTAAAGAGCAACTCTTTATTACAATAATAACAAGCTTAAAAACACTAGATTTCCACCAATTATGTTTTAACTTCATTGTTTTCTATTTTTTTTTTTTTTTACTTTCCCCTGCTGGTGGTCTACTAAATAATATAGTGTATGGTGGAACATTGTTCCACCTTGATATCCATCTCTACTGAAATGCTGTTTACCACAGTTGAAAGGTCATAGAATGCTGCTCAACCCTTCTGTGATAAAATAGCGTTCCAATAGATTTGGAAAGCACACGAGCCACACACGGATTAAAAAAAAGTGAAGCCAACAGCTCAGGTGACAGAAGCCACAGGATTAACCAGATAAATGATGCAGTGACAGCAGGATGCAGATTTTAAATTGCACTAACTGTCCTTGTACATCTTTATTAATTTTATAAGCATTGCTCCTTAACATTCCCTGAGACTACTGTAATAAAGATGCACCTAAGTCCTTTTACCATTTTTGCAGTTTTTTATGGCTGCAGTGGGCAGAGCCTGCAGACATTTTGCATGTAAAAAAGGGCTGATATCATGTTTTCTGTACGTGGAACTGGCTGAAGGTGTAAATAGTGTCCTCCACCTTACCCTTCTACAAGAAATGCTTTCCGCCCTCAAATAAATACACTTTCATGTTAATCAATGGTTGCAGGGCACTATTTCCTTTTTTAAATGGGAGGTACAAGAACTGGAACCTGAGTAGTGGGAGGCAGCATTAGTTTTTTTGGGGGGTAAGACCCATCCCCACCTCCACCTGAGAAGCTCCTAAAGATCAACCCTCACCTTTTTTTTTTTTAGTTCATGTGGGAGGGGCATAGGGTGGATCTATCATGTTGGAACAACTGACTATCAGAGCTGCCTGGGGCATCAGAGCTTAAGGCTCAGAAGGAAAGAAAAAATAATTAGGGAGTGCCTGAAACTGTATCCTTATACAGCACTTGTGAAACTGCATCTTGAAATTACAGCACTTGAGGAAAGCAAGCACTTGCAACACAAGAATGACAATTAAGGTATAAGCCCACAAAGGAGTAAAATATGTCACTGAAAGAGGACTATCCCATACTGGATACTAGAGTGTCTGTTTCTTAAAAGCTTTTTATACCCCTCCACCCCCACACAGCTGAAGCACCCATCGAAATAGCTAGGGGAAGCTCTACATTTTTATCTCTCTGGGACCTGAAGTTTAGCAGTAATGTGAGAAGAGAATAAAGTTTTGTGTTTTGTGCATTTGAATAGGTTTAGTGCTTTGAAGTTAAAAGATATATGTATATATACACACACACACATATATATATATATATATATAGGCACCTGAAAAGGAAGGAGATACTGCTGAAATAAATGTTATTCTGATGATTTATTTATTTATGTGTAAGATTTTAAGTGTAGTTCTGCCTAGGTCACAGATGCATAAGCTATAAAAAGTACATTTAAGGATGGATGTATTAGTCAAAGCTTGTAGTAGGAAAATAAAGCAAGAAAAATAATATATTGTGTTTTTTTCTTTCAATTGCTTAACCAGAAGTGGCACACTAAGCTGAAAGCTTGTTTACAGGAGCAACCTGGAAGCACGTGGAAGTTAAGTGACTTGCTTAGGGTCACCCAGTATGCAAGTGGGGGCTTTGGGATTCAAACCCAGATCTCCAGATTTGCAGCTCAGAGCCTTAAACCACTGTGCTATACTGCCTCCCTAGTTATGGCAGTCATCTGCTTTATGGTTCATAATGTTGGTGTAGTAAGCAGCAGTACATTGCACAGCAGGTGTAAAATGTCAATAAGTAGGTCATGCAATAGATGTGCTGAGCAGTTACTGAAGCAAGAAATGTATTTAGGACAGTAAAATATTCCTGTTAGAAAACTGATAAATGTGTGACATTTGCATCTCAGTTTCAAGGAGGTCCTTTTGGGGTGTCAATGTACAATATAAAGTAGTTATAGTTTTCAAGTTGTCTGGGTAATTGCTTTATACTACCACTGTTACTAAATTTAAATTATTCTATGAAGAAAATTAAGTTTATGTAACTGTCTGTAAATGCATTAAAAACATTTACTTGTCCTTATAATGTAATGCATTAAATGCTGTTTCTAGGTTAAGAAGTCGCATAACAATGCCCAGGGCATTAGGGTTTCTGACCATAACGCCCTGCCCTGTAGAGACTGACAGGCATCAGGGGTATGACTTGGGATTGTCAACAGTAATGCTCATGCCATTCCACCCCCATCTCCATCCTGCAGCCAGTGACAGGTATCGAGGTGTGTCTTTGAGTCTTCAGCCCCAAAGTTCACTCCATTTTCTTATACGGTACTGTACCCATTCCAGCGTATTTCCTTATGAAATGGGGTGAGTGTAAAGCTTGAACACCCCAAGGCACACCTTGACACTTGTCTGTGTCTGCAGGGTAGGGTGAGGTGAAATGGCGTGAGCGTTATGGGCAACGACCCAAAGGCACACCCCAATGCCTGTCCATCCTGAATGGTGGGGGTGCAGTTGGCGTCACTTCAGTACTTCACTGCCATTCCTATTCTGCCTGTCTGTCTGTCTGTCTGTCTCTCTCTCTATATATATGTCTATGTAATTATCTATCTTTCTATCAATTGCATGTATCACTATTTTTACCTATTTCTAAAACAAACCTGCATATCACATTTGCCTGTGCTCTGAGCAAGTACTTATGAAACTGTGCATATTTGTACTCCACTTCTGCATAGACCTCATACTTTCCTAATATTCCTATTATCACAAGCATAACTACCTTACCCTTATCAAAAGCGACCCCCTGTGAAAGTTACTATCACATTTTCTCTGCTAACGGTCCATCATTACACCTGACTTCCTTATATCAGCACATTGCTTAAATATAACTTACATCACCTCATGGACAAAAACCCTGTTTCTCTAAAAAAAACTAAAAACTGTGTAAATAATCTCAAGACTAAACATATGCCAGCCACTACTTTTTCATGTACTGCCACCTTCTGTACCATCATGGGGATTTGCATATGTTTCCCATGATGCTTTGCATTATTGGGGTATGTGCAATTGTGTTTTCTTTAAAATGTGGCTGTCCAGCCAATATCATCCAGGATAACACATACCTCAGTAGCATTTGCTCTGGGGTTCTTTTGTAAACATATATTGCTTCCTATTCCTTCCATTAAAATGTACACCTCCATGTTTTTCTAATAATGTGTATGCCTTCCTTAGAACAGAAACTGAAACAACTCTTACTACTTGCAAATCATTGTGTTGTTTTTCCATACCTCCTTAACAATTCCACACAACTTCACTAACTTCATTATGCAGCCATGGTGGATCTGACCAGAATTTGTTTTTTCAGTTAAGTCAGGGTTAGTCTCCATGTTAAGGTTATGGTAGTTTACTCTGCCCTCCCTTCCCAACTGCTAGGGAACTGATTTCCCTAGCAGTTGGGATGGTGGGGGGAGGCAGAGTAAATTGTTGTTTATAAGCTTAGCATGGAGACTAACCCTGACCTACACTAACCTTAACCTAATAGAGGTGTTGAACACAACTTTTTGGTGCTCCCTCACAGGAACAACTCGCTGGGGCAGGCTTGTTTCTACTTCAGATTCCCAAAATCATGGAACTCCCTTACCCAATCCTTCAAAGCACTGACTGCCTAACCAACTTTGAATCCCAACTCCTATCATTACTCACTCCCCCAACCCACGTGCCTGCTTTCGGTGATCACTTGACCCCTTCCCTCCCACATCTCCATAGGCCCCTCTGGCCTCTGAACCTTTCACCAGTAGGATCTGTTTCTATCCATCATTATGTGCACTTATAATCTATCCCACTATTTATTTATGCCTGACCTGTTGAGTACAACTTATTTAACTTAAAGAGCAGGTACCTACTGTCAGACACCCAGCTCCCCCAAACATATGCGATAGTAGATCTTCTCTACTGTTGAGGGGCATTCAAAATTCTATGCGCTTCCCTCTGGTTAAAAAGTTATAGAACCCCAAATCTGCACCCCCATAAAAACAAAGCCTTGTCTGACACACCTCCATTTGTGATGTCAAAAAATGAATAATGAGGGTGCATGTCATTAACCTGTATGTATGCGATATGTCTATGGCGTTTAGTACCATTTAGAGGTGCCATGTAGAAAAATCTAAGCAGCCGCTGGAGTAACAGTCCCTGTTTACTGGAGCGGTCACTTTCATTGTTCCAAGTGGCAACTCTAAATAGTACTAAATGTCATTGACAAATGGCACCAATATAGATCTATGGAGCACACACAAGCAGCCTTCATTTTCTGACATCACAAAAGGAGGCGTGTCAGACAAGGCTTTGTTTTTATGGGGGTGCAAATTTGGGGTGCTATAACTTTTTAAACAGAGGGAAGCGCATAGAATTTTTAATGCCCCTCAACAGTAGAGCAGATCTACTATTGTATATGTTTGAGGGGAGCTGGGTGTCTGACAGTAGGTACCTGCTCTTTAAAATAACTTATTCATTGTACCTACCTAATTCTTTTTTGTACTGTGACCTGTATACCTTGTATTTGCAAATATGTTGACTCTCCTTTGTATTGCTTTCTGTGTCTTTACGACCCTAGACCCTTTGAAAGTAGGCTCAGCCTAAAGGGTCTTGTGTGTAACAAATAAATAAATAAAAGATGCAGGAACAGCCAGATACAAAAATGCAGGATCAGCCAGATATGTACAATTATATATAAAACTAAATGCAGGATCAACCAGATATTTAAAATTACTTACTAAATAACAGTCACTTCCTCACAGTCCATGACCTCACTAAGTAAAAATACTGCCTCCATTTTTTCCCCTTGAAAATCCCTCCCACACCTGATAGACAACCAATGGGACTGTGTGCTACAATGTAGGTATTTCTAATCCCTAGCAACCACACAACTCACAGTAGCAACCAACCCTAACTCCCGAAATAAGATGGGGCACCGAATAATAAATTTTTATATGTAAAAATATAAACATTGCCCAAAGTGTATTAAATTATTTAGCGGGGGCACCATACACTCTATAAAATATTGAATGGGCAACCCTATGCCTAGCTAGTGTGTTCTGACACCTCAGGGCTCTGATTCCCAATCCTTGGTGCCTTATTTCCCCTTTGAATTTCTTGATTACCTTATTTATTTTATTAAACCATACATTCTTTCCGTTTACTGGCAATTATTTATAAAGATACATAAAATTTTTGGGGTGTGGATCATTTTAAAAGCATTCATTTTGCTCCAGAGATAGACTGAGTTTGACCCATTTACCTAGGTCTAGTTGGATACTACTTATTTATTTATTTGTTTGTTTATTGAGTAGGTGCACTGATCCCACGAACCATTTTCAGGCACAATCCAGGCCATGAAGATGGCACATATGAATACAGACAAAATACAAATTCCAAAACTTAAGATTGGCACAGGCGTCACAATCTAGGTATACATTGAAATGCTTTGAACACAGAAGCATACCGAGATGGTACAAAGTACATTGGAATGTAAGACACACAAATTGAATACAAATACCATACAGTACAAGGAATGTTATTACATAAAATAAGTGCAATACAGTACAAGAAAGAGCAAGTGTAGTATGAACGATGGTACAGTCAGAACAATCAATGGCATATCCATATCAGCGGAGGGGACGGGTTAGGCCCACGAGTGGGGGAGAGGACTCTCATATTGTGTCCAGTTTACAGAGATCTGGGGGAACTCTAACACCAAAATATGTACTGGAAGAGTAAACTCCTCTCCAGGAACCCCAGAAGGTATAGAATTTATGTTAGAGAAAAGATTATTTAGGGACGTAACTTTTCATTTTCGATCAGTTGATCATAAGACCAAAAGTATGGTGAAAGATGTCCGATAAATAAATGATTGAATGACTGTTCCCTTCTCGTAAATCCCTTGCTGGACAGAATGCTTTCTCTTTTCACTTTCCTAGTATCTAGAACTGTCTTCCCCTAACAATTTGCTCTGCCTTCTCCAAACACTCTCTTTCCTCTCTACTCCAAGCCTACACCACTCCCTCCTGCAAATGCCCATAGCCCAATATCTTGCCTCCCCCCTTTCTTCTTTCCCTATGCTGTTACTGTCCCCAAGCTCCTACACCTCCCATGTCCCACTTCTAATGTATTCCAACCTTTACATTCATACTCTCCCTGTCTAAACCCTCCCTTCCTCTTCCCAACCCCTAAAATCCCTCCCACCCTTCAACCTATCTCCCCCTCCTCACTCCCCTCCACTAATACTTTTACATCATTTACATTCTTCCTGCATCCACTTCCTCCTCCCCTTCTACCTTCTCCACTCTTCTCCCCCTCCCCTTATCCTACCCTCATCAATATGTCCCCCTCCTTTTCCTTTTTACTTGCTATTCCCAACCTTAATCCATCTTCCCCTTCACTTCTTTCCCTCCTCCTGTCTCCTTTCTGAGTCCCCACTCCTGTTTAATTGATCTCTTCCTACCCTGTTCTGTTCCTGACATTACAGCCCATAAGTGCCTGGTACCTCATACTCCTGCTGTAATCAGTTTGTATTGTTATTATTAATCATGCCAATATGCTACTCTATGTTACTGTACATTGCTATGTCTTATTGCATTATCATATTTCTTCATTATGTTTGCTTGCACGCATGTGCAAGAAATATAGTGCCATCATCCGAGTTTTCGGAGGTGTGTCACCCCCTCTTCCAATTCAGTCAGTGTGTTGGCAGGCGCGGCCCCAGTCCGCCAATGCATGCTGGAGCTGTCTATGACAGCTCCAAAATGCAGTGGCATACAGTTGAAAGGGGGAGCTACGCTTCAGTGAACAGTGATCAGATATCGCCTGTTCATGCGCAGCTCCCCCTACACACACACACAAACACACGCACGCATACTGCGTGCCCCCCCCAAGCACAGTTACATAGACCACGCTGGGTGCCCACCCCAGAATAGCCACACATTGTATAGCCGACAGGGGTGCCCAATCCCGTCGGCTGTGCTATGCCCCAAAACATCAAGCATCCAGGTGCTGCGCTGGGCCCACGGCGTGGCAAAATGATGTAATGGCCGGCCGAGCCCAATCCCGTCGACTCCACTGTCTCTCCCCACCCCCATGCTGCCGTTGATGGAGGTGCCCAATCCCCATTGGCTCCACGCCCCCAACCGTCCTTCTGCCATGCTGGAAGCCCACCCCAGCATGGCAAGCGTCTCGCGTCATCAAAACCCTGTAAAGAAAAACCTTCCCTTGCAATCTCCCTGCCCCCCAACCCGCACCCACCATTGCGCTGCCTCCCCACACCCCCACCCAATACTTACCTCCGAGTCTGGCGCGACGATCTTCGGTGGACCGGGAACATGTCTGCACTCTTCAAAGCCGACCGCGAACTGAGGAAATGCCGGTAAGCTGTATAATGTGATAGATAGGGTTTTTTCAACTTTGTTGCATATCTCAGGCATTTTTTGGAATTTTTGCACCAAAAATTTCAACATGGGGTTTTTGGGACCCCTCCTCATGTCATGGCGTTACTCGGGCCCGAAGGGTGATTACGCAGCCACTGCGCAAAATCACCTTTCCAGAATGATTAATGAAACAACACTGCCAGTGTTCATAAGGTGGGCTCTCAAGAAGCCTATTTTGAAAATTTGGTGGAAAAATTCAAACAATTACTGTTTTACAAGCGTGCATTGCGCAGTTCCTACGCAGGCTCGTAAGTTCACGAATTTTCAATATTTTCACTCCAGATTTTCAACATTGCCATTTTACCACACCTTCCTATAAGTAGTACAGCTGTCATTTTTCACATCTCACCCAAAACGTGTTTCCACCCATGTAGCGCACAATGGCACAGTCGGTGTGTGAAATCAATGTACAGGCCAAATTAAGAAAATCACAGTGACACTGTTCATGAGCAGAGGTCTTAAAATGGCTATGTTGAAAATTTGGTGAAAAAATTCCTAAAAATGACTGTTTTACGACCGTGCGTTGCGCAGTTCCTACGCACGCTCGTAAGTTCACGAATTTTCAATATTTTCACTCCAGATTTTCAACATTGCCATTTTACCACACCTTCTTATGGGCTGTACAGCTGTCATTTTTCACATCTTGCCCAAAATGTGTTTCCGCCCGTGTAGTGCACAATGGCGCAGTCGCTGTGCGAAATCAATGTATGGGACATTTTAAGAAAATCACAGTTATACTGTTCATGAGCAGAGGTCTTAAAATGGCTATGTTGAATTTGTGAAAAATCCTAAAAATGACTGTTGTACGAGCGTGCGTTGCACAGTTCCTATGCACGCTTGTAAGTTTGCATATTTTCAATATTTTCAATCCAGATTTTTAACATTGCCATTTTATTACACTTCCTTATGAGCAGTACAGCTGTCATTTGTCACATCTTGCCCAAAACATGTTTCCGCCCATGTAGCGCACAATAGCGCAGTCGGTGTGTGAAATCAATATATGGGACACATTAAGAAAATCCCAGTGACAGTGTTCATGAGCAGAGGTCTTAAAATGGCTATGTTGAAAATTTGGTGAAAAAATTCCTCAAAATGACTGTTTTACGAGCGTGCGTTGCGCAGTTCCTACGCACGCTCGTAAGTTTGTGAATTCTCAATATTTTCGCTCCAGATTTTCAACATTGCCATTTTATTGCACTTCCTTATGAACAGTACAGCTGCCATTTTTCACATGTTGCCAAAAATGTGTTTTCACACATGTAGCGCACAATGGTGCAGTTGGTGTGCGAAAGCAATGTTTGGGACAGATTAAGAAAATCACAGTTACACTGTTCATGAGCAGAGGTCATAAAATGACTATGTTGAAAATTTGGTGACAAAAGTCCATAAACTGACTTTGATACGAGTGAGCATTGCGCAGTTTCCACACACCCTCGTAAGTTCATGACTTTGTAATATTTTCAATCCAGATTTTCACCAGTGGCATTTCTCCACACTTCCTTATGAACAGTAAAGCTGCCATTTTTCACAACATGGCCGAAATGTGTTTTCACACTTTCAGCGCAGAGGTGCGTGGTCGCTGTGGGAAATCATTGTTCGGGACAGATAAAGAAAATCACAGTGACACTGTTCATGATCGGAGGTCCCAAAATGCCTGTGTTGACAATCTGCTGTAAAAAATCCCCAAACTAATTACATTATGGGTGTGCATTGCACAGTTTCTATGCACGCTCGTGACTTCACCATTTTTTAAATATTTTAACTGCACATTTGCAACATTGCCATTTTTTACACCTCCCCATGAACAGTACAGCTGTCATTTTTTACATCCTGTTCGGAATGTTTTTGCACCTGTGGTGCTAAATGCCATAGTCGCTGTGCATAAGCAGCTTTCGGTTAACAAACTGATATTGCCACTGTTCATGAGGTGGGGTCACAAAAAAAACATGTTGAAAATTTGGAGTGAAAATACCAACGAATGCCTGAGGTATTAGGGTTTCCAACCATAATGCCCAACCCTGTAGAGAATGACAGGGATGTGACTTGGGATTCTTGCCTGTAACGCTCATACCATTTCACACCCTGCAGCCAGTGACAGGCATCGAGGCATGCCTTGGACTCTTCGGCCCCAAAGTTCACCCCATTCTCCTATACCGCACCCATCTCACCGTATTTTCTGATGGAATGGGGTGCGCATAAGGGCCAAAGACCCCAAGGCACATCGTGACACTTGTCAGTGTCTGCAGGGTAGGGTGTGGTGAAATGGCGTGGTCGTTATGCCTGACGACCCAAAGGCACACCCCAATGCCTGTCACTCTCTGCAGGGTGGTGGTGGGGTTGGCTTCAGTTCAATACTTCGCTGCCATTCCTATTATGCAGCTCTGTAACTTCTACACTACCAATGCCAATGCCAGCAAGCAAACATTCGGCATTGACAAATGCTGGTTTTTTACTTGTCATTATGTAATTATCCCCTTTCCCCTTCTCACAGGACACATCTGAAAATAAGCTTTATGCCTCAGTATGTCTTTCCTGGTAAATCTCTTTTAAATAAACAAATAAAATAGAGTTATTAAACAATAAGGTATGATCAAGGGTTAGATTAACAGTCTGTTAATCACCCCTTTGGGGTGTAATATTGCACAAGGCACAGCTGAGTGCCATATTGGATTTTTTTTTAAATAATATGTCATCTTCTGTAGTGAAATAGTAATAGAAATGTGTTTTTTTTTTAATAAAATAGTCCTTCCGCAGCTGTTATTTACAGAACTTGGAAGGTAGATACATCATGACAAAATATGCCATGGAGCTGTAGAGTGGTTTCCATGGTGACATTGTCTTACCTTCTAAATGGTCTTGTGCTGCCATGGCAATGGTGGTAATCACGAGCCAGTAAACTGCAGAAATGAGGAATTCCAATTTTATAAATCAGTATGTTTGGACTATTGCGTTTGAAAGTGTATCATTGACTGTACCAATATATGTAATTAGACTGGCAAAAGAAGTAGCATCACTGTAGTATTTTAACATCTAAAAAGTTGAAACTTTGCTTCTGAGCATGCGCGGTACTACTTTCCAGCATGAGGTAATGCTGTCTGTAGTGCGCATGCTCAGAAGCAAAGCTTCAACTTTATAGACATTACAATACTACAATTACACTACTTCTTTTGCCATTCTTTTTTTATTTTTTATTTACTATGCTTTTTGAGTCCGACCGACCCCTATCTGCCTGCACAGCTCTGCCCTGGCCACTACTTTGTGGAACACACCTCCACCTCCCCCCCAGCACCCTGGCTTACCCCCCCCCAAGGCGGGGCTGCTGACTCCCTGACAGACTCCTACTATGATACTGGGGGAGAGCGAGAGCCTCCAGGCACCCTGGCTTACCCCCCAGAGTGGGGCTGCTGACTCCCTGACGGACTCCGACTTTGGTACTGGGGGAGAGCGAGAGCCTCCAGGCACCCTGGCTTACCCCCCAGGGTGGGGCTGATGACTCCCTGACAGACTCCTACTATGGTGCTGGGGGACAGTGAGAGCCTCCAGGCACCCTGGCTTAGCCCCCAGGGTGGGGCTGCTGGTTCCCGGTAGTACTTCAATGGTACCAGGTGGCGAGGGGTCACAGTCCATGGCATAAGGTCGGGTCACAGATGTCATCCAGTTGGTAGACAGTTTTTCTGGTAAGCCCCAGGGAGGCGGGACATGCAGTGATGTCCAAGACACTAACACTGGCATCAATCCCACCTCCCACAAGTTCAGGCACCGGTTGCTGCTGATCCCCCAGCCTCCGCCCTCCCCCTGGAGAATGAGAGCAGATCTGGGATGCTCAGTCTTTCTCTTCCACCAGTCGACCCTCTGACTCCCGCGTCTGTTTCCGGACCCGGGATGTCGGCATCACAGAGGGACACCCTGCCGCTGAGTCAGCGGGCCGGCCCCTTCTTTTGCCATTCCAATTACATACATTTGGTATTGGAAATTATGTAGTTTCATAACTCAGAATGAATTGTGAATGAGTTATGAAATTGGAACTCTCCCCCTCTCCAGCTCGTCAGTGGGACTCGAACGTGAAAGTGTTACACATACACACACACACACGTGCTTTTGTTAATGGAGCAAAGCAAAATATGGTAGT
The DNA here is from genome assembly GCA_016271365.2 of Neoceratodus forsteri. Lineage (NCBI taxonomy): Eukaryota > Metazoa > Chordata > Ceratodontiformes > Ceratodontidae > Neoceratodus > Neoceratodus forsteri. The sequence continues at coordinate 525,604,705 of JADMNL010000023.1, forward strand.
AATTATGTTCAGTTAAAAATCCAGTATTGGTGATGGCATTCAGGTGTGAAGGTGCTATTCAACAGTAACAGAAAGTGGGCGTGTGGGAGCATGACCACTAGCTGTGCTGGCAGCTGCAGTATGAGTGGTACATATCCTGTAGACTGGCTTTCTGTCAAAAAGATAATAGGTTCAGTTGTGACACATCTAGACAAGTGAATCCCTAAATTACACTTCTACCTATTTACTTTTTTTTTGTGATGACAGAGTGTGGGAGGGTAGTGGGTATACAAAAGGAACACTGACGTCAGGTGTCAGGCTTAACACGCAGCCAGCGTGGTTTTATTTGGCAAGGTACATTTTTCTTAAAAAGGCAAGTCTTTGAGACCATTTTACAGACAGTACAGGCAGTTCTTTGTAAGAACAGATCAGGTTAATTAGACTAACCAAATAAAGCAGCAGGAATCCCTCTCCCTCTCTTGAAACCTGTTTTTCTTAGAGTTTCAGACTCCTCTCAGCAGTGAGCTCTTTCCCTTACCCAGATCAAAGACAGACCGAGTAGCTTCAGTTTCACAGGGCTTATATACACCTCCCCTCTAGGTCACATGATCTGCCTCACTTTCAATATACAGGTATAAAAGGCCTCATTTTGTGGCCGGCAGGCTTTTGAAAATCAGGGTTCCCTTTGAGGTAAGGTTTCTACTTTATTTCTTACTAATGCAAAGGACACTCAAAACAGGACATTCTATCACACAAAAGGCATTTAGCATATACATTTAACATACATTATACAATGGCAAGAAAGAATCCTGGGCTGTGATTGGTCAGTTGGCCATCACAGCAGAGATGTTATCCTGGCATAACATCCCTGCTGTTCACAGGTCTAGTGCTATCATTATGGACATTATGGCACTGCTCTTTTTTTGCATCTCCTCTTAAGAAACAAAAATATTTTTCCACACTAATAAAAACATTCTTTAAAATTATTTTTATATTTTATATATAACAACAAGCCATTGTATAATAGGAATAATGCCCTCCAGGGTGGGTGTTATGCTGGGATAACATCCCTTCTCGGGTGTTGGACTCCCTTTGCCGGTGTGCTCGGGCTCAACCACCCTGTCAGGCATTATTCCTTTATTACAACAACCATTTCTTCCATATCACCTAGAGTGTGTGTGTAGCCCTTGGGTTGCGCTACCCCCAGTGTCACACCCCTGCCTACTACCTTGGACATAGGCTAAGGGGTTTGGGTTCATTAACAGATAACCATAACTCTAGAACCTTTTTGCAGTGCCTCCACTCAGGGTGCTTTACGTGGGTAAGGTGGTAATGGGTATAGCCCCCTGAGATGCTACACCACCCACGATAACCATTTACCTTTCCCAGACATGCGCCAATAAACATTTCCCCACATTTTAACATTTTGATTTAAAGGCGTTCTCTAATAATATGCTCACACCAAGTATTTCAACAACAAATAACAAGAGATTTATTTAGGTGGTAAAGAAGTTAGGAAGGGGAAACAGGAGGAGTAGAAGTTATGCAGATCTCTATTTTCGAAATGTACAAGGTTGGTTTAGGTTTTGCTGGTGAATCCTCCAGCTGGGTGGCTACATACTAATAGGCAGAAACAAATCACAGTTTACCATTCGACTTATGATATCCAGAACCTTGGCTATCTAGCTGCTGAAAAATCAGATGTTGCATAAGCAATTAACAGTTCTCCCACACTGGTACCAGTCCCAGAACAATATGAAACTCCGCAATCTCATTCCATATTGGAATCCCAGATACAACAGTCCAAGATGTTGCAGGCCTGGTGGATGTTGCAGCTGGTTGAGTTGGCCTGCTATTGATTTGAGGAAGGGGGTAACTTGGTGACAGCTTCTTGCAAAGCTGCAGATTACTATTTACAACAAAGGCAGAGATTGCCCTGCAATTAGGAGATGAGCAGAAATTGACCCTGCTGGACACAATGAGCCAGGGATTGCCCTGCACATTACTGAATGACAGGGACTGCCCTGCACAACACTGTATAACAGGGATTGCCCTGCACTTGCAGATTTCCGAACATTCCAGGACAAGCTACTTGGATTTAACATCCTGAACATTCATACTTTATTTTGAAAGTACCAATCCAGAGTACTTAGTAGGCAATACTTTTGTCAAGCATCCCATATTTCTTTGACACAAGGTCACATCCAGTACAGTTATACACCAAATAAGCATCCATCCAGTTTAAGCAGACAGTGACACTTTTACCAAGCATCCTATATGTAGTTACATGAAGTCACATACAGTACATTTACATAACAACAACAGCACTCATTGGCAGAGTCCCATCCAGTACATCCAGACATGTTACACTTATGGCAAGCACTCTCAGATGACATCCGGGTAAGACAACAGTAATATTCTCTTCAGAATAACAGACACAGTACGCTCTAGAGCCTCCTGTCCCATGAAGTGGCAAACACGGCATGGCAGTCAGCTCCACGGAGGCAGGAGTCTAACCCATAGCTACAACAACTTACAACACATTTATATGATTCACTAGCCGGGCATCTTGCTGCACCTGCGATTTAGCCATTTGGGCCACAGACAAGATGCATCCATATTAACTTTCACTAGACAGTCTCTGATGGGGTTAGTAGCCCAGACTGATAACTTCAACAATTTCAGAATTGACAGAGCACATCTGTTAGCGGGGTTTGGGGCCCCCAAGATTACTTATCAGCTTCTCCCTCACACCGGGGCCGGGGGGGACTACGAGGGTACTAACTCAGGTCCTCCACGGGTCTCATCCGCAATCGAAGGCATCCTGAAGACTTCAGCTCTCTCACCGCTGAGGCATGGCAGATGTTCTTCTTTTCCACATCTTTCCCCGACTGGGAGGGTGGGAGGGCTAGCCTCTGGAGGACATTCCTGGCAACCTCCAGACTAGCTGCTGCAGAAACTAAATTTGTTTTAACTTTTAAACTGGATACAGAAAATAACAAATGCCCCTGATGACTGGAGGGGCATAGCTAAGTGGCCCAGGCCTGGTGGCATGGCAGGAGTCTGCCCCAACCCCATGGGGGCTCCCAGCAGGCTGGAGCCTGCTCTCCTTCTTCTCACTCTGGCCAATCTGAAGAAACAACTGGCAGACGCTGTCTCTTATAGGACTCCTAGTTCGACTTCTGGTTGGCAGCAGAGATGGGGTGACAGTTAGACACTTTCCCCCACATGTACAATAAATCCCCCAACAGGCAGCAACAGTTACCATAGTTAAAACATTTAATTTCTTTATTTTTCAGTGAAAGCCGAACATAGCTGCCCTGGAGGCAGACAGGCACACAGTTATTCATTATACAGATGACCGGGGCCCTGCTCAGGCATACTCAAATGGAGCCCCAGTCAAACGCTTTAAATTTAAGAACAAGCAGTCCCACAGCAGGCTGTCCATGGTCACCAGGTCCCAATTAGGCGGAAGGAATCCCGGGACCCACGGCACAGTCCCCCAGGTGACCGCAAACTGAACGGTTCCACTTCAAAGCACTTTTTGCGCCATCGTGAGTCCCGCTGCCCTGGAGGCAGCACTTTTAACATGGGGCACTTGGATTGCTATTTCTGCTGCCCTGGAGGCAGCATATTTAACATGGCCACTTCCGAGTGCCATTTTTAAGCCCCGAGAGGCTGGATTTAAATCGGGCTGCAGGCTGGGGCACACAAAAGGGCAAAGCAGACCTGGGGGACTACAAAAAAGAATTGGTGGCCGAATCGGGAGAAGCCCGGGAGACAGCGGGAGGAGGACAGAGCCAAAGGGCTACGGTAAGCCCAGGCTGGCATTTTTAGGAACCCCCACTTGCAAGGGGGTTACAAGTGCTTGTGCTTAAACTGTAACTCTGTACAATTACTTTTATTTACATTTGTCTGGCTTGGCCTACAGCCGTTTACACTGCCAAGCAGCCATGAGTTCCATATGGAAGGGACACCTTAGCTTTAGAGAAGCAGCACAAGGCCTTCTAAGGCTGGATAATCCATACATACTGGTCCCTTTTCAACCTCAGGGCTCAGTCTTCCCTGCTGGCCTGAGGAAACATCATATTTTTGAATGCTACACATTTCTTGGGCTCAGTCTGCAGAGCTAGCCCAGAAAGGGTGAACTCATGGCTCCATGTTTCACTCTCTCCCTGCTGGCTGCAATGCTTGCAGTCGGGGTGGGGGATCTGTAGTTTTAGTAAATAAACTTCTTTGTTTTAGCTAAATATATGTTTTTTCAATCCATGCCCAGGCCATGTGCAGACCAGGACCCCTTCCCCAACTCGTGCCACAGACAAGGCAACAGGCCACAAGTTGGCAAAACAATAGGCATTACCCCTAGCTCGGCAGTCTAAAGGGGTCGGGGGGTTAGGGTACAAAATAACATTTATATTAACTCCAGGTTCTGGGAGAGAGGTGCTAGGACTACGCTAGCCTTCTGTGGGGGCCCCATAACAATTCACACTGGAAGCATTAAAGCAATGTCCATGATTCAAAATTGGGATTGTACAGTATGGCTTTATTCTGACAACAAATTGGAACAGGCAGATTGGGGTGGTCCCCCAGGATTTGTACTGGAAACACAGGAGCAAGATTTTTTCTTCTCAGAACAACAACTGATTGGGCATCATTAGAACAACTTTTTCCTCACACTCATTTCAAACTGTCCATCCCTCTGTACTAGGAATCTCTGGACTTTATTTTCCAAAATAAGTGTAAACTGTGATAGTTGCCACACACTTCAAAAACATTTCCCCTGGAGTGATGACATCCGTTAACATGCCCAGTTTAACCTGATGCCCATACGTGAACCAGTTAGTCTTGACTGAGGAATCGAACTGGGGTTATGCCCAGCCCTACCCCTTGCTCAGTCTTTGCCATTCCTTCTGGGTTACACCAAAATGGAGCCTCCATTTCCTCTTGAAATGCTAAAGGACTCCAGAACTTTAAACTTGAAATATTCAGTGCTTAATTGTGGTGAAAAAAGGGTCCTGACAGGAGAACTCTAGCCTTCTCTCTGGGCACATACACCTCAGACCAATCCCTAAGAACAGTCCCATGAATCTGTACTCACAGCTTTTTTTGTCCTTTTAATACAGACATGGAAAACTTGAAGGAAAACATCCTCTTCCCTTTACAGGTAGCTTTATCATAGCTTCAACACAAACACCCTTCCTTCTGGGCAGCTGAAACTCTTCAGGAGATTACCCCTTGGATCCCACCGAAACACAGTCCAAACCACAATTCTGTGGAAAATGACCCACTGGGGTCCTGCAGATGAACAGTCTCCACCGCTTCTTCTGGTTTTTGCTGGTCTCGCACACTAGGGTGAGAAACTGCTGGGGTCCTTCACCCAGTTTCCTACCAGGAGACCAACAGGCACTCCCACACTCTGAGCCCTACTGCTGCTCAGAGCTCCTCTTCACTCTACTGCTGACTATAGACTACTCTCCACTGACTGATTGCACTACCATCTGAATATTCTAATCCTCCTCAGAGCAGCTGATTCCAAAGTGGCTTATGCTGCTGCGAGAATTCTAAATGACATAATCCATTCTCTGCCCAACCTAGCTGAGTAAACAATGATGTTATTTGTAAAGAGCTCCAAATAAACTCCTTATACAGCTGCCGACTACCTTCCTAGGGCTAACCTGATGGGATTCTAGTAACCCCAGGGGACTGGGTGGTTACATTTTTAATCCTGCTCCTTTTTGAAGTGAAGGCTGGCAGGGCTTTTGTCTCATGGCAAAACAATTTCCTTGTTGGCCCACAACTTTTTCATAACTAGCTAAGAGTGATAGGCTCCTTGCATGATTTCTCTTCTGTCCACTCAACACTCAGCTGTTGTGAAGGTGGAGCTGGGAGAAAATATATAAATATGTTGAAAGGGCTTCTAAGTTTTGAGCTTCTGAGCTGCCTCAGCAAGCTCCTTTTTCAATAGCAAACTCCAAGGAGCAAAGCTGATCTGTCTTTCCAGTATCCCTTCTGCTAAATTAAAAGAAAGGCTGGGATACAAACAATAAGAAGACAACCCTTTGTTTTCTATTTCACCATGTTGAGATGTCTCCCAGCAGGGACACCTTTTATTTACAATTTGACCTTCCACCAAGGAGGTCATTACCCATTACAGCCCTCCTGTTAGACCCACTTCCCTAGGGCCTGAGGGCATGAACCTCATGCTGATGGGGGAGAAAAGGGGTAACAAGAAGAAATCACCACTGGCTGGCCAGCCTAGGGTGAAGCCATGGAAAGAGAGGAAAAAGAGAAAAGATAGAATGAAGGTAAGTATATTTTCATCTATGAACTATTTATTATTTACAGGATGTCCACATTCTCTCCCCACTCTACTTGCTGGTACGCACATCCTGAATCCTGGAGGCAGAAAGGAGGGTTATTTTATTGTGAGCCCAGTTTTTGGGGGCTCTTGACTTGGGGGGGGGATAAAAGAAATAATAAAGGTAAAATGATGTACATTAGCCTGAGGTGATGTCCAGGTAGGTGGCATCACTAGCTGCACATCCACATGGGCTCTAACCTGACCCTTACACAGAAAAGGCCTGTAGTCTACAGTATATTGGACTGCGGTGCAGATGTCACATCAGGTAGCACTCACAATCTGTCACTCCCAAGCCATGTAACATTTCACACTCCATACTAAATTGAAACAAATACAGCACTCACTGTCTGTTTTATTAACACAGTTCAGTATTCCGTCATCCTAGAGGTGGTAGGAACAGCCATTTTTTTTAATGTAACCCCTCCCCCGGGGCTTATTTGAGTTTGATGGGCTCCCCGACTGTGTTTTCACCCAAAACAGGCTTTGGGGGATCAATCCCACAGGACCTGTGACCTCTGTGTCTGTTGAGGAGAGGTTCGCCAGCCGGCGCATGTGCAATAGCATGTGGCCTAGCCATTTAGGTGGCAGTTCTTGTGGCAGTTACTGACGTTGCTATTCCATGACCCCAATGCTCCCAACCCCCTGGCCTACTTAAATGGGGGTGGGACACCAAAGGGAGATGGGCAAAGAGGGGCTTTCATATTTTAAAACTGTGCCAGAGAGCGCTGAGGAGTGGGGGATTTTGTATGAATATTAATGCCAATTCATGAATATTAATGAGCTGGCTGCTGACACTGGGATGGTAGAGAACGGAGCTAGCGACAGGCTCCAGGAGAGTCCCCCAGAAGTAATTCTGCAGCCATTTGATGGGGACAGGAGTCCTCACTATATATTAAGGAACTGTAAGCTAAATATAAATACTTTGGTTGCAGTTAACAATTACAGTCAAGACTGTTATGGCACTACATGGGGCTGAATGGGACTGACATATTGTTGATATTTTAACCTCAATGAAGCAGCCAATCCACTTCTTAGTTGCCTGAAATTGGACTCGAGGGATTCTGGGAGAGGGAGTTTCATTAATTCAGGTGCCCAATGCATGACCTAATGAGAGATCAGGAAATATTGATATCTATGGTTATTGATGATTGATAGGCTTAAACAGCCAATCAAGAGACTGGATTCTCAAGTGAAAACCCAAGGACTTTCTGGGTTTGGATCAGTCTTTCTTGGGCTCTTCCTGAGTCAGGAGGATTCTGTGCGAGAGGTGCTGGACTGTCTGAGACCTTGCCCGGGTCTCAATTGGAGATTGCTGCTACGTAAAGGGACTTTGATGAAACAAGAGAATGAGAGATTGAACTGATTTGGGAACTCTCCAGGTACTGTGAACTGTGCTGTTTTGATTGGAGAAAATAGCTGCTGCAGAGACCCTGCACTGGGATATTGAGCTGTGCTGATAGAACTGCGCTGTGTCGTTTGGGAGTTAAACCACTGCTGCAGAGGACCTGCTCTGAAGATTAGGGCTCTGACAATTATTTGGAGAGGCAAAGCGTTTCTGGAGGGGGAGCTAGCCAGGTTTGGTGAATTTGCTGTGTGGACTGGACCAAGTTCACTGAGAGCTGTGTCCCAGCTGAACTGAAGTTGTTATGAACATTTAGAGCCTGAAAGCACAGAAGACGGGCAGGGACTTGCCTGGCTCAGACCCCCCTGTTGTTTGCTGTGGTCTAAGTGCAAACTGAAGCTGTTGCTTGAAAGCTAGAATCTGTGGCAACCCAGCACTGCTGGTGATCCAAGGGAAATTGCTTGGCTACCCATTGACTCACAGATTCAGTGCAGGGACTTCAGGGGCTTCCACTGCTTAGGAGTCCCCCACAGAGCCAGGTAGGGAACCAGCTAACCCCTTCCAAGTGGGACCCACTGTCTCAGGAGGTCACCGATGCCTGCTGGGGTGCTAGGGCACCTACGACCCTTGTGGGGAGCTGGGCTGTGGAGCCACTCCTGAGTCTGGGCCTTCTGGGGCTGGTGTGAACCTGCCATTGAGCTCTGCAATGGGCCAGAAGTGGCTAAAGGTGACAAGCGGCCAGATCTTCAATCAAGGGGACAAGCTGCAAGACCTTCAGGCAAGATTATACCTGCTAAAGGAACTGAAACATCCACCCTTCTGCCTCTTGCTGCACCTATTGAGTGGAGCCCCACACTCCCAGATACCTGGCAATTACATCTTCAGACACTGCTAAGTCTTGCAAACCGTGAGTACCTAGGACCTGGTTCCTGGAAATCAAACAAGGGAGTGTGAATCTAATTTAAACATTTTTCCCAAGCTTTTCAGGGCCCCAACAGCTGGCCAACCCATGGCAAAGTCCAGGCCTGCAACTAGTGGGTACCCAAGGGAACTCTCAGAGTGTAACAATGGTACCAGTAGGAGTGGGCAACCGAGGGTGGATTGGCCTATGGGCCCTTATGGTTAGTGTTTGCTATTTTGCCACTAACCTTTTCTCTTATTCCACAGCTATCCCTCATCCAGGTACCGCTCTCCTAGCCCTTACCCCCAATAAAGCTGTGAGTTGATTGTTGAAATTGCTGTGTTGAGAGAGGTTCATTGCATTTTGCCATCTTGTAGGTTTATAGTATTTGGTGGAAAAGGGTCGCTGGGGAGCCAGTGTGCAGGGTGGCTGGTCGGGGAGGTGGGTAGGTGCTGTATCCCAGAAGGCTGTGCCAACCAGTCACCTAACCCACTTACAACTTACTCTGGGTGGAGGCACCACGCTATTATTCATAACTTTGGGAAAGAACCCCTAATTGCCACTGTAGCAGGACCCAGGCTCCTTAACCTCTATGAAGGCCTGCAGGCAGGGGTAGTAGCCCATTGGCACACAGTGCCGGGCCTACATTAACTTTACAGTTTGTCACACTGAACTGGAACTTCTTTCACTACTGTATATTAGAAACATACATTGGTAATCAGGATGTACGTGGTAGTGTAACATGGGTTAATGTAACCCTACTAGAACTCTAAAAACCAATCAGAGTAGAATATTTTGTCCATTGTAATGGTTAAGCAATAAGGCATGACAGGGTGTTGGTTGTACTAGGTTTACCCCATGGTTAAGGGTGTGTAAAGTTGGCAGGGATTTGTTTTCAGCCATTGGTAGTGCTCTCTTAAGACAATGGCTAGAACCAAGTCTCAGAAGGATTGCAATCCTTGAGTGAACAGGTATGGCAGACGGGACTACTGTGACAGACAGTAATCCTGTCAGTGCCAAGCACAAAATCAAAATCCTAACACTGGATGATTTTTTATTTGCAGAGGAATTTGCCCCTACACCCCTCATGCAGGGGGGGCTTTGTACCCCCCTGATCCCCCCCCAAATGATATAACCAGCTCCAGTCCTAGCAAAATTAAAAAAAAAATACAGTGGGAGGTAGTGGGTTTCAAACCCAGGATGGCTGGTGCATTATGTACACTGTCGACTCATTAATCTCACCGCTAGGCCATCGGAGCAGCTCAGCTGACTCATGCTCCAGCCGTCCTCCTATAATTCCCAAGGTTACGTGGATGGACCATCCCATAAACCAGGCACTGACGGGATTACTGCCCACCATGGTATTCCCATCCGCTGTTCTTCCTGTCCACCATACTGTTTGCTCAAACACTGCACTTGAGCCCAAGTCTCAGCCAATCAGCAGGGGCGTAGCCGGGGGGGGGTTCTGGGTGCACAGAACCCCCCAGCCAAAGGATTTGATTTTACTCATTATGAGCTAGCAGCCACAGCGCCAGTAAATCCTTGATCTTTAAATTGCCGGTTACTTAGCAAGCAAGTCAGGAAACAGGAGCTGGCTTATGAATATGCATGAGCCCCGCCTCCAACCACTGCCGGGAACAGTCTAGAAGCCACAGATTCTGAGTCACATGACTGTAAACTGGGGTGCTCATGTGATTCAGCAGCTGAGACTAGCGCAGACTCACAACAATTCTAGCACTTTGGCACGTTAGTGTGAGAGAATAAATGTAGAGTCATTGTGTAGTGCTTGGCCAGCTATTGCTGCAGTTCTTGCTGATAAAAAAATTTTAAAAAAATCAACCTACCAGCTGAGCAGTCATCATTCATCCTGCCGCACTTGCTAGTGTCTCAATTTGAGTAGCGCTACACTTGCTGGAACAGGGGCTGACTGAAATAAGCTCAGAAGCCCGGAGCTGGATTCAAAACTTAGATGGACAGGTTCCTGTAGTCTGTGTAGGCCACAGCAGCATTCCATTTTAACCTGTAGGCACAGTGAGTCGCTTAAAACTAGGTGGCAAGTAGTGAGCTCATGTCACAGGATGTTTAAGGAGAAAAAAGGAAAAAGGGACTTTGGTACAAAAAGAAATAAAATGATTCAAGCAGTAAAAACATTAGCCATGTGGGTCAACTGCCAGTTAATGAGGCCATGGGAATTAATAAAAAATGAATGAAAATAAGGGAGTTTGGCACAAAAAAAAATAAAATCAGTCAAGCAGTAACATAATTTAGCCACAAATAATATGGCTTAGGGGGAAAGGGAAATAATGTCTTTCTCTGGGGGATGTTTTCACATAGGGGCCATGGAGACACCTCTGGCATTGTATGTTTACACAGACTCTGACACTGCAGATTACCAGTCAATATCAGTCTTCCTTAGTCTCTGCTAAGACCACATTGTGTGTATTTATGCAAGAGGGAAGCCACCAGAGAAGCTTTACAACAGTTTTTTTTGCATATTTATTTTATTTCATAACAATTTACCTGGCTGTGGTTTGTCAACAAAACCCTTAGCTGTGCCACATGGTATGAAAGGTGAAATGCAACATTATCTACAAAGTTTATTAATTTCATCATATTTAATAATAAATTCTGGGTTGATGCAATGAAGCAAAACTATGGTGTCATAGATTGTGCAGGGGGTCTTAAAAACCTGAAGTTAGTTATGTTTTATGGCCACTGCTCCAAAAGCCCTACTCTGCACCAGTCATACTGTAGCAGCCCCTTGATTCATGTGAACTACAAACTATACGAATTATATAGATCAATGGTGCTCCTGAAATAACAAGCATTTGTCAATGCCGAACGTTCACTTGCAGGTATTTGCAGTGGTATTTGGCACTTGGACATGGCTTAAAAAAATCAGTGACAAAGAAGTACAAGCATTTGTCAATGCCGAATGTTGCTTGCTTCTATGTGCTGTTTAGGTATTTGGAAGTCATTGGAGTGCAAATATTGAAAATTCACCAACTTCTGACGCTGCGTAGGAACTGCTAGCATAACGCTATAAACAGTCATTTTAGTAAATTTTTCACCAAATTTTCAACATAGCCATTTTAAGACCTCTGCTCATGAACAGTGTCACTGTGATTTTCTTAATGTCTCCCATACATTGAGTTCGCACACCGACTGCACCATTGTGTGCTACATGGGTGGAAACACGTTTTGGGCAAGATGTGAAAAATGACAGCTGTACTGTTCATAAGGAGGTGCAGTAAAATGGCAATGTTGAAAATCTGGAGTGGAAATATTGAAAATTCGCAGAATCTACGAGCGTGCGTAGGAACTGCTCAACGCACGCTAGTAAAACAGTCATTTTTAGGAATTTTTTCACCAAATTTTCAACATAGCCATTTTAAGACCTCTGCTAATGAACAGTGTCACTGTGATTTTCTTAATGTGTCCGATACATTGATTTCGCACACCGACTGTGCCATTGTGCGCTACATGGGCGGAAACACGTTTTGGGCAGGATGTGAAAAATGACAGCTGAGGAGGTGTGGTAAAATGGCAATGTTGAAAATCTGTAGTGAAAATATTGAAAATTCGCAAACATATGAGCGTGCATAGGAACTGCGCAATGCACGCTCGTAAAACAGTCATTTTTTAGGAATTTTTTCACCAAATTTTCAACATAGCCATTTTAAGACCTCTGCTAATGAACAGTGTCACTGTGATTTTCTTAATGTGTCCCATACATTGATTTCGCACACCGACTGCGCCATTGTGCGCTACATGGGCAAAACACATTTTGGGTGAGATGTGAAAAATGACAGCTGTACTACTCATAAGAAGGTGTGGTAAAATGGCAATGCTGAAAATCTGGAGTGAAAATATTGAAAATTCACAAACTTATGAGCCTGCGTAGGAAGTGCGCAATGCACGCTCGTAAAACGGTCATTTTAGATTTTCCACCAAATTTTCAAAATAGGCTTTTGAGAGCCCATTATGAACGCTGGCACTGTCGCTTTAGTTAATCGGGCCCAAAAGGTGATTTTGCACAGTGATCAAATCACCCTTCGCCAGAATAATGCCATGACAGTGACAGAATTCATGAGAAGGGTCCCAAAACCCCATGTTGAAAATTTGGTGCAAAATTCCAAAATGCCTGAGATATGCAACAAAGTTGAAAAACCCCACCTAGCCCATTATACAGCTTACCGGCATTTCCTCAGTTCGCGGTCGGCTTTGAAGAGTGCAGACGTGTTCCCGGTCCACTGAAGATCGTCGAGCTGGGCTCCGGAGAAAGTATGGGGTGGGGGGTGTGGGGAGAGCAGGTGCACAGTGGGTGGGGCCGGGTTGTGGGAGGGGTGGGGAGACAGCCATGGAGCGTTTTCTTTACAGGTTTTTTTTTTTTACTCAGGCGACAGGGACATTTGCCACGCTGGGGTGGGCTCCCAAGTGGCAGCAGGAAAAGCTGTTTGGGGGCACGTGGAACGTGACGATTAGGCACCCCATCGGCAGATGGCGGGGCGTTGCCATGCTGGGCTGGGATCCCAGCATGGCAGCAGAAAACTGTTTGGGGAGGTGGAACCCGGCGGGGTTGGGCACCCCCGTCGGCAGATGACGCAGGACATTTGCCACGCTGGGGTGGGCTCCCAGCGTGGCACCAAAGATTTGGGGGGGCCGTGACATGCTGCCAGCACACAGTGGTGATTTTCTTTGAAGAGAAGACCACCGCTGTCATACACAGCACTGCATCGATTGGTGCAGGACTGCCACGCCTGCTCAACGGAGCAGGGGATTGCACAGGACAGGCACACCTCCAAAGTGTCCCATTCTCCCAAGACGTTCCTTGCACATGCGCACAAGCGAACGTAAAAAAGGGGGGGGGGGAGCTGTGCTGTCAGCTTATGAATAAACCAGTGCCAGTCAATTGTTTTTATTATAAACGTCCTGGACACATTGGCATTTTGACTTCTTCAAGGACCAAGGACCTTTTTTTTTCAAATGTAATACAAATAATACATACATGGTGGACTTCATAGCAAAAAAGTCCTGGAAAATTACACTGAGTTTCTTATATGTTTATTAGCATACAGACTAACATAGAAAGTTGCTGGCAGATTAGGGCCCATCCAGACTTCCATTTTTCCCACCTTTATTGGTGGCTGGACCTTACTTGGTTATCAGCGTATTCTCTCTTTCCTACCTCTAGGGTACCATTATGCCTGTCCCACACATGTTTGAACCTCCCACCTCCTGTGGCAGACTATTCCAATTGTCCACCACCTGCTCAGTGAAGAGGTGCTTCCTCATGTTCCCCCGTAATTGTCCCCCTTGTCTCGTATCATGCCACCTTGTTCTCGCATCCCTCCTATTCTGGAAGATGTTCTCCACCTGGACCTTATTAATGCCCTAAGGTACTTGAAGGTTTCTTTCATATCTCTCTGCTCCATTCTCTCCTCCGGCATATGCATGTTCAAGTCCCTTAGCCTCCTCTCATATGTCTTCTGTTGCAATACCTGCCCATCTTAGTCATTAAAGGTGGTGTAGAGTTGCTAACAGAATGTAGAGAGATAGAAGAGAAAGGTGGAAATTTAAAAAGGGAGAAAAGAATCCTGAGTTCAACTCAAATACCTGGGACCGAGGATGAATGAGACTGACAACTTGAATTTTTTGATGCATTTTGTAACTCAACAGTTGTTGCCTAAAATGCATGAAACTGCACCATTTAACTCCTAAATTTCCAAAATTTTCTGGGGGGGGGCATGCCCCCGGACCCGCCAAGAAATGTTTGGGAAACCCCCCAACACCAAATCCTGGCTACGCCCCTGATCAGGACACAGGGATTTCCTTGCCCATTTTATATTAGGGTGTTCAAAGTGTCAAAAGAATGTCATCAGCATAAATCAATACTGTATTCTGTTTCCTATTAACCTTAATTTCAGATACATCTGGAGTTTGTCTGATATCATTTAGTAAAGCAAGGCAAAATGTAATGTAAATAAACTAAAAATATTCAACAAAAGAAAATGGTTAAACATGTTCCTGGACATGGTGCCAACTGAAAGATTGCTACTGTATTTCATGCATTACTAGTGGCTAGTATTCGGGGGCCACTACTAATTGAGGGTGACTTCTAATTGACAGCCTCTCCCTCTATGATTGATAGCCCTATTAAAATCCATCAGTAGCACATCTACAGTGTGGTGTTCGTAGGAGTTTGTTGAGAGAGAGAGAGAGAGAGAGAGAGAGCTGAGCTGAAATGAGGAAAACAATACAATCCGAAGTTTAAACTCCATATTGCACGCCATGCAGAAAAAGAAGGGAAGTGACCAGTGGCAGCAGATCTGAACATTGATGAGAAGCAGGTTTGGGACTGGTGAGGAAAACTTTTGAAGCTTGAGGCTGAGCTGGCAGAATCACGGCAGACTGCCAGTAATAAGAAGTGGCACAGGCTTGATGTGGTGGGGGATGTGTGCAAATCATAACCAGAACAGGAAGCAGATCTTGCCAAATGGATCTGCCTTCAAAGGGAGCAGCACCTCAGGGTGACTAGAAAAGTTACAGCCTTAAAAGCAGCTGCTTTGATACTTGTCTTAACCCCACATGCAAGTTGTGACCCCTACATTATACACCGCACCAATCCAGGAGGTACAGCATGCAAGGCAAGAGAAAGGCCCCAGAAAAGCATTGGTAAAATTGGGAGTATCGGTAGATACAATGAGCCAGACTTGTCACAGCAGCTGTCCTGTGAGCTGAAAGAGGAGCCTGAGGGAGAGGAAGAGGTCAAATCTGTTAATGAACTTGATTAGAGGTACAAGCATTTTAAAAGTTTTAAAAGCACTAACAAAGATAAATATAGTACAGGATATCACAGACTACAAGCTCCATGTGTTTTCTTCATATGTTTTTATGGTTGTTGGTTTCTGATTAGAAGCCAAAGAGGCAAAACGGAAACCTCCACGATGATGCAGCAGACAGTATCTGCTTCAGTTTTAATTTCTGGTGTATCTCATTTAAGATAGGTCTTCTAATCTATAAAGCCCTACACAGACTGGGTCCAGCCTACCTGGCAGGCCTCCTGCACCTGCATACCCCAGATAGCCCACTCTGTTCGGCCAGGGAGGGCCTCCTCAGGGTTCCAAGGGCTAGACTGAAAAGTTTGGGTGACCGGGCCTTTGAGATAGCAGGCCCAGCACTGTCAAACTCTTTGCCCAGGACCTTGAGGGAGGCTACCTTGGTGGATGTTTTCAAAAAGGGGCTCAAGTTTATCTATTCCATCAAGCATTTGAAGAGGCTTTATAACGCATAGGTAGAGTACTTAAAATGTCACTATATTTTACTGCATTTTATGTCTTAGGATATTTTATATTAGTTTTAACTGAATAAGGGGTTATCATATATTTATTGGTTACTGCTTTGGACCATTGATTACATTTCTCTTTTATTGTAATGGTGCCCTGGGCCTCCGGGGAAGGGCACCAGATATAGATTAATATGACTACTACTTCTTCTCCAAGTGTAACCCCCTTGTTCCCAGGGGTTACTAGCATTCCACTCAGAACCAGTGGCAGGCAGGGAAAGGCAGCTTGTGGGACACCAGTTAAATGGGTTTCACATTGTCTCACTCTGTTCTCAGTTTCAGCTGAGCTGGAGTGATGATGTCATCATAGAATTCTCGCAGCAGCATAAGCCACATTGGAATACTGACTACAGGGGCTAGCTGTAGAACATTGGGGAATTCAAGTGAGGTTTTCTTTGGAGTGAGACTCGAGAGGGAGAGGAGTGCTGCTGTGTGCAGCTCCTCACAGGCTAGCTCTGACAAAGAGCTACTTCAAACAAGTGGGTTGTGTGTTCTCACCCTAGAGAGGAACACAGAAGAGACCAGAGGAAGTGGTAGAGACCGTCCCTAGAGTTGTTCCAGTGCCCCATCCCCAGAGGGATGGAGGAGAATTCTAGGAATTCAGGGGCAATCCCCTGTGCCAGCCTGGAGAGGGAGAAGCTGCCTGAGAATCAATTTGTACTGAGAGTACCAGAGAATCTGTGTTTGTGGGAAAGAAGCCCTGGGGCTCTTGCATACCGTGGTGAGTTCTGCTCTGATAAAGAGACTATGTTCACCGAGACAGAGATTAGTATAAAAGTATCTGCCTATTGTAGGGTCTGGAGAAGACTTGCCAAGTACAGAACATTTAATTTGTGTATGGCTTGGAAGCATCTGCAACAGTGGGGGTCTAGGGTATGGACATAGCCACTTATAGACTTTTAAAGTCAGGACACCGCCTGAGTAATGTGTAGAATGTTAAATGTGCTAAACATTTCTAGAGGGCATCTACAACCAGAGTTTTAAAGAAAGGTATAGCATCCAAATGAATGGCTGAATATAGATTTGGGAGCAAGAGGTGGGAGACCCCCCATCTGGAGTAAACAGGTTGACCTCTCCGGGTTCAGTTTGGGCACCTATGGCTTTCTCTCAGGCACTTGGCAAGTGTCTGAAGAAAGTACCCAGATGTGGGATTTTAGATTTTCCCTTTAGAGCTAGAAAGTGCTCGTGGGTGGTTTAGGGAGCCACCATCACACTCCATGCCATATGGAAAAGTGTCCTAGTACTGGCCGGGGTGCCATGTCAAGGAATTGAAGAGAGGTGTACCAGTTCAGGCCGTGTGTGCCCAGATCTGTTCAGAACCTGGGGGTTCATATTGAAGAATGTGTGCTCTACCTCTGTAATCTGTATTATCAGTGAATGTAGCCCTGTGGGGGTCCATCTTTACTTTGTTATTCTCTGTGTTATGTGAATAAAGGCCACACTCTAGAATCCCATTCCTGGTTTGGACATTTCAGTTATTGCTTCCAGTGTCTGGATTTAATTGGGTGCCCCTGACCTGAAGTACAAACTTAGCGTAATGCTGAGCAAATGTCTTCTCCCCAGGACCCAGGTTGTTGGCCATGCTAAATGGTCCTCTCAGGTGTGAGCCAGGTAGTTGCCACACTCGAGGTTGCCTGTCTAAGAAGGGCAGGCTCAGTAGTAGATGTAATGGGTCCACAGTTCTGTTGCAAAGATAATTTGTAGTGACTACCCCCATCCCTCTCGGTGGTGCCTAGATGTGAGAGGAGCAGCCCTTTTGACAGAGAAACAAGGGGGAGCTGGTGGGGGGAGGTTACAAAATGGAGGCACAGCTGAGGATTTGGTTTGGAATGGGAGAAAATAAGAAATGTTTGCTCAGATTATGGCTAGTGTTTTGTCTGTCTGACAGTAGGTAGCCCACAAAATTGGAAGCATTGTGCATAAGGGATTAGCAAGAAGTGCCATCCGTATGTGCCACTGTGTGCTGCTGTTCATGTACTACTGTAACTATGCCACCATTACCAAGGAAGCTGTAAAGCCAGATTATGTGTGCCCCTTGTCCTGCATCAAAGAATTAACGTTTGCCAGCTTTTAATTTTCAAAATGTGACAAGAAAAGTATGGAGAACTGTGGGAAACAAAAAGAGAGATTTGTGCCCTAGAAGTTTAAAGTGCTTGCTATGTGGACTGGGGGAGTCGCTAAGAAAATTGCTATGAAAAATGGTTGAAATGGTGCTCCCGCCGAGGAGTCACAGTTGAAAGTTGCTTTGCAGTTTAAATTTTGCCTGCTCAACGATTGCCGTGGAGGAGTAGAGCACAAGAGGAAAGAGGCTCATTAGCATGGCGTCGAGTGATTGGTGAGACTGCAATCAGTCCCGCCCCCAAGCCAGCTTCGGAGTGACTGCACAGTGTTCGAGAGGGGGAGGGCGAGTGGTGTGCGAACTTGCTTGCCAGGAGGAGCGTCGCGGTGACAGCAAACATTGTAAAAGTAATAAAAACAGACTTTTCTGTTTAAAATCGGGCTCAACCTGCATTTCGATCATCTGGGAAAAAAGCGTGGTGTTCCTAGGTACAATTAACAGGACTGCCAGCCCCGCTTCAATCCAGAGGCCTCCAGGATCGGCTGTAGGCTGAAATTTCCATCATAAATGCCAGCTACTGATTGAGTGAGTACCATCCAGAGAAACAGCTCAAACTGTGTGTGATTTTAACTAAAGTCAGCTGAATCTGTGTGTAACAGTGTGATTGTTTTGCAAAGAAGGACTGTGTCAAGTTAATCAAACTAAGCAAGAATTCTGAGCATTAGAATGTGAGCATAATTATGGGTTCAGCAACAGTGTGATTTTCCAAGCAAAGTGAGAGACTGTGTTGTATGAAAGATGCAACAATTACAGGCAATTCTGAGCCTGAAATACTGTGGCTTTAGGGACTTCAAGCAAGAACCAGTGATTTAAAGTGAATGAAAAGTCCTGTAAAAATCATATAGATGTGCTGAGGGAGCAAAAAAGTGCAGTCTATGCTGTTTGAGTGAACTTTTTCAGTAAGCATGTAAATCGGATGTGCAGTGGCTTGAGTCAGAGACAGAATGTTGATGCACCAGGAGTGCTGCCGCCGCCATTACAGGGTTGGGTAGTAAAGTAAACACAGCAGCAGGGGAGCCATTTTGTGAGAATTTTCCAACTAAAGTGAGATCTGAGATAACAGTGAACTTTTGTTTCTCTGCAGTCATGGCTTCGGGATCATCCTGCTACCCGGATCATGCCCGGGCTATGATAGTTCAAGAAGTGAACAAGTTGAAAGAGATTGAGAGATGTTACTATGGGACACGTTTGCCTCCTCATGTAGTGATTCGTGTATATCCAGTTAGAGTGTGCATAATGTGCTTAAAGGCTGGAAGGGACATCCTAATGATTCCTCACTGTTCTGGGTGCCTAGAGAAGCACGGCCTAACTAAGGCACCAAAGATTCGTTTGGCTCCCACGTGGACAAAGCTTCAAGATTCTGCAAGTGGCAGCACACAGCACCAGGTGGAGCCTGTTGGGGGAAGCCCAGCAGAGTGTGGCACAAAGCAAGAGGGTGTGGATGTTCAGGCAGAGCAAAGTAGTGATGATGTCTCCAGCTCCGGGTCACAGATGGACAGTGCGGAGGGAGCATCAGCAGATCCGTGGAGAGAGGGGCCAAGCCCTAGTCTCATAGGAGAAGATGAGATGAGAGAGGCTCTCAAATGGGAGGTGTCAACCTCCACGTCAGTGAAGAGTGGGCAGTCTCAGGGGTGAGGACAACTGCTCACTCCTAGGCTCAGATTCTCAGCAAGGAAGAGGAGAAGGGGGAATTTATGTATCCTTATGCAGAAGGTGCTATTCCACATCCTTGGGATCTTGCCTTGGAGGAGCAAGAAGAAGAGATTAGTGACTCCACAGCCCTGTCCCTACAAGGAAGAGTCAGAGATCCATTTTACATAGCGTTGAGCATGCGTCACTGGCAGAATCAGGACTGGCTGCCCCAAGCCAGGCCAGTGGTCTAGAACTGACCAAGTGTAGTAAAGAGGAAAGACTGGTTCATAGGAAGGCAAATGAAATCTATGGGATATCCTTTTCTACCTTTCCACGGAGAGTCTGGGAGGGAGATTGAGAGAAACAGGAGAGCCTGGATAGAAGCAACAACAGACCTGCATCCAGGTGCAACTCGATATGTCAGAGACAAAGTTGTTAGAGACAGATTCAAGTATTGGAAAGTGGGTAGGACACTGTGCATGGACACTGTATGGATCGTGGATGGAAAGGGACATGAAACTTTCTACAGCGTGAATTATGAGTGCCCAGATGGGGTAATAATTCTCGCACCTGACCCATTGTGGTACTACCCTCAATGCAACCAACTTCCTGTGGATGTGCCCATGCCTACCCAGATAGAAACCAGAGCAGTAGTAGCCAGTGCTGCCATCCAGCCGTTGCCGTACCTATATTGTTCCGCCTGTCTGGTGTTCCAGGATCCAGGTGCTTCCAGATTCGTCAGCCTTGCAGTGTGCCTTCCAGTTTCATCACCTGGCCTTCCAGATGACATCATATCCAGAAAGGACACCAGCCCCCAGCTGTTTTCTGATTCATCACTTGGGATTTTGGATGACTTCAGACCAGCTGTTTCCTTTCCTGTTCTAAGCTGCCATCTCCTAGATGACATCAGCTCAGCAGTTTCCAGATGTGCCATCCTGTTGTTTCTGGAACATTTCCGCCCAGCTATATCTGAAAAATGCTGCCAGGGAGACTCTTTGGCTGGAGATCCAGGTGCTGTGTCATTTTCGATCTTCAAGGGACTGGTAAGTCCAGACTTTTCTTATATTATTGACATTGCAATACACATCCTACACCTGGCAGACTACAGAATGTATGAACTGTCCACAAAGACTCTCCCCTTCGGGACTACAGTCCCACAAGAACTGTGCTTCATCGGGCTCCGGCCCAGGAGAGACTCTTTCTTGGACTTGCCTTTGGGCACTGTTGTCACTAGTTGGGACATTTAGGGCCTTCTATCCCCAAAATGTGTATTGTATATAATGTTAATGTTTTTCTACTGTTTTTCTACTTTTCTAAAAAAAAAATATTTTTGGGGATTCTCCACTGTTTTGATGGTAGGGGTTAGATAGTGTACTATGTTTGCAGATTAGGGGTGTGTTTTTGACTTTTCTCTTTCAGGTGGTTCCTGACGAAGACAGAAGCATACATGTGATATGTCCAATTTGTTTAAGAGGGGGATTTGGATCAAATTAGGAGGGAGATTGGCCTGCCAACTTGCTTAAGAGGGAGATTTGGGTCAAATTAAGAGGGAGAATGGCCTGCTAGTAGGGAGATGCCCTAATGTTATGAGTGTGTCCTTAAATTGTGTCAAAAAAAGAAGAAAAAAGTCATTACAAAAATGTAATGTATTTCATTTTGACAAGAATAAGCAATAAAAAGAATAAACAACTAGTTATATAACGTTATCAGATACATTGTTCATCACTGATTTAATGTTTATGTGTCTTTATCTGCCAAAAAAACATGGATATTTTGGACAGAATTTTACTTAAGCAGGAGATTTTGTTTCCCAGGAGGACGGGAGGGAGTTCAGTCAAAAAAAAACAGGAGTCTCCTACGTAAAGAGGGAGATATCACATGTATGCAGAAGAGAAGACAAGAAGAGGAGTGGAGGGACTTATCGGAGTTCCTCATGTGCATTAAAGAGTTGTGTTTACAGAACTGTGTTGTTGTTAACATATGTTAACTTTTCCTTCCACAGGTGTGGTCGTAGGGGAGTGTGGGAGTGTAATGCTTAGGTGTAGTGTTAGCTCCTTGGTTTGGTTGCAGGTGTCCAGAGATGGGTGGATATTCCCTTGGTTTGGGTAGTTTGGATTCTGGTCAGATAGGTTTTCCCTAGAGGGCTAGGGGGATAGACAGACTGTGATTCTGACCTGCAGTAGGGTCCGCAGTACTGGTCTATGAGGGCTATGCTCTGGACAGTTCTTCCAGGGCCACTGGTTACCATAGCAAGATCATAGTGTAGGGGCTAATGCGTCAGCCAATGGCCTCTGGGCCCTCAGTGATGTCTGCCTATGCTGGCACATGGTAGGGGAGAAGGTAGCGCTACCTTGCCATAGTCAACACATAGGGTAAGATGGACTGGTGCCGGGTAGATAATGACTGCGGACAGTCATTTTCCTGGCCGAGGGTGGGTGTAACCCCCTTGTTCCCAGGGGTTACTAGAATCCCACATAGAACCAGTGAGAGGCAGGGAAAGGCAGCTTGTGGGATACCAGTTAAATGGGTTTCACACTGTCTCACTCTGTTCTTAGTTTCAGCTGAGCTGGAGTGATGATGTCACCATAGAATTCTCGCAGCAGCATAAGCCACAATGGAATGCTGACTGCAGGGGCTAGCTGTAGAACGTTGGGGAATTCAAGTAAGTTTTTTTTTGGAGTGAGACTCGAGAGGGAGAGGAGTGCTGCTGTGTGCAGCTCCTCACAGCCTAGCTCTGACAAAGAGCTGCTTCAGACAAGTGGGTTGTGTGTTCCCACCCCAAAGACGAACACAGAAGAGACCAGAGGAAGTGGTAGAGACCGTCCCTTGAGTTGTTCCAGTGCCCCATCCCCGGAGGAATGGGAGAGAATTCCAGGAATTCTGGGGCAATCCTCTGTGCCAGCCTGGAGAGAGAGAGAGAAGCTGCCTGAGAATCGATTTGTACCGAGAGTACCAGAGAATCTGTGTTTGTGGGAAAGAAGCCCTGGGGCACCTGCATACCATGGTGAGTTCTGCTCTGATAAAGAGACTATGTTCACCGAGACAGAGATTAGTATAAAAGTATCTGCCTACTGTGGGGGTCCAGAGAAGACTTGCCAAGTACAGAACTTTTAATTTGTGTATGGCTTGGAAGTATCTGAAACGGTGGGGGTCTAGGGTATGGACATAGCCACTTACAGAACTTTTAAAGTCAGGACACCACCTGAGTAATGCATAGAATGTTAAATGTGCTAAACATTTCTAGAGAGCATCTACAACCAGAGTTTCAAAGAAATGTGTAGTATCCAAATGAATGGCCGAGTATAGATTTGGGAGCAAGAGGTGGGAGACCCCCCATCTGGAGTAAACAGGTTGACCTCTCCGGGTTCAGTTTGGGCACCTATGGCTTTCTCTCAGGCACTTGGCCAGTGTCTGAAGAAAGCACCCAGACGTGGGATTTTGGATTTTCCCTTTAGAGCTAGAAAGTGCTCGTGGGTGGTTTAGGGAGCCACTATCAACCTCCATGCCATATGGAAAAGTGTCCTAGTACTGGCCGGGGCACCATGTCAAGGTATTGAAGAGATGTGTACCAGTGCGGTCTGTGTGTGCCCGGATCCGTTCTGAACCTGAGGGTTTCATTGTGAGGAAATGTGCTCTGTACCTCTGTAATCTGCATTACCAGTGAGTGTAGCCCTGTGGGGGTTCATCTTTGCTTTGTTTTTCTCTGTGTTATGTGAATAAAGGCCACACTCTAGAATCCCATTCCTGGTTTGGACATTACAGTTATTGCTTCCAGTGTCTGGATTTAATTGGGTGCCCCTGACCAGAAGTACAAACCTAGCGTAATGCTGAGCAAATGTCTTCTCCCCAGGACCCAGGTTGTTGGCCATGCTAAATGGTCCTCTCAGGTGTAAGCCAGGTAGTTGCCACACTTGGCTTGCCTGTCTAAGAAGGGCAGGCTCAGTAGTAGATGTAATGGGTTCACAGTTCTGTTGTAAAGATAATTTGTAGTGACTACCCCTGCCCTTCTCGGTGGCACATAAATGTGAGAGGCGCAGCCCTTTTGACAGAGAAACAGGGGGGCCGATGGGGGGAGGTTACACAGGGTTGTGGAAATTCTTTGTGGAACTGAGATAACTAGAAGAGACTTGCCAAAGAAATTAATGAAAAAAAGTTAACACTGGAAATGAACTGCAAACAGTGTAAGCACTTGCCTGTAACAAAAGAGGCACCCTTATTTATCACAAAAGTCAAACCTGTTAATGCTGTGTGCCAGAAACAAATATCAAAATGTGAATATATTCCTTCTTTTTTAATAAAGCAGATGGCAACCTCTGTGTTTAACACCTGTCTGGCTGAGACCCAGAGCTGGATGACTCACAACTGGCTACGACTCAACCTAGACAAGATGGAAGTACTGGTAGTGGATCCTGGTTATCGACAGGCTGGAGGAGGGTTGGGGAATGATCCTGGCTTGAGGTTAGGAGGTGTCCCTTTGATCCCCTCCAGTCGGGTAAGGGATCTGGGCATGTTCCTTGATGACAGGTTGACACTTGATGCTAAGCTATCAGCTGTCATCCAAAGTGACTTTTACCATCTGAGGAACACTGCCCGGATCGCAGCCCTGATACCGGCTGAGGACCTTGCCACCCTGGTGCATGTCTTCATCACATCCAGGTTAGATTACTGCAATGCTCTTTACCTAGGGCTATCTGGAGACAACATCCGCCATCTGTAGCTGGTGCAGAATGTGGCAGCTAGGCTGTTGACTGGTGCATTAAGATCTGATCATATCACATCTGTTCTCCGTGGACAGCACTGGCTGCCAATAAGGTGGAGGATTGTCTTCAAGATTGGATTACTGACCTATAAAGCCCTACATGGCCAGGGACCATCCACCTGCAAGATCCCCTGGTTCCTCATTGCCCGACCTGCTCTCTCTGTTCCTCTGAGGGTTGCCTCCTAGTGATTCCCAGGGTGAGACTGCAGCAGTCAGGTGATCGGGCCTTCTTGGTGGCAGTGCCAGCCCTGTAGAATTCACTGCCAAGCTATATGAGGGAGGCACCTTTGGTTTTAAACCTTTAAAAAGGGCCTGAAAACATTTTTGTTCAGCCAAGCCTATGAGCTGTATAATTACTGAAAACAACTGTATATTTATTGATTGTCTTGTTTCAATAGATAGATATGTGATGTATAATCTGTTTTTAGAGTTTATTCTGATTTTATCTTAATTGTTTCTTTGCCCTGCAAGGTGATTACTGCTGTTTCTATTTGACGTTTTGTGAATTGTGCAGTGCTCTGAGCCTCCAGAAAGGAGCTCTATATAAATAAAATGTCTATCTGTGTGTCTGTCTGTCTATCTATATATCTATCTAACTATATATCTATACATATATACTCACAGCAGGTAAAACATAGAAGGATGCTGGACAGACTTACAATGAGAATTTCATTAGAAAATGATGAACATCTTGTGCTGGCATACCAAACAATATTTTCCTGCAGGAGCAAGGTTCCCGTGCTGGTCCCATTGACAAGGTAGGAGCTAACAGAAAAGGAAATTACGGTAAGTATGAAGAAATCTCTTCTTTCTGTAGCTCTCCACATTGCCATTGGGTATTCAGAACAGACGGGTTCTAAGAAGCAGTAATCATTTAAAAACAGGTGGGGGAGAATATTGTCCTATATGCAAAATGCAAAAAGGAAAAAGAGCTTACCTGCTAATGGCCACCTGCAGAACTCTGCGACCAAATGCCGCATCGGTGGAACTTTAAACATCCAATCTGTAGTGCTTGGTGACTGTGTGGATGGAGGACAATGTTGCTGCCTTGCACAACTCTGACAGACGCCTCACCTTTCTCCACCCAGGAGGTGGCCCTAGCTCTAGTGGAATGTGCCTTGATGAGAGATTGAGACCCATTCTTTACTGTGACATAAACCTTGGCAATGCATGCCCTCACCCACCTTGCCAGGGTGGCCTTGGAGGCTTTTCATCCTTTTTTGGCTGTTCCAAAAAGTACAAACAACCTAGCTGATTTTCTGAACTCTGCAGTCCATCTAGGGTATATCCTAACTGTCCAATGTAAATCCAACTTGTGCAACTCCTTCTCCTTTGGGTGAGTTGGTTGCCAACAGAAGGATAGAAGGCAAATTTCTTGATTCACATGAAAAGCTGAGAAATATCCCAGACATCTAATAAGGGTGATGTGGTCATCCTTGGCAACTTTAACTTACCAGGCATTAAGTGGAACAATATGAAAGGTGACAATGATGTAGAAAAACAATTCATAACTGCACTACTCCACCATGGCTTAGAACAGTCGGTCAACAAGACCATCAGAGGCCAGAATATACTAGATCTCATAATAACAAATATAGAGCAAGAAGTAAACGATTTAGTAATTAAGGATCCATTAGGTAACAGTGACCATAATATTGTCTCATTTAAGATATCCATGCCTTACAGTAATGTCTCCAATAACACAGTCATCAAAAATTATGATAAAGCTAACTACACGGAGATTAAAAACTCCCTATCAAACATAGACTGGGGGGTCAAATTAAATAATCAAACAGTAAATCAAGCATGGGACACATTTAAGAAAATAGCATTAAAACTGGAAAATACCTATGTACCCACAAAAACAAATATAACAAGAAAGGCAAAATACAAATCTGGTTAACATCCAGTGTCAGAAAACAAATAAGAATGAAAGAGAAAGCCTACAAAAAGGCCAAAAAAGATACCATGTGAGGAAAACGATAATTTATACAAAGTAGAATTGAAAACACTTAAAACAATGATCAAAAGGTCAAAATGTAATATTGAATTTAAACTAGCACATTCCAAAGATAACAAAAATCATTATTTTCATATATTAATAATAAAAAAATGCTCTTCTAGAACTGTTGGCCCACTGATACATGAAGGCAAAGTATTGGAAACAGATGAAGAATCTGCTAATCTCTTTAATAATTTTTTTTTGTTTAGTGTTCTCTAAAAAAACATAATTCAAAGAAGTTTGATACTGTACCCATAAACAACACATTTCTTATCTAGGAGGAAGATGTCTTACTAGCATTAAGGACTCTAAAAGACACAAGTATGGGTCCTGAGGGCATCTCACCCGAGTTTCCTTATAGAAATGTCTTCATTATTGTCTCTTCCACTTTCTGTCATATATAATAAATCACTGGACGAAGGGACTGTTCCATCATACTGGCAGGAGGCTATTGTAATATCAATATTTAAAAAAGGAAGTAAGGCTGGTGTTGAAAACTACAGGCCAATCAGTTATACTTCCATAGCCTGTAAGTTAATGGAAAGAATTATAAAATCATATTTTGATTTTGAAACACAAGCCCTGGGACCAGGTGACACAACTCAACATGGATTCAAAAAGGGATATTCATGTGTTATTAATCTGGTATCATTTTATAACCACATTAGTTGCAGCTCAGATAATGGTATTCCTACAGATGTTATTTTATTAGATTATGGTAGAGCTTTTGACTCTGTTCCCCATCACAATCTAATAAATAAGCTGTTTAGGATGGGTTACTCAGCTTGTTTGATTAGATGGATTGAAAGTTGGTTATCTAATAGGACCCAAAGGGTAAGAATAAATGGAGCTCTATCCAACATCGGTAGCGTCAGTAGTGGGGTGCTTCAGGGTTCTGTCCTGGGTCCCACCTTATTTGGTATTTATATTAGTGATATGAGAGTAAGTCATAATAATATTCTTATGAAATCTGTTGATGATACAAAACTTGGAGAAGAAGTCAATACTGTGACCAAGTTCTTATCGTTCACAAGAGATTGAAAAAATATTGAAAGTTGGGCAACAGAAAATGGCATGTCATTTAATGTAAAAAAATATGTTGTCATACATTTTGGAAAAAAAACAAAACAAAATACCAATATTATTTAAAAAACTTCTTAATCCATGACTCCACAAATGAGCATAATCTTGGCATAACTGTTAATAACAAATTCACAGTGTCAGATCAATGCACTAAAATATCTAGGTGAGCAAATGGTTTAGGAAAGCGAGTTAGGTGCACTTTTGAATCTAGAACAGAACAATGTCTGTTACCACTATATAGGTCCTATATAAGGCTTTACCTTGACTATGGATCACCTTTTTGGAGTCCCTATTTAAAGGGAGACATTTTGCTACTGGAACAAGTGCAGAGGCGGGTGGCAAAAATGGTCTCCAGGTTAGCTACCAAAGATTACCATGAAAGAGTGAAGGAAATAGGTCTGTTCTCATTAGAAACTAGGAGACTGGAATATTCTAACAGATGTGCTGTGCCAAGAACCCACAACAAACAGAGGGTAGTGCCATGGGCTAGCACCTCGAAAAGAGACAACTTCTTTACTATAAGGGCAGTTCAAGAATGGAACCTATCATCACAAGAACTAGTCAATTTAAATAGCTTTAATGCATTTAAGAATGGTTTAGACAAATGTATTTGTTCAGAACCAAAGTACGATGAATTGCCCACACAGTGTAGGGGACAATCACGATGGATGATGAGCCTTCTTTTGTCCACTCCAACTAAGTAAACTAAGTAAGTAAACCTACGGAATGAAAGATGGAACCATTCTTAGAACCACCTTGTCCTTGTGCATGATGAGGTAAGGTTTTTTTGTGGGACAAGGCATGGATCTCACCAATCCTCCTGGCTGAGCACATATCAACTACAAAGCACACCTTGTAGGACATCACATTCAAGGGAACACATAACAGCGATTCAAAAGGTTCTTTACAAAGAGCATTTAATACCCGGTTCTGATCCCATGGAAGAACAGGGGATCAGAACAGAGGTTGATCCTGCTGACCGCTCACAGAAAGTAAATAACCTTCCAGTTCATGCTGAAGGATGAGCCCAAGGAGGCTCCAAGGGCCAACACTTAACTTCTCAAGGTGCTCAAGGCCAAACCTTTTTCCATTCCTTCCTGCAGAAAGTCCAACATCTGTGGAACCATGGCTTTTGAAGGCCGGACACCTTTCTCTCCAGCCCAAGCACAGAAGGTGGTCCACACACAAACATAAGCTGCTGATGTGGAATTCTTTCTGGTGGCCATCGGGGTGTCCACTACCTTTCTCAAGAAACCCTGTTTCAGGAGTCTCCTTGTTTCAGGAGCAAGGCCACAAGCTGCATAGCTCCCCAATTTGGATGCAGAATGGGACCATGGCAGAGAAAATCCCCCCCCCCATATTAGGAGTCAAATCGGAGTGTGTTGAGCTAGGTTCACAAGGTTCAAGAACCACAGTCTTCTGGACCATACCGGAGCTACCAAAAGAAAACCTCCTCTTGAGTGTCTTATTTTGCATATGGCATTGGGAAGGAGCGGCAGAGGAGGAAAGGCATATGTTCTGTCGAAATTCCATGTCTGAGACACAGCGTCCACTGCCTCCACCTGTGGACGCCGGGAGTGGCTGAAGAACCACTGCACTTGTACATTCTGGCTTGAAGTGAACAGGTTTATCTGTGGATGACTAAATCTTTTGCACAGAGGGTTGAACACCTCCGAGTTCAGTATCCACTCCCCTAGGTCATTCTGGAGGCTTGGCCAATTAGCCGGAAAATTCAACTCCCCCACCAAGTGAACTGCTCACAGAGAGAGAAGATTCTCCTATGCCCACAACAAAATATTGGTAGCTACTTTTAGCATCTCTCTGCTCTTTGTGCCCCCTTGATTGTTTATGTATGCTGCCGTGGCAGCACTGTCTGACCTTATGTTCACGGCTCTTGACTGCACCTGCATTTGAAAATGGAGGAGAGTTAGGCACACAGCCTTCATCTCCAGGATGTTGATATGTAGGTGCTGTTCCTGTGCAGACCAAGACCCCTGCATAGGGGTGTGGTCCATCACTGACACCCAGCCCAACAGACTGGCATCAGTGGTCAGGATCAACTCTGGAGGGACTTCCAAGGGAGACCCTTTGCTCACACTGTCTAACCTCACTCACCAACTCAGGGACTGCGACAATAGTGTGGAAATTGGAATCCTGGCCTGACAGTCCTCTGAGGTTGGATCCCAGTCCAACAGCAACTAGGTCTGGAGGGGTCGCATGTGAAGGCGAGCCTATGGGACTAGTTCTATTGTCATCATCAAGAGGCTCAGAATCCACAGTAAGCTGTGAGCTGAAGCACAATTGGCTTCTCAGCCACTGAACCTCTCTCAACAAGATCTCCTTCCTGACATGAGAGGAAAACCTTCTCCTTGTCCATCGTAAACACTGCTCCCAGGTGCTCCAGGGTCTGTGACAGCTTGAGAGAGTTTTTCTTCTCATTTACTACCCAGCCATGAGACTCCAAAACCTCCAGTGTCCTAGTCACTGATTTTCTCACCAGTGGAGCAGACGGCGCTTGAATGAACAAGTTGTCCAGGTAAGGATAGACATGATGTCTCTCCTGTTGGAATTGAGCCACCAGAACTATGAGCACCTTCAAGAAGAATCTGAGGGCTGTTGCAGCTCAAATGGGAGCACGCTGTACTGAAAGTGCTGCCTCAGGACTGTAAACCTGAGAAACTTCTGATGAGACTGCCGGATTAGAATGTAGAGTGATGCATCCCTCAGGTCTATGAATGCTAGATAGTCCCCCAACTGTACAGCCCAGATGAGCGATTGTAAGGAATCCATCTTGAGGGTCATGTGGTGAACAAACTTGTTTAGGTATTTCAGATCCAGAATAGGCCTGAACCCACCCCCGACTTCTTGGGAACTGGGCACTGGAACAATCGCCCTGATCTGTGAGGTGTGATCCAATGTCTGCGACACTGCTTGTCTCTTTATGGGGTCCTTTGGTACAGGAGATGGCAGAAAACATCCCTTTGAGGGAATGGTTAAAAACTTTATTGCGTAACCTAGGGCCAAAATATCCAGAACCCAAGCATTTGATGTTTTCTGGGCCAATCTTGTGTAAAAATTGTGCAGTCTTCCACCACTGGAAGGGAGGCAAAGATGGGCCCATGTACCCTCATTGTGGGGTGCCTTCTTGACTTTTCGAGGTTGAGTCGGCCTTTTGCTATCATTTGGACACCAGAAGGTGGCCCTTTTGATCCTGGATATCCTTCAAAATGTCATCCAAGCCTGAACCAAACAACAAGCCTCCTTCCAAAGCTACGTTAAACAACTTGGTGCTCGATGCCTGGTCAGCAACCCAATGCCAAGGCCACACGCCTTGCAAGGCAGACACAATATGATAAGCGGATCGAGCTGACATGCATAAGCTCTCCGCCATGACATCCCCAGAAAGGTAGAGGCCAAGGAGACCAACTGAAAAATCCTCACCCCTCGGAATCTGTAGGAATGCAGCCACCCAGCATTGTAACCCACAAGTGTAAAGCTCTGGGAGCAATTAAGGAGGCACAGCAGGTGCGGAGGTTTGCACCGCTGGAGGCAGAGGCTCTTCTGCACGAAGCAGCCACTTGCTTGTCATGTGTGTCTGCTAAAGCCAAAGACCCTTCAACTGGGATAGTCGCGTGCCTCTTGGAATTATGTACAGCTTTATCAGCCAGGGGAGGGATTTCCCACTTGTGGATGTTTTCCTCTATAAAGGGGAAACACCGTACAAGTTTTGGCAGATAGTTTCATTGGTCTGCACCTGTTCATTCTTGTTGAATAATCTGGTTACAGTGAATACAGTCTGGAAAACACTTTGGAGCACTAAGGGAAGGGAAGAGGAAATTGTTTAACCAGGAAAGGCACACTAAGCCAGAGCTTATTTCCAGGTGCAGCCTGGGAGTACAAGGAAGTTAAGTGTCTTGCTCAGGGTCACACAGTATGCAAGTGGGGGCTTACGCGATTCAAACCCAGGACTCTAGATTTGCAGCTCAGTGCCCATAGCCACTATACTATACTGTCTCCATGGAATGCACCTCCTTCAGCTTAAAGCTCTAGAAACCTCAGTTATCAGATAGGACAAAGATTTTGTATCAGACAGGGGAGGGATAGGAATCCTCCTTTTCAGCTCTGTCCACTCCCCTTCCTCCTCCTCCTCAGAGGGTTCATCCTCATCATCATCAAGTAACTGCTTTAGGTCAGGATTTTCCCCAAGATCCCCGACATCCTCATCCTGACCCTCCATATGGTTAAGGTTGGGGTCTGCCTGCAGATTCATATTAGCAGATTTGTCCTGCTTTGTCTCACCTGGACGTGCCTCTGTGGGCTCACCCGACCTGAGGGGTCTGGCTTGGGGTCGGGTGTGTCCAAAGGGATGTCCTGCAGAACATCAGGACTCAAAGCTCTCCTAAGAGCAACCACAAAGATTTACACAATTCTGCTTTGCCACTGTTAGCTGGTACACCAGATGCCCTCCCCCCGGTTTGGAGTTTCGACTGGAGAGTACTGTGAGAGACACATTAGTTTGAGAAACATAGGAACCCAGCGAAGAGGGTAGCATTAAACTTTTGCAGTTCTTACATTGTTTGAGCACTAGAGATCTCTGATTAGCCTAGAGCCAAAACACTAGAGCAACAGAAGCTCAACACATAGAATAAAACTAAGGTCACTGCTGCCCGAATATGAGAAAAAGAAAGAACGATGCCCAGATATTACCTCCCTCTGTGGTTAAAAGCACTAGTAGAAAATGTCCCTACCAGCCTATCAACTCAAAAGCTGTAGTTGGTAAAGATCGCATTCAGTAACAGTGCTGAGAAGTCAGAGGAACTGCACCGCCACATATAGCACTTGGAAAAGTGCTCACGTGAGTGTGTGATGTTACAACACTATGTGTGATGTCAGCACATCAGAGGGGCACACACCCAAGTACAGATGCATGAAAGGACATGCTGAGGCTCTGAGGAACCTCTAGCTAATCAGCACAGTGCAAGCCCAACTTCTAGGGCTCAAAGAATATGGCAGGAAGCTACGTGACTCAGGAGAGCTGTTAAGAACCACCAAAAAGGCTGTGGAAAAAGACCCCCCCAAAAAAAAGAAAATTCCCTGAAAAGGCTTTGGTTCCCAATCTTCTTTCCCTCTCTTCTCTTCTTTTCCTTTTTTTAAAAAAAAGCAGTAAACCAAACTTTAGCAGAGAGATGGAAAAAAAAAACAATCCCCCAGCTGTGAGCTCTCTAAAGAATCAGTGGTTTCCTCGGTTCTTAAATAGGAGAAATACAAGAAAGAAGCACATGGAATAGTCACCTCATGGGGGAAGGGGGACCAATGCCAAATTAGATGGTGGGGTGATGCAAGGAATGCCCTAAAACTAGACCCTAACAATAAGACCACATACGAGTACTTACCTGAGGCACCATGACATGGGGGGAAAATGGAGACCTTCTAAAAATAAACACCCTTAGAGTAGTGGCAAATGTGGCCCCCAATCCAAAACACAGCCAGGCAGTGGAAATGGGGAAAAAGGGCAGGTTAGTCAGTTTAAAAGACGCAGCTCAACAGGCACAATTTTAAATTTAGGGGTGCTCCATGTCACGAGGTAGCCCCAACCTGCCATGCAGAATTGCAGCCGCAAAGAATAAACACTGAAAGAAAAGGTTTCTTCTTCAGAGAAATCTGTATTGTTTCCCCTTCGATGGCACAGCAAAGACTGGAGAGTTGCTGTTGTCCAGGGTGTTCATGTGCCCAGCATTCTGTGCTGTTGGTGGTCTTGGGCTGTGCCATTTTCCCTAGTGGGGGTGTACATTACCCATCTGTTCTGAATACCCATTGGCAGTGAGGAGCTCTACAGAAAGATGGGTTCTCATCCCCTTTTTAAACCTCTCCACCAAGGTGGAACTCCTTACTTGACAGGGAATGGAGTTCCACAAAAGCACGGTTGCCACAGAGAATGCTGTCTCCTCAGAAAGCTTCACTCATGCCCTTTGGATGATCAGAAACATACCCTCAGATCAGCTGAGTGATCAGGAGCATACCAGACTAAGAAATCTTAAGGTAGTCAGGCCACAACCCATGTAGGGCTTTGTAAGTTAACAGCAAGATCTTGAAGGTGGTGTGCCAGTTAATAGGGAATCATTGCAGCTGCAGTAGCACAGGTACAGTATGTTCCATGTGTGCTGATCTGAAGATCAGCCTGGCTGCGGCATTCTACACCAGTCACAGCAGCACTCCAACTTCTCTAATGATAACCCTATGTATAGAGCATTACAGCAGTCTAGAGGTCATGGATGCAGGTACTGGACTGATAAAAGGGCGACATGGATAAAACAAAAAATAAAGGCGAAAGGGGGCAGTCGGTTTTGCCTCGTACCTCTCTCCAAGAATATTTTTACTGGATAGATTTTTGTTAATGAGTATCCTGGCAGATGCTCCTTGATACAGAGTAGAAAACCATCTCATTATTCCTTTTACTAGAACTAAACTTATCCAATGTTGGCATCGAACAGTCCCACTTCATAGAATCAAAAGCCTTATGTTATGAGCATCCAAAAAAAGCATAACAACTGACTTATGTGACTTGGTCCTGTCATGTAATACTTATCGACATAGTTTTTGGTTTTCCATAGCATGCCTTGTCATTCTGTATGCCTTACAGTTCTGATGAGTCTGGAGGCTGCAGGTTTGAATCCCACCACAGTCTCTGGCTTCGTACTGGGTAAATCATTTGACTTCCTTACGTCTTAGTGTTACAACAGATGTAGAACTGAGCAGGAGCAGGGCCTCACAGAAAATAATGTATCTCAGCTGAGCTGACCTGGGCAACTAAATTCTAAAATGAAAACTAAACAGTGCAGAGACTAATCCAACAAACTTGTTTATAGGCCAGCAAACTAAAGAGTCAAGACCAGTACACTGATTATCGATGAGCAGATTGGTAAAATACTAGTACACTAATGTATATTGACCATAAACTGGTAGTATAATGCTAGTACATTAATGAATCAACCAACAAACTGGTAGTGTAATACTAGTACACTGATGTATCGACCAACAAACTGGTAATATTACTAGTACACTAATTATTGATCAGGGACTAGTATATATTTATTTATTTATTTGAAAGGTTTTAGCAGGAAAGACATACTGAGCTGCAATAGCTCGTCTCCTGAGGCGTCCCGGGGTGGGGGAGAGGGGATAAGGAACAACAGCAAAATGAAACACAGAATAAAGGAGTAACAATTGGATGCCTAAGTGCATATTTATAGGAGGATGCATAATAAACAAGAGCAAACAGGCAGACAGTAAATGGCAACATTTTAACAGGTCGGACATAGCCAATTTTTATTTATTTATTTATTTATCGAGTTTAGGATTACAAATACCTTTGAGCCAAGGCTCTTTTACAAAGGTTCCATGTCAGAGTCATGCCAATTAATAGTATATACACACATGTAAGCTTCAATACATTATAAACATAAACAAGTGCTAGATACAAGGTTGCTATATGTACATATATACAAGCAATGGAAAAAAAAAGCTAACTGGTATGCATGAATTTAGAACTTTTGGTTAGAG
Source organism: Neoceratodus forsteri (assembly GCA_016271365.2). Classification (NCBI taxonomy): domain Eukaryota; kingdom Metazoa; phylum Chordata; order Ceratodontiformes; family Ceratodontidae; genus Neoceratodus; species Neoceratodus forsteri. The sequence goes on from JADMNL010000023.1 coordinate 525,639,788, forward strand.
TCAAGCAATCAGGGAATACATTGGCATATACGCTAGGAGGAAGATTGAAAACCTTTGTGGGATAGATACTCTTGGTAAGTAAATTTAAGATCTCAGATGAGAGGTACATATGGTGTGGGAATAAAGAACAAGTGGCTCAGGGAACAGGAGAAGAGGGGGAAGCCAGATGGGCCTGTACCCTTTTGGGATACAAGAACATCGCAAGGGGATCAGGAAGGAAAAGTATTAGGGTAAGGCATGTACCCCTTTGGGATGCAAGAACCCCACAAGGGGAAAAAGGATGGGAAGGGATTGGGGTAGGTAATACAAGATGGGAATGCAGGCGCACTAGGGACATAGCGAAGAAATGGCGATGGTAAAGACAGTGGGTACCTGAGAAGGATGAGAGAGAAGCAAATATGGGTGGAGCATAGGAATAGCAGATGAAGGGGGGGAGGATTAGGTGCAAGTGCAGGAGGGGGAAATAAATTGACGGAGCCGATGGGATAGAGAATGAAGAGATGTGGCAGAGTGGATATCTAAGGGGAGACAGTTCCAAGTGGCAGGAAAGTGAAAGGAGAATTCAGCTCTGCCTGAGGAGGAATACCTGGAGGGAAGGGCGAAAGTCCTATGGGAGAAGTTACGAAGGGGGTAGGAGGGAAGAGGGAGGACAGAGAGGAGCGAGTGGAGGTAAGAAGGCAAAGAGTCAAGCCAGAATTTGCCAATCAAAGAAGCACTATGTGCCAGGTGTCTGTTACTAAGATTGGGTAAGGAGAGAGAGAGAGAAGTAAAGGTCACAGTAGTGAGTGAGAGGGGGATAGCCAAGGGCAAAGCGGCAGAAAGAGTGAAATAAGGTGTCCAGTTGGGAGAGGATGGATTTGGGGGCAGAGTTATAGACTATGTCCCCAAAGTCAAATGTAGGGAGGATCATCTTTTGGACAATCTCCCTATGGGCCAGAGGGGCAAGGCAGCTGCGGTGTCTGTGCAGAGCACTGAGTTTGGGTAGAAGTTTCTTGTGGCTCGCATCCACATGATTAGCAAAGCTGAGGTTCCTATCAAGCCAAAGCCTGAGGTATTTGAAAGGGGGGACATCTTCCAGTAGGGAACCATCACGGGTATGGAAGGAGGGGTAGGCAGCAAGTCTGGCTAGCTTTTGCCTGGAGCCAAAGGTCATAGCCAAAGTGTCTTTTTGGCACTTAGAGAGAGTTGATTGGTGTGGAATCAGTGCTGGATATTGCTGAAGTTCAGTTGGAGACTGGTCGCTACAACCTCTGGGGAAGTGCTGGAGGCAAAAAAGACAGTGTCATCTGCGTACATATGGATATTTGCAGTTGAGCAGGCATCAGGTAGATCGTTTAGGAAGATCGAGAAAAGTATAGGACCCAATACCGAGCCTTGGGGGACACCGGTGTAAATAGGGAGAGGGGAGAGAGGGAGTCTTCAGTCCTAACTGACTGGGACCATCCTGAAAGATAGGAATAGAACCAGTGAGTGGCAGATTCTGAGAAACCTGCCGCAGCAAGCTTGCTGAGGAGAAGGGGGTGGGCTGATGACCTGGGTTCAGATGTGAATCCAGGCTGTTGGAGGGCCAGCTGGGGGGATGAGGATCGAGCATCCGTGGAATTGCTCTCTTCCAGGGGGAAGGTGGGAAAAGTCCAATGCTTGCCTGGCCCCTGACAGAAGCTGGGAGAAAGGCAGCCCAGGCCAAGGAGGTCTGGAGGTGTGGCAGATGTTGGTGCACGTTGCGTGGGAGTGCGTGGCATGCACCATGATGTCATTGCATATAATGTCTGTCTGGGGTGGAAAACCAGGGAAAGCAAGTCCAGTGGCAGGATGATGATGAGCACCTGCAGGCCCCACACCCAACCAATTGGATCCATTCCGCCACCAGGCTTGGGGAACCCCACCAACCCCAACCAAGGGAAAGCCCTGAGGAAAGACAGCTGGCAGATAAGTCTTGGCGGACGTCGGGGTGACAAGGCTGGGGTGCTCATCAGAAGGAGGGATGACCAGGAATGAGAAAAAAAAAATGCCTTCCTCAGCCCCATGACAGGCAGCAGGGTTGGGGAAACAGGAAACACTCAGCACTCAGTGCCAGCCAAGTGTAGGAAAATGGACTGGAGTCAGTAAAGTCAGCAATTAAAAAAAAAACATATGAATAGAGGTTGTGTAATTATTTTTTAAAACACACCCTTAGTGTGTGATGTCTTGATAAACCCCTTGAGCTTTGCTCTCAGGTTTATGAGGTATCACACCCCTGAAGTGTGTGTAAAAAGAAAAATTAGACACCTTTACACATATATTATATTATAAATTACTTGTGAGTCTGTTAAATAAAAAGGCTTTCACCACTTTTCAATGCCACAATAACCATCTTTCCCATAATACACAGATAAATATTATGGCATTACTGTCAATTGAACACATTCTGGTGTGAAAACTGGTGTGGTCCTCGTGCACTTTAAAAATATACAAAAAAATAACAGTGTTGTTTCCCATGGGCTACACAGGCATCTGCTTCTAACAAAAAAGGTGAAAACATACATTTGCCACAGACATTGTGAGCAACCACACTAGAAAGACAATTTAACTTCAACTTCAACTTTTTATTGGATAACAAATTGAGATAACAATATTTCATTTTCAATTGCATCCAACACTTAAAATTTTACGTATAACAAACAGACAACAAACAGTTACACATAATAACAAACGGTTACATAGATCATCATTACAATGTAAAACTTACATCAGGTTTTTAAATTAGCCATAACAATTACCGTGTTTATTACAAAGACCAGCTAGATACGACCTAAAGCGTGCCAATGATATTAATTCCTGTACCTTCAGTTTCTTGGATGTACAATTCCATGTCCTGGACATCGATGAGGACAATGTTTCTTCACCAAATCCTGAACTACATCTTGGAACGTAAGTTCATTTATTTGTTTTTTCACTGTCTTACTGCTAAGGGGAATCCTTAAAATACAGTTTGTCTGTGAAATCCAAATAAGCTATTATATAAAATAAACTATGGAGTGTTGACATTATTTTTTTTTCACAACCTTGTTGTGTGATACAATCAAAAACTACTACTGCTTTGCACTCATGATTTACATGCTACCACACATCTCGGGTGTGTAAAAAAAAACAAAAACCCTTATAATGTAAAACATCCCATATATTACACAATATATAGTGTATAGTTCAGGTTTATTGTTCACTGAAATCAAGCAGCTCAAAAACCTTGTTGTGCATGGTCTAAAGTACTGCACATTCTACAAACCTTATTGTGCACATTCTAAAATCAACTGCAGATGCATTTCCCTCACCCTCACTCCCGCCGGTCACTTTCACTTTCTAAACAACACTCACTTTCTTTTTTTTTTTTTTTAGTAGATTATGTTTATGCTCCCCCTGGGCCAGGCATCCATCCAGGGTGCACACGCGGTGAGGATCCCTACTCCCTGCCTGAACCCTGCAGTTCGACAGAAACATCCCCCGACAACCAGGATGCTCTAGTGCACCGGATCACCCAGGGATGGGCCCGCTCACCCTCAGCGGCCTATCTGAAATTCGAGAGGGCTTACCACAGTTGCCGGGTCAGACAGGAGTCCATCGGGGATCGGGCCGGTGGTGGGATGTGCATCCTGCCTCTGGTGCCTCCATTATCTCCTCGGTCCTTGGTGGGGATTTTTTCGTGGTTGTAGTTGCCCCCTCAGGAGTGCAGCGTGCAATGACGTCCGCGCACAGCTCACCTACTGACATCTGTTGCATTCCCGCCCCCTCTTGCTCTGGCTGGTGTACCTGTGCTGCCCCCGATCTCCATCAGGGGGTTGCTAGGATGCCGAGCAGCCCCGGAACCCTCCCCAGAGAGAGGAGAACAGTCCTCCAGATGCCCAATGCTCTCTCCCCTGCCGATCCCCGATGGCCCGGGATTGTTCCCGAACCCCGGTCACCAGCGTAGTGCCAGGTGTGGCGTCCAGCGCCTCAACACTCAGAGCCACCAGGCTGGCTAGCACTCACTTTCTTGATCGTAACCACGTTTACCTCACAAAAAAATTCAGGCACAGTTTTTTTACAGAGGTGAGACAGAAAAACTTTCACTTTTGCTTATACGTTCCCCATTTCAAAGTGCTTACCTGCACTCTCCACACAGGCACAGCAGCACTAGACACTTTCAGAAACTACCTCAAAAATGAACACCAGTTCAAATATACATTTTACTTTTGTTTTAAGCTGAAAGAACGAACCTTCCAAACTGCCACATGCTGTTTCTTGTACCACCATATGCTCCATTCCATTTCACCAGCTCCTCATTCCAACCTCCCTACCAACCCAACTTCGCCCTGGCTCACTGGCTCCTCTCGTGCAACCAATCAGTAGTGCTATAGCTGCAGTAAACAAATTTAATGACTCTTTTACTTCTGTTCTTTATTTTTAAAACTATACACTATAACAAAATATGGGTGACCATACACAGCTCACCTTGTGTTTCCATCTAGGAGCTCACAGATCAGCATGGACCGCTTAAGCTTTGCTCTTCAAGTTCAAGTTCATTGCAGGAAAAAAACTCCATTGACCAAGCTCATTCACAAGAAGGTCCTGAGACATGTAAGCAGACGAATACACGTTGCATAACAACATCACAGTAATTAAGTACAGTTTTGGGTGATGTGGTACATAATGCTTAATTAGGAAATAACAAGGTAGGTAATAAGCCTGAAGTGAGGAAAGAAGGAATCGGAATGGAGAATGTGAATGAGGAGTTTACAGCCAATGTTGTAGTTGAGAAGTTGCATGACATGCCTGTATATAAAATTTGTCCTGAAGGAGAGTCAAGTGGATCCTGGACCATCCACTGCAATCACTTGCTGCCTATGATTACAAGTGAAGCCAGGCCACCAGCACAGCGGCAGAGCTACCGCTCACAATGCCAGTGACCCAGGTTTGGGAATGAGTCTTGGTCATCGGAGGGCTGGCCAGGGGGGAGAAGGATTGAGTGACCTAGGAATGCTTGCCTCCTCTGGGGAGGGAGGGAGAGTTGCCATACTCACTGCAATACTGCCATCTCGGTAACCACTGGGGGAGGGCAGTTCAGTCAGGGTACTTTGTGGGAGGGAAGGACATCAGTTGGGGTCCAGAGTGGCTGCACATAATTGTGTGCACATTTCCACGGACTCCCTTGCCCGCCACTGTCCTCAGGGACTGGGGAGAACATGGGGAAGCAACAACCCCCCATGCCTCAGGACCTCCTGGCTCAGTCGCCGGTCCCAGGCATAGCCTCTGCGGGGGTACCCTGGAGGTCTCTGTCCTTGGGGATGGCCCCAACATGAGGGGTAATTTGTGGGGTTGGAAGTCCTGCAGAGGAGTGTGTGTGCCAGTGCCGGGGCTAGCCTGGGTGAAGCAATTGCCGGAGAGAAGGAAGCATAAATTGCAAAAAAAAAAAAAGATTTCTAGTGGTCAGAAGGAACTCATGAAACCTCCTAAAGCTCCCACAACTAGATCTACTATGCACAGATGCCAGCTACAAAAAAGGCAAAGCAATCTGGAACTGTTCTGTCGAACCTTGATGAGCAAGTGGATCAAGAGGGTTTGAACACTGAGTCAGAGGGAGAAGCATATTATCCCACACTGGACCTCACTGGAACAACAAATAACATGACAGGCATGCCTACCACAGAGCCACCAGCACGAACAGTGGACTTTGTGCCAACTGTAGATGCACCCTGGGATGACAGGCCTGAATCTGAGGAAGTGCCAGTGTAAGAAAGTGGAGAACCTGTAGAGTCTGAGGAGACAGATGAAATGCCAGAGGAAGATGTAGTGCCCTCTTTGACTGAGGATGCTTCATCGCTGGTTGATGAGCTGGGAACCGTGCTTCAGAATGCTGAAGGAGTGTCAGTTCCACTACATCACTCTGCAAGAGTCATCAAACCATTGTTGAAGCTCACTTATGACTCTCCAGGAGCTCCCATTAATTTACCAATACACATTGTACACAAAGGCATATATGTAACCCCCAGATCTCTACCCAGAATTGTCTTTTGCCCAACCAAAGCCAAACCACCCAGAGTGGGTAATGCTGTAAAAGGAGAAGTTGAAAAATGTCAGTAATGTATTATTTAAAACTGCCCTTTTCTAGAGCTCTAAAAAGTACTTCTTTTTGCAGAACTGCAAATCACTGTCATGACAGTTGTATATAAATTTGAAAGTATTTGTTCTTTGTCACTGTTTAAATAGTTGTATTTGTCTAGCCCAGGATGTACTGGATGTCTGTGTTAGTCAGGAATCAATTGTCTAGCTTTACTATGCATGTTAAAATATCATGGCTAACGTTTATTGGTACCAGGTCACTAGTATGGACTTGGACATGGACACCAAGTATTTAGGTGGGGAGAGTGTACCCCCCACGGGTGGGCTTACCTTGCTTGGCTCCCCGAGTGCTGTTCTGCCCTCCCATTGGTTCCCAGTCCTTTGTGTGTCTCTGTTGTGCTCCTGCTAGCCCCTGTGTGCCTGTATTGCTGTGGGGGACCAGAGGAGTGAGATTTAAAATAAAACCGCCAGCTTGGTGGTAGAGCTCCAGCGAGTGCAACACAGCTCAGTGTGCACATGTTTGAGCTGGTTCCTGCTTGAACGTGCAAGCTGGCAAATTGATTCACTCACTCTGCTTGTGCCATGGTGCTCAATGTTTAAAGCTGCTCTGTCAGCTCTCTTCGGGAGTCCCCTTTATGTGCTCTGGCCCCAAGGGCAAAGCAGTAGCAATGGTCTGAAGGCACACTTGGGGGGGGGGGGAGTGAGGAGAGAAATACACTTTGTAAAAGCACTCTTAAGTGCTATAACTCTAAGAAACAGGCTAGCAGCTATTACGGTTTATGGCTTTCCTGTCACGTGGAAGGGGAGCACTCTGGCACTCGTGACAGGCCGGAGGAGTTCCTGTAAAGATCCACTCTGCCACCAGATGCCAGGGCAGAGGGGCAGCTATCTAGGCATGGTAACAGTTAAATTAAACTTAATGCAGGACAATAAACTTGAAGTTGGGGCTCTGGACTGTCTGCCATGTAGCAGTCATCTTTGTCACCCCTGACCTTCTACTCAGCCAATAGGAGGTTGAGGAACCCAGAGAACTACAGCAATGACTACTTGGAGAAAGGAGAGGGCTGTGCTCTTGGTGCCTGTTTATCTAGCCAATCAGGTGTTGAGTGAATGTTCTTCATACTAATTTGGAGGATTGACAGTCTGTTTGACCAGTGGGATGCTGCCCTTATTTCTTTAGACCCTGAGGGCAGATCTAGCTTGGAAGTATCTGCTCAGAGCTCTCAAAGAGTAAGGAGGGCTTGGACTATGCTCCTTCTGAAGATTTGGAGGCCTGCCTGAGGTTTCCACAGTCAAGTATCAGGAAGCATTCCAGAAGGTTTCAACAACCTGCATCCAAGCAGTTTAAAGGAATAAAGTGCTATTTTGCTGATGTAGCCACCCCTTCCCCTAATGTCTAGGGGATGATTGACATTGCTGATGAACTGGGAAGGGGGCTCACCACATAGACACATTTCCAGAACTGTACAGTATGAAAGGCAAAAAAAAAGGTTGTCTCATATCTTATAGCGTCTTCAAGCTGCTGAATCCCCTAGTTGCTACTTTAAATTGCTGGGAGCACCCCACGGAACCCCCACAGAAGGACCAGGACTCTCGCTGCCTTGCGGCCCTTGGCTCCCCCAGGCCCCGAACCCCTAGAAGGTGCAGAATCGTACATCAGCCAGTCTCCTGGAAACATAAGCTCATGGATTGATTAAAACCTGAGGATTTTATGTTTCATTTTCCACTATTTAAAAATGAATCAGACTCACAATTTCTTCTCAAACGAGATCAATTCATTTTTCCTGGGCCCAAAAGATTTAGAGGACCACAGGAGTTCATCACTCTTTATACAAACATTCCTGCTCTATGGAGTAAAACTTTTATACAGCTAAAATGGCAGCAAACTTTTAGCAGAGCAAGGTCTTTAACAGCTCTCAAACAGCAGATCTGATTTTCCTCAGGAACTTAGCGATCCTCTACCTGGACCGTGACGCTCCCTGATTCCACTGGCACTGGATAAGTACCTAACAGAGCTTCCATCTGATTTCCCTGGGGTTCCTCGTTTCTTCCTCTAACTGGGGAAGCATACAGTTTCTCCCACCATTCCCTGACTTTCAATTCTGGTCTTTCAGGGAGACGGATGGTGCGGTTCTTGCCAAAACCCACCGCACCATACCCCCCACATCCTCCTGCCCAGTCGCTTTCCTGGTCTGGTCGGCCTCCCACAACACTACAACCTCTCCAAACAGCATGGTGGCACCTTCCTTTCCAAGTAACCCCCACTGGAGCAGAGCCACAGCCTAACCGGGCCTAAAGACCTGCTCATAAAATGGAGGCCCTGGGATCTGCCCCAGACATGGGCATGGCAGACCCACAGTATACCCAGGCCATGCTTCACTCCCCTGGCTGCTAATCATTTGAGCTGCCTTGCCACACAGAGAAACAGGAGCTCTGCCACAACTCCTGGGTCCCCAACAGCCCAAACACATCTCCATCCAGCATGTTGCTCTTTTAAAGGGCTGTAAAAAAGATGGAACTGCTGCTCAATCATCCCCTCTTCACCATCCTTCTGCTGCCAGATAAGTGCAGACCAGCTCCGGGGATACTATCCATCCAAACAGGCCCTAACGGGGTTATACCTGTCTGTTCAAACAGGCCCTAATGGGGTTAGAGGCTCCCCCTGGCCCCTTCTCCAGTGGGTCCCTAGGCCGCCTTGCCACACCGGGATGCAGAGGCCCTGCCACAGCCTACTGCAACTCAGGCCTACTACAAGCCTACTGGAGCCTTCCCAAACCCTGGGGCCTACCTAGCCTACACCTTCCATACTCTCCCATCCACCCCCGAGAACCCAGGGCCCCACAGTAACAGTCACAGCTATCTGTCTCCTTGCCCTCCCTTGGAGGCTCATCCAAGGAATCTGCCACATCACTGCTGTAGAAGCCAGCCTGCCCAAAGTGGGGGGTCTCCCTGCCCAACACTGCCCTGCAGTGCCTGTTGGTCTCCTGCTTTCCCTGGTTTCTCCTCCAAAAGCCCCAGAAATGTTCTTTTCCTGCCTATTTATAACCCAAGAAACCCTGCTCTCTGCTGCCACCTCATGGCGACCAGCAGGAATTAGGCCTCCAGAGCACCCATAAATCTCTAATCTCTGAGGGCAATAAAAGGGAGGGGGTCCCTAAAGGGAGCACAAGCCTCTCTCAAAGGAGAGGAGACTAACACTGAGTTTGCTCGTGAATCCAGCTGGACCAGAGATGAACCAGTAGAGACTGTATTTGCCTACATTTGGACTCTGTGCTACAGTTGCTAGCCTGCAGTGTGAGTCAAGCTGTGTTCCAGAAATTCAAGAAGAATTTCCAAGTCAGTGGATGGTCTGGGGAATCTGCCAGTCAGTGCCAGAACTGGGTGCTGGCTATCGTCTCACCCTGAGGGCTGGATGCCAGGACGGGTGGGTGAGGCATGTAACCCTAGTCCCTACGACTGGTCCTTCCATTTGTCTGCAAAAGAAGCAGAAGATGTGTTAAATCTGTAAAAAGAGCCTGCTATCAATTCAAATGTGATCTGCATCCAGGTCAGAGCACCCTAGAGCTGCAGCTTGAAGGACCTACAGCCTGAAAAGACTCAAAGACTGGTATCTCCAGAACTGTGAGCAGCATCAGGGATTGCATGCATATTAATGAGCCTGATCACTGCTACTGGGGAACAGTGTTTCAGAACTGGTGACATGATAAATACACTGTTTAAGAATATAATTCAGCAGTTGCTTTACAGTGGGCAGAGGCTGCTACAAAATAATGTGGACACTGTGTTTAAAAACTGTGCACTTTGGCTGCAAGAACACTATAAAGTAGGGGCTGCCATATAAACTGTGTGGGATTGTTATGTTGGCAGCCATCTTTGATACTTTAACTGCCAGTGCCAGCCAGTCACTAGCTTAGGCACCCAAAGACTGGTGAAATGCCTTTTGGTAGAGGTGTAAACTTGATTCTTGGCGTCAAGAACTGATGACCAAGTGGCTGTGAACGCCTTAAGGAGCTTGAAGGAAAGTGTTTCTTCTGTGTTTGGAGAACCAGTGGTTGCAGTGCTCCTGCATCAGCGTGAGGAACCCTGTGCTTTGGGAAAGGGTTTTTAGAACTATGTCTGCCAGGTCCTAAGTTGGCAACTTGGTCTGAAGCTGAAGGAAAATAGCGGAAATGGTTTGCAGGTGTCCAGTGCTCAGGAACCTGCCTGTGTTGCTGAAATCCAGCTGTGGAAAGGAGGAGTGTCACTCCAGAGACTGTATGCTGCTAGCCCATAGCCACTGGCAAGGCAGAAGTCAGAGGACCAACTGCTGCACACCTGAGCTGTTAATCCCTGATCAGGCAAAAGACAGAAACTGCAACCTGCACAGCTACAACTCGGAGCCAGGTAGGGGAACTGCTAACCCTTATCAACTGGGGCAGACTGGGCTGCAGGGAGCCACGGGCATGTGCCTGAGTGCTAGGGCACTCTGGATCCTTTTAAGGCAGCCTGATTGTGGGATCACTTCTGGGTCTGGGTTCATCTACAGCCTAAGAAGTCTTGTGTCTGTGCTCCTATTCTCCAGCCTGCCTGGCAGCCTGAAGGTGACAAGCAGCCAGAATCTGCAAACAAGATAACAAGTGTGACGCTGCCAATCCCTGCAACTTCAATCAGTTTTCCTGTTGTCCATTTGCTCTGCTGCCCGACAGTGCTATTGATCTTCTCCCTCAAGCCCACGGGGCCGAACCTCAGATCCTGTGTCGACGGAACCGTGAGTAACCCAGGGCTTGCCTAGGTAAAGGGGACTAAAAAACTGCTTGTAAGTATCAAGTTTAGTTACCCCTCTTAAAGTGTTTTGCAAGGGCTCCAACATCAGCCAACCCTCAGCACCATACAGGCCTGCACCATTTCAGAGTACTCTGATTGACTGTAGGGGCACTGGTATCAGTGGGGGAAGGAATGAATGTGTTGCTTGGGTGGGCATTGCTGTGTAAACTATTTTCTTCTATCTGCCAATTGCTACAAATGTTCTGCTTCCTATTCCTTCGCTCCTTAAATAAAAGCTTTAAGGTTGTTACTGTTAAAGGTGGCCATGAATATATAATTAGTTACAGCCTTTAATTATATGTGTTGTACAATATTGCAAAACAAAGTGGTTCTCTGTGTGTGGTGACTGGATGGGGACGTGGGTAGGTACAGCATCTCAGGGGGCTGTTCTACTTGAACACCTGGCCCATTATTATTTCACTCTGGGTGGAGGCACCGTGCTGTTTTATTACTATCTTAGGAAAGAACCTCCAATTGCCATTGAAACAGAACCCAGGCCCCTTAACTTATATAGTAGTCATCAGGCAGGGGTAGTAACCCACTGGCACATGGAACCTGGGCTACATCTTTGGAGGCACCGCTGGCATTCGAACCCAGGATCTCCTGTTTATCAGTTATGCCCACCATAGAGCCCACCACTGTTGAAAAGGACCCCATTGCCTCCCAACCCTGGTTCTACACCCCCTAGACCCAAAGTTACTGTGAAAGTTGCAGATAAGTTGAAACTGTTTGAATGGAGTGGACGTTAGGAAATGAACCCCCAAAAATCTCTTCTGCTCCTGGGGAGTCCCACCTGACATGGACTCAGGGTCCATAGAGGGGTATTTGTTGGCCATTAAGAGACTTGGCCAAGTGGTAGTCCATGGTCGAATGCTGGATTCTGCTATAGAGACATTAACTGTATTAGTTGAACGCAAAAATGTGGTAGAAGCTTTGTGGGTACCTGATGCTTTAATTCCAGAGGGGTCATAGGAGGTATGGCCTGTTGTAACTATGACCAGTGTAATTCGCCAGGGTGAGGCAGTGCCTTGGACCAAGCAGACCCTCTCCCTCACCTGGTGAAGGGGCCCGGACTAGTTATGTGCCGTCCTCTTCAGATTCCTACCATAAATTAAGAATGTTTTCTGGGGTGAAACCCACTCCAATAGGTGAAGATGATTATGAGTCTTGGATTAATTATGTGATCCCCCTGTTGCAAGACTGGCAGTGCAGTGAGGGGGAAAATAAAAGACTGACTGAGAGTTTGAAAAGCCCCGCCCTGGATGCCATTTGGTTCATGTAGGCCAGAGATCCTGAGGCTAGTGTGGAAGATTATATTGCCACCTTGGATAGCGCCTTTGGCAGCACTTAGTCCAGTGAGGATCTATTGTGAAACTTTAGAGCACCCCTGCAGCAGTGAGGGGAACCCCTCTCAGTATATATACAAAGGTTGGAGAAAGCTTTACAAAAGGTATATCGGAAAGGGTGGGTGCAGTGTACAGATTTAAACAAAATGCCCCTAGAGCAGGTGCTGAGGGGTTCCAAATACTCTGAACTGTTGGTGATGAAGCTATGTTTAAAGGAAAGGTTGAGTGACCCACACTCCCTCCAGGTCCTCCTCAGACAAGTATGGGAGGTGGAGGAACAAGATGTGCAGTGGGGACCCTATCCTGCTGTCGTGGCTGCCACTCAGGTCATTAAACGTACCCCCTCCACTGAGGCCCATGAGCTCAAAGAACTTCTTAAAGAATACAAGGAAGTGTTTGACAAGGCTGCCTCTGCACTCAGGCTAAACTCAGGTACCCATCCGAGCCAGTCTGTTTCGCCAGCTCCAGCTAACCTCTCTATGATGGGCATGGGGTTCAGGTCCAAGCACCCACTGTGGTCCCAAACCTCGAGGCTTGCCTTAATGAACTCTGCCAGGCTGTAAGTGAATTGAAAAGCCATAGCTTGTGATTGCAGGGTGAACGAGAACAGAGTGTGGTTGTGGCTCAAGCTATTGCCCTGGCCCCTCCAATGTATCCTGGGCAACCCAGTAACCAAGGTCCTAGCCCCATTGCTGAAGTCCTATTCCCAGCTAGCCAAAGTCGAGAAGGCCTTTACTGCTATCAGTGTGGGAGAGATGGCCATATCCAATGAGGATGCCGATCACGAGAAGACCCAGCCCAAGTGAGGGACAGACTGCTGGCAGAGAAGCACCAGAGCCTGGGAAACTTCAACAGGGCCTGGTAAGGGAGCATACTGATTACCCCACTAAGTCTAGTTCCACGGTGTTCATAAGAAAGTCTGCAGTCAAAGCCACAGAGCCTCCGCTACATGATTTAGATAAGCTGGTGGGGCCTTCTACTGAAACCAAGGTTACCATAAATGGGGTGTCCACACATGCCATCTTAAACAGTGTCTCCCAAGTGACCATCATCTTCAGAACTTGGTATGATCAGCACCTGTCACATCTTTCTCTTCAGACATTAGAAGGTTTAAATGTATGGGGTCTCAGCAACAAATCCTATCCCTACCTTGACTACGTTAAAGTGTAGACAGCCTTCCCATCTAAGGTGACCAGAGAGGGTGACCCGGTAGAAACTCTGACCTTAATATGCCCTAAGGCTGGAATATACAATGGGATACCTGTACTGGTCGGTACAAATGCTCACCTGTTTGGATAGTTGGCACAGCTCTGCCAGGCCCAGGAAGCAGAGCAGAAGGAGAAGATTATGCCCATATACCCCATGGTGAAAGAAAGCTTATCGGAAGCAAGATCAAACCCCTACCAAAGTGCATGATGACCCTGTGGGTGTGTTCTGGAGGTGGGACATGGAGGAAACAGTGCTGTCCCCCTAATGCTGTGTGCAATATTAGTGGCATTGTACACCTGAAGAAGGAGGTGAAAAATAAAATTTTAATGTTGGATGCTCCCGAAGAGCAAGGCTTGCTGGCAGGATTGCTAATAAAATTCAGTGTGCTGCCGACCCAAGCCCATGCCTATGTCAGAAGGGTCACCATCCAGGTGAAAAATGTGACATACAGAGATGTGGTTATTAGAAAAGGATGCACCTTAGCCCGAGTGTACTGTGCTTACACAGGTGTGCAACCAGGTTTCTCCCAGAGAAGGGGCCCGATTTGGTATTGACCCACAGCTGGTTGACCTCAATAATTCCCCCCTCCCAGAGGAACAGAAGGCCCAGATCTGGCAAAAGATGTCAGAAAGAACTAATGTATTTTCCTTGCATGAATGGGATGAAGGGTGCGTGGCTGGTGAAGAGCACTACATCTGGTTTAATGACAATTAGAAAATGGGTAAAGTGTGTTCATGTTCCTCATTGGCTGGAAGAGGCAACCTGCCAGTCCGGTATGAGACAACAGAGACTGGTAAAAAACTATTCCCAGTCTCAGTTGCCTCATGTAGTTCTAAATAGTAGTGGGCTAGTAGAACGTTCAAAAGGCAAGCGCCGCCATATTTATTGTCAATTTAGCGAGTGACACTCCCAGAGTGAGTCTCAGCCTGTAATTGAAATGTTTCAAATCTACTCTCTAATAATAGAGCCACAAAACAAATCAACAATATTTTAAAAAGTAAACAGCCAGCATATTTACGGCTGTTAATGTGCTGCATTCTCGTCTCTTATATACGACCTTCCTGATGCCCAAGCCTTCACTTTCACTGCAGCTAGAACCTGGCAGTGCTGATCTATCTCCGGGTGCATTATATAAATAAAACAAGTCCTGTAATAAAGCGTCTGTCTCTCGTACCTGCAACCTGCCTGATCTATCCGTAGTCATCATTTTACATAGAATCCCTCGTTTCCCACACAGCAGCTGTACTGCCATCTCTCTGTGTCTGTAACTCCGTGTCTGACAAGCGCAACTGATTTAAATCCATGTAGCAAGCTGAGAGAGCAGTCCCCTTACGGCTGTTGTGACAGTAAGTCTGTGCACATAACTGTCGCCAGATCGGGGGTCCACAATGAGATGACAGTTTGCCGTTTAATCTTAAAGTTGTGGTGTGTGTGTGGTGTGGGGGAGATTAACTGAAAAATAAAAAAAACAGAGAACTCTGGCTGTTTTTACGGCTTTAGTATAAAATATTAGTCTCACAACTCACAGTTCCAAAAGACTGTCTGTTTCTGGCGACGTTCATCCTGCTCAGTTGGGAAAGGAACTGCAGGTGGGAGAAGTAGGGGAGAATTTAAATTAAAAAGGCTTCATGGAAGATTCCAGCAGTGAAAGGTGATCCTAAAGGGTTTCTCCAGTGCGGCTGGCCACCGCCCGTCACCGGTATTCTGCTTTTAAACTACAGTACATCGAAATCTCCAAAATCTATCCACTTTACTTAACTTAGAAAAACTCCATGTCTTCTTCCAGAGGTGGGGGGGTATCAGGCAACAGAGTAAATAACTAGTCACTCTCGCTCCGATTTAAATCTGCCCTTTCAAAGTACGGAGCGAGAGTAACTGAGTAAGTAACAATGCAGAACATAAAGGAGTGAACGCAGTGGCAGCCCTTTCTTTACTGACTGTATTTTTATCTGCCCTTTCCATCAAGAAACGCCGGCAGTGTGTGTGTGTGGGGCACAGCATCACTCGATCACTCGCTAATGACCAGGATTTGGGGCACAAGTAAGTCTGAAAGATGATTGTGTGTGTGTGTGTGTGTGTGTGTGTAACCATGGCAACCACCTCCAAAACTGCAGGCGGAGGAACTATTTTATTACAAATCTTACTTGAAATTAAATTTTCATTAACCTTTTTCTTCTTAAACTTAATTTTTTGACAGTGCCCATTTTCTAAGCGCAATAATACCCTCCAGGGTGGGCGGTATAGTGCTATACCGGACCTTCCAGGGGCTATAAGGCCCTCCGCCTGCGGTGTCGGGCCTCATTACGCCCCTGGGTGGTCCGGTATAGCACAATACTGCCCACCCTGTTGGGTATTATTGCTTACGTGCCATTCTAGAGAGAGGTCCCGCCGCTTAGCCTCAGCAGATATTGACAACTTAAGGAGGCATCTCCAGGAGCAGTTGACTGCAGGCATCATTCAGGAATCCAGAAGCCCATACACTTCACCAATAGTGATAATGAGGAAAAGGAATGGGGCAGTACACATGCGTGTGGACTACCGGACTCTCAACAAGCAGACTATTCCCAACCAATACACAATGCCCAGGATCCAAGATGCTTTGGATTGCTTGAATGGCAGTAAATGGTTCTCTGTATTGGACTTAAGAAGTGGGTTCTATCAAATCCCCATGGCCCCTCAGGACAGAGAAAAAAACACCTTCATATGCCCACTCGGGTTCTATGAGTTCGTGTGAATGTCCTAAGGTATTTCTGGCACCCCTGCTACATTCCAGCACCTTATGGAGAGAGCAGTTGGGGACATGAGTCTGTTAGAGTGCCTGCTGTATCTATTCTAGATGATATTATAGTATTCAGGAAAACTTTGGAAGAGCATGAGACAAGGTTATTAAAACTACTAGACCAACTGGAAGAGTTTGGGCTTAAGCACTGTGGCAGGGTAGTAATTGAGTTTTACTCCTGGTTTGGGCTAGGATGTGGTGTCTTTTGCTTACCCAGTTTGTGAAACTCATTTAATAGGTTATAGTCAGCCAGCCTCCGTTTCCACCACTAAGTGGCAGTTAGATGGTGGTAGCAGTGGCATCTCTGAACTATACAATTGACAACTGCCTGTGTTTCCCTTCTGAATTCTTTCAGGGCTGTTATATAATCTCAACACTTGTGGCTTTATCAGTGGTGGCAGCACTGTTTTAGAGTCACTTGGAGTCTGTTACCAGAGATAAGCAAAAAAAAAAAGAATAATTTTTATTTTAGTATCTTTGATTTTTACGTTTTATTTTACTTTCATTAAGTGTAGTATGATGCTTAACAATTGTAGTTCTTTTTTTTTCATATCCCTTAGTGGGACTGCATTTAGTACAGTTCAATGGCCTATGGTTGATTCTGTCGACTCCTGGCCTATCATCACATAGGGTCATTTTACAGACTCAGAGATTGTTAGCAGATTGAAATGGTCTGTTAACTACTGTTTTCCTTTTTTGATAAATTTGTTTTTAGTTGGGATGCTAGAATTATTCAGGGATGCCTTACTGGGTTTGTGCTGTCAACTAAGTATCTTAAGACAACCCGGATTACACCTAGGGGTAAATGACATATGTTACAGTAATATTTATGTGGCAATTGATAATGCTGATGCTATTATTGTCTGGATCTGTTCATTTAAATCCAGGCCCTATGGTACATGGTCCCTCCTTAAATGATTTTCCTAAGCAAACAATTAATTTTGCCCATCTCAGTATACAGAGTGTATTGGCAAAATGGGATGAATTTGTAGTTTGGACTACACAGTACCAATTTGATGTTATTGCCTTAACAGAGACTTGGCTGGTAACCTTACCTGGTTTTAATCTATTTCTGGTGGATAGAATAGGTCATAGAGGTGGGGGCTGTTTATGTTATGTAAATAAAAATATCACTGCTATTAAGGATGAACTGCTTTCTTCCCACTCTAATTGTGATCACTTGACCTTGACCTTAAAACTCAGTGTATATAAGTGTTTATCTTCAATGGTTTTGTATGTGCCACCAGGTTTACATGAAGAAGGTTTGTACCTGTTGAGAATATACAGGGAATCTCTTCCTCAAAGTCGAGAGGCTATTATATTAGGAGATGTTAACATGAACTGGTGTGGTAAGGAGGTTAATAAATACAGGGCAATAGTTACTGATCTTAGATTAATACACATTATACAAACACCCAGAGACCTAAGGCTCCTCCAGTTTAAATATTCTCACGAAACCTTAAGAAACTAGATATACAAAAGTTTAGGGAGGCTTTGTTTGAATTCTGATTGGTCTTATTTAAATACATTTACTCAGGTGGAGGATGCTCTATTGTCTTTTTGTCATCAGTTTAAATCTATTTGTGATGTCTTTGTTCCTCAGAAGGTTAAGGATCGGGGGGATAGACAACAGCGGGTTAATTCTGATCTCTTGGAGTTGCTCAGGGATAAAGATAAAAAGTGGAAAAGTTATCAAAAATCTGGTGATCCTGCTGGTTTAATATCTTATAAACAGGCCAGGAACAAATGTAAAACTATGATTAGAACTCTTAAGAGGCATTATTTTTTGGAGAAACAAAAACAGCTTGGGATCAGTAACGTGCAAGACACATGGAATTTAATAAATGAGCTTCTTGGTAAACAAAAAACAACTTCTCCATCAAGTCTGAATATTGACTCTGACGTGCTAACTGAGCCTGTTAAAATGGCTGAAGAGTTTAATAGTTACTTCTCAGACTTATCTGCCTATGTTCCCAAAACCAACAATTACCAGCTTTTAGGTCAAGATGGATATAATTCTACCGTGCCTATTTCTTGACCTAAATGTTATTTTAAGGCACTTTCTCCGATTGAAGTATTATATTATTTAACTGGGTGAAGTCCTCGCCCACATGTTGGCAGTGATGGGGTGGACTTCAGGCCCATGAGGATCGCTGCAGATATCCTCAGTTTCCCACTTTCTATAATTTTTAATCTTTCTCTTTGCACTGGCCACTTCCCCAAGTCTTGGAAGCAGGCTACAGGTGTGCCTGTTTTCAAGTCTGGGGATGTGTCCAGTGTAAAAAAAAATACCGTCCTATTTCTCTGCTTCCTCCTTTGTCAAAAATTGTGGAGCGAATTGTGTCTGACTGGATGATTGATTATATTGTGAAGTACAATCTACTTACTCCAGCCCAGCATGGCTTTCGGCCGGAGCATAGTACAATGACAGCCTTGGTCGGGTTCACACAGGCAGTCCACCTGGCCTTAGATCTTGGCCATTTTTCAGTGGCTGCCTTTGTGGACCTGACCAAGGCTTTTGATCTGGTCGACCATGGTATGTTTCTAACAGCGTTATCTAACATGGGTTGGTCTCCTGAGGTCCTAGGATGGACCAGGAGTTATCTTATGGACCACTTCCAGACTACAAAAATAATGACTATTGACTCTTCCCCTGCAGCAGTTTCACTGGGTGTTCCTCATGGTTCAGTTCTGGGGCCTTCACTATTTTCTTTATTTTTGAATACTCTTTTTTTTTTTAAACTTTCTTTATTTATGTATATTTTCTTTTTTTTCCATACCCCATCCCATGGAGACCACACTTACAAACAAAAGTATAAGAGTGACAAATTTTCCAGGTACATAATGGTTCTGAGAGGATACCGTGTCGCATTAATTATACATTCATCATCAATCTGTGTGAGGGTATATTTCTTCCTAATATATACTTTTCTCTCTCCTTTTCAGTATGACATATCTTTAGTTTGCATATTCCTTTTGTCTGCGCTCTGTCATAGTTTAAACTGTAGCCCAAGGACCTCCAGCTTCCCCAAGGGTACAATCAAATCCCTCAGATGTTAAATATTTTAGATTTTAGGAATAAAATTCCAGGGTCCATTTACCATATAAAGCACCCATCTTCTCCAAATCAACTCAAATTTGGTGAGCTTCTTATTAAGTAAGGCTGTGAGTGCCTCTAATCTATATAGTTTGATCATTATGTCATGCCACCCCTGGATGTTAATCTCCTTCTGAGAAAGCCAATTTTTTGTAATTATTTTTTGTGCTGCTAGGCATGCCATTTTTAAGAATTTACCTGTGTTAGGATCCCTGCATCCCCTGGGATAATCCATAAAGAAAAAAAGGGAAGGGGTGAGTTGTAAATTCGGATCAATTATGACTCTGTCAGGTCTGCTGCAGGTCCTTTAGAAAACTTTGGACTTTTGGGCAACTCCAGAATATATGACCCATCGTTGCTGGGGAATATCCTCACTTCCTCCAACACCTTGAAGCTTCCTCCCCTCGATATTTCCCTTGAATCGCAGGGGTCTTAAAAAATCTCACTAACATTTTCCAAGCAAACTCCTTCCAACTGATCGCCGAAGTCCCCCACTGTGTTCTTTGTAGTGCCCATTTCCATTGCTCTTCTTGTATCCTAATACCCAAATCCCTCTCCCAGGACTCTTTGGTACTCTGAATAGTATCTCCTTTCAATTGATAAGAGCTGTGTATATAATTGAAATTATATGCTCCTTGGCAGTTTGCCCTCTATAGCTGATTTTAATATTTTCACAATCTGAGGGGAGGACCTAATCCCGGGGACAACTGTGCCTGCAGCGATCTAATATATGCTCTTATCTGGAAGTATCTGAATCTATCTTTCCATGATATATCATATCTGACAACTAAAGTCTGAAAGTCCAAAATCTCATCCCCTCCAAGAAATGCCATATTAAGTGCAATTTTTCTCTTCCCATTTTTGAAACCCTTGTCCCCTTGACTGGGGTGAAGGATGTCAGGTAGGGCACGACAGCATGAGTACCTCCATCCTTTGGCCTTTGAGTCTAAGAGGATGTTATACCAACTATTTAGGGTGGCTTCCGTGTCACGGGTTTCTCTCCTCCCTAGGTCTCTAGCCTCTTTTGTGAGAGCAGGCCAGGTTGAGATCCTCCAGGCCCCCCTCCCAGCTCTATATCCTTCCATCTAGCCTCATATGTTTGATCCAACCAATACATGACAGTTCTAAGTTGGGCTGCTTGGTGGTATAGTTTCAAATTAGGAAGGGCAAGGCTCCCCCTCCTTCGGGTCTGGAGTACCGAGAGGTGAACTCTTGGCTTCTGCTGGCCCCACAAAAGCAAGAAATTCTCCATGCAATGCCATAAAGAAGGAGTCTGGGACAGTAATGGGTAGTGTTTGGGTTAAATATAAGAATCTGGGAAGCAATACCATTTTAACTGCCTCCACCTCTTTGGACTAAGGGGATGGGGTGGAGCCCATCTCTCAACTCTGACCTAAGCTTGTCTAGGTTGGGTTAAAATTAAGTGCATACAAATGTCCTACCTCAGAACTAAGAAGGACCCCCAAGTACCTAATGTGTATGCGGTCTCATTTAAATGGGAATGACTCCATCAAATTCACTGAGGGTGTATAATGGACCTTCAATACTTCAGTTTTAGTAGTATTTAGCTTATACCCTGCTAATTCACTAAATTCTGTTAGGCAATTCCACAGCGGTCCCATTGAGCGCTCGGGATCTGACAAATAGATGAGTAGGTCATCCATATAGCATAGCTTATGTGTTTCATCCCTTGTCTCCCAACCCCTCACCTCTCTATCCTGGCGTATTCTCTGGACTAGTGGTTCCAAGTAGAGGCGAACAGAAGGGCGAGAGGGACAACCCTGCCTCGTGCCTCTATGCAGCTGGAAGGGATACCTGCCCTTTATTTTAACATAGACCTTAGGTTTTGTATATATGTTTTCAATAGCTTTAATCATTGAGTCCGGAAACCAAATCTAGCAAGGGTCAGACTTAGAACCTCCATTCTACCCGATCAAACGCTTTCTCCGCATCTAAGCTCATCAGCAGGAACGGGAGTCTGACCAGTAGCATGATGCAGTATGTGCAAGGTTCTTTTAATATTATCTTGTGTCTGTCTCCCTAGTATGAACCAGTTTGATCCAACGCTACCAGTTCAGGCATTACTTTTTCCATACGCCTAGCTAGTATGGCTGTATATACTTTATAGTCAATGTTCAGCACCGATATAGGCCTAACGATTTACATTGTGTGATGTCTTTTCCTGGTTTTGGAATACTTGAAATGACAGCAAAATTCCAACTGTCTGGAAGAGGTTCCCCGACTGTATCTCTACATGTCTCCAATAACTGAGAGCTAATCTCTTCTCTGAAAATTTAAAGAATTCTGGGTGTATCCATCTGGACCTGGTGATTTTTTAGATTTAAGTTTCTTGATTGCATTATCTATCTCTGCCAACTCAATGGGCCTTTCCAATACCTCTCACTTCCTGTGTTAAGCTTGGAGGTTAAGCCTCCTTAAATAATCTTGGATCTCTAACTCACTTGGGCTTCTATCTGATGTATATAACGACTGGTAAAACCTGTTAAAACAGTTTAATACCTTTTCGGACCTCTCATCATTTTCCTGAGACAGGATCTCTAATCTGGGTAATAGTATTTTGTGCGGTCTGTTGTCTCAGCCTATGGGCCAAGAGGCGTGTGGCTCTTGGGCCTACCTCGTAGTATTTCTGGCGAACCCGTTGTAGCGCCTGTTCAGTTCTGATGTCTATCAGCTTCTGAATTTTTTGTTTAATTTCTTTTATGTTTGTGTAGACTGTCTCATCACCGGCTGTGTGCTGTCTTTGCAATTCTAGCAATTGTGTTTGCAGCTTCTCCATCTGCTGAGTTTGCTGTCTCTTAAATGCGTGCCCATATTTGATACAATCCCTCTAAAAACTGTTTTATTGTGTCCCAGAATACCTTTTGAGACTTCAGGTGTTTCATTCTCTCTAACTATTTGTTCCAATCTGGATTTAGCCATGTCCGTGAATTCCTTCAAATTCAACATTTAGTTGTTAAATTTCCACAGGGTCTGACCTCTTTTCCTATTCCATTCCATTTCCATCAGGATCATAGAATGGTCCGAGAGTGTAGAAGGGATGTGCCTACAGCTAGTCACTAAGTTTTGGTGTTCTCCCGATATTAAAATATAGTCTATTCGTGTGTATGACCCATGCGGGTAAGAAAAATGTGTGTATTCTCTTCTCCCTGGGTTCTCTCCTCTCCAGGTGTCTACCCAAAAGGCCTTTCTCAGATGGGCCTTTATCTCTTTACTAGTGGGATTCTGCCTAAAATTGCCCTTCCTAGAGGTGTCTATTTGTGTCCAGATTTGATTTAGGTCCCCTCCTATGATTAGCCTTCCCTTCTGCCAAATCCACTATTTTCTGCAGTAGAACCTGGTGACCTCCCTCGTTGTCCCGGTGGAAGATAGAGACACCAGTGTAACATCTCTCCTCAAATTCCCCCACCAGTATCACCAAACGTCCCTCCGGGTCTGCATAGGTGGAAGTCGGCCCGAAACTGGATATTTTTGGGTACCAGGATGGCTACCCCTCTCCTTTTTCCCCTTATATGCCTGCTCTATCTGACTAAAGCCCAGCTTCTGCAGTTTCTGGTGCTCCTCCCTACTTAAATGTGTTTCTTGGAGAAGTACAAAGGAGGGCCTCAGCCTCTTTATGTCTGTCAGAACCTTATACCTCTTAATCGGGTTATTCAAACCATTAACATTCTGAGAAAGTACCCTTAACATAGTTTTATCAATCATTTTGGTATATATATATACTTGCCTTATACTGAAGCCCCCCTGTTGCATCATGACATTTTACCCCCCTCGTCGCTTTCTCAACTAAAAAAAACATTTGTCTCTCCTTAATCTTACACAGGAAAAAGAAAGGTATACATGGCACCTCCATCCCTCAGACAAAATTGTGTGTGTGTCTCAACATGATAAACAATGCCCTTCATTGACCCCGTACAGAGCCTTGAAACAACCCCTTCAGCCACCCCTCCCCAAACTATGTACAAAGTGACCTCCAAGGTAGGGGACAATTTCTTGTGTCCCCTACTGACTGGGAAGCTAATACCGAGTTAGAGGAAGGAGATCAAGACCTATCTCGTTCCTCTTGGACCTTAAAATCAGGTCCTGGCCTGCTGTTTTGGCCTGTCCGCATCAAAAGTTCCTCGCCTCCAAGATTGGTCATGATATTAGCCATCGCCCCACATTCAAGGAGGCTGCCCATATCATCCAGCTCAGAAAAAGAACATCCGGCGGGAGGTCTAATCATGAATCCTCGAAGAGGCACCCCTTTCACCCACCAGCTTCATAAAACAGATGCATTACTTTGAGTGAAGCAAATCCTTTGTTTCCCATATCCTCTCCCCATGTTTGCTCTGCAACTGGCCACTCGCCTGACAAACTGTGAGAGGAAAAAAAAAAAAACCACCAGCCCCCACCCTCCCTTTATTTTACCTCGTTGCCTCCTCCTTCCCCTTCTTTTAAAAGAAGAAGAAAAAAAGAAAATCACATAACAGAAGAATTATGTCCATATAGAGTCCCAGTAGAATGAAATAAAAAGGCCTACGACTTAGTGGGCTACTAGTCCTGATTTCCAAGTGTCCCAAAAGTTTATATCGTAGTAGATTGTCTAAAGTGTCCCAAGACCTTAATATTCCTTCATATGTGGATCTGGCTGATAGTCCCATCTAAGAAAAGGCTAATGTTCGTTATACAGTACCCCCCCATATGGGGGTGGAGGTTCATGATTTCCTGTTCTTCACCCCACCTCCTGCCGTCCTCCATTCTCTTCTCTCTCCTCCGGTTGTTTCTCTGTGCTCCTCGTGTGTGTTAAATTTAGAAGCAGCCTTTTAATCTCATTCATAGTGTGCGATGATGAATCTCTCCCAGTGGTCTATTGTCCTTCTTTGTAGATAATTTCCACTGAGCCTGGTATGAGGCCTGAGTGTCCTTTTGGTTTCTCATCAGTTGCACTTCATGCCCCTTATTTTCCATTGCTTGATATGCTTCCTCCAATGTTTGATACAGTTCAGTACCCGACTCCCAGAACACCCTGAGGCGGGAGGGGTAGGGGGTCTGAAAACGAACTCCCAACTGTCTCAATTTCCGTAATATTGACGCATAGGCCAGTCTCTGTTGTTGTATGGAGGGTGGGTAATCCTGATCAAAAAATAACCTTGCCCCTTTATATTCCACTGTATGTTGTCTCCATGCCATTCTCAAAATATGCTCCTTGTCCCTGTAACTGGAGAATTTTGCAATAATAGATCTAGGCCTCGCCTTCTCCGAGGTGGGCTTAGGCACTAAGGCCCTGTGTGCTCTCTCCAATTCTGAAATTAAAGGCTTGTGGCAGATCTAATACATTTCTCAGCATTTCTTCTATAAACTCACACATGTTTCCGGATTCAGTTTTTTCTGGTAAGCCATATATTCTTAAATTGTCTCTTCGCAATCTGGCTTCGAGGTCTAAACATTTGGATCTGAAAAATTCCTGTTGTTGAATAATTTTCTCGATTGCACTCGATAGGCCCACCAAATCGTCCTCTGCTGTGGATACTCTCTCCTCGATGGTTGCTATGCGATTCTCCAGTTTGAGTAGGTCAT
Source organism: Neoceratodus forsteri (assembly GCA_016271365.2). Taxonomy (NCBI): domain Eukaryota; kingdom Metazoa; phylum Chordata; order Ceratodontiformes; family Ceratodontidae; genus Neoceratodus; species Neoceratodus forsteri. The sequence continues at coordinate 525,664,674 of JADMNL010000023.1, forward strand.
TATGTATTTGCTCCAACCCTCGTTTAGTGTCCGATCTTGATTGTTTAATTTCTCCGAGTAATATTTCAAATCTGGAACGAGAAAGAGCTTCTAGCTCTGATTCAGTGTCTGCTCCCGCTGTACTCGCGGGTGAAGCCCTCTCGCTAATCGTCGAACTCGCAGGACTCATGTGCGGCAGATCGCAAGGCGATTTCTCATTTTAGCTATGCATTCTTCCTGCTTTGCCTCCACTGTGTGTTTTGTGCATATTTCACCAAAAAAAATGCTGTTTGGGTCTGTGTGGAGTCGTTTCTTGCTGGGAGGCGAGAGGAGCTCTTGGTTGAAGCTGCCATGCTTTCGATGACGTCACCGGAAGTCTATTTTTGAATACTCTTTGTTTAGTTTGTGTTAATACCCAAATTTTTCTTTGTGCTGATGATGCGATGAGCCTCATGAGCAGCTGTAATTTTGAAGATATTAGTAGTCATCTTGCATGTGACTTTGATTCAATTCAGAACTGGTTTATTGGTCAAAAATTGGTCATAAATGGGAAAAATACCAAAACTATGTTTTTTTTAAGTCCAAGATGGAAACTGGTTTCCTCCCCTAAGCTAATGCTTTGGACTTTGGGGGAAGACTGTATTGAACAAGTCACTAGTTTTAAATATCTGGGGCTTAATCTGGATGAATGCTTAACTTATGAGTCTCATATTGATTTTGTTGTTAAACAGGTTCATCAAAGGCGTGGGGCCTTATACAGAATTAATCAATTGTTGGCTCCTTCTACCCATTTAAAATTGTCCCAGTGTTTCTTATTACCTATTGTTGATTATGGTTTACTTTTTATGTTGGCTGGCGCTTGTGCGCCAGCCAACATATTGCATTAGTAGCAGATTTGGAGGTGCGGTAACTGTGCGCGAAGGCAGGGCACGCATCAGTAGGTGCGTCCCTCATTCCCCAATAAGGCAGCATGCAGGTGCCACATCAGCAACACGTAATGTGGCAAGCACATCTAAGGAAAGATCCACTGCAATGAGAGCCAAGCTCATCACGCAGTGGCACCTACTGACGTGCCTTTCCTGGTGAAGCATTCTAGTAAACATGGTGGCAGTGACTGCCACCACCCCCCTGCCACAATGCTGACTTCAGGGGTGCCCAATCCCCCTGTTGGCATGCTCTTACCCAGTTCATGTGCCAATGGGGGAGCCCACTCCCCATCGGCATAATGCCACCCCATTTGTTGTGTGCTGGTGGGGTGCCCAATCCTGGCTCTAGCCCCCTTCAGTATGTGCCGATGGGGTGCCCAATCCCCATCCGGCTGGCCCCCAAACACTCGTGTGGAAGGCTTGGAGCCCACCGCGAGTGTGCCACCCCTGTGAAAAAAACATTCATGATGTTTTTTTTTTAACCTGCAAAGAAGAAAATGGTCCTCAAGGGTTTGTCCTGCTCCCTCCCCAACCCGAGCCCACCCTCTGCGCACTCTGTCTCCCCATACACCCCTCACCAAATACTTACCTCCAGAGTCTGGCACTACGATCTTCGGTGGACCGGGAACATGTCTGCTCTCTTCAAAGCCGACCGCAAACTGAAGAAATGCCGGTAAGCTGTATAATGGCATAAATAGGGTTTTTCAACTTTGTTGCATATTTCAAGCATTTTGGGGAATTATTGCACCAAATTTTCAACATGGGGTTATTGGGGCCCCTCCTCATAAATTCAGTCACTGTCATGGCGTTATTTGGTCCCAAAAGGTGATTTCGCGGTCACTTTGCAGAATCACCTTTTGGGACTGATTAATGAAATGACAGTGCCACTGTTCATGAGGTGGGCTCTCAAAAAGCCTATGTTGCAAATTTGGTGAAAAAAATCCAAAAAATGACTGTTTGACGAGCGTGCGTTGCTCAGTTTCCACGCACGCTCGTAACTTCTTAAATTTGTAATATTTTCACTCCAGATTTTCAACACTGGCATTTTTCCACACCTCCTTATTTATTTGGTTTTTGTTTACCTGGTAGGTACCAAAGCCAAGACATGACTATTTTCAGGTACAACCCGGGAGATTACAATAGGTAGGGGTGGAACAGGGAAAAATACATTGTGGGTATAGGAGAAAAACAACAAAACCAGATAATACAGAGCAAATCAAGATGTCACCAATACATGAGATTTAACAAGATATGACAGAGTTCAATAAACAGTCACCGAATACAGGGAAAACAATCATATGTTACAGACAGCCATTGGGTTTAGAGCAGCTGAAACAAACAGAAATGAGACATGAATGCCTAAGTAAGCCAACTGAAAAAGGCAGAATTGGTTGAGATCAGTTTGAAGCAGTGGGGAGGTGGGACAAGAGCAGAGAGCAGGTTCATGGGGGTTTGCAACAGGCACAGGAGACCTGGCCGAAGAGGAGGGAGCGATAGCTGTTTTTAAACTGGGCATGGTTGGGGGCAAGGCAAACATCAAGGGACAGGGAGTTCCAGAGTTTAGCGGCAGAGTGAGAGAAAGCTAAAGTACCTTTGTTGGATTTGTGCCTAGGTATTTGTAGCAGAGATTTATCAGATGAACGGAGGTCGTGGGAGGAGGGCAGTGGAGTAAGCAGGGAGGCCAGTGAGACAGGGCTGCCTGTTCTAATGATATTGTCCATCAGGGAGCCAAGGGCAAGAGTTTGAGTGAGAGAAGGGGGTAACCAATTTAGGTCAGCATAGAGCTGACAATGGTGTGTTGACCACGGAGAGGCCGAAGCATATCTGCATATGCTTATGAACAGTGCAGATGTCATTTTACATATCCTGGCCGAAATGTGTTTTTGCACTTCCAGCGTAGAATAGCGCGGTCGCTGTGCGAAATCAGCTTTTGGGACAGTTTGAGAAAATGACAATGTCACTGTTCATGAGCAGAGGTCCTAAAATGTGTATGTTGAAAATTTGGTGATGAAAGTCCATAAAATGACTGTGTTACAAGCATGCGTTGTGCAGTTTCCACGCACCCTTGTAACTTCACATATTTGCAATATTAACATGCCAGATATTCAACAATGGCATTTTTTCACACCTCCTTATGAACAGTACAACTGTCATTAAAATGCCTATGTTGAAAATGTGTCTCTTCAGGGTGGTGGTGAGATTGGCTTCAGTTCAATACTTCACTGCCATTCCTATTATGCATCTCTAACTCCTGCACTACCAATGCCAATGCCAGTGAGACAACATTCGGCATTGACAAATGCTTGTTTATTACTCTATTAATCAAAGACTTCTAAATAAAGGTAGGGTACTTACTAATCAGATTGCAAAATTTACTTCTCAGCTGCCAAAATTAACACACCATTGTAATCTTTATAGTAAATTAGGATGGTTACAATTAGATCAGAAATTTCAATATCAAGTAGGGATTATGGTAAAAAAGATTGCCCTTGACAGAACACCGATTTGTTTCCATACATACCGTTAGTATCAGCTCAGGTACACACTAGATCTTCATGTAATCTTAGGTTTTCTGTGCCAACTATGAAAACAGCATTAGGTCAGAAGTCTTTGTTATATAGAGTTCCGTCTGCCTATAATGTTCTTCTGATTAATGTGAAAAATCCATATTTGTCACTAGCAGTTTTTAAGTTGAAACTGAAGATATGGCTGGTTACCAAAAGTAAATGTGAGTGTAATAATGTGTGATGTATTTTTCTTGTATTGCTTTGTACAAAAGAAATGGGTATTTATTATAAATGTTTGTGTAATGTATTTTGTGCAATGTTTTATATACTGACTGTACATTGACATTTGTATGTTCTTATTCTTTTTGTATCTGGCTGCCCATGTAAATGGGTCTTTGGCCCATGGACATTTTTTTCAGATTTTAAATAAACAAACAAACAAACAAAGCTTTCTAACAAGAAGTGCTAGTTCTTCCAAACCTCCGTCAAGTATGTTGAGCACATAATGTCAGTGCAAGGTATCCAGACTGACCCCAGTAAAGGCAAAGCATTCACCACTTGGCCCAGGCTCCAAAATTTAAAAGAGATACAGCATCTGTTGGGTTTCTGTGGATATTACAGGAGATTTGTCAAAGATTATAGCCGAGTAGTAAGACCTCTTTTGAACTTGTTGCAAGGCTATCCTCCTGTCAATAAAAGTAAGAGAACCAAAAGCCCAGGGGTCACCACTGAGCAAAAACAGTATTTCAAACCATCTGAATCCTTTGGCCCAAGGTGGACTGAAGACTGTGAAAGAACCTTTAAAGAAATCATTTGCTGTCTAACCCATGCACCAGTCCTGGGATATGCAGATCGCCAAAAACCTTACATGTTGCACACAGACACCAGTTTCAGTGGTCAAGGAACAGTTCTTTACAAAAACTATCCAGAGGACCTGTGCCCCATCACCTCTGCCAGCCACAACTTGAACAATGCAGAAAAATGTACCCGGTGCACAAGCAGGAGTTTCTTGTTTTAAAATGAGCCATTGTTGATCAGTTCCACAAATACCTATATGGGGCGAAGATCACCGTAAGAACTGATAATAATCCACTAGCATATATACAAACCACATACAAATTCATCACAGTGGAGCATAGGTGGCTGTCAGCCTTGTCCACCTGTGACTACTGTGTTTAATACCACCCTGGTCTCAATCATATAGATGCTGACACTTTGTCCCGGCACCCCATGGCACTTTCTGCTGACAGCTCAGCCTGGGTGACAATCTCAGAACAGACTGTAAAAGCTTTATGTAAAATGTTTGATACTGAAGAACCCCCAGTCTCAGAAACTGCCCCATCTGGCAGACAGCCTTGGTGCCCCTGGAAATTGTCCTCCCAAAGCCTACTGTCATCTGACCAACCAGGACTGGAGGTCACTACCCCAGTAAACCAGTCAAGATTTAATGAGAGAGCAAAACTTGGATCTGACCATTGATGATATATTCAGAGTTTTACAGAAGGAGGGTGAAGCTACCCGAGTAACAACCAGAAACCCCAATGCCAAGCTGCTGTTAAGAGAGTGGTCCAAACTTAAACTAAAAGATAACTTCTTGCATCGAGAGGTACAGGACCAACAAGGAGCTCCTCATGTGCAATTGATGCTACCCGCTAAATTCAAAATAACTGTCCTCAAAGCTCTGCACAATGACATGGGCCACCTGGGCAATGAACACACATTGGACTTGGCTCACTGTAGGTTTTACTGGCCTAAAATGGGGCGGGATGTGGAGCAGTATTGTAAAAGTTGCAGCAGGTGCGTCCAAGAAAAGCTCTCCCACAGAAAGCTGTGCCCCTTATGAATATCACGACAAATGCCCCCATGGAGCTTGTCTGTATCGACTTCCTGAGTTTTGAACCTGACTCTAAAAACATCTCCAACATTCTAGTAGTCATAAACCACTTCACCAGACATGAACAAGTCTATTCAAAGAAGGATCAAAAAGCTTCTACAGTAGCCAAGGTGTTAGTGGAGAAGTTTTTCGTCCACCACCGGGCACCACAGAGGATCCATTCCGACCAGGGTCGCAATTTGAAAGTCGGCTCATCAAAGAGATGTTGTCTTTGTGGGGAGTGCATAAATGAAGGACTACACCCTTTCACCCTCAGGGTGACCCCCAACCTAAAAGGTTTAACAGGACGCTGCTAGATATGTTGGGCACCCTGGAGCTGAAAGAGAAGAATAGTTGGAGTCAGCAAGTTAACACCTTGGTACATGCATACAACTCCACCAGAAATGACGCTACTGGATTCTCCCACTACAGCTTAATGTTCGGGAGGGAAGCCCAGCTCCCAGTCGACCTGTGCTTCGGGGTATCAGCTGATGGCAGCAAAGATAGCAACTACCTTCAATATATTCAAAAACTCAAAAAGCAGTTAAGTAATGCCTACAGATTAGCTACTGAAGTGGCAGCTAAGAGGAATCAATAATACAAAATAAGGTCTGAAGGGGAATCCAGTGGGTATAAGACTATCCACCAAAATCATTTGTTGCCAGTCGGAAACAAGGTGATCGGCACAGTGTAGGACAAGCCAGACCCTCCCAAGTCTCCAGTAACCCAAGCTGCTGCCCACAGTCAACAAACTAAATAAAGCACATCTCAATCCAAAACTGTCCCTGCCAACCCAGAGAAGGTGACACAGAATGATAACTCGGATGCTAATTGGGACCTTCAAGTACTTGAAAGGGATAAATAAGGAGAGTCTCTTTAAGCTGAGTGGCAACCATAACACGAGTGGACACAGTCTTAAGCTGGAGGGTGGGAGGTTTAAGAGGGAGGTCAGGAAGCACTTCTTCACAGAGAGGGTGGTGGACATTTGGAATGTACTGCCAGAAGAGGTCATCTCATTGAAGACAGTGGGCAGCTTTAAGAGATGCTGGGATAGGCATAGGGGGAAGGTAAAGATCATGGGTAGGGAGATTGGGAGGAGTGGGAAGGGAGGGCAGGGACATTAGCACAAGCTGTGGACCCTGCAATATAAGCAGACTTGATAGACCAAATGGCCTTCTGCTGGCTTCTTTGTATTTCCGTATGAATCGGAGGACGAAGTCTGCTTCTACACTATTTACATTTACCTGACTCCTGAGCTGGCCAGGTTATTTCAAGGGGCACCAGAGGCACCAGAGACTGACAAATGCATCAGAAACTATGTCACATGCTCCCACTGCAGAACTGCTGGTGCCCGGTCAACATGCAGATATGTCAGTGGACTCTGAGCAAGGAACTGAGACTGCATCTTTAGAGGAGGGGCCTACATCTGAAGAGGTAATAGTATCAGACAGTGGTGAGCCTTTTGAAATTGGTCCAACTGAGCTTTCTGAGCAGACCACCAGAAGGGAAACTGTCCTATCTAGGCCTCTTGAGAGGACCACATCGAACCTGAACTCTAGTCCAACTGAGCCTTCTGAGTGGCCAAAGAACAATTCCCCTGAAAAAAGTGGCAGTAAAGAATCTGTAACTGAGTATTTTGTGGCAGAGAAATCAAAAATAACTAAAGAAACAGAGGAAATAGACACTAATCCAACACCAGAGGAGAGCGGGGTGCCCACTTTGCCTCCAGATGCATTACTGCTGGATAATGAACAGGGGGCAGCTAACCGTGATGCCAAGGAAGAAGAGCAAGCACCCTTCAGACACTTGGACAGAACTGTTAAACTTCTGCTCAAGCTTACTTAAGAATCTCCAGGGGCTCCCACTGACCTGCCAATGTACGTATTCCACAAAGGTGTTTATGTCACACCAAAGTCACTCCCTAGGATTTTCATGTGCCCTGTTAATGCCAAACCACTCAGGCCAAGAACAAAGGTTGCTAAATGCATAAAGAAAGGGTGAAAGCCTGTACTTGTGGTAAAAAGGGGAAGGTTAAAAGTATGTACTTAATGTGCATGTGTTGTCTTAAACACTGACTGAAGGTAAACGTAAATGATACATGTGTTTATTGGTACACCAACTCATATGATGACAGCTGTCAAAGGTTTAAAGCAAAAAAAAAACTGCCAGTACTGATTATTGTATATGGTTATTGTCTAATCTAAACATACCTAATTAATGGTTGCGATAGATAGGAAGCATTTGTTAGTTAGAAATGTAAATGATATACCACAATGTTAAGGTTTACTGTTAATATTTTTTAGGTCACTGCTAATGGACTTGGCGTGGACACCAAGCATTTAAGGCACAGGGGAGTGTAACCCCCCCCCACAGGTGGGGTTTACCTTGCTGCTCCGGGAGCCAGTCCTTGCTCCTGCTCATCACGGTGCCCTCCTCTGTCAGTTCAGATCCTGTGGGTCCCTTAAGTCTCTGTCCAGCCACCTGTGTAGTTTGCTTAAGTTATTGGGGCCGGAGGAACAAAGTCGCGGGACCGCCACTGCACTGTGCAGTTTAAATGTGCCAGCTCGGTCCGCACATGTGCAGCAGTGCATCTTTGTTTTTGGGCCACCGTAGCAGTCAGTAAATCACCTCTCCAGTGCTCTTGACCCCCAAAGAAAGTTGGTCGGGGGTCGGACAAAGGGAGGAAGGGTATGAGAAGCCTTAATAGTGTTTATTTTGAGAGTGCCAATGAGCACTGTAAAGTGGAGGTCAATTTGAATACTCATGGGGACTGCATGCATATTAATGAGCCTGAGTGCCGCTCCTGGAGGGACAGTGTTTTAGAGCTGACAGCCGAATAAACTGTTTAAGAATATAATTCTGCAGTTGCTTTACAATAGGTAGAGGCTGCTACAAAATAATGTGGACACTGTGTTTAAAAACTGTGCACTTTGGCTGCAAGAACACTATAAAGTAGAGACTGCCATATAAATTGTGAGATTATGTTGGCAGCCATCTTTGATACTTAATCCCCAGTGCCAGCCAGTTACTAGATTAGGCACCCAAAGACTGGTACAATGCCTTTTGGCAGAGGTGTGAACTTGATTTTAGGCATCAAGAACTGATGACCAATCAGTAATTGAACCAGGGTAATGTTTATTAATATTTGTGAAGGACAACAGGATTCAATCAATCAGAGACTGGGATTTGTTGTGTGAAACCTTAGGAACCTTTGCAGTTTAGGCAGTCTGGCTTGCACTCTGATTGAGTCAACAGGGCTCATTCAGTGCTGGAAAAGGGTTTTGGTAATTGGCCTAGAGTGGCTGTGAACACCTAAGGAGCTTCAAGGAAAGTGTTTCTTCTGTGTTTGGAGAACCATTGGTTTCAGTGCTCCTGCAACAGTGTGAGGAACCCTGTGCTTTGGGAAAAGGGTTTTTGGAACTGTGTCTGCCAGGTCCTAAATTGGTAACTTGGTCTGAAGCTGAAGAAAAATAGCGGAAAAGGTTTGCAGGTGTCCAGTGCTCAGGAACCTGCCTGTAATGCTGAAATCCGGCTGTGGAAAGGTGGAATGTCACTCCATAGACTGTATGCTGCTAGCCCATAGCCACTGGCAAGGCAGAAGTCAGAGGACTGATTGCTGCACACCTGAGCTGTTAATCCCTGATCAGACAAAAGACAGAAACTGCAACCTGCACAGCTACAACTTGGAGCCAGGTAAGGGAACTGCTAACCCTTATCAACTGGGGCAGACTGGGCTGCAGAGAGCCACAGGCAAGATAACAAGTGTAACGCTGCCAGACCCTGCTACTTCAATCAGTTTTCCTGTTGTCCATTTGTTCTGCTGCCCCACAGTGCTATTGATCTTCTCCCTCAAGCCCACAGAGCTGAACCCGAGAGCCTGTGTCCACGGAACCGTGAGTAACCCAGGGCTTGCCCCAGCAAAGGGGACTGAAATAAAGCTCTGCCTACAAGACAGCTGGTGAGACCCCATCTGGAGTACTGCATGCAGTTCTGGAGACCCAATCTCTGCAAAGACATAGACAGGGTGGAGGCAGTCCAGAGGAGGGCAACTAAAATGGTGCAGAGTCTGTACCAGAAGACATATGAAGAGAGACTTAAGGAGCTTAATATGTATAGCTTCAAGGAAAGGAGGGAGAGGGGGGACATGATAGAAACTTTCAAGTGCCTCAAGGGAATCAATAAAGTCCAAGAGGGTAGCATCTTTCAGAAAAAGAGATGTGCAAGAACAAGAGGGCACAATTTGAAGATAGATGGGGAACAGCTCGGAGGTAATGTAAGGAAGTATTTTTCATGGAAAGGGTTGTGGATGCATGGAACAGCCTTTCTGAGGAGGTTGTGGAGTCAAAAACAGTGGTGGAATTCAAGAATGCATATGACAGTCATAAGGCAATTCTAGGGGTTGGGGGTAGGAAGAAGTAGGCTGTTAGTTAACTAGGATCTGCAGCTTATCCATTAGGTAGGGAAATGGGCAGACTGGGTGGGCCAAGTGGTCCTTATCTACTATCAAATTCTATGTTTCTAAGAACCAAGTTTAGAGTTACCCCTCTTAAAGTGTTTTGCAAGGGCCCCAACGCCGGCCAGCCCGCAGCACTGTACAGGCCTGCACCATTTCAGGATAATCTGATAGATTGTAGGAGGCACTGGTACCAGTGGGGGAGGGAGTGAATGTGTTACTGGGGTGGGCATGGGCACTGTTGTGTAAACGGTTTTCTTCTATCTGCTAATTGCTACAAATTTTCTGCTTCCCATTCCTCTGCCCCTTAAATAAAAGCTTTAAGGTTGTTACTGTTAAAGGTGGTCATGAACATATTATTAGTTACCGCCTTTAATTATATGTGTTGTACAATATTGCAAGATTAAGTGGCTCTCTAAGTGTAGGGTGACTGGATGGGGAGATGGATAGGTACAGCATCCCAGGGGGTTGTTCTGCTTGAACACCTGGCGAACTATTATTTCATTCTGGGTGGAGGCCCCGTGCTGTTTTATTTCTGTCTTTAGAAAGAACCCCCAATTCCCATTGAAACAGAACTCAGACTCCTTAACCTGTATAGTAGTCATCAGGCAGGGGTAGTAGCCCACTGGCCCACAGTGCCTGGATTACATGTAACATCCACGGTGACCCAGTTACAGAGTCTAAGTATAATGAACAGTGTTTGGACCTGGAGAGCAGATTTCATAAAAGAGGTTACAGTGCCAAAGTAATTGACTCTGCAAGGGAGTTTGCTGAATTTCAAAAAAGGGATGAACTTCTATACATAGATAATTAGGACAAAGTGCTGGAATACAGCCACCTATAATAACAATGTGACCTCTGTGGCACATTGACTAGGTTCATACCCCTCCCTGGTGACAGTACAGGGCACACGGGGTTGAGGGGTTTGAGTTTGTTCTTTCTCCTGTGTTTGGAGAGTTTGTCCCTAAACAGATAATAAGTAGGGCAGTGCCTCCACCCAGAGAGAAATAGTGGGCCAGATGTTGTGTGCAGTACCAGCCTCTGGGATGCAGTTCCTACCCACCTCCCTATACTGGACTGGGCCACACCCTGGAGACCACAAGAGCTATTACTTTCACCAATAAACACTTCAGTTAGAGCATACAAACTGAGAGCACACACAGGAATGGAATCCAAATGATTAGCAGTGCTTTTATTTAGGAACACAGGCCTGGCAGCTGAAAAAAGAAGAGAAATTAAACAGTTGCAAGTCACCATAAACACTTCCACCATAAATCAGTGCACCATTAGCCTTTCTGTAAATGTGGGTCACAGTATCCTCTAAAACCCCACGCAGTTTCAAGAGGTACCTGCCCAAGCAAGGAGCCCACTGAGAGGAACTAAATTACACAGGTTGCAATAAACCCTTTGACTGCCCATAAATTCATGGTAAACCCATAGATTCAAGTATGAACCATTACATTCGACTCTGGGTACCCAGGAGTTAGACCAAAAGTCCCAGTGCAGACCTGCTAAGTATACTGCCAGGGTGCTGGTGATGCACTTGAGAGAAGTTAGCACACTTGCAATTTAACCCCTCAAAAGGCCACAGTGTGCTAGTACAATTCTGAAACATAAAATTCCAAATAAGAAAGCTTGAAACCCCAAAACTGTAATCCAAAGTTGAAGTGATACAAAGGCCCAGCCAGCACTGCCAGCACTCACGTGACCCACAGATGCCACAATTCAAATGAGGCAGCGAACAGCACATGGCAACAGGTTGAGCCTCAATCAGGAGCTTCAGACTTTCAAATATGCTGCAGCAGCACAGCCCTTTCTGGCTCACACCCGTCTGGATACAGTCCTTCTGGCTCAACTCTCAGGATGCAGGAGCACTACCTAGTGGCTTCCTGGTTCCCAAGGAGCCCAGACCCCAGGAGTGATCCCATGGTACAACTGCACATTGGATCGAGAGTACACCCATACTCAGCCATGTGCCCTGCGGGACTCTGTGCCCCGATCCGCCCTACGGGGTAAAGGGTAGCAGTTCCCTTACCTGGTTCCTAAATGTGCTGGGCAAGACACAGGTCTCTGTCTTGGTATAGCCCAGCAGCTTTGGAATGTAGTAGTGGCCCACTGGCTCACACTTTCAGAAATTCCTCCCCCACACAAGCTGGTCTGAAACAGTCTCTGGATAGGATGAACCTTGGGAAAAGTTCACAAGAGATTTTTTGCTGATTGAACCCTGGAGAGGGCTAGCAGGACATTCGGCCTGGCTGGGCCTCTCTCTTTCTCTCACAGCAGCAGGTCTGAACATTTCTCAGAGCTCTTCTCTCTGCCCTCCATCTCCTCGATCGCCTAGCAACCCCTTTCCCCTGCATTCAGTGTCTCAGATAGGCAGTCCATTTGTTAGGGTTCTATGGCACCATTCCCCACAATCCTCTGGACTGCCCAGCTGCTGAGCTCCCTGACCTCTGATTGGCTGGCAGCAAAGTCAGGGGGTTGGTAAGATGGTGGCTGTAATTCAGTAAAACAGTGCTGCATTTCAAAGTTCATGAAATAGGGCAACTGCTCTGCTTTTTATTTAACTACCCCCACGGTTTGTTAGGCACACCTGTACCAAGTTATTCGGTGGTGGCATGAAGTGGGAAAAATCTTTGCGCTCCAAGTTGGAAGCTCCATTATCTGTTCACCCGTAATGCCAGGGAAAGTCCCCCATGAGGCTTGCAGCCACTCTGTTCTTAAAGGCACAGGGGCGCCAGAGCTGCAAAGTCCATTCTCCTTTCCTGTCTCCCTCTCCTAGTGTCTCCACGCCCCCTCATGCCCACTGGTGTCTCTGTGGCTGGAGCACACTACAGAAGATGCAGGATGTGACACTGATGTGGCTTTTGCATTTGTGCTGAGTGGGCACTTTCAGCAGGCAGGCAGGCACTTTCAGGGCCAACACAACATCCAAGCTGGGTTCAGCTTGCATGTTTGAGCAGGTAGCTACTCAAACGTGTGAACACTGACTGTGTGGCAATCCTCTTAGCGGTTCTTCTGGTCTCCTCTCACAGTTACAGTCCCATGGCTGGAAAGAGCAAGGAGGCAACAGGCAGGGTTCTGGGTCTGGCAAAACGGTGTTCAGGTAAGCCCCTCCCATGGAGAGGGTTACAATATCAGGTTTGTCACTTCCTTTATAGCTTGTTCAGGTAGGGTCCAGGATATCATTAATAACAGCTGGGAAATGTTACAAGCAGATTAAGGGCTCAGGGATGTGGACAACCTAAAGTAATATACACCACAGTGTTCAACCAGCGAGTCATTCCCAGAGGCTACTAGCAGAAGCACCAATGGGTTCTTAACCTTGTGGCAGATGCAAAACACATATAGTCATCCTGTGAACAAGAGAGTTTCTAAATCCATGAACTGGGCAAAATATGAAATCTGGACCCTTAGTAACATGTGATACAAAATGTGTAATTTATGCAGCGGTGTGTAAATGTAGTTGCTCCTCTATTGGCAAAACAGTTCATAACTTTAGAATCAAGGTGGGAAAGCATCAGAGAGTGATTAGATATAAAAACAAGGTGTATGTCACTGCATTTCACTGTTTGCTTGGGGACCAACATTCTTTCTAGTTTATTGGCTTAGAAAATGTAGCACTTGATTTGAGGGGAAGGGGACTTCAATAAAAAAGCTTTAAAACAGGAACGTTTCTGGATTTTCAATACAGGGGCCAGGGAATGGTCAAGATTAAATAAAGACATCAAAATAGGTCCATTTATAATACATATAGTTTCTGAGTGCAATATGATTGTTTCATGCTTCATAAAATGTAAATACAAAAATATGCATACATTTTGTAGGTGCCTTTTGAATAATGTATCTTTTTAGACATTTTACCTTTTAATCCATAGTACTGGGGCGTGGCCTAGTGGAGGAGCAAGATGGCAGCATAACCTGCGAGCTCCGATACTATCCGTCGCATTTCTTCACCATCCTGAGTTGAACCAGAGCAGTCTCCCACAATTTGTAGCAACTAACCTTTCCAGATGCCATCGGTGGCCAGATGTGCAAAGAAACAGGCCAAACTGCCCTTCAAAGTGCCTTGGAGCCCAGACACCACTAGGGGCCCATCGCACTCTACTTCAGGAGGTGCTCCTGCCAAGGGGAGCCGAATCACTAACTCTCTCTAGCAGATCCACCAGCTGCGCTAGCCTTCGGCTTGGACCCAACAAATATCCCTATAATGGCCGAGGGATACCAAGCCCTAGAATGCTTGATGAAAGAACTTAAATACGACCTCGGGATGAGAATGGAGACCAGCTTTGAAAATGTCACCGCCCAGCTCCAACACCTTTAACAAACTGTGAATACCATCTTGGGGATGGTAGATGTTCATGAAACTAGGCTGGGAGAACTGGAGGCCAGAGTGGGAATATGAGAAGACCTTTCCCAGTGCTCAAATACAGACCTGCAGAAAGCCTTAAGAGAGATAGAGCTGCTTAAACAAAATATAGTCGATCATGAAAATAGGGAGTGACGTTGTAATGTGAGGATAGTGGGACTGCTGGAGGGCCATGATTGCCCCGCTTACATCCAGAAATGGCTGGAAGAGTCTTTGCAGATTCCCCAGAAGGCGACCCTTGAGATATAACGTGCACACAGATCGTCTGGAACCAGGCCACCACCAGAACAGAGGCCCAGGCACATTATTGTTAAATTTCTGCAGTATATGGACTGCCAGAGTATCTTAGAGCATGTGAGGAGAAAGGGGTGAATCATAGTGCAGCAATCGCAGGTGGCAATTGCAAAATCAGCACAGAGCTGTTGTGGAGGCAAAGAAAAAGCTGCATGACTTGGATTGTCCATTTTCCTTGGTGTTGGTGATCAGGCCTCAGGGAGATTACCAAAAAATCTTTCACTAGACCCAAGGCGGCAATGGAGTTCGTGGCAGAGATAGAAAGGAATCGAAGGCAGCAGCAAAACATCTGACCTGTGGCTTGGACTCTTGGGGTCCTATTTTCTAGAGGTACTGTCTCTTAGGCTCCGGGCTTGGTGGGGAAGTGGGTAGGGGGTGCGGTACCCTCTGAACCGCAATACCCGAGGGGGTGGCCTATAAGGGCTGGTTCGGGAGGAGTTCCCCTCCCCGCTGTCACCCACACTGAATCACCGCAGAGTCCCCTTTTGGGGAGAGGACCTTGTGGCTGTTGAAAGGGGAACTTGGCATCGGGTGTATTAATGGCTGAGCAGAGGCCAGAAAAAAACTCCCTGCAACTGGAACTTAGGGTGATCAAGGCCACGCACATTTTTATAGACCCCAGTCTAAACTGAACAGGGAACATTTACTCATCATGCTTGGGGTCATTACAAGTTTCACAGTGTGGTAATCTACAGGACTGAGTTATTTTTACTTTGTGTGGAGAGACTGTTCACTATTCAAAGTGTTATTCACTATTCAGAGGGTTATTAACTAATTGTTAGCACTTGTTTGTTGGATGGTAGTGGGGGGGGCGGGGACCCACGATGGAGGCTGGCTAGACCTGGGGCCTCCCTTGGTTAAAAATAACGTGGGAGACTGAGCAATGATGCCTAATCTGTTGTACACATAGTACAAGGGGGCAGCTC
Organism: Neoceratodus forsteri; assembly: GCA_016271365.2. Taxonomy (NCBI): domain Eukaryota; kingdom Metazoa; phylum Chordata; order Ceratodontiformes; family Ceratodontidae; genus Neoceratodus; species Neoceratodus forsteri. The sequence goes on from JADMNL010000023.1 coordinate 525,680,001, forward strand.
CCTCGCTTGTTCAGTGTGGGGGCAGGTGCCCTCTGGGGGTCTCGGGAGGTGGACCAGAAAAGATCACGTTGATACTAGATTTTATGGTGGTGGGTTCGGCTCCCCCTGGGGGGGACATTCCACCCCTTTTCTGCCTGGGGGATATATGATGGCATATGGATGCAGAATGAAGTTCTTTGGGTGCAATAATGGGTCATATAGGCGGGAAGTTCGCTCGATCCACGAAAAGTAGAGGAAGATTATGTTTAATGGTTTAGGGCAAGGGAGGAGGGTACTGGGTTTCTTGTTACTTATTGTTCTTTTACTTCAAAAATGGGGGCTGAGGGAGGGGTCTGTTATGGGCAGGGTGCTCACTCTTTAAATATAGCTTACATAGTGAGGAACAAGTGTTTGTGTGAGGTGGAGGTCAACTTGTTTATTGTTTTGGTAATTGGGGAAAGGGGAGACCGGGGCAGGGGGCGATGGGTCTGTTTCAAGTTAAAGGTTTTTAGGTTTGTTAAAATTGATAAAAAAATGTTTAGAGCTTATATATTAATGTGCTGGATTGGTTCTTGTCATAGGTTGAGGAAGCACTGTAATTTTCTTTGTCAAATCCCATGGATAAGCTGACTTTCTTATCATGGAATGTCAATGATCTTAGAACTGTTATTAAGAGGAAGAGAGTCTGGACTTGGATTAAGAAACTGGGGGGGCATTGTCTTCCTGCAGGAGATACACTCCACGGGGGAGGAGGCCTTGAAACTGGTGGCTTCCTGGGGAGGTACCATTTTATCGGTCCCATTTACTTCAAAAGCTCACGGGGTGGGGATCTGGATCCAACCGGGACTCCCTCACAGGGTCCGCTCAGTCCAGTCGGACCCCCAGGGCCACTATGTAATTGTGGAGGTGGAATGTGGAGGAAGCAAATATACCTTGGTCTCGGTGTATGGCACAAAGTTTGACTCTCCTGATTTCTTCACACACCTGGGAGTTTTTTTGGCTCCGTAGCCAGACAACTTGATTTTGAGAGGTGATTTTAATACATATTGGGATCCTCGTTTGGATGATTTGGGTAATAGGACTGGGCCACCTCCCAGAAGTGTTGCCGCACTGTGGAATATGATAGAAGGCAGTACCTTAGTGGAGGCATGGAGACTCCACAACCCCCACACAAGACAGTACTCCTTTTTTTCATGTGCCCACAACATCTACACAAGGTTAAACCTTCTGTTTTTACCCTCAGCTTTGGTAGTGCAAATAGAAGATGCCAGATACAGTTCTATAATTACTTCAGACCATGCCCCTTTGAGAGTTTTGTTGTCCCTCCCAGAAGATGTTCCCCCGAGGTCCAGTTGGAGAATGGACCCTGCCCTTTGACTAGACGAGAAGTACGCAGAACAGTTCAAAAGGAGCATTAGAGAATTCCTAGACCATAACAACCTAGAAGACACAAGCATTAATAATACCTGGGATGCCTTAAAGGCGTTCATCAGAGGAGAGACAATCTCCTACTCTGTCTATATTAGGAAAAAACTCTCTCTGTCTCTCTCTCTCTCTCTCTCTGTCTCTCTTGAGGTAAAGAGAGGAGGCAACCCTGGAGGATCAAATACAAAAGCTAGAGGGAGAATTAATGGTGGTGGTGTGTCCCCAGAAACTGCGGGAACTTAAAACCTTGAAAGGCAAGTTAAATCAATAGACGAATCGTGCTACAGAGAGGAACCTTCTGCTTACTAAATCAGGGACTTACTTTGATGGAGATAAGGCAGGAAAGTGGTTGGTGGGGACGGTAAAAGGGAAAAAAGCTGAGAGGACCATCCTTAGGATGGATGGGGGCAGGGGAGAAATTACATATGCTCAGCAAGAGATTAACAACATATTTAAAGAATTCTACTCTAATTTGTATACTTCAGGGTTCCCTGGAGGGGCAAACCCAGATGATTTCCTCTGGAACATCGAGCTTCCTTTCACTGGAGGGAGGGAGAGGCAAGAACTAGACCCCCCCATTTCACTGGAGGAATTATGGCTGGCAGTCTGGAAGGGGAAGGGAAGGGAAGGGTGTAAAGCACTGGGTCCTGATGGTATCCCATCGGAGTTTTACAAATTGTTGTGAGAGGAGGTGGGACCCTTAATGTTACAAATGTTATTGAAGGCCCTGGAGTCTGGGTCATTGCCACCTTCTCTATACCTGGCCACTATCTTTTTTCTCCCCAGACCTGGTGTAACCCCCGTTACCTGGGGTTACTAGAATCCCAGTAAGACCTAGTGGTAGGCAGGGAAGGCAGCTTGTGAAACTCCAGTTAAATGGATTTCACACTGTCTCACTCCATTCTCAGTCTCAGCTGAGACTGAGGGATGACATCATTTTAGAACTGTCGCAGCTGCATAAGCCACACTGAAATGTTGCAGTTGGAGGTTAGAGTAGAACGCTGGGGAATTTGAAGTGAGTTCAGTAGAGTCTGTGGCAGAGTGAAAGAGGTGGTCTCCTGTAGGCAGGCCCTCAGAGCTCTAAGCTCTGTCAAAGAGCTATTTTTTGGTATAGGTGTGTGTTCTCACCTGAAGAGTAACACAAGAAGAGCACATTGAAGTGGTAGAGACCGCTTTCAGTGGTTCAGGGCCCCATCCCTGCGGGGATGGGGGGAAGGAATCAGCCTGCTTCCAGGGGCAACCACCCTGCTCCGGCTAGGTAGAAAATAAGCTGCCTGATTTAAGTTCGTGCTGAAGCACCAGAAGTTCTGGACGAGATTTCCTTTGAGGAGAAAATGCCTGTGGGGCACCTGCAACCAAGGGGTGAGTTCGCTCTGCTAAAGGGCCATGTGTTTTCACCTGAAACAAAATGAAACTAAAGTGACTGTTACTGTGGTGTCAGGAAAAGACAGCCAAGTACAGTTTGGAAAATGTGGGGACTGGACTGCTTAACTCTGTAGGGGGTCTAGAGTAATGGACACAGCCACTTATTTAACTATGTTCAAGTTCAGCACAAATGGGATGTAAAGACAGTAGACTGAATGTGAATACATTTAAAAAGAATCTACACAGCAAAGTGTTTTAAAGGATGAGGTGTTACAGTCCAGAGAAATGGCTGGGTATGAATTATGGGAGCAAGAGGTGGGAGACCCCCCATCAGTAGTAACCAAATTCACCTCTACGGGTTTGCTCTGGGGCACCTGTTGCTTTCTCTCAGGTATTTGGCCAGTGCCTGAGAAAAGTACCCAGACGTGGGATTGATGAGGAAGATTCCCTGATGGAGCAGAAGTGCTCATAGGTGGTTTAGGGAGCCACCCGTAAATGTTTCCATGCTATATGGAAAGTGTCCAAGTGGCTGGCAAGAGAGCTGAGCCAGGGAAAACCCAGAGCAGAGTACAAGTGCGGGCTGTGTGCCCAGTGTGTTTCAGAGGCTGAGGGCTAAAGTGAATGAAGATGTGTTCTGGTCTTCATAAATCTGCATTACCAGGAGTGTAGCCCCATGGGGTCCATCTATGCTTTGTTTATTCTGTTGGATGTGAATAAAAGCCACATTTTATAATCCCACTTCTAGTATTGGACATTACAGTTATTGCTTCCTTTGGCCGGAGTTACTTGGGTGCCCCTGTTGCAGAGTAGCCAAACCTAGCCAATGTGCCGAGTGACATATTCCTCCCCGAACCCAGCCCACCTGGTATTGCTGTCAAGATGGAAACGGCATACCTGGGTGGGGGTTACAATGGGAAAAACCCGGTTAAATGCGATTTGTGCAGACCCATATCCCTGTTAAATTCTGACTATAAAATATTAGTGAAGGTGTTAGCATCAAGGTTAGAGGGAACTCTTCCCAATCTAATGATCCCAGATCAGGGAGCAGGTGGGGAGGAGGACTCCTAGTCCTTGATGCTGAAAAAGCATTTGACCAGGTGGAGTGGCCGTTCATGCATGTAGTGTTACAGAAGTATGGCTTTGAAGAAAAAGTGAGAAACTGGATACAGTTACTCTCTGAAGGACCACAAACCCAAATCTTAACTAATAACACACTGTCCGCCCCCTTTTGCCTCTCATGAGGCAAAAGACAGGGGTGTCCCCCCTCTCCCCTCTCCTATATGTACTCACCATAGAGGCTTTGGCAGAGACAGTTAGATCCCATGTTGCAATTAGGGGTTTTGAGATGCAGGGGAGAGATCATGTCATTTCTCTCTTTGCAGATGACATCCTTCTATTTTTAGGAGACCCGGAAACATCCCTGCCAGCCCTGTCCCAAATATTCAAAGTATATGGCCCTTTATCCAGACATAAAATCAAGTGGGATAAATGTGAATGGATGTCCATGGGTGGGGGGGGGGACAAACAACCAATTTGAATATCACCCTTCATCATAAATCCATCCCACAAAATCAAATACTTGGGGGTCCTTATATGGTCAAATCTCTCCTTGATGGAGGACATTAACCTGCGCCCCACCTCCCCATGATTGGCACGGTCTGGGAGAGCTGCTACAACTGGAAAGCCCTTCCTCTGACCCTCCTGGGCAGAGTTGACCTCATCAAGATGTGTATCCTGCTGCAGTTCTTGTATCTTTTTCAAACCATTCCCACAGACATTCCTAATAAATACATAAAGGCATCGGAAGAAGCTATCACTCAGCTGCTTTGGCAGGGCAAAAGACCAAAAATAAAAAAGACAATCCTATGGAAGCCTGTGCGTCAAGATGGCCTGGGCCTTCCCTGTGTCAAGTATTATTACTTGGCATCCCAGCTAGCACATGTACAGGACCTCTTGAGGGAGGAGAGGAATGCCCTGCATGGGCGGAGATGGAGTCTCAGCCCCCCATCCCCTTATATTATAGGACCCTGGTGAGTTCATTGATGAAGGACCCCTTGGAAAGGCCTCGTCATCCATGCACGAGGGTGCTCTGGAAGGCATGGAAACTGGCACACACTATCTTGAACCATGGGCTGAGTATATCCCTGGACACCCCCCTGGTGTCTCTGTGGCATGGGACATGAGACCGTGTATGGGAGCCCTGGAGAATCTTGGAGGGTTGGTGGCAAAGGGGTCTATACCTTACTCACCTGGTCATGGAGGATGGAAAGACATTGGATTTCCCAGAGGTAAAGCACATGTACGGGATAGGGACTTTCCAATATTCTATTATTTGGGGTTTAAGAGAAGAATAGAAGCTAGGATGGAAGAGGGAGGAACCGGGAGGTAAGGTCGCTCCCCACTCGAGGAACTTTATGTAGGCAGATATTCTGATCCCTCTTTTAGGCCCTTAAGAGGCTGTTACAGGCTCTTGGTGGGAGCTATCCCAGATCAACTTGAGAAGGTGAAACATAACTGGGAGGCAGACATATTTCCAGATTCTTTGATGGGAGGGTTAAACTGCTTAGTAAATAACAGACTGAGGGCAGTGCAATACAATGTCTTCAAGAGAGCATACTTCATCCCAGTCCTAGCATGCAAGATTGATCCAAGTGTATCTGACCTCTGCCCGAAGTGTAAAGTGCCTGTGGGAACATTTATGCACATGGTATGGGAATGTCATAGGATCCAGTTGTTTGGAAGGGGGTTCTAGACCTGCTGGTGCCTATATTGGGCAGGGCTCTGAGAATGGACCCAGAAGAAGTGTTACTGGGCTTAGCTATGGGGGGAGGAGAAGACATAGGGAACTATAAACTCTGGCACTTGGGCGTGGTGATAGGCCTACGCCCACTAGCCATATACTGGAGGCTGCCGGCGGTCCCATCTGTTGCTGCCTGGATTCAAGACTTATTAGAGTGTTTGAGTTGGAAAAGACCCAATACAAAGTCAGGAACCAGGTTGATAAGTATCTGGAACTTTGGGGCCCAGTTGAGGAGGCCATTCAGTCAGCCCAGTTCCCAGCATTCTGAAGTCTGACAAAATCCATGATTAGGAGCCCTATGTGGTAATAGCCCTGGACCTTTCGGGTAGCCTCAGGGAATGTTAACTACGTGTGTTAACTCTGGGTAAGATCTTAGCCCATGCCTTGGCGGCCAGTTCATTATCCAAATAATAGGTTTTTAAGTCTCCTAGTCTCCTGGATGAACAGATGGGTGGTAAACCTTGCTTCCTCAATGAACCTGATTTCCTCAATGAACCTGTTTTTTTTCAGTCTTTGAACCTGATTTACTAGTCAATGAACCTGTTTCCTTCCAGTTTTAAATCTGGTATTTCAGCTTCTGATGGTTGTTTGAAGTGAGATTATAAATGAACTGCATAACCTGTACTGAACTTTGTAATGATTTCAATACTCCTGCATTCAGCAGGGAAGTGTAACAAGCTCTATTTGCAAAATAAAGTTTACAAAAAAAAACATAGCATTGTTCAGACAGATATTGTGTATTGTATTGTTTGCACTGTTTTCACTTTCTGTCTGTCTTCAGCCTTCATACTGGTCTAAGAGCAAATGTGCAACTGCCCTTTAAGTCTGTTTGTACAAACTGTGTAAGTAAGTAAAGTTTATTTATATAAGCCACCCTTCCTGAGCTCAGGGCGCCTTTACAATACTTCATACAATTATAATATATTTAAATGTAATACCTGGTGTGATCAGTATCTTAAAATGTGTGCAGGGTGACATGCAAAACGTTGGGATGGAGGTTCACATCTTGTGTCTTTATTTTTAGCAATCAACTTGTGCTCTGAATAAAAAGACATTCCTTTATATCTAGTTAGGAAATGGTTAATTTTGCACACAGTGCTTAACAGCAGAGGGTAAGCTGACTGTGTTCACTAGAGTACCCCTGCATTCCTCAGTGCCAGCTTACTTCCACTTGTTTATTAATCAGCAGACTAGCATAAATATTAATATACCAATGTATCAACTAGGAGACTGGCATAAATACTAGTACACTGATATATCAATCAGCAGACTGGTATCAATATTTGTACATTCAAAACGAACAGCAGACTGGTGTAAGTAACAGTACACTAATGCAATGATCTTGATAGTGCACTACTATATCTACCAACAGACTTAAATAAATAATAGTGCACTGACGTGTTAATCAGCAAACTGGAATACATACTAGTGCACTGATGTATCATACATACATACATACATACATAATAGTATTGGTAGATGTAGACCTACAAGGCCCACCTAGTCAGCCCTGTATCGACCTTTACTGACCCCTTTCCCCCCTCAGACCTTGCCCGTGCTCCCTTCCCCATGCGTGCTTGAAACCCAAGAACATCTCTGCCACAACTACCGCTTCCAGCAGGTCATTCCAAGCATCTACCACCCTCTCCAGCAGGCTGGTGTATATACTAGTACACTGATGTATCAAGCAGCAGACTGGCAAGTACTGTTACACTGATGTATCAACCAGCAGACTGGTATAAATGTTAGTACACAGATATATCTAGCAGAAGATTGTTATAAATACTAGTACACCGATATATCAATCAGCAGATTGGCATAAATACTAGTACACTGATATATCAATCAGCAGACTGGCATAAATACTAGCACACTGATGCATCGACCAACAGACTGGTATAAATATTAGTAAACTGATATATCAATCAGCAGACTAGCATAAATACTAGTACACTGATGTATCAATCAGCAGACTGGCATAAATATTAGCACACGGATGTATCAATACACAGACTGGTATAAATATTAGTACACTGATATATCAATGTAACCCCCCTACAAATGGGGCTTCCCGAAAAGTCTTCCTTGATCTTGCCTAAATGCTCACTGCCAGGCTGCTGGTGTTCCATTTAGCAGTTTAAATGTACTGCCAGAGAGTGCTTGTATAGCCTCTGTGTACTGTCTTTTTAAGAGCTTCCTGGATTGCAGTCATAATGGGCAAAATGAGCAGGAAGGAGGGGTGGAAGAACAATGGGGAATAATAAAAACTGCCATCACAGAGGTAACAAGCCTTTGTGTGAAGCAAATAAACAAAACGAAATGATGTAAGAAACCACTATGGTTCTCAAAGGAAGTGGCAGTGAAGGTTCAAGAGAAAAAGAAAGCATTCAGGAAGTACAAGGAATCACAGAAGGAGCAGGACAGAGAACTGTATCAGTTAAAGCAAAGGAAGCTGGGAAGGCAGTCAGAACAGCAAAGGCCCTAACCAAGGAAAGATAGCCAACTCAGTTAAGAAGGATAAACCTTTTATAGGTACATCAGGGGCGAAGGAAGACCAAGGGAGGTTAGTGAGACTTAAGAAAGAAGGAGGAGGTGGGCAGAGGGTGACTGTGAAAAGGCAGAGATACTAAACAAATATTTTTGCTCAGTATTTACAAAGGAAGTGGGCGAGGTACCTAAAACAAACAGTAGAAACACTCTGGATACAGAAGTTGATACCAGCCTATTTACAGAAGAAAGGGTTCTGAAAGAACTCTTAAAACTGAAGGTGGACAAAGCAATGGAGCCTGATGGGATTCATCCCAGAATTCTAAAAGAACTAAGGGTAGAACTAGTGACACCACTGACTACCCTCTTTAACAAATCATGGGAGGATGGGGTGGTACCTGAGGACTGGAGAAGGGCAGATGTGATTCCCCTTCACAAAAGTGGGAGCAAGGCAGAAGCAGGAAACTACAGACCTGTTAGTTTAACCTCAGTGGTAGGGAAAATGATGGAATCACTTCTGAAGGAAAGAATTGTTGAGTATCTAGAGGCCAGAGGGGCTCAGGACCCAAGGCAGCATGGATTCACAGCGGAAGGTCATGCCAGACAAATCTGATAGATTTCTTTGACTGGGTGACCAAAGTAGTAGATCAGGGATGGGCTGTGGACATGGCCTACCTAGACTTTAACAAGGCATTTGACACAGTCCCACACAAAGATTAATATACAAGTTAGCCAGCCTGGGAGTGGGTCCCAAGATGACAGCCTGGGTAAAGAATTGGTTGGAGAATAGGACACAGAGTAATAGTAAATGGAGTCCACTCTGAAGAAAGGGGGTTACTAGGGGTACCATGAGGGTTCAGATTAGGACCGGTCCTCTTCAATGTCTTTATAAGCGACATTGCAGAGGGACTGGAAGGAAAAGTATGTCTCTTTGCAGATGACACAAAGATCTGCAACAGAGTTGATGCACAAGGTGGGGTGGAAAGGATGAGAAGGGACTTGGCAAGGTTAGAGGAATGGTCAAATGTATGGCAGCTTAGATTCAATGCTAAGAAGTGCAAGGTAATGCACCTGGGAAACAAAAACCCAGGGGAAGAGTACACAATGGGGGGTGAGATACTAACAACAAAAAATGGAAAGGGACCGGGGTAGTCATATCAGATGACCTAAAGGTGGGCAAGCAATGTGAGAGGGCAGCAAGGAGGGCTGGGGGCTACTGGGATGCATAGGAGAGGCATCACCAGTAGAAAACAGGAAGTTATTATCCTCTGTACAGACAGTTGGTGAGACCCCATCTGGAGTACTGAGTGCAGTTCTGGAGACCCAATCTCTGCAAAGACATAGACAGGATGGAGGCTGTCCAGAGGGAGGCAACTAAAATGGTGCAGGGTCTGGAAGACATATGAAGGGGCTTAAGGAGCTGAATATGTATAGCCTCGAGGAAGGGGGACATGACAGAAACTTTCAAGTACCTCAAGGGAATCAACAAAGTCCAAGAGGTAGCATCTTTCAAAAGAGGTGTGCAAGAACAAGGGGCACAATTTGAAGATAGAAGGGGGTGGCTCAGAGGTAATTTAAGGAAGTATTTTTTCACAGAGAGGTTGTGGATGCATGGAGCGCCTTCGGAGGAGGTTGTGGAGTCAAAAACAGTGGTGGAATTCAAGCATGCATGGGACAGTCATAAGGCAATTCTAGGGGGTGGGGGTAGGAAGAAGTAGACTGCTGGTTAACTAGGATCTGTAGCTTATCCATTAGGTAGGGAAATAGGCAGACTGGGTGGGCCAAGCAGTCCTTATCTGCCGTCAAAATCTATGTTTCTATAATTAATCTGAGAGGGAGCTCTGTTAGAAGGTGTACTTGATTGCTGATTATTTGTTAGAGTAGTAATAATATTGCAGTTTGTTCTAACCTGCCTTCTTTGCAGCATGGACAGTTCTGTGTGCTTCCATCATCTTGGTCCTGGACTGACAGAATGGGCCAATCAGTACATTTGGGACTCTAAAATGGAGCCTGCCTACAGGGGCTTGGTGGGGCCAAAACTTGTAGGAATTGTAGTTTTGGGCTTCTGGCACTTAAAATAACCTGGAGGGGGAGCCCTTGTTGTGACTGACAGACAGATCAGCCAACCGAACCTTTTGGATCTTGGGGGAAAGTCCTACGCTGCTTGCAGTTTCAGTTAGATCTGAGTTGGGAAGTGAAGAAGTAACAGCTCGAGATAGTTCAAGCAGCAATCCATGATTCGCACGGGAGAACTGTGGAAAGACCTGTGTTTGGCCTGCATGCCTGCCTGCTGTTCCTGAGAGGGAATTTGTGCTTTTTTTTCCAGACTGAATCCGAATTTGGAGAGCGAATTAAGCCACTGAATTGTGACCAGGCTTTAACCTGAAGAAGACCGAAGATTTGCTGAATGCGATCGGCCTGTCAGGACTTCTAGCTACCTCTGAACTCCCCGATTGTGCAGAGACTATATAATTGTGACCAGAGAGCCATTTGCCTGGTACAGTGGAATTTCCTTACATGTGAATGTGCTGTGTGCTTATAGTGGGTTGTGATTTGGTTCCCCACTGTGCTTCTGAACTGTGTTTTGCATGCTGGAGGCTGTATCCAGCTCCCCAGACTGAATCCGTATCCATTTCCGTTTGCCTTGGCCCTGCTACACTGGCCCAGCCAGAATATCTGCTATGCAGAGAAAGTCATCGACGAGAGACCGGCCTGGGGCTCAGCCCCCTGCTCAACGCCTTGAACAGGAACGATGCCTCGGTGATTTGTGTTGTCCCTGCTTGTCCAGGCACTCCAGCTCAACAGCCTGCAGTCTCGATTTCATCCTGCCTGTGTCCAGTATTGGGTATCGTGAGTAAACATCAGGGTAGCTCCCTGCAACAACAGCTAAATCTAAAAGTGTTGTCATCTGATTGTCTTGTTGCCTTTTCTTTCACGGACTGAGCCCTCTGGCTCCAGATTACAAATAGTGTGTGTTGTGCATGTTGCTTTCTTCCATCACAGGGCCCCAACCAGTTGCAATATTCATGGCTAGCCCACCGTTTTTCTACCTGGGTACCCAGAGTGTATGACTGTGTTGGGACTCTGAACTGCATGCATAACTGTCTGATTAATATAGCTTTTAGGCAAACCAACCTGATTACACCCCTTCCCTTGTTCAAGTCCCCTGAATAAATCAGATTTAACTTTGTTTGCATTTAACCTGACTGTGGTTCCAGTTTGTGCCAAAAGTATTGTACTGTTGCTATTTGCTGTGCTTAACCTTGTTTTACAGGGGGTCCCCAGGGTCAAGCTAGGGGAGCCAGCCCTGGAGGTAAGTGCAAACAGTGAGGGTAATTGCCTGGTGAATAAGGGTCATTGTGAAAGTAATTACTGTATATTGTTCAGGCCACTAGAAGGGAAAGAGGGGGATTAGTGTCCCGGAGGGCTGTGCCCAGGTTAGCTTGACCACTAACAACCCTGACCTCCGGGTTGAGGCACCCGTTTCATTACCCTGGCCCCTTAACCTGCTACTAGCTAAGCAGGCAGGAGTAGCAGCCCTTGGGATAGCGCCATCTAGGGGTTAAATCAATCAGCAGACTGGCATAAATACTAGTACACCAGTATATCAATCAGCAGACTGGCATAAAAGTACACTGACGTAGATTCAAATGAAACAAGCATTTGTCAATGCCGAATGTTGATTGCATTGGTCTGTTGAGCTCGATCAGTGGCCCTCTGTCACTGGCTCAGTCTGTTTGTCCCAGTGCTGCAGGCTGCTCTTTTGTAGTGGGCTGCTGCCTGCTTTGGCACTTTGTTCTGCTGAGGAAGAAATACGCAGCTGTCCCGACAGAGCTCCATTGAGGTGGCTCACTCCCCCTCTCTGACTTGCTCATTCTGTTTCTCCTGGCTGCAGGCTGCCCTTTTGTACTGGGCTCCTGCCTGTGTTGGTGGCTTTTTCTACCCACAAAGAAAAATCCACAGCTGTCCCGACAGAGCTCCGTTGAGGTCGCTCACTCCACCTGTCTCACTCACTCATTCTGGTTCTCCTGGTGCTGCAGGCTGCCCTTCTGTACTGGGCTCCTGCCTCTGTTGGCACCTTTTTCTGCCCACAAAGAAATCTGCAGCAGCCCGACAAAGCTCTGTTGAGCTTGCTCACTCCCCTTCTATCACTCGCTCATTCTGTTCTGCTGGTGCTGCAGGCTGCCCTTTTCTACTGGGCTCCTGCCTGCGTTGCTGCCTTCTTATGCCCACAAAGAAATTTGCAGGAGTTACAATACAGCTCTGTTGAGCTCACTCACTCGCTCATTCTGGTTTTCCTGCCACTGCAGGCTGTCCTTTTGTACTGGGCCCGTGCATGCATTGCTGCCTTTTTCTGCCCACAAACAAATCTGCAGCAGTCCCAACAAAGCCCCGTTGAGCTCACTGACTCCCCCTCTCTGACTCGCTTGTTCTGTGTCTCCTGGTCCTGCAGGCTGCCCTTTTGTATGGGGCTCCTGCCTGCATTGGCAGCTTTTTCTGCCTACAAAGAAATCTGCAGCAGTCCTGACAGCACTTCGGTGAGTTCGCTCACTGTCTCTCCCTCACTTGCTCTCTCGTTCTGTTTCACCCAGTGCTGCAGGCTGCCCTTTTGTACTGGACTCTTGTGTTGGGGCCTTTGTCTGTCCACAAACAAATCCGCAGCAGTCCTGACAGGGCTCAGCTGAGCTCGGTCACTCCCCCCTCTCACTCAGTCAATCTTAATCTGTCCCAAACACTGATTTCCCAGAGTGACCATGCTATTGTCTGGCAGGAGTGCAAAAACATATTGTAGCCAGGATGTGAAAAATGACAGCTGTAGTGTTCATAAGGAGTTGTGGGAAAATGCCACTGTTGAAAATGTGGCGTGACAGTATTACAAATTTGCGAAGTTACAAGGGTGTGTGGAAACAGTTCAACGCATGCTTGTAACACAGTCATGTTATGGAGTTTCGTCACCAAATTTTCAACATAGGGAATTTAGGACCTCTGCCCATGAACAGTGCCACTGTCATTTTCGTAATCTGTCCCGAACACTGACTTCCCACAGTGACCACGTTATTCTGCTCCGGAAATGTGAAAACATATTTCGGTCAGGATGTGAAAAATGACAGCTGTACTGCTTATAAGGAGGTGTGAAAAATTGGCACTGTTGAAAATCTGGTGTGGCAATATTACAAATCTGCGAAGTTACAAGGGTGTGTGGAAAGTGTGCAACGCACACTTGTAACACAATCAGTTGATGGGCTATCATCACCAAATTTTCAACATAGGCATTTTAGGACCTCTGCTCATGAACAGTATCATTGTCATTTTCTTAATCTGTCCCAGACAGTGATTTCCCACAGCAACCGATCTATTCTGCGCCGGAAGTGCGAAAACACATTTCGGCCAGGATGGAAAAAATAACAGCTGCACTGTCCATAAGTAGGTGTGGGAAAATGGCAATGTTAAAAATCTGGAGTGAAAATATTATAAATTAGTGAAGTCTGGCGTGCATGCCAACTGGCCTGCGCTCATCTTCAATCATTTATGGAATTATCATTACCAAATTTTCAACATAGGCATTTTAGGACACCTCTACTCATGAACATTGTCACGGTCATTTTCTTAATCTGTCCTGAACACTGATTTCCCACAGTGACCGTGCCATTCTGCGCCGGAACTGCGAAAACACATTTCGGCCAGGATATGAACAATGACAGCTCTACTGCTCACAAGGAGGTGTGACAAAATGCCAATGTTGAAAATCTGGTGTGAAAATATTGTAAATTCGCGAAGTTACGAGCTTACGTAGCAACTGCGCAACGCACGCTCATAAAACAGTCACTTTTTGGATTTTTTCCACCAAATTTGCAACATAGGCTTTTTGAGAGCCCACCTCATGAACACTGCACTGTCGTTTCGTTAATCAGCCCCGAAGGGTGATTCCACACAGTGACAGCGAAACCTCCTCGGGCAGATTAACGCCATGACAGTTCAAGAATTCATGAGGAGGGTCCCAAAACCCATGTTGAAAATTTAGTGAAAAATTCCCAAAAATGCCGAGATATGCACTAAAGTTGAAAAAACCCTGTTTATTACATTATACAGCTTAACAGCATTTCCTCAGTTCGCGGTCAGCTTTGAAGACTGCAGAGCGTGTTCCCGTCCAGCGAAGATCGTCCGTCAAGCTGCAGAGGTAAGTATGGGGTATGGGGGGGTGTGCGGAGGCAGGGTGCACAGTGGCTGGGTGCAGTTGTGGGGGGGGGCAGGGAGACTACGAACTACGAGGGACCGTTTCCTTTTTTACAGGTTGAAACAGAAATAAGACATAGGGGGACCGTTTTCCAATTTAACAGGTGCTTAGGCATGTTGGGGTGGACTCCCAGCATACCACCTGTGTGGGTGGGTTAGCTGATGGGGGATTGGGCACCCCCGCTGGCAAACAAGGCAAGGGGGAGGGGAACTGCAGTAGCCAAGAGGATTGTGCACCCCTCGGCTACAGCAATGGGGGTATCATTATGCCAGAAGTTGGGCACCCGTTGGCAGGCAAAAGGGGATAATCATTATGCCTATGGGGATTGGGCACCTCGTCGGCAGGAACAATGGGGTTACAGAATGTCGGCGGGGAGTGGCTCCCGTTGTAAAGTAAACACGGTGGGGAGGGGTTATATTGTTTGTGAACACGCGGCAACCCGCGCCATGTTCTAAACAATGTCGAGGTTTCACATCCCACCCTGCAATGACGGGTCCTTCCCTCATTGCAGCGGATGGCTGACGCTGCAATGACGAGGCAGCCCCTGATTGCAGCAGCTGATGTTTTAGAAGGTTGTGGCACGCTGGCTGAACTAGTGTCAGCAGCAGCGTGCCACAGCATTGGGGGACAGGGGACAAGTCTTTGCAGGCTGTGGGTGCATTGGGCACAACAGTGCCACGCCTCCACAACCTGTTTGTGGGAAAGCTGGCGCCATATGTTTCTTGCGCATGCGTGCAATCAACATAAAAAAGGAGCACCAGGACAAAGTGGTGGTGCAGATAATCAGGATCATGGAATTTAAAACAAAACACACAACTTTATATCAATATTCTTGATCTGTGCATGCTGGAGGTGCTATACACTTTTGTTACATAAATAAATGGAGTATATTTATTCATAAGCAGTCTTGTGGCTTTGTGGTGGGTGCAGTTGTGTGTTTTGTTTTATAGTGCACTGAAGTATCGACCAGCAGACTGATATAAATATTAGTACACTGATATATCAATCAGCAGACTGGCATACATACTAGTACACTGATGTATCGACCAGCAGACTGGTATAAATATTAGTAAACTGATATATCAATCAGCAGACTGGCATAAATACTAGTACTCTGATGTATTGACCAGCAGACTGGTATACATATTAGTAAACTGATATATCAATCAGCAGACTGGTATAAATAATAGTACACTGATGTATCGACCAGCAGACTGGTATAAATACTAGTACACTGACGTATCGATCAGCAGACTGGTATAAATATTAGTACACTGGTATATCAATCAGCAGACTGGTATAAGTACTGTTACACTGATGTGTCGGCCAGCAGACTGGTATAAATATTAGTACCATAATGCATCAATAAGCATACTGGTACAAATGCAGGTACTGTACTAGTGCACTAATGTGTAGTCTGAGAAGACCAGTACATATATTAGTACAGTGATATAGGGCATTTCACTGGCTGAACAAACTACCTGGAACCCTGGTAGGACTCCCCAGAATTGCACATTTCAAGAAGGCACTGAGAAAAAAACTCACTACTAGTTCCAAATGCTCCTGTTACAACAATTATGTCACCTAATATACTGTTCTCATTAATTCATTATGAAGGTCACACGGTGCCATGCAGATACCCAGGACTTTCATTCCTTGTTGTTGACTAGGTTCCTTGGTGCCAGTTACTCGCCCATGATAGTACCTATATATTCATATTGTCTGCGCTGACTATGCTCCACTGGAGCTGCAGGTTTGCTTTGTCTATAGTTTAATTCTGTGTTAATCACTTTTATTGTCCTTGATGTGGAACCTTTGTAAATGAGCACTTTTGCGAATGACTAAATACATAAATAAATAAATGTATCGATTAGCAGAATAGTATAAATACTAGAGGGCTGATGAACAGATCAAGAATATTGGTATAAATCCTAGTACACTGATTTAACAGTCAGCAGACCAGTGTAACAGTACACTGATGTATCCTCTAGTGGAATACTATAATTACTAAAGCACTGATGTAGAGAACAAGAACAATGGTATAAAAATTAGAATATTGATGTATTTACTAACAGATTGGTATAAATACTTATAAACTGATGTATCACTAGCAGAATGGCATACATAACTGAATACAGATGTATTATCTAGCAGACCTGTCTGAATACTTCTGTCCTGATGTACTGATCAGCAAAACAGTATAAATAACTTATATTTTCCCATCTATCATATCCCTTAGATACAACAAGTCCTTACTTGTCCTGAAAACTTACACCAACATAGGGGATCAGGCCTTTCCTGTTACCTGTCCCAGGTTATGGAATTCTCTTCAGTCCCCTGTTTGTAGCTCCCATACTCCCATACTCACTCTCAGTTTAGATCTCCTTGGGACTACCTAAATCCTAACTTGAGTTGTACTTGCACTTGATTTACATAGAAACATAGACGACGATGGCAGAAAAAGATAGATGGTCATCTAGTCTGCTCATATTACCGTATCATACCCTGGGGCCTACTGTCTCTGTGGAGTCTACGCTTACCATATTTCCCCTTTTGTTGGCCGTGTTTCTGCCTCCATTGTCCTGCTGGGTAACTAACATGCCCTTAGCTCTATCCCAGCTGTGTTTGAAGCCATTTATGGTTCAGGCACCTACCATCTCTGTCAGTAGACCATTCCATAGATCAATCATTTTTATGTTTGCTTGCACGCATGTGCAAGAAACATAGTGCCACCATATGAGTTTTCGTAGGTGTGCCACCCCTGCTTCCAATGCCCTGCTCCTTTTTGCAGGCGCCGCCGCATTGCACCAATAAATGCTGTCTATGACAGCAGTTCAGATGCAGTGGCGTACAATTCAAAGTAAAAGACTGTTACAATCAGCGGTGGTAATGTGTATGCAAACTGCTTACACGTCAGCACTTCATCTGAAATGCTATCATAGACAGCTCCATTTTTTTCTTGTGATCCCGGTTGACTCCAGTGCCCCCCCCAACAAACACCTAAGTATCATGCTGGGAGCCCACCCCAGCGTGCTCATGTGCTCCCCACCCCCACACTGTATGGCCGACAGGGTGCCCAGTCCCCCATTGGCTCCACTGGCCCCCCAAACAGACTTCCAGGTGTCATGCTGGGAGCCCACCCCAGAGTGGCAAAAGTCCATATGACCAAAGGGGTACCCAATCCCACATCGGCTCCACTGCCCCCCCCCAAACAGACTTCCAGGTGCCACACTGGGAACCCACCCCAATGTGACAAAAGTCCATATGGCCATCGGGAGTACCCAATCCCCCATCAGCTCCACTGGGTTCTTGGGACCCCACCTCATGAACTCAGTCATTGTCATTTTGTTATTTGGTCTCAAAAGGTGATTTCGCGGTCACTGCATGGAACCACCTTTCAGGGCCAATTAATGAAATGTCAGTGTCATAGTTCACGAGGTAGGACCCCCAAAACCCTATGTTGAAAATCTGGTGAAACAATTCCCAAATATGACTGTTTTTCGAGCATACATTGCGCAGTTCCTATGCATGCTCGTAACTTTGAGAATTTCTTATATTTTCACTCCAGATTTTCAACATTGCCATTTTACCACATCTCCTTATGAACAGTACAGCTGTCATTTTTCACATCTCGCCCAAAATGTGTTTTCGCACATGTAGGGCACAATGGCGCAGGTTGGTGTGCGAAATCAATGTTCAGGACAGATTAAGAAAATAACAGTGACACTGTTCATGAGCAGAGGTATTAAAATGGCTATGTTGAAAATTTGGTGACAAGCATCCATAAAATGGCTGAGCTGCGAGCATGCATTGCACAATTTCCACGCACCCTCTTAAGTTCAAGAATTTGTAATATTTTCAGTCCAGATTTTCAACATCAACATTTTTTCACACCTCCTTATGAACAATACAGTTGTCATTTTTCACATCTTGGCCAAAATGTGTTTTTGCACTTCCAGCGCACAGATGCGTGGTCGTTGTGGGAAATCATTGTTCGGGACAGATAAAGAAAATCACAGTGACACTGTTCATGATCGGAGGTCCCAAAATGCCTGTGTTGACAATCTGCTGTAAAAAATTCCCACACTAATTACATTACGGGTGTTTGTTGCGCAGTTTCTATACACGCTAGTGGCTTCACCAGTTTTTTTATATTTTCACTCCAGATTTTCAACAACGCCATTTTTATGTTTGCTTGTGCACAGCACAAGAAACATATTGCGGCAGCATGGTGCCAAAGCAGGTTCTGGAGGTGCGGCACTGTTGAGGCCAATACTGGCACGGCATTTTAGGGCATGTGTGATGTCCACCAATAATGGGGGACACAGCCGGTAACAGTAGTTTGGAATGTTGCCACCAACTTGTGACAATTTAGCCGCTGCAGTCAGGGGCCGCCTCGTCATTGCAGTGTCAGCCATCCGCTGCAATGAGGGAGCAGCCTGTCATTGCAGGGCAGGATGTAGGAACTCTAATATTGTTTGAGAACATGGCAGCGGCTTGCCGCCGTGTTCACAAACAATATTACCCCCATGTTTATCTGCTGGCCGGAGCCCACTCCCGTCGGCATAATCTTAACCGCAACCCCCGTTTTATTGTCTGCCAATGGGGTGCCCTAATCCCAGTCGGCAGAAGGGAATTTTCCCCTTTGTTGTTTGCCGATGGGGGTGCCCGATCTATGCGGCTACGCTGCCACCCCAAAGCAAGACTCGTGGCATGCTGGGAGGCCACCAGCATGCCACATACCCCTGTAAATAAAAACAGTCCCAAGAAGACTTTTTTTTACCCCTGTAAAAGAAACTGTCCTCGGCAGTCTCCCGGTCCCCCATCCACTACCTGCACCACCAATGCGCACCTGTCTCCCCACACCCCGCCCCATACTTACCTCCAGAGTCTGGCTCGACGATCTTCGGTGGACTGGGAACACTTCTGCTCTCTTCAAAGCCGACCGTGAACTGAGGAAATGCCGGTAAGCTGTATAATGTAATAAATAGGGTTTTTTCAACTTTAATGCATATCTGAGGCATTGTTTGGAATTTTGCCACCAAATTTTCAACATGGGGTTTTTGGGACCTCTCCTCATGAATTCTTTCACTGTCATGGCATTAATCGGCCCCGGAAAGGTGATTTTGCGGTCACTGTGTGGAATCACCTTTCAGGACCACTAACGAAATGACAGTGCCAGTGTTCATGAGGTGGGCTCTCAAAAAGCCTAGGTTGTAAATTTGGTGACAAAAATTCCAAAAATTACTGTTTTATGAGCTGCAGACAGTAGTTGCTACGCACGCCGTAACGCTATGGGTTGGTAATATTTTTCATTCAGATTTTTCAACATTGGCATTTTTCAGACTTCTTGTGAACAGTACAGCTCTAATTTTTCACACCCTGGATGAAATGTGTTTTCGCACTTGCGGCTCGGAATAACATGGTCGGTGTGGGAAATCAGTGTTCCGCACAGATTAAGAAACTGACAGTGGTACTGTTCATGAGCAGAGATCGTAAAATGCCTATGTTGAAAATTTGGTGACAATACTCCATAAAATGACTGTGTTACAAGCATGAGTTGCGCTGTTCCTATCACACCTCCTTATGAGCAGTATAGCTGTCATTTTTCATATTTCACCCAAAATGTGTTTCCACACATGCAGTGCACAATGGCGCAGTTAGTGTGCGAAATCAATGTTCGGGACAGATTAAGAAAACTGATTAAGAAAAGTGACACTGGTCATGAGCAGAGGTGTTACAATGGCTATGTTAAATATTTGGTGAAAAAAGTCCATAAAATGACTGTGTTACGAGCGACCATTGCACAGTTTCCACACACCCTCGTATGTTCATGGATTTCTAATATTTTCAGTCCAGATTTTCACCACTGGCATTTTTCCACACTTCCTTATGAACAGTACAGCTGTCATTTTTCACACCATGGCCGAAATGTGTTTTCGCAATTCCAGCACAGAAATGCGTGGTCGCTGTGGGAAATCACTGTTTGGGACAGATTAAGAAAATGACAGTGACACTGTTCATAAGCGGAGATTCCGAAATGCCTGTGTTGACAATCTGCTGTAAAACACCTCCAAACTAATTGCATTATGGGTGTGCATTGCCCAGTTTCTACACACGCTCATGACTTCACCAGTTTTTTTAATATTTTCACTGCAGATTTTCAACATTGCCATTTTTTCCACCTCCCCATGAACAGTACAGCTGTCATTTTTCACATCCTGTTCGAAATGTGTTTTCGTAACTTTGGTGCCAAATGGAGTAGTCACTGGGCAAAATCAGCTTTCAGCTAACGAACTGATATTGCCACTGTTCATAAAGTGGGGATCACAAAAAACCCATGTTGAAAATTTGGAGTGAAAATGCCAACGAACGCCTGAAACGTTAGGGTTTCCGACCATAACACCCTACCCTGTAGAGACTGACAGGCATCAGAGGTGTGTCTTGGGATTCTCGCCTGTAATGCTCATACCATTCCACACCTTGCAGCCAGTGAGAGGCATCGATGTGTGCCTTGGACTCTTCGGCCCCAAAGTTCACCCCATTCTCCTATACAGCACCCATCTCACCATATTTCCTGATGAAATGGGCTGAGCATAAGGGCCAAAGACCCCAAGGCACACCGTTACAGTTGTCAGTGTCTGCAGGGTAGTGTGTGGTGAAATGGCATGGCCGTTATGCCTGACGACCCAAAGGCACACCTCAATGCCTGTCAATCTTTGTAGGCTGGTGGTGGGGTTGGCTTCAGTTCAGTACTTCACTGCCATTCCTATTATGCAGCTCTGTAACTTTTACACTACCAATGCCAATGCCAGCAAGCAAACATTTGGCATTGACAAATGCTTGCTTACACCTCCTCATGAACAGTACAGCTGTCATTTTTCACATCCTGTTCAAAATGTGTTTTCGCACCTGTGGTGCCAAATGGCCCAGTTGCTCTGCAAAATCACCTTTTGCCTAATGAACTGATAGTGTCACTGTTCATGTGGTGGGGTCACAAAAAGCCCATGTTGAAAACTTGCAGTAAAAATACCAAGAATCGCCCAGAGAGTTAGGATTTTCAACCATAATGCCCTACCCTGTAGGGACTGACTGGCATCAGGGGTGTGACTTGGGATTGTCGACAGTAATGCTCATGGCATTCCACCCCCAACCCCACCCTGCAGCCAGTGACAGGCATCAAGGTGCACTTTGGACCCTTTGGTCCCAGAGTTCACCTCATTCTCCTATACTGCACCTTTTCAGTGTATTTCTTTATGGAATGAGGTGACTGTAAAGCCCAAACACTCCAAGGCACACCCTGACACTTGTCAGTGTCTGAAGGGTAGGGTGAAGTGAAATGTCGTGACCGTCATGGGCGATGACCCAAAGGCACACACCAATGTCTGTCTACCTCTGTAGGGTGAGGGTGGAGTGGGTGTCAGTTCAATACTTCAGTGCCATTCCTATACTGCATCTGTCTAACTCCTGCACTTCCACTGCCAATGCCAGCAAGCAAACATTCGGCATTGACAAATGCATATTTTCTGTAAAATAATGCTTCCTAACATCCTTTTTACGTTTGATGCGCTTGCGCACTAAACATTTTGGGACAAGTACAATGGGATTTCAGGGGTGTGTCACTGACGAACCCATTGCAGATAGAACTGCAAGGAGGTCGGCAGTCTATACCAATCACCATACACTGTGGCTGTGACACAACTCCTGGCTTGCTGTTCTGTACTTCCAACAAATGAGCCACTCCAATCAGAGAGGGCTTCACCGGCCAGCAAGCAGCTGATCGGCCTTCAGTACCAGTTCTGTCACTGTAGGCCTTAGACTCGGCATCCAAGTAACCCTCTCGCTCCCTCCCACTGTGTGCTTTCTACCACGCACCCTCCACAACCCCACTGACCCAATATCCCATTAATCCTGCTGCTTCCTCCCACTGTGTGCTTTCAGCCCCGCACCCTCCATGACCCCAGCAACCCAGCATCCAATTATCCCACCCAAGATGTGCTTTCTGCTCACACCCTCTGTGACCGTATCAATCAAAGACAACTTGGTATACAATTAACCCTACTGCTCCCTCCCACTGTGCTTTCCACCCTGCACCCTCGACCCACACAATCTGCCTGCTATCCAATTAACTCTCACACTCCCTCCCACTGTGTACTTTCTGCCCCGCACCCTCCGTGACCCCACCGATTGATCCGGTATCCAATTAATCCCTTCTAGCGGGGAGTGTGCCATGTGAGGGAATCATTAGAGAAGGACCTGGTGTTCCAAGCTCTCAGATTTTTTTTTAAGTCCATATTGGTCAGGTGTGTCATGGGGGATGGCCGGGGTCCTTTTTCCAGCCAATCACTGACTCAGGTCTGAGCAAGAGTGCCTCCTCTGAAGGTGTTGTTAGGAGGGAACGAAAAGCGAACCAGCAACTTCAATTCTGTGGCCCAACTTTCTGTTATAATTCTATGCCTGCGTCCATCCCATGGTGGTTAGTGCACCCTGCAGGTGTCATCACTCGAGTGCTATGAGTTGATGGTTCAGGCGGGTCGCGAGTGAACGCATGTGGCAATGGAGGATGTGAGGGTCACAGTGAGTAGCACTGGGGAGGAGGCCACAGGCTGGGGCAGAGTAGTCTCACTAGTCTCAGCTTACAGAAGTTCATGGAGAAGTGAGGATCGGATGCCTGGCCAATGACAACTCGCTGCAGGTGAGCCGTGGCTCGTGGCTCAGCCCCTATGGTGTTCAGAAAAAAGCAGTTTAAAGTTCAGGCTAGGAAAGTATGGACTGGCCTATGATTTGTCAATCTGAGGCCACTGTTGGTGCAGAATGTCTGCCAGAAGTGAAACATGGTGTCAACGTGAGGGGTTTGGAACAAGTTAGCTATGCTGATGGGGTGGGTGGATTGGCTAAAAGAACTTAAACCTTAGTCATTTAAAGGACAGCTGATTTATATTAATTGGGCTTGATGTCCCAAAATAGGCAAGGTCAGGGAAATCCCACTGGAAGTAAAAAGTTGTAGCAGGATGTATTTTTCTCTGGAAAAGCCAGAAAGCCAGCACCAACAGAGCAAGGTGCAGAACTATTTATTTACTTTGTGTCTGAGCCTGCCAACCAGCAATCAGGCAGTGATGAAGTAGTAGGTTGATGTGTGAGATACTAATCCCTGTGTCTCTCAGTGAGCTTGCATGTGGATCTGTCAGTGAAGTCCTGGTGTGTGGCTAGTTATTTTGATAGGAAAATTGGTTATTTTTAACAAGTCAAAGAAGGCTTTTAAAGCAGCCAAATAGTGTCAAAATGACCCTCAAAATGCACCAGACTGCATCTAAAACCTGATAGCTTCTGGGTACCTAGGCACCGCCGGCCCCAGACCCCCAGCCTGTTGATTTCGTATTCATTAGGAAAAGCAGGACTTTTACCAATCTTTGTCCTCCCTCTCCATCAAAAAAACTAGCTAAACCCCTGAGAAGGACAGTCGGTCGGGTCATCGAGTATGAGGCTTGGCTGCCTCCATTATAGTGCTGGGGAGGGAGCGGGCCACAAGGAGGAGCAGAGATAGTCAGCTTGGGTCGCGTGGCGAAGAAAGAAGATGAACCTCAGGCTTCACAAACTTCACATTGCAACATGCGCTGCTGCTTTAACTAAGTCAGGTACTGTATGTTCACTACAATTTGTTCTTTAAAAAGAGCCTCTGATGTCACATGGCACACTTTGATAAACATCACACTTGGACCAAACTCAAATTAGTATTCAGGGAACCTGTCACAATTCAGTGCCATAAAGTGCTAGAAAGGAGTAGTCTGCAGCACAGTTCGATTTAACACCCCTTTGTGCCATACATAGATGCCGCAAGTACTGCCCTGAGCTAGCACACGGGTCAGTGCACTGGCACAAAGAAAGGGACAGGGGGAGTCTGCAGTAATGAGGTCACTGATATATATGGAGGTGATGCGTTATACACATGCCCCCCTGGCCGAACTCACTCCCCAGCTGGAAGGTACTGCAACATCTGGAAGAATTATTGAAAGCAGTGCAATGGGCTGACCCCTGCGGCGGCTGCAATTACAACATGTTAGTGGTCCCACAGCCTATGTGTGACCCCTAACATCTGGGATGACAATCTGCATATCTGTATGCAGAGCTGCTATCACAGGGGACCCCTAACATCTGGGATGGCAAACTGCATATCTGTATGCAGAGCCACTATCACAGGGGACAGTTCACCCCCTACAGGCAGCGGCACCTGTTTGAGTACAGCAGTTTTCGTGGGTGGCAGTACTGGAATGTCAGTGCACCTCTGAATACCACCATCCACTGTTGTAACTGTATATGGTGCTATGGTCCTAGACAGTTCCTGTATTTAGCACTGCTAATCCTTTACTTCTGAGGACATTTGCAGAGAAATAGGATCCGTTACTTGGTGTTCATCTGCTCTGGCTGCTTGTCTACAAGTGATCTCATAATCTTATGTTTTGAAAGCAATAAGATACAACAGGGTGTGGGTTGCTGTCTGCTAAACGCACGCCCTGGGTGCACAGTGAGGCACGAGGCACATGTACCAAGTACCTTCAGTACCTGGGACGTGCAACTATCAAACAACAACCTACAACTCGAAATGTCTTATTGTTCTTATAAAATAGGCCCCACACTACATTTTCTGAATAAATAAAAAAAATAATACTTATGTAACCCCTAGGTGGTGCTATCACAAGGGCTACTACCCCTGCCTGCTTAACTACTAACAGGTTGAGGGGCCAGGTCCAATGGCGGGTGCCTCCACCCAGAGGTCAGGGTTTGCAGTAGTTAAACTAACTTGGTCACAGCCCTCTGGGACACTGTAATCCCCCTTTCTTCCCACTAGTGGCCCACACAATGCATCAGGAATATCTTCTCAATGTACACTTACCCCCAGGACTGACTCTGTCGACTGGACTTTGGGGACCCCCTGTAAAACAAGATGATACAGTGCAAAAGCCACAGTACAATACTTTAACATAAACGAATACCTCAGTCAGTGTAATTTTGCTGAAACAAACAGATCTGATTTATTTAAGGACCTGTAACAAGGAAGGGGGAAATCAGGTTAATTAGGTTAAACACATTAATAATCACAGTACTGTGCGCTTATTCAGAGTCCCAAAATGTCACTTTTACTGGGTACCCAGGATGGGGGTGGGGCTAGCTAGGATCGGTGCAGCTGGTTGGAGCCCTGTGATGGAAAAAACACTTGCACAATACCCAATTGTAATCCGGAGCCGGATGGCTCAGTTTGTGAAGAAATAAAACAGCAACAATTAGATAACACACTTGCAATTTGATAAACAGATGGCAGGAAGCTACCCTGCTTGTACTCACAAACTCAATACTGAAAACTAGATGGAAGGCAGATTGTCCTGGATTGCCAGGAGGAGCAGACCATGTGGACAAGATCCTTGTGACTGGACCCCACTGCAGTTCATAGCAAATGGATGTAGTCCTGATTAAGCTGGGGTTTACTTCCAGCTTCATGCACTCAATTCACTGTACAGGGGATTTGAAACGCGATTCCCCACAAGCACTACTCACATTTATATGTAAACGGAAAGTACTATACCAGGCAGGGTGGTCCTCGATCCTGATCACAATTACTGCAAGACACCTGGGAGAACACTCAGCAGCTTCAGTTCCTGACAGACCAAGCGCGATTCAGCAATTTCTCCAGTCTTCTACAGGGTGAGCCTGGATTCTACTCTTTAGATCTCCTTGATTCTCCTCACAGGTTGGATTCAGTCCGAACGGGTGCTTGCACAGGCTGCAGACTGAAACTCAGGGCCTTACATGTGCTTCCCGCACGAAACTATACACCGCAGAAGTACAGAGCTCCTTGTCTCTTCACAGCCAAAACTCATCTGATCTTTCCAGTAGACAGAGCCCAGCATTTCCTTTGAGTTCCTCCCAGTTCAGTTGGCTGGTCTGGCTGTCACTCACAATAAACTCCCCCTGTTGGTACAAAAAGGCGCCGAAGTCCAAACTACAATTCCCAGAGGCATCTGCCATACAGTCCCATTGTGGCTGGCTCAACTTAAGAGTCCAAGTTCTGATTTGCCAGCAGCAGGATCCATTTTAAAGGTCCCCCCACACTGATTCGTCCAGTTCAGCAGTTCATAACCAGAATGGAGGGCTAGGCAAACACAGTTCTGACTGCAAAGAAGTGCAGGTTAGACAAACTGTATTTTCATTATTACTCTAAATGATTTCTGGCAAACAGTTACAGCTTAGACAAGCATTTGTCAATGCCAAATGTTTGCTTGCTGGCATTGGCAGTGGTAGTGTAGAAGTTACAGAGCTGCGCAATAGGAATGGCAGTGAAGTATTGAACTGAAGCCAACCCAACCACCACCCTGCAGAGAGTGACAGGCATTGGGTTGTGCCTTTGGGTTGTCAGGCATAACGGCCACGCCATTTCACCACACCCCACCCTGCAGACACTGACAAGTGTCACGGTGTTACAAAATAACATCCTGCTTCGTTCAGGGAACTACAAAATCCTAGACTCTAAATCCTAGCATCAGCAAGGATCTGTGGCAAAGTGTCCAAAAGGCAGCTTTCTGAATGTCAGGATTATGCTGTTGGACTAATCTTTGATGGGAATCCGTGTGTCGGGCACAATTTGTCACAGTTTGATCTGCTAAATGGACCCTCATAGCCACCATGCGACCAATTTAAACACTAGACAAACAAGTGTTTTATATAACACACATATTTGTCTTCCATCGCTAATAATTTTCCTTTAGTGCAGTGAAAAATCCTTACCAATCGCAGTACAAGAAGACTGCATGTTTCTGGTTCCACTTCCTGATTTACCAACACTTCCGGATGTGGAACTACTTGACTGCTCTCAGGGACACAGGTACACATCCATCAGAAAAGCGTTTTATAACACTTTACAACTATTTTTTTTTAAAGTTTTTCTAGCCCTGTTTTATAAGTGCAATAACCCACTCCAGATCATGGGTATACCAGGCATTAGTGCACTTCCCAGTTGGTTGGAGGTCACTCAGGGCTGTGCCCTCATGCCTCACAATGCAACTGGGGCATGCATTAATGCCTGGTGTACCCATGGTCTGTCATAGGTTATAGCTTACATAACATCACTCCTGGGGTGGTGGAAACACTCAGCTTCACCTCGTGTTTCAACCCACCCCAAGAGTGATGTTATTATACATTATAAAATGGCAAAGAGGAATGTTGGCCCCTGATTGGTCAAGCTGGCACAGGAGCCGTGATGTTATCCTGGCATAACATCACTGCTCTAGTGCCAGCACACTTACGACCACACTGAAAGAAAAAGTAAAGCATCATTCCACTGCCTACAAGCAGCTTCAGAGCTCCCCGCTTTGTTGCTCAGCCAAGTGCTGACAATCCCCACTCCCCGCCCCGCTTGAAATCCACGCCATCAATGTAGATGGGCTTAACAGTTCACACACTCTGCCCACAGACAAAGCCCTCCTTCAGTCAGTTTTTTTCCTGATCTTCTTTATTTTTCATCCTGTTTTTTCATTCATTTTATGCAAGAAAAAGCCGTAACCAAGATCTGTGTGTCCTAGCGTTCAGCGCGAGCAGTTAACAGTCTACGCTCAGAGAAAAAAAAACACACTGTCCTTCTCTTTCTGATACAGAAAAACCCATAACACTACATAGTTTATTTTTACATTTTCCTGGTATCTAGCACAGTAAAACTGCACTGGGAAAAGCATGCAGACACTCATTATTTTAAACTGAACATCAATGGAGTGCAGTTTGTCTCTGACAATACTTCAGGGCGTGGTCTTGTCTCACAACGGCTTTCAGTAGCAGAGGAAAAACAGACACACAAAGAGAGAACCAGGTAATCAAAAAGACAGAGAAACAGTGATAGAGAATTGGGGGGGGGGGGTGTGTGCTAACGTGTCCCTAGCTCAGCATACAAGTAAGCTTCACTGGCCAACCTCACACAGTACAGCAGCTACTCCTACTGGCCCAGGAAAGAACCAATCAGCACTATTTTTTTGATTAGTATACCTACACACAAAAAATGTGACTAAAAAATATTCTTATAATAAACTTCTTAGTAGGAATAATGCACTCCAGGGTGTGTGTTCTGCTGACATAATGTTACTTCTGGGGTGATTAATCGCACTCTGCCTGTGGCCTCGTGCCTAATCGCCCCAGGCATGACATTATCCCAGCACGACACACACCCTGTCGTGCATTATTCCTTTAATAACACACACCCTGTCTTGCATTATTGCTTAATTATAGGGGCAAGGTGGTGCCCCTATAGTTAGGGCTGAGCAAGAAGTTCTATGTTAAACCCCTAAGTTTGTACCTTAATAGCTTTGGCAGCGTTTGATGAAATTAGCTGAATTTTGCATATGTTGTCTAGGTGGCAAGGTCTAAATCTGTGGAAAGATTTGTGATGACAGCTTGTGCGGTTTCTGAGAAGTGCACATCATTTTCCTGTAGTTGTCTAATTTTTTTCCAATATCTAATATGGGATTTGTGTTTGCTCTTTTGTACAGCCTACACAGAGTGGATTTTTTTCCGAAACTTTCAGGGTAGAAGCATGTTGTGCCAAGGTCCCTACTAGTTAAGCAACTGCTTTAGTTTTCCCCTAAGACTGTTTAAAATGGCTAAAAACTGGCTTTAAAATAGCCCCATAGACTTCAGAGGACTGCCTTCGCGCGCCTCTCATACACATCACAATTTCAGAGAGCACTGGGGGCAGAGTTGGGCAGAGCGGGGGCACCAGGAGGCTGAAAGGGATTGGCTGGCTGAAGTTACGATCCCTTCCACAACAAAAAGTAATAACTTTTAAATTAAAATTTTTGCACGTCAGCTCAGAACGATATAAGGTATTGGGCTATGTAGCCCAATACCTTGTATTGAAAATTTCCTTTAAGGTCAATTTATATTTAAACAAAAATAAGCTGCTGGGTTTTTTTATATGTTTTGGAGCAGGTCTTCCTGAAACTAGCACTGCAGCACAAGTGCATGCTCATCCCCATGTCTAATGCAGTCATGCAGAAGTTGTGAGGCAGAAGCTAGTCACAGTCTTGCCTGCTCCAGACATTACATGTGGACATGTTCCCTTTCACAGGGCATTCTCACTGCATGTCAGTGAGGTATTCCGACCTGAGGCTTTCCTGGCTTGAATAGTACTAAAGATTCAGAGGTGATGACAGAATGGACATTATGGTTCTATACATTCACTGCATTTTTGAAGTCTGTGTCTGTTATATAGTTCAAATCATGACTCACTTGTGCCTCACAATCTCTGAGCGGATCCATTAGACACAGGGATGAGCCCACACTTGTGCCACAGTGCTGATTTTGAAGTGACCCTCTCTGAAACATATTTCATTAAAAAAAAAAAGAGAGAAACAGCAGCTTATTTTTCAAATAAAAAAGGATATGCCTGTCTGCCAGTACAGCAGTAGTGCTATTGCTTGCAGCGTCGATGACCCGAGGTTGAGAGCGACCTCGGGAGTTGGTGGGTCAGTCAGAGAGAGGAGGATCAAGCATCCCAAGGACTGCTCTCCTCCTCTGAGGAGGGGTGGGATCAGTGATCAACATTAGCCTGGACCCTAGTGATGGCTGGGTGGTCAGCACACCGACACTGTACAATGGGGCGTGGAGGTGGGACAGATGTCAAGCATGCTGTGCATGGGAGCATGCACAGCACAGCCATTGGCATCATTGCATGCCACTTCCTCTGTGCTGGGGAGGAACACGGGAAAAACTGCTGACTGGTATGATGACACCAGTCTCTCGCAGGCCAAGCACCCAACTATCTAGGCACGTCCTGGTGAACCAGATTCTGTTCCCTGGTGGGGCTTGATGAAGGTTCCACAGACACTGCCATGAGGGGCAAGCCCTGGGGGAAGAACCAGACAAGGTAAGTCCCAGAGGATGCTGGGGTGACAGGGCTGGGGGGACCGCTGGATGGGGCGGTCAGCATGGGGGAGATAAAGAAATAAACAAAAAGGGCATAATAAATACAATACAGAACACTTTTGTTTTGTATAAAATCATTAGTGGTTTTGTCATAAAAAACAGAATATGTCTCTTGACAGTCTCCCTTTAAAATATTTAAGGGGACTGGGGTGCCCAGCACTGGGATTGCTTGTTTCTTCCCCCTCCCCTCCAGGTCGTCCTTCCCCAACTTCTCAATGTTATCTTTATTTTCTAAAATAAGTGGACTGGGATGCCCACCCCTGGTACCACTTCTCTTGATTCCCCCTCCTCTCCGGGTTGCCTGCTCCCAAGTTTTGTGCAAAGAATAAAATACAATCTCAGTCCAGACAGTTACTGTAACCGAGAAGTAGTATTGCATCATACTACAAGCAATGAATGAAGGAATGAATGAATTTAGTAACATTTTTCTCCAGAAATCACAGTCAAATATGGTTATGGAGGGATGTGAAAAGCATATATTATTTATCCAAAGAAGAACATGCAGGCTTCAGCTAAGCCATCTGTTGTAAGAAAATTAAAACATCATACTACCATACAGTCAGGTGATAAAATAACGTTTTACACAGTTGCTGACAATCAGTAGTAGTAGGAGCAGTACCTACCTTCCAGATCAGGGAAGTAGTACTACTACTACCAAGTACGTTTGGGACATAAAATGCAGTTACTTGCTGTATTAGATGGATTCTGAAGCCACTGATGTTATCATTTGTTTACATATATGTGCTTGATGTGTTTATTCAGATAATCCTGGTCTGATCTGTTCAGACCTGACTTCTTGCCACTATTTTATGTGTGCCTCATGTATTAAAGGGGACAGTCATCACAGGGGCCCCCACACTCAAGTGTGAGGCTGGTCCCAATGTGCACTATGTGTACAAAAACATGTTGGTTTACTTACAGTTTACAGTATTATAGTAGATTGCAGCAGACTCATTTTGCTCATTTGTAGGCTGACATCTTCTGTTACTACAAATTGCAGAATCCTCTGCAGATGACATCAGAGCAGTAGCCAGTAGTGAGAAGATTCAATAGCCTGCAATGCATGTTAGAGTTTATACAAGCGCTGATCTTTTGTTTGCTGGTTCCACTGTCCTCCATGAGCTATGAATAGCCACAGAGGACTGTACTTTGCCCCTGTAGAAAAGCAGTCCCAAAAAATATCAGCTCAGAGATTATAAAAGCTCTAACATGCACTGCAGGCTACTGAATCTTCCACTGCTGCCTACTGCTTTGATGTCAGCTACAGGGGATTCTGGGATTTGTAGTAAAAGAAGATGTCAGCCTATAGCTAAAAAAAATTGGTCTGATATGATCTACTATACTACAGTAAGCAATAAGTAAACCAACAAGTTTTTGCCCACAAAGTGCACATTGGGATGAGCCCCACACTTGAGTGTGGGGTCCATTCTGCTGACAGTTCCCCTTTAATATAACAAGTAGACCCTATTCATGAAAGATTTTTCACCACAGCCATAATGGAGAAATTGTTTCATTGATAGGGCCTGCTCAGAGTCAGTATGTAAATACATCATTCAGGTATCATATGAGAAATTAACGCGAGGAATGTTGACTTTCAGAAACGCCAAACACGTACCTTTTTCTGGTGTCAAACAAGATCTGTCAGTAATAATGTTACCAGCTGAAATAAACAATCATTCTGAATAGATGCTAGTTAAAGGGCAATTGATGTACTTCATAGCAATTTGTACTAAAGAAGATCACATATTTTATTTGGTTTTCCAGTATTTCAAAGGATTGGTCTATGTTGAGAATATGTTAGAAGAAGTGGATGAAGATGTTACAGTGACATCTTGTAAGTGATTCCAGAGATCTGAAGCTGAGACATGTGACTGTGATACAGTGCTATTTTTGGATGATGATGAAAAAGATGAAAAAGAGGAAGTGGGAAAAATGATGAAACACCAAAGGAAGAGCTCCTTATGCTACATAGATACATAGACAGTGTCGGCAGATAAGGGCCTATGGCCCACCCAGTCTGCCCATTTGAGCTTGTAAGTTCAGTTTATGTTTTCCTAGAAGTCTGTTGCCCCTTACCCCTGACCTCCAGAATTCCTTTATGTCTATCCCATGCATTCTTAAATCCTGTGATTGTTTCAGCCCCCACCACTTCCTCTGGCAGGGTGTTCCACTTGTCCGCCACCCGTTCTGTGAAGAAATTCTTCCTCAGGTTTCCTCTGAATCGTCCTCCTCCAACTTCATCCCATGCCCTCTAGTCCTAGAACATCTTTTTCGCTTAAAAATAGTGTATTTCTGCACCCTGTTCCTCCCTGTAAGATACTTGTATGTCTCTATCATATCCCTCTCTCCGCCCTTCTCTCCAGGGAGTACATGTTCAGTTCCTTCAACCTGTCTTCATAGGACTTGTGATGCAATCCATGCACCATCTTTGTTGCCTTCCTCTGAACCTTCTCTACCCTGTCTATGTCCTTCGTAGGTATGGTCTCCAGAACTGTACACTGTACTCCAGGTGGGCCTCATTAGTGTCTTGTATAGTGGAATTATGACCTCCCTTTTCCTGCTAATGATGCTCCTGCCTATGCATCCCAGCATCCTATTTGCTTTACCTGCTGCCTTGTCACACTGTTTCCCCTACCTTGAGGTCATCAGAGATGATAACCCCAAGATCCCTTTCCTGCTTAGTGCATGCTATATCCTCACCCCCCAACTGATATATTGTGCCAGGGTTTTTGTGCCCCATATGCATTATCTTGCACTTCTTTGCATTGAATTTCAACTGCCAAACCCCTGACCATTCTTCAAGTTTCTGCAGGCCCCTTCTCATTCTGTCTACACCATCTGGTGTGTCTACTGCTATGCTGTGTTGTGAAGAAGACTCTGAATCTGTTGCTGTACCCCCTTCCATGACAGCATAAAATAGGTGTCTGCAACACCAATTTTATTTTACAAGGTGTACTGTTTGACAGCTTTCTTTTTTACAGCAGCCTCTGGAACATAAGAAAGGTCAAATTCTACCTAATAGAAATGTCTTGGATCAGTTTGTGCAAAGGTAATTTGTGCTTGTCCTGTATTTTTTTTTTCAAACACGTGAGGGGCTTTGCTTTAGTGATTGACGTGTGTGGATTCTTTTAGTAGTGCTAACAAGGGCCTTAATGTCCCTGTCCTCATCAAGAAAAATGAACTATTAAATGCAAGCAATGTGCAAAGCAGCAGCTGTGAACAAAGCTCCCCTCTTCCAAGGCCTTCTTTATGTTGAACCCATTATCTGCAACTGTAAAGCCAACTGACAATAAAACTGTTACATGAGCTGTTGCTGTATTGGTTGTTTGAGCTCCTCATGGATATTGTATGAGTTACGTTCAGATGGAAAATAAAACATTCTTAGAACAACAAACTGCATTTCACTGTCCTCACAAGAATTATCAAAATATGCCCAATGGACAGATATGAAGGGTTCATGCTGACAGCTTGTCCAGATATCTGTTGTGGGATGGACCACCCTCCCAACAGCACTGGAAAAAACTCCTCTAAGTGTTTTACATATATCATACATATTTGAAATCCCTGTTGAGAAGCATTTTCTCAATGGTATATTATGTAGCCCCTCTCTGACACCATCCTAGAGAGGGCCACAACCCCTGTCTTGCCGGCCCAACCAAGGTTAAGGGACGTGGGTTCCCATATTGATATTGCTGTGGCTCCTTTCCCAATATTACAAATAAAATGGCTGTGCCTCCACCCAGAGTACATTTAATAATAATAATAATAATTGTATTTATATAGCGCCTTTCACAATATCAAGGCGCTGAACAAGTCCATAAAAACATCAACAAACAATACAAACACAAACCATAAAAATTATAAAATATATTCTAAAAGCATAATAATTACAGTAAAATTACACACACTAAACAGTGCATTTAGCTTTCAAGAAGGTCATTCTCCAAAGATAGATTTTAATTCCTTTTTAAAAGTCTCCACGGAGGAGCATTCCCGTAACCGGCAAAGGTAGAGAATTCCAAAGAGTGGGTGCGGCATAAGAAAAAGCTCTACTGCCGGAAGATTTCAAACTCACTCTTGGAATCTCTAACAACCCCATGTCGGCCGAGCGGAGTGATCGGCTAGGGCAATTTAGTGGGTCTGATCTCTGCCAGTACAAACCCCTGGGATGTTGTACCAACCCACCTCCCCAAACAGTTACCCCAACCATGGACTTACCAGATTCAAACCTCCCCACATTTAAGCAATTGGCATAATTAACTTCAGATAATAACTTGCTCAGCAAAATCAGGCTCTTGAGTCAGCTTTTTCTGAAACAGTAACATCTTAATTTATTTACCTAGGGAAGGTTAGAATGGGATAAGGTGGAATAGAGGTTATGCAAAACATTTTGATTGGTATTTAAAGATTAGAAATTCCCCAGTCATTTCCCTTTTTATATTCAAACCCACGTTTTAATCAATGCAGTCACCATCTTTTTACCTAGCTATCTGACTGCTGCAGGTATTCCCAAAACTCAGTCCCACTGGAACCAGTTCCAGAATGACACCCAAATTATGTCCATGGGTGCCCAGATGTTAGTTGCAGTCCTGAGGTGCAGCTGGTTGGCTGGTGTTGATGCACTAGCTGAAACTGAATAACTTTTTACAGTTGCTCTTGCTCTTTCTAGCTTTTCCTGTGCCCTTGGGCACCAAATTAAACAACTGTGTACATCCCCAGAATTTGCAGGGCAATTCCTGCTTTTTACTCACGGTTCTGCAACATCAGTCCTCAGGTGGCGTGGCTGACTGAAGTCCTGGGGTTGGTGGAAACAGCAAATGCAGAACCAGGCTCGATGCTTGAACTTGAAGGGGCATGGAAACTTCAGCTTGGATCTTCAGCTTGACTGGAGATCTCGCAGCTTGTCCCCTTTGGCCTATTGAGGCCTATTGCAGTACACATGGCAAGGCCTGCCAGCCCCAAGGGATCCAGACCTGGGAGTGGCCTCATGGCCCAGCTCCCTCACAGGTAAGAGTGCCCTAGCACTCAGATATAAAACCAGTGATCCCCCTCAACTGGTAAGCCCCACTTGATGGTGATTAACGAGTTCCCCACCTGGCCCTGGGTTTAGGATGACATGTTTTAAGTCATCATTCTCTCTTCAATTGAGACCAGCTACGGTGTGTAGCCAAAGCATTTTCTGGTTCTTTCCTGTCTCCCAGACTCCAGGGGGTGCAAAGTCTAAACTACAGGTTCATCACAACAGTCTCTTCTCTCAGCTATATTTAGGAGCAGTCAGCAGGTACCTGCCCAGATAGCACCTGCTCACCCTTCTGCTTTCACAGTCTCTCAACTTTAATACAGTGGTCACTCTCACTCTGGCTCACGCACACTTCCAGAACTCTTTCTCAGCAAAATATCAAGAAAGTCTCTTTTCTCATTGTGCAGGTGTATAACAACCTCAGAAGAGGCTCTCTCCAGCTTCTCAGAATCTGGATTGTCATCCAATTGTCCAGTAGCCATTCTTCCATGCAATAACCAGTCCTCAGACCTGTGTCTTCCCCTCATCTCCTTAGACGCATTGTTTATGCCAGGGTCAGACAGAGCCTTTTGCCTTTTCCATACTTTCACACAATTTTTCATTCACTTCTCAGATCACCCATGTCTCACTGTGGAGGTACAGATGAAAACCAGGAGGTTCTCTCCTCCTCAGGATCAATCCATTTTCCTAATCCCTTTTTCCTTTTCAACTATGCTTCTCTTTATACCTTCACCGCTGTGGTGCAGCTTCCTACCACAACAACAAAATCCTGCAGCTCTTCTTCTCTACAGAGCTGGCTGCACAATCTCCTCCAACTCTCTTCAGATGGGGGAAGGCAAACACCCAGCCCTGGGGGACAGATTGCTGGCAGCCCCCCGTCAGGCCTTCTCCAAGCCTTGCAGCCCCATTCTCTGCATAGGTGCTGGAGCCCCCTTCCCTGTGGAGGGGCTCCTGTCAAACTAACCCAGAATCTCAAAGTTCTTGTCTTTTGGGTGCTTTCTGCCAGTTCCCCATTAACTGGAGCCACTGTTCCGTAACAAAATTAATACGTGTAAGGCTCCCGCGATGCCTTCTTGGCTGTTCAAAACAGCGCCAGAATATTCCCCAATATTTTCTCCCAAGAGTCCTTTCACAAGCCCCAGAATCCTCCTGGTGATTCCTGGCCCTGTGGGTGGCTGTAAGACTGTCACATGGCTGCTATCATGGCTGCTGGCTAAACACTTTACAGGCAGTCCCACTACAGCCTCAGCTCAATGTCCTGGTACAGCCAAACCATTTACTTTTATTTCAATATTGCCCCACAGATTTGTAGCCACCCCTGTGCCCTATTAAGTGACTGCACCTTTAGCTCTTTCCCTTTAGCCCTCTTTCAGTCACTGGGGCCATTTCACTAACCCCCTAGGCAGCCTGCACACAGTCCCAATTATAAACCATACAGGTTCCCACTTTATTTTCTTAATGCAGTCTACATAAATACATTTATTTAAACAAGACCCCTCAGGTCTTTAGGAACCCCCCTTGTCCTAGCACACTATTCTCTCATTTTAACACTGTTTATTCATTTGCCTGTCGCTAGCACTAAACACTTTTCCCTATGCTAGACAGGCTTTAGCTCATGAATTATGCATGTATACTTGATTAATATTCATGAGCCAGCCCCACATCCTTGAGCGGGATTGGGGCTCACAAATTCTGCTCTCCTCCTTCTCCTCCTGTCATCTCTCCGGTCCAGCTCAGATCTCCAGTCCCCATTTTGCTTGCCAGAAGGACCGGGACCACCGGAGAGATGACTCCAAAGGCCGCCGAATGGCCATAACAAATATGCACTTCTGCACATGCGTGGAGCATCGGCAAGCACCTGAAGGTGCAAAACAAACTGATGGCTCCACACTACTGCTTCCTGGGCATCACTCCTCAAAAACATTGAGAGTGCCCGAGGAGGATCCTGGACACTATGGGGGACACTTGGGACACAGCCAGGAATGGGGAAACCATGGAGAAAACCGGGGGAGAACTTGGGGAAAAAGGAAGTGCCAAAGGGGCAGACAGGTAAGCCCCCAGGACAGGGGGGGTTATATTATATTGAGGTTTGAGGCACTCAGGCAGCTGCCTGAATCCTACATGTTCAAAGACATTATAAGGTAACAAGTCAAGGAGCAAATAAGGAGAAGGCCTATTCACCCATTTTAGTGGTATATTTCTGACCTTAGAGAAGGGCCTTATTAGATGATCTGAGAGTTTAGGCCTGATGAGAGATACGAAGAAGAGAAGCAATGGAAGCACGAGAGGAGGATCTTTGAAGCTTATCCAGAAAACAACCACGAGAATAGGAGCACCCAGCAGATATGGATAGCCATCCCAAGGCAGAGTACAGATTATAGTAATGAAGGAAATGGGGAAGGATACTGGGAAATGAAATGACTAATATTCTGTAGGCCACATCAAACTTAGCAAGCATAATTGTGATGTCATAGGTGAAGGATAGAAGTCCATAAAGCAGGCTAGGTGATCGGATTCCTTGAGCAATGACAAGTCTAGCCTTTGCAGTGAGCATGTACAGTACCTAATCCTATATGCTAAACCAAGTTTGGCACTGACAGTCTTGCAAGTGGTGGAGACATGGAGGGAAAAATACTATTCAGGGCTCAAGTGTGATGCCAAGGTATTTGAATTTATAAACCAAGGTAAGCAGGGAGCCATCAACACACAAGATTGCTAAGGCATCAGTACGGAAAGGAAGTTTGGCATCTGATCTAAAGAGCATAGCCTAGGTTTCTGAGGAATTTAGGACCTGATTTTTTTCTAAAAGCCAACTCTATTTTAAAAATCGCTGTTTAGCTGTAAGTTAATACAGCCTACTGTGAGTGAACTATAATAGAGAATAAGGTAATCTGCATAAATTAGGGTGGGGCAGGAGGTAGACGCAGGAAGAAGACAGTTGATAAAGATACAGAAGAACAGAGGAGCAAGGATAGAACCCTTGGGAACATAAACTTCATCATATGCCAGATTAGACAGAGTGTGATTAAACTTTATGAACTGGGATCTGCTAGTAAGGTGGTTCACAAACCAGGAGACAGCATAGGAAGAGAGCTAGGCAAGTGTGAGCAGTCTGGAGCATAATAAATTGTGGTTTCCAGATCAAAGGCCTTGTAGAGGTCAATGAATATATCACCTGTCACCATTCCCTTATTCATGGCTTCTTTAATATCAGTAGATAGTTTAACTAGAATAGTGAATGTGCTGTGCTCTTGCAACAGCCATGCTGTTCAGGCGTGAGCAGGTCGTATCATCTGTAGGAAGTAATTAATTATACTGCCGCCACTTTTCCCAAAAGCCTTCTTAGTACCAACAGGAGAGAATAAGTTGGTAGTTATCAATTTGTTTAGGGTATCCTTTCTTGAACACAGGGAACAGCCTGTCAGTTTTTCATAACTCAAGCAAAACTCGAGATGTAAGAGACAGATTGAAAACAGGGGCGTCATTTCAGCAAAATCATAGGGGTAGCAAGGTGGGGTGGGCATGATGTGGGTAGGGCCACGGTGTGGGTGGGGCCACGGTGTGGGTGGGGCCACGGTGTGGGCTGAGCCAGAGAGGGTGACATTTGTCAATGTGACATAGAGCTAGTTACCAAGTAATTTAAAAATGGGTATGAATTGGACAGTAAAGTCTGAGTATAAATCTGAAATGGGTCATTACAGATGTTGATTCAAATTAAATAGCTAGTTTTCATCAAATTATGGAATCATCAGTATAGTGAAAGTCCCGTTCCTCAACTGTACAAATATTAAACAATATTAGAAAATGGGCAAAGACTATTCTCTGATTGGCTGAGACACTTATTTAGGTGGGCATCTATCAGACAATAGATGCCCACCAAATAAAAAAGTTTCAGCCTAAACCTGCCTCATGCCCAGCCAAGTATCCTTGTGCCCAGCCTGCTTCATCATTGGTTGAAGAACTGGGCACACAATTTCAAACTGCTTGCCATTTTTCATCCCTCAGCGAGAGGATGAGAGCCCCACCCACACACTCCTGAAACATAACACCACCTAGTAACTGACCAGATCCATGTGCCCATTTCCCTTTTTTTCTGAAAAGTAAAGCATTTTCAACCATCACTGCATAGCCGAGTTTTTAAACAAAATGCAGCTGTTTTCAACTACTTGATTACCAAGTGAGCGTTTGAGATCGCCCCGAAAGACAAGCGTACATGATGATGGAAACAGGTAATGGCTGCAAGACAAAACCCACCATTTAACACTTCCCTCATCTTTTTTTTTAAGAAAATTAGTTTTTCATTGAAACACTAGCGATAGCACATCGCACTCACCACTAAAGAGAGGCACGCCTCCATCCCCCATCAACGGAAATGGACAGCTACTTCAAACATCTCTGGCCGATCAGGCTTTCATGAGTAAATGAATCACCTGCTGTTTCAGTCACACTTCATTAATTTCTGACTCTTTTCTCCTGCATTCCACCCTGTTCTCACAGTTCCCCTGCCTCTGTTCCTGCAGCCTCCATCCTCTCCATACCCACGGTTGGTTCCTTTGCACTGCAGACTCAGACTCAGACTGCATAATCAAAGTTCCATAAAGCGAAACTGAAGAACTGGCAAACAAGAACATACAAGTAAACTGTGTATGTACTTTAGATACGGACCACTCCCGAGGCTTCATTTTTTCCTCCCTGCTCAACCACCCGCCACCACCGCTCCTCAGTCGATTTCCAGATGCATACACTTTTTAAACTGAAGGCTTACGTTTGTTTTTTCTCTCCTACTCTGCATTCAGTATCTCTCTCCTCTACAGCGCTGACACAACTCTCTGCCATTGCTTTTCTGCCTGTGTTTAAAAAAAGGACCCC
This sequence comes from Neoceratodus forsteri, assembly GCA_016271365.2. NCBI lineage: Eukaryota > Metazoa > Chordata > Ceratodontiformes > Ceratodontidae > Neoceratodus > Neoceratodus forsteri. The sequence goes on from JADMNL010000023.1 coordinate 525,720,141, forward strand.
TATTCTGGGGGTAGGGTTAGGGACTATGGGGGAACGGAAAAAGAAATCTGAACTCACCACTAAGTTTTCACAAGATTGCCATCCGTCTCGATCATCAAAGCCACTTTTTTGGGGGGGGGCAGACATTGTCAGACAGTACAAAGAGTAGGTCAACAGTGCAGAGGGACTACTTTACATCAAACTGTATTTTTCTTCTTTTTTTAACAGTTATTTGTTTTCTTCACAATGTTTGATTTAATTTTTATTAAAAATGTAACCCATAACCCATTTTCTAAGCACAATAATACCCTCCAGGGTAGGCGGTATTGTGCTATACCGGACCTTCCAGGGGCTATAAGGCTCTCTGCCTGCGGCATCGGGCCTCATTACGCCCCTGGGCGGTCCGGTATAGCACAATACCACCCACCCTGTTGGGTATTATTGCTTACTTAATGCATGGGTAGCCCTTATTACCCATTGAAATCAAACAGATTACAACCTTGTAATCCCACTGTTGTGCCCACTGGCCCTCAACCTGAACCTCCAGTAAAGTCACAATCCTCTGTTTATGACATCATAATAATTCCACATAACACATTGGGATGTCATCAACAGAATGTTGTGACTTCACCTGAACTAAAACTTCAGGAATACATGAAGTTTGGGACATAATGCTTCTGTGTTGAAGCAAATGTCCTCAGCAGCAAGAATAAAGGGAGATACAGTACCTCCCCCCCACCCCCACACTTTACACCTGTGAAGCACTCTGCAGTAAAGATATCAGAGCCCTCTGTGTGAAAACTGGAGTAATTGTTACTGTGGTCCTGCAGTACTCTGCAAGAAATCACTGTCAGGAACTGAGAATGAGTATTTTATCCAAGCTGGTAGCACTATAAATACAAAAAAAAATAATTATGTATAAGTTAAATTGTGTGGGATTATTATATTTTGAAAAGCGTTCCTGGATAAACGTGCTGTAATTGTTTCTTAAGAGCCATCTTCTGTCATCCTTTGGACCAGTGGTAGCACTCTAGTCCTAAACCTAACTTCACTAAGCTGGAATTGTTCAAGTCATTAACTATAAGGACACAATGTTCTCATACATAACACTTTTTATTCGTTTATTTTCAATAAGATTTCCAGCTCTTTGCTTGACTGTTTACACCACACATATGCACCCCCTTTTGATGGGGATCAAGGGACCTTTCCATCCATTTGCCACCAACAACAGGACAACAAGAGTACCACTGGTCTCTTCTCCCCGTCCCCCTACTTGCACATAGTTGTACTACTTACTGCAGTCTTTGTGTCTTCTTCTCTCTGCCAGGGGTGTCATTTAGGGGTCGCCAGGGGTCACATTCGCGACCCCTATGAAAATTATGCGACCCCTATGACAGGGCTTGCGACCTCTGCCTGCCCTGGGGCTCCCTATGGGACCAGATGCACTTTGCTGGCTGCTGCAGCTGCTTGCCTGCTTGGCGGCATAACAATAATAAAATTAACATCATGCCTCCTTGGTCGTGTGCATGCTTGTGCAGCTGCAGTGTGTGTGTGTGTGTGTGTGTGTGTGTGTGTGTGAGGAGGACCGGAGAGCTGGTTTCTTTCAGGGACTCAGGGAGCGAGCCTGACAGTCTGCTGTTGTGCTGCAAAATTAGCACAGACACAGACTGGTGATGCAAATCAGGGACGGATGGCGCCGCGCCGACTGTCTTAGGCTAACTTAGCCCCGAAAATCACATTGGTTGGAAGTGGAACACTACGGGCAAGGCATTGAAGACAAGTGCAGCGGTGCCAATTTTTTACTTACTGGGGCTGGCGCTGCTGCGATTGGCTGCCTGGCTGGCTGGGAGTGGACTGGCTTGCTTAGTGGCGACTTAGGCGCGAATCCATGATATGCGCGTGCGTGGGGAATCGGCGGGATTTGAATGCCGGGGTCTCAGGGTCCATCCTTATCATGGTGCAGCAGGCAGGAGCAGCTGAGAAAAAGAGTCAAGAGAGTCGAGAGCATCTAGTCATCGGAGTCGGGCAGCAGCCAGCAGTGCTAGCAAGGCAAGGATTTTTATTTTTAAAGTGTCAAGCCGAAGCCGTCTGGTCCGAGCTGTAGCGCCAGCTGATCGATCATCAGGCGGGCGACCGCGGGGGTGAATCAGGGGATCGATCTCCCTCAGGCATCTGCTGCGGTGGGGTGCACCACACCACAAGTTAAGGGCAGGCACAGCAAAGAAAGCAAATCCATTGGCAGAGCCAGAGCGGGCAGCCAGGGCAGGCAGAGAGAAGACACAAAGACTGCAGTAAGTAGTACAACTGTGTGCAAGTAGGGGATGGGGAGAAAGAGACCAGTGGTACTCTTGTTGTCCTGTTGTTGGTGGCAAATGGATGGAAAGGTCCCTTGATCCCCATCAAAGAGTGCATATGTGTGGTGTAAACAGTCAAGCAAAGAGCTGGAAATCTTATTGAAAATAAACGAATAAAAGTGTTATGTATGAGAACATTGTGTCCTTATAGTTAATGACTTGAACAATTCCAGCTTAGTGAAGTTAGGGTTTAGGACTAGAGTGCTACCACTGGTCAAAGGATGACAGAAGATGGCTCTTAGAAACAATTACAGCACGTTTATCCAGGGAAGCTTTTCAAAATATAATAATCCCACACAATTTAACTTATACATAATTATTTTTTTTGTATTTATAGTGCTACCAGCTTGGATAAAATACTCATTCTCAGTTCCTGACAGTGATTTCTTGCAGAGTACTGCAGGACCACAGTAACAATTACTCCAGTTTTCACACAGAGGGCTCTGATATCTTTACTGCAGAGTGCTTCATACAGGTGTGTGTGCGTGGGGGGGTGGGGGCCGGGGAGGTACTGTATCTCCCTTTATTCTTTGCTACTGAGGACATTTGCTTCAACACAGAAGCATTATGTCCCAAACTTCATGTGTTCCTGAAGTTTTAGTCTCAGGTGAAGTCACAACATTCTGTTGATGACATCCCAATGTGTTATGTGGAAATTATTATGATGTCATAAACAGAGGATTGTGACTTTACTGGAGGTTCAGGTTGGAGGGCCAGTGGGCACAACAGTGGGATTACAAGGTTGTAATCTGTTTGATTTCAATGGGCAATAAGGGCTACCCATGCATTAAGTAAGCAATAATACCCAACAGGGTGGGCGGTATTGTGCTATACTGGACCGCCCAGGGGCGTAATGAGGCCCGATGCCGCAGGCAGAGAGCCTTATAGCCCCTGGAAGGTCCGTATAGCACACACGCCCACCCCTGGAGGGTATTATTGCGCTTAGAAAATGGGTTATGGGTTACATTTTAATAAAAATTAAATCAAACATTGTGAAGAAAACAAATAACTGTTAAAAAGAAGAAAATACAGTTTGATGTAAAGTAGTCCCTCTGCACTGTTGACCTACTCTTTGTACTGTCTGACAATGTCTGCCCCCAAAAAGTGGCTTTGATGATTGAGGCGGATGGCAATCTTGTGAAACCTTAGTGGTGAGCTCAGATTTCTTTTCCGTTCCCCATAGTCCCTAACCCTACCCCCAGAGTAGGGTCCTTTTTAAACACAGGCAGAAAAGCAATGGCAGAGGTTGTGTCAGCACTGTAGAGAGAGAGATACTGAATGCAGAGTAGGAGAGAAAAACAAACGTAAGCCTTCAGTTTAAAAAGTGTATGCATCTGGAAATCGACTGAGGAGCGGTGGTGGCGGGTGGTTGAGCAGGGAGGAAAAAAAACGTAAGCCTGCGGAGTGGTCCGGTATCTAAAGTACATACAGTTTACTTCTGTATGTTTCTTGTTTGCCAGTTCTTCAGTTTAGCTTCTTATGGAACTTTGATTATGCAGTCTGGAGTCTGAGTCTGCAGTGCAAAGGAACGAACCGTGGGTATGGAGAGGATGGAGTGCTGCAGGAACAGAGGCAGGGAACTGTGAGAAGGGGTGGAATGCAGGGAGAAAGAGTCAGAAATTAATGAAGTGTGACTGAAACAGTAGGTGTGATTCATTTACTCATGAAGCCTGATCGCCGAGATGTTTGAAGTAGCTGTCCATTTCTGTTGATGGGGATGGAGCGTGCCTCTCTTTAGTGGTGAGTCGCGATGTGCTATCGCTAGTGTTTCAATGAAAACTAATTTCTTAAAAAAAAAAGATGAGGAAGTGTTAAATGGTGGGTTTTGTCTTGCAGCCATTACCTGTTTCCATCATCATGTACGTTTGTCTTTCGGGGCGCATCTCAAGCAGCTCACTTGGTAATCAAGTAGTTGAAAACAGCTGCATTTTGTTTAAAAACTGTGGCTATGCAGTGATGGTTGAAAATGCTTTACTTTTCAGAAAAAAGGAAAATGGGCACATGGATCTGGTCAGTTACTAGGTGGTGTTATGTTTCAGGGTGTGTGGGTGGGGAGCTCTCATCCTCTCGTGAGGGATGAAAAAATGGCAGCAGTTTGAAATTGTGTGCCCAGTTCTTCAACCAATGATGAAGCAGGCTGGGCACAAGGATACTTGGCTGGGCATGAGGCAGGTTTAGGCTGAAAACTTTTTATTGGTGGGCATCTATTGTCTGATAGATGCCCACCCTAAATAAGTGTCTCAGCCAATCAGAAGACAGAATAGTCTTTGCCCATTTTCTAATATTATTTAATATTTGTACAGTTGAGGAACGGGACTTTCACTATACTGATGATTCCATAATTTGATGAAAACTAGCTATTTAATTTGAATCAACATCTGTAATGACCCATTTCAGATTTATACTCAGACTTTACTGTCCAATTCATACCCATTTTTAAATTACTTGGTAACTAGCTCTATGTCACATTGACAAATGCCACCCTCTCTGGCTCAGCCCATACCGTGGCCCCATCCACACCGTGGCCCCACCCACATCATGCCCACACCACCTTGCTACCCCTATGATTTTGCTGAAATGACGCCCCTGAAGTCAACAGCTATCATCTCTGATAATGTCTTTGTTATTGTAACAGCAACAGTGCAGGTTGAGGGAAATTTGGCTTTATGTTTGTATGTTTCTGAGATGGTACGCTGTTTACTTAAAGGACAGGGACTTTTGAAAAATGTGGCCACTATCAGTAACACTAGGACTTGGAGTCATTCGAATAGAAGAGAGTGATGAAGGTGTTTCTGTATTGCTGCAGGGGCTTCCACTGCTTTCATCAATTGGAGGAGTTACACCTGAGTGTAGTGAGCTATCGTCACTGTCACTTTCTCTTCTATTCTCAAAAATGGATTTCTCAGAGTCATTAATGTTACAACATCTGTCTAGGTGCCTTTTCAGTGCTGACATTCCCAATATTTCTTTCTTTTTATCCTTGCTGGTTTCCCATTTACAAATAGCAAATTGCTCCCAGCTCATTAAAAGCACTAACAAAGAAATATGACCAAAGAAAACATACGAACATATGACAAAGCCAGCAGAATAAGGATATTAGGTCTATCTAGTCTGCTCATATAGCAGTGCCCTTAACATAACTACTGAATCTGACCCCCTCCAATCTGCCTTTCTCCTCCAGTGACTCTTATTTTCCCACTGACTCTATCCCAGCCTCTCCTGAAGCTGCCGGACATTTTCAATGCAACCACCTCCTCTGGAAGTACATTTCAACATGCCACCACCCTCTCTGTGAAGAAATGCCTTCTAGGCTCTGTTCTAAACCCACCCCTCAAATTTAAAACTGTGTCCCCTCATGTTTTAGTTGCCACTCATCCTGAAGAGATGCTCTTTGTCCACCATATTTATTCATTTCAAATAGTTAAAGGTCTCAATCATGTTTCCTCTCTTGCTCCTCTGTTCCAGGGAGTACATATTCGGTGCCTTCAATTGCTCCTTGTACATCCCACCCTGTTGACCCATAATCATTTTTATTGCACTCCTTTGGACTCTGTCCATCAGTTTATGTTCTTTTTAAGGTATGGGCATCAGAACTGCACACTGTATTCCAAATACGGTCTCACTAATGACCAATACAACGGCAGTATTACCTCTTCTCTCCTGCTGCTGATCCCTCTGGCTATACAGTCCAACATTTTATTTGCCTCTACTGCTGCCCTCCTACATTGCACAGGTGCTTTAGATTATTACTCATCATCACTGCTAGGTCTTTCTCCTCCACTGATGTAGAAACCCGGACCCCTCCCAGGCTGTACACAGTCCTCAGGTTCTTGGCTATAATGTGCACGACTTTGTACTTCTTTGCTATGTAGCCAAGCTGCCAAATTCCACATGACCGTTCTGTTTTTTTCAAATCTTCCTTTAAGGTGTTGTATTTGTTCTACTGTGTCCACCCTCTGACAAAGCTTGGTGTCATCTGCAACTAGACACATTTTGCCCTTAATGCCATCTCCAATATAATTAATGTAAACATTGAACAGCACCGCTGCAAGCACTGAGCCCTGTGAGACCCCACTGGTGACCTCCATGGTGCTGGACAGCTCTCTTCCTACCATCACACTTTGAGTCCTGTCCTGCAGTCAGTTTTTCACCCACCTGATAAAGTTCTCGCCAACCTCAGAATCCACCAACTTCATCAACCTGTTGTGTGGTACAGAGTCACCTTGCTGATGTCCAGGTAAAGGATGTCCACCACCTGCCCCTGTCCACTGTTTTAGTAACCCAGTTAAAGAAAGCAATCACATTTGTTTGATATAATCTCTCTCCCATAAACCCATGTTGCCTCTCATCCTGAAGACCCTTCTCTTCCAGGTACATTACTAACCTTTCTTTAAATATGGTCTCTATGAACTTACACATGATTGAGGTTAGACTGACTGGTCTGTAGTTCCCTGGGTCATCCTTGGGACCACTTTTATGGAATTGTACTACATGTACCTTTTTCCAATTCTGTGGTATCACATCTGATTCCAGTGAACTATTGAACAGGTCAGGCAAGGCATCTGCACACTCCTCCGCTAGTTTTCTCAGCACACTTTCTCAAAGATAGCAACCCTGTCCTCACCCTGTCAACCTCTATCAAAATATTTGTTATTCTTGCCCTCACCTCCTTCCTTCTAGAGGCACTGGTCCATCTCTCTCTCTCTCTCTGTGAAGATGACATAGAAGTACTCATTAAGTACCTCTGTTTTGCCCCCATTCTCCTCCACCCACCCATTCCCTTTCCTGAGCCTGACCACCCCATCTTTTTATTCCTTTTCTGGCTAATATAGCGAAAAAAGGGACTTTTCCCCTTTTTAATTCCCTCAGCAAGCTGCAGTTCTTTCTGAGCTTTATCCTGCCAGACTACCTTACCTGCTACTTTTGCCATATTCCGGTACTTCTCCTGTTATCCGCTCTCTGGCTCCTCTTGAATTTCTTACATAGAAACATAGAAGTTGACAGCAGATAAGGACTGCAAGGCCCATCCAGTCTGCCCATTTTTTTCTACCTTATGAATATGCCATAGGCCTTTACTCTGTCAATGGCCTATCTATTCATACTCATCTGTATTGCTGCCTTATGCCTATCCCATGCCTGTTTGAAGCCCTGCATTGTATTCATATCACCACTTCCTGAGGTAGGCCATTCCATGCATCCACCACCCCTTCTGTGAAAAAGAACTTCCTCACATTACCCTTTAATCGGTCTCCCTCTAATCTCATGCTCTGTCCACTTGTCCTGCTATTTTTCTTACATTGAAACATGTTAGACTCTTTCACCTTGTTAATGTAGGCTGACCTGTTTTTCCTTACTACCTGGGCAACCTCAGTGCTAAACCAGCTGGGTGCTTTATCCCAAGAGTTCTTCAGTTTGAGCCTAACACAGTCCCTTGTGACAACCATTATTCCCTGCCTGATGATGGATCACCTTTGCTCCACCCCCATATCAACTCGGATGCTAGCCAGACGACTCCTTAGCAGCTTGCCCATCCTACTGAAGTTAGTCTTTCTGAAATTCAGGATTTTAGTCTTAGTGGGTCCCTTTTCCTTACTCATATCCAACTGGAACCACACTGTGCGATGGCCCCTATTCATTAGTACCAAATCAAGGATTGTCCCCTCCCTGTTGGGTTCTGTGATGCCCTGAAACAGGAACCCACTTTGCAGCACATCCAGGATCATCTGACTCCTAGTGCAGGTTGTAGCTGGTACACTCCAATCCACCTTGGGCAGATTGAAGTCTCCCACTATTACCACCTCTTCCTTCCCTGCAGCACTCAAAATTTGTGAGTTTAATTCCCCGACTCTATCCTCCTCCTCCTGGTTGGGTGGTCTATACCACCCCCCAACCTGGCCTTCTTCTCTCCATTAGATAGTAAATGAATCCACATTGCTTCTGTTCTCCCTTCTTCCAACTCTTCCCATGAACAAGTTATACCTTCCCTGATGTAAACCACCACTCCTCCTCCTTTTCCTAGCTCTCTGTCCTCTTGTATAGTTTATACCCAGGGATCAAGAGGTATCTTTTTAGTTTTTTTGCCGTGGGGTAGGTACTGCAGTTCAGCCACCTTTATAGCTCTTTTTCCAGATTTTCCTTGGACCTGTTACTGTTGTGCTTTATTCCCTTCCTCTAACCCACTGTCCTCGTCAACCATAGAAACATTCAGTTCCACTTCCTCCTCATTTGCAGTTTCCATCCCCTCCCGTAAACCTTGTGTCTGATCACTGCCTTCATCATTTTTATGTTTGCTTGTGCGTGTAACACACAAGAAACATTTTGAGGTGAGTAGAGCATTGCAGAGGTGTGGCAGTGTTTGTCCAATCCAGCTTTTAGGGCGCATCCCTTGGCCACCAATCATCAGGAAGCTGCCGAAGAGAAGTTTCAGAGCTTTAGCGCCGGACTTGAAGAAATCTGCCGCCCAATCACGGACAGTTTCGTCATTGCAGTGGCAGATCTCCCCAGAAAACTAGGCACATTACAGCCATGTGCATTACAGTACCACAATACGCATGGCTGGACTTCTGAGCAACTCATTTTGTTCAGTGTGCCTTTCCCAGTGAAATAAATAAATGGGCCCACATGACTTTTGCATAATTAGCGGCTCCTGCCGCCCACCACACACTCCCCCCAAAGTCAACATCGGGGTGCCCAATCCCTGTGTCGACATGACCCCCCAGCCTGAACATATCTTTTGCCGACAACGGGGTGCCCAATCCCCATGCCAGCATGCCTCCTCCCACTACTGTGGCATACTGGGAGCCAACTGCAGCATGCCAAAGTAATTGTTATCTTTTTCCAACACTGGGATACCCACTCCCAGTGTCAGATGCACCCCCCACACCCCCTTTCTTTTAAGCCGGCCTCGGGGTGCCCAATCCCTGGGTCAGCATTGATCCCCCCACTAGTCTGGCACACTGAGAGCCCACCCCAGTGTGCCACAATTTATTTTTCATAGTATTTCACCTGCAAAAAAAGGAAAACTGTCCCCCAAGGTCTTTTTTTTTCCCCTTGTCGTCCTCGCCGCCCCTCCTCCATTCCGACTCTCCTTCTGCACACCCCATTTCCCCGCACCCCCCACACCCATACTTACCTCTGGAGGTCCAGAGCTGTGATCTTGTGTGGATTGGGAACACGTCTGCACTCTTCAAAAGTCGACTGCAAACTGAAGAAAATCACTGTAAGCCCTATAATGGTAATTAATGGGGAGTTTCAATTTACTGTAGGTTGATCTCTCAGTCATTTTTGGGAGTTTTGGCCCCAAATTTTCAACATGGGGTTCTTGGGACCCCTCCTCATAAAGACTGGCACTGTCATTTCATTTCTCAGTCCTGAAAGGTGATTTTGCGGTTGCTGCACGGAATCACCTTTCGGGAGTGATTAATGAAACAACAGTGCGACTGTTCATGAGTTGGGGTCCTAAAAACCCTATGTTACAAGTTTGATAAAAAAACTCAAAAAAATGACTGCATTACAAGCGTGCATTGCGCAGTTTGTATGCATGCTTGTAACTTCACCAATTTTTTAATATTTTCACTCCAAATTTCCAACATTGCCATTTTTTCACACCTCCTTCTGAGCAGTACTGCTGTCATTTTTTTGTATGCTATCTGAAATGTGTTTTCGCACCTGTGGTGCAGAATGGCGCAGTCGCTGTGCGGAATCAATGTTTGGGACAGGCTAATGAACCACAGTGCCACGGTTCATGAAGGGAGGTCCCAAAAAGGCCATGTTGAAAATTTGGTGAAAAAAACCAAAAAAAACAAAAAAAAACAACTGTGTTACAAGCGTGCATTACGCAATTTCTATGCATGCTCGTAACGTCTCCAGTTCTTATTTTCAACATTGCCATTTTTTCTCACCTCCTCATGAACAGTGTAGATGTCATTTTTCACATCCTGCCCAAAATGTCTTTTCACCCCTGTTGTGCCAAATGGCACATTCCCTGTGCAAAATCACCTCTCGGGATTGAGTAATGAAATGATAGTGCCACTGTTCATAAGGTGGAGTCCCAGAAAGCCCATGTTGAAAATTTGGAGTGAAAATAACAACAAACGCCCAGGGTGTAAGAGTTTCCAACCATAATGCCCCACCCTGTACAGACTGACAGGTGTCGGGGGTGTGTCTTATGGTCATCATCCGTAATGCTCATGTTATTTCCATTTCTAACCCCTACTCCTGCAGTTACTGACAGGCATTGAGGAGTGCCTTGAGGTCCTCGGCCCCTAATCTTTCACCCCATTCTACTACATTGCACCCATCTCAGCTTTTCCTTATGGAATGAGGTGAGTGTAAGGGCTGAAGAGCCCAAGGCACCCGTGACACCTGGCAGTGTCTGCAGGGGTGAAGTGAGGTGGAATGGTGGCGTATGCCCGACCGACCCAAAGGCACACCTAGCCGCCTGTCAGTCTCTGCAGGGGGGTACATGAAGTTAATACTTCACTGCCATCTATGCATCTCTCTAACTCATGCAGTACCAATACAATATCAGCAAGCAAACATTCATCATTGACAAATGCATGTTATCTTTACCTTCGTCCAGCTCAACTTCAGGGGAATGAGATGTTTTCTGTGAAGGCCTAACAGTAGCATAGTATGCAATTGTTCCATACCTGGCAGTGCTTCTGCGGATGATACCCACCAACCCTTTGTGGGACTGATCCAACAAATGCACCTTCATTGCATTCAAGCATTACTGTAGCTTGGAAGATGAAATTTTAGATCTGCTAGACACACTTTTTTGGGTTTGATTTTGTTGGCCCTGATTGCTCAACCTGTCCTTCGGTCTTCCTTTTTGGTTGCCTAAATCTGCAGTGCCTCCCTGAGCCTTAGAATTCGCCTGAACACTTTGGTCCTTTTTTATTTTATTTTATACTGTCACAAATAAAATATCCTTCCCGAGTCCCTATCCTCCAGACTCCCACAATTACAGGCCTACATTTTGTATTGTAATATACACAGAACACAACAGTGACCACTACCATGTCCTTTTAAGCTCAGTGCAGAAGACTGACTCCTCCTGTTACTGTTCAGTGCCTGTATTCAGCAACTCAACAATGTTATGCTACTACCGCCGTGGAATATAAATTGGTGATGCAGATGTCTGAAGCACACTGTATGATGGCGATGATAATGAAGATAAGGACTGGAGTAATGGTGACTAATGATGGCACTTCTCCTACTTTACTCTTATTATTCATAGGCAGTGTGTTGTCTACAGCTGCAGTAGTCTCAATAAATTAATGAATACCATAAACACCCTTTATGAGTTTTGTTTCCTCTTTTGCTACAATCTATATTTTTTTTTTGGGACAGCCTGCTGACAGGCCCAGTCAGGCATCAGATTCACTGTGCTTCTCTTTTTTGGCAGTCTTTTTTTGTAGTTTGCTTGATTTTTTTTTTGCCCCTTAGGCCTTCCTCAGAACAGTCTCCTCTGTCCCTCTTTCTCCCTCTGCTGCTGCTTTGCTCTCCCCTGGGCCTGCAACTACACAGACAGCAGTTTATTTTGTTGTTTTATTTCATTGTAGAACAGTATTTTAGTTGTTCTTGTCTTCCTTTATTTTTTTTCATGGGTAGCCTCCCTTGGTGGCATACCTGCTTGGGCCTGCGCTGGAGTGGAGAGACAGAGAGAGAGAGAGAGAGAGAGAGAGAGGAGAGACACACACACACACGCATGCATGCATGCATGCACGTACATGCGTGCACACACACACACACACACACACACACACAGTATCACCTAACACCATACCTACCATGGCACTGTCCAATACTAAACAGCTAAGATTTTGTTTGTTAATGCTGGGTGGGTATATTAAGTTACTGGTTGCTGTGCTTTAGTAGTTTTACTTTACTTTTTATACAAAAAATAATTAAATTATTCTCTTTGGGCCTCTGTGTTAAATATTACAGAGTTTGGCACCTTCTATGCATTTTGTCACATTTATTCAAATATGTATAAATAATCAGAACTAATCAGAACTCCTCTGTGTTCCTGTTCTTGTTTAATAAGGGTCAGAACTTCACTGAGTTCTGCCAGCCGTACTGGTTAACTAGTCAACGAATATTATCAGGTTGACCTGACAAGACGTCCCTGCCACAGACCCATGCTACTTATTATCCTGAAGCCCATTGTTTCCCAGGTATTCCATTAGTTCCTCTTTGACTAACGTCTCCATCAGTTTACCTGCCACTAGGGTAAGGCTGAGGGGTCTGTAGTTTTCTGGCTGCTCCTTGTCGCCTCCCTTGTGTAGCAGAACTATGTTCACCATCCTTCAGTCCTTGGGAACCACCCCTTGCTGCAAAGAGCAACTGAATAGCCCCACCAGGGGTTCAGCAACCACTAATGCTGGTTCCTTTATTACCTTCAGGTGGCCAACCTGCAGAACAGCAGGAAAAGAAAAGGACGGAAAACCTCAGCAGTGCTGTTGCACAACAGACTTAAAGATTCAAAAAAAAAAAATTAAGAAAGGTTTCTCAAGGTATAAACAGACCACTGTGACAGGCCAAGAATCCAAGTGCTTCTTCAGTCTGTTCCCCAGCCTCTGGAAGTCATGCTTTACTGTCTCCACAGGCCAGTTCTCCAGCCCAGCTGGCCTGCCACTTCCCCTCCACTGAAGAGTCAATTGGGAGTTGTTTTTTGTGTAAAGCCACACCTCTAGTAGCTACAGAGGGCCAATCAAGATAGCAGCTCTTCAAATCCAGCAGGGGAGTTGCTCAGAGACTTGGGCTCTTTTGTCCTGAGCTCTCCACACCTACTGCCACTGTAGAAGACACCAAGGGAGTTGACCATAGGAAGCTATGGACTCTGTACAGCTTCCTGCTCTCTGCTGAGCACCTCCCTCACCAACTCTCACTACCAGAGAGTTCAGCTAGCCTGCCCTTCCCCCTCCACTGAAGACAGCCAATCAGGAGCCATTTTCTGAGTGAAGACACACCTCCAGTGACTACGAGGGCCAATCAAATAGTGGCTCTTCAAATCCAGCAGGTGAGCTGCTCAGAGACTTGGGTTCTTTTATCCCAAGGTCTCCATGCCTGCCGCCATTGCTGAAGACACCAAGGGGCTGACCAGAAGAAGCCACGGAATCTGTACAACTTCTTCTCCCTCCCCCACCAATCACTTCCCTAGCCAGCTTTCGCTACCAGAGAGCCCAGGCAGCCTGCTGTTCCCCCTCCACCAAAGAGAGCCAATCAGGAGCCATTTTTGTGTGAAATCGCACCTCCAGTACCACCAGTCCTCCTCCATAAAAGCCCATCAAGCCAAGTGACCATGCATCTTGCAGCCTTTGTGCTAAGGACAAGCGCAAAGGACTGGAGTCTGCCTGTAGTCAGCCCAATGTCAGCCTTCAGCCAGCCACAATGTCATACTCCTAGCTTCCACTGCTTGCATTTTAGGCCACACCAGTGACTGGTTAGTATCCCACTCCATGGCCGGCTGAACTAGTCAGCCAACACCCCTTTCTGGGTGACCATTTGTTTATCTAACCAGTTTAATGATTGTCTACTCCTCAGTCTTAGAGTAATACTGTTCAACCACAACTAGTGACATTATTCGTTGTAGCCTTCCTGCTATTGCTCCTCATAGTGTTGCATGCCAGTCTTAGTCTGCAACCTTAGTTGTTGTATCACCTTTGCCTGATGCATCACCATGTCTAAACGGACATTTAACTATATTGTCTGCATTGTGTCTGGCCTCCTCTGCACTGATACTCTCCTACCTACAGCGCTCAATGAGTACTAGCAACTGACTGTGCCTAGTTCACTGCCCCTATAGTTGCTACCACCTTATTTTGCCTGGATTACTTGCCTGCTCTAGTTAGTCTACCTCTGATAGTTTGTGCTCTGCCCAGCTTAACCTTGCTCATTCAGCTTTACTGCTATCAATTTGTGCTGTCACTACTTCTATATAAACTACCATCTACTGGATTGTACCTAACTAGACCATAATCCATCTCACTCTGCCTCATTCTTGTCCCCCCTCCTTTCCCTGTCTCCTCTCCTCCACCCCACCCTCTCTTCATCTCCTTTGCCCCTTCCCTCTCCCTCTCTTTGGTCCATATCTCTCCCCCCTACACCCACCTTTGACCCCCCATCCTTCCTTCCCTCCACATCACCCCACTCCTGCCACTCACCTTGGTCTACTTCCCTGTCCCTTACTTAATCTAGAATTTCTCCATCATGCCTTTTCCCTGTCCTTCTCCCTTCCTACTCCTTTTTCCTTAGGAAAAAAGTCCCACACCATCCTCTGTCTCCTCTTCCTTCTCCTTCTCCTAGTGAGTGATGTGGAACCTAACCCAGGTCCTCTTGCTCCTCCCTCCTTTGTCCCCTCTTTCAGCAATGGTCTCAGCATTTTCCACCTAAATGCCAGGAGCTTCCTCCCTAAACATGACCCCTGAAAGTATGGGATATCCCAGCACTTTCCTAGCCTCCTATTTGAAAGGCTATGCCTGTGGTTCAATGGGGCACAGCAACTAACCATGCCCCCGCCTGGGCCATAAAGGCCATTCCTTCTAACTACTCCCACTATCGTTTCCGCATTGTGGCTGGAGGCAATGCACTGCTTCGCTTCCCTCCCCATTTCTCCTGCTTCTGTGCTTGTTTCCCGTGTTCCAGCAGTTGCCTCTGGCTGCCTGTTTGCTTCTCCTGTCTGTGTTTTATCTCCCTGCCCGCCACTTGTTCTGTGGCTGTTTCTGCTGTCCTCCCTCACCCCCCTTTTTCTCCTTGCCCCTCCGTCATGCTGCTCCTGCATGGCTCCCTGTTTCCCTCTCAGATCTTCTGTTTTGTGCTGCTTCTTTGTGGCCATCTACCCCCCCCGACTTCGTTCTTCCTGTGGCCACTGGCTCCACGGCTCTCTCTCTGCCCCTCCCCCCTTGCTCCCTCCTACTGTTCTCCCCTCCTCCTGTCTGCCACTTCCTCAGAACATTTCTCTCTCCACTTCTCCCTTTCCCATACCTTTCATGCCCCCCGGCTGTTGCTTTGTTTTCCTTCCTTGGTCTGTCTGGGCTTCGGTGCACACCTCTCCTGGCTCGTTCTTGTCTCCCCTGTGCCTGCTTTCTCTTTGGGGATTTTTGCCCTACCAGTTCTGTCCTACTCGTATGTTCGTTCTCCTGGTCCTGTGTTCAAGACCCCTACACATATACCTCTATCGTTCCTCGCAGGCTAAGCATTTCTTTGGGTTCAGCAGCTAATCCACGGTGGGTTGGCTGTAATCATTGTATTACTCTCTCCTGTTTCAATTTGCATTTTGGCAATTAAGGTCCTGTATAGGACTCCTGTCTAATCATCAACATAATTACCAATATTACCTGCCATGTATTTCACTCCACGCCATGTGGACCCAGCTACGGCTGCAGACATTGAATCAATTTATTTTATCTTAATGTTTTAATTAGTTATTTGGTAATTTATTTATCTTACTATTTATTTAGCTCAATCCACAGTAGGTCAGCTGCTATCAATTTATTTATTTTACTATTTCAATTAGAGTTTGGTCTCACAGTGACTAGCTCATAGCTTCTCAATTATTCCCATGGTGGGGGACTGCGCTCTGGCGGTGGGCAGTGTGGCTCCTAGCAGTAGGAGCACGTTCTCCATATTTTATCTGTCATTTATCAGCAGTTGGCCTGCCCAACTATTCATTCAGCATTTGACAGCCGCTGGCCTACCCAGCCTCCTACTACCGCTCGATACAGCCCATTGCACTACCAGTAATCATGCACGTATCAGCCTTCATGGCATTAATGCAATCAGCATATCAAGTCATTCGTTCAATAACCTCACCTCTTCACATACCAGCTTCGCAGCCTCCTCCTACCTAACCGTCGGCTGCGGGCTTCACTTGGTTATCACTGTCTCTCCCACTCATAAAATTCAATTCACTCCTAATTTGGCTTCTTAATGGACCTGGTTGGCATACGTTCCTGTAGTTACAAAATACTATCTGCATAATCTAGACCCATGTCAGGGTCCCCCATTGCTCAGTCTGACCCACGTGAAGGTCTAATCATCGTGAGTGATCATCCAAGCATGACCCACGTGCAGGTCCCATGCTACATTTCAACTACGCTCTCTCCACATTTCATAGGCATGCCAACCATGTCCATTACTTCCGTGTATCAGGGCTAGCCTTGAGACTGACAGTCTCACACTGCACCCATGAAGTCCGCATCTTGAGCATGGGAAACTGGAGGCAGGATCCTTCTCATCTGGCCCATAGTGGGAATGTCCTCACTCCGGGTTGGACCTTCAGTCATCAACTGTACTGTCGGCACCTCTAGATGTAGAATTTAAGACTTCAGCAGTGAGAGGTGGGGCTCTCAACAGCAGAGCCCCTTTAGCTGCCTGAGTGGGTTCGGAGGCACCCTTTAAGCTATTCTCCCTATGACTGCCTCTGGTTTACCTGGTTTGTTCTTAGATTGGTAGGCCGGCTAAGTGCCTCAGAGGTCATTACTCTCCTCCTCCCACTTTGGAGGTTGGTACCACGTGCAGTGTACCCCATGTTGCAGAGATCACTCGCAACTCTTTACGGTGTTCCTGTTAGAGGGCTAGAGTGAGAGTATTCCACTAAATTGGTACTTCTTCCCCTGGATTAGCCTTTTAAATTGCAGTAGCAGAGCCATCACTAAACTAAATGTCCCAAAGCCTGGAGGGAAGGTGACCTAGGCCTTGGATCCCCAGAGGTTTCCTCCTCAAAGAGGTTTTTTCCTCTCCTCCATGCTAATGGTCATAATACTTAGATAGGTTTAGTAATATTCCTTAGGGTACGTAGTCAGGTTCTGCTGTTGGATGGAGATGAATGGTGGCCCTGTAGTTGTTCCCTCTCTCCTAGCTGTTCCCTCTCTCCTTAGGAAGTCATGCCTCCATGCATTTCATTCAGACTCACAAGCAGGTCATAATTCATCCATTGTCTCCTGCTACTCTACTCATGCTCCTGACTATACCTCACCTACCGACCTACATGCAAGTCTTCAAATAAGATAAGCGTTCATCACCTCATATGCGCTACTTGACACTCTTTTTGGACTCCTTCCTAAGGTACCTTTAGCCAAGGGAACCATTCCCGCGACACCTCTAGGGGTGGAACCCTCCTCTAGGTTTCCTTGCCTTCGTATCCCTATAGGGTGGTATATCCCACAGATAGAAAGGCGATCATCCAAAGATTATCTAAGTTGCACAAGCATAACCTCATACCAAGTTGCATAGGCCTATTGAATTGGAAGACTATGCCTGTGGTTCAGTGGAGTGGAGCAATTAACCATGCCCCTGCTCAGGCCATAAAGGCCACTCCTTCTAACTACTTCCACTATTATTTCTGAGTTGTCCCACCATCCTCCCCTCCTCCCCCAGCAGCTTGTCTCTCTCTCTCTCTCTCCTGTGGGCTCCTTCCTAAGGTACCTTTAGCCAAGGGACCCATTCCTTGACCAAATCTAAGTGGAACCCTCCTCTGAGTTCCTTGCCTTTGCCTCCTGAATTGGTATGTCCCATGGATAGAGAGACGAACAGCCAAAGATTATCTAAGTTGCACAAGCATAACACTGTACCTAGTTGTGTAGGCCCATTGAAGTATTTCTGAATCTTGGCTCTCATCCAGGATACTTGACTCTCATTTGGCTGTCCCCGATTATCACCTCTTCTGCCAGGATCATGGTAAGTGTGGCGGTGGAGTTGCCCTGTATGTTTGGCAGAACCTATCCTGTAAATCACTTTCACAGAGTCTGTGCCATCATCACACAAGCTCCTTCTAGCTAAGCTATCCCTCCCTTCCACTCCTCCCATCTTTGTTGGAGACCTCTATGCCTCCCCTAAAATTGCTTCGTCCTTGGCTGACTCCATCTCTTGTGTCGTTTTCCCTTGCCTCCTCTAGTGAACTCCTTCTTTTTAGGGATTTCAGCATCAGTTGACTCTCTCCTGCCTCCCAACCCCTTACCAACAAGACTGACTCCTTAAATCTTACTCAGCTAATCTCTGAACTCATACAGCTCAGTCCTCACTCCTCTAACCACACTCTTCACTGGGTGCTTTCCTCAAACCCACACCGTGTCATTGTAGCTGGCACTCTGCCAGATGCCTTCAGTGACTACTGCATGACATACTGCGTTAGGAAAGTTAGGCCCACCCCATCCACCCCAAAATACATTTGGATGAGGTCCCTCTAGTTGCTTTCCTACAGTAACCTCTTAAACGACCTCATGGATATAGATTGGTCCCCCATCTGTTCTGCTCCAGGCATTGATTTGATCCTCTCCCACTTTCTTGCCAAATTTAATTACACCTAGGACAAGCACCCCCCTCAAAGAAGGTCCAGGGTCAAATGTCCCACCACCCGTGGATTATATATGACATCATTGACTTGTGCAGGTCCCGTGACAAGGCTTGGGCAAGATGCAAATTCTCAAAGTCTGTGCCTGACCTCCTAACCTATAGGTCAATCAGGAACTCCTATATGAAGGCAATCCATGCCGCTAAGGCACTCTACTTCAAATCTAACCTCCAGTCAAACCTTAGTTCCCCAGCAAAATTCTGGAGTTATCTACTTCCCTTTTGACCTGCCCTCCGAGTCCACTCCTCAGTCCTCCTTGTGGATGGCTCACCAGCCTTTGACTCTTTCTGTCACTGCTCTTTTTAATGAATTCTTTACCACCTGTGCACTCCCCTCTGCCTCAATCCCTGGTCCTTCTCCCACTCTGTCTCCTGCTACCTCTCCCCAGTATCACTCAGCTGAGGATTTCCACTTTGCTCGCATCTCCCCTCAAGAAATCCTGTTAGTCCTGACATCATTTAACCCAGCCAAGTCCAGCCCTGACGGATTGGACCCTAAACTTCTCCATATCTTGGCACCTGCTATTACTTCTCCATTCTCTCATCTCCTTTTCCCTCATTGCTATCCCTCAGGCCTGGAAGATTGCTAAGGTTGTGCCTCTGCACAAAGTGATTGACCCCTCCTCCCTGGCAGCTTCTGGCCTATCTCACTTCTCTCTCTTGCAAAACTGCAGGAAGGCATTGTCTACTCAAGGCTTACTGACTTCCTCTCCTCTCCTCCTCCAGATTCATCTCTCCCTTCCAGTCTGGATTTAGGAATCACCATTCCACTGTCTCCTACCTGCTGCGAGTAACTGATGCCATCCTCACTTTGATGGATCAGGGACATATTGCCGGAACCATATTTATCTATCTTGCCAAAGCTCTTGACTCTGTATCCCACATACTGCTCCTGGACAAGCTGAGTGCTGTTGGCTTCTCAGCTTTTGCAGTGGACTGGTTCTGTTCTTATATCAGACGCCGGCAACAGCTGGTACTGGTGGGAGGTGTCCTGCCCCTTCCCATCCATGCTGGGGTCCCACAGACTCCATACTGGGTCCCTTCCACTACTCTAGCTTCATCAATGACATGCCCTCTGCTTGTGACTCCACATGTATCCACATGTACACTGACTATACGGTCCTTTACACCTCTGACTCCTCCCCCACAGCCACCGAAGGTACACTCCAGCAGGACTTCCATACCATTCTTTGCTGGTTTCAAGCCAGCCAACTCCAGGTCAGCACCAAGAAAATGATGGTCAGAAGAGTGGCAACTGGGGTTTAATGCAAAGAAGTGCAAAATCATGCACATAGGGAAGAGAAACCCTGAAGCCACTTATAGGCTGGGAGGGGAGTTGCTAGCAGTCACAAAGGAAGAAAGAGACTTGGGCATCATCATCACTGATGACCTAAAATCATCAAGCAGACCTCTAAAGCAGTAGGTAAGGCTGGGGGTGTTAGGGTGTATTAGTAGGGGTATCAGAGTCGTAAGAGGAGATAATCCTCTGTACAAGACATGGTTAGGCCCATCTGGAGTACTCGTGCAGTATTGGAGGCCACACCTTCACAAGGACATTAACCAAATTGAGGCAGTCCAGAGAAGGCAAACCAAAATGGTACAGGGACTGCATCAGAAGACATATGAGGACAGATTAACAGAGCTCAATATGTATACCCTTGAGCAAAGGAGGGAGAGAGGATATGATCGAGACATTTAAACACCTTAAGGGCATAAACAAGGTGAAAGAGTCTAACATGTTTAAATATAAGAAAAATAGCAGGACAAGAGGACACAGCATGAGATTAGAGGGAGGCCGATTAAGGGGAATATGAGGAAATTCTTTTTCACAGAAAGAGTGGTGGATGCATGGAATGGCTTACCACAAGAAGTGGTGGCTATGAATACAGTGCAGGGCTTCAAACAGGCATGGGATAGGCATAAGGGAGCAATACAAATGACTATGAATAGATAGGTCACTGACAGAGCAAAGGCCGATGGCACATTTATGAGGTAGAAAAAGAAATGGGCAGACTGGATGGGCCCTGCGGTCCTTATCTGCCGTCAACTTCTATGTTTCTATGTTTCTATGATGTCCATGACCTTCAACACCAGCCAGAAATTGGCCAGGATATCACACTCCCCTATTTTCTCCACGCTGGATGGCATCCCACTTGATGTAGTCCCTGCCTTTAAATACCTTGGTGTAGGGCTCGATATTAAGCATAATTTCTATGCCCACATGGATGCCATCCACATCAAACTTCGCCCGAAACTAGGTGTCCTATTCTGCAACAAGGACCACCTGTCCTGCCAGGTCTGCCAGGAGTTGGTCACCAAAATGGTTCTCCCAGTCTTTGACTACCCAAACAGGGTCTATGGCACCATCTCCTCCTTCTCCCTTGCCAGAATGGACACCCTTTGCAATGCTTTCTGCCACTTTGCTACAAACTCACCCCCTCATACACGTCATGGCTCACTCTACTCTTCCCTTTCCATCCTCCCTCTCCCCTCACTTTGCCATTTCCACTGTGCCTCATTCATATCTAAATTCTAGGTTGGGTCCCTCCTCTTCTATCTCTCCTCACTCCACTCTCCCATCCCCTCATCTTCCCACTCTTTCCACTCTAGGTACCTTTCCATTCCTCACCTTCACACCTCTGCTGGGCAAGCTGCTTTTTCCTACCACCTCCCCTTCATCTGGAACCTTGTTCCCTCTTCTGTTTGCTTTTTCTCATCTGGCATGGCTCTCAGATACCACCTAAGGTGCCTTCTTGGTCCCACCCATCAACCTTCATCCTGACTCTACTTTCCATTTCCTATCCATCCCTAACAATCACTTCCCTGTACTTGGCCGTGACACAGGCAGACCTTTGTCAGGCTATGGCACTATAACCACCTCCTCAGGTGTTATTCACTTTACTCTCTGTACTTGTAAGACTATACTGTATTTATCTCACCCTAATAATGACCAATTATAAATTGTTGCCTGTTGTACTTCCTCCAGTAGGTCTTACCTGTTGGTGTGCCCAGCAATCTATGCTGTCACAGAATTGCTCACTGATGCCGGCCTGGTGGCGCTGAGGGTTGAGGCGCTGGACACCACACCTCATGCCATGCCGGCGACCCGGGTTCGGCAGCGAGCTCAGGGAACCAGGGGTTGGCTGGGGGGAGAAGGCTAGAGCATCCAACGACAGCTCACCTTCCCTGGGGGAGGGTGGGTTTTCAGGTCTGGCAAGCGGCGACCCCTGGCAGAGGCTGGGGGGAACAACAGCTGCTGGTGTCACAGGGGCATGATTGGTCAGGGGGCATAGGCCTTTGGACCAGTCAGCCCAGGTGACAAGAGGGGAGGGGGAGGGACCTTGCAGACATTGGCGTGAGCACCATGACATTAGGGCACACAAGTTCCATTCCAGGAAAACGTAAAATGCCCCTCCAGAGTTGGGTAGACGGAGTGCCGAGCTGGGTCCCAATATACCGCCACCTGCCCAGCTGAACCAGGGGACCTGATGAGATTTCAAGATTCAGGGGTGGTCCCACCCTGACCCTGGGCAGGGGTAAACCACAGCATGATGGAGGACCCCGTTCAGTCAGGTAAGGTGGGGGTAGAGACAGGCTTCATTGGCATCTCCCGAAGAGGTGACTCTGGAGGGGAGAGGGGGAGTGTAAAATATCTAAAAAAAAAAAAAGAATTGTTCACTGATACGGACTGATGTATTGTCTTGCTTGTACTCCCCTCTCCTGGGTCGCACCTGGAAACGAACCTCGGTTCAGTGTGCCTTTCCCAGTTACCAATTTTCAGTCACTCAGTCAATCAATAAATAAGGTGTACCAGCACTCCCAGCTCCTTCCCCCTTCCACTTTCCTCCCTATCCTCTCCCAATCCCAGATGACTGATGCTCCAGGCAGGCATCTGACCACCTACTCCCCTTTCCTGCACTGCCTACCACCCTCTCTACACCTCTAACTATAGAGTCTCTATCACCAGAATCCTCCTACAAACTTTTGCCTGCTGTTGCCCCAAGGTGTCACCATGTTTTCTTTTCCTTCAACATCAACTGACTCGAGGCCCCCCCTTCTAGAATTAGGCACCTGTACCACTTCAAGGGGAGATGCAATGCGATTTGCCATTGGTATCTCTTAGATATGGCTGACTGCCGTGTGACTCCCCCTGCCACCCAATATTCTCCTCCTCCCATTCCCCACCCTCCATTCCCCGAAGCCCGTAGACCTCTGGGGTAGTGGAGTTTCAAGGGGTGGGCACCAGTTTAGTTGGAGTCAGAGATGGGATATTTCCTCCCTTGCTGCTGCCAACTGAGCATGGAGCTCCCAGAAGGTCCTACATAATGGGCAATGTCCCCTCCTCCAAAGCGTATAGACCTGGAGATGTGTGCCCCACAATCCCCACAGCTAACTACCTTCCCACTCACCCAATATCCCATGCTAGCCTCCTGCTGACTGCTTATAAAACTGCTTGAGTTAATTAGTAATGTGTGGACGTTGACTGTCTGTCTTATAACCCTATCTTATATAGGTAGAAGGTAAGATTAACAGTATTAGTGGCCTTGAAATAAAAAAAAAACAAACTTGAAATTTCAAAAAAAAAAAACAGTATTAGCAGTAATCAGTAACACCCCGCCTGAGACACAGCCTAACTGTCTGTGTGCCTGTTTTACAGCCTTACCCTATATAGGTGGAAGCTAGGATTTAACAGTTTTAGCAATGGTCAGTAACACTACACATTAGATACAATTTGTGCTTACCAAGTAAGCATTAAGCCACGAGAAAGGAGGCTTCTACTAGGGAATTAATGCGTAGCTGGGGGTGGGGGGGGGGTTGATGCACAGGGCCAAAGGCTGAGTGCTTCACTCACTCAACCATGCATTAATTCCCTGGTAAAAGCCTCCTTTTGAGTGGCTTAATGCTCTCGTAACATGGCAAGTACAAAGTAAGTGTTGTTTACATAGTGTTTAAGTTACAATGAAAGAAAGATGAGCAGAAACAGTCATTTTAGTTCAGAAAACATGCTTGAGCTCTGTCCCTTTCAAAGGCTGTATCTATCTGGAAATGTGCACATTGCACAGTTCACATACATTAATGTTGTGCCTGAGAAGTGCCCAAGAATGTATAAAACATACAAATCTTACATTAAGTAGGAAAACACAGATAAACGTCAAAAATTGCTAGTTCTGATGAAGAGTTCCAATGTTTTGCCCTCCGTTGCTGGCTCACATTGTTGATTTTTCAGTTCATTCATAGCCATACTGCATTATGGTCGCTGTTCCGTAATTTGCATATGGTGACACAAAAGTATAACTCCAGATTTTCTATACATTTTTAATGCAGAAAAGTAATATGGGGATGAAAAAGAAAGGGATAAAGACTGGCAGCAAGTCTACACTGTGTGGTTGTTTGGCAATGGGTGAGCTCTGTGGGGAACTATGGAGATCCTGACAGCTGTAAAATACACTTTCCAACATGCCCGATCACAGTGCAAGGTAAAAGTGGTGGTGGCAACACTGCCACATGATTGTCCAAGGTCCATTGGATGGGTTGGTTGGGACTATCCGAATCTGGAAATCTGACAGACACGGACTGGTGAAGGATACACTGATTGCCCTGATTGTACAAGGTCCATCAGGTGGGTGAGTGGGTATGAAATACGGCATGGAAAAAACAGAACCCAGAAAAGGAGCATGGCAATGCGAGAAACAGATACAGCAGCTGGGAAACTAGATAACATATTTCTGTAGAGTTTACAAAGAGCACAGTGAGTTACTACTATGTCAGGCTTCTGTCACTTTTTTTTTTCTGTCTGCCCATCTCTTATGTCAGCAGGTAGGAGGCTTCACTTCTTAGTCACGCTCACGATACCAAGCCGTCATTACTCGGATGGTGCTTTTAATGTGGTTGTTACAGGTACTACACTAGCGGGCATTATGTAAGCATTAAGCCACAAGAAAGGAGGCTTCTACTAGGGAATTAAAGCATGTTTGGGTGGTTGAAGCACTTGGCCTTTGGCCTCATGCACCCCAACCATGCATTGATTCCCAAGTAGAAGCCTCCTTTCTCGTGGCTTAATGCTTACTTGCAACATGCCAATAAATGAATGTGAAAATACAAGGTAATCATTAGTCAAAATGCAGCATGTGACGGTAAACTAGCACTAATGCCATCCTCCTGCTCTTGTGATTCTCACACTCCTGGAGGACCACATGCTCCTGGGGGTTGCAGACCTATGGGGTTAAACAGAAAGCTAGAACAAATCCCTCCCTTCAACAGAGCTTTAGATGCTAACTGTTTTGTGGGGAGGGGGAGCAAAAGCCTGCTCCACCAGCTTCAAAAAGGTCCCCTGTGTCGTTGCCCTGAAGTCCAACACAAATGGTTCATAGGTTTTACAGAGCTTTAAAGACTAATGTCCATATTGCTCGCCAAAGATTAAGTATACCCCTTAATGGAGTTATCACTCAAGTATACATCCAAATGACCCTTGAAAATGTCCATAGTCTCACTGGCGACCACCTTTATTAGCAATTTGTTCCATATTCTAGAAACTCTCACTGAGAACCAATAACTTCTTTTTCTTGTCCTACAACATTCGGTCATTAGTGGTAGCAGATGTGCCTGGGTGTCATAAACTGTTTCCCTGAGTACCAGGCCCAGTTGTTCCCATAATAGGTCATCATGCAAGGCTCTATAGACCATACACAGGTCCCCCCTCATTCTACGATATTCCAGACTATAGAGTCCAAGTTTGTTTAATCTATAGTCATAATCCATGCCCTTTACTTCATCCATCCTTCTAGTGCTTTCCTCTGAATTTTCTCTAGGGCATTTACAGAACCCTTATCGCTGGGAGCCCAGAACTGGGCACACTACTCCAAGTGAGGCCTAACTAAGGAGGAATATAGTGGCAGTAAAACCTCACTACTTCTGCTTTTTATGTTTGTTTATACAATGAAGTATGCCACCAGCTTTCTTGATTACTTGTTGACAATGCAAATTAGAACTAATCCCAAATCACGTTCATCTTCGATGATGATGCTATTTTGATAAACTCCCTAATCTCCCAAGGCTAGAACAAATTTCTCTCCTTCAGCAGAGCTTCAGGTGCTAGTTGTTTCTGGGGGAAGGGGGGCTTCAATATATTAACAAGTTTATGTTATGTGAACTGTTTTTGCACTGCTCTTGCTTATTATAACACTGTTTCACAATTTTGCACCAGTTCTTACTCCCTCTCGATATTTTAGTCTGAATGGGTTTATTGTTCTTTTTCCAGTCTCTCTGTTATTCCACTGTGTTTGTTATGTAGTTTGTATCCCACTGAATTGTATGTTGACATGTACACTTTTATTGTTCTTTATTGAAATCTTGGATTAATACCTTTGAGCATAAGTTCTTTACATAGGTTCCATACCAGAAGATAACACTGTCAGGATAACAATTACAATAAATGGTTACATTGCAAGTGTCACCAGGCCTAAATACATCTAGGTAGATTACCACAACTGGCCGTAGGTTCAATGAGACAAATACAGATTAAAAAAATAGGGGTGGAACTTGACACTTTAGGACAGGTATAGGACAGAGACTATGGGTTAATAAGATATGAGGACAAAGGGTAGCAGTGCACCTAATACAAACATCAGAGGCATTGTACAATGTATGCCTGAATCAGGTAGATTGTTAGCTTACTATGGACCGATGGGTACAGGAGGCCATCAGGAGAGAGGAAGGGAGGGTGAAGTAGAGGAGGGAGGTGAAGGAGAGGAAAGGGCATAGGAGGAATGGGATGAGTGGGGATAAAACAAGGGGGGGGGTGGGGTAGTAATGATAAGTGCTACTTAAGTGCTAAGGTGCAGTTAGGATAACTGCAGGGTAGAGTGGATGTCATTCTAGTGCAAGTATGGAACAGGGAGGAAGACCTAGTGGTTGCAGTCGCAGGTAGCCTCAGCGAATAGGCGTTGCCAAAGCAGGCATTTGAAGGAACCCAGCATGGTTGCATTGGATATGTCAGATTGCAACGAATTGATCCATTGCGGGGCTCTATATGCAAAGGCTTGCTGCCCTAGTGTGGTGCAGCACCGTGGGGGTTCTGAACATCTAGCTGATGGAGTTTCTTGTCGCTCGCTGGTTTAGTGGAGGAGTCAGAAGGGCTTGTACACCAGGTGGCATCATATCAAGGCTCACATTTTTAGAAATTAGGCAGGTTTGATATCTGAGCCTACTGTCAAATTGTAGCCAGTTGGCCTGGGAGTAAAGATCACACGTGTGGGTCAGTCAGTCAGCACCGGTGAAAAGGTGGCAGGCTTTATTTAAGGTTGTTTTGATGTGCCGGAGTGCTGTGTCCATTGCCGAACCATAAATGACGATGCCATAATCAGAATGTGAGATTACTGAGCTATGAATGGCTAGGTGCAAAGCGTCGGGGGTCAGGTTGCGTTTGTGTCTGTACAGCATTCCTATTCTTCTGTTTATCACCTTCGTGGTGTTTTCAATGTGCTGAGTGTAGGACAAGGTAGAATTAGTAGTTATACCCAGATACATACTGTAAATTGTTGGACTAGCTCGAGGGGTGAGCCCTCAACATTAGTAATGGCGAGGGGAAAGTTCATAGTGTTTTTTTTTTTTTTGTAGTTCAGTATAAGCTTCTGATCAGCAAACCATTTTTCAGCAGATGCAAAGCCTTGCTGGAACTGGTCCTGAAGCTGCACTGGCTGTAAGTGATTAGTGAAAATAACGGCATCATCCATGTAAAGAAGTATGTGGCCATGGCATGAGTTCAGAAGCTTATTTAAAAAGATATTAAATAATAGTGGGCCCAGGATAGAACCATGAGGGACCCCGGAGCATACTGACCTACTTTCTGAGTGAGCATCTCCAATTTTCACTTGCTGTGAATGGTTGTTTAGGTAGCTAGAGAACCATGTTTCTGAGGATAGCTTTTCCCTTTGTAGTTAAACCACTTAGCAGTATTTTTTATTTTTCTTTGGAATTTGGTCAATTTCCAACTGACTGGAAGTTGGCAAGCGTGGTTCCAGTTCCTAAGAAAAATCATGCAGAACTGTTAGAGGACTTTCGTCCAATCTCTATTCTCAACCCGTTGAGTAAAATGTTGAAAAAATTGGCAGCAGGTCAAATAAATGACTATCTCTCAAATTATGTGTTGTTTGCACAACAACAACATGGTTTTCATAAGAATTGTGGTACTGGAACGGCCTTGGTCAAGTTCACGGACACCTCCCTAAGGGGTTTTGATAAAGGTCAGTTAACTGGGGCGGTGTTTGTGGACCTGACCAAGGCGTTTGATTTGATTGAGCATAGTTTGTTGGGTCCTAAACTGAGTGCTATGGGTTTTAGTAAAGAGGCTGTAACATGGGTAGAAAGTTATCTTTCAGATTGTACACAGTTTGTTAAAATAGGCTCTGAAATGTCAAAAATATCTATGATTACCTATGGTGTTCCCCAGGGGTCAGTTTTGGGCACTTTGTTGTTTACTAATTTTGTTAATGAATTGCCTTCTGTTTGTGTTATGTGTGATACAATTCTTTATGCAGATGATTTTATTCTTTTTCTCAGAACAGTTCTTTATCTGGCCTAACTGAAGACGTCAATAGTGATTTTAAAAAGAGTTGCAAGTGATTTTCAGAGAATTGCTTGGTCCTAAACACGAAAGACTAAATCAATGATTTTTGGGACTAAAGCCAAACTTAAAGATAGTCCAACCTTGAATGCGTGTGATTTGAAAGATCAAACTATTGAGCAGGTAAATCAATTTAGAATATGTTGCAGTCCTTTTGGACCCCGAGTTATCATTTTCATTACAGGTTCAAGCTGTCACGAGAATAATTAATCAGAGATTGGGAGTTCTGTATAAATTTAAAAAATTTCTCTCATTTGAAGTTAGAAAATCAATAGCTACAGGATCATTGCTTCCATTATTTGATTCTGCTTCTTTTCTTTATTTCAAGCTTGGTAGTAAAGAATTGAATTCTTTGAAGGTTGTGTATAATAACATTTGTCATTTTGTTCTTTTGGCCACTTTTTGGACACATCATTGTGTACTGCAATACAGGTACAGGGATTGTTGCAATTCCCTGTACCTAGGGCTACCAGGGGTAGAAATCCGTCGCCTGCAGCTGTTGCAGAATGCAGCGGCCAGGCTTCTGACGGGGTCAGCTCGGTCCTGTCATATTTCACAGGTTCTATGTGGACTGCACTGGCTACCAATTCAGTGATGGATCACCTTTAAGGTCGGTCTTCTGACCTTTAAAGCCCTACATGGACAGGGCCTGGACTACCTAAAAGAGCTCCTGGTCCCTTACTGTCCTGAACGGTCTCTCTGCTCAGCCGATGAGGGGTTGCAGGAGATTCCAAAGGTGTGTTTGAAATCTTCTGAGGATAGAGCTTTTATGCTTGCAGCCCCTACCCTTTGGAATTCTCTACCCTGTCGGTTACGGGAGCGCACAACCATGGTGGATTTTAAGCAAGCGCTGAAAACCTTTTTATGGCACCAAGCATCTGGTGAGTAGTTGTTTGATATTGTTAATGATTTAGCATATATTATATGTTGTTGAGATGCTTGTTTGGTGATTTTAAACTTGTTAGGTGCCTTGGTGTTTGAAAGGCATCCTATAAATAAAGGTTATTATTATATTATTATTATTACTGTATTCCCAATAGGGATGGCTGGACCCTATAGCCAGAATTGAGTATTTTTTCGGCTGTGTTATTTATAAATGTATTTCATTAGATTGCCAATTTTCTTTATCTGATCTTGTAAAGTTGCATAATGTTTTGCCTAATTTGCGATCCTTAGATGGCATTGTGCTAGACATTATAGTTCCTAAACTTAAAATTGCTGCTCGAGCTGTTTCAATTGCAGGCCCAAGATATTGGAATGCACTACCTTTGATGATTCGGCAGGCCTTAACTTTGAAGGGTTTTAAGAATGAATTAAGAAAATATTCAATTGTTACATTTTCATGTGAATGTTTTGTCTAAATTTTGTCTTATTTGTAAGTATGAGTTATGTTGTTCATGTGTTTTGTTGTTGTATTTTTTTGTCCTAGTCGGACCTGAAAAAGGGCCTTTGGCCCAGTGTCCTCACCCGGTTAACAAAGTTTAAAATAAAAATAAAATAAATGTGGAGGTGTCAGAGGAAAGTCCAGTGCTGGTGAGTTGGTCAATAAGGAGTGTGTGGTTAACAGTATCAAAGGCCTTGGCTAGGTCAATGAAAGTTACTCCAACCAAGAGCCCTTGTTCCGGTGAGTTATGGATGAATCCCATAAACTGTAATAAGGCTGAGACAATACTATGTCCATGATGAAACCCATGCTGTTGGGTGCATTGCAGCAGGTAAAGCTCCAAGTATTCCACAAGTTGATTGGCCATGATGTGCTTCAAGGCCTCAGAAAGTTGAGGGAGGATTGAGATTGAGTGATAATTTCCAAGAAGTGCATGGTCGCCTCTCTTATGCACTGTGGTGACCATGGCAGATTTCCAGCATTTTGGGAATTGTGAGAGGTTAAGAGATAGGCTGATTACCTTGGTGAGGGGTGCAAGGACTTCACCATGCTTAATCTGGTTCAAGGTCAGTTGGCATTCATCTGTATCCCTCCTCCCCTGGGTCATGCCTGAAAATAGGCAGGATTTGTCTAGTGCACTTACCCGGTCAACAAAAATTAAATAAATAAAAATAAATAAAAGTGCAAGTTTTATAAATGTAAGATCCATGGAATCCCCACTGTGCCTCGATTTCCCAAGTACTTTCATAAGGTAACGTCTTGCTGCAACATCAGAGACAGTCTTGAAATAGAAAGGTGGGTGGTCATGTTGTGGAGACAGGTTCTCCTAGTTACTACATATTTGGGTATTGTTGAAAAAGTCTCGGGGCAGGACACTGCTGAGGTCTGAGAACACCCTATTGAATGCATCAGTGATCATTTGTGGCTCTATGGTTGAGGTTCTGTCTAGATTTAGCATGTTGGGGGTAGTCTTAGGGTCTTTCCCTGTGATAGCATAGATATTTTACCAGAATGGGCTGCTGTTACTCCGGAGATTTGAGAGGGCATCTTTGTAATACCGGCTTTTGGCCAACTGGATTGCAGTGGTGTACTCATTTCAATCCTTCCTATAGTTTTGGAAATTGGATTTGGATGTCATGGCCCGTGCCTTGTGCCACAAGTGATCCCTTGCTTCTAAGAGTATCAGGGGTGATCCAGGGGTTGCTGGTCCCCTTTACTTTCTTGGTTTGTAATGGTGCATGCCTGTGACAGACTCCGTTGAACTGACTGATGAAGTGATCAAGCACTGCATCAACATTGTTTGCGGTATGCATTTCTCTCCAGTCCTGGTTCCTACGGTCAGCTTTTAGCTGCTGGAGTTGACCATGAATCAGTACCTGGTTAATAATAGTTCTGGCAGGGGGTTTGCAGTACTTGTTGGACCAGCAGCATGTGACAGGGGAGTGGTCACTAAAACCACCAGGAAGAACAGGGGTATCAGATATATGCTGTGGCTGGTTGGATAGCACCCAATCCAGTAGGGTGCCATTCCCGGTTTGGTAAGTTAGTCTGGTGGGGGTCTCCACAAGCTGAGCGAAGTGAATGGCTAACAGTGCATCCTTGTGGGCAGATGCTGTGGGGGAGAGCCAGTTGATGTTGAAGTCTCCTAGCATTAATATTTTGGAGTGCAGGCTCAGGTCGCTTAAGCTGTTTAGTAGTGTCGTGAAGCTGAGTCCTGTATTCTTTGGGGGGATGTAGGCTGAGATCACAGTGAGTGTTTTATTGTGCACTCCTAGGAGCCTGATTTGCTAATTGTGTAACCTCTCAGGTAGTGCCTAAAAATAGGCACAAAGGTGTCTGGTGCATTTACCTCATCAAGAAAGCTAATAAATAAATACAGACAGATATAAGAAAAAGTGTTTGTACTAGTGAATTGTGTATAGACTACTGAATATGTATGTAGACTGTGTATATACTACTGAATAAGTATATAGACCAGTAAATGAGTACTGAGACTATTTAATCAGCGCATCCTTGTGGGCAGATGCTGTAGGAGAGAGCCAATTGATGTTGAAGTCTCCAAACATTAATATTTTGGAGTGCAGGCTCAGGCCGCTTAAGCTGTTTAGTAGTGTCATGAAGCCAAGTGTTGTATTCTTTAGGGGATGTAGGCTGAGATCACAGTGAGTGTTTTATTGTGCACTCCTAGGAGCCGGATTTGCTCATTGTGTAACCTCCCTGGTAGTGCCTTAAAATAGGCCCAAAGGTGTCTGGTCTACTTACCTCATCAAGAAAGCTAATAAATAATACAGACAGACATAAGAATAAGTGTTTGTACTAGTGAACCGTGTATAGACTACTGAATATGTATGTAGACTATGTATAGACTACTGAATAAGTATATAGACCAGTAAATGAGTGCTGAGACTATTGAATCATTATATAAGCAGTTAATCAGTGTTGAGGCTAGTGAATCAGTGTTCAGACTAGTGAATCAGTGTTCAGGCTATTGAGTTAGTGTTCAGATGAGCGAATTAGTGTACAGAATTTTAAATTAGTGTACAGACTGGGGAATCATTGTACACACTAGTCAAAAAGTGTACAGACTAGTGAATCAGTGTTTGGACTAATGAATCAGTGTTCAGACTGCTAAATCAGTATGTAGACTAGTGAATCGCAGCAATATGAAACACATAGCTGTTGTAATTGTCATTCTTGGCCTATACAGCATCAGATGTACAAGCCTATTTAAAATGCAGTGGCTGGTCTGGCAAAGCACTTCCAGCCTGCCTTACACAAGGATTTGCATACCCATAATGCCTTGCTCTGGGATTGAGGCTTCAGAGTATGTGTGTAGTTTGGAGAGATGCACAAAACCAAACAGTATACAGACTAGTGAATCAGTGTTCCACCTAATGAATTGGTGTACATACTAGTGAATCATCTTGCAGACTAGTGCATTGGTCCATAACTACTTGTGAATCATCTTGCAAACTAGTGCATTGGTTTATAAACTAGTGAGTTGGTGTACAGGTAATGAATTAATGTACAGATTACTACTATAACACATAGTAATAAATGGTGTAGTGAGAAGACAGCTGTGGGGCATGCCAGAGGCACATATATGATTGTGGTTAAGGGGTCATGGCTCGTGCTTTTGAATCACCAGTGTAGGCAACATATTAAACTACTCCAGAAAGACTGCAGTGAAATTTTTCTGCATACAGAAATGTCCATCCCCATGCAGGAGGCAGCTGAGTCGAGCGGGCAAGGCACATCTTTTGTTCTCTATAGCATGCTTACAGAAAAAGACAACTACGTATTCTCTTTCAGCAGGAATTATTTATGCGGTTACCACTTCCCAGTGCATGTTCTCTAACCAAGGGCAATGTTTGCATAAAAGTTTAACAAAACCTTTATTAACAAAAAAAGAACAAGAGAGGAAAAAGAAACGCCAGGAAAACTCACAATGGGAGACTTTCCCATACCTGTTCCACTGTTCTGTGAATCAGCCTCCTAGTCTAATTAATCATCAGCATAACAAAAACAAAAAGAATAGTTTATATAACATTTTGGCACTCTGTGCATCCATGAAAACAACCAGAGGGAAAAAAAAGGAATTAAACAAATGTCTTGTGTATAAGGCTATAACTATATGGGAGGTCTGTTAATGGGGGAGAGATTAATTTTAGCTGTGACTTTCCCTCTAGAAACCCTTCCTTTACCAATCCTCTTTTGCAGAGATGCAACTTTGTCTGTGAGAAGCACACCTCCATGCTTTTGATTAGACAGTTTAGGGGGAGCTGGGTAGTGCAACATTTCATAGTTTAAATTACTCACCTTGCCCCCTAGTTCAACTTGGCAAAATGTCATCTTTTGGGACCCGAGTTCAAATCTTGCTTGGGTACGTCTTCATCTCCATTGACGTGTTTCACGAGCTTGGCCCTGTTCCAGAGACACAATTTTGACATTGATGAATGAGCTGTCATCAGAATAAAGTTGAAAATAATGTCCCAAGAGGCATAACATTCACCACATGGTTCCAGGTGTGGAAAGAGACTAAGAGACAGAGAGAGAGAGAGAGATGGGAAGGTGGGGGGAGAGACAGAGACAGAGAAAGAGAAGGGGGGAGACAGACAGAGAGACAGATAGGGAGCGAGAGAGAAGGAGACAGAGAGATGAGGGAGAGAGAGTGAGAGAGAATGCAAGAGATATGACATTTAGGAATATGAAACAATAGCCATTAAGGTAACTAATTATCCAGAGAGGCTTAAAGAGCAAACTGCACCAAAAATAGAAGTAATTTTTAAAAGTACCCCATTTTACTTTTTTAATTATATTTTATTCATTTTTTAGATAAACAAATAGCAATGATGCAATGCATTTGCAGAGACTAGGGTATGATACCATGGTAAAATACAATTATTAACTCCTCATTTTAACATACAAGAATAAACATAGTGGTGTTCTTTTTCTGTGTCCTCGTTAGATGATTTTCTGTTTGACAGTACTGGGTATGATGCAAAAAGCAGTGCTTTACCTGAAAGCAGACATATCTAATTCTATTCCTCCCACTACATCATCAGCATATGACCTCACTCGTTACATCACAAGCCCTACTGCCTGACTGGTAATATGTGTCATCATCAAGCAGCAGAATATTGTTTCTTCTTGGTTACTAGTGATGTCACAGTTGGTGATGTCACAATACTGATGATGTATAGGAAGAAACAGAACTGCCTATGTCAGCCTCCAGGAAAAGTGCCATTCCACACATCACGCCTAGCACTGGCAGGTAGAAAATCGTCTAATTAGCAAAACAGAAAAAAAAAATAAACTCAAGATATAAGAAATGATAGCTGACTACTTCTGAAAGTTACTGTTAATTCCAGGCAGTACACTAGCTCTTAAAAGTAAAGAAGCCTCTTGTCAAGACTGGTTTCAAAATTCTAATGAAAATGGGGAATGGTAGAATCAAGAAAACCAGCTCATACTTCATGGGGACATGAGCGTCAAACCCTGTTAGGCCTACTGTGAAATGATCTGAACAGTCAGCACTTTGTGGGTAACATTTAGAAAAGTGGCTTTCAAGTGAAGATATTTGTTTTAACACAAATGATGACCCTTAATTGTTTGA
This sequence comes from Neoceratodus forsteri, assembly GCA_016271365.2. Lineage (NCBI taxonomy): Eukaryota > Metazoa > Chordata > Ceratodontiformes > Ceratodontidae > Neoceratodus > Neoceratodus forsteri. Next base: position 525,754,952 of record JADMNL010000023.1, read on the forward strand.
CAGCATACCAGAGCAATGTATTTTTCTGGTGTCCCTCCAAAACAGCAGATGGCTTGCTTGGTTTGCTGTAAATCTTGGCATGAAAGATAATCTTCAGAAAAGCAAACAGCGGAAAAACATCCAGTGTTTTTAAAAGGGATTTCAGATCCCTGTTACTGGTTAAAAATACCATTGTGCTGCCCAGTGGCAGTGAGTGTTGAGCACTGGATTCCACACCTCACTCCACGCCGGTGACCCTTATTTGGGAGTGAGCACAGGTTGCCGGGGGGGCTTGGGAGAGAGAGGATTGAGCATCCAAAGGACTGCTCTCCTGTCCCAGGGAAGGAGGATTGCTGGCTCCACCAAATGACTACCACCAGGTGGAGGCCTGGTGGCAGTGCAGGTTGAGGAGGGGCAGAAAGAGATGGTGCTGCAGGCATGCACATGCCTCTACATGCACGTGTTGGTGAGTGTGCCCCAGAAATACTGGTGAAAAATGGTGGGAGGCAGGCTTGCATGATGTCCCACCTGCTTCACCAACAGGACACCAGGAGCTATACTGGATATGAGTGCCTCAGGAGGGAGGAGGACCACCCTCCATCTCCCAACCCAACCACATGGGGTAAAATCAATCGGGGTAACTGGAAACTGGTAAATCCTGGGTGGTGGGGGACAGTGTGGGTTGATGGGACAAGGTTGAGGGGAGCCAGCCTGTCTGATCATACAAGTGGATAAAAAAAAAAAACCTTTCTAGAAATGAGAGATGTTTGCAAGGGGCCAGCTGATGGCCTATCGGGTAGCACGTTACACTCCCATGCTGGTGATCAGGCTTCAGGAGAGAAAGTCCAAGATGTTGACAACTTGGTGGCCAGTGATCAAGTAGTATTGCCAGTGGTAGCTGGTCCTCAATCAGGTGGAATGGTATGCACTTCTGTGGCATTTGTGGCCAATGTGTTAGGGCCCTGAAGGTTCACTTTTCAGCCTGAGGGAAAGCTGCATGTCAACAAAGCTGATGGAGGCTAGGGTGTGTGCCACGGGGTGGTGGAAGGATGAAATTACAGGGCAAAACAGTGTGACTCTATCTAAATGGCAGCCTGCTAAACTCAAGTCTCACCCCATGAAGCTGGCCATCAGACAGTGGATCTTATTCTGTCATGGGGAGGGAGGGGTCATCCCCCTCAGAGACCCATGCCATTGAGAGAAAAACCAGGGAACTGGGGTCACCCAATGACCCATCCCATAGCATGTCCCTATGCTGTGCTGGAGACCCGGGTTTGGAAGTGACCTTTGGAGCTGGGTTGGGTGGCTGAGGGAGCTGGGGTAGTGCTGCTGTGTGGCACTGCTTCCTGCCAGGGAGGGATAGCACTGTGGTTTGGCTGGTATAGCAACTCTTTTGGTGGGCCAGAAAGCTGGCATCCTCTGCAGGGACATCTCTGCATGTGTGCGTGGCCTATTGGAGAATTGCCCAGCATTGGGTAGGTGGGAAGAGCTTCGCAGACTGGAAGAAAACCATGAAAAACTCCTATATCTTTCCATACCACCGGCATGATGACCACTGGTATTCTTGGCCCCACACCATCTGGATCCTCAATAGCCTCAACAGTGGGGGAAATGGCAGCTGGGGCTTGCAGGTTGCCAGCAGGAACAGTCTGACTGACAGTAAGGAACAGGTGGTGGTACTGGGCCAAAAAGCCTGATAAAAAAAAGAACTGTGAGAGCTGGCAGCACCAGTGAGGTTAGTGGGGGATGGGGTTGGGTGATCCCCAAAGGGCCAGAGGAAAGGGAGACAATGAGGATTGAACAAAATATATATCTTTCCAGGCCCAGGTGAGATTTACTTACTTTTTTGCACCGCAGTGCACCGTAATTGTAATCTTATGAAGTGTACTGTATTGTATTAATGCCCAGGACCACCTTGAAAATGAGCTTGCTCAATGGTGTTTATGCCTGGTTAAATAAAGTGATTGATTGATTAATTTAGTTTTACCCGGCATAGCCCTACTGAGTCGGAACCTTTCATTTATATTTCTGCATCAATCCAGTTTGATAGCTGGAAGGGACACAGGCACATAGGAAGCCAAGTGACTTGCTCAAGGTCATGTAGTCTAGAGTAAGTGTGGATTGGAACTGAACCCAGATCTACTGGTTTCCAAGCCTAACTGTACTGTAGTAGATGGTGTACTTACCCACAAAGAATTACTAGATCGGCCATATTATTTGTAGTTCTAAAGTGGGCCATTAGTAGTTCTCAGTAGTTCCTGTTCTGCCAAGTCTGTAGCCCACGGTAGCCTTTGTTCCAGTACTGTAGCCTTTTATATTCGGTTTGAATAAAGATGGCAATCAAGTGAGGTCCTCCTGTGTCAGAGTACATCTGCCCCCCACGCAAGTTAGCACATCGGCCATTAGTAGGGTTGCCACCTATCCAGTTTTGGACTGGCTAATTCGATTTTTAGGGTACTTACTTGGTCCTCCAACTTTTCACAAATTGACTCCAGTTTGGGTCTGTGTCTGGAGTAGTCACATGCTCGTAAAACTGTTTTTTATCAAATCATTCATTATTTTGGCTGCATATCTGTTTAAAACAGATGTCTGATGGCACAGCTATTTGTTTCCAACCAACCAATCAATGATATGAAAATTATAGCTGTTGGGGTGGGGTATTCGTATTGATTAGTACATATTTGCAAAGTAAACTTATTATCCCCAGCTGATGAAGCAAGTGGCAGACTTGATGTACTGGACCTAAAGCCAACCTTAAATTACTAAGTTACTATGCTAAAACTGTTAAGGCCCTTACTTATATAATCCTTTCCACCTTCGGTATAGAAACATAGAAAATAACAGCAGAAAAAAGTCCAGTAGCCCATCCAGTCTGTCCACCTTGCCTAATTGCCCTATGTAGGCCCAAGTGGCCATCCCTCACCCTTGCCACCAGAACCTTCTTACTATGGACATGTGCCTGCCTGTTCCACATTACCTTGAAACCCCTACTGTTTTGGCCGTCACCACCTCCTCTGGCAGTCTGTTCTACTTGTCCACTAGCCTTTTGGTGAAAAAGTGCTTGTGGACATCCCTCCTGAATCTTCCTTCCCCCACCAGTTTCAGTGATATCTGCCACATATCTGTATTGGTACTGAGGAGATTGAATAATGAATGTCTTTGGAAAACCACCCTGTTTACCCCATGCAAGCAGTTGTATATTTCAGTCATGCGATATCCTCTTTCCCTTCTTGTTTCTAGGGTGTACATGTTGAGGTCTTGCAGTCTCTCCTCATATGTCTTTTCCCCCATACCCTAGATTATTTTAGGCACCCTTTGGTATACCGATTCTATCCTCTTGCAGTCCTTACATAGGTATGGATTCCAGAACCATGTGCAATATTCCAGTTGCGGGTGCATCAGCGATCTGTATGGTGGAAGGATCATCTCCTGGCTTCTGCCTATGCATCCCAGCATCCTGTTTGCCTTCCCTACTGCCTTGTTGCAGTATGCTGTGGAATTCAGATTACCCCAGATCTTTTTTTTTCTGCTGAGCTTTCTAATACCACACTCCCATCATGTGTTCCATTCTCAGCTCTAACCAGTCATGAATAGAGGTGGGGTTAGAGGATGTGTTTGGCATGTAGATTATTCTACAGTTTTCCACGTATCCAGAAGGTGGCTGCCCTAAGCATTAGGCTACACTGCTTCCCATAGGCTGCTAATTTCACTTTTTTCTTACATTTTATGCACCTCACTGGTGCAGCCCCTTCTCTCCATCTCACAAGTCCCTAGTTTTTATCCCTCTGCCTTTCAACCCTACAAGCTTGCCTCTGGTCATGGAATCTGGCCAAGTTGGATACACACCTCCAGTCTTGGTGGTGGTGGTGGTGGGGGAGATAGAGGCAGGAGAACCTTGGGTGGAGAGAGTAGGTAGTGGGGGAGGGGCAGGGCCTGAGTGCAATTGGATAATCACGCTCACTCCAGGGCATGTCCATTCTTCGTTCCTTCCCACTCCCTCATGACATCAGCATGCAAGGTGCCCAAGGTGTGCCATGCAGAGTGCAGCTGCCTCCCTCCAACCCCTATGCTTCCCCACTGCACTGCTGCCTGTGGTCACCCAGATGGCAGTATAAAAGCAGGGGATTGCATCCCTCCCATCCTGAATGGGGAGATTGTCCTCTGGGATCTTTCAGTTCACCTTCTCCTGGCTGGTCCCCCATAATTTGAGCTTGTTCCCAAACATGGGTTGCCGGCGTTGTGAGCTCTAGCGCTACAGCTGTGCCAACAAGCCGGCCCTGCTAATGCCACTTTAAAGATCATGTGCCTTATGAAATGTAATTTATGCTGTCCATCTCTTTTGAGGAATATTTGTGACAAAGTACTCTTTATTAAAAAAAAAGTTGCAGTGCACATCTATATTGTGTTTTGGTCACTGCTACCTCTGCCGGGGGGTGCTCAGAGTCACAATATTTTGTGTAAATGACATGAGGTCCTTTTGTGGTCTCAGCCATTTTCCTGCTGCTAACAAACAGGCAACTTGAACCCCTCTGTTTACAAATATTAATTTTGTCACTTCTACTACAAGTTTATACCTCACTACTTCCTGGTTTACCAAAAAAAAAAATCATAAACGGCTGGGGATAGAAATAATGTAAGACGATCATCTAAAATGACCATCAGAATGTTGTGAACCTGTGAGATCAGCAGAGGAGTTGGAGCAGCAATGAAAAAACAACCCCATGATAAAGTACGAACAAAAGGGTTTTTGATTGAGCATGAGGCTCAAAGCCAGCCCATCAATACAGCAGTATGGCTACCATTCACCAGGTTCGGGAATGAGCCAGAGACACTGGGGACTGGCCAGGAGGAGAAGGGGAAGCAGGAGGCTCAAACGTCCCAGTAGGTGCTCTTCTCTTCCCGGTAGGGAAGAAAGTAACCCTTCACTCTGCTACTGCCACCACTGGGTGTACAAGTGGTGGTGAGGTAACTGTGGTCTGGGGAGGGCATTGTTAGGCACTTGGCATGGTATGCTCATGCACCCAGTAGCTGGGACTTCGCTCCTCATGCTCTTGTCCTCACTCGGTATAGAAGAGAAACTAAGGGGTAAATCCTCTCCATTGCAGCAGCATGATATCTGAAAACTGGGCCAGAAGGCATTCGGCTCCACCCCACCAGTGGAGGAGCAAAAAAATGATAAAAAAAAAACACATGGGGCCCGATTTTCAGTCAGAAGGGACAGGCGCTAAATTGTTGCAGCACAATTTGGAACCGGTCCCTTGCCTGTGACTCCCTCAACCCGAGCTATGCACATAAGGGGTTGGACAGCCCTTCCACAGCAGCACACAATAAAGCTGGTAGCTGGTGTGCAGAAATGGCAGGGTTAGCTATGTACATAGAATGTTATGGCATTCCCCATGCCTACTACCACTGGCGCAGTAGGTATAGCACTTTTATAACTCCTCCTGTCTAAGAATTTTTTTACTTAGACAGCAGGGTTGACCGATTTGGCAAAAGATTGATATCGCATATAAATTACATTCAGAATACCTGGTCTGCCTGAGCCTTCCCCCAATGACCACTATTAATTCCACTGAATGCAGAAGAGTCAAGGATAGAGAAAGCCCTTTACATGTTTATGACAAATAAAAGAAAATAACATAAGGTCAGAAAAAAAAAGAAGTTATTTTTGCAAATGCAGACTGGAATAAATCGCATAGAGACAAAATCATAGTCAAAATCTGCATAGTAAGCTATTCGCCAATTAGAATCCAGAAAGTTAAAACTGCCCTGTCAAACAGCAGAACGACAGACTTCAAATAGGTGGTCAGTCACTAGGTTCAGCCTGTCTGGTGAGTGAAGTGACGTCACACACATAGCATGGAGGAATGAACAGTGGGAGCTTGCTCACTTTTATTAGTGCTTTTCAGAATTCACCTTATAAGTCTTTCTAAAATAGAAATGCCACCTTTTTTTTGTTCATCATGCATGCAATTAGTGCAGACGAACATATTGTTATGAGAGTTGCTAGAGAGAGGTGTGAAGGGTGCCAGCCCAGTGGCCAGTGGTGCCACAGGAGCCGGTCTGTGGCCAGCAAATCAGAAGGCAGTGTCCTGATAACACTGGTTTGCTGAAGGGGCTCATCTCAGCAAACATTTCAAAGGACACAGCTGAGCGAAAATACCAACAAATGCCCGGGACGTTAGGGTTTCCAACCGTAATGCCCACCCTGAACAGACTGACAGGCATTGGGGGGGTGACTTGGGGTCGTTTGCCGTAATGCTCATGCCATTCCACCCCCACCCCCACTCTGCAGCCACTGACAGGCATCAAGGTGTGCCTCAGGGTCTTCAGCCCTAACATTCACCCCATTCTCCTATACTGCACCCATCTCAGCTTATTTCATTGTGGACTAGAGTGAGCGTTAGGGCCAAAGACCTCAAGACACACCGCAATGCCTGTCAGTGTCTGCAGGGTGGGGGTGGAATTGAGTGAGCATTATGGCCGATGACCAAAAGGGACACCCCCAATGTCTCTCTCAGTCTCTGCAGGGTGGGGGTGTGGCGTTAGGGTTGGAAACCCTAATGCCTCATTAAGGAAGTAAATCAGGGAGGGACGTTTGATGTCACCTACCTTGATTTCAGCAAAGCCTTCGACAATGTCCAACACAGAAGGCTAATTAACATGATGAGCAGTCTGGCAACGGGGTGCAAGCTGATAAACTGGGTCAGAAACTGATTGACAGACAGGAGGCAGAGGGTAGTGGTAATGGGATCCAATCTGGGGAGGGGGGGTGACCGTTGGGGTACCTCAGGGATAAATCCTGGGACCAATCCTGTTGAATGTCTTCATTACAGACATTGTGGAAGGGCTAGAAGCAAAGGTCTGTCTGCCTATTTTCAGGTGGCACCAACATCTGTAACAGAGTGAATACTCCAGAAGGGGTGGAGAAAATGAGCAGGGACATGGAGAGGCTTGAAAAATGGTCTGAGGAGTGGCAACTGAGGTTCAATGCAAAGAAGCCCAAATAATGCACCTGAGATGAGGGAAACCCGTGGAGAGCTACAGGATGGGGTGAAGGTGCTGATGATCACCAAGGAAGAAAGGGACCTAGGAGTTATCAGTTCTGATGAACAAAAGGTGTCAAAGCAGAGCACAAATGTTCCAAGGATGGCCAGTGGCATGCTGGGGTGCATAGGCAGAGGCATCACTAGCAGAATGCACGAGGTGGCAATGCCGTTGTATAATGCACTAGTGAGGCCTCACCTACAGTACTGTGTGCAATTCTGGGGGCTGCAAATTCGCAAGGACATTGACAGAGTGGAGGCAGTTCACAGAAAGACAACCAAGATGGTACATGACTTGCAACACAGAACATATCAGGAGAGATTGAAAGGACCTCAATATGTGCTTACTAGAGGAAAGGAGGGAGTGGGGGAACGTGATAGATACGTTCAAGTACCTCAAGGGATAAACAAGGTGCAGAGGTAGACATCTTTCAATACATCATATGTTCGGCACTGACAAATGCTTGTTTTTTTATCCTAAAAAAAGAAAATCATCCATCATTGTCCGCTGTGTAACCCCCCTCCCCTAAACAGTATACAGACACTGGGGGTGCCCAATCCCCCAGTGTCCTCATCTGTCCACCCATTGTTGTGTGCTGTGTAACCCCCCCAAACAGTATACATGCACTGGGGGTGCCCAATCCCCCAGTGTTATCTGTCCATCCATTGTTGTCTGCTGTGTAACCCCCCCAACAGTATATAGATACTGGGGGTGCCCAAGCCCCCAGTGTCCTCATCTGTCCATCCATTGTTGTGTGCTGTGTAACCCCGCCCAAACAGTATGCACGCACTGAGGGTGCCCAATCCCCTAGTGTCCTCATCTCTTTAGCAAACTCCCTGAAAAAAAGAAAACTGTCCCTCATCATTTTTTTCCCTGTAAAAAATAAAACTCCCCATCATTGTCCATTCCACTGTTATCCAGCCCCCTACCCTCCCACTTAGGACCCACCACCCCACACCCCCCATAACCTATGCTTAACCACTGGAGGTCTGTCACCGTAATCTACCTTGGACTGCAGGCACATCTTCGCTCTTCAAAGCCCAACCGTGAACTGAGGTAAGCGCTTCAATGTATTTCAATTGTGTTTTTGGCGTCAATGTATTTCCATAGGATTTTCAACTTAGAGGCATAACTTGGCCATTTTTAAATATTTTTGCCCCAAATTTTCAACATATGTTTTTTGGGACCCCACTTCACAAACGATTTCACTGAAGCAATTTTCAAACATCCCCCCATGACACCAGTGCACATGACAGACATTTCACATTGACAAATGCTTGTTTAGGAATGACACTGGGAGCTGAATGGTGTAGAGTGGTACCCCAGAGAGAATAAAAGAATAGACTACTTCAGTAAGTTTGAAACCTATGTTTTTTTATCACACTTACACTGAGCAAGCAAAACTGCAAATTGAAAGGATCAAGCTGTGAGAAGTCATATACCTGAGCTAGAAGCAGTTTAAGATTAGCTCTTTCGATCTCGGAGGGTGGATATGAGAATAAAACACAAAAGTGACAACTCCAGCAACTAGTGTTTGAATGACTTGAACTAATATGGTTTTATAACAATAGCTAAAATAAGTTCAAGAATCAGAGGTCATACGGCATCAATGGTTTCAAACAGATGCCTTTCTTTATGCCAGCTTTTGTTATGAAGTATTATAAAATGTGTATGAAATGTCTGAAAATCTAATTGGTTGAAACACATCACCTGACTGTTCATTAATTAAGCAATAAATGCATCCTGGTCAGTCAGGAATTTGCCCTTGCCTTGTTTCATTGCCTATTTGAACCTTCAATTGTTGTGACTAATTTGACCAATATTACTCGACTGTGTGGGTTTTATGCCTCAAATTATATGTGAATTTCATTGATTGTTATTGTCCTGGCTGCGTGTATTCATTACTACTGACTGTTCTGACCTATACTATTGTCATTTCATTGTACTTATGCTATGTAACTGTCTTTGATTGTTGTACTCTCCCAGGTCGTGCCTGAAAATAGTCATTTCAGGGCTAGTGCATCGACTCAGTTAACAAAAACTAAATAAATAAAATAAATAACTACCGAATGGCGGTTGTTTCCTGGGATTAAGGACCAGGTTGGGGGGTTGGTGGCCCGAGTCTCATGCTGCTCAAACATCTGGATCAGTCATTAACTGGATGTTAATGATTGATCCAGTAGTGAATCAGAATGCAGCACTGCCTCATTAATCGTTAATTAGCCTTATAATGCCTAATACAGTCACACTTCACTACTAAAGTTAGATAATGTATCTAGTAACTGCCTTACTATATGTAATTAAATCAATCTGCCAGGTCAGTCCCCTAAATACCCAACCTTGATACATACAAGGTAGGGCTACCAACACCCATGCCTGTACAGACCTTTGATGAATCCCCCAGTCTGAACAGACCCCAATTTCACCTGAGAATGGTCAAGGTGAGCGAGGTCCGTAAACTTCTGATAGCCCTCAAACACAAAGGCTCTGGTGGCCCAGATGGAATCAGCCTGAGGCTACTCCACGTAGGTGCACTGTCCCTGGCCAAACCTCTAACCTGGATCATCAACAGGTCTTTTCTTGAAGAGTACGTTCCATACCAGTGGAAAGCTGCCAACATGGTCCCCATTTACAAGGGTGGCTCTCATGAACAAATTGGCAATTACAGGCCCATCTCCCTGCTGTGTACCCTGGCCAAATTGCAAGAAAAGCTAGTTTATGGGCAACTGAGAGACTACCTGGAGCTCCACCAAATCCTAGCCCCTTCACAGCATGACTTTCGCGCAAACCATGGAACAGGCACGGCACTCATCAAACTCACAGTGGACCTATTCAGGGCAATGGATGAGGGCATGTCGACGGATGCTATCTTCATAGACCTGTCCAAGGCATTTGACCTTGTGGACCACAACTGTCTTCTTACTAAGCTTCAAGGCATTGGTTTCCGCCCCTTTACCCATCAAGGAGGGTGTGCCTCAGGGCTCAGTTCTTGGCCCCTTCCTGTTCTATCTCTTCACAAATGACCTAAACCAGCACTGTGGGGATAGCTCAGTAGTTCAATATGCAGATGATACTGTCATCTTCCGAACCAGGTCCACACCACACCACATGATCTGGGCCTTCTCCTACAAGGGGACCTAAACACACTTGAGGCCTGGCTCACATCAAACAGAATGATCCTTAATGCAGCAAAACCAAAAGCCATGCTGTTTGGCCCTAGATCCCTTGGTCAGGATCGGACCAATTCCCTAAAACTTACTACCCTTGGGGATAAACGAATAGACGTAGTTGACAACGTAAAATACTTAGGGCTAACTATTGACCAGGGTCTCACCTTTAAGCCCCATGTTGACCAGGTAACAAGGTCTACCCAAATCAAACTTGGCACCATGTACAGGCTAAAAAACCAACTTATCCCAGAGGCTAGACGAACAATCGCCTCCAGTGTCCTCCTACCCACATTAACCTATGCTGCTCCGGTAATCCAGGGCATGGCAAAGGGTGAGGTTAGCAGGCTTCGTGTCCTGTACAACAAGGTCATGAGGTTTGTGACAATGTGTCAATCAAAAAGCCACCCCCGCATCTCACTAGCCCAGCTGCAAGGGCCTTCTTTCGAGGCTCGTCTACAGTATCCCCTGCTCTGCCATGCATACAAATTGCAGAGCCCGGCAGTCCCACCAAGTCTAACAGGAATAATCATGGCTAAGCCTAACCCTCGAATGCTCAGGACCTCAGGTTGGTCCCTACTGGCAATCACCAGAATCAAGACTCACAAGGGAGGCAATTCCTTCACTCTCATAGCCCCTAAACTGTGGAACACTCTCCCACCTCTAGTACAGGAAACCCCCTCACTACCAACCTTTCGCACTAGGCTTAAGTCCCATTTACTTAGGACAAGCTCATGCCACTGTGAGGGTATAGGAGAATCACCCCTGATCCTAATCACAACACCCATCCCCCCTCTCTTCTCACCTTAACCTACATTAAATCATGCCTTAAATCCTTAAATCTATCAAGCGTTGCACTTATGGTCTACGATTTGAATAATTGCCTGTACTGTTATCCTCACTATCTTGTCTACTTCTCGTAACCCTGTATCTCCTGACTGTATGTACTGTATTGCTTCTGGATCATCTGATTGTATGTATTGTATTGCTTCTGTTCCCTGGGTCGCCCCTGAAAAAGGGACCTTCATGGGCCCAGTGGGCCAACCCGGTCATCACAATTCAATAAAAAAATAAATACATTATTAGAAGGTATGTTCTTTTTCACAGCTCTTCTTTGTGTGTATCAATCACCTCCACAAATCTCCCCTGCCTCAGCTTGCCTCGCTCCATACCTAAAATGTATTTTCTCCTATATTTTTGGAGCACTGCACATATTTGGCTCCATCTAATGACTGCATCTGTCCTCCATGATTGGCTCCCTCTGACAACTATGACTTGTCAAGCTCTTGTCAAAGTCTTCAGTGCAGCAGCCCCAGAGCCTGGAGAGAGAGAGAGAGAGAGAGACACACACACACACACACACACAAAACATAGAAGGAGGACAAGCATGACTTTGTGTTGTGTGTGGTGAAATGCACCAGGGTGAGTGTCTGCGATGCCAATGGTCACGGCATACTACTGTTGTTACTATTGTTGGGGGTGGTGGCTCGCAGTGCAACTGTGCTTGCTCAAACTAAAAAAAATGCACATCTCATGGTTTACTTTCCAGTAGCTTGTGATGTTACATAATGTTGAAACAAAAGGAAAACATATTTATTAATAAAACCAAATATTCTTTAACACAAGAACATCACAGTTCATTTTCTAAATAAATTCTTATTAGTACTTCTTAAAAATGAATGTCAAAATATGTCTGTATCATTTCGCACTACTTTGCAAAGCGGAGGTATACCAATGAACTGAAAAACTTTTAACCAATTAAAATCATTTGTGCTTTATTATTATGAAAATTAAATAGTTCATTTTTTAAGTGCAATAACCCACTCCATGAGGGCACTAATGCACTTCCCTGGTGGTTGGCAGTCACTCGGCCTTTGGCCGCGTGCCTCACAATGCACCCAGGGCATGCATTACTGTCCCCATACACCCATGGCCTGTTGTGGGATAGCTTACACATCACTGCTCATGACTCACAAGCAGACAAAAATTAGGGCTCGGGAAGGGGGAGAACAAGTACAGAGAGGCATGGGCCTACTCCTGTCTGTGCATGGCACTGTGCTAAACATAGACGCGCATGACCTCGCAATGTGTGCCATTGTGGCATGCAAACCCAGTCTGACACAGTAACAGCTGGAAACCTGCATTTTCATTCCAGTGTTAGTCCTCCCTGGGCACCAATCTGATGTTGCCAGTATAATAATTATATGGCTCAGCGCAACAGCGCACACTTTGTGCCCTGGTTTGTGGCCCATAACATTGGAACTGATAACTGGACATGTGCTTCTTATTGCTGGTACATGCTGCAAGTAAAAAAATAAAACAATGTTATAAGTTTTATCTATTGATTTAAAATTGGTAACCAGGTAAGACACATTGAGCTGAGGCTCATTTCCAGGCATGGCCCTTGGGAGTGGAAAGGGAGGGAGGCCAAGGATCTCAACCCATTCCCAGCCACCATGCTTGGGAACCTTGTCCAGATGAGGCTAGCTGACCTGCAAAATGTAACATGTTTCAGTAGGGACTAGATAAACCACAGGCACTGTGATATCCTGAGATACACAACACAGGAGGAGGACATACATAAAGTTTTTTATTGACACAGTGTTCTTTTATGGTTGTAATTCTACCCCCAGTTTATTGTCACCACTTAACTATGCATCTGGTCTTTGTCTCTGAATGTATGTTTGTGGGTGCCTATGTGTGTGTGTGTGTGTGTGTGTGTATGGCCTGGCTGAATGAGGTTTTAAATGTGCATTTCACCCCCTTTCCACCTCACTCTGCCACACCTTGGCACGGTTGCCCTCCCAGCCTCTGAGGAGAACATCCCTGTGAGACATGCATGATGGAGATCCAGTCACCACATTTGTTTATGAGTCAGATCCCAGCCACAGACAGCAAAGCTGGGATGCAAACACATTGCCCAAGGATGAGGAGGTACAAGCCACTGCCTGCACAAGCACATCAGTGCACTGAGTTACACCACGCTGATGCGTAAGACCCTTAGATATTCTGGGTTTCTGCCAGATCCCTCTAGAGGTGCCAAAGAAATCATAATAACATGCAACCCAACCGGTGATCAGTGCAAGGAAGATAGTTTGCAAGACCTACGGCCTACCTATCCCTACCATGTGTATAACATTTTTTTTTTATGTAATTATAGCATGGGGAGTCATTATGAGGACAGATGAGTGGCATCTAGAGCAAGACAGGGCATGGCAACAGAGAAATACTAGGGTGTGGCAACCTAGTGTTCCTTTCTGTGGGAAAATGTATACAGTATTACATGGCAGATGGAAAAAAGCTTCGGAAAAGATTTTTTTTATCTTACAGAGACCAACCTGACTCATATTCTCTGGTCACATGCTAGACACTGCTTCGTTTCAAATTACATGGAATCTGCAATTTAATAGCTGTGCTACTCCTAGAACACATCTGAATTATGGGTTATTGCACAAAATATTTGTGTGTGTGTGTGTGTGTGTGTGTGTGTGTGTGTGTGCACATGTGCATGCTGGTCAATCCTTGAAAACATGCTACAGTGTATGCCCAAAGCAGACACCCTGCATAAAGAATTCCTGCACAGTAATTAGTGATGCATTCTGTGATCCAGATATGACCTGCACATGACTAGTCTTTCACAGCTCCTTAGGGCTTGTGCATAGGAGGTGGTGGCTGGAAAAAGAAATAGACAGAATGAGCTGTATTTCTTATTTTTGGATGTTTAAACTCCTTGTCACATTTTTTTCAGTCTTTCTAGTTCATTTTCAGTGCACTTTATTCGGGTTTAGGCACACTCAGATTCATTTCCTTCTAACAATACGCTGTTTGATTCCTTTGCGGTCATAGAAACGTAGAATTTGATGGCAGATAAGGACCGCTTGGCCCACCCAGTCTGCCTATTTTTCCCTACCTACATTATTACCAGAGGCCGTACTTGATCTACAGCTCTTTCTCACTCCCCCTTCCTTACCACTATGATTTCCTTATCCCAATCCCATGCATTCTTGAACCCCACCACTGTTTTTGCCCCACCACCTCCACTGAAAATCTGTTCCAGGAATCCACCACTCTTTCTGTGAAGAAGTACTTCCTCGCATCGCTCCTGGATCTTTCTCCTCCCAGCTTCATAGCATGTCCCCTTGTTCTTGAGAACCTTTTTTTCTGAAAAATACTTCTGCAGCGTATTTACCTCTGTGAGGCATTTAAAGGTCTCTGTCATATCCTACCTCTCCCTCCTCTCTTCCAGGGTGTACATATTGAGGTCCTTTAGTTTCTCCTCATAAGGCTTTTGATGCAGACCCTGCAACATTTTAGTTATCCTCCTCTGGACTGCCTCCACTCTACCTATGTCCTTCCAGAAATGTGGTCTCCAGAACTGGACACAGTACTCTAGGTGGAATCTTACAAGAGATCTATACAGAGGCAATACCACCTCCCTCTTTCTGCTGGTGATACCTCTCCCGATGCACCTCAGCATACCATAATTCTCCTGACTGCCTAGTCGCACTGCCTGACCACCTTTAAGTCATCAGATATGATTACCCCCAGGTCTCTTTCCTACTTGGTAGTCATCAGTACCACACCACTCATTCTGTACTCTGCCCCTGAGTTTCTGTGCCCTAAGCACATTATTTTGCATTGAAACTCAGCTGCCATACCCTTGACCACTACTCTAGTCTTCTCATGTCTCTGCTCATCCTTTCCACTCCCAATGGAGAGAAAGCAGCTTAGCCAGCAGAAGAATCCATATAAGGAAGGGTGAAAATTCTAAAGTTATAGAGGGAGTAATTGGGGGCTGAGGGGATTGAAAGGAAAGAGCTAAAGTAGTGTTGAGGGGTGATCCAAGTCAGAATTTGAAAATAAAGGAAGTAAAGTGAGAGAGAGAGAGAGAGAGAGATGCCTGGCTTCATGGGAGGGAAGGGAGTGAGCGAGAGAGAGGAATAGAGGGAACAATGGTGGGTGAGAGAGGGACAATCTAGTGCACAGTGACAGAAAGAGTGAAAGAGGGGGTCCAATCTGGCCAGCATGGACTTCAGAGCAGCACTGTAGACAATGTCACCGCAGTCTAATATTGGGAGGATCATTTTCAAAAGGATTTCATTCAGTGATACCCTACCTCCCCAAGTGAGGACAAGTGACAGTATAGTCACCTTAGCAAGACAAATTGATAGCAGGGGTAGAAAACCCGGGCAGACTATTTGGACCACACGGTCTCCTTCTCCCAGCAAATTCTTATGTAACTGTTTAATCTGAATATTCCTGTCAGTTTTAGGTATTTCCTTCAGAGTGTTTCCCCCGGGTTAGGATTGCCCAGAAGGTCTGGAGATTGCCGGACAGGCATGAGTAAAGTGCCCTCTGTGGGTGAAAAAGTGAAAGATTAAAAAGTCCTGTGTTGTGGGAATTGTCAAGTAAATAGGCTTTATGGGAAGACAGAGTTTATTCAAGATTTCTGTGACAGAGTCCAAGTAGTGCTGTGCAGCTGTAAGCACTGGAACTGTTTCATCTGCCAAGTTTGAAGTACAGTAAATGGGAGTGATGTGCTAGTTATGAACAGAGAATCCATACCCATGCTACCTGGGGTGGTGGACTCTGAGAGATACTCTGGTGCCTCCAGCAAGACAAGTAAAATGCCAGTAATGTACCCCAGCAGGGTTGCAGCCAATGCAGGAGTATGAAAAGGTTCACCCCACGGTGGAAAGTGTGTAGGACTATGCTGGCTGAAGTACAAGGTTTACGAAAATTAACTTTACCACCAGTGTCTGTGAGCTCAGATCTGAACGAAAATAAAATGATCCTGTTAGTGTTATAGACGTTCCTGCTTTTCCAAGTCCTGCTAACCCCTTCTATTGCAGCTTCGATTGCCCTGCTGACTTGGCCAAGTGGAGGCCTGGAGGTGAGCTGCAGCTCAGGAGATCAAGTAAGTTTGCTTTGGTGCTTTGTGTAGGTCTCCTCCCTGAAAGCATGTTGCTGTCATTTTTACCCCTGGACCAGGAAGGAGGCCTTACAGAAGTAAAACAGTTAACAACAGTTTCATGCTGAAAGGCAGTCCACAGTTGCAATAACAATCCTGGCAGACTCCAGCAGAAAAGTTGTAGCTGACTGCAGCCACAGCTGTGGTTCAACTCCACAGAGCAGACACTTGAAAGCTGGATGAAATCCCAATGGCCTCTGCCACTTTGCTGACTGCATAATTTTGCATTGCTACACACCCTGTTTATTTTACTTCTGTATTTTATCTTTTTTTTTGTAAATAGAATTTTTATTGAAAAGATTTTATCAGGTTAACACATACCAGTTTCATCTTGTGTTCATAGTACATAAAGATCAGTTAGCACATAGCATTACCATAATTGGGTGAACGGCTACACAGTATGATCAGCTAAAGGTCTCCTTCTGTCCCCTGTTACCGGGGGGGGGGGGAGTGTGAGCTAGTCATTATTGACAATCTAGATGTGCTAGACCAGTAGCCCTTCTACCCTGTTTTAATCTATTCATGGTGGGGCGACCATCTGGACCGCCTGGAGACTGGCTTGAAAATGATTTAGCTTAACAGGGGAAGGGGGGTAGTACTCCCTGTATGACTTTTTAAAGGAAGATCGGGGCTCTCCTTATAAGGGTGTTATCTACTATGGTACAAAATCTGGATCTTTGGCCATTACATACAGGATCCATCCATTCCATCTTGAGGAGCATAGTTCAGTTCTGTCATTGAATAAATGAGTTATTCGTTACCTCCTATAAATTTGATTAACTATTGCTCTCCATGTTTCTAGTGTAGGAACCTGTGGTGTAAGCCACGTTCTAGTTATGGCTTTTTTGGCCGCAATTAGTAATATGCTGAACAGATATCTAGGATGTGGTATCTGGAGTTCCTTCGGGAATATAGAGAGTAAGACTATTTCTGCTGAGTGTGATAGGATTATTATATAACTCCTCAAGTTTTGCTTGGAGTAGCTGAAAAAAGGCTGCAGAGTTCGACAGGACTAAATGACATCTGTGAGAAGTGCTTTGACTTCTCCAAAGTTTCTCCAGCATGTTGAATTATTACCTGCCTGGAAGTGTACTGTTACAACCGAGGTACGGAAGTATCATATGAGGTGTTTCCATTCATATTCCCGCTATTGGTGTGAGCTAGTGACCCTAGAAGTGGTCCGGCAAGATTTGCCCCATAATATTGGTGTTATTGGTTGATTAAGTTCCTCTTGCCAGGTTTTCCTGATATGTTCTGTGGAGTCACCTACCGGGTCACTCAGAGATCTATATAGAAATGAGATAAGGTAGTCCACGGTGCCCATCCTTAATACTATTATGAGGGATGTAATGATATCTGGGTACATTTCAGGGTGGCAGGACCCCTAGGGGGAGAATCTCATAATAGTGCCTAAGTTGGAGGTACCTGAAAAAATCACTCTGTCTCAGTCCAAAATCCCACTGGGCTTCAGCGAAGGACTTAAAGGAAGGTCCTGTAAATTAATTGTAGAATGTACAGGAGAGAATAGTGTTGCCATTGTCGGAAGGCTAGGTCCATCTGGGGTGGGGTGGAAATGCTCCTAGTGAGCTATTGGGCATAGCCAATTTAGGAAAGGGACTAAATGTGATGTCTTTCTAATCATGTGCCACATCTTAAGTAGAGAGTGTATCCAGGGATTATGTTTCCTGTTTGGGCCTTATTGTTGGCCTAAATGATAGAGTGCAGGTAGAAATTCTATGGTTGGAAAACCTTATTTAATTGCTTAAAGAAATTTAGTGTTAGGATGATAGGGCCATTTTGGAAGAGGTAGAATGCCCTGGGTAGGATCACCATATGGATAACTTCTGCACACCTGATGAGACTGAGTGGTAGTATATTCCATCTTGCTAAATCTGTAGCTGTTTTGGAGAAGAATGGGGAATAATTATTTTGTTGGGCCTGACTTGTGGAGTGTGATAAGTAGATCCCTAGGTATTTTAATTTTTCCAAGTCCCATTTAAATGGATAGCTATTTTTACTCTCCAGGGTCGGACAGTAATTAATTGTCAAAACTTTTGTTTTAGTAGTATTACATTTATATCCTGATATTGTACCATAAGACTCTATTATTTTGAATATGGTTGGGAGGGAGGGAGGTGTTAGGATTGGTTAAATATAATATGATATCATCCATGTATAGGGCTATGCAGTGTTCCTCTTCTCCCAGTGTGAGACCGGATAAATTGGGGGCTTCTTGAATGGCTTGTGCTAGTGGTTCTATGTAAAGGGCAAATAAAAGTGGGGATAATGGGCAGCCTTGCCTGGTGCCCCTATGTAGAGTAAAATCCTTGGAGTGATGTCCAGAGATCTTAACAAAGGCTTTAGGGAAGTTGTGCAGATTTTGGATGTTTTCAATTAAGAGGTCAGGGAATCCAAACCTTCTAAGGGTAGAATATAGGAATTGCCAGAAGACCCTGTCAAATGCCTTTTCTGGGTCTTAACTTAATAATATGGAAGGGGATTGCCAAGTTTGCATTTCATGTATAAGATAGAGTGCTCTCCTGGTGTTATCTGTGGTTGTTCTTGCCTGAGCAAACCCAGTTTAGTCTAGGTCTATTAGGGAAAGAAGGATTGTCTCTAATCTATGGGAAAGTATGGACATGTAGAATTTATAATCAGTATTGAGTACTGATATGGGGCGATAGGAGGAGCAGAATTGGGGGTTCTTATTAGGCTTCAGTATTACAGAGATCGCTGCTTGTGCCCAACTTGGAGGTAGAGTCTCTCCAGAGTGCACTTCATTAATGGCCTGTAACAAAGGATTTACTACATGTTCCCCAGAGGACTTATAAAATTCTGTGCCATAACCGTCTGGCCCAGGGGTTTTATGGTTTTTTAATGGCATGTGGTGGCCTCCAACTCCTCTAACCTTAGCGGTTTCTATCTGAGGACAAAATTAAGAGTACCAGCCTGTTTTTTGTCCCGCCCCCACCACCCCCTCCCAGGCCTCCTATTAAATACACTACTTGCCCCTCCTCCAAAACCTGCTCTAACATTACTGGCGCCCAGTACCATCTCTCCTGCCTACCACCCTCCCTAAAGCTGACACCCTAGTGGTCCGTGTGGCTGCTTCTCTTCTCTCTTATGAACCACGGGCACAATTTGGTACACTGCCTCCTGTGTGCTATCAGTTTTGGCACTAACAGCAAGGAACCTACTCCTAATCTCCTCCTCCTTCATATTCTGCATATGCCCAAATATACCTCCCACAAATTCACCCTGTTCACCCCCGACAGTTAACTCACCTACTTTGCAACGACCTTCTCTCTTAAGCCGCTACCAGGTTCATCGTATTGCCTCTATGTCGACTGGTCAACCCCACCAAATTACCTCCCATCCGCTCTGCCCTAAAGCGCCTGCGGCACGCCCCCACATCAGGTGCTTACATGCTCTCTCAACCCTTGCCTTATTACTCCTTGCAGGTGGGGCATACACCCAAACCCCGGCCCAGCACCAGCCCTCTGTCCTTCTAACTCAATGATCAACCCCCCTGCTAAGGCCACCATTGCTACTCAGGTTGGCTCCCTCCCCCGGGGACTACGAATACTCCACCTAAACATTCAAAGCCTAGCTCCCAAGCTCGATCTGCTCCAGGTACTAGCTGCACAACATGCCCCCAACACTATCATCATATCTGAGACCTGGATAAACCCTAACTTTCAGGACCCAACCATTGCCATTCCAGGATTCAACATCACTCGGCAAGACTGACCCACCCAAGGTGGAGGAGTTGCTATCTACACCAACTCAGACTTATATTTTTCTGTCACACTCGCTATATCAGAGCCCAAAGCCTTCAAACTGCTCATGCTCAAATTGTCTCCTCCTTTCTCACTCCCTATGTATGTTGCTGGTATATACAGCTGCCCTGGCACCCTGACCACAACAGTCACTGGCCTTCTAAGCCACCTAGCCTCCCTAGCCCCATCATGTGAACTTTATATTATGGGGGACTTTAATCACAACTGGCCATCTCCCTCTTTCAACAAAACTCGTTCGGAGATAACAACCCTCAATCTTACCCAAGCCATATCAGAACCGACACGTTCAAACCCCAAGACTGGCAATCACTCCCTACTTGACTGGGGTCTCACCTCTCACCCCTACCGGGTCGTCAACTTCAGCCTACTTCCAGACTCTATAAGCGATCATCACATCACCTACTTAGTCTACAAAATCCATCGGATTAAATCCCCTCCCAAACTTCTACTGCAACGGTCATACAAAACACGAAGCCTTACCCCCCTCCTGGAAGAACTAGCTCACTCAAACTGGGGTTATCACCTTAGAAATAATAACATGGATGATGACCTCACACATTTCTGAAATAGCTTCCTCAGCATCTGGGATAAACATGCCCCCTTGTGTCGCATTAGGGTCCGGGGGACTCACTTTTCCTGGATTTCCCCTGAACTAATAGCATGCCAAAATGCCCAGGACAAGGCGTGAAGAACTTACAAAACTATGCCCCTCCCAGGCAACAACATCACCTACTGCATGCTCTGATAAAAGTGCACCAAGGCCACCCGACTAGCCAAAGCCGAATATTTTAACAACACTCTTAACACCAATCTTGGTAGGCCATCTAAATTTTGGAAAGTTATCAACTCCCTTCCCCTCCCAGCAACAAATCCTTCCCCTCTTCTGCTCACAAAAGGGACTTTCCTCTCAGACCATCTCTTGGTGGCCTCCGAGTTCAAGTCCTACTTCACCACATATGCTACTACCCTCCTTGCCTCCCTTCCAGCTGTAACCCCACCCATTCACCAAGCTGAAACTCTCATACCTCCCAGCCTGAACACCTTCTCCTTCAGGAACATCTCTCCCATGGAAGCTCTAGATGCCCTACTCACCCTGAAGGGAAAGTCATCTGATGCGTTGAACACAAAACTCCTCTACCTATCTGCCCCGGCCATTGCATCTCCCCTCGCCGCCCTTCTAAACCTTTAATTTGCCACTGAATCAATTCCCACGGAGTGGAAGCATGCCACAGTCTTACCACTACCAAAAGAAGGGGACCCCACCACCATGGCAAATTACCACCCCATCTCTCTCCTCCCCACCCTCACAAAACTTCAGGAACACCTCGTGCTTTCACAACTCTCCCACTACCTCTCTGAGTCCAACTTCTCCACGCCCTTCCAGTCTGGATTTAGGAAAAATGACTCTACCACCACCACCACCTCCTTACTAAGACTCATGGATTCCATCTCCTCGGGGATGGACAAAGGTCAAATTACATCAGCCATCATTGTCGACTTAGCCAAAGCTTTCAACACTGTATCCCACCCCCTGTTATTATCGTGCCTATCTGATGCTGGGTTATCCACGACGGCCACCAACTGGTTCAGAGCTACCTGCAAGGCAGAACGTAGTCTGTAAAAATTGCTGATTCCACCTCACCTGCACTCCCTATTGTCACTGGTGTTCCACAGGGCTCAGTTCTCATCCCCATTCTCTTTTCCATCCTGCTAAATGACCTGCCATAAACTTGCTCTACTACCTCAATACATATGTATGCAGATGACACAGTCCTCTTTTCCTCCAGCTGGACCCACGAGGAGGTCGCTTCCAGTCTACAGGCTGATTTCAACAAGGCACAGCTCTATTTTAACTTCCACCAGCTCTCCCTCAATGCCAAGAAGACAGTCTCCTTGACCTTCGGCACTAGGCAGAGACTATCCAAACTTACCTCACCCCCGACCTTCTACACCCTTGAAGAGACAGTCCTTGAGGACGTGTCCTCCTTTAGGTGCCTAGGGGTCTGGCTTGACTGACACCTATCCTTCTCAGCCCATGTGGACGCTATCCTGAAAAAACTGCATCCTAAGCTTGGCGCTCTCTATAGAAATCGCAGTTGTCTCCCACTACCCGTGGGGCGTGAAATTGTGCAGAAAATGATACTACCTACCTTCGACTGCTGCGATATAGTTTACAGTTTCTTTAAAGTTACGCCCTATCCAGACTGGACCCCCTCTTCAACGATTTCTGCCATTTTTCCCTTGATTCCCCCCCTCGTACCCACCACTGCAAGCTTTTCCATTTGCTGGCCCTCCCACCCTGAGCAACTGACTACTACTTCACAGTGCTAAATTTGCTTCTAACTTCTGGCTCGGTTCCCTTCCACCCTACCTTGCCTCCTCCCTATCTTCTCCTCCAACCCCTTCTCATGCCCTCAGGTCTACTGACTCCCGACTATTGGTAATCCCTCACCGTCGGTCCTCTGCAGGCCAATCAGCTTTCTTCTACCATCTCCCGAAGCTTTGGAATGACCTGCTGGTCCAAATCCGCCATTCTTCCTCTTGGCATTCTCTATCCTCTGCCCTCATAAAATACTACACAGCAAACTGTTCATGCTCTTGACCTCCTCTACCCCCTCTAGCCAACCCCTCCTCCCTTCCTGCTACTACCCCCCCATCACTCCCCCTACATCCCATGCGGCCTGACCAGCGGCTTTAGCTAATGACTACAAATGCTGGCATATATTTCTACCAACCTCCGCACTTACCCCACACAGCACTTCTGCTTTGTCTCCCTGTCAGATGTATTCCCTTAGTCAGTGACTGTCACCCATGTATAGTGTAACATAATCCAGACCTAAACCTTACTCCTTGTTCTCCCTTGGCTGCTAAACCTTCCCTATATGGTTTCACTACTGATGTACCCCCTTCATACAAGGCAGTTCAAAGCCATGTAAGCAATGTGAAACTTTAATTCAATTCAATGTCAGTAATGTAAATATGTATGTATGTATGTAAGCAATGTACGTAATGACACTCTCAATTCATGACTCGAATGTGTAACTCAATGCTATGTATCATGTACTCACCTGCTCTCCTCTGTACCCCCCCCCCCAGAACGCACAGTGAGATGAGCATCTTGTTGCTCAGTGTGCCTTTCCTGGTGAAACTTTTCAATAAATAAATAAATAACCAGATCGGGTTGAGTAAACTCTGCCTCTGATCCTCTGTCAATGTGGGTAGGGTAATGTTTGTTATGAAATGCTGGATTTCTGCCTGTGGGGCAGGACGTTCCAAGGTGTATAAGTGCTAATAATATGTTTTAAGAGTGTTAGATATGTCATGTATTTGGTGTGTCATGATCCATTTGTAGGGTGCCGGATTGTGTGTATTGTAGTTGCATGACGTTGCTTTCTAAGTAGATAAGCTAGTAATCGTGGAGCCATGGGGCCTACCTCATAAAGACGCTGTCTTAAGAGCATAAGGGATATCTCTGTCTGCTGTAGACAGTGGGTGTCCAGTTCTGCTTTGACCTGTTTTAATTGTGGCAAGACTGAGGTGTCACTCTGTTGATGTGTCATTTGAAGGAAATACAAAGTATCTTCTAAACGATGCTGTTGTGCTCTGTGATTTTTAGTGTGTGCTGCAGTATATTGGATAATATAGCCCCTCAGAACTGCTTTCAGGATGTCCCAAAGGATAGGTTTCAGGGTGTCCACTTTATAGTTATCATAGAGGATTTCCTGGATCTTGCCTTTTAGAAGCTCCATAAAGGACTCATCCTGGAGATAGAATGGGTTCAAGCACCATCTCATGGAGCTAGCTTCTCCGGTCTATCTCCCACTTTGTTATTACTGGGGCGTGATCCGAGAGGGCTATATCACCCAGGGTATAATCTATTAAATGAGACAAATTCTCAGATTGGGTATAGCATTGGTCTATATGAGAGTAGGTGTCATGGATTGCCGAGTAAAAGGTGTATCCTCTTGTTCTGGAGTGGGAGAACCGCCAGGTGTCTGTCCACCCAACCTCACACACAAATTCCTTGAACACCCAGTGTGGAGGTAACTGTCTTCTATGGGTAGAATTGGAGGAGTCTCAACTAGAGTCAGGGATTATATTAAAGTCACCTGCTAGAATGAGTAGGCCCTTAGTGTGAGTCACAACCTTATCTAGTAGATATTTAATGGTTGTGGAGCATGTTCCTGGGGGGGGAGGTAGATATTTGCTAGGGTGATTTCTTTGTCATAGAGTTTACCTTGTAGGATTACTAGGTGGCCCTCTGCATCTATCCAAGAACTCAAAAACTGAAATGGGGTTTGGCATGGTATTAGGATGGCCACTCCCTCTTACGGCTATTCCTAAATGTGGATCAGTGGACCGCTTGGTATCCAAAATTTGCAAACTTATCATACTCAGATTTTGATAGGTGAGTCTCCTGCAGGAATACCAGATCTGATCGGGTATTTTTTAGGCGGGACATTATACGAGATCGCTTAATTGGGTTCGTGAGCCCATTTATATAGACTGAGTATAATTGCGTATGCTGTGTGGTAATTTTCATGCTAGATTATCGAGTCGACCAGTATCCGCAGCCCGAAGGGCTGCCCCACACATGCCTACAAGCTTTCTGAATTCATATTGTTTGGTAGAGCTGACCTTAATTATAATCAGAAAAAAAACCATCAACTAACTGAGTAGTAATCTTGAACAAGAAGTGTAAAAACATTTCAGACTGGGAAGGGGGGTAACTACCTCTGGGGGTACCAACTGGGCACTCACAGTGGGATAACTAGGCACTTCCAATTCCGTACTCTGACTGGCAGAGACAGAAGGCATGGTAATAACCACACTTAGGGCAATGGATCTGCTTATCAGATCTTGTGCCGTAACAAAGACGTCAGGTAAATAGGTGTTAGGAGGGGAGAGGGTTTGGGGACGTCACTCCTAGGCTCCACCTGGGCATTGTTGGTATGTTTGGCAATAATTTCACCTTTTTGTGCTGTATTGTGAAAGAGGAAGGAAAGGGGGAGGGATTAGCACTGTGGGATTCGGAATGCTGAAGAGACCCGGGGGCTTGGGATTATCAGTGAAAGTTGCCTTTATGATGCACAACAAATCTTGGGAATCCAATTATGCTTTTTGATACTGGGAAAGGGAGGAACCCTCAGGGAATGAAGAACTGGTCATACGTATCCTCATTAGAGATAGTTAAAGTGCAGTTGAAGTGCATGGGGGGGCCGAAAGCATCCCATGGCCACACACCCGTTGTCCTTGATTCTTTTTACTTTTCCTACTCACTTTGATCTCCCGTTCTCAGAGGTCAATCCACTGCTGAGAAAGTTACATGTCATAAGTCTCAAAGGGAAAAGATCATAATGCTTGCAGGAGGATAAACTCCTCCCTATCTACGTGCAGTTAGAATATTTGATGGGGGATTCAGTTCAGGTATTTCACGTCAGTCATCCTTAAGCTTCTATAACTGCTGCCTTGGCCACAATTAAGGAATATGGGATCCTTTCACAGTATCCGCACATCTGAAGAACAGACTCCAGTGATGCCCCTCAGTGCCTCCATTATAACAAGCATTTGTCAATGCCGAATGTTGCTTGCTTGTATGTGCTGTGTAGGTATTTGGAAGTCAGTGGAGTGCAAATATTGAAAATTTGCAAACTTACGAGCGTGCGTAGGAACTGCGCAACGTATGCTAGTGAAACAGTCATTTTTAGGAAGTTTGTGACCAAATTTTCAACAGAGCCATTTTAAGACCTCTGCTCATGAACAGTGTCACTGTGATTTTCTTAATGTGTCCCATACATTGATTTACTTTTATTAGCTGCGCCATTGTATGCGCTAGATGATGGGCAGAAAACACATCGTGGGCGAGGTGTAAAATGACAGCCGTACTGCTCATAAGGAGGTAGGTAAAATGGGCAGTGTTGGAAATCTGGAGTAAAAATATTGAAAGAACTTACGAAGGCAAGAGGAACCGCGCAACACAGGCTCAGAAACAGTCATTTTTAGGAATTTTTCCACCAAATTTTCAACATAGCCATTTTAAGACCTCTGCTCATGAACAGTATAACTGTGATTTTCTTAATATGTCCCATACAGTGATTTCGCTTTTACGACTGTGCCATTGTAATAGCTACATGAAGTGGAAACATGTTTTAGGCGAGATGCGAAAAATAACAGCTGTACTGCTCATAAGGAGGTGTAGTAAAAGACAATGTTGAAAATCTGGAGTGAAATATTGAAAATTCGCAAACTTACGATAAGTGGAGACATGCGCAACACAGGCTCGTAAAACAGTCATTTTTAGGAATTTTTCCACCAAAATTTCAACATAGCCATTTTAAGACCTCTGCTCATGAACAGCATCACTGTGATTTTCTTGATGTGTCCCATATAGTGATTTCACACACCGACTGCGCCACTGTACGCTACATGGGCGGAAACACGTTTTGGGCGAGATGTGAAAAATGACAGCTGTACTGCTCATAAGGAGGTGTGGTAAAATGACAATGTTGAAAATCTGGAGTGAAAATATTGAAAATTCGCGAACTTACGAGCGTGCGTAGGAACTGCGCAACGCACGCTCGTAAAACAGTCATTTTTAGGAATTTTTCCACCATATTTTCAACATAGGCTTTTTGAGAGACCACCTTATGAACACTGGTAGTGTCGTTTCGTTAATCAGTGCGAAGGTAGATTGCAGCAGTGACTGCGAAATCACCCGCCGGACCTGATTAACGCTCATGACAGTGAGAGCATTTATGAGAAGGGTCCCAAAACCCCATGTTGAAAATTTGGTGCAAAAATTCCAAAAATGTCTGAGATATCCATGCAAGTTGAAAAAACCCTATTTATTACATTATCACAGCTTACGGCATTTCCTCAGTTCGCGGTCGGCTTTGAAGAGTGCAGGCGTGTTCCCGTCCACAAATATCGTCAAGCCAGAGTCTGGAGGTAAGTATGGGGTGGGGGTGGGGAAGGCAGGTGTGCAGTGGGTGGGCGCGAGTGGGGGCAGAGACAGCGAGGACCATTTTGTGTTCAGGTTTTTTTGTAAAAAACAGGGCGACGAACGTGGGACGTTTGCCACGCTGGGTGGCCCAGCGTGGCACAAGGACAACTGTTTGGGGGCCGTGGAGCTGACAGGGATTGGGCACCCCCATCGGCGACAGCATCTTTCACCACGATGGGGTGGGCTCCCAGCGTGGCACCCTGTACTCTCGGGGGGGGGAACAGTGGAGGCGACGGGGGACTGGGCACCCCCATCGGCTATACGATGTGGTGCCACGCTGGGTGGGCACCCAGCATGGCATGTGGAACTCTGTTTGGGGGGTGAGTGCAGCACAGCTGACAGGGGATTGGGCACCCCCGTCGGCTATACAGGTGTGCGTGGGGGGACGAGCACGCAGTATGTGTGTGTGTGTGTGTAGGGGGAGCGCGCATGAGCAGGCGATATCTTATCGCTGCTCACTGAAGTGTAGCTCCCCCTTTCAACTGTACTCCACTGCATTTTCGACTGCTGTCATAGACAGCTCCAGCAGCGATTGGAGAACTGCGGCCGCGCCTGCAAACACACTGACTGAATTGGAAGAGGGCTGCCACACCTACGAAAACTCGGATGATGGCACTATGTTTCTTGCACATGCGTGCAAGCAACATAAAAACTACACACAATAAAAAATACTGATTGGGCAACCACAAACCCAACCAGCCTGTGCATGCTGCCTCCTCGGGCTTCTGATTACATCGGACCTCTCAAGCTTCGCTCTTGATGTCTGATATAATGAGAATCCCTCTAAGCATGGCAGCACCGGCTGGTTGGCATGGTTGCCCAATCAGTATTCTCTATGTATTTCCATCACTGGGTTCTCACGACATCAAGGTCTTTTCGGTCTCCAGGTGCCTATGATGTCATCAGAACCCCTCAGTGAAAACACACCCTGTTGTACACCCTTACCCAAGCACAATTCTCTACATCAGTACTACTGTGCAATTGAAGAGGTATCAGAGTATTAACTTACCTGACCTAGAGGACTGGGCAACAACAGAATGCACTTCTCTTTCCACAGAGTTTGACTGGTATAATGTGTCCCACACACCTTGCCCGTTTTTTCCACAATACCATCTGAGTCACATTCTGAGTGATGGAATGTGGGTACAGAACTATACCGTAGGTAAGAAAGTGGAAGTATGACGGGGCTCGAGCTAGTGGAGGGTGCCACATGGTGACATCACTGCCTGACACCTGTAAGTTGGTAGCAGCATGTGCCTTTCTCTCCCTCCTCCTCGTTGCTGCCGCGGTGCTGTATTACCTGGTCGACCTGCACACGTAGCGGTTCACGTGTCCTTCTGTCTTACTGTAGTGCCGTAACAACAGAACGCGAGCGACAACGCGAGGAGATGTTGGAGCGCTGATAAAGCAACATGGCGCTGCTGCTATAGTTACAGAAGCTACAGTACTAGGATCATTACTGGAATAAGAATAGCTCCTTCTGTTTCATTTCCAGTAAACAGCAGGAAAGGAGCTCAGTAACCTCCTCCACTGCCCAAGAAACAGGCCTGTCAGGCAGAAAACAAAACCCTCATAGTTTTAAAACCTGCCTTTTTGTGTTAGTCTTGCTGTTTTAATGCTCTTATTTTAGCGGAGTTTTTACCTTGGAGTAACTTCATAAGGGAGTGTATCCAGAAAGGAACGGAGTCTCTGAAACCGACTGCAGCAGTATATTTTTGTATGTGTGTAAGAACACCCCATGTAGGACTAAACAAAAAACGTTATTTATTTCTGTACGTTTTACCTCGTTTTTAAAATTGTTCTACCAGGATGTCTCCAGGTCGAAAACATTTGTTTTATTGAAAAACATGGAATCTGATTCTGCACCCGAAACACCTGCAGCTGCTGCCTGAGACGCATTTGGGGGAACAAAAATGGAGAAGGGGGTGGCAGCAAGCTAAGTACAGTACCTTTCTTCAACTTGCAAAAGGAAATCCATGTGTGTGTGTGTGTGTGTGTGTGTGTGTGTGTGTGTAGGGGGCGCGCATGAGCAGGTGATATCTTATCGCTGCTCACTGAAACGTAGCTCCCCCTTTCAACTGTACTCCACTGCATTTTGGAGCTGTCATAGACAGCTCCAGCAGGCATTGGAGAACTGCGGCCGCACCTGCAAACACACTGACTGAATTGGAAGAGGGCTGCTACACCTCCGAAAACTCGGATGATGGCACTATGTTTCTTGCACATGCATGCAAGCAACATAAAAATGGGGGATGTAAACCTTGAGGTTTCACTAGGAATCAAAATATTCAGATAACAGGGTACTGAAATTAGTAAGAGCTAGGTCTACCTAAAAAGGCTCAGTTGCTGGCTCTGTAGTGTGTAGTCAAGGGGTTTGCTCGGCATGCAGGTGACCAAGGTTCACACCCCGAACCAGGGTACCAGGAGCGGAGACCAGCAGGGAGGGGATCCAGAGCATCCATTGAACACTTCCCCACGGGTGGGCAGGGCCTTGGCGCCTGCCAGTGGATTGATGCTGGGCTAGGGGGACTTATGGCCTCGACCTCCCCCCCGCCCATCACCACAGGTTGCCACTCCCACAGGCCCAATCAGGGTTGCAATGGGTGGGCCAAGCAAATGTGAAAACACCCCCTGGCTGGCTGGATGATGGCCACCAGTTCCCGGCATGCCACGAAGCCCGGGACAGCCGTGCTCTGAGCCGTGCACTGACTACCCCACCACTGCCCCCAGGGCTAACTAAATTGTGCCTCGGGGCACTTCTCCCCTGGAGGGGAGGGGACCCACCTGACAAAGGGTTATGTTGGGTCACCCAGGGTGTCAATGGGCAGTTGCAGGAGCAGTGGAATGGCTTCTGGTGGAGGAGGATGGCCACAGGGTCAAGTTGGCCTGAAGGAGTGGCCGGTTGGGGGGAGAGGGAGGTGCAAAAAAAAAAAGGCTCAGTTTAGATGGTTTAGTTAAACAAAAAAAAATGAAGCAGTATCTGGGGAAGTTGAAACTTCCTACCTCTGTGACTATGAGGGTATACTGAAACTGTCAGAAGATCTTTTTTTTTTTTTGAGATTTTTAAACCCCCCAAATATGCTACCCCATAGTCCACACCTCTCATGATTCACCGTCTTTACTTTCCCAATTAGTCAAGTCCGTGTGGAGTAGCAGAGACTACTAGAGAGATTCCATAAAAACTGTGGGACCCTAGGGACAAAGTGTATCACACTTGCCACATTTTTAGCTGTTACTCGGTGGGACGCAAATCTACCACAACCCCCACCCAACCACTACATAGCAGTACTCTGCCAGGCATTTGATTAATATCACGTAATTGCCCCATAAATCAACCAATACAGATGCCACATTTCCTTCCCTGAGTGTGAGTCACTTATTACTGTAGACCAGAGCATTTCAATAGGGCTCATTACCCAAGCAGCCTCAGCATGCTGGCAAAACCTACTTCATAAAGAGTGAAAATCAGCTGCTATCAAGGCATACAATCAGTGTATAGGATTCGCCTCTAACACAGATGTCAAGGTCCACCTGGCCTAACTAATCAGTCTGATATTCTCCAAGTACTGTGGACCATTGACTGGATGGCTTTACATTAGCCATTCCTTATTGACTGGCCGAAACCTGGAGGTAAAGATGTTAAAGCCTCCTACAGTGTTACATACGCTGTAAAATGTCTCGGTCAACAATAGTTGCCTGTAAATGTATCCAGGAGGAACAGATCTTCAGTCCAGCAGCCCCCAATATTGAGAGTCTCCTGAATATGGCCTTGCAGAATTTAGTTGATTAAATTGTTTAAACTTACTGGGTTTAATGTGGGGCCACTGCATTGGGTCTAAACATCCTTAGCCGCCAGAGGGGAGAGACCTGTCGTGTCATCTCTGATCAGGTCCCACATTATGCCATGAGGCAATCGAGAGGAGGACTGTTGGTAGCAAGTCTCCTCTTCCCCTGGTGGGAACCAATTACTTATGGAGCTGGGGCAAGTGGGGATCAGCGTAAGGAGGCATCACAACGTAACTGTCGCCATTTTGTATTTTGCCATGAGGAGCGGCCTAAGCACCAGGAGATAAACACTGAGCCCTCACCTGAATTTACTAAAGTATGCCGCAGTACTAAATTTTCAACATGCACTAAGGGCCCAACTAACAAAGGCCAACCCTGGGACCAAAACATGAGGGGCTTTTTAAAACCACTAATATATTTCTTTAGCGATTTACTAATATTAAAAAGGGAAGGAGTGAAGGGAAGGGTATCTGGGGAGAGGTTCTAAAGGTCCCTGAAACTTAAAGAGAAGTAGGATGGGGACCCTCAGGAGACTCTGTGTCAAGGTGACCTAGAAAGGGAGCACACCGGCCTTATCTGTGGAGTATAGCTGACAGAGGGATCATTCTGCTTAATCAGGGGTACAATTATACAGCTGTGCAAAACTGGAAGATTTTGGTAGGGCATTAATGATTTTCTGGAGGTCTGCTGCTACTTGTAGTCAGCGTGATTCCTTCAGGAGAGTGCTTTGCCAGAGTTTGTGTGCCAGTTTGGCCACTAAGGAGGTGGACTTACTGATGTTGGGTCCCTTGAAACAGGTAACCTCAATTGATTTCTTAGCCAGGGTGGAAATCACCTCCTTAGCTGACTCAAAAGTCTGTGATACCTCCAGAAAAAAGACAATCTGCTTAGAGGGGTACGGAGTGCAAAACTTCAAACTCTGTTGTCTCAATGACTTCAGGACTGGGGCATAGGCACATCTCCTTGCGGCTATTGTAGGCGGATAATCATTATTGAAATATAGCTGCACGGATTTGAAGGAGACTGTGCCTTTTTGCCAGGATCTGTGTAACACCTGCTCCTTGTCCTGGAAGCAGAGGAATCTGGTGGCAATGGAGCAGGGTCTTGTATCTGGCTTATTAGACTTGGGCCCCAAAGCCCAATGTGCTCTTTCCATCTCCAGGGAGCAGGAGAGGGGATGTCCAGCTCTGTTTTGAATAAATTCTGTAAAAATAAGATCATGTTTGTCCGCTCCGCTCCCTCTGGTACTCCAGAAATCTGCTGATTGTTGCATCGGTTATGGGCCTTGGCATCCCCTGCTTTTTTCATGCAATGCTTAAATTGCGTGATGCAGTTGTACCACTGCTCTTTCAGTTAAGTCCAAGCAGGAGTCAGTGGAAGAACATTGCTCCTCTGTAGCATCCTGTCTCTTTTCAAGTTTATCCACATCGGTTTGTAGGGCAGTTGTAGTCAGATGAATTTACTTCCTAAAGTCCCTTAATTCAAATAGCATTAGCGTCATTTGCCACTGCATTGTTTTCATTCCTGTGTGATCTGCTCTCAGAGGCCTACGGCTGGAGGAAGTTTGTGACCCCTCGCTGTCCGTGTTGAATCCCTCTTCATCGGCTGATTCATCGGGCGAAGGAGCCCAGCTGCCTTTCCCTCTAGGCATGTTGTTTGATAGTCCTTAGGTTTTTTTGTAATATTTCTGCCTTAATAAAGGTATTTTTGTGTTGATTATGCCCAGGTTGAGACGGAGCTCCATTTTTATGGTGTTAGCATGGTGGTGACAACACAGGAAGTCCCCCAGCTAATGTATTTTCAGCTACCCTGTAGTTTTGGTCTACAGCATTTATATCTCTTGTTCCTCCCTCAATCCCCCCCAATGGAACCTGGAAATTAGCCCTGTTCCATTAAATTGTTTTGTGAGGACACAGTTTAGGCCCAACCCCTTCCCACCCTCACCCCACCCACCCTGAAATAGTTCCTTTATACCTGAGGAGTTCTGACATCATTTCCTCGAGTGCAAGGTGCATTTCACTGTCATATCCTCTAGCACACTGCACTGATAATATAAGCATACACGTTGTATAATATATATATATTTCTATATAATCAAATCACACTCGCGCACACACACACACAAATACAATAAAAATAAAAAACTAGATAAACATGTGGGGAGTAGTGCAATGTAATGGCTGTGGAGCAGCAGTCTTCCGGGAGTCTTTCTGGAGGCTGAGATGCTGCCCTATTTGCAGACAACTATCTGCCCTGAGGGAGGAAGTTGCCCGTCTTCAGGCCGCACTGGACAGTAGTAAGGAAACCTTCCCCCAGGCCACACTGGACAGTAGAAAGGGAACCTCCCCCATCCAGGGAGCACTAATGCCACCACCACTACCTCAGAGGTTGCGAAGAAAGCACAGCAGTTGTACCACAGTGGGCTCAGGGAGGGTGAGGAGGCTGGAACAGAGGGCACACCCAGTCAATTGTTCCACCTCACAACCATACCATTCTTGGGGGAGCATGGCTCCTCTATGGGTGTACCCATGAGAGAAGACTGATGATAACTGTCACAAGGGAGGCCCACAGAAAGGAGGCAGAGGACACCAAAGGGAAAGGAAGCAGCTCCTGGTGGGGGACTCAATTATTAGGGGTATAGAACTGGGGGGAGATGAGAAAAATGAAGTAAGGTGCCTGCCTGGTGCCATGGCTTGGAGGGACAGGAAGCGCATCCTCAGGATCACGAGAACAGCTGCAAGGGATTCCGAGCTGGACGTAATTGTCCACCTAGGGACAAATGACTTGGCTCATCATGAGATTAGAGCAGTGCAGGAGGACATTGCAGAGTTGGGGAGGGACCTAAGACGAATAGCACACACAGTATCCTTCTCAGAGGTGCTACCTGTCAAAAGCATGGGGGAGGCGAGGGTAATTGGCACCATGCAGTTTAATGAATGGTTGAAAAAATGGTGCGGAGCACAGGGATTTGGCTTCATTGGGGACTGGGGTTCCACCTGGAGGGACACCAGCCTATACTGGCAGGATGGTCTGCATCTGTCCAGGAAGGGAACAAGTTTTTTGAGCAATCGGTTTAAATGCTTCATTGGCAAGCTTTTAAACTAGTCAAAGGGGGAGGCACTGACAAGCAGCAGGAAAATCCCAGCCTCTCCCTACAAAACAGGATACTAAATGAGAAAAAGACAGAGGTAGAACAGTCAGTGGTGGATGCTGCACTGGAAGGTAAAGCCATCAAAAAATGGAGAGCAATGAGTACTAATGCCCGTAGTCTGGGTAACAAGCTTCCTGAATTAGTGGCCCTGATGGAGGAGGAACATCTGGATATCGTGGCAGTCACAGAAACATGGTACACACAAAACCATGACTGGGACATAAACATACCAGGATACACTGTCTACAGGAGGGACAGGGAGGGTAAAAGAGGAGGAGGAGTAGTTCTTTACATAAGGGAAGGAATAAAAGCAACAGAACAAAAAGGTACACAGGGAGGAGAAGAAGCACTGTGGGTAAATTTGGAGACAGGCAATGGCACCACAATACTGCAGGGGTTGTATACAGACCCCCTTCTCAGGGGGAGGAAATGGACAGGGAAATGATAGAAAGTATACTTAGAATGGCAGAAAAAGGGGAGATATTGCTGATGGGTGATCTGAATATGCCAGATGTTAACTGGAGTGCAGTTGCAGCTGCTACTTCGAAGAGTGCAGTTATTCTAGATGCCCTACAGGGGGCATGCCTTAGACAACTAGTACTGGAGCCCACTCGAGAGGGAGCAATATTAGACTTGATTCTCTCAAATGGAGATGGAGAGAGGATTACAGATGTAGAAGTGGGTAGCCATCTGGGAACTAGTGACCATCGAACAGTATGGTTCACAATAAACACAGCAATAGAGTCAAGCCATACAAAGACAAAAGTACTGGACTTTAGGAGGGCTGACTTTGCCAAAATGGGTGAGTGCCTAAGGAAGCACTAGCAAATGGGCAGGAAGGAGGAGTGGAAGAACAATGGAGAATAATAAAAACTGCCATCACAGAGGTAACGAGCCTTTGTGTGAAGCAAATAAACAAAGCAAAACGACTAAGAAACCCACTATGGTTCTCAAAGGAGGTAGCAATGAAGGTTCAAGAGAAAAAGAAAGCATTCAGGAAGTACAAGGAATCGCAGAAGGAGCAGGACAGAGAACTGTATCAGTTAAAGCAAAAGGAGGCTGGGAAGGCAGTCAGAACAGCAAAGGCCCAAACCGAGGAAAAGATAGCCAACTTAGTTAAGAAGGGGGATAAAACCTTTTATAGGTACATCAGGGAGCGAAGGAAGACTAAGGGAGGATAGTGAGGCTTAATAAAGGGAGGAGGGTGGGCAGAGGGAGACTGTGAAAAGGCAGAGATACTAAACAAATATTTTGCTCAGTATTTACAAAGGAAGGGGAGGTACATAAAACAAACAGTAGTAACACTCTGGATACAGAAGTTGATACCCGGCCCATTTACAGAAGAAAGGGTTCTGAAAGAACTCTTAAAACTGAAGGTGGACAGCAATGGGGCCTGATGGGATTCATCCCAGAATTCTAAAAGAACTAAGGGTAGAACTAGTGACACCACTGACTACTCTTTTTAACAAATCATGGGAGGATGGGGTGGTACCCGAGGACTGGAGGAGGGCAGATGTGATTCCCCTTCACAAAAGTGGGAGCAAGGCAGAAGCAGGAAACTATAGACCTGTTAGTTTAACCTCAGTGATAGGGAAAATGATGGAATCACTTCTAAAGGAAAGAATTGTCGAGTATCTAGAGGCCAGAGGGGCACAGGACCCTAGGCGCATGGATTCACAGCGGGAAGGTCATGCCAGACGAATCTGATAGATTTTTGACTGGGTGACAAAGTAGTAGATCAGGGAGGGGCTGTGGACATGGCCTACCTAGACTTTAGCAAGGCATTTGACACAGTCCCACACAAAGATTAATACAAGTTAGCCAGCCTGGGAGTGGGTCCCAAGATGACAGCCTGGGTAAAGAATTGGCTGGAGAATAGGACACAGAGAGTAATAGTAAATGGAGTCCACTCAGAAGAAAGGAGGGTTACTAGTGGGGTACCGCAGGGTTCAGTATTAGGACCGATCCTCTTCAATGTCTTTATAAGCGACATTGCAGAAGGACTGGAAGGAAAAGTATGTCTCTTTGCAGATGACACTAAGATCTGCTACAGAGTTGATGCACAGGGTGGGGTGGAAAGGATGAGCAGGGACTTGGCAAGGTTAGAGGAATGGTCAAATGTATGGCAGCTTAGATTCAAGGCTAAGAAGTGCAAGGTAATGCACCTGGGAAACAAAAACCCAGGGGAAGAGTACACAATGGGGGGTGAGATACTAACAACAACAAAAATGGAAAGGGACCTGGGGATAGTCATATCAGATGACCTAAAGACGGGCAAGCAATGTGAGAGGGCAGCAAGGAGGGCTGGGGGGATACTGGGATGCATAGGGAGAGGCATCACCAGTAGAAAACAGGAAGTTATTATCCCTCTGTACAGACAGCTGGTGAGACCCCATCTGGAGTACTGTGTGCAGTTCTGGAGACCCAGTCTCCAAAGGACATAGACAAGATGGAAGCTGTCCAGAGGAGGGCAACTAAAATGGTGCAGGGTCTGCACGGAAGACATATGAAGAGAGACTTAAGGAGCTTAATATGTATAGCCTCGAGGAAAGAAGGAGGGGGGACATGATAGAAACTTTCAAGTACCTCAAGGGAATCAACAAAGTCCAAGAGGGTAGCATCTTTCAAAAAAGATGTGTAAGAACAAGAGGGCACAATTTGAAGATAGAGGGGGCAGCTCAGAGGTAATTTAAGGAAGTATTTTTCACAGAGGGTTGTGGATGCATGGAGCGGCCTTCCGGAGAAGGTTGTGGAGTCAAAATCAGTGGTGGAATTCAAGCATGCATGGGATAGTCATAAGGCAGTTCTGGGGGTTGGGGGTAGGAAGAAGTAGGCTGCTGGTTAACTAGGATCTGCAGCTTATCCAGTAGGTAGGGAAATGGGCAGACTGGGTGGGCCAAGCGGTCCTTATCTGCCGTCAAATTCTATGTATGTTTCTATGTTTAAATAAAATAAATAATAAATAAATCCAAACTGGTCGGAGGCAGATAGTCCAAATCGGTTGCAGGTTCTCCAGAACTAAACCTGCTGGGGCACCAAAGAACACACTAGTCAGGCCACCCGATGGCCCAGGGAAAGCACATTGTGCTTCTATGTTGGTGTCCCAGGTTTAGGATTGGACTCAGGGAGTCAGGATTGGAGTGGACAGAGCTGGGAAGTACTGATGAGTGTTGCACGAGCCAGTCCAGTGGTGGGTGTGGGTGATGTCATTGTCTACTGATGCAGCAACTCCTTGTGACAGTGCAGAGAGTCTACTCTCTCAAGAAGGGTGGCACTCACTGCTCATTGAGCAGACAAGCTTCTTTGGAGGTTTTTTCAAGGAGACTGATGCACCCCCAGACGTAGTGGTCCTTTGAGATATTGACTGCTCATAGCCCCCCGGTGTGGTGGGAAAGAATGGTTGGTTGATGGCATAGAGGTATTTGTGGTAGTACTTCTGTTAGAACTGTGTTCAGTGAGTTGGACCTGGAAGTCAGCCTCCCTATTTGAAAAGCATTTATATTCATATTCAGTGTGGCTTCAGCCTCCTGCAGTGTGTGGAAGAAATGTGCTCTCCCCTCCTGTTGAACATTCAATGTTGCAGGAGGTATAATTGTGTAAGATATATCTCTGGGGCTGGAATTTCAATGGGTGGTGCAGGGCTTGCATCAAGTTCTGTGCAACCACATGTGGTGGGCCATCCAGGTTTGCCACAACTGCATCCGATTTTCATCGGTTGGACACAGTTGCGACAGTTTACCTGATTTACAGCAGCTTGTGCCAAATATCTGGTGCATGCACTGTAAACAAGGTCCCTGGGATTGCAGCAGACTAGACCACAAAAAGTTGGTCTAGCTTGCGGCAATTGCCTGGGATGTAAATTCCCATTAAGTTGCTACAAGGCTGGTGTGTCATACGTTTGGCACACCTGGGGCTTGTGGCAATCAAGCTGCTTTGAAAACCCGTCCCCTGCTTTGTAAACCATTTGTGACAGACTTGAATGCTTTCCTTCTCGCTGTGGCTATGCAGTTGAAATTATCATGATCCATTCATTCCTGTTCATGAATTATTCACAAAGAGTTCATGAATTCAGTTTAGTAACATTCATTAAGCATGCATCAAATTTTTCATGAATGCCCATCAACTGAGCATGAATTTTAAATGGCAATCCTGCATTCATGAGTGTTCCTCAACAAAAAAGGTTCATAAAGGTCAATGAAAGTTCATGAAACTCCTCCATTGAACTTTTAGTGTAATATTTTATTTATTTATTTATTTTATTTTAGTCTTTGGTAACTGGGTAAGACCCACTAGGCACAGGTGCCTGTTTTCAGGGGCGACCTGGGAGCACTGGGCGGTTAAGCGACTTGCTTAGAGTCACACAGTATGCAGGTGGAGGTTGTGAGAATCAAACTCAAGTCTGGTCTGCTGGATGTACCAAGCTCATTCACACCTCGTGCCTCTAACCTCTAGACTATACTGGCCATAGACCAAGAATGCCTCTCCTATTATACACTGACTTTCCAACCTGACACACACCCCCCCCCAGTCGGTAACAGATGGGAATTTACTCCTGTGGGCTCCCTTTTCTATGCGTTCCTCTTGAACCTGGAGTGTCGCCAACTTGGCCTGTTTTTGTTCTCCCTCTCCCTAACTCCTCCCTCATTGCCCTGCCCCTACAATCCATTTGTTTCCCCTGCTGCTACTATCAGAGGATGTTGAAAGCAATCCGGGCCCCACAGATATTCCTACTTTTCACATATGGGTCAGCTCTCCAGGGCTGAAAGCTGCCCATATCTTGTTAGGCCTTGTTAGTCAACCAGTATCCACATTTTATCACCAAGTGACCATTACAATATAAAAAATGACCAGAAAGTTGCCGCCCATAGACTATAATGGATCGTGTCCCTGCACTCTCCCTAGCATTGTGTCACAACATTGCTGAGCATGAGGATGGA
Organism: Neoceratodus forsteri; assembly: GCA_016271365.2. Lineage (NCBI taxonomy): Eukaryota > Metazoa > Chordata > Ceratodontiformes > Ceratodontidae > Neoceratodus > Neoceratodus forsteri. The sequence continues at coordinate 525,793,793 of JADMNL010000023.1, forward strand.
GCGTGGGTGGCTCTTAAGATTGGGAAGTCCTTGGGACCTGGTAAAATGCATTTTATGAGTGGTGCTGCGTGTTAATCACAGAATTATTTTGGGACATCTACACATTAACATGCTGTCCCCAAGGTAAGGCACCTGTACATTAGGTGCACAGGCACTTTCTTTCACCTTGATGGATCTCTAACTTCCTTGTGCTCCCAGGTCACACCCGGAGACAAGTTCCAGCTTCGTGTGCTTTTCATGGTTAAACAATTTCCCCATTCCCTTTCCCTAAAAGGAGCACTCCTTTTAGTATGGCTCCCACCAGAGTTCCATCATTATTCTCTGTTTTTTCTGAACAGCCATTGCTTTACTTTCATGGGGCTATAATGAACTAGTATTCAGCAGACACTGCTCCCTGACCTTACAGGATAACAGGTGAACAAAAACAGCTGAGAATACTGATAAAAGCCTAGTTTGAGCCATATTAAAAGGAACTGTCCTTTTACTTTTTCAAATACGAAAAAAAAGAACTAAAGCAGACTTAAAATGGGGAAAGAAGGTATTATACAAGTCAGGAGATAAGGGGTACTCTACAATAGACTAACAGCAATAAATCCTTAGTGCACCTTCAACTCTACTGTGCCGGCTTATGCATTCAGCTGATTAAACGACTGACTGTAACAAAAGACAAGCAGCTGTCAGAGCTCACACATGGCTCCTCTCACATGCTCATCTTGGATGCTAATTTCCCCACTCTTTTCTCCTTTATCAGTCACTTGGTCTGTACACATCTTCCTGACAGTGGGGTGAGTTCAACTCGAACCTCTGTTTTGATGGAAATTATCACACTGCACTGGGACTTTAAGCAGTAGTCACCCTTTACTGAATTTATTTACAGTTTACTCCCATCACCCAGTACTCAAAAGCTCTCTTGGTTAGCACTGTACATAGAGGTTTGATCCTGACCTGAGACATTGGTCAAGAACACAGATTTCCTTTGTATAGGCTGTACCCTCCACATAGTTCAAGAGCCACGTGACCCCTCGTTCCTGTTTTCAAACACCAGTGGGTGAGGATATACCTCAGGTCAGAGTCTGATCTACTCGGCACAACTTTATCAGTTCCTCACACTATGCTATATGCTTTGGGCTCCACACATTTTACAAACTGTTTTGAGAAAGAAATAATGTGACCTACTGGGATTTGAAGCCAGGCCCCTGGAATCCTGTCACAGTGCTCAAACTACTGAGCTACAGGATCACTTGGTTGAACCCTGAGTTCTGGAAACATTTCTATTATGGGGGCCTGGGTTCAATTCCCAGTAGGTCACATTATTTCTTTCTTACTACAATTTGTGATTTAATTGCTAAGCAGTGACTAATACTGCACCAAAAACACATTTTACTTGGTGACCCTGCAGTGTCTCATCAGTGCGTGATACAGGAGGCATCACTTCTGTAAGGATGTTACTCTCAGAGTTCTGTTCACTGATGGCATCTATAGGACACCCTGGTTCGGATGGCTGTAGCTTCATTCGGGTCAGTCTCCCCTAAGGCCATCTCTGCAGTGCTGAGCACCTCTCATCTGCATCTGCACTCTCACCAGCAGGTGTACTGGGCACAATGGGGCAGCGCATACTCCAGTCTGTCCTGTGGCAGTAGTTTGCCATCCCCCAGCCCCTTTGGCATAGGCAGTACTCTGGTACCCATCTTAGCTCAGGATCTCCTGTACTCAGTGTAAGCATACTGCAGCTTCTATTTTAATCTGCAGCTCAGTCTCTCTCTCACCAGGTCTGTCTTCCCCAGCAGCTCGACTGGCAGCATTTCTCAGGCACAGGGCCACAAATGCTCCCCAAAAGGTGAACACCCCATATTCAGTAGGATCCTTCCTGTGCTGCAGGGCTGCCAGTGACTCCCCTTGATGGGACATTCCTCAGGGTTCCTACACCCTCCAAGTGTCTCCCTTAAAAACACGTGGGATTTAAAAGCATCTACACTAAATGACCTCAGATCCCACAGTCCTGGAATCTCTACTGCTGTCATGAGTCTGTCACTGGAGGCTACACATGTCTGGGCATTGAGATGAACTGGTCTCAAAAGCTGGTTCCATCAGCAGCTTTGCTCTGTGAGACCCTTGCTCCTGCAAGCAGTCTGTCAAGTGATCCGAGGTGAGGCACCTCAAAGTTACACTCCAGCAATAGCAAAAAAATGTTGTAGGTGCCGTATTGGTCCTTTTAAGAACAGATCCAGAAACAAATGATTTGATACCTTTTATTGGACCAACATGGATGTTACAGGAAAGTTCTTTTCTGTAACATCCATGTTGGTCCAATAAAAGGTATCAAATCATTGGTTTCTGGATCCACTCCAGCAATAGCACATTGGCATTCTAAGTTTACCCCCATTGCACTCTTTAGTCAGAGCCATAAACAATCAATGGACTCCAGGCCTACCATTCTAGTAACCAATCCCCCACTCTTTAGTGGCAGGAGGGGGGGAGAGTTTTATCTTGCCAGGCCCACCATGAGAACATTAAATATATTAGTGCTGTGCTGTTTGCCATCAGAAACATTGCTATTCCCTCCTAACACATGCACATGTGTGACTCTAGTATGTATAGTCGGGAAGTAACCTCAATGGAATACATGTTTAAAAAGTGTCTGTGATGGGCATATTTATTGATCTGAGTCATTAATCACAAAACTAGAGAAAGAAATAGTTTTAAAATATGTGAGGGAATTAAAAAGTGCACTAATAATTAATCTAAGGATGTCAGAAATACATTGCTATATAATTACATTTTATGTCAAATAACCAATACTGCTGTTTCACATTCAATCCTTGTTGTTTCCAGTAACAAATGTTTTGAGCATTGTGCAGCTCTAGTTTCATAGCAGGTATGCATGAGGCCGTCACTGATAGGGTGCCCATGTAAACAAGATATTTTATCTCGGTAGGCTTTTCTTAGATAGACATTTTTAAATGCATTTTTTAAAATAAAAAAGTCATTGTCTTAATGTTAAGCAGTACTTGTCACACACAGTTTGATCAGCATGGCAATCGGACCTCTACCTGGTCCTAATTAACTCCACTGGCTCATAAGTGAGTGTTACTGCTTGCCTCACTTCTACTGTTTATATGTTAAAAGATCAGATGAAAGCCTTCACTAGTGAGAAAGAAATTGTAATTTTGTTTGACTTCATTTTGGGGAGGGAGAGAAACTTGTTTACTTTGGCTAATGGCATCTCATCATTCTTTCTACTCTGTCAGCACTGCTATGAAGGGGTTGGCCCTTAGGCCTGAGGCCTAGTCACCCGATGAAAGCCTAACCCTGACATTTGTGGTAAGGAGAGAGAGAAAGAGAGACCAAAAAGACTGCATGGAAGCTTATTCTTCTGGGTGGGCACATGTGAAAAAACAGGTTAGTCACAGAAATGGAAAAAATTAAAGCTTTCAGTGAAATTGAAGCTTTTGGGGGGAACTACTTTGTACTGTATTTCCAGCAAGCAGCTTAGGAATAATTTCCAGCACTCCAGTTCCATGTGGCTAAAGATGAGGGCTGTCTTTGCATACCATGACTGGAAGTTCAGAGCAAACTGCACAAATAAGCAGATGCTACTCCCGCTCCTGTTTGCTAGCCTGCTACACTGCCTCACGGACTACACTGGCTTGCTTCTAGATCTGAGAGTTGGCCTCCCTCCCCCTGCAGTAAACAAGTGCCCCTTGATGCCAGACAAGTATGGCAACATTCTGCACCAATAGTTCTCTGTTTGCATAACCAACATGTCATAAACTCATGCCCCCTTCCCCAGCTGCCATCTAAAAAACAACTCAGATATTGACTGGTTTGTAAATTCTTCACCTAGATCCAAAGACTTTTGTGACAGAGTCACTTGATCATGCATCTTAATTGCATTAACTGTTGAAACTCTATGGGCCAGATATTCAAAATTTTGCCCCGTGGCTAAATTAGCACTGCCCGGCAGGCAAACTTAGCCCAGAGCAGAAAGCAAGCTGTAGTCAAAAGGAATAGCCTGGTACAAAACCAGCTGAATATAGGGCTGGATTCACACAGCTTTCTGAAGGTGCAAAACCTTCCCTTAGTCCCCAAAACTGCCTTAGCTACGGGGAAAAAAGTGAGATTGCTCTGAGTGCTATTCACAAAAACCTCTGCAGCTGTGGGAAAAAAAAACTCTATGGACTGTGGAAAAAGGTGCAGCTGCGGAAGTACCTGAGGGAAAAAAAAGGTGCGAGATAAGTACGGTACAGCCCCTCAAAGGCTATTCTCAGCCAGGTTTTTTCCGCAGTTGCGGAAAAAATGTTACATACATTGGAGTGAGGTGTAACTCTCCCTCAGCAAACTGCAGTAGTGCCCCAACAATTGAAATCAATTATGGTGGAGGTGAGGCACAGGTAATAGCATCCCAGTGGGTATAGCAGTGGCTGCTGTTACAGCAACAATTGCACACATTGTCATGAAATGGCAACAGGCAACAACCACCAGACCCAGTACAGTCCATGAGGGGGCCCCGAAGGCAGTAGAGCCTGAACAGCCTGCAGCAAGTGTTACCCCTGCAGGCAACAGGAACACCCCAGGGAGGGATGGCCAGCAGTGACAGTCTGCCACTGTGGTGCCATGGTAGTGCTGGTACCTGTGGTGCTGAAGTGGTCCCAGCTGAGGGACTGGTTGCTGGTCTCTTTGTGGGTGCTTTAAGCTTCATGCTATGGCAGATATGTTAAAGTCTGCTGCTCCAGCTAATTAGGTTCACTGTTGCTGTGCCTCCTAAGTCAGATCCGCAACTGCGGATGTTCGGCACCTGCTCAATTTCTGCACCTGCTGAATTTTCGCAGCTGTGGGGATTTTTTGGAATTCTGCGCCTACTCACATTTTCTTTAAGAATATTATGCAACTGCGTTTCCACAGTGCTGCAGGCCTTTTTCCTGCAGATGTGGGATTTTTGGCTTTCTTTGTGAATCTTGCCCATAGCAAGCAAAGGAAGCCGGGCAAACAGGGCCAGGAGTGCAGGGTAAAAATTGCCCGGCAATAAGACAGCACTGAATATAGCAACAGGGAAGTGCACACTGCAACTGCAGCTCATTAGACTCTGTAGCAAGCCAGTGATGCAGGTGGAGAACATTGTGTGTGACTGCACAGAGATGTCTCACATCTACTACAAACAACAATGTAAGTCACACACTGCAGAACTGTGCTGTGCTGTGCTGAAGTGAGGTTTGCCTGGGGCTAACCTGATTGCACCATGTTAACACATTAGCCCAGTGCAAACTGGTTTGCCCGGGGCAAACGGGAGCTATATTCAAAGCTCCCATGCAAATGAGCCTACCTAGGTAATCCGTGGGCAAACAGGCACATTTGCATCTCATTATGTGCTGCTCAGCATACATTACCATGCAGTTTGCCTGGTGCTACTGTATGGAGCTCACAGCTCCATCTTTTGGTTGGAATGGAAGTACACACTGCAGGCCAAGGCATGCCCACAGCACAGCATCCCCTGTTGGTCAGAATGGACTACAGAGCAATATAAGCATATATATTTATATATATATATATATATATATATATATATATATATATATATATATATATATATATATATATACACACACATACATATATATATATATATATATATATACATGCATATATGCATGTATATAAATATATATATGCACTGCCTGAGTCAAACACGCCCTGGAGGATAGCTTCCATACCTCTCCAGTGTCCCTCATTACGAGGGACAGCCCTCATTTGGCCCCTTAAAACTGCTCTGTCCCTCATCCATCCCTCATGGAAAAGGTGCCGCCCACACAGTGAATGTGCTGTAAATCAGACCTTAAAGCAGAAACACTGAAGTGTAAAATACTAACTCCGAAATATATTCTGTACAGGTAAACACTATGGTTTTCACAGTGGTCTGGGCTTGTATCCCCATGTTTGAGGATATGTCCCTCATTCTAAGGGTATGTGTCCTTCGTTGTCCCTCAGTTTGAGTGTCCAAAAAGGTCCATGTCCCACATGTCAGTGACAAAAGGTTGGGAGGTATGACACCCCCCCCCAATTGTGATCCTTAACCCCCAGTAGCCACTCCAAACAGTAATTTATCTGGTAGTCTAGTGGTCCCTGCACCCCCCCAGCATGATCCCTAACCCTTGGTAGCCCCAAAAATCACATCTATCCATGGTGGTTTAGTGGTCCCCTACCCCAGCATGATCGCTCACGACCCCAGTAGCCCTGAAAATCACTTAAATCCATGGTGGTTTAGTGGTCCTCCCACCCCCAGCATGATTCCCTGCCCCCGGTAGCCCTGAAAATCACATAAATCTATTTAGTGGTCCCCACCCCAGCATGATCCCTGACCCCGGTAGCCCCAAAAATCACTTAAATACCTGATGGTCTATTGTTCCCCCCACCCGGAAGTGCAACGCCGTTATTTATTTATTTGCTTTTGTTTACCAGGTAAGCACACTAGACAACCAAGTGCCTATTTTCAGGTGCGACCCGGGAGATCACAAAGGTACATTCAGGCACATCAGGTAAAGACGGGTACAAGGTATAGTCAAGAGCAACAACAAAGCAGGGTAATACAAGAGTTTATATGCATGAGTGCTACACGAAATGAATGAGTGAGTGCACACATTCATTTCAGTAGTCTTCGATACACTCCAATCGATGGCCTGCCATGGTGGTGAGAGAGAAAGACTGAGCCAGTCACTGGCTTATTACATTTGCTGTTTATGGGCTAATGGGCATCACACTTCCTGGTGGGGGACGCTAGACCTCAAACCATTTATGTGATTTTTGGTGCTGCCGGGGTGGGGGATCATGCTGGGGGTGGGGACCACTAAACCACCATGGATTTATGGGATATTCGGGCTACTGGGGGTGGGATCATGATGGGGAGGAGGGGGACACGCCGCGTAATACCACCAGCTTTTTGTCAGCGGTATTTGGTGCCTTGCTACAGATCGCGTTAATGCCTGTAGCACGGCGCTGTCTGTTTGAATATGCCACACAGCCGGCATTCCTGGCCACTCACTTAATTCCCACCCCCTGCATACATTTACTTTTAGCATCGGCGCTATCACACAGCACCGGTGCTATTAGGGCTTCTGAACATTGCAGCCTGGCACAAATCCAGCACTATTCCAGCGCTACGGGTTTGCACCAGGTGGAAAGCTTTCAATATCTGGCCCTTAGTGTTCATGTTTTTATAGTTCTCTTTGAAATCTATGTCTTTTGCATGTGCTTGCATTTTTATGCTTAAATGTTTTTACTGTCTGTAATTTTTATTCTAAACTTAGGACACCACAGTTAATAAACCATGGCCCAATGACCTATCCTTAATCCTTAAATTAAGTTAATGAACCAGCTCTAGGTTTATCCATCAGCCAAAAAGAACTGCAGCAACTATTTTTATCAATCACTAAGTCTGTTTACTGGTCGACAAGTTGTACCATTACAATTAATTTTTTCATCTTCTCAAAATACACAAAACGTAAAAAAGGGTAAAAAAATATACAGTAAATTATCATCAACAGCATTTGTGTAGCTTAAAAACACATTAATAAATAATCCTTATACATATGTATAAAATCCACTATCTTGTATACATCACGTCTCCTGTGATTTATACAATTTATTCAATTATATGTAATTTTTTTATATCTATGATTTTGCAGGAGGAAATCACTTTTTCCAGCACTTGTGTGGAGTTAGATTTAAGCAAGTGGGTTGCCATTTGGCTTGGTTCTGATACCAATGTTGACAAAATTTCTCCTAGGAACTTGTCTCTCAGTTTATTATACAGTGCGCACATGATTAAAAGGTGTGTCATGTCATCTTCTCTTTTTTGGCATTTACAATTTTTTCTCTTTGACTGCTGTTTTTGGTATGTCTTCAATCTGACAAATGTTCAAACCTCCTATTGGGATCTTTAATAATATTTAAATCATTTTCAAACCCAAACTTCTTTTTATTGTTTGCCATCCATTTGCTGATTTTGTAGTTTTGCTTAAAACCCATTTCTTTTTGGATGTGTGGTGCTCTTAATCATTATTTTTATTTCCATATGAATATCGTGTAATGGTTTGATATGCGATTCTTCTATACAGTTCAGTAGGCCTTGTGGTTTGATAATTTTTTCCACTGTTTGGAGGCTAGGGAATATCACCTATTGTTTAAGATATCTTCACCTTCTTCACCAGCTGTGCGGACTCTCTCCTAACTGCTCTCCCACACCCCACGTTGCATACCTCCCCAAAAACGCCGTCCCCCCAGCCCTCCAGTTTCTCCTTTCGCCAAGTCTCCTTGACCGAAGTGTTAACAGCTCTGTGGGCTCTCAACCCCAACAAAGGCAAATGCCCTACAGGCCTGGACGCCAAAATGTTACAACTATCTGCTTCCGCCATTGCCACCCCGCTCGCCGACCTTTTCAATCTCTCTTTTTCAACAGCTGAAATCCCAGCAGACTGGAAGCAGGCTCTAGTCATCCCCTTCCCAAAAGGTGGCGACCCCTCCTCACCGGGTAATTACCGCCCCATATCCCTCCTCCCCATCCTGGCCAAGCTGCAGGAATGACTTGTTCTCGCCCAACTCTCCTCTTACCTAGATGCATCCTCCTTCTTTACCCCCTACCAGTCTGGGTTTCGCAAATTGCACTCCACCATCACCTCCCTACTAAGAATCACAGACGCCATCCTCACTGGGATGAATAAAGGGCACATCACCTCAGCCATTTTCATCGACCTGGCCAAGGCCTTCGATACCATCTCCCACTCCCTGCTATTAGGCAAACTAAAAGATGCAGGACTCTCTGGTCCTACCACCAGCTGGTTTCATTCATATCTGGTAGGCAGACACCAATCTGTAAAAATTGGCCCACACACCTCTAACCCACTGCCAATCTCTACTGGAGTCACCCAAGGCTCAGTCCCGGGCCCGTTACTTTTCTCTGTTTTCTTAAATGATCTCCTGTTGGCCTGCCCTCTAACATCCATCCACATGTTCGTGGATGACACCGTGCTGTATGCCACAGGTCCCTCCACCATGGAAGTGTCTACTGCACTTCAGCAGGACTTCAACTCTGTTCAGCATTGGTTCCACTCCAACCAATTGATTTGATTTGATTTGATTTTTATTTGTATACGGGTAAGTACACTGGGATACACTCCCTTTTACAGGTATGATCCATGGTCAATCAAAAATACATACAAAGACGTTATGAGACAAAATATAACATAACATACATAGTACAAAAACATATTTAAATAGGAAGCATAAATTCCATATCCATATAATTGTTAATTAAAAAACTCTAATACAGAAATCTCAGTCTAAAGGACATCCACACCGAGACATATTCAATTGATCCTAAACACCAAGAAAACTGTCTCACCAACATTCAGCTCACAGGCAAGACTCTCCCGTCTTGCTGCTCGTCCCACTTACCAAACCACGGACAGGACCCCCCTAAAGGTATGCACCTCCTTCAGGTACCTAGGGGTCTGGCTCGACCAGCATCTTGATTTCTCTACACACATTGAATCTATTCACAAGAAACTACACCCTAAACTTGGCGCATTATAGTGCAATAAGGGTTGCATCCCTACTTCAGCCCAGAAGGAAATTGTTCAGAAGATGATTCTTCCATTTGCTTGACTATGGAGACGTAGTCTATGGCTCGGCCCTCCCTTCCTCCCTAGCCAGTCTGGACATACTCTTCCATTCCTTCTGGTGCTTCATCCTGGACTTTCCACCAAAGACTCACCACTGCAACCTCTACAGCTCCCTAGCCCTACCCTCACTCATGGTCTGCAGGCAGGTCCACTGCACCAGGGTCATAGCTAAATACTGGGCTCAGTCCCTTCCCCCATACCTCAAATCTTCCCTCTCAATACAGCCACTGCCAGCCTAATCCCTCAGGAGCACTGATTCCAGGCTTCTTCACATCCCATTTATGGGCTTCTCCAAAGGCCAAGCTGCCTTCAAATACCGGATGCCCAAAATTTGGAACAGTTTACCTACCGACGTTAGACATACCACAAACTCTCAGTGTCTCAACTCCCTCCTTTATGCCTATTTCTGCACCAGTTGTGTATGCTCCTAGCACTGCAAGTCATCCAATCCACCCGAGCCATGCACACTTTGACCGCCTGGCCTCTCAATTGTGACCTAGTGTCACCGTACTTATAGGTCCTGTCTGACTGCCCCCGAATCAATGGTTATGGTGCTGACTTCAACCAGCTCCGTTTCCGTCACTTAGGCTTCAATCCAATCCCTACTCGGTTAACTCTGCCTTCTATGGCCGCTATCCCTCTCAGCATAGCAACTAATTGTACCCAATCTATGGAATGTATATATGTTTATTGTTTGCTCTGTCATAATGTTCTCCTTTCCTAATCAAATCTTGTGTCCAAATGTCTGTTCTGTAATTTTCTGCCTTGTATGATCATTACTATAATCTGTGTCCCAGTCCCCATACCCCCAGGACGCATCTGGAATCGAGTGGTACCCCACTCAGTATGTCCTCCTGGTTAAACTCTTAAATAAATAAATACATCTTATAGTTTCTTCTATGCAAATCCTAGGTAATGTATTCTTCTCCATCTGGTATGCCTTTAGGCAATAATTTATAAGTCTTTCCTCAATATTACACTGGACCAGTATTTGTCCTAATTCCATCCATACCAGTGATGCAGGTGCCCCTTAGAGAGACCTAGGAGGTTTTTGTAATAAATGTTTAACAATGGTTCAAGTGCCCTTCTTATCTCCAATCCCCAGACTTCTGCTCTATAATATTTGATTCCTTATTTTTGTATTGATTAATTCGACGCAACCTTTAATGGACCTACCTCCCACTTTATGTGCAAAACCCAAAACTGCTGATGTGAATTTTTTAACTTTAATTTCCAACTCTTTTTTCTGTTTTCCCCAAATTAGTTGGCTGGTAAAAGTGATTCCAAGGTAGCAAAAGCTATTTACAGTTTCCAGTTCCTTATTACTGCTTTATTTTGTACCTGCATGTGGATCTGTTCTTCATATTCCCACCTATCATTAATTTTGTTTTGTCGTAGTTTATTTCCAAATCCATTTTTTCAAATTCTTTCTGTAGCTTGTTAAAGCTTCTTCTGATGCCTAAGAAGCTGGTGGATAGCAGGACTATATCATCTGTATATGCGAGGTAGGGGCAGCACTTGGGGCCCACCTTGGGCATGTGTAATTCTGTGTCATAGAGTTTTACTAAGGTTTGATTGAGAAATAGGCTAAACAATATTGAAATAGGCTAAACAATATTGGTGAAAGCATGCAGACCTGATTTACTCCTCTATTGCTAATGAATTTTGTACCTTTATTGCCATTCTAATTGTATCTGATACATGTTTTATTTTTATGATATAGTGTTATTAGAATACTACTCAGGGCTTTTCCTAGCTTATATTCTTTTAGTGTTCCCCACAGTTTGTTCCTGTTAACTCGATCAAAGGCGGATTTGAGGAATACAAAGATGCAATACAGCTTTTGTTTCTTAACTTTAGTGTATTTATAAAGTAAATGTGCAAGGGTGAAATGTTGATTTATCATGGAGTTGCTTGGTAGAAAGCCAGCTTGTGCCTCATCGCTAATTTTTTTTTTCCTGACCCATTTTAATTTTCTGTTTTTGAGAATTCTAGTGAGAATTCTTTGAGTATTATCAATCAAGCTGATTGGTCTGTAACAGCTAGTCTCTTCCTCCTTCTTATATAATGGGATAATTACATTTTCTAACCTATAGCCTGGGACCTAGCAACTATTTTCTATCTTATCCCATGAAAAGTTTGAATATCTAATGGTTTGTTTCTTCTCCTTATTTCTTAGAAGTCATGGTCTTTCACTGTCTTTTTTTGTGTGCCTCTTTTAGGAGGGGATCGACTGCACATTTCTATGTCTCCCCCCTCACCTCATCCAAACACAAGCTGTTGAACAGATATAGAGCCATCACGGTGAGACATGAAGGCTCCATCAGCAGTATGTATGCTAAGACTGCTGCAGTATATAGCTGCCATTCACTTTTCTGTACAGCTGCTGTGAATGGTTTGAATTAAAATACAACCCATTCCCCAATTTCAACCTTTTGCCAGAAGCATATAGAAACTTTTCTTCTACTGAAGAGGTAGCACTGAGCTTCGGTCTTAGTTCACCAAAAGTAAAACTGCAGTTCTGTTTTCACCCCTTATGACCATTGCGCTTTGTGCCTCATGACTCCCAACAGTAACCCAACCCCTGGCCATTCTTTAATGCTAAAGAAAACCATGTGTAACAGGACTTTGATTCCATTAAGGGGTTCTGCTGACATCACACCACAAGAATGAAACTTGAATGGTTTATGGTGTCACAGAGCATCTAGATGGAATCACAAGTTTTTGTTTCACTTGCTTACGTCTGCAGAAGGAAGTCAGGGCAGAATTCGTTTGGTGGGTGTACAGGAACCAAGAGAGGTATTTTGTCCATCTCTTCTTCTGTGGTTCCCTGATTAACTCTTTGCAGCTTGGGGCACCCCAAGACCACGGTGGAGTAACAGCAGCCGAGTGAACCAGAAGAAAACAGCACAGCAGATGAGTTGCTGTAGCCAGAGTGGACTGGAGGAGGAGGAGGATGGTAGATCAGAGGAGCAGTAGCAGCCTGACCATAGAAGAGTGCAGTGGTGGAATGATCACTCTCTGAACTCTCTGAAATGGACCTTTTGGTGTCTCTCCGGTTGCTAGGCTATGACATCCTCAAGCACACATCTGTTAAGCCTGAACATAACCACCCACTGTTGCTAACTGATTAAGCCACCCTTCTGTAACAGTTGTGGAACACCTGTTCCACAAGAAAGGAACCTAAAAGCTACCTGAGAGTTGTGGGCAGCTGGTGGGAGGTCCAGCAGGCAAAGGATTTTACCACATAGGTCAAAAAGCTGTACATAAAAGAAAAGAAAGGTCATGAGCATATTATCAGTAATCTGTAAGAGTAAGCTAAGAGGAGGGACGTGATTGCCTACAGATCATATACACACATACTGTATATGTATAAATAAATGATTTATCTCAGTATAAGGTGCCTGGCACCATTAGAGAACTGGCTGCAGCACATATTTTTTTATTTTTTATTGAAGGTATCAGAATTACAATCCTTTGAGTCAGATACTCCTTTTCAAAGGCCCCAGATCAAAAACAACACAATTACATTACAAGTTGAGGGGTAATAACATGTAAGAAACATGATGGTGCATAAAAAGGGTAAAATAAGAATATATACAATTGTCAAGCAATTAGAGAGGCAGCGAATTTAAATTCCACCGGCGAAGTGTACGCGAAGTGGGCATTTCACGTTGCCACTCTGCTATGTGGAGTGGGCAATACCAAGTGCTCACTCGCCTTGGTCATTACCGATGTTAATGCGAGCGACAGCGAAGTAAGAAAGTTGTTGTTTTCAGTGGACTTTGCCATGTTCTTTAGCCATAGCCAGGAAAGAAAAGGAAGGAAGTGAGTCATACAAGCAGACACTTTCACTTTGTCCTGTGCAGATGGAGACAGAGAGAGAGGAGTGTGTTGTTTTGTCACTGCTGAGACTTTGAGATCAGAGCGAGGAGGAGATTTAAACTTTCATTTAGACCCAACAACTTTTTTAAAAGCTACATTTTTTTGTCTTTTCTGTACTCTTTTTTACTTAATTTGTTCTTTCTGTAAATGTATTTTTCTATCCTTTATTAAGTGGATAGTTGTTTGTCTGTGTGACTCTGTGTGTGTTGTGTGACAGTGTGAGTACTCATTGCTCAGACTGAGGGAGCACAGTAGGAGAGATGGACCAGGGTGAGGGAATGTCTGGGGTGGGGACAGCTCTGGGAGAGCATGGTACTGGTAGGCATCGTACCGTGCACATGCGTGGTGAGCATGGCCGCCAATTCCTGTTGGACCGATCGAAAATTCTGAGTGTCTCCCCACCCAGAAGCAGGACTGGACCAGCACCACCTCCTGACTCTGAGGCAATGGAACCATCACCGCCACATCCAGCACCAGCTCCAGTACCAGGTCCTCTGGTACAGGATGTGTCTGTGCCCCTGGGCCCAGGTGTGGGTCCCAACCCTGCTGAGCACCATGACCAACCAGCTGCCAGTTCATCTGGCCCTCCCCTACCTGTTCCTGGTTCTCCTGGCACCTCTGTTGTTTGGCAGTTTTTTGACTGTGTTGGGGGCAGCAGTGTGGTCAAGTGCCACCTATGTGAGGTGGAGGTGCACCATGGCCCCTGGAGGACTCACTTGGGGACTGGGGGCCAGCGCACTCATATGCTCAATCACCACCAGTTGGAGTGGCAGGTGGCCACAGAACAGGCCATGCCTGCACCTGCTGGCCCTTCTCTGGGAGAGGGTGCAGCTGTGTGTGGTAGCGGCCCTAAGAAGAGGAGGGCCAGAGCAGCACCTGCTGCTCCACCAGCACCCAAACTACCACCACCACCACCAGGTCAGCCTGTAGAACATCTGTACCCCAGAGAACTGTGTGTAACACAGGCTGACTTGGCAGTTCTCTGGAGTGCTGTTGAGGAGAACAATGAGAGGGTGAGTGCTGTCGAGCAGTGGCTGGATCGCATACAGGGATATCAGTTGCAAATGATGTCCATGCTGGAACTGCTGCTGGATCACCATGGGATCCAACATTAGTTTTTTTTTCCTCACACCATGTGCCCCCCACACCTTTCTTGCTGTGTTATAAAATGTATTCCTCCACATCCCCAACCCTTGTAAGTAATTATGCCCTTTTTTGTTGTCTTCCATATGCATGACACTTTGTATTCTGGCCCCCCCTTCCTTCTGTTAAGTGTGTGTGTGTGTGTGTGTGTGTGTGTGTGTGTGTGTGTGTGGTGTAGCGCTGTTTTGGTGCCTCATTAATGTTTACTTTCTGTCTCAGAGTGTTTGTGGAAAAGCAGACTGAGCAGTGCAAGTATACTGTGCTAAACCGCATGTGTGCAGTCAGTCTTCTTTCCTGTCTATGTATGTACTGCAGACACTGTCCAACTTCCCACTTACAAACACTTATTAATGAGTACAATGGTGGGGTGGTGAAGCCTGGAGAGATACTACAAAACAGGCTTACAATACAGCCAAGTAACTAGTAAAAAAATGTATGTTGTGATTCATGACATGATCGTGAATCATGATTTGTGACTGCATTTGTGACCGTGATGATGAAGAACATGATTCGGTGTGAGATAAATATGGAACTGTACTGGAAACGCGAATGCCTATGGCTGTACTTCCCTGATGAGCTGTACTACAAAACTCCCCAACTTAAAAACACATATTAATGAGTACAATGGTGGGGTGGTGAAGCATGGAGAGATACTACAATACAAGCTTACAATACATCCAAGTAACTAGTAAAAAAATTACTGTTGTGATTTTATGACGTGATCGTGAATCATGATTTGTGACTGCATTTGTGACCATGATGATGATGAAGAACATGATTCATTGTCAATTGTGTGAGATAAATATGGAACTGTATTGGAAACGCGAATGCCTATGGCTGTACTTCCCCGATGAGCTGTAGCACAAAACTCCCCGACTTAAAAACACTCATTAATGAGTACAATGGTGGGGTGGTAAAGCATAGAGAAATACTACAAAACAGGCTTACAATACATCTAAGTAACTAGTAAAAAAATTAATGTTGTGATTCGTGAGTGACGTGATCGTGAATCGTGATTTGTGACTGTGATGATGAAGAACATGATTTGTATCACGAGTGACTCGTGAATGTGATGATGGTCCTGACTTAAAAACACATATTTATGAGTACAATTATGCACCACACCAGTCCAGTACTCTGAAGAGAAGCCAAATAAGCAACTGTGACTTAAGTTACAGGTGGAGATTGGGCCCTAAAAAGATGCAAATGCACAGACAGATTCAGATCGCGCTGTGCACTGAAGAGATGCAGACACAAAGGCACAACGCCTAACCAGTGCTCACCATCAGAAATTCAAATCTGGAAAAGAATACCTTTGCCAGTTGGGGTGAGCTACGGGAAGGGGGGGCAGTGTACTGCACTGCTGCAGTAACAGTCACTAGTACTAGTACTAGTACCAGTACTACCAGTAAACATACCACAAAGAAGTACAAAAATCACACAGCTGCAGTGGATAGCAGGTTCACAATGCTGAAATTACTATGTGGCACAATAAAAGGTGTCTGATTTGATGACGTGTCACATACATATTCACACACACACTAAGTAATGCGTAGCAAATTGAAAACTTCAGTAATATAACCATGTATTTTAAACAAACTAAAATTATGCACTGCTGCACCACAACAATCAGCAAAAAATGACAAGAATTATTGAAAATATTACTGTGTGTACATTAACACAGTTATACAAGAAAAATATCACCAAAACCGAAAGAACTGTATTTTTCTCCAAGTTAATCTACATACACCACAGATACGCCCCTCCCCCAAAGCACACTTTCACTGTCTCTTACTACACAGACTCAATGTTGTACATTAACATTCAAAATCCACACACAACCAATAACTGCTTGATGATATGAGTACAGGAGAGTTTCCTACAATCGAAGAACTAATTGAGCAAAACAAAATGACTAAAAAAGGCTCTTTGAACAGCTTTTAGAAGGTTTGAATCACAGAGAGCGCTCAGAGCAGACTGTCTCCTATCCTACAGCTTCCTACAACCACTACCCCGAACTGAGGCTGTGCAGAACAATCTAGAGCCCATGTGATCTGAAATCCCATGAATCACTGCAAAATTTGCCTTTGGAGCTTAAAAACAAGGCGAAGTGCATTGTTTTCAATGTACTTCACCTTAAGAGTTGATGGAGTAGTGGTTTGAAAAGACGGAGTAACGTGAAGTCATTGTTTTCAATGGACTTTGCGTTACCCATTATAATGCAAAGTACTCCGCTTTGCATTACTGGGCACTCCTCGAATCCACTTTTGCTTCGTGATTCACTTCGCAGAGCGGATTGGGGACACTTCTCCCATCTCTTCAAGCAATTAGGTGAGGTTACAAATGATACATTAGGAAGTAGGTAACACAATATATATAAGGTAGAAGGTGAGATGTGCCATAAGGGAACAGCGGGACTGAGGGAAAGGAAGGGAGGTGGGAGAAAAGAAAGATGCAGGGATGAGCCCGTTGTCATACTGGAGCGGGAGATGGAGAGAGTTGTCGGCCAGGAGGCCTGTGATAGAGGATTATGCAGGACATAGTCCATTGACAGGTGGGGAAGGAGAGTGGTGGGGGAGTCTGGGGCAATTGCAAGAGCTGGAGGAGATCAGGTGTGATTGGAGTAGTGATTTAAAACTGCTGATCCTAGGTTCAAGGGAGATATGCGGAGGAAGGGAGTTGAGCCAGGTAGGGGCATGATAGGGGAAGGAGCATTGGCCAAAGGAGGTATTTTAGCGAGGCACTAGGTAGGTTGGTTTGAGTGAGCTATGGGTTGATTTAGTGGTGGTAGGAAGTGTCAGGAGGGAGGAGAGGCTAGGGGCAGTTCGGCCAGTAGTGACCTTTAGCTAGGAGGCTGGTGTGGTATTGGAACCTGCTGTTGAAGTTAAGTAGTTTTGATTGGCTGTAGAGAGTGCAGGTGTGGGTGGTTTTGGGACAGCATAGGAATAGGCAGTAGACCTTGTTTAGGGCAACCTTAACTCTTTGTAGGGCAGTATTATTGGCTGCACCATAGATCAAAATGCCGTAATCAATGATAGATAGGACAGATGAGGAAATGGTGAGTTGGAGGGCTTCTAGGGGTAGACAATTCCTATGGTGATAGAGAAGGCCGATACAGGAGTTAACAGTGGTGCATAGGAGGTGGATGTGTTCATGAAAGGTAAGGTAAGGGTCAAAAGTAAATCCAAGATACCTGAAGGTACAAACTTGTTCAAGGTGGAACGAGAGGGAGTGGAGTGGTGAGTGTTTGAGTTTGTTTTGCTGATGAGCGAAAAGCATGACCTTGGATTTTTTTGGTTCAGGACAAGCTTATGACTGGAGAACCAGGACTCTGCTACGGTAAAAGCGGCCTGGAGGGAGCACTCCAGAGAGGCAGGGTTGGTGTGGGAATTAAAGAGGACGGCAGCATCTGCATAGAGTAGGATGCTTCCAGGACAGGTCTTGGGTAGGGTGTTCAGGAAAAGGATGAATAGTAGGTGCCCAAGGACGGACCTGTGTGGGACACCGGAGTGGACAGGAAGGGATGACGAGAGGGTGGAGCAGATTTTGACCCTTTGTGAGTGATTCGTTAGATAATCTGCAAACCAAAAGTTGTCATCCTGGGATAGGCAAAGATGGGAGAGTGTTGAGAGAAGGAGGGTATGATTGACAGTGTTGAATGCCTTAGATAGGTCCAGGAAGACAGCACCTGCAATCAACCTTTGTCAAGGGCAGAGTAGGTGAAGCTGGAAAATTCCAGGAGGGCAGTGGAGGTACTATGGCCTTGCCGGAAGCCATGTTGTTCAGGAGAAAGGAGGTTACATTTGGTGAGGTAATCAGTGAGTTGGTCCAAGGTGATGTGTTCTAGGGCCTTGGAGAGAGGAGGGGGAAGAATGGAAATGGGCTGATAGTTGCCAGAGGAGAGGCTGTCACCTGATTTGAGTATGGGGTAATGATGTGCGTTTTCATGTGGAGGGGAATTTACCGAGTTGGAGTGAGAGGTTAATGAGGTGGGAGAAGGGGTAGAGGACGTCATCTAACACCAAGCCCAGTATCCGAAGATCAAGTGAGTCACTGCTGTGATGGGAGCCACTTAGGGTTTTAAGGAGGTAGGATTTACTCTCCTGTGCGGTGAGAACCCAGAAGCGAAAGGGGGGGGGTTGGCCAGGGGAGAAGGGAGGGTGGTAGGGTGGAAGAAGTCTGGGGGGAGGACTGAGCTAAGGTCAGAGAATGAGGTGTTGAGGGTGTCAGTGATCAGTTTTGTGTCATTTCGTGATGGACCTGTTAGGAGGTCTAAACCTCACTTTCAGATTCTTGATGATATTGGGAATGCAAGTAATCACAGACACATTGTGATAGAGTAATAAACAAGTTTATTACTACCAAAGGGATAAATCACAGTTGCCCTAAGCAGTTCTTACCAATACGAACCGGGAGCCAGTGCTAAGCGTTCCCTACACCTCGAGGTTTCTCTGTGTCTCTTGGGGTCTCTCAGGTCTCCGAGGTATAAGGCTTGTGCATTACATTATATACCTATGATAATTACTATGGTTACCGAAAGATAGAAACATTTCTAGTTACAGAGATGAGCCCTATTGGCTAAATTACAGGTGGCTCTATGGTCCAAGATAACATTATATAATTCTGCAAAGTCATCAGTTTGAGAACAAAAGAGTTCTTATACAGAGTCTTACATAACTCAGTGTAGTGGTACAAATCACCAAAAGGTGGCAATACCGTCTTACATATTATAATTACTCCAAGGACACAGATGTCTTGGCATCTTACAAGTAAGAAATACACAGAAAAATACATAGCAGAATATATGTATTAGCAAGCAAGGTGTATTACAACAATATGCATTCATATCCTGACATCTACTCTTGTACAGTAGATGCCTTTAGTCCTATATGTTAGTATAACATATGCTTAAGTGCTAGCTGTCTACGGTGTACCTCTGGGGGTACCAATTAGTGTGCAGGGACCTCGTGTAACAGACCCATTCACAGTGAGTTGGGCTGGGGGTCAGGTGGGTGGATTTGCCATTGAGTGATTTCATGTTTTCCCATTAGTGTATTTGCTACCAGAGCCCAAGGATGAGGTCAGGGCGGCTTTATAGTGTTCAGCCTTGGTCTTCCAGATGGCCCAGGTACACTGATTTTGGGCAGCCTGGTATGCTTGGTGGTCTGCTGGGCTACCAGAATCAAGGGCTTCTTTCCATAGATCGTCACGCCGCTGCATAAGGTCCAGGACTGAGGATGAGATCCAGGGGTGTCAAACCCTTTGACCATCTTCTTGGTGAGGGCAGCAAATCTGTTACAGGCCTCATTAAAGGTGTGAATGAAGTAGTCAAGGGCTGCATCAAGATCCAGGGAGCAGAGGAGTGGAGACCAGTCACAGCAGGAGAGATAGGCTTTCAGGTGATTTAGCACGCTGGGTCGAAGCTGTCTAGTGAGGATAGATTTGGGAGGTGGCTTCTTTACCAGACAAGACCAGGTGCAGAGAATGGGGGAGTGGTAGCTAAATGTGTTGGAGAGGACCGAGACATCTGTGAATTTGTGGAGACGATTGATCAAGACTATATCCTGGGCTGGCAGTAAAGCCTAGAGGTTAGAGTAACGATCTGTGAATGAGCTTGGTTCATCCAGCAGACCACACCTGGGTTTGATTCTCACAATCTCCACTTGCTTACTGTGTGACTCTGACGAAGTTACTTAACCGCCCAGTGTTCCCAAGTCGTCCCTGAAAACAGGAACTTGTGCCTAGTGGGCCTTACTCGGTTACCAACAACTAAAATAAAACATCCAGTAGGATGGCTGTGCCAGTTTTATGGTTAAGGCAAGTGGGGCAAGTAACCAGTTGGGTTATGTCAAGAGCTGTAATGGCATCATGGTAGTGTGAGGCTGAGGGGAAGAGCCAGTTTATGTTGAGAACACCCATCAAGATTAGCTCAGCTTTGAGGGGGAGCTGGGAGAGATATTCAAGTGAGAGACTGGAAGGCAGGTTTCTGATCCCATGGGAGAATGTAGACCACAGTGAGAATTAACGGGGCCTTCAAGGGGCCATTGGGGATATTGAGGGATAGGGCTTAGGCACTATTGGAAAGTTGTGGAGTGGGGAAGGAGTGCGCATTGAGGGTACCACAAAGATAGATTGCACAGCCACCCCCATGTTTGCCCACACTGTCGTTGTGGTGGAGTGCGTATCCCGGGACGGAGATTGAGGAGTCGGGGATCGATTTGGATAATCAGGTTTCCACTAGGGTGAGGAAGTCAGGTTGGTGCTGGGCTATCCAGACCTGAAGATCAGTAAGTTTTTTGGGGAAACTACATGTAACCCCTAAAAATGGGGGTTCCCAAAAAGTCTTCCTTGAGCTTGCCTAAATGCTCACTGCCAGGTTGGTGTCCTGTGTTTTAGCAGTTTAAATGTGATTACCAGAGCCTGTATAGCCTCTGTGTACTGTCTCTTTAAGAGCTGCCTGATTGCAGCTTAAGTAACCTGAGAGAGAACTCTGTTGAAAGATGTAATTATTTGCTGAAAATCATTTAGAGTGATAATGATAATACAGTTTGCCTAACCTGCTTTCTTTGTAGCAAAGACTGTTTTGCTTGTCTCCATTATCTTGGTACTGGACTGCAGATTGGACCAAAAAGTACTGGTGGGACCTAAAATGTAGCCGGACTACAGGAGCTGTCTGAATTCAAAATCTGTAGGAACTGTAGTCTGGAGTTTTTTGCACCTTTTTTGCAACTGAAGGGGGAGCTCTTGCTTTGACTGACAGCCAAATCAGCCAACCAGATCTTTTGGATCTGGGGAAGTCCCGGGCTGCTTGCAGTTTTCATTTAGTTCTGAGCTGGGAAGTGAAATGAGAGGAGCTGAAGTGATTCTGAGCAGCAATCCTGAGTGGATTTGCATGGGAGAACTGTGAAAAGGCTGAGTTTTTGGCTTACATGTCTGCCTGCTGCTCCTGAGAGGGAGAGAGGAGAATTATTGTGGACTAAATCCAAGTTTGTGTGACTAAAGTAAGCTACCAAAGTGTGTCAGGCTCAACTTAAAGAAGTCCAAAGATTTTGCTGAATGTGATCGGCCTGTCAGGAGTTACAGCTACCCCTAAGCTCCTGGTGTGTGCAGAGACTTTACGATTGTGACCGGGGAGCGCTTTGCCTGGTACAGTAGAATTCCCTTACATGTAAATGTGTTTTGAGCTGCTAGTGTGTCATGAGTTAGTTCCCCACTGTATGAACTGTGTTCTGCTTGCTGGAAGGTGTATCCAGCCCAAAACAAACTGCATCCGAATTTATCTGTATGCAGTCTGGGCCTTGCCAGACTGGCTCAGCCAGACTACCCTCTGCACAGAGAAGCCATCGACGAGAGACCTGCCTGGGGATCAGCCCCCTGCTCCATGCTTGAACAGGAACGATGACTGCGACTCGTGTGGGCCCTGCTTTTCCTGGCATTCCAGATCAACCACCTGCAGTCTCGATTTTTGTCCAGCCTGTGTTCAGTCTTGGGTATCATGAGTAAATACCTGGGTAGCTCCCTGCAACAACAGCTTAATCTGAGTGTGTCATCTGATTGTCTTGTTGTTTCGTTTCCTTTACGAACTGAGCCCTCTGGCTCCATATTACAAATATTGTGTACTGAGCATGTTGTGTTTTCCATCACAGGGCCCCAACCAACTGCAACCCCGGGCAACGGTCCTGGCTAGCCCATCTCTTCTCCACCTGGGTACCCAGAGGTGGACTGTGTGGGGGGACTCAAAGCGCATGCATAACTGCTTGATTGATATAACCTTTAAGCTGATTAACCTGATTTTGCCCCTCCCTTGTTCAAGTGCCCTGAATAAATCAGATCTAACTTTTTCTGCATGTAATCTGAATGTGGTTCCAGTTTGTGCTCAAAGTACTGTACTGTTGCTATTTGCTGTGCATAATCTTGTTTTACAGGGGGTCCCCAGGGTCGAGCCAGAGGAACCAGCCCTGGTGGTAAGTGCAAACAGTGTGGGTACTTGTGTGGTGTACCAGGGGTATTGTGAAAGTGATTACTGTACAGTTTTCAGGCCACTAGAGGGGAAAGAGGGGGGTTACAGTGTCCTGGATGGCTGTGCCCAGGTTAGCTTGACCACTACCAACCCTGACCTCTGGGTGGAGGCACCCGTTTCAGAACTCAGGCCTCTTAACCTGTTACTGGCCAAGCAGGCAGGGGCAGTAGTCCTTGGGATAGCGCCACCTAGGGGTTACATCTTGGAGGCTCACCGCTGGGATTTTGTGTCTTCTAGTGGCCGAAACTACGAATTATTGTCAAACATAAATGGCTACCCCAACAAAAGTGGCTGTGCACCAGTTGGTGGGGTGGTGTACAGGGCAGGAGATTAACCCTCACAATGCCCTGCTTGTATTGGATATTCCCCTGAACATTGGTAAAGACGTGTAGAAGGAGTAGTTTCCAAAGTTGAATGTTTAACAAACGCTGTGGTTGTGGGGCGACAAGCTGATTTGACTGCCCAAACTTTCATGGCGTTAGTAGAGTGTAGTGACCCAGTGGACAGTTCCAAAGTGCCACAGACTATTGCCCCAGACGGGACCCCAGCCACCTGGACAGTGATAACTAGAAACAGCAAAAACCCTGGGGAGGATGAGCTCCCTCTATTGTCTGAGAATTTTGAGGAGAAATTTGCTAAGTTGTTACTGGAGGAAGAGAAAACCATAGAGGACTTTAAGAAACTATTCCTGCCACTTGGGCATGTTCCCTCCCCAACACCTCCTCCCACTCCAGCACCTGTTACTGCCCCGTCTTCTTTGCCCATGCCAATGCTGGCCCCTATATCTGTATCTGCCATTAGTCACAACTCCTACCAAAGGTTGAGAATCTTTGCGGGCACCCTCCCCACCCCCAAGGGGAAAGATGACTGGGAGACCTGGATAGACTATATTGCCCCTCTAGTACTTGATTGGCAATGCTCAGAAGCAGAGAAATGAAAGAGGTTGAGTGAGAGCCTCTGAGGTCCTGCCCTGGCTACCATCCATGCCAAGTGGGCCAATAACCCCGAAGCAACTGCACAGTACTATCTTGATGCATTGGAGAATGTGTGTGGGAGCCCGGATTCAGATGAGGACCTGTGGTGCAGAGTAAGAAATGTCCAGCAGTACTCAGGGGAGCCATTGTCTGTGTATGTGCCTCGGATTGAAAAGCTGCTACAAGAGTGCCTCAGAAAGGGAAGTTTGCCATCAAATGGATTAGATCAAACTAGGCTGGACCGGATACTTAAGTCTGCTCCATTTTCAGAATTGTTACTGCTTCAGTTGCACCTCACCAACCGACTGGAATCACCCCCACCTTATGACAAGCTAATGAAAGAAATTCGGGGGGTTGAGCAAAGGTGACCTGGAGGGGGGGGGGATTTCACCAATATCTGCTGCTACTGTGCAAGTGACAGAGAGTAATCATCCAAGTGGGGTTCAGGGGCAAACGTCGGCACCTAACAAGCACTCTGAGAATGCAAAGGACTTCCTGCCCTGGGTCCAGTTTTGGAAAGTCGAGCTATTAAAGGAAGTCCGAGAGTTGAAGGTGGGCACCTCTGCAAGGGTTCCCCCCATGGAACAACATTCTGGTTCCTCTCAGGACATGACTGCCATGGGGGTGGGGGTGCACCTTCAGGCATCCTCTACCGAGGATAGCTCCCAGGCTGAAATCAAAGAATTGACTGCCACCCTAAAGGAACTATTGAGACACGTTGCACCCCTATCACTGCTGCAAGCAGATATTGGACCCCGATCCCTTGCTACTACTTCAGTTCCTCATGCAATGTTCTCTCCAAGGATGACCCAGGAGTCTATCATTTGTCACCACTGTGGAAAGGATGGCCATATGAAGAGGGAATGCTGGTCTCAGAAAGACTTAGAGAAAGTGGTGAGCTGGCTTCAAGGAGAGCTTCAGAAAATGAATCAGTGGTCAAGGGGTGCACAAAATGACCACAGTGAAGGCTTCAGACATCCTAACTCAAACCCCTCTGTGGCTAAATCATCCATCCTGCTGCTGTCCCTCCAGACTGGTCCAAAATAGTGGACCCTTCAATGGAGACTACCATGGCTGTGAATGGTATTCCTACTCGGGCTGTGCTGGACAGTGGGTCTCAAGTGACCATTGTATTTAAGGACTGGTATGACAAACACATCTGTTGTGCCCTTACAATCCCTGGAAGGCCTACATGTGTGGGGGCTGAGTGACAAGTCTTATCCCGACCTAGGATATGTCCACCTCTGGTTATCATTTCCTGCAGCTGTAACTGGTGTAGAGGAGCAAGTCGAGACACTGGCCTTAGTGTGTCCCCTTACTGGAGTGTATGATGGGGTTCCCCTGTTAATTGGGACCAATGTCCATATGTTTGGGAGACTGGCACAACTCTGTCACGAGAAACAAGGGTGCCGAACTGGGAGGGCCCTAAGAATTCCCGCTCTGATCAAGAGGGCCTATGATTTGCAACAGAACCCCAAGGGAGTGGATCAGGATGAACCGGTAGGGGTCGTGTGGAAGAAGGATCCCGATTCAATGGTACTGGCCCCTAACGCCCAGTGTACTGTTCATGGGGAGGTCCACCTCTGCAAAGATGTCAAGAACAAAATACTGATATTGGATGCACCAGGCAATGGAAAATTGCCGGAAGGATTATTGGTTAAGCCCAGCATCTTGCCAGCTCGTGCTCATGCCTATGCATGACGAGTGATGGTCCAGATTCATAATGTGCCAGATCAGGAGATCCGGGTGAACAGAGGATGCACCCTAACTATGGTACACTGCGCAGACACTGCAGTGTTGCCCAGCAACAAGCACCCTGGCAAGACAGAGAGAGTGACTCCTGACTTATTTGATTTTGGTGACTCCCCGTTGCCAGCTGAATGGAAGACTAGAATTAGCCAGAAACTTACCCAGAGAGATCAAGTGTTTTCATTGAAGGAATGGGGTGTGGGATGTGTCCAGGGTGCAGAGCATCACATATGCCTGCACGATTAATGCCCATTTCGAGAGAGGTCTCGACGCCTAGCCCCTGCAGACATAGATGATGTGAGAAGACATTTGCAGGAAATGCTCGCGGCTGGTGTGATACAAGAATCCAGGAGCCCAAATGCTTCTCCCATTGTGGTTCAGTGTAAGAAGAATGGATCTGTGAGAATGTGCGTTGATTATCGAACTCTGAATCAGCGGACCATCCCCGATCAATACACCATGCCCCGTATACAAGATGCTCTGGATTGTTTGAATGGGAGCAGATGGTTCTCGTTGTTGGATCTTCTCAGTGGATATTACCAGATTCCGATGGCTCCAGAGGACCATGAGAAGACAGACTTCATCTGTCCTTTTGGGTTCTACAAATTCCTAAGAATGCCACAGGGGATATCGAGCGCCCTAGCCACCTTCCAACGACTGATGGAACGAGCGGTGGGAGACATGAATTTGCTGGAATGCCTGGTGTACTTGGACGATGTCACTGTGTTTGGGAGCTCCCTAGAGGAACATGAGAGTCGACTGTTCAAAGTACTAGACCAACTGGAAGATTTCGGCCTCAAGCTGTCCATCGACAAGTGCCAGTTTTTCCAAACCTCTATGAGTATGTGGGGCACATAGTGTCTACAGAGGGGTTAGAGACTGATCCTAGTAAAGTTGAAGCCTTGACTACTTGGCCCCAGCCCCACAATTTGAAAGAACTACAACATTTCCTGGGATTCTATGGCTACTACTGCCTGTTCATAAAGGACTATTCCAAAATGATTCGGCCACTCTTGAATCTTACCCAGGGTTACCCTCCTACCAATCGGAAATACAAAAAAGGGTCCGTCAAAGAACCAGATAAAGCATATTTCCACCCAGGTGAAGTTTTCGGGTCCTGTTGGATGCCTGACTGTGAAGCAGCTTTCCAGGAAGTCATATACCAGCTCACCCACACCCCTATCCTCGCTTATGCTGATCCCAATAAACCCTATGTGCTGCATACTGATGCCAGTCTGCAGGGTCAAGGAGCTGTACTGTATCAAGACCATGAGGATGGTTTGAGACCAGTGGCATTCACCAGTAGGAGCTTGACCCCATCAGAGTGAAACTACCCTGTGCACAAGTTGGAGTTCCTTGTGTTATAATGGGCCATTGTCGACCAGTTTCATGATTACCTCTATGGGGCAAAAATTTTGGTGAGGACTGACAATAACCCATTGACCTATCTACAGACTTCAGCTAAGTTAGACGTCATGGGGCACCGGTGGCTTTCTGCATTGTTAACATATGATTATGCTGTCGAATACAGACCAGGCCAGAATCATATTGATGCTGACGCCCTATCCCGGAGGCCCATTTCCAAGAGCGACTGGGTCAGGCTGTCTGAACCTGACATCAGAGCATTGTGCTAAAAGTTTGATAGAAATGAACAGATGTCTACGGATACAGCGGACTGCTTAGTAGATTGCTTGGGCCCCTCTGACACCTGCATACCGACTGCATATTGCCCTTCCTCTGCTCTAGATATTAGTGCACTACCTCAGTTTGACAATGACAGCGTTCAGTGGGCTCAATCCGAGATCCTATGATTCAGTCAGCACTTGGCGCCGCCGTACAGGAAAGATGTGTCCAAGTTTGCTTCTCTGATCTGCGAACTGCTTTATTGTTTAAAGAAGGCCCCAGGCTGAAGCTGCTTAATCATTTGTTGTATAGAGAGACTGTAGATAGAGATGGCCAAATAGACAAGCAACAATTGGTCCTGCCCACAGCCTTCAAAGATTTGGTACTGAGGTCCCTCCACAATCATATGGGTACGCCTCGGTATCGACCAGACCCTTGACCTAGTACGATCTCAATTCTACTGGCCCAAGATGGGGGCCGATGTTGAGCACCATGTAAGGACTTGTGGTCACTGCCGGCAGAGAAAAGCCCTGCCTCAGAGGGCTGCCCCCCTTGTCAACATTACTACCAGCACCCCAATGGAACTAGTGTGCATAGACTTCTTGAGTTTAGAGCCTGATCAGTGAAACATTGACAATGTGTTAGTGGTTACGGACCATTTCACACGGTATGCACAAGCTTTTCCCACCAAACATCAAAAAGCATCTACCATGGCCAAGGTGCTAGTGGAAAATTTCTTCATCCACTATGGTGCCCCAAGCGAATTCACCTTGATCCAGGCGGAACTTTGAGTCAGCTAATCAAAGAAATACTCTCTCTAGGGGTGCAAGCCAGAACCACCCCTTATCTCCTGCAGAGGGATCCTCAGCCAAACTTTTAACTGCACCCTGCTAGATATGCTAAGCACCCTCCACCCAAAAGATAAGCATAAATGGAGCCAGCAGATTAGCACAATGGTACACGCATAAAATTGCATGAAGAATGATGCTACCGGGTTCTCTTCCTACCGCCTCATGTTTGGGAGAGAGGTCTGGCTGCCTGTTGATGTCTGTTTTGGGGTTTCTCCCGATGGGGTCCGAGCCGAAGATTACCTGCAATGCGTACAACTGAAAGCTCAATTGAACTATGCCTATCAACTGGCCCAGACAATGGCCACCAAAAGAAATCTAGCCAACAAAGAGAGACATGATAGAAAAGTAAAGGCTCAAGAGTTTAGGCCTGGAGACCTTGTGTTGTTGTGAAATTTAGGATTGCATGCTAAACACAAAATTGCTGATCGTTGGCACCATCTTTCCATGTCATAGTTGGAAAGTTGGATGATTTGCCAGTGTACAAAGTGTGCTCAGAGAATAACTCCAAAGCAGTCAAGACCATGCACCGTAACCACTTGATACCTATTGGTCACGTTATAATTGGGGCTGAACCCACCGAGATTGATTCCCTGGACCAGTGACTCGTGCTGCTGCAAGAAAGAAACACAGTCAGCCTGCCCCCGTGGTTGCCGATTTAAGACTTCCCCTGCAGCAGGACAGTGAGTGTGATAATGCCTAGTACCCCTCATATGAACTGAGTCAGTTGTTTCATGGAAATTCTATGTTGAATTATGGGGATGAAGCTGGGCCTTCTGGACTGCCTAATGCCCTGGCTTCATCCTTGGAGTCAATGCTCCCTGATGGTGAAGTGCAAAGTATCACGTCTGAGGATGCTGAGTCTTTGTGTGTTGTGGAACTGTATGATTTGCCTGAAGGAGAGGCTGATTGTATGAGTCTTCCTGGTGACATGCCAGAACTTGAGGAGCACTATGAGAATGCTGACAACCCCCCTTCAGTGCCAGAGTGTCTTCAAAATGAGCCAAGTGTTGTAGAAACAGAGACTACAGAGCAAGGGACTGACAGTGCTCCCAGCTTGGACATTCCCCTTCATGCAGAGGCACCCCTCACAAGTGATGAAAGCTCCAAGACCATTGCTGAAAGTATAGAGACTATGGTTGTTCACCTCAGAAAGACTGGCCAAGCTGTTAAGCCAGTGGTGTGCTTCAGTTACGATTGCCCCTGGAGGCCAGTGGATTTGTCTCTCAATGTAGTCCACAAAGGTGTTTATGTCTCTCAGAGCTCACTGCCCAAATTGAGCTTGATGGCCCATTCCAGGTTACTTGTTCTGCCCTCTCACCATGGTGCCCCTGCCCCATCCAGCCCCAAGTTAGCTGATAGGGAAGGGCCCCCTCATGCATTGTTTAGAGTACAAGAAGTTATTACATGATTCTGTATAGTAATGTTCACTTTACCTATTTGAAATATGCATAATGTATTGTCTGAATGGAAATGATATAGTGGAGTACATTGAAATGTATAGTAAAGTGACAAGTTATGCCAATTGATGAATCAGATAGTACTTGTATAGCATGCTAATGGTATAAATGTCTTGTATATGTTGCATTTTCAGTGTTATGATGGTACAGACTTGACGCGGACGCCAAGTTTTCCCAGGCAGGGAAGGGTGCAACCCCCTACAAATGGGGGTTCCCAAAAAGTCTTCCTTGAGCTTGCCTAAATGCTCACTGCCAGGTTGGTGTCCTGCGTTTTAGAAGTTTAAATGTGATTACCAGAGCCTGTATAGTCTCTGTGTACTGTCTCTTTAAGAGCTGCCTGATTGCAGCTTAAGTAATCTGAGAGGGAGCTCTGTTGAAAGATGTAACTATTTTCTGAAAATCATTTAGAGTGATAATGATAATGTAGTTTGTCTAACCTGCTTTCTTTGTAGCAAGGACTGTTTTGTTTGTCTCCACTGTCTTGGTCCTGGACTGCAGATTGGACCCAACAGTGCTGGTGGGACCTAAAATGTAGCTGGACTATAGAAGCTGTCTGAATTCAAAATCTGTAGGAACTGTAGTTTGGAGTTTTTTGCACCTTTTTTGCAACTGAAGGGGGAGCTCTTGCTTTGACTGACAGCCAAATTAGCCAACCAAATCTTTTGGATCTTGGGGAAGTCCCGGGCTGCTTGCAGTTTTCATTTAGTTCTGAGCTGGGAAGTGAAATGAGAGGAGCTGAAGTGATTCTGAGCAGCAATCCTGAGTGGATTTGCATGGGAGAACTGTGAAAAGGCTGAGTTTTTGGCTTACATGTCTGCCTGCTGCTCCTGAGAGGGAGAGAAGAAAATTATTGTGGACTAAATCCAAGTTTGTGTGACTAAAGTAAGCTATTAAAGTGGGCCAGGCTCAACGTGAAGAAGTCCGAAGATTTTGCTGAATGCGATCGGCCTGTCAGGAGTTACAGCTACCCCTAAGCTCCCGGTGTGTGCAGAGACTTTGCGATTGTGACCGGGGAGCGCTTTGCCTGGTACAGTAGAATTCCCTTACATGTAAATGTATTTTGAGCTGCTAGTGGGTCATGAGTTAGTTTCCCACTGTGTGAACTGTCTTCTGCTTGCTGGAAGCTGTATCCAGCCCAAAACAGACTGCATTCGAATTTGTCTCTATGCGGTCTGGGCCTTGCCAGACTGGCCCAGCCAGACTACCCGCTGCACAGAGAAGCCATCGACAAGAGACCTGCCTGGGTATCAGCCCCCTGCTCCACGCCTGAACAGGAACGAGGCCTCTGCGACTCGTGTGGGCCCTGCTTCTCCTGGCATTCCAGATCAACCACCTGCAGTCTCGATTTTCGTCCAGCCTGTGTCCAGTCTTGGGTATCATGAGTAAATACCAGTGTAGCTACCCGCAACAACAGCTTAATCTGAGTGTGTCATCTGATTGTCTTGTTGTTTTGTTTCCTTTATGAACTGAGCCCTCTGGCTCCAGATTTCAAATATTGTGTACTGTGCATGTTGTGTTTTCCTTCACAGGGCCTCAACCAGCTGCAACCCCGGCAACGGTCCTGGCTAGCCCATCTCTTCTCCACCTGGGTACCCAGAGGTGGACTGTGTGGGGGGACTCAAAGCACATGCATAACTGCTTGATTGATATAACCTTTAAGCTAATTAACCTGATTTTGCCCTCCGCTGTTCAAGTCCCCAAATAATCAGATCTAACTTTTTCTGCATGTAATCTGACTGCGGTTCCAGTTTGTGCTCAAAGTACTGTACTGTTGCTATTTTCTGTGCATAACCTTGTTTTACAGGGGGTCCCCAGGGTTGAGCCAGAGGAACCAGCCCTGGTGGTAAGTGCAAACAGTGTTGGTACTTGTGTGGTGTACCAGGGGTATTGTGAAAGTGATTACTGTACAGTGTTCAGGCCACTAGAGGGGAAAGAGGGGGGTTACAGTGTCCCGGAGGGCTGTGCACAGGTTAGCTTGACCACTATCAACTCTGACCTCCGGGTGGAGGCACCCATTTCAGAGCTCAGGCCCCTTAACCTGTTACTAGTCAAGCAGGCAGGGGTAGTAGCCCTTGGTATAACGCCACCTAGGTGTTACATACAGATGTTAATGGAGGCAGTGTGCAGCCTGGAAGCTGCAGCACATAGTTGGGCACAGGTAGCAGGAGGCCTGGGGTTTGGGTGGTTGTCCCCTGATATAAGGAGGAGCAGGGAGAGAGTCCTCCTTGGCGGTTAGTAAAAGATTGCCCAGGCTATTGTGTTTCAGCCCTAGTGGTCCAGTGGTAGTTAATTGGGACAGCCTGGTGCTACAAAGGCAGCTAATTAGTTTATTTGCAAACATGTTTTAATAATTATGGTGCCAAGAATAAGAGAGAGAGACAGAGCTAGCTGCTTCACATGTATTTATCATTTATTGCAGAGCGGCAGCTGTGAGTGGCACCATCCTCATCAGGAGGGAGAAAGTGAGAATGAAGTTGAGGAGCAGCTCACATGAGTCAGCAGTACTGCACTGAGAGGTAATTCCCTCACAGGAGAGTTTGGTTGGAAGTGTGAACTGGTAACATGGTAGCAAGAGTCAGGCTGCAGCCTGGCTGATAGTGAGAGTGTGAAAGAGCAGAAGTGCTCTGGGTGAGTGAGGAATCGTTTTCTTATTAAAAAATAAAACAAATTATTTAGTTGGCAGGTGGCAAGCACCAGGAATATGTTTAAGGGACTGAGTTACAAATATTTAAAAGGGTGCACGCATAGTGAAGTAGGGATGAGCTCCCATACATGTTACAGGGCTCCATTACCAGGCAGCAGGAGACTGCAGGAATCAGACACAGCGCACAAACTCACCATTAATTCTGCAACAAAAGCCTGTATAGTATATTATTAAAATAAAGTCACTGAGGTCTAGAAAAGGGGATAATAGCCATGTATATAGTGTATGCCAAAAGTGATTTATACTATAAAGTGAGCTAATTAAAGGAGACATTAGTGAAACCAAAATGGAAAAGATTTTTTAGCTGCAGACTTGTGCACAGTTTTTACTAACCACTATAACTCAGTCAATATTCATCAGAATTGCACAAATTGGACTGATTGTACCTCAAATGGTGTTCTGCCAGGGAAAATAGTACCAAAGGTCCAGGGGGACAGAAACAGGGGGTCACTAGTAGGGTTACTCAGATACCCCCAAATCTAATCTGAGCTAGGATAGTTGGATATCATGCTAATCTGTATATGAATCTGACATTCGATCCTACCTTCAGATGGCATCAGATTAGGAAACAGATATCCTACAATCTGACTATCCTATATGACTCCCCCCACCTTGCCACACTGTTCAGCCCCCAAGTTGGTAACCCCCAGCGACCCTGTATCCACAAACTCCCACCTCACCCCCAAGACCAACAATACTGTTATTTTAATTTGCTGGCAGCTTCTCCTTATAAAAACATGAATGATTATTATACTCCCAACTGTTTGCCAATCAAGTGCCAATCAGGTGCCCACTTTAAGACAAACAGGTGTTACTTCTATTGGAGGATGTCTTTTCATTCATACTGTAATAAAGACTAGCACAAGGCAACCGCTCCTCCATAGGACCTAATGAGTGCTAGTGTTGTTGTCACCCAGCTCAGCTTTGTGAAGGTATTTGGGTACTATGGGGGAGGAGGGAGGTGGGGACTAGTGGGTATGTTGGGTGGGAGGTGCCTTCTAGAATATGGGTATGGTGGTTTGTATTGTGGCTTATGATTTAGAGGGAGTATAATAATCACTCATATTTTTTATATGGAGGGTTCTATGTCACAATAGCGATCGCCAAATGGCGATTGCTATTATGTCGAGTGCATATCGCCGAAAACCAAATCAGTGATATGCACTTGTAGGCGACACAACATCCAGCATTACAAGTGGTTTAGCAGGGGGAATGCACCCCCTGCACCCCCTGCTTTTAGATTATCAACTCAGCGGGGTGCATGTCAGGGGGAGGGGGGCACAGTCCAGACCTGAAAAAAAAAATAAAGTCCTGCAGCTGCAGGCACCAGCAAAACAACAACCATCCCAACACTAGTCCTGAACCCAGGACCCGCTATGCCGGGGCCAGCCTCCCTCACCACCACCACACCACATGGCTGGCTCGGTGGCAGCAGGACCAGTACATCTCCATAACCCACTTCCCTATTCCTCCACTTTCCCTCACTAACCTTCCTTTCTGGTCACCGTCTCCTTCCTTCCCCGTCGCAGTAGGTTACTACCCATGCGGTCACCCTGTGATAAAAGCGCCAAATATGAGTCACTGTTTTTGCGGTCACTCATATTCTGGCACTGTTATCACAGGATACCATAAGGAGGAGCTGTAATCATACTAAACAATATAAAATAACAGTATTGGTGGGCTTTGTATGGAGGAGGGAGGTAGTGAGTTATAGGGTGGGAGAGGGTTGTGCCAACTCATAGGGGTTGCTAAACAGGGTGGAATAGTTTTTCACATAGGTGTTCAGATTTTCAGCAGCTTTATCTAAAAATCCAAAATTTGAATTTTTGCTTTTATCCAATGTATCTATTTTTAAAATGGATTATCTGAGCAACTCTAGTCACTAACCCTTAAAGGAGATGTGTGCTGGTGAGAAGCAGAGTGAGCTATACTGTGTAACAGCCAGGGAAGGAAGCAGGCAAGGTGGAGCCATGGGTTGGGGGTGCTGCTGTCAGACAGAAGCATGGGACATATGCTGGGAGGGGTTTGGACCAGAATCATTACCAGGTACTTAAAGTCACAAGCTGATACAAAATGCTGATTTAAAGGAAAATGGAGCTAAAATGTTAGAGCTTTCTCGTCAGGAAAGTGACACCATTTTATAAAGCAGGTATGACATTTTTATATAAGGGGAACTTCAAGCTATTGTGACTTAGGGTCCTCATGGTACAATTTCTACAGAAAAAAATTCAGCAGAAAACCTGAAGGGTCAGCTTTCTAGTTGTGGTGGTGGGCAAATGCTCAGAAATAATTCTAATGCAATTCTATTGTGTTATGTAAATGACATCCAGATCTGAATCCATTTTTACAGTGGGAAAAAGGTTCAGAATCTTGGTGACAGTTGTGATTTCAAATTTGAGCATTCTATTGTGGCTCATGTTGCTGCAGGATTCCAACACAGAAAAGCAATTAATTGGTGCTGAAGATTGGAAGAGGAAATCTGTCCACTCATAGACCAGGGTTTTAGTTTTGTGGAATGCTTGGGTCCTTTTCTGTCCCAATGCTCTCAGTATGGCCCTGTGCTACCAAAATGGGAGAACAGGTGTTCTCCTATTTTGCTCCAAAATTCTGGAACTTGCTCCCCCCTCAGGTTAAAAACTCCACCTCCCACCTTTCTTTTAAACGTTCTCTGTTCTCTCACCTCTATGCCCTAGGTAACTGTAATTGCACGTAACTGGGAGTTGCCCCTTAAGTCTCCATGCTATGTAGCTATCATTGTATAACTTACTTTATTGTATCTTATTTATGTGTTTCCGTTTTCCACTAAGCTTGGCTAAGAACTGATAAGAGCGTGCTCCTCCCCTACTCAATCTCACTTTTTATTTTTTACTTTATTGTCTACCATTGTTCTGTGCTTGTATAGTTGTCTGATGCCCAATCCTCTGATTTATCACAACTTGTACTGTAATGATTGTACCTATGTTATTGTTGAATTGTACTATTGTTCATATCTGTATTCTCAATTTTGTACTCTCCTGGGTCGTGCCTGAAAATAGGCAGGATTGTTGCCTAGTGTGCTTACCCGATTACCAAAAGCTAATAAATAAATAAATAAGTTCAACCCCCCATTGAAATACATTGAGCCGCATACCTGTTTCCTCAGTTTGTGGTCTGACTTTGAAGAGTGAAGACGTGTCTGTGGTCCAGACAGGATTACAGCGTTGGACTCCCAATCGGTAAGTAAGGGCTTTGGGGTGGGGTGGTGGGTGCTGATTGGGAGGGTCAGGTAGGGGGCAGTGTAACAGTGCAAAAGACACTGGTGGACATTTTTTTTACAGGTAAAAAAAACAAACAAACAAGGATTTCTACACTGGGGGATTGGGCACCCCAAGTGCCACTGCTATGTTTCAGGGAAGGGGGGAGTGAGGTGGTGGGTGCTGAAAGATAGAGTTGGTTTTGGGGTAAGAAACTATAAACAGACTGAAGGGAAACAAATAACAGTCCTGACAGAGACAACCATGCCTGAGACGGGATACTGCTGCAACTTTTAACTGCGTGTACTGCTCCATTGTGTACCTCTCTTACTTTTCAGAAGGGCTCCAGAACAATGGGAAGGACAAATGCTGCAGGCCACACTTGACAGGGCACAACAGTTGCAGGACATTCTGACAGGACTTAGCACCCCCTTCTCGCTGATTGCCACAATAACGGTAACTGTCATTGTCCACCGCCATCAAGGAGCACACTGCACTGTTTGTTCTCACTCCAGATGCACTGCACTCTGCTGCTCTCTCAATCTCTTTCTGTCTCTCACTCACTCACTCTTTCTGAGATACCAACACCTCACTGGGGAAATGTGGTTCTGTAATCCTGCCCTTCAAACTGCCTACCTCACCTGCTTTCCCATGCAGATCGGAGATGCTCACTTGCTGTGTGTCCCTCTTTCTGCAGCATTGGTCACACTGTGTGGTGTACATCTTGGGATGGGAGGTGACAGGGGCATGTCAGCTGCAGGACAACCACTTCTCACCACTGTCACAGAATGCCGAGTCCTGTCATCTCCGATGCTGACCCAAGCTGTGTGTTGCTTGGGGAGGGGTTGCTCGCTCCAGTACACATGCAGTACTGCCCAGACAAAGATAGACAAAGACAGAGGGAGGACACAGCGAATGCTCGTATGTACATTTATAACATGGGTTGTAAGGAATGGCTTTTCTTTTACTACTGCCTGCTCACTCAGATGGCATTGCAGATGGCTGCTGCTTGGTTTTACTGAAGACACCAGCTAATAAGAACTGGTGGCACAGCACTTGACTCGCTTCGTGGAACTTAATCCATAGCTACACTCTGCTGGGGGACCAATCAGGTTGCACTCTATTGACAACCCATGTTATAACTGCCTATAGAAAGTGCTTCACAGATGCAGAGGCGACTGTGTTGTCACTTCAACATGTTGTTTGTTCACAAGGAATGCAGGAGTCCTTTTCTCATAGCAAGAGGTTTGCAGGGCTCCACCCACTGCGGCCCTAAAAAGGACTTATGATCCACTAACTGCAAAGACATTCATCTAGCAATTTTAAAGGAATTCTTGCAGAAAGACTGAGTCATCTATGGGAAATGTACTGATCAGCTTGCTAGTCAATGTTATTTTATTCAGGACTGGTTCAAGAGGGACATTCATCTAGTCTAAAAAGGACATATGGTCTATTACCTCCAAAGGGCATTCATCTAGCAATTTTAAAGGGATGCTTGCAGAAAAACTGAGTTATCTATGGGAAATGTACAGATCTGTTTTTTAGCCAATGTTATTGAATGATATAGTGCTTTAAAGTCAATGCATGATTAGTGTGATAAGAATGCTATAGAGTTTAAGTGAATTGCATAAAGTACAAGTAACTGCATAAGGTATAGGTACCAGGGAAGGGTATCTGGATAAAAGAGGTGCGTCATCTGACTGAGATGGGATATACCTAGTAGTCACTGCTGTTGTGTTGTCTAATGCTAATATAATACAATACCAGTTACTGCCACTAGATGTTACTATATTCTGCAGATGCACAGAGCTATGTGTACATTCTCTTCAGTGTTGTTGTAGTTGTTGTGAAGTAGAGAAGATGGAGTTTGCACAATAAAGGCTGAGCTCTGTTCTTCTATTAGTGTTCCTGGGTCCATTTCTGCCTGGAGTTCTTACTGGTTATCAGTACACAACAAACTGACAATGAGGATGGTGACTGTCTCTCTACAGCCTCCAGTTTCTTTCCTGGAATACCCAGATGAATCAAACATTGCATTTAAGGCCTGGATGTTTGAAACCTACTTGTTTGCTATAGATGGTCATGAGTTCGTTGACAAAAGAAAAATAGGCATTGCTTATTCACTGCCTTGGAACGGAGGGACAGAGGATATATTATACACTACCATTGCCTGCAGACAATTACAGAAGTACTGTCCTTACTCTGGAAGCTTTCTTTGCTCCTAAAGTGAAAGTTGTAGCCGAATGCTGTCGGTTCTGACAACGTGCTCCTCGCATGGGTGGGTCAACTGACTACATTGTTGCTTTACATGAACTTGTTGCTACATGTGAGTTTGGGCAAATGACTGATGAAAAGATATGAAATCAAATTGTTGAAAAAAATCATGCATTCCCCGTATTCAGGAAAGATTACTTCTTAAAACTGATTTAAAGCTTGATAAAGCATTAACAACTGCCAGACAAATTGAAGCTGCAATGGCAGAAGTGAAAGTGATCACGGATGGTGATTTACTCACAGTGGATGTTGCCTATCAAAAGCCCAATTCAAAAAGTCAGCACAGGGAAGATAAAGCACACAGTAATCCAGTTCATACAGCAAGAGCAAAAACTTCCCAGTGTTTCTAATGTGGATCCCCTAATCACATAGCAAGTAACCAGTCATGCCCTGCTAAAAAATCAAAATGCAGATTACGTGGACAATCAGGACACTTAGCTAAAGTGTGCCAAGCTATATCACATTCAATACATGCAATTACTATACCTGAATTGACTGTCTTGAGTGTAAATAGCTTCCTTTCCAGTGATGGGAAGTTAATGTTTGACATTACAATAACTGCAGCACCATAAAAGAACAGCACCATTACAATGTTTGCAGATACTGGCTCTGCAGTATCAATTTTTCCTGAGAATGTTTACAAACAGTACTTTAACACTTATACCTTGTCTGGGCCTAGACCTCTGATTTATTCAAGACAAGATATAAATGTGATAGGTTGCCTTCCAGCAACTTTAATGTATTTTGAGAGAACTGCAAAAACTGACTTCTACTTTGTCACAGCAGGAACAACAATATTGGGAATGGATCTAGTGACTGCTCTCAATCTGCAAATTTCGGGAGACAGTCTAGTTTCAGAAATACCATCTACTTGTGTTATTCTGGAGTCAACTGACATGCATTTGAAAGAAAGCAACCAAGACACTGATACCGTAAAACAGTTCAGTTGTGTGAAGGGATTTGTCCACAAAGTTAAAGTACACACAGATGTGAAACCATTGCAACAGAAACTTAGACCCTTGCCTCTTGCAGTCAGCGATGCTGTTTCTGAAGAATTGAAGCAACTGGAGAGGAATGAAATAATTGAGTGAGTGGATTCTTCTGAATGAATTTCTCCAATTGTCGTAACCCAGAAGAAAGATGGTGGTATTCATCTGTGTGTTGATCTTCATGACTCTTACAAGGCTGTTGTAGTTGATGGCGACCCTCCTGCCTCTCATCGAAGACTTACTTTCAGAATTGAGAAGTTCCGCAATGTTTTCAACTTTAGACCTCAGGAGTGCCTACCATCAATTAGTACTTCATGAGAATAGCTAAGACTTTACTGCTTTCATTACACATGAGGGACTGTTTAGATACTGTTGTATGCCCTATGGTCTTAGCTCAGTACCTTCAGCCTGGCACAAAATGATGACTACAACACTGTGTGGATTAAAACGTGTGAAGTGCTACCTGGACAATGTTATTGTTTATGGGAAGACACCAGAGGAACATAAAGAAAACCTGTGTGCTGTCTTGTTCCGCATTGAGAAAGCTGGACTGAAACTTAATGTTGCTAAATGCCAATTTTGTCAAACCAAACTATGCTTTCTTGGTTATTTAATCTCACCAGAAGGCTTGCAGCTGGATGATACTCACACAACTGCTGTGCTGCGTGCTCCTCCTCCACCAGATGCTACTAATGTGCATTCTTTATTGGGACTCACTGCATGGTATAGTAAATTTGTACTAAACTTTTCTATTATAGTTGAGCCTATGTGAGCACTTTTATGGAAAAACAGAACATTTGAGTGGACTGACACTGCTCAGTAGAACTTTGACTGGGTAAAACAAATGATTGTAAACAGTCCTGCCTTAACTATTTTTGACACAGCACTGCTGACACCATATCTATTGATGCTTTGAATTATGGATTAGGCACTGTTCTTTCACAACTTGGAGAGAATGGATCTGAGGATACAGTTACTTTTGCTTCACAAACCATATCAAACACTGAAAGGAAATACTCTATCATTGAAAAAGAAGCCCTGGCAATCCCCACATCTGGCACTTGGATTAAATTCCAATACTGACACCGTAGTGCAGCATGGTTTCTGCACTCCTGAGGTGCCGTCTTTCGGATGAGACATTAAACCGAGGACCCATCTGCCTGTTCTGGTGGTTGTTCAGGTGGACGTTAAAGATCACAAAAAGATAACATTTTATTGCATGCCAGTAATGAACCAGGAACCCATTGCTGGCATGCAATAAAATGTTATCTTAGCATGTATTCTTGCAACTATTTTTCGTCTGGAGTGCTCCTTTTGTTCATTTTTATGTCTAATTTGAGGCTAGCTACCTCCAGCAGGAGCACCCCCTCGCTAATTGAATGCCACTCTAAAAAACTTCTTGGACTTTGGACGTTAAAGATCTCATGGAACTTCTTGAAAAGAGTTGGGGACTTTTTATTACAGATAAGAAAAGTACATTCTGTTACACATAAGTCACATTTATCTTGTGAAATATAATTACATTTGTCTTTAAACAGAAAGGAAACAAAAATAACCAACTTGCTAATAACAAAAGCATACCTTTTTCTTCTTTATGCTATATCTTCTTTCCTACTTCTGTACTAATCTGTTTCACCTCAACACAACAAATCAACAAAGATGGTGCA
Source organism: Neoceratodus forsteri (assembly GCA_016271365.2). Taxonomy (NCBI): domain Eukaryota; kingdom Metazoa; phylum Chordata; order Ceratodontiformes; family Ceratodontidae; genus Neoceratodus; species Neoceratodus forsteri. The sequence goes on from JADMNL010000023.1 coordinate 525,834,033, forward strand.
TGGATTGCATCACAAGTCCTATGAAGACAGGTTGAAGGAACTGAACATGTACTCCCTGGAGGAGAGGAGGGAGAGAGGGGATGTGATAGAGACATACAAGTATCTTACAGGGAGGAACAGGGTGCAGGAAAACACTATTTTTAAGTGAAAAAGATGTTCCAGGACTAGAGGGCATGGGATGAAGTTGGAGGGAGGATGATTCAGAGGAAACATGAGAAAGAATTTCTTCACAGAACGGGTGGTGGACAAGTGGAACACCCTGCCAGAGGAAGTGGTGGGGACTGAAACAATCACAGGATTTAAGAATGCATGGGATAGACGTAAAGGAATTCTGGCGGTCAGGGGTAAGGGGCAACAGACTTCTAGGAAAACAAACTGAACTTACAAGCTCAAATGGGTAGACTGGTTGGGCCATAGGCCCTTATCTGCCGATACTGTCTATGTATCTATGTACCTGTCATATTTATACACCTTGTATGTATCTTTTTCTCCTTACCTTTCATTTTGAGGTTTAAAGTAGTAATTAGCCATTTAATACTGTTGGAGTCTACCAATTCATAGAGTACAGTTACTCTTCAAAGAGAGTCTAACAGTTTATATACTAACATCTATCCATCCTTCTCCTTTCCCTGCTTTAACAACTTCAGAATAGAATTATTTGTCTCGCATACAGTGCCCATATTTGAAATCTCATTTTACTCTCATTTCCATGTACTTAGGGATATCCTCTTCCACCGTTTTTTCCAGTGCTCCCATGTTAACTTTTCCTTATCATACTGATCTTGCACTTTAACCTCTTTCTCAGTTATGGTAACCAATGCTCTAGGAACAATCTTTTTCTGTTTATACATGTAAATATCAGTCTCACTGTACTTTCATCTACTCCCTGAAGTTGCAGCATTGATCCAGTGATGATGTTCTCACAAGTCACTTGTACCCACTGCAAGTTTCCCCATCTGTTCTTTATTTCTTGCCATACTTCTTTTGCATATTTGCAATTTATGAAAAAAGTTCTGTTGTTTCTATCATTTGTCCACATTGCTCTCTTGGACAGTACCCTTCTGGGATAGCCTTATGTTTTGCATTTCCCTTCACCCCAAGTCTTCCATGTGCACTCAGCCACATCACATCCCACATGTGAGGGGGAGTTCTCTGGTCTATTAAATAATTTTCTAGTTTTTGACATTTACCTGGCCTAATATCTTTATATACTATAGGGGTTGTGTAAGCATTTTCTTGTATTGTGCAGTATATATTCTTCCTATTTGGTACCGATATTTGTGTTAAAGTCAGTTTCCATTTCCTAATTTCCTCAATTGAGTAATTCATATAGTGTGGCAAAGACCCTTGTTTCTTCATCCTCAATGGTGATTGCGTCCATTTCCTTAACAAAGGCGTAATCCAAATGGCAACTACCTTTTTCCACTCAGCATTACCTGACATTAGAAAGGCTGGAATAGTATTAAACAAAAAATTACTATGAAAATAGCTAATTGGGTTTCTCAGATTTAACCTTCCATATTTATATGGTCTATATAAAGTTTACCATTTCATAGGATTAAGCCTGCTCCCCCATATAATTTAAAAAGTCTGACTTAAAAGTGTAACATCCATTGGTCTGGGGGGGGTGAATATATAGTTCAAATATGTAAAAAAGGGGAAGAAAAAAGGTTTTTACTATAGATACCCTTTTTTCTTTGTCTAGGTTTACTAGGTGTTCTTAAACATAAGGGAGCCATATGGCCCATCATGAATGCCTCCCACATATATGGGAAGTTATACCATTCTTTGATTATTGTAAAATATCTCATCTAATTTATATTTAAACAAATTTAGCATAGGAGTGTCTACCAGTTGCTGAGGGAGCATGTTCCAAGCCTCTACAGCTCGAACGGTAAAGACGTTAATTCTTTTATTTGAATGTGATATCAGTAGCTTCAGTTGTTTATTACGATACCTAAGATTATAATGTGGATTACAGAATTGAAGATGACATTCTTCCATAAGATTCCCCCCTTTGTCTTCGTGCTTATAAAGAATGCAGTCCCATTCTATGTAACCTTTCAGGGTATGTTTTCCTTTTATGATTTGGTATCAGCCTGGTTGCAGCCTTCTGTACTTTTTCTACAGTTTGAACATCCTTCTTGGTTGCTGCTGACCAAAGTTGAGACCCATAATCAAGTATTGGACATATATAGCTCCTATAGATAGAAATAATTGTCTGTGTGTTTTTATTTATGAAGGATCGCTTTACTTTGTGACCAGGTTTATTGCTTTTGCAGATCTAATGAGCCACTGATCCCTTGAAGGTAGTTTGTTATTAACCATGACTCCTAGGTCCAATTCCCTAGTTGAACTTTTTAATAGCTTCTGATTTAAAATATATGAATAGTTAGGATTATTTATACCAAAATGTATAACTGTACATTTATTTGAGTTTAATGGCATTCCTTTAGTAAGTGCCCAATTTTCTATTATGGTCAAATCATTTACTAATGATAGGTGGTTACCAAAATTACAAACTTCACCATTCAATTTGGTATCATCTGCAAACTTAATTAAGTCATTTTGAATTCCCAAATGCATATAACTAACAAAAATGTTGAAAAGGACCAGGCCCAAGATGGACCCCTGTGGCACACCACTCCCCACCCTACATTCAGGTGAGATACAATTCTGTATCCACACTGAGATCTGTCAGTGAGCCATGCTCTTATCCAAGTAACAAGATGTTTGTTAAATCCTAAACCCAATAATTTATCAATAAGTTATACATGTGGCACCTTATCAAAGGCTATTGGCAAAGTCAAGCAAGAATACATCTGAAGGTATTCCTATATCTAATTGTTCACTGATCTTGTTATAAAAGGAGATCAGATTAGTCTGACATGACCGACCCTTTTTAAATCCATGTTGACTCTTATCTATAATATCTGTATGTTCCATAAAGGCTTCAAGATGATTTTTAATAAAATGTTCCAGTATTTTACAACAATGAGATGTTAAACTAACTGGTCCATAGTTTTCACATTTTGACTTGTTCCCTTTTTTATGTTGGCTCGCGCTTGCATGCCAGTCAACATCTTGCAGTAGTAGGAGATTTGGAGGTGCGGTCACTGTGGGTGAATGCAGGGCATGCATCACTAGGTGCATCCCTCATTCCCCAATAAGCCAGCATGCAGGCACTGACACCAGCAATATGTAAAGTGGTCACCACATCTAAGAAAAGTGCTGTTGCAATGAGAGGTACCCAGTTCATGTGCTGACAGGGGATCCCACTCCCCGTCGACATAATTCCCCCCTCCCATTTCAGCTGTGTGCCGAGGGGGTGCCCAATCTCCCTCGGCATCATGCGCCCCCCTCAACAGTCTTTCTTTGCCAAAGGGGGAGCGCAATCCCCGCTGGCTTCAGTCACCCCATTCCCAGTTTGATCTATCGATGGGGGAGCCCACTCCATGTCAACATAATGTCCCCCCATTTGTTGTGTGCCAAGAGGGGGCACACAGTCCCACTCAGCTCTTGCCCCCCAACTCAATATGTGCTGATGGGGGTGACCAAATCACTCAGGTGGCACACTGGGAGCCCACCCCAGCATGCCAAATGTCTCTGTAAAAAACCTTCCTGCAATGTTTTTCTTTTTTTTTTTAAACCTGTAAACCAAAAAACGGTCCCTCATTGAGTCCAGTGGCCCTTCCCCCAACCCACATCCACCCTCTTTACACCCTGCCTCCCCACACACCCCTCACCCCATACTTACCTCCAGAGCATGGCAAGATGATCTTTGGTGGACCGGGAACACGTCTGCACTCTTCAAAGCCGACCACGAACTGAAGAAATGCCGGTAAGCTTATAATGGCATAAATAGCTTTTTTTCAACTTTGGTGCATATCTCAGGCATTTGTGGGAATTTTGGCAACAAATTTTCAACATGGGGTTATTGGGACCCCTCCTCATGAATTCAGTCACTATCATGGCGTTATTCCATCCCAAAAGGTGATTTCATGGTCACTGCACAGAATCACCTTTTGGGACCGATTATAGAAAGAACAGTGCCACTGTTCATGAGGTGGGCTCTCAAAAAGCCTATGTTGCAAATTTTGTGAAAAAAATCCCAAAAATGACTGTTTTACGAGCGTGCATTGCACTGTTTCCACACACGCTTGTAACGTCATGAATTTGTAATATTTTCACTCCAGATTTTCAACATTGGCATTTTTCCACACCTCCTTATAAACAGTATAGTTGTCATTTTACATATCCTGGCTGAAATGTGTTTTTGCACTTCCGGCACAGAATAGCTCGGTTGCTGTGGGAAATCAGTTTTAGGGACATATTAGGAAAATTACAGTGACACTGTTCATGAGCAGAGGTCCTAAAATGCCTATGTTGAAAATTTGGTGATGAAAGTCCATAAAATAACTGTGTTACAAGCATGCATTGCGCAGTTTCCACGTACCCTTGTAACTTCGCAAATTTGCAATATTTTCTTGCCTGATTTTCAACACTGGCATTTTTTCACATCTCCTTATGAACAGTACAGCTGTCATTTTTCACATCCTGCCCAAAATGTGTTTTCACACCTGTGGCGCACAATGGTGTGGTCGCTGTGGGAAATCAACTTTTGGGACAGATTAACAAAATCACAGTGCCACTGTTCATGAGGGGAGGTCCCAAAATGCCTACATTGAAAATGTGGTTAAAAAAATCCCCAAAATAATTGGGTTATGGACGTGCGATGTGCAGTTTCTATGCATGCTCATGACTTCAATTGTTCATATTTTCACTCCAGATTTTCAATGTTGCCATTTTTTTACACCTCCTCATGAACAATACAGTTGACATTTTTCACATCCTGCCCAAAATGTGTTTTCATACTTGTTGCGCCAAATGGCGCAGTCACTGTGCAAAATCACCTTTTGGCTAACAAATTGATTGTGCCGTTTTTCATGAGATGGGGTCACAAAAAGCCCATGTTGAAAATTTGGAGTGAAAATACCAACAAACGCCTGTGGCATTAGGGTTTCCAACTGTAACACCCCACCCCGTAGAGACTGACAGGCATCAGCAGTGTGACTTAGGATCATTGGCTGTAATGCTCATGCCATTCCAGCCCCATCCAGTGACAGGCATCGAGGTGTGCCTTGCAGTGTTCGGCCCCAAAGTTCACCCCATTTTCCTATACTGCACCCATCTCAGCGTGTTTTCTTATGGATTGGGGTAAGAATAAGGCCCAAAGACCCCAAAGCACTCCCCGACACTTGTCAGGGTCTACAGGGTAGGATGAGGTGAAATGGCATGAGCATTATAGCTGATGACCCAAAGGCACACCCCAATGCCTGTCAGTCTCTGCAGGGTGGAGGTGGGGTTTGCATCAGTTCAATACTTCACTGCCATTCCTATTATTCATCTCTAACTCATGCACTGCCAATGCCAGCAAGACAACATTCAGCATTGACAAATGCTGGTTAAAGATGGGCACAATGACTGCCATTCTCCAATCCTTTGGTAATTTACCACTTTCAATAGAGAAGTTAAATAGAATCATTAATGGTTAAGAGAGGGATTTAGCTGTATGCCTCAATATATAACTACTAATATTGTCAGGCCCTGAACTGGATGAAGTATTTAATTTTAATAATTTAGCATAAACTTCATTTCTTGATATATAAAGTATTGAATCTTCAGTCAGATTTATATTTTGTATTCGTCCATTCCCCGGTGTAAAAATGGAACAAAAATAGCTATTAAATGCCTCTGCTACTGTTTGATCATTATCCAACAAACCATTAATATCCGTTATTAGCCCCGTTACCCTATTTCTATATCTACAGTTATTATTAATATAAGAGTATAATTGTTTATTATCTTTTGAGTGTGCAATTACCAGTTCAGTATTTGACTTGGCCTATATTATTGCTTTTTTAAGATTCTTTTGATGTTTAAGAAATACAGGCTTATTCTCTGAAGTTTTATTGTTTTTATATTTCTTATATTCCCTTTCCTTCCTTTTAATTAGAGTTTTGATCTTGTTAACCATGAAGGTATTTTATCTTTTTGACTGTATTTTTTCCTAAGGGGAATATGTTAGTCCACAATCTCCTCTATAATATTTTTAAACGAGGCCTAGGCAAAGTCAATTGAAGTTGTCCTAATGATATTTTCCCAATTGATAGAGAGTAGTTTTGAGTTAACTCAAAATCAGCTTGTCTATAATCCCTTATTAGTGTTTGATTTACTGATGTATATTTAGTCATTGATAATAGGGAGGTGATAACATTATGATCACTATTGTATAAGGGGCTCCCAATATGAATATTAGAAATCTGTTCTGGGGTATTGGTTAGCAATAAATCAAGAATATTATCATCCCTAGTTGATTCAGAAATTAATTGGTGTAGACCTGTCTCTATACATGTTTCAGCAAATTTTCTTTCAAAGGGTGTAGTGCCCACTTTGTTAAGCCAATCAAAGCCTGGCAGGTTAAAATCATCCATAATCATGACATCACCCATATTTGAAATTTGTCTTAACTCATCTAGTAAAGCATTGTTATACTCTGGACTGGTGTTGGGTAGTTTATAACAGACTCCAATAATTTGTTTTTTTCTTTTGGGTAATTGTACTTTTGTCCAGATGGATTCCACACCAATGGCTCCTGAAGAAACTGGATCAATCTTATATGATTTAATAGTGCTATCAATATAGAGGGAAACACCTCCATCTAGTCTGTTTTCTCTATCTTTCCTATGTAGTGCATAACCAGGTATGTTCACCATCTAATCTGAAATAGTGTCCCACCATGTTTCAGTAATACCTGCAAATTTAATGTTATGTTGGTGCATGAGTGCCTGTAGTTCTATATTTTTATGGATATTCAAACTCCTGGCATTAGTTATTAATATGTTACTTTCTCCAATCTGCATGGTGGATTTATGTTGGTTGTTTTTGAGACAATTATTACCCTCCACCCTCGTAGTCAGTTAACATTTTTCTCAATATATTTAACTCTTCTTTTACCCAAAATATTACTTCCCCTCTTACTTAAATGCAGACCATCCCATGCATACAAATGGGGTCTATCGATGTAATTCTCCCAATGTGTAATGCAGTCAAAACCAGATTTCATGTACCATAACCACAGACAGTTATTAACTACTTTGATTTTATGAAGTGTACCTTGCGTGGCAAGAAGGACAGGGAGTATTTCTGAAAAACATATTGTACATTTGTATGCTTTTAAAAATTCACTCAAAACCTGATATTCCTTTTTAATTTCTTCAAGACAACAGTTGTATATGTTATTGATTCCAACATGTAGGATTACTAATGGTTTTCCCCTGCTATGTTTTAGTATTGTGTTCATCATACAGTCAAATCTAAATTTTTTGCACCACTGTAACTCAAACTTGTTCTATTAGATTTATCATCATTACATACTAGTCTAGCGATGTATTTAATCATTGAGTCTCCAGTGATGTATGTTTGATGTTTAGGACTGGCCTTGGGAGGGAGGGAGGAAACTGGCAGCATTATCATTCTCACAGTTGATTTCTGTTATACTGATATCAGATGGCAGATTAATGGGGGAGGGGACCTCTGGAGGGAGTAAATTAGCAGCATTGTTTGTCACATAGGTTGATACCAATCGGTCTAGTTCTGTACATTGAATATTAGTAACTGTATCTTGTTCTGTTAAACTAACATGAGATGACAAGTTTATCTCAGTTGTTGGATCTTGTGCTGTTCCATTTTGAGCAACATTTTGTTCAGGTTGTACCCTTAATTGATTGCCCGGAATGTCTTCTTCACCAGTTTCCTCACTTGTCAGGGCAATTGGGGTGTATCTAGTACTAGTATGGAGGTTGAATTCCATAGCTCTTCTTCATTTTTTTGGTGGTTTCCTTAAGGCTACAGTCCAACCCTCATGACTGGTTTCCTCTAATTCTATCATTCTCTCTTTTCACTTACAGGCACCTTGTCCAACTATCTGACTTATCAATTTATCATCAGCATTTAAAGTACAATAATGTTGGTCTTCTCTTATGGTCGTAGAAGAACATTCACCATTAGTTTGGGTGCCAAATTGTGTAATGCATTCATTAATACTCTGTTGTTACTTTATTATGTCTCCAGGCTTCATTTTTAAGCCTCTAACATCCTCCTCAAGTTTGCTAATATATCTACACTTTGAGCATATAGTGCTTATTTCAAGCGGGGTTTCTGACACAGTGTACATGTAACATGACAAACACTTATAAGCCCAATCTCCCTCCAAGGTTCTGATACTTTCGGCCATGTTATGAGTATTATAGGTATTTTAATATAGCACAAACTGACAAGCTTTAAGATGAATTACTCACACAGGTTTTCACAAGACCCACGCAGACATGCAGCGCATGTCTTAGCGTCTTGACCAGCCTTCGCCCGCTCATGCTCACCCCTCTTGCATGGGACTCATTCTTACCCCTACAGAACCCGGAAGTCTCTGTGATCATGTGACACTATCCTAGGCTTGCTCGTAAAGTGCAGTAAAATAAAATTCCTTTTGTTAAGTGTTCTTACTCACTTAGTAGCTCCTAGTGCATTAAGATGTACCCCTTAACTGTTAAAGGGAAAAATACTATTTGTTCTGAAAAGAACACAATTTCCAATCAAAACACACTGAAGGACAAATGGAGTAAAGGACTACAATTCTCACTGACCCCTAATAATCACTTCAGCGTTATGGCTGTAAAATAATTTGTCACTGGCTAAATGCAGAGTAGTAACACAATGATTGTCCGTACTGTCTCACCAAGACTGGTTGCACAGCATAGGCACAATCAAACAGTGTATCCACTCCATGGGGCTCATTCTTATCCCTATGGGACCCGGACGTCTCCATGGTCATGTGACATGATCCTAGGCTGGCTCGTAAAGTGCAGTAAAATAAAATTCCTTTTGTGAGGTGTTCTTACTCACTTAGTAGCTCCTAGTGCATTAAGATGTACCCCTTAACTGTTAAAAGGATTGCCACATTTTCCAAATCTGTACTTTTTCATTACTTAGTTCCAGCTTATTCTTCCAGTTTACCATGGTGGAATCATTTTTCCCAAAAGTAACTCCTAGAATGTGCATGTATGTAACAGACATCTGGATATTCTGGATGTCCATCACTTTCTCCATTTGATTACTTAATATGTAACCTGAACATTTCCGTATATTCAATGATGATCCCGTAAGTAGTGTATACTGCTTTAATTTGTTCAGTGCTTTTTCTGCTGACCTTTTATCTGCTACCAATAAACAAACATTATCTGCATATGCAATTTATTTAGTTATACAGACATTCCCAGGTATTGTGATATCTTTCATCCTGCAATCTTGTTGTAAAATTTCAACAATGGATCTAAACACAAAATATATAATATGGGGCTCATAGGACACCCTTGTCTCACTTATCTATTAATATGCACTTCCCACCCTTGATGACCATTTATCAGAGGTGTTGATGCCGTACGATATAATTTCATAATCCATTTAATAAACAGATCCAGGATATCCTATTTTTTCAGCACTACTTTTAGATATGTATGGGATACTTTATCAAAGTCTTGTTCCTGATCCAGGATTAGTATATATCCAGTTAGATCATCTTGGGTGCCTTGCTCAACTAATTCTTTTATCAGAAGTAAGTTCTCCTGCATTTTTATTCCCTGTATAGTACATGTTTGACTTGGTTCTATTACATATGGGGCCCCCTTACCTATCCTCTTTGCTAATATCATCATCAGAATTTTCAAATCTGTATTCACAAGACTCAGGGGCCTCCAATTCTTCAGATCTTGCTTATCATTTTTTTTTATGGATAAACAGTTGTACAGACTGTCCCATTTGTGGAGCTATGTCATCATTATCTAATATGGTATTACACACTACCTGTAAAACTTCCACCATCTCAGACTCAAAAGTTTTATAAAATTCTGAGGTCAGTCCATCCGGGCCTGGGGTAGTATTATTGTTTAAGGAGTGGATTGCTTCCCTGATTTTGAGTTCTGATATTGGTAAAATTAGTTGATCTGTCATATCATTTGGTATAATAGGTACCCTACATTTATTTAAAACTTCTTCTATTTTCTCTTCTTCTATCTCAGGATCTGCATACAAATGTTGCATATATTCTATAACAACATCCATTATTTGTTTATTTGTGTGGACACTATTCCCTTCTTTTTCTTTAATGGTGTCCATAATTCTATGTTGGGCCCTTGTTTTGCAGCTCTCAAAGATATCCCCTGCTGTGGCCTTCCCTGGGGTACCAATTCTGTGTTCAAACAGGAGAGTAGCTGCTCTCTCATATTGCAAACCTTCCATTTGTTGCTTAATATGGTGTACTTGATCAAAAGAATATCCATAGCTATCGTTTACCAAGGATATTATTTTAGTGTACTGATTCCTTAATGTTAAATATTTAAAATAGTTGTCTGTCTGCTGTTTATAAGACTGAGATTGCAATACTTTTTTTTATTTCAGTTTTTGTCTGGACCCACCATCTACTAAGATTCCCCTCTAAACATGCCATTGACTTTCTTGTGTACAATAACTCTTTAACCTGCTCTAAGACATCTGTCGCACTGAGAAGATTATTGTTCATTTTCCAAATTCCTTTCCCTATTGTATTTCCCTCTCCTAAGGTCACAGTAGTTTTTATCATTAAGTGGTCCGTATATTCTATTGGAATGGTGAAAGCACTCAAGGTCTTAAGTGTAGGGGAATAAAAAACATAATCAATTCTTGTAGCTAAAGTAGCTTTATAATACGTACACCCTCCTGTCTGATGAATGGTTCTGTATGTGTCAACTAGGCTTGCTTGACTAATAATTTGGTTTAATGCGTTTGTGTCACAAAATTGCTTGTCTGTTTCTGCACCCCATCCCCTCTATTTAGGACACAATTAAAATCACCCACCCATATCACATGTCTGGAAGTAAACAGGAACAGCTTAATTTTGTTCAGCAGGTCTACCCTATCTTTTTTGTCTGTGGAGCGTATACATTTATTATCCTCCATATTGCATTATTATGGCTAAAGTCTAACATCATCACCCTCCCTGGGCAGATGTCTAACACTCTCATAATTAGGTAGTCATACCCCAAAAAAAGATACCTACCCCACCACATCTTTGTAAAGTAATAGAAAAACAATGGCCCCCAACACCACAGTTTTTTTGTGTTTTCTATTTCAGTGATTGTATGTAATTTAACATCTTGTAAACATGCTATACCTATCCTCTGGTCCTTTAAGATCGAGAAGGTGACTAAATGTCTTCTACAATTCTTTACACTGTTTACATTTAGGGTGGCAATGTTATAATTGTGAAGGTAAGCCATTTGACATTTGGAATAGGAAGATCCTTCTGTCCACTACCACTGTCATTGTACGACCCATACTGTTCCTTCAAGTACCCGATTGTTTCCCCAATCTTCTATGTCTTCTAGGGGCCGTTCCTAGCTGCTTTTGTTTAGTTTGAACCTCTTGAACCTTGGCCACCAGAAGATCTTCATCGGAGTCAGAAGACATTCTTATTGAGAAGAGAATGTTGAGGAGGTTTCTGAATCTTCTCCCAAGTCTGATTCTTGGGGTTGGAGTACCTCATAAGGGTTTGATAATGGCACCATAACCTGTAAATCTTCCCTCTTCTGTAATTTTGCCTCCAGGTTCAATTTCTTCAAAGGTCTTTTTTTGGATGATACCACTGGCATCTCTGGTGGTGGCATTTCATTCACTTCCCTTTCCTGCTCAGGAGGTGCAGAGACTTCTGAGCTGGGAGTGGGAGAAGGTTGTTGTACTGTTATATCCATCCTGTCCTGGCCCTCTTGTTCCTCCATCTGGCTATTCCCCACTCTATTTTCTGCCATAGGCTGTTGCTGGAGGGGTGGGAGGTTTTGTTCTATTATGTCCACCAGTACCGAGGGAGGAGGGGATTGTTCTGGTGCACATGGCTGACTTTGTTCTGCTTCCCTCTCTGTTTCTCTCACTTTTCTTTGGTTTTCTATGCTGTTTTTTGAGCTTTCTCCAGAAGGATTTCCTGATTTGGGTGGTCATTCCTGTTATGCATTGCCCATTCACAACTTCTGTATACATGTCCAGTCTGTTCTCACAGATTGCACTTCATTTCATTATTACAGGCATTACTATCATGCCCATATTCCATACAAATATTACATTTTATTCTATCACATGCAGTGTTGAGGTGCATATGAGAGCCACATCAAAAACATACTTTGGGTTGGCTTGGATAGAAGCAATAGTCTCTTTCATTTTCAAGACAAAAAGCACTTGGGAGATGTTTGGGGCTTGGTGGACTCAATCTTAATTAAAACCTAAACTTCCAACCCCCAGTCCAAATATGCTCCTAGTCTAGAATATGGGAAGGTTCTCCCAGAAGGTCACATATCTGCTGTAGCCAGTACTTAACATCATGTACTGCCACCCCTTAATTATGAAAGAGGATGGTCACCATCTTTATTGCTGGCTTTGTGAGTGGTATGGCTTGAAATGCGAGCCACAAGGCCAAATAGTGCAATTTTTCATATGTGGACCAAAATCTGTCCAGTCCTCCTGGGGTCTTAAAGCTTACATCAAAAAGCATATCCCCAGAGGCATGAATGAGTGTATAAATTTCATTTGAAAAGAATCGCAAAGATTCTTTCACCAGTGTTTTCCCCACATGAAGTCTGTCTGGTGGGTGCAGCAAACCTCCTAGATATTGTATTTGCACTGCATTTTTCCTTTGTGCTGGGGTATTTGTGAAAAAAATATTGTCCCTCTGACAAAATTGTGTCCATAACTGAGAGGCATGAGCTCTCATATTGCCCGTTGCATTTCTGCTCTCCACCTGTTCCACTTTATCACCCCACTGTCCTTTATCTTTCTGTTTATCTTTGTCAGACAGTGCTATATCTGTGAGTTCTGGGCGGGGGGTTGTTCATCCTCCATTTCCTCTAAAACAATTACCCCTTCAGGTTGTGGCTCAATGTTCTCTATAACCATATTTATTTCTGACTCTTTACTAGGGTTAACTTTTTAACTTTCGGGGCTTCTGGTATGTGTGATTCTTCTGGGTCTGGTATCCACCCCCCTGAATCATTACGTTTCCAACCAGCTCCTACAAGTGCATTTCCCACTGTCCTCTGTTCTTTTTCTCCTGTTTTCTTTTCTTTCCGTACCTCTTCCCTTCTCCCTCTTCTTAACCCCAAATCATTCACTTTCCATTGTGTATGCACTTGCATGGGTGCAGCCTGCTGCCCTGTTGCACTCTTCATTGTGGTATTGCTGCTATCTTTATTCACAATATTATTAGCATTATCTGTGAAAGAGTCACTTAAAGCGAGAGATTCCTGAGGGGTTGCTCAATGAGCAGTCTGTGGTTCTGCGTGAATGTCTGCTCGTACTATTCGCAAGTCCGTGACAGACCGCTGGTGCTGCCCGACTGCTCCTCACTTCCTTTGATGCCTCTGCATAATTTCCCCTAACAACTGATGGCTTGTCAGTATTTGCATCAGTGTTCTGGCCATTTTTTTCCTTTGTTCCCTGGATGTGCTGCTGCAAACCTCTTGCAGGGGCTGATAGCACCTTCAACAGGCGCCGTTGCTGTTCTGGACTTAAGGACTGAACAAATTCAATTTCATGCTGAAAAGCTGATGCCTGTAAGTTCTGATTCTCTCCTTCTTGTCACTCATCCATATTTTGGATGTTTTCATTTATCTCCATGTCTGTGACTCTTGGTTCTGAAAGTATCTCCAATGCTGGACCTGCAGGGAGTGAGATCTGCTCACCTGCAGGTATGCCAGCTAACTGAATGTTTTCCTGTTCATTGGCCGTGGTTCTGCAGCACCCCCTACCAAAGAGTAGGAGAATTTTAGGGGTTGTGAGAAGTATAATTCAAACACAGTCATCTTCTGTCTCTCTCTATCACAGCACTATTCACTTTTTACCAACAAAATCCTTGGTATTCCTCTGTTCTTTCCCTTTTTCACCTTTCATTGTCCTTTCCACTTTATTTTCCCTTGGCAGTAACCATGCTTCATACTATGCCTTGCCCAGCATCCTATTGTTACTTAATCACCCAGAAAACCATTGTCTATTTCCTTTCCATAAGTCCATTATTTTATCTCTTACTTTATTCTTCTTGTCCTTATCAGATACCTGTTGCAAAGAGATACATACATTTTGAAAAATACCTTCATGGGACATTATCATCTTTTGCAGGGATAATTTGCATCTAACCTGCCAGATATAATACTTGAATATGGCAAAAAAGACTTGTAAAATTCCTTTATGAAATATATTCCATCTATGAGTGTATACTGCTAACATCAACTCCTGGTATGTCAGGAATCTTAACTGTGGTATATTCCATAATGCCGCTGCCTTATCCCATAACTGCACAATATATCCACATTCCAAAAACAAATGTTCCTGTGTTTCCAGAAGTTGTTGACAATCCTGTCTTGGACAATAACGTTTATCTACTGGCTTATGTTTGTTATTATTGTTCACATTCAGGCATCCATGTATTGATAACCACACCAAATCTCATGCAAAAGCAGGTATTCTTTCATTTATCAGCTGAGACAAGACTTCTGGGGTCTGATTCATCTGGCATTGTGGTATAATCATCTTTCCCATCATAGAACAAGACTTGAGTAGCTCATATCTTCCTTGTCTGCTACTTGAGTGCATTGCCACATATGGGACCTTCTACTTTATGAGTTTCTGAATCATATTTTTCACATGTATGGGGACCCTTAGGGCTCCTATTAGTAATCTCCCCTTACCCTGTGTCCATGCCAGAACACAAACCCCCACCCACTCCTTTACCATTATGTGCCAAAATTTCACCCCACTTTAACTCCTGAATATATTATGATGTAAGTATATACTATAAAAAAACAAGGGGTGGATCATCCCCAACCCCCCTTCCTTAACTGACTTATATGTGGTATCTCTTTTAACTGGGTTTAAATGACTACCCCACAATGTTCTAAAAACTCACTAAACAATCTGGTCTCCAACTGAGCTGGAGGTGGAAAAATAGCACTCAAGTATAAAAAAAAACAGAACTAACAGATTTTTTTATTAGGAGTACCCTCTTCCTCTTGGCTGTCTGTTTATGAATCCAACTTTTTGAATAACTGTCTGCTTGCTCAATTTTCAGTTGCCAATTCAAAACCACCAAATCCTCTCATCCAAACACTATCCCCAAGATTGACATAGGTTCTGCCACTATGGGAATACCTGCAAAACATTGTTTTCTGGCAAGCTGACTTCCCCAGTAGCATACCCTTACTTTTATCCCTATTAATTTTGGATCCTGATACTCTCAAGTATTCCTTAATCTATTCTTCTAGAACAGTCTCTTCAGTGGGGTCATGTATGACCAGCACCATGTCATCTGCATAAGCTAATACCTTAAGTGACACACTCAGTGTTCCCCACAACATACCCCTTATTTTGGGATCCCCATAACTAAACGTAAAAGGGGTCAGTACAAAACACATACAGTATGGGACTCAATGGGCAACCCTTCCTCACCCCCCTCTGTATCTGAAATATGTCCCTCTGCCACCCATTCACTTTAGGCCACACCTTCGCCATGCCATAAAAAATCTTCATCCAATCAATAAACTGGATCAGAATGTGAAAGGCCTCCAGAACCAAAAACATATAATCATGGGAAACTGAATCAAAAGCCCTTTGTTGATCCAAACATAACAGAAAATCCCCTCCCCCCGTGACATCTGTGAAAAATTTCCCTTAATATTAACAAATTATCTTGAATACCTCAACCTGGCACTGTACAAGCCTGATACTGACATATTTGTGTCTCTGCAATGCTAGCCAACCTCTTTGCTAGTATTTTCCCCAGAACTTTGATATCCCCAGTTAATAAACTGATTGGCCTCCAATTACTTAACAATTGCCTTTCTCCCTTCTTATAGAGGAATATCAAATCTGCTATGGTCATTGACTCAGGCATAGTTTGCAGTATTAATAGTTCATTGTATACCTCCATAAGATTTGGCACTAACTCTACCAAAAATGTTTTATAAAACTCAGCAGTAAGCCTGTCCCCCCTAGGAGCCTGTTACTTTTTAGGTCCCTAATTGCCTTTGAAATTTCCTCTTCCTTCACAGGCTATATTAGGAGCTCTATCTGAACCTGTGACAGGGGAGGAAACTGTAATCGATTTAGAAATAGGGCGGGGATTCCTATAGTCTCCCTCACATAGTTATTTGTAACCTGCAACAATCCTTCTTTCCCTCTCTGTACACCTCCTATTTCATCTTTTAAATCACCCATTACTCTTTTACCTACACTTTTTTGGGTATCCAAGAAGGGATCAAAAGTCTGTTTTTTGCTTTCTGTACTGAACCTTACCTCCTGCTGTAATGTATTTGCCCTATCATATTGAATTAAAAATATTTCCTTTTTTATCTGTGCTATTTGTGCTCCAAAATTCTGTTTTAAAGTTTCTGTTCGGGAAATCAAAGTATGTAATTATTTCCTTAAATTAAGGTATGTTAGATATGAATCCAGTGTCTGCTTACGTGCCACTTTCTGGAAAAAGGATCTAAACTCCTTCTTAGAATCTTCCCACCAGTCTAACACCAAATCATACAGACATCTGACTGACTTCCATGCCTCCCATAAACCCCTCCAATCTCTGCACGTTTTCTCTTTAACCATCAGTTCGGCATTTAAATCTCCAAGGGCCTTTCCCCAATATTACAGTGACCCTTCCTTGAATGTGTATTTCAATACCCCTGTGATCCAGGAAGCCCCAGTCAACCATATCCACCTTAGTCACTTCCAAACCTTGGGGGAGAGAAAAAAGAAATCTATACGTATGAGAATAACTCCTCTATTATAAGAACACCCACCCTGCTCATGACAAGACCTATAAGCATCCTTCAATTTAACCACTTTAAGTATATTCCTCATAGCATTAGTATCACAGTAAAGTTTCTGGTTACTGGATCCTCTATCTGACCTGTGTAATCCACAATTAAAATCCCCACCCCAGATAACCACCCTTGATGTATACAAGTATGGCTGAATTTTTTTAAACATTTCTACTCTCTTAACCTTTGTCTGTGGGGCACATGAATTTATTACATGGTAACTTGCGTCTTCTATCTGAATATCTAGCATTAGAATCCTCCCTGGCTCCAATTCTAACAATCTTGTGACTGTAATATGTGGGTTAAGAAATAAAATCCCCACCCCATCACATAATTCCAAACCTTGAGACCAAAAGGATACCCCCGTTGTCCACAGTCTTGTTGCACTAGCCACTTCTGCCAATGTTTTTAATCTCGTGTCTTGGATACACACTATATCCACTTTTTGTTGCTGTAACTCAGACAAAATAGTTAGCCTCCATTTGATGTTTTTTATGCTGTTCACATTAACAGTGAGCAGGCCAAGGTTTTAAGATGCCAAAAATGCTGTAAGCTATGCCTCCCTCCCACCTCATTTCACACTGTTATATCTTGTCCATTTCTTTTTCACTGTATCACTGGGACCTTGATCCTGTATTGCAGATGAGAGGTCTTTGGTGGAAGAGCATATAGAAGAGGAGTCAGATTCAGAACTATCCTCCTCTGACTCCAAGGAGACCTGCTCCAATGGTAAAACCTGGTATTTGTTTGCCATACTCAATTTTGGTTTCCCTGTGACTAGCCTTCTCTCTTTTCCTTTAGGTACTTTGTGGTTTCCTGCTTTTGCTCTTGGTCTCTTTGAATACTTTACTTGTTGAAAAGATGGTTCTTTTAACTCTTCAGGGGAAGGGGGGTGGCATTGTGTTCATGACCTCCTGAGCTTGGATTTGACCTTCCATTATCACAGGCTCCTCTCCTTCTTCCACTACTACCTCTTTATCCTGCATACCCACTTCCAATATGGGGTTTAACACTTGAGCTGATATTGCCCCAGGCCACTCCTCCCGACTTTGACCTTCCGATGGCTCTTCTATCATCTGTTTCTCTCTGTGCTCTACTTGCTCCACTTCTTTATTTGATACCGCTTCATTCTGCTTTTGTTTCTCCTGTCTCTGTGTTTCTTTAGTAATCTCTTGTATGTGTTTGTCAGATGCTTGAGCGCAACTTTTTTTCTGTGCTTGGGTGATAATAACATCATGGTTGCCCCCATCTGCCCCGTTATGGGAGGCCTGGGGCATCTCACATATGAATGGCCCTTCTTCTCACACAAATTGCATTGAAAAGAATTAGTGCATACTGTGGCCTGATGGTCTTTGTCCAAACAGTGTGCACACCACGGCATGTCACAGGCATTACTCAAATGAAGTCGAGAACCACACCTATGACATGACTTAGGCTGCCCAAGGTAAAACAATGACCCTCTGTCTCTTCCCAAATAAAAACAGCTATGGAGGTGAATTATGCCATTGTTAGACATAATACGTTTGCATTTCACCCTCCAACCCCCAGTCCATATTTGTTCTGAATCCATAATGGACAGAAGCTGTTCCAACACTTCACACCATTTCCTTAACCAAAACAAAATGTCAGCCATCTGTACCCCTTCATTTTTGAATAGGATAGTTATTGTCCGGACTGCAGACTTTGTGATGGGAATGGTGACCGTAAAGGTGATTCTTTCACTGCATTATATTTCCCCCAAAAATGATCCAATGCTTCCACTGTCTTAAAACTGATGTCATAATTATAGTCGTCAGTGTGAATAAGGGCAAAAATCTCTGAGGCATAAAACGTTAGGGAATTTTTTAGCAAAGTCCTTCCCATTGCATTCTATCTGGGGGGGTCTCAACCCCTTTATACATCAACCGAATAGCATTTTCGCAAGGAGCAGGTTCACCTTCATTCTTAAACAGATCAGCCATCCATAATAGGGGTTTGAAATGCTAGCATTTAGTTTGATCACTTAAATTCTGCTCTCCTATGCCAATAGTCAAAAGTTTCTCTGGAGCCTGGCAGTCCTCTTGAGCGCCTAAAGCCGATTTACTTATATGGGCCCCTTCATTTACTTTCCCCATACAAATCCCTCTTTCAAGGCAGTCCCTCTTCTGAGTAGCCCTGCATAGAGATTCAAGTCTCTGTACCTGTACAGGTTCCACTGGTTTTAAGGATGTCAGCATCCCCCCTTCAGCATGAATGATATCTACTGTCCCATTTCTGCCATCAATGCCGCTTTCCAAATGTCCCAAACCTTTAACATACTCCCCCTTCTCGGGCTGATCTGCATCTCGATTCATTCTTTTAGGAGATAAAACAATTGTACCTGTAATGCTGATTTATTTGTCCAAAAAAAAAATTGTACTTTGGGGTCAGATGGGCCAGGCTTCTGTGAACTGTCTTGCTCTGCAATCCATCCCGCATCATGCAAAGCTGTCTTGGCTGACCAATCTGTCTCCACCCCAGGAATGGATTAATTCCACACTTAGGTCCTGTCTTGCGGGTGTTAGTCCCCAAATGCTTCCTTTGCAGTAGCCCCTTTACTGGCTCCTGATCTGATTCTGTAGCCTCCATTCTCACACCGCACTGTCCAGCCTCATTTGACTGTCCATGCAGCTCAGTCCTCGTTCTGGGTGCGGCAGACTGACGCAGTTGTTGACTTTCTCCTGCCCCATCTCCATCGGGATTTCTCATAGCTTGTCCTTGCCTCCATATCTTTCCTTCTTGATGTCCTATGACGTCCTCCTTACAAACATTCTCCTCGTCTTCCATACGCATCGGCTCCGTTACGAAAATTACTGTGTCCATATCTCCTTCCATCGTATGCTCACTCTCTTGAATCTCCAGAATCAACTCAGGTTCTACTGCTTCAGTCTACAGCTCCACTTCCATTGGTAAAATATCTGGTTCAAAAGTCTGCATCGTCAACATCTCCTGGCTATTACCAACCATAGGAGAATACGTTTCACTTATATGCATGGTCCTTTGCTGGTTACAGGCTGAGGAGGAGACCTGCTCCCCAGCCTCCCGAAAAGCCTTCTCCTCTCATAACACACCAGGACTGGCCATCACGATGGTCAGCAGTGCCACCTACCTTACAGTAAGGGAATTTCCCTGGTGTGCTGGCCAAATTTCCCCCATTCACTAAAAATACCACCAACAGCTTAATCTGGTTCACTTTCAGTTGGTTACCATCTGTATTCCACCCCTCCCCCCCGGTCGCCCCTGAAAAAGGGACTTCTAGTCTCAGTGGGTCTACTGGGTCAACAAAATTCAATAAATAATAAAACCAAAAACATATATATGTACATATATATATGTTTGGGCAATTGAAAAATGGTGTATATGGCTATAGGGTAAAACTTTACTTTAAGAACTGATCAATAAGCCTTGACTACTTTTCTGAGCACTTAAGGAAACATTTAAGCTGGAATGTGCACTGCAAGATGGTCTCCCCACCTACTAGACTTTAACTATGATGTTCAGTACAGATCTGGATTTTTGAACTTTGTTGCTGACTGTTTGTCCAGATTGCCTTCCCCAGTTACTAATACTATGCTACATGATACTTTAGAAAGCATTGCTACAGTGTACAAGGGGTTTGATGCTATTTCAGGGGATAATTTTCAGGATGCTTATGTCTTGTGCCCAGCACTTACAAAACTGCTCACACAGCTGTTAAAACAGCCTCCAGAAAACAACTGGACACCGATTTAGTTGCTTTGCACAATATCCAAAATGAGCTTGCGACATTAGGCTATTTTGTCATTTGAGATGCCCATCGTTTTGTAGTACCAATGTCTCTGCTTAGAGACTCATTGATCTTCCCCGTGAGAGTCATCAAGGTATTGTAAGCACTAAACAAAGACTCAGTGAACTGTACTGGTAGACTAAAATGGACTCCTAGATTGAAGCTACTATTAAAGACTGTGCTACTTACAGACGGCATGACAAAGCTACAGTAACTCATGATGTGCCACTCCAACCAGTGCCCTTGCCAGACACTGCTTGGGACAAAGATGCACTAGGCACTGTTGGCCCTTTTGAGTTAGCTGCAATTGACTGACATTATGCTATAACTCTAGTGGACTATTACAGTTAAGGGTTTGAAGCTGCTTTTGCTGTTCAGGTTGGTACCTCTACTGTTATTACATTTCTGACTTCAGTTTTCAGCAGAGAAGGGAATCATTGCAAGTTTGTTTCAGACAATGGGTCATAGTTTACTTCTAGACAATTCGCTAAACTTTTGCAACACAGGGGACTTAAATACCTACAGTAAAATCTTCTGTGTACTACCCTTGTGCAAATGGAGAAGCTGAGAGATTTAACCACGTAGTCAAGGACTGCTTGCAAACAGCTTCCATTAAAAGACAACTATGGAAGTCATTTGTTCCAGAATTTTTAATGGACTATAGAACAACACCACATGCTACTGCTGGAGTTTTGCCTTCCCAGTTGCTCCATGGTAGACAAATGTGTAAAGAGCTGTACATAGTTAAAATAACTTTGCCTACTCCTACTGATGAAGAAATATGTGCTAGAGTGAAATGAAAACAAGAGAAAACCAAGGAGTATACTGATACTCATGTGGTGCTCAAGTTCCTAAGTTTAGGACTGGAGATTCCATTCGGATAAAGAAACCTTGGAAACCCAGAAAAGGTGAATCTAAATATTCTGAAGCAAGAGTTGTGGTTAGGAAACAGGGTTCCAGTATTTATTTGCTGGATGATGGAAAACTTTGGAATGCTTCCCACCTTTCTGTCTCACCCGAGATGATGCCCCACATGGATACCAGTAAAGTGACAGATGAACTGCACTCTCAGGTTATCAAGCCAGTGACCCCTGTTGCCTCGCCTAGAAGAGTATGTATAAGAAAACCACCTGTGTGGTATAAGAACTATATAATGGGGCATAAGAACTGTAGGGTTTTATGATAAAACATTGGGTATTGGATACTAGAAAAAGTTAACAATACAGCTACTGTTGGTTGCTATGTTTATTACAGTTTTATTTTACAGGTATTCCTACACTGCAAGAGGTAAGTACAAATGCTTTAAAAAGGGGGAAAGATATTGTGTTGTCTGACGCTAAAATGAGACAATATCAGTTACTAGTGCTTTAGGAATGTGGAATTCCACTGGCATTTATTTATTTATTTAGTTAAACATCAGTTTAGAAACCTTTGAGCCAGAGGCTCATTTACAAAGGTACCTTGTCGCATAGAGGGTATAATTAGTGCAGAATGACCATTCCACCAGTGGAAGTTCCATCAGAATTTCACTGGTTCTTCTGTGGAATGCCACCTGCTGTGATCTGCAGAATAATATTCAGTGGAACAGTATTTTTTCTGTGGAAAATCATTCCGTAACCATTTCTGTGGAGTAATATTCCAAAGAACAGCAATTTTTTCACAGTAAATCATTCTGCAACTATTTCCATAGAAAATATTGTGCTCTGTGGAATAATTACATGGAAACGTTGTGGAAAAACTCATTCCATATTTTTGTGCCACAGAATTTCACCATTCCATTTCTGGCAAAATTTTGAGGAATTTCGGTGGAATTTCGAAAATTCTGGGAAATTTAGTTCCACCGGAATTTGAAAATTCTGCACAGCACTACCAGTTACTGCCACTAGATGTCACTATAGTCTGCAGATGCATATAGCTACGTGTACATTCTCTTCAGTGTTGTTGCTGTGAAGTAGAGAACATGGAGGTGTCCATTCCTACCTGGCATTCCTACTGCTTATCCATATACAGCAACTCGTAGCAAGTAAAGTGAATTTGAAGTGACTAAGGGCCAAGGAATGACCTAGTGGTTCTACTGTAATCTGGAGGGCTGGTGGATAGCTGTATAGTCTCCAAGAGTTAGCAGATTTAGATCTGTGGGTAAAAGAAAGCATGCAGAGTGAAGAAATGAATTTATAGATCATTAAAAATTGAATGCATACAGAATTTTGCAGTTTATGACTCTATTGTAGCAGTTTTCATAAATTTAGCAAGTCTGATTTGATAGTCCGCCCCACAGAGTCCAGACTCTTAAAAGCTATGCTGTAAGTTTCTTGAGTTGCCTACATGACAAGTTCTCCAGATTAAGTAGCGATAAATGGATATATTTGTGATTACATAAAGCTGCATAATTTCTCTGCTTCTTGTAAAAGAAAGTATTATAGTTGTGATTACATAAAGCTACATAATTTCTCTGCTACTTGTTAAAGACAGTGTAATAGTTAAAACTGTAAAACCCAAATACTCTGCAGGCTGTCCTATGCACTCTGGACATTACATCAGTTTTCATACATTTGAATTAAGACGCTTCCTAGTTTATTCATTCAAAGTAGTATGTGAGTTTATGATACATGTTAAAACAGTTAATTAGAGCAGTCAGATATGAATGTATAGTTTAAAGTCTTTTGTTCCACATCATACTCTGCTGAGCCATGTGTGTGCCTCTCCACTGCTCTACAGATAGACATGTTACTTTTAAGACACTTGTGTGTGCATGTGCAATACTTGACAAGCCAGCCAGGAGAGGTGCATTTGAAAGTGAGAAAGTACCAGAATGAGATGTCTCTTCAGCAGATGAACCTAGTACTGGAAGTGATGCGAATGGCTATGCTGCAAAGGGAAACCGTAAGTCCTGCATAGATACTTAATGCATACAGTCTGGTCAAAGTAGTGGTGGTCTAGGAGACAAAGGTTGAAGGTCCCATAGACAAGGAAGCAAACTGGTCATAATCAGAAACATAGAAACATGAAAGTTGTCAGCAAAGACCCTTTGGCCCATCTAGTCTGCCCATTTTTCCTGCCTACTGTGCCACCGCAGACCCTTAATGATCACCGGTCATCCCCACCCCTTGGGTTACTTCTAAGGTCCCCTTGTATCTGTTCCATACATGCCTCAATCCTGTAACTGTTTTGTCACCTACCATCTCTGCTGGGAGGCCATTCTAGGCTTCCACCACCCTCTCAGTGAAGAAGTATTTCCTCCCATCCCCTCTGAGCCTCCCCCCCTAGCTTCGTAGTGTGACCCCTTGTCCTCAAGTATGTCTTTCTGTGGCAAATGCTTCCTTCCTGTACTTTATTAACACCATTTACATGTTTGAATGTTTCTGTCATATCCCCCCTTTCCCATATTTCCTTCAGCAAGTACATATTCGGTTCTCTCAGTCTCCCCTCGTAGGGCTTTTCCTGTAGTCCCTGCATCATTGTGGTTTCCTGCCTCCACCCTCTCTTTGTCCTTCTGGAGGTGAGGCCTCCAGAACTATACACAGTACTTGAGGTGTGTTCTTACCAGTGACCCGTACAGTGGTAATATTACCTCCTTCCTCCTACTGGTGATACCCTTCCCTATGCACCCGAGCATTCTACTGGCCTTTTCCACCACCTTTTCACTCTACTTGGCTACCTTCAGGTCATCAGAAATGATTACCCCCAGGTCCCTTTCCTCTGTGGTGTTTGCCAGTACTCCCCTGCTAATTGGTGCTTAGCCCCCAGGTTTCTGTGCCCCAGGTGCATGATTTAGCATTTTTTTAGCATTGAAACCTAGCTGCCAGACAATTGACCATTCTTCTAGCCTCCACAAATCACTAATTTTTTCTGATCCCCCAGTGTGTCCATCCTGTTGCAGATTTTTGTGTCATCCATGAACAGGCAGACTTTCCCTTCTAGCCCTTCAGCAATGTCGTTAATAAAGACATTGAAGAGGACCGAGCTTAGTACTGACCGCTGAGGCACCCACTGGTCACCCTGCTTTCTCCCGATTGGACTCCATTTACCACCACCCTCTGACTATTGTTGCTCAACCAGCTTCTAACCCAGTTTACTACTTTCTATCATACTGCTAGACAGGCTAACTTATTCACCAGTCTTCTATGTGGAACAGTGTCGAAGGCCTTCCTGAAATCCAGGTAGACCACATCCACCACTCCACCCTAATCCACTTCTCAGGTCATCCAGTCGAAGAACTTGATCAGATTTGTCTGGCAAGACCTTCCGCCCGAAAGAATGTTGCCTTTGATCCTGCAGTCCACTTGTTTCAAGGTAT
This sequence comes from Neoceratodus forsteri, assembly GCA_016271365.2. Lineage (NCBI taxonomy): Eukaryota > Metazoa > Chordata > Ceratodontiformes > Ceratodontidae > Neoceratodus > Neoceratodus forsteri. Next base: position 525,859,060 of record JADMNL010000023.1, read on the forward strand.
TCCACTATCCTTAGCTCAATAGTGATTCCATCTTGCCCACTATCAAAGTCAGGCTGACAGGTCTGTAATTTCCTGTCTCCTCCCTAATCCCACTTTTGTGAAGTGGGACCACATCTGCCCTTCTCCAGTCCCTCGAAACCACCCCTGTTTCCAGTAATAAGTTGAACAAAGCTGCCAGGGGTGCAGCCAGCCCCTCTCGGAGCTCCATTAGTATCCTAGGGTGAACCTCATCTGGTCCCATTGCCTTGTCAATTTTTGATCTTTCTAGTACCATGAGTATTTCCTCCTCTGTAAAAAGACTAGTGTCGACCTCCCAACCAATTCTGCCCCTGTTCTTTATCTTTGGCCCATCACCTACCCCTTCTATTGTAAATACCGAACAAAACTATCTATTCAATATGTTCCCCTTCCCTTGATCCACTTCCTCCTAGACCTCTCCTTCACCTTTTATCCTTGTTATCCCCCTGTTGGTCTTCCTCTTCTCGATAATATATCTGAAGAAGGTTTTATCTCCTTTTTTTATTGACTGGGCAATATTCTACTCCATTTGTGCCTTTGCTTTCCTCACTGCCTTCCCTGTCTCCCTTTGTTTCTCCTGGTAATTTATCCTATCCTCCTCCTCCTTCTGTGTTTTACTATAGTTTCTGAATGCTCTTTTCTTTGCTGTTGTTGTTTCGACCAACTCTATGGAGAACCATAGTGGTCTCTTTTTCCTCTTGCCCTTTCAGATCTGCCTGACACAGAGATTCATATGTAACACCTAGGTGGCGCTATCTCAAGGGCTACTACCCCTGCCTGCTTGGCTACTAACAGGTTGAGGGGCCTAGGTCCAATGGCGGGTGCCTCTACCCAGAGGTCAGGGTTTGTAGTGATTAGACTAGCTTGGTCACAGCCCTCTGGGACACTGAGACCCCCTTTTATCCCATCTAGTGGCCCACACAGTGCACAGAAGTTACAGTCCCAACACCCCACGTGTACACACTGTTCAATCATAAAGTACCACTTACCCTCGAGACTGATTCTGGTTCATCTCTGAGGACCCCCTGTAAAACAAGGTTAATCAACATACACAAACACAATGCAATACTTTTTCTATATGTACGGATACCACAGGCAGCATATAGCTCAATAACAACAAATCTGATTTATTAGAGGGGCAGTAACAAGGAGGGGGGCAATCAGGTTAATTGGTAGAATTAAATCACAGTACTGTGCACATTACAGGGTCTAAAAAGTCACACTCTGGGTACCCAGGTTGGGGGGGGGGCTAGCTAGGTTCATTGACCAGGGTTGGCCAGCAAGTGCAGATGGAAAAGGGCCCTGTAGAAGAAAAGATGCACGACACCCAATTGTAATCTGGAACCGGATGGCTCAGTTCATGAAGAAATGAAACAGCAACAATTAGATGACACACTTGCAATTTGATAAACAGATGGCAGAGAGCTACCCTGATTTGTACTCAGTGCTGAAAACTGGATTTCGAAGCAGATTGTCCTGGATTGCCAGGAGGAACAGAACATGTTGACAAGGTCCTTGTGACTGGACCCCACTGCAGTTCATAGCAAACGGTTGTAGTCTGAATCAATCTGGGATTTACTTCCAGCTTCATGCACTCAATTCACTGTACAGGGGATTTGAAACAGCGATTCCCCACAAGCATTACTCACATTTATATGTAAATGGAAAGTACTATACCAGGCAGGCTGCTTCTCAATCCTGACCACAATTACTGCATGATACCTGGGAGAACACACAGCAGCTTCAGTTCCTGACAGACCGAGCGCGATTCAGCAATTTCTCCAGTCTTCTACAGGGTGAGCCTGGTTTCTGCTCTTCAGATCTCCTTCCCTCTCCTCACAAGTCGGATTCAGTCCGATTTGGTGCTTGCAATGGTTGCAGGCCAAACCTCAGGGCCTCACACGCACTTCCCACATGAAACTATATACCGCAGAAGCACAGAGCTCCTTGTCTCTTCATTGTCACAACTGATCTAAACTCACCAGTCCCAGAGCAGGGCATTTCCTTTAGCTCCACACTATTCTGTTAGCTGGTCGGGCTGTCACTCACAGTAAAACTCCCCCTGTTGGTGGAAAAAGGTGCCAAGGTCAAAACTACATTTCCCAGAATCACTGCCCATACAATCCTCTTGTGGCTGGCTCCAATTAAGAGTCCAAGTTCTGGTTGGTCTACACAAACTCCATTTTAGAGGCCCCCCCCCCCTTGCACTGTTTGGATCTATTCAGTAGTTCAGATCCAAAATGGAGGGGCAAAACACAGAGTCCCAGTTGCAAAAAAAGCAGGTTAGACAAACTACATTTCCACTAATACTCTAAAATGATTTCTGGCAAACAGTTACATCTTTGAAAAGTGCTCACTCTGCCCACTTAGCGACGGCAGAAATGGAGAGATTTGTCAGCAGCTCGAATGGGACTCGAGCAGGGAAACACACAGTCCCCCCCATACAAACTAATTATGTCTGCAAGCAGGCAGCTCTTAAAGAGACAGTACCAGAGGCTCTAAAAGCACTCACCGATAAACGGCTTAAACGCTGAACACCATTCAGGCTTGGAGCATTCAAGCAAGCTCCTGGAAGACTTTTGGGAACTCCCATTTGCAGGGGGACTACACATAGCTCTGTCAGTTTTTGCCCACTGGTCCTCGACTCCTCCTAGTATCCCTATTCCTGCCAGTGCTTCCTTGAGACATTTTATCACTGTCATTAAATCTGCTCTCCTGAAGTCCATGACCCTCGTCCTTGTGCAGTTTGGTGCAAACCCAGTTTTGATACCATACCACACCACACGATGGTCACTGGTCCACAGGTGATACAACAGTGTGATGTCAGCAACACTGTCCCCATTCATCAGCACTAGGTCCAGTAATGCTTCCCCATTGTCAGTAGCCTGAGAAATGTCCCCTGCAAGGAAGTTGCCACTGCAGGGAGTCTCCAATCCATGTCAGGTAAGTTGAAGTCTCCCACCAGCAACAACTCTCCCTTATGAGCCATCCTGTGGATTACTTCAAGCATTTCCTCATCTATTTCTTCCAACTGTGCAGGAGGACTGTATTTTACTCCTGTATGGATAACCGCTCCATTCCTTTTCTCCATAGTGACCCATAGTACCTCCACTCCCCGATCCCCTTGTATTTCTGTTGCCTTTATGTTGTCCCTTACATAAAGAGCTACTCCTCACCCTTTTCTTCTGCCCCTGCCCCTTCTGAACAAAGTAAATCCTGGCACTGTCATATCCCAGCCCTGGTTATCATTGCTCCAGGTGTCAGTGACGGCGACTAGATCCAGGTCCTCCCTGCCATAGTGGCCTCTAGGTCTGCAGTCTTTTTACTCAGATTTTGAGCATTCACACACATGAGCCTTCAAGTCTTTCTCCCTCCATTACCACCATCCCCTTTTCCATACCCTATCTTCATTTGTGGGGGAGTGCCAGCTAGTTTACCACCCCCTTTGCTGACCTCCATGCCTTCCCTAGCCTCATACTCCCCCTTAATCAGTCTAAATGCAGGCTCCCATTCATGTATTCTATGGCCCAGATATTCAAACTGTAACAGGCTGTGGCGCAAGCCTGTGCGCTGCTCAAATTTGTTGCGCAGGGGAGTGGCTAGGGCGATATTCAATGGAGTTGCGCTATGGCGCAACTGCTTTGGAATCTCGCACTGCTAACTATTCACTGTGCATGGTGCAGTGGAACTGCACCAGCGCAAGTGGTCAGAGTAGAGCATTGAGATGCGGTGGCGCAAGTGCCATTGCGCCATGCACAGCACCTGCGATATTCAAAGGGTGACATGCAAATGGGGTCATAATTTATGCAAGGCACACGGGGGGCCATTTGCATCTGATTACGGCCCCATTTGCATTCCATTAGCATGGACCTGCACCGATCCCCAACGATTTGCACCTGGTGCCCTGCCAGGCAGCAGCCGTCGGGGACCGACGCCTCCTGCAGCCCGATCGCGGGATGTCCCGTAAGGGACAAAGAATGTCTCCTATCCCTGGTGGTCCAGTGGACCACGATTAGCTCAATTGCGGGCATAACTGTATCCCCAGTCCAATATCCCTGGTGGTCAGGGACGTGGTATGTCCTCGTGGTGGCATTCTCACCCCCAAGTCCAAATCCCTGGTGATCTAGTGGACCCACCCACCCCACCTGCCCACTGAGCCCACTACCCTCCCCCATCAGCGGTGGTGGCAGCACCCACCCGCCTCACCCTGCCGCCCGCCCGACTGACAACTTGGTATGGCTGCACTCACATTGGTTCAGGCATGGGCCAGTGGGTGTGCAACCCATACCGGCTCCTGATCGGTCCAGATATGTGAGATAGATTCATTCACGCTATCACCAGACAGATAGGTATGTATTGGCCTGCGCTTGAACCAATGTGCGTGCAGCCATAGCGAGCTGTTAGTTGGCGGGCAGTGGGCGGCAGGTGGGTGCTGCTGCCCGCCGCTGACGGGGAAGCAGGGGTGGGGCCCAGTGGGTGGTGGATGGGGGTCCACTTAGATCACCAGGATTTCAGACTTGGGGTGAGGAATGCCACCATGATCGGCTACGCGGCGGTCCACTGGACCACCAGGATATTGGACTTGGGGAGGGGATACTGATGCCCGTGATCGGGCACGGGCGCCAGGTGCGGCGGGAACAGCTGATGGCCACCCACAGGTGGCAGCTGCTGTGTTGCGCCCTGCAATGTGGCAGCTTACCTGTGGGTGGCCCTCGACTTGTTCCTGGTTTTTTCAGGTGCAACTTTGTGCAGGCGCAGGTAGGGGTTGCACCTGCATAATTCTGCTCGCCTGGGCTGAATATCGGGCTGTGCAGTTTATGCATGGGCATGCGCCACCCACCTGTGCCTGCATACATTGCTGATGCGCCCCGGCACGCCCGGGATTTGTCTTGGCGCACTTTCACACAAATATATGGAGCATCAGAGGTGGGTTGTGCATGGTGCAACCCTTTTGAATATCTGGGCCTATCAGTTTTCCTCTAAGCTGTCTAGACCCTTCCGCCCTGAGGTGCGGGCTGTCGTTTGAATATAGTCCTTCTCCTTCTCCTTCCATGTGTCCCCCCAATCCTCCAATGCAAATAAATCCCTGCACGGTGCACCTGTCCCTTAGCTACTCGTTGAACTCCTCTGTTCTCCTTTTTCTGCCTGTACTGGCACTGGGGCCAGGATTACCTCTGAGAATGCCATTGAACACAGACTCCCTGAAGCACCCTGTTAGCTTACTAAACCTTTGTTACACCACTCCTAGCTCATTTCCTGCCAAGTCATTTGTCCCTCAGTGAATGATCAAGTGAAATTTTACCTCCACCTTCCTTATTGTTTCCTTGATCCTAGGCTTTGTCCACCTTCCTTCCATCCTTGGCACACTGTCAATGTTCTTTCTCCTATATGGGTCCCATTTCCTTACCCAGTGTATACTCTTGATAATGGAATCTCCCATTACCAACACCTTGTCCTCCCCCAGTCTTGTCCTTTGTCCAGTTGTCCACCCCGGTGGGCTAACCTCTTGCCCCTTCACTTACCCGTTTGTCCTCTTGGTCCTCCCTTCTGTATTCCCACTGCTCTCTCCCATTTCCTCCCAGTCCCCCTTCTTCCGTATCCTCCCTGGTGTCCTTTTGCTATCCACTGCAGTCCCCCTCCTTTCTTGTTCTCCCACTATTCCACTCTCCTCTCCACCATTAGCTCCTCTTTGGCTGTATATACCTCCTTTTGCCCCCAGTCTACTCTGCCTTTTTGTCCCTGTATTGCATACCTTTTCCTCTATGGTTTTTCAAATCTCGATCCCCCCATGTGCCCCCTGGTCCTGTAGCTCTGCCAGTACCATGAACGTGTTTGATGCTGGTTCCCCTACATCAGAATAAACCTTAGCACCCTTTCCTTCACTCTTCCTCTGCCTCCTTACATAGTTTTCCCTCCCCACCTTCCATGTCTCCTTACCTCCTACTATTCCCCTATTCCAGTATTGCCTGGTCTATGTGGAGACTCTGTCCCCAGATGCCTTGGCAACACCCCTGTCCCCCCCTATTTTGCCCCCAGGCCCTTAGCAGTCCTAATCTGCTCCTGTCTCCATTGTTCCTTCCTCCATCTTCCCTCCACTCTCTCTAATTCCCATCTTAACCAATTTAACTCCACCTTCAGCTGCCCCAGGTGCCTGCACACCAGGCTCTCCCACTCTCCACACTGTGTCCAGGAATACTGCCACTCTGCATCCATTGCTTTTAACTACTCTCTCTCTCTCTCCCCTCCTGCCCCGCTAGCCTCCTGCTTCCCTCCTCCACCTTTCCCCAATTCTCCTCTGTCTGTACCAGCTGCTAGATTCCCACATCCTCCCCTCTCAGATTTTTTTTTTTTTTAATCTGGCAACCCTACACCCTGACTTTGAACTTGTCCGATCCCTTAACCTATATATGTATCCTACATAGATTATAATAATCTACAGCTTCCCCCCTTCTCTTCAACTGTCTCACCACAAAAGGATAAACAGAATTAAAACATAAATTGAAACAGTATAGAACAGTACAGAAAATATAAACAGAGCTTTCACCTTCACCCTTCTGTTCCCCACACTCAACGGTAATATAAGCACACCCTGTATAGGGTCTTGTTGCAGAAGGGCTAGTAAATGAACTGCCTGGCTACATATTGTCCCAGATTTGTAAAAGAAATGGGTGGGGGGGGGTTAAGCTGAGAGACCTTTGTACTTACAGTCTCCATGGCTGACACTGAACTAGAAAATATTTGTTTTGAATTAGAAAGCCTCCTCTACCAGCTCCAGGAGGAACAATGCAGAGACATTTGTGATCATTTGAATATCTCCAGAACTGGTTATGCTAATATTCAGGAAAAGGCTGTTTTGCCCTTATATAGTGTAACCACCCAGTCCCCTGGGGTTACCAGAATCCCATCAGTGTTAGTGCTAGGTAGGAAAGGCAGTTGGTGAAAAACTAGTTAAATGGTTTTCACCTGCTCCCTCTCTGTTTACTTGGTCTCAGCTGGGAGGAGAGAGGTGATGTAATTTAGAACTTCCACAGCAGCATAAGCCACGGTAGCTAGCTGTGAGTGGTGAGCTTCAGAATTTTCAGTTAGTCAATGTCAGTTAGTTCTGTGAGAGGAGTTCAGTGTAAGCAGTTAGAGGAGTGAAGAGCTGCAGTGTGGTCTCTGTGAGGAAAGCCTATTTTTCTCACCCTAGTGCTGAGAATCATCTGTCTGCCAGTAGAAGTGGTGGAAACCATCTAGCAGGAGTTCCTGATTTTCTTCTTATCCCCAGTGAGATAAGAAGGACTGCAGAATGGATCCAAGGGGCTATCCCCTGACTTTGATCCAGGACATTGAAACTGCCTTTTTGCGTACAACCGTGAGTAATATGACTTTGAGTATTCCAGGAGGAATGTACCTGTGTTTTCTTTTGGGGTGTACTCTGACAAAGGAAATCATGCACCAAGTTCTGTTCTTTACAGCTAATCTTTTTATTGAAAATCTTTGTATTTCATAGCTACATACACATTGGGTATTATATGCCAGAGGTGTTGCATACATTTGAAATCCATGGAAAACTGAATAACTGTGTACATTATAGTAAATCATACAGGTGGAACATTGATCCAATGGTTTATGACCATTATATACCTTACTTCTTGATTTTGACAGGTAGTAATGACCCTGTTGAATTACCAGTTTCTACTACCTTTAGAGGCATCAGGAGGTGAGGAACCAGCATAGGAGCCGGGGAGTACCTATGGCACCCATCCAGAAGGCTGTAAATTATCTATGGTGAAAGCCAGAGTAGCCTAGCCTCCTTAGATGGTGGGAATTCCCTATGTCGGCTAACATATGTTATGTAGGGGGACCACATCTCTAAGTGCTTTCTTCCATTCTGGAGAGTTCTCTGGGAGAGTCTGAAGTTCAGAGCAAGGGCTTCCATTGCATTTTCCCATTCTTGAAAAGTTGTGAGCCTCGTGGTTTTCCACCTGGCGAGTATTAGCCTTTTGGCTTCCACTGAGGCAGCCACCAGCCATATCTGTTTGGATACTCTTGGGAAAGCTTCTTGAGGTATCAGCCCCAGCAGAAATGTCTGATGGGTATCAGGGATCACTAACCACAAATTGTCCATGCATTTATTTTATTGATTTATTTATTACATTTGGATGACTGGGTAGGCCCACTGGGCCCTGAAGGTCCCTTTTTCAGGGCCGACCCAGAAATAACATTTACAGGTAACCTTCCTCCAGAAGGGAGCTAGTAATGGGCACGTCCAGGTAACATGTAGAAGGTCAGCACCCAGGGATGCACATCTCCAGCAAGCATCAGCATCATGCAAGCCGAGTTCCTTTAACTGAGCTGGGGTACGATACCAGTAATGCAAAATTTTTTTTTTTAATTAACCAACTCTTTGGGTCCACACAGGCTAGGTTCACCAGCCTCCAGCGTTTGTCCCATTGAGAGTCCGTAATGGTATCTTACAATGCCTTTTGCCATTTTGCTCCTTATGAAGGGTCTGGTTATGCCTCTCTCATCAAATGATACAGTGGGCCTGCTTTTGGGGCATTAAATTTTAGGCCCTTGTCCTTTGCTACTGAAGGGGAAAGTGTGCTTCTACTCTTCCTACAGGATACACAAGAGCACGGTTTCCTTACCCACTGGGAATGCCAAGACCTTATTTGTAAATACCTCCAGAACTCACATTTAGGTAACTCGTATTTTTCTTGAAGCCCTTGAAATGATTCCAGGTTGTTATTGTCAGGGGTTAGCAGGTCTGTAATTCTACAAATACCTTTTCCTTCCCAGCTCTTCCAATACATCAGGGAACCACCAATACACAGTTCTGGATTATACCAGATATACAGGACGTTTCTGGGGTTTACACATCTTCCCATGAGCTTTGCTACCTGTCCCCAAGCAGTGTGGGCTGCTTTGACCGTAAACCAGTGAGCATTTTTAGCCTGCAAAGTTTCACATAGGGTGGTGGAGGGGTGTATGCCTCCAATCAGTGTCTGCTTAATTTGCACCCACGCAGGCTCATTTGGTCCCAGGTTCAGGAAGGCTAATTGGGATCTGGCTGATGGAATGCATACATGTACAACTTGAAATTAGGTAAATTCCACCCTCCCTTTCTCCAATGTGCCTTCAGCGTAGCTCTGCTACATCTCGGCTGTAACACCGCCATAGATAACGGCAAATGAGGGAGTCCAACTTTTTAAACCACTTGCCATGCACTAATACTGGGAGATGACCTAAAAGATAGTACACCCTAGGGGCCAGCATCATTTTGACCAATTCAGTTTTCTCAGGGTGTGATAGGTGTAGATTATTCCATCTGTTTAGTTCCTGTTGGAACAGTGTTATAAGAGGCCAGAGATTCAGGGGCACTATCTTATGTATTTTAGGGGAGAGAGTAATTCCCAGGTATTTAATGGAAGTTGCTGCCCAAGCAAGGCCAGAGTGCATTCCCATTTCCTTTTTAGTGAGGTGGTTCAACGGCAATATTTCTGACTTGGACCTATTGAGTTTTAGACCCAACAGATTTTCAAATTAACTGAACAATTCTAACACCGGGTCCAGGCTGGCCTGAATGTCTCCAATTAGGATAAGGCAGTCATATGCATACAGTTTGGTCTTGTAAACCTCTCGTCCCACCTGCAGGCCTGGTATAGCTGCGTGAGATCAAATGGCAGAAGCCAGTGGTTCAATGGCCAGGACAAAGAGTAACATGGATAGAGGACATCCCTGCCTTGTGCCCCAGTGTAAATTGAAGGGAATGGAGAGGAGATCATTGGTGAGGACCCTAGGACAAGGGCCATTATATATAGTATTTACCCTTCCTGTGAATTCTAGGCCAAAATTAAAGTGTTCTAGGGTGGATTGTAAGTACTGCTATTCAACTGAATCAAAGGTCTTTTCACAATCAATGGTTATGGCAGCTGCTGGAGTGGGCAGAGAGGCCACAAGTTGGAACAGGGAGATCAGAGCGTGCAGGTGATCAGTGCTCAACCTTCCCTTTACAAAACCTACCTGGGAGGGGTGAATTAAAAGGAGTAACAGTTTTTCAAGTCAGGTGGCCAACACTTTTGCCAATATTTTGGCATCAGCATTTATTAACAAGATAGGCCTGTAGTTCCCTGGAGATAGAGGGTCCTTGCCTTCCTTGGGAAGCACCGTTATGACCGCCTCCCTCAGGGTTGCCGGCAGAGACTGAGTGGTGTGTACCACCTTCAACATCTGCAGCATGGGGGCTGCCACCTCCTCCTGTATGACCTTCTAAAAATCGGCTGGACAACTATCACTGCTGGGAGATTTATTCAGGGCCATCGCCGCTATCGCTCTCCAGAGCTCGGCTTCTTCAATGGGAGCATCTAAACTGTGGCTCTGGGAGCTTTGGGAGATGAGACTGTGCCAAGAAATGGTCCACGCTGGGCTTATGGAAAGAGGTTTGGGACTTGTACAAGGTGTCATAGAAATTAGTCATGATGTTATTTATTGCTGTTGGAGAACATTGTACTTTCTCAGCCTCATCCCTAAGCCCAGTTATGTGTATCTTCACTTGTTGCTTCTGCAGTCTGTATGACAGCAGTCTACTAGCCCTCTCACCTTGATCCCAATATTTCTGTTTTAATCTGGAAATTTGGAGCTCAGCTTTTCTAGTCGCCAAGGTATTCAGTTGGATCCTGAGAGCTGTTAATTCACATCTGAAAGCAGAATTTTGGAGTTGGGAAGGATCTTTGTTGTAAGCTGCCTCCTTTTGCACTAGTTGGTGTTTTAGCTGCTGAGTCTCTGCTTCACGCAGTTTCCTCCTGTGCCCTGCATATGCAATAATCTTACCCCTTAAAGTCACTTTGAACGCATCCCAAATCATAGGTGGTGAAGCACAATGCTCTGTGTTGTCCCGAAAGTAAAGGGTGGACTCCTGCTTTAGCCACATTTGAAATTTGGGGTCATTGAGTAGCAAAGGATCTAGTCTCCAGGTCAGAGAGTTTTTCTTCTCTGGGGCTAAGTGGACCTGTAGCTGGATAGGAGTGTGGTCTGAGATATACAAAAGAGCAAGCAATACCTTCTCAAGGGCTGGGTGCAAATTGTGTTAAGTAAATCAATAGTCCAATCTACTGGCCATACTACACACCTCAGAGTAATATGTGAAATCTTTTGTGGCCGGATGGGATATCCGCCAAGTGTCCACCAACCGGTGCAAGGTCAGAAGGTCCTTCAAGTTCCACAGGGATTTGACATGGGGTTCAAGCCTGGCATTATATCTAGCCAGTATATGGTCCCATGCCAGATTAAAATCCCCTCCCAAAATTATATCAGGTGAGTCCTACACTATGTCCAAAAATTTTTTTGTGACAGATGGTTAAAGAACTCTGGGGCATCTTCATTTGGGGCGTAAATGTTCCCTAGGATCATCGACCCCTAGGGGTATTCACTTTAACCAAGAGCCACCTCCCTTCCTTGTCCCCATGGTGCTCCAAAATCTGCCATTTTAGGTTCTTATGAAATAAGATGAAGACACCCCTATGGACTTCCCCAAAACGCTGTGTACCTCCTATCCTACCCACTCCCTGACAAGCTTTTTGGCTTCCACATGTCTGATTTTAGTTTCTTGCAGGAATGCCACCTGTATTTTAAGTTTTTTCAACCTGGCTAGGATTTTTCCTTTGATGGGATCATTCATGCCTCTGACATTCCAAGATGTTAGAGTTATTGGAATGGAGGCCTCCATAGTGTCACTACATAAATACCTGTTATCTCCCTCCTGTTTAAGTTCTTTACTCCCTTCACTGATCTCTTTCTTCTTTCAGGAGCACCCCCATATCTGAAGGGGTCCCTCCCTCATAGACCTGTCTGCACCTACTAGCAGAGTACATTTCTCATCTGTTGCTTCTTCAACAAAGATTCCCTAATTTTTTTTCTTTTTGTATTGTGTTTGTACATAAAGGTCATTTATCAAGTCAGGAGGCCACTCCTGACACCCAAGTCACCAGCATTGTATAGTCCTGAGCTGTACAAGGTAAGATCTCAAGGTGCTGAGTGGTCATGAGCATCCCCCACCTTGTGATTAGGACCTGTAAGTACAGATATATAGTTAAAGTCAGGCTCCCCATTATGACCCGATGTAGCCAGTCCAAAGCAACATCAATGGCCATGGGGAGCTCCTCAGGGCAGTGTACTTTGGAACTGTCTTAGCAATCATTTCATTATACCAGGTAATCAGGCTACAAGAGGTGACCAGATTGTAAGGCCGCTGCACCTTGTGGTGATGGTTACACTTAGAAGTGAGGTAGGTTGATGCAGGACTGTCCAATGTCTCCAATTTTTGACTGGTTTAGTAGTGAATAGTTTCTTCTAATAAGCGATTATTCCAGGATGGTGAAAAGTAAGTGCTATTATGGGATAAAGAAACAAAAGGCCCCTGCAGTGATTATTCTAAGCAATTATGCAACCTCCATGTTTGAAGGCAAGCTCTGCCCCCCACCCAGTTCTGTTCTGTTGGAGACTGTTCTCATCCTTTCTTAAAGTTGGCTGACAATCATGAAGTTCCCAGTGAGACCTGACACATTGTTCAGGACTTTAATTTACACTCAGAAGTAATGTGTTTTTAATGCTGAATGTGGCAGTCATTCCAAGATGCACAGTTCTACTGTTTTACTAAAAGCTTGAGGTATAACTCTAAAAGAATGACTGGGTATGGACTGTGGAAGCAAAAGGTGGGCAATCCCCCATTTGAAGTGACCAGTTCAGCACTACAGGTTCCGTGAGGGTGCCTGCTTATTCAGGACATGGTGGCCAATGCCTGAAGAGAAAGTTTACCCCTGGTGTGGGTTGTGCTAAATTTGAGCACCAGTGTGCTCCATCGTGGCCAGTTGCCACATTTCCAAATGTTTAAATCCTATACCACATGGAAACTGTTCTATGTTGTGGCCAGTGCCACTAGAAGAAATGTGTGTTTCAGCCTGGCTTTGCCGCTGAAGAGAGTCCTAAATCCTATGCAATATAGGCAGTTTAGAGTTTCTGTTCGCTACAGACTTTTTGTTGTTCTGCATTGCCTTGTGCAACAAAATATAAACCCTTGGGGGTCCACCTTTGCTTTCGTGTACCATTCTTTGGAATAAAGCCACACTCTAGAACTCCAACCTGGTTTGGACATTTTTGTTACTGCTTCCTGTGTGGAATTACTGAGTACCCCTCCAAAAGTTCAGACCTAGCATAGCCTCTAGCAAAATTTCTTTCCTCAGAACCTGGGTTTAGTGATGGTCATTTATGTGTCATATTGTTGCTGTACCCCCAGCCCTCTTTTACTCCTAGACGGAAAATATGAGAGGTGTGCTTACTAGTTAAACAAGTGGCTGGTGGTGGGTTACAAAAATGGGGGCTCGTCCAAGGAAGTTGTTTAATTTGAGGAGAGAACTAGAGGCTTTTGCTGAGGGTATGGCTAGCGTTTGTTTATCTGTCTGGTAGCATGGTAGCCCAAAACGGGAAAGGAAGCTTTGCGCAAAAGGATTTTGCCCAGGACAGTGCCATCTGAATGTGCCACTTATGTGCCTGCTAGTACAGAAACAACAGAGTTCTTCTATGTGTGTGTGCCAACTTGCAATGGACAATAAAGCCAGCAAGTGTATGTCCTTGTCTCTGCATCCAGAACATTTACAGAACTTTTTAAATTGAAATTTACAAATTCCAAAAGTAGTGTGGACTTTAGGAAGCAGAGAGAGAAATGCACCATGAAAGCTTCATGTGCTTTGTGTGCAAATTGGGGGAGTTGCTAAAGAAATTGCCAAACTCTGTGAAGAAAATGGTCAAAATGGTGCTTCCGCAGCTGAAATTACAGTTGAGAAAAAAAGTTACAGTTTGCAGTTTAAATTTGCTCCTGCCTGATGATCACCATGAAGGAAGAGTGAGAGAGAGAGAGAGGCTTATTTGTATGGTGTCGAAAGATTGGTGCGACTACAATCAGTCCTGCCCCTAGTCAGCTTCTGTGTGCAGCTGAGTGTTCAAGAAGGAAAGAGCGAGTGGCGTGCGAGCTGGTCAGACCAGGATCAACCACTGAGTGGCTTGTAAACATTCTAATCTTTTAAAAACAGACTTTTGCTGTGTAAATCCGGGCTCAACCCATTGTTCGACCAACTGGAAAGTGAGCGTGGTGTTCATGGCTACGATCGGCAGGACCGCCAGCCCGTTTCACCCCAGAGGCCTTCCAAGACATCACCAGGCTGAAAAGTTCCACCGGAGAAAGCCAGCTACTGATTTCAGTGAGTAAATCCCAGCTAAGTGAGCATCAAACTGTGTTTGATTTTTCAAGCCAACTGAATCTGTGTGCAAGCAGTGTAATTGTTTTACAAAGAAGGACTGTGAGTTGTAACAGCAGGACAGCAAACAAAAAGTCTGAGCATAGACTGTGAGCATTTATAATGGGTTCAGCAACAGTAAAATGTTTCTAAGCAAGAGAGAGACTGTGATTTGTATATTAGGCTGCAGCAAACAGGCAATCCTGTGTGATGGAAATACTGTGACTTTCAAGTGACTTTGAGCATGTGTAAATTGATTTGATGCTGATCGCAAAGTCATGTTAAAATCTTATGAATGTGCTGAGAGATACAAGCAGTGCAATCAATTACAGTTCTGAGCAAAAATCAGTAGCCAGAAGAGGTCAGAAACACCATACACCACCATTACAGGGCAGGGTTAGCAAATGTAAACACAGCAGCAGGAAGCCATTTTGTGAGACTGTAAAGGGACTAGTGAACAATTCAATAACAACAATCTTTTATATGTTTGCTTTTAGACATGGCTTCGGAAAATCCCCGCCATCCGGATCATGCCTGAGCTATGATCGCAGAGGAAGTTGCAGCACTAAGAGAAATACAGAGAACTTTCTATGGTGAAGGGTTACCTCCAGATGTAGCAATCCCTAGCTGTCCAGTGAGACTGTGCATTATGTGCCTCAAGGCTGGAAGGGATATGTTTCTGATCCCCTACTGTTCAGATTGCCTTGTGAAGTATGGTATGAGTAGAGGTGCAGTGCCAGAGAGGGTATCACAAATTTGTTTGACTCCCATGTGGACCAGAGTAGGAAACTCTGCAAGTAGCAGCACGCAGCACCAGGTTGAATCTGTAGGGGGATGCCCCATAGAGTGTGGCACAGAAGGAGAGAGCAGCATGGAGCTACTGCAAGGGCTGGAACAAAAAAGGGTTTCTACACCTGTGTTCCAGGTGGACAGTGCAATAGAAGGATCTGTGGACCCATGGAAGGAGGGTCCAAGTCCTAGCCTAGCCTAGTAGGGGAGGATGAACTGCAAGAGCCACTGAACTGGGAGGTGTCTACCTCCATGCTCAGTGAGGAGTGGACTGTCTTGGGAGTGAGGACATCTGCTCACTTCTGGGCTCAGATCCTAGGTGAGGAAGTGGAGGATGAAGATATGTATCTTCGTGTTGAGGGTCCCTGTGAGTCACCTCAAGCTCTTGCCTCAGAGGAGCCAGAGAGGGAAGAAGACGACTCCAGTAACATGCCCACAGAGATGTTCGGGGACAAGTTCTTTTGTTCTTTAAGTATGCAGCACTGGCTTAACCAGGACTGGCTACCCCTAAGCCGGGCCATGGGCCGCACACTTGTGAAGAGCAGCAAGGAGGAGAGACTGATATATAGGAGGGTTGATGCCATATATGGGAAGTCCTCTCCTACTTTTCCTCATAGAGTCTGTGAGGAAATTGAACAGAACAGGAAGTCCTGGTTGTTGGAAGAGGCAAGCAAGAATTTGTACTTTAGTGAGCAGAATGTGTCAGGGACAGAGTCATAAATGATCGACTTAAATTCTAGAAATTGGGCAGAACTCTGTTTATGGACACTGTGCAAATTGTGGACAAGGCAGGGAATGAGACATTCTACAACATCAACTTTGAATGCCCAGATGGTGTCATAGTTCTTGCACCTCACCCCGAATGGTACTACCCTTAATGGTGCCACTCCCTGTGAATATGCCCAGCATGCCTAGAGGGAAGCGAGCAGTGGCAGCCCAGTGTCTGTCATCTAGCAGCAGCAGTCTCCAAGGAGGAAGATGCAGCTCTACTGGTATTCCAGGATTCTTCAGGTGCATCCAGATTCATTATCCCAGCAGTGTTTTCCCATTTTCATCGCCTGGCCTTCCAGATTACATCAACCCATCTGTTTTCCTGTTTTATCACCTGTTTTTTCCCCGATGACATATACCCAGCTGTTTTCCTGTTCCATCATTTGGTTTCCAGATTACATCAGCCCAGCAGTTTTCCTCTTTCATCACCTGGTTTTACAGAGGACATCAGCCCAGCTGTATCCAAAGATGCCGCCTGGTCTGCAGGGAGAGGGTCCTCAGCTTGGAGAAGTAAGGTGATCCTTTGTTTCAGTGTTTAAGGAACTGGTAAGACCAACTTTTCTATTTTCTAACTGACTTTGCATAACACACCTTACACTAGCAGACTGACCACAAACTGTTTGAATTGTCCTCAAAGACTCTCCCCATGGATTGCAGTGCTTTTCATGCCATGCCCTGTTCCAGGACTGTTCTTCAGTAGGCTCCAGCCCAGGAGAGACTCTTTTATGGATCTTGCCTTTGGGCAACAACATCCTGTCACTAGTATGGACATTTTAGGACATTCCACCCCCCCCCAAATGTGTTGTATAAATGTGTGTTTCCATTTTTTACTTTTGTACTTTTATAGAAAAATATTTTTGGGATTCTCTAGTGTTCAGGTGAAGGTTTAGGCACTGTGTGGTATGCACTATGTGTTTTCTTCTCTTGCAGGTGTGCCTGAAGAAGAAAAGAAGAGAAGAAAAGAAGAGGATGTGGGAGCTCAGCTGAGTTCCTCTTTTTTCTTAGAGATTTAGGATTGTTTGTGGTTAACAGGGTGTTAACATGCTTTTTTTTCTTCACAGGTGTGAGGTTGTGGGGAAAGTGTGGGAAATGTAATGCATTGCAATGCCTTGTTTCCTTGTTGTTTTTGTTTGCAGGTACCCTGGAAGCTTGGGGAGGTTCTCTGAGTGGCAGCCTGGTCAGATAGATTTCCCTAGAGGGCTAGGGGGATAGACAGGCTGTGGTTCTGAGCTGCAGTAGGGACCTCGGTTCTGGTCTATTAGGGCATGCTTCAAGCAGTTTCTTGGGGCCACTGAATATCCATAGATAGATCATAAGGTAGGGACAAAGTCTATTCATCTGGCCTCCATGCCTTTAGTGTTGCCTGCCTGTGCCTAGCATGTGGTAGGGGAGGGCCAGATCATCCCTCCCCATAGGTAGTACAGAGGGTAGGATGGACTGGTGCTGGGTGGAAAAATGACTGGGGACAGTCATTTACTGCTAGGGGTGAGTGTAACCACCCAGTCCCCAGGGGTTACCAGAATCCCATCAGTGTCAGTGCTAGGTAGGGAAGGCAGCTGTGAATAACTAGCTAAATGGTTTTCACCTGCTCCCTCTCTATTTACTTGGTCTCAGCTGAGAGGAGAGTGGTCATGCCATTTAGAACTCTTGCAGCAGCATAAGCCATGGTAGCTAGCTGTGAGTGGGGAGCTTTAGAATTTTCAGTTAGTCAGTGTCCGTTAGTTTTGTGAGAGGAGTTCGGTGTGAGCAGTTTGAGGAGGGAAGAGCTGCAGCGTGGGTTCTGTGAGGAGAGCCTATTTTTATCACCCTAGTGCTGAGAACCATCTGTCTGCCAGTAGAAGTGGTGGAAACTGTCTAGCAGAAGTTCCTGATTTTCTTCTCATCCTCATTGAGATGAAAAGGACTGCAGAATGGATCCAAGGGGCTATCCCCTGACTTTGGGACATTGAAGTTGCCTTTTTGTGTACAACTGTGAGGAACCTGACTTTGAGCATCCCAGAAGGACTGTACCTGTGTTTTCTTTTGGGGTGTACTCTGACAAAGGGAATTATGCATCAAGTTCTGTTCTGTTTGAGACTGTTCTCATCCTTTCTTAAAGTTGGCTGACAATCGTGGAGTCCTCAGTGAGACTTGGCACATTGTTCAGGACTTTAATTTACACTCAGAAGTAGTGTGTTTCTAATGTTGAATATGACAGTCATTCTAAGATGCATAGTTCAACTGCTTTACTAAAAGTTTGAGGTGTAACTCTAAATGAATGGCTGGGTATGGACTGTGGAAGCAAAAGGTGGGAAATCCCCCATTTGGAGTGACCAGTTCAGCACTACAGGTTCTGAAAGGGTGCCTGCTTATTCAGGACATGGTGGCCAATGCCTGAAGAGAAAGTTTACCCTTGGTGTGGGTTGTGCTAAATTTGTCAAGGCCAGTTGCCACATTTCCAAATGTTCAAATCCTATGCCATATGGGAATGTTCTAAGTTGTGGCCAGTGCTACTAGAAGAAATGTATGTTTCAGCTGGGGCTTTGCCACTGAAGAGAGTCCTAAATCCTATGCAATATGGGAAGTTTAGAGTTTCTGTTCGCTACAGACTTTATTGTGCTGCATTGCCTTGTGCACAAAGTGTAAACCCTTGGGGATCCACTTTGCTTTTGTGTATCATTCTTTGGAATAAAGACACACTCTATAACCCCAACCTGGTTTGGACAGTCTTGTTACTGCTTCCTGTGTGTAATTACTGGGTGCCCCTCCAGAAGTTCAGACCTAGCATATCACCTAGAAAAAGTTCTCTCCTCAGGACCTGGGTTTAGTAATGGTGATTTGTGTGTAATATTGTTTCTGTACTCCCACCCCTCTCTTACCCCAGATAGAAACTATGGGAAGTGTGCTTACTAGTTAAACAAGTGGCCAGTGGGGAGTTACATTAGTGTGTTAGCAATCACATAAGTGGTGGAGAAGAAGAGCTAGAAAATAACGGTATGCCCCTGATGTTGGAACTTAAAATTTGTGAGGTAATTAGTGGTCCAGTACCAACCACTTTGGTTCTCCAAAACAGTAGCAGAAAAAGTCAGAGCCAAAAAGCTGGCCTTTAGGAAATATAAGGGAACACAGTGGAATGAAGATAGGGAGGCATACCAAATTTCCCTAAGGGAAGCAGGGAAGGTAGTAAGACAAAGGCCCAAACTGAGGAAACACTAGCACAGACAGTAAAAGAAGGGGACACAACTTTCTATAGGTATATTAGTGAAAGGAGAAAGTCCAGAGGGGGTATTGCTAAGATCAAAGGAGATAAGGGGACGTGTGAGGAGGAGGACCATGTAAAAGTATCTATCCTAAATAGATACTTCTGCTCAGTATTTACTGAAGAGAAGGTAGGGCAGGGCCCACAGCTCAGCACCATGGACACGGGGGAGGGAGGTGAGAACTAGTCTGTTCACAAAAGAAAGCGTCCTACAAGAGCTCGATAAGCTCAGAGTGGACAAGGCAATGGGACCTGATGGCATACATCCCAGGGTACTAAAGGAGCTATGGGTGGAACTAGCAGAGCCATTATCAGAATTGTTTAGTGAGTCTCTGAGCACAGGAGAGGTCCCAGAAGACTGGAGAAGGGCTCCTTAAAAGTGGTAGCAGGGAGGAGGCAGGGAACTACAGACCAGTCAGTCTTACCTCAGTAGTGGGCAAGATTATGGAGGCACTTCTTAAGGAAAGGATAGTGCAGCACCTGGACTTCATAGTAGCATGGAATCCAAGACAGCATGGGTTTACAAAAGGAAGGTCCTGTCAAACTAATCTCATAGATTTCTTTGACTGGGTAGCCAGAGTGGTGGACCAAGGGGGAGCAGTTGATGTCACCTACCTTGACTTCAGCAAAGCTTTCGATACTGTTCCACATAGAAGATTGATTAATAAGCTGGGTAGGCTCGGGGTGGGTCAGAAGTTGATCAACTGGGTGGCAAACTGGTTGATGGGCAGAAAACAGAAAGTGGTGGTAAACGGTATACAGTCAGAAGAGATGCAAGTCACAAGTGGGGTACCTCAGGGATCGGTCCTGGGGCCAGTCTTCTTCAATATCTTCATCCATGACATTGCAGATGGACTGGAGGGTAAGGTTTGTCTGTTTGCAGATGACACCAAGATCTGCAACTGAGTAGATGATTCAGATGGGGTGGGCAGAATGAGAAGAGATCTGGATAAACTAGCAAAATGGTTGGAAGAGTGGCAACTGGGGTTTAATGCAAAGAAGTGCAAGATCATGCACATAGGGAAGAGAAACCCTGAAGCCACCTATAGGCTGGGAGGGGAGTTGCTGGCAGTCACAAGGGAAGAAAGAGACTTGGGCATCATCACTAAAAGCAGTAGGTAAGGCTAGGGGGATGTTAGGGTGTATTAGTAGGGGTATCACAAGTCGGAAGAGGGAGGTAATAATCCCTCTTTACAAGACACTGGTTAGGCCCCATCTGGAGTACTGCATGCAGTACTGGAGGCCACACCTTCACAAGGACATTAACCAAATTGAGGCAGTTCAGAGAAGGGCAACCAAAATGGTGCAGGGACTGCATCAGAAAACATATGAGGACAGATTAACGGAGCTCAATATGTATACCCTAGAGCAAAGGAGGCAGAGAGGTGATATGATCAAAACATTCAAACACCTTCAGGGCATTAACAAGGTGAAAGAGTCTAACATATTTCAATATAAGAAAAATAGCCGGACAAGAGGACACTGCATGAGATTAGAGGGAGGCCGATCAAGGGGTAATGCGAGGAAGTTCTTTTTCACAGAAAGGGTGGTGAATGCATGGAACGGCCTACCTCAGTAAGTGGTGGATATGAATACAGTGCAGGGCTTCAAACAGACATGGGATAGGAATAAGGGAGCTATACAGATGAGTATGAATAGATAGGCCGTTGACAGAGCAAAGGCTGATGGCACATTTATAAGGCAGAAAAAGAAATGGGCAGACTGCATGGGTCTTGCAGTCCTTATCTGCCGTCAACTTCTATGTTTCTATGTAACCACAGAACTATGCTAAGGAAATAGAATCCATGGAGCTCTAGTTTAGAAGACAAATGGAGGAATGGAAGAATGAATTAATGTATGATGAAACAAAACCCTGATAACCATTAGAACTGAACCTGGTATGATGAAAGATTTTAAAATTTCTGGGCAAATTGGAAGTGCATCACAAAAGGACAGTCTGGGTTTTTTCCAGTTTAGCACACCAAATTGAGAGTGGACACAGGAAGGGTTCTAGTGAAACTGAGATTACGGAAGTAGTTATTAATGCAGTTCATCCTGGACTGAGCCTTCAAAGTTATTTTGAAGGTAAAGCAGATATAAACATGCCTAAACTAAGGGGAATCCTGCGGTCATATTATCAAGAAAATAATATGACTGAACATTACCAGCAACTGTCAAATTCAGTGCAGGCATCTAGAGAGCATAGCTCTCAAGTGTCCTGATTTTTTTGGGACATCCTGTTTTTGCCCCTTCCCCCGTCCCGATCACCCTGCTGCAGATCCCGCATGTTTGACTACCCGACTGCCATGCCAAGACTCACCAGTGTTGCTTGCTTGAGAATGTCGCCAGACTTGATGACTTTATAACAACATGCACACACTTGCGAAACCCCTTGGGGCTGTTGTCTAGATGACCATTACAGTGTTTCCACTCTGAGCTCATTCTGCCCTGTATCTTTTTTTCTGAAAGACAGAGCTTGCACTTGAGAAGCTGCTCCCTGTGATATATGGCCTCATATTACCTGCCTCATAGTGGGGTATTAGACAGTCATACTCTTGTCATGAACAGGATGAAGCAGAGCAGCAGACTGCATTCGTCTTACTTTAGTGGATTCATTCCTGTACTGGTGCAGGCATTTTATGGTCACGTGTAAACATGCTGCTTGGTCTGCACAGATTCAACCCCATGACACACTGTGCCCTGCTGAACTGAACCCCCACTCCTGACAGCGCCACAGAAGTCAGCAACACATAACATGGCATGTATTTACTGTTTTTATTCCCCCCAAATATACATACAGAGCAGAATCCACTTCATCTGCAATAGGAGAACATGAGTTAATTCATGCTGGCAATAGGAATGTGTCCCTTTTTTAACATAGTAGGATGGAACTCCATAAGCCCTTGCTCTGTACTCAAGCCACATAAACAGGTACAGAACAAGTCCATCTCCAGCCATAACCCATACTTGCAAGTACTGCTCAATACCCTAGCACCAAAATATCCCTTATTTCTCACATATGGACTTCTGATTTCCATATGTACAGTCCATACTGGAAATGCAGGTCAAAACATTAGAGACACTCTGTTTGACATGGCAGTGATGTGGGGGATGGTGATAGTGTAAATGGTAAACCTAATTGCAGCTGGTGGAGCGGCAATGAATAAAACTCTACACAATGCAAGGTAGTGTAAACATGGCTTTTCTTTGGGATTTCATTGGTCTGTGATCCAGTTCCATCAAAGTCCTTATGATTTAACACTTCACAGGCTTCAAGCTACTTTTGCACATTTTTTAGGGTCCACAAAAAGTGGTATTTCATTCTTGGTAGACTAGACAAAGGTTATTTTTTATTTTCTCTTAAATGTTTCAACACAGGGATAACCTTACTGTATTTATGTATACTACCTTATTTCAAGTGGGTCCCAACTGGCAAGACAAAACAGCTGCAGCAATTGTTACATTACAGTAAATGTCAGTTTTAAAGTTACTTAAAGAGCTAGTACTGAAAATAGCAGACAGAAAATGTTATTAAGTTTTGTAACTTATATTTTATTTTTTCACTTAAACAGCAAACTACAGTTCATCCTGATAAGAACCATATACAGTGTTCATATACAATGTAACAGAAATCCCACTCACCAGGAATTTCCAGCTCACTGCCACCACAAAGTTTCTACCAACAGGAACCAAGAAACCTGTTTTTACCTCCTCCTTGCTCAAGGTCAGGAAGGTCAACACAGTAACTGTGGATAGAGTGCCCCTTCGGAGATGGACTGCAAACCGAGTCCAGCAGAAACAGTAAAATCACTCTTTTAAATAAAACAAGCAGTCACTGATTCTGTAAAAATAGAATATTTACTAAAATACTACAAGTATTTACAACAGGATGTATTTACAAGAAGACAAAAGGGTTGCACATTTGCAAAGCCTAAGAGAAAGAGCATGCTTACAGCCCTTCAATATATTTCTTACTCCTGTGGGAAGGGGGTCTCACTCACTTTGAGTGACAGTTCCATGTTGTCCCAGCCTTCTTTGAGAGAGAGAGAGAGAGAGAGAGAGTGTGTGTGTGTGTGTGTGTGTGTGTGTATATGTCAATCCACCCTTCAGCACCTCCTTGCTACCATAATGTTGTCCACCTGGGTCCTTTGTTCAACATGGGGACATCTCCAGGAAGGACACCTGTGGTCAAAATCATTCCCCATGATCACATCCACAGGGAGATCAGGTACAACTCCCACCTTCTGTACCCTATGGCCACCCTCCCAGCTCAGAAAAACCCGAGCCATTGGCACTTGGACCACTGGACCCAGGATTCCCTGAATCTTGTAGAACTGCCCTGGCAGAATCTG